>CM027861.1:22313514-23604406 GCA_016097605.1 Eucalyptus guilfoylei | reverse complement strand
CGGGACAGAGCTAATCTCTAAGGCTCCTTACTGGATGGCGTTGTCTGAGTTGAAGGAACTGAAAGTGCAGATACAAGAATTGTTGGATAAGGGATTCATATGTCCCAGTGCATCACCTTGGGGAGCACCAGTTCTATTCGTAAAGAAGAAAGATGGTTCGTTGTGCTTGTGCATCGACTATCGTCAACTCAATTAGGTGACGATCAAGAACAAGTATCCACTCCCAAGGATCGATGATTTGTTTGATCAGTTACAAGGAGTGTCGATATTTTCAAAGATCGACTTGAGGACATGATATCATCAGTTGAGGATCAAGAAAGAGGACATTCCAAAGTCAGCATTTTGTACTCGATACGGCCATTATGAATTCACTGTAATGCCGTTCGGTTTGACAAATGCCCCAGCCGCTTTTATGGATCTGATAAATCGAGTATTCAAGGAATATCTGGATCAGTTTGTGATCGTATTCATCGATGATATTCTGGTGTATTCGAGAAGTGATGAAGAGCATGAGAGTCATTTGAGGGTAGTACTGCAGACTCTGAGGGTTCATCAAATGTATGCCAACTTTAGCAAGTGCGAGTTTTGGTTGACTTGTGTTACTTTCCTAGGTCACGTGATTTCAGGCAAAGGAATCTCCGTGGACCCAGCCAAGATTGAAGCAGTGATCAGCTGGCCAAGACTGACTACAGTGACAGAGATTAGAAGTTTTCTAGGTTTGGAAGGTTAATACAGATGGTTTGTGGAAGGGTTCTCAGCATTAGCGTCACCTTTGACTAGACTTTTGAAGAAAGAAGATAAATTTGTGTGGATAGACAAGTGCGAGTGTAGTTTCCAAGAGCTTAAGCAAAAGCTGACTACCGCTCCTGTGCTAACCATCCCATCTGGTCCTGGAGGATACGAGATCTACAGTGATGCATCGTTCAGAGGATTGGGTTACGTGTTGATGTAACATGGCAAGGTTGTTGCATACGCCTCCTGTCAGTTGAAACCTCATGAACATAATTACCCAACGCATGACTTAGAACTCACGGAAATTATTTGCACTCTGAAGATTTGGAGACATTATTTGTACGGAGAAAGATTCTAGATCTTCACCGATCACCAAAGTCTCAAGTACTTATTCTCTTAGAAGGAGTTGAATATGAGACAACGCCATTGGATAGAATTGCTGAAGGACTACGATTGTGATATCCTATATCACCCAGGAAAGGCGAATAAGGTCGCCGACGCCTTGAGTCGCAAGTCTTCAGTTGCTCATATGCTGGTTAAGGAATGGAATTTAATCGAGAGAGCTCGAGATTCGGTATTCAAGTTTGAGGTAGGCCACATTTCGAACCTTATGGCCATCCTCAGAATTGAGCTGGATATCCAGACCAAAATCAAATTACTCCAACCAACAGACCCAGACGTTCAGAAGATTCTGTAAGAGGATACAAATAAGAGAAAGGCTGACTTTCAGATTTCTGAGGATGGAACGTTGAGGTTCCGAGGACGATTGGTTGTACCTGACGATGTAGAGCTTAGAGAGGATATTTTATTAGAAGCTCATCGTAGCAGTTACAGCATTCATCATGGCAGTACGAAAATGTATCAAAATCTGCGTCAACACTATTGGTGGTTTGGTATGGAGGCGGACATCGCCAAGCATGTCGCCAAGTGTTTGACGTGTCAACAAGTGAAAGCTCAGCATTGTAAGCCGGGAGGACTTCTACAACCTCTTGAGATCCCAGAATGGAAATGAGAGCACATCAAGATAGATTTCGTGACCGGCTTACCGAGGAGTCAAAGAGGAAATGATTTCATTTGGGTAGTGGTCAACAGACTGACAAATTCGGCTCGCTTCATTGTAGTACGAAAGGACCTCAGTTTGGAAAAGCACGCGGAGTTGTGCGTGCGTCAAATTGTTCGTCTGCATGGAGTGCCGGTAATAATTATCTCAAACCAAGACCCAAGATTCACAGCTGCTTTTTGCAAGAGCTTACAGGTCGCTTTAGGAATGAAGCTGCAGTACAATACGGCATATCATCCTCAGACGGATGACCAGTATAAGAGGATGATCCAAACCCTTGAAGACATGCTGTGAGCTTGCGTGTTGGATTTTAAGGGAAGTTGGGAAGAACAACTTCATCTGGTTGAGTTCGCCTACAACAACAGTTACCAACAGAGCATTCAGATGGCTCCCTTCAAAGCGTTGTATGGCAGGGCATGCCGAACGCCTGTGTGTTGGGATGAAGTTGGGGAAAGAAAGATCACAAGCCCAGAGTTAGTTCAGCAATCAATGGATGCAGTTGCAATTATCAGAGGCAGACTAAAGACCGCTAAGAGTCGTTAGAAGAGTTACGCAGATAAGCGTCGGAGACCATTGGAATTCCAAGTTGGTGATCATGTTTTTCTAAACGTATTACTAATGAGAGGTACTTCGCGCTTTGGCAAGAAAGAAAAGCTGGGTCCGAGGTACGTAGGTCCATTTGAGATTCTTGAGAGAATCAGGATCCTAACGTATCGTCTGGCATTACCGCTGAGACTGGCGCAAGTGCACGATGTCTTTCACATGTTGATGTTGAGGAAGCATGAGCTTGACCTGACCCACGTGCTTAATTTTGAAGAATTAGACGTCGATGATAGAATGTTGTATGTTGAAAGCCCAGTTCAGATCGTGGATCGAAAGGAACAAATTCTACGTACAAAGACCATCCTGTTGGTCAAAGTGGTCTAACATCACTACGGCACTGAAGAAGCAACCTGGGAGAGTGAAGAGTCAATGAGACAATTGTACGCCCACCTTTTTGTTTAAAGATTGTAATGGTTTAAATTTCGTGGACGAAATTTTTTATAAGAGGGGAAGAGTTGTGACATTCTGAATTTTTCAGTTCTGCTTTCAATTAAATAAATCGGGCCTTTCATTGACGCGTCTATGTGCTATTCTCAGAGTTCATCACTCGTGAGATAACTAGACTATTTGGGGAAGTCATTAAGGAATTTTATAAACACCCCGGTTTATATACAACACTAGCCTCTAATCAAAAGCCTACTCAAACAGAAAAGCCTACAAGCCCACTAGGCTGACGAATCCCCAACTGAAAACTCTGAGGTCTCTTTGGGATTTGAGTCCACTACTACATCACTAGGAGGGTCAGCGGTACCCTCGCCATGAGTGATGTCTATCACTGAAGCTGGGACCTCATAATCCTGCAGGGGACCCACTCTGTATCCATTGAGCCCGCGATGATTCCATGCTCTGAATCGATGGGGTACCCTCTGAGGTAGGCCCTCATCGACCCAGACGGTGGTTGTCACGAGTTCATAGACCCAGACCCCATGGCCCCTGGGAACAGGGATGTTAGTAACCTGCTCAGTAACCCTCCTTGGCTGACCAAAACGTTCCGGAGGAACCGCCATCTAAGGAGTTGAAAAGATTGAGCCCACAACGGGGTGAGACAATATCTCAGCAAGTTCACCCCCTAAACTCTGACTAGGAAGGAAATACGCCTAGAGGCAGTCTATGCAAACAAGATAGAGGACTTACCTCGCCTCAATTCCCTCCTGCACGTTAGTATAATTCATATACCCAATCAATCAATCCAATCAATACCGTTAATGAATCAATCCATCCATTCAATCAATTCACTCAATCGCAGGTTCCAATTCGACTACTGCTCGCACAAGCATGACCTCCTAACGCACATCGGTCCTATGGCATAGCCAGGGATTATTGCTCACACAAGCTAACATGAACTATTGCTCGTACAAGCTGACACAGATCGTTGCTCACACAAGCTGACACAGATCATTGCTTGCACAAGTTGACATGGATTACTGCTCGCATAAGTTGACATAGATTATTGCTCACACAAGCTGATATAGATCATTGCTCACACAAGCTGACACCGATCATTGCTCACACAAGGTGACACTAATCATTGCTCACACAAGCTGACACCGATCATTGCTCACACAAGTTGACACAGATCATTGCTCACACAAGTTGACATGGATTATTTCTCGCACAAGCTGACACAGATTATTGCTCGCACAAGCTGATACAGATCATTGCTCACACAAGGTGACACCGATCATTGCTCACACAAGCTGACAGACCATCTCACATCGAGGATGGGTTCACACAACCATCACACGATCAATTTGACCCAGAAAAATTGATATTCATACTTTTAAAATCCCACGATTCAATATAGTCCTTAAAACCATTTTCGGTATCAAAAACCAGACACCCGGGATTTTTCTAATTAAATATCAAAATTTCACAATTTTGGAATAAATAACCAAAATCACAATTATCACTCAATTTGCACAATTTAATATTCAATTGCATAAATTAAGCACACCATTGCAATTGACACGAAATTCCGGTCACCGACTATCCCGGTATAATTTCAGGAAAATAATAAATAATTAAATAAATACCAAAAATAATTAATTAAATGCAATTAAATACCAAAAATACCCACTTAGGCCGGAAATGCTAAATTAACCACCTAAACGGACCTAGAAAATTTCCGAACATATCTAGATAAATAGCACAACTTATCTAGTCCTTACTTAATCTAATCTAGCCACCTAACATGCACAATTGAATATTTAATTCACTAATCCATTCAAAATAACCACATAAACCTTAATTAGCTTAAACTAAACAACCCTTAAGCATCATTAACTCTCTAAGCAGAGTTTAGCAAGTAAAATCACTAGTTTTGCGATCCGATGAGTCCACGATGACAGCGACGCGGAGACGGATGACAAACAACCTTGTGGTAACACCAAACGAAGACCGGACGGGCTTGGAAAAGGCTCCTGAAGGCTTAGCCCGAAGCTGAAGCTTCGATTCTGCTTGCTGCTGGAGGAGGCTGCTCGAGCAGCCAGTTGGGGCTGAAACAGCAAAAGATAGGCGGCGGTGGCTGCAGCGGTCGATGATGGAGGCAGACGGTGGCTGGACGACGGCCAAGGGCTACTGTGGTAAGGTGAGGAGGTGCGGGAACGAGCAAAATGGTGATTGGTGACCAGCGGGCTCGAGTGTGCGAGCGAGTAGCATCAGCGGGCGAGCGGCGGTCGGATGACGAGCAGGGGGGTCGATGGCTGGCTGGGGGCTTTCCTCTGGTTTCTCTCTAGTTCTTTAAGCTTTCTCAAGCTTCAACAATGGTTAAAGTAACTGAATTGAAGAAAATGAAGCCAGCTGCACTTTGGAGGGCCCCAAATGGCCTAAAGTCCACCAAAAATCTCCTTCTACTCATTGCAAAGGCCCACCAACCTTGGCTGTCATCCAAGTCCAAATTGCAGCCCTCAATCTTCCTCCACTCACTTCCTAAATGGTCCAAAATATTGTGGTACCCTTGGCCTACGAATTTTGGGCCAATCTCCCCCAAATTGAATTCAATTCCCTCTAATTGAGCCTAAGTTGATGCCCATAAAATCAACCAAGGTGTCCACACTTGAATTCACATTTTTCTTCGTTAATTGAACCAACTTGAATCTCAAAAACGCGACCAAAAATGTTCCTCTGAATTTCTCAGTCCAAAACGGCACTACTTTGAATTTTTGCCGAAAATCTCGGTTTGCAGAAAAATCTTCGGAGGATAAGTCGATGTTCCTAAAATGAATCGTGACATGACAGAGCTTTCAATTTTTGAAATCGAGTTTAACTTCATTGTTAATTTCAACCTGGCACAATTTAAGCGTGAGTTAACCTACCGGGTAGCTTTTAGGAATTTTTAATGCAATTGACCTGTGGTTGATTATTTTCGAGCCATATTGTACATATTCGACACATTGGCGACTTTTGGTTGTCGTGAAAATCTCGAGGTTTCAAATACGGATACATGGTACTAAAACGACAAAAAAATCGTCTAGTGCCAATCGACGAGAATTTTGCAATTAGGTGGAATCACCCACACTAAATCACATGGATCAATTGAATCGACCTATCTCTGGTCTCTAATCAATTTTTAACTGTGCCGTAATGACCCTTACAGACTAGGATAGTTGAGTAGCCGATTTTTGGTCGAATTCTCAAATCTATTGCGTTAAAATCCCTTAACGGCTTCACCAAATAGACTAGTTATCTCGTGAGTGATCAGCTCAGAGAATAGAACTATAAGCGCGTCAATGAAAAGTTTGACTTATTCAATCGAAAACAAAACCCGAAAATGAGGATGTCACAACATAAAAATTTCATCTTCAAAATTTAAACCATTACAAATCTTTAAACAAAAAGGTGGGGGTACAGTCGTCTCATCGAATCTTCGCTTTCCCAGGTTGCTCCTTTTGTGCTGTGGTGTTGCTAGACCACTTTAACCAACATGATTGTCTTGGTATGTAGAACCTGCTCATTCTGATCTACAATCTGAACTGGTCTTTCCAAGTATGGCACCCTGTCGTCCACGTCTAATTCTTCAAAATTTAGCACGTGGGTTGAGTCAGGTTCATACTTCCTCAACATTGACACAAGAAAGACGTCATGCACTTGCGCCCAACCTCGGCGGCAATGCAAGACGATGCGCTAGGGTCCCTATTCTTTCTAGAATCTCAAAGAGACCTACGTATCTCGAACTCAGCTTCCCTTTCTTGCTAAAGCGCGAAGTACCCCTCATTGGTGACACCTTCAAAAAGATGTACTCACCAACTCGGAATTCCAAAGGCCTTCGACACTTATCTGCATAGCTTTTCTAGCGGTTCTGAGCGGTCTTTAGTTTGTCCCTAATAACTGCAACTACATCCATGGACTGCTGAACTAACTTAGGGCCTGTGATTTTCCATTCTCCAACCTCATCCCAACACACTGGCGTTGTGCACGCTCTACCATACAACGCTTTGAAAGGTGCCATATAAATACTCTGCTGGTAGCTGTTGTTGTACGCAAACTCGACGAGATGAAGCTGTTCCTCCTAGCTTCCCTTGAAATCTAGCACACATGCTCTCAACATGTCCTTGAGAGTTTGAATCGTCCTTTCAAACTGACCATCCATCTGAGGATGATAGGCCGTATTGTACTACAGCTTCGTTCTTAAGGCGATCTGTAAGCTTTTCCAGAAGACAGCTGTAAACCTCGAGTCTCGGTCGGATGTGATCGTCACCGGCACTTCATGCAGATGAACTATCTGACGCACGTACAATTCTGCATGCCTATCTAAATCAAGATCCTTCCGTACGGCGATAAAGTGAGCCGACTTCGTCAGTCTATCAACCACTACCCAAATGGAATAATTACCCCTCTGACTCCTTGGTAAGCCTGTCAAAAAGTCCATTGTGATGTGTTCCCATTTCCACTCAGAAATCTCGAGAGGTTGTAGAAGTCCTCCTAGCTTACAATGTTGTGCTTCACTTGCTAACACGTCAAACACTTGGCGATATGCTTGGCAATATCCGCCTTTATACCGGACCACTAATAGTGTTGACGCAGATTCTGATACATCTTCGTACTACCAGAATGGATGTTATAACTACTACAGTTAGCTTCTGGCAAGATCTCCTCTTTAAGCTCTGCATTGTCAAGTACACACAATCGTCCTTAGAACCTTCATGTTCCGTCCTCAGAAATCTGAAAATCAGCCGTTCTCTTTTCGGTATCCTCTTGCAGGATCTTCTGAATCTCTGGGTCTATTGGCTGAAGCGTCTTGATTCTGATCTGCACTTTCGGCTCAATTCTAAGGGTGGCCATAAGATTTGAAAGGTGGCCTACCTCAAATTTGAAAACCGAATCTCAAGCTCTCTCGAGTAAAATCCATTCCTTGACCATCATTTGTGCAGCTGAAAATTTCCGACTCAATGCATCTGCAACCTTATTCACCTTTCCAGGATGATACAGAATGTCACATTCATAGTCCTTTAGGAGTTCCATTCAGCGACGATGTCTCATATTCAACTCATTCTGAGAAAATAAGTACTTAAGACTTTGATGGTCTACGAAGATCTGGAATCTTTCTCCACACAAATAATATCTCCAAATCTTTAAAGCAAAAATAATCGCTGTGAGTTCTAAGTCATGCATTGGGTAATTCAGCTCAAGAGGTCTCAACTGACGGGACGCGTATGCAACAACTCTACCATGTTGCATTAGCACGCAACCTAGTCCTCTAAACAACGCATTACTATAGATCTCGTATCCTTTAGGACCAGATGGTTTGGTCAGCATAGGTGCGGTAGTCAGCTTCCACTTGAGCTCTTGGAAACTACACTTGCACTTGTCTGTCCACACAAACTTCTCTTCCTTCTTTAGTAGTCGAGTCAATGGCAATGCTAACGCTGAAAATCCTTTCACGAACCTTCTATAGTAACCTGCCAAACCCAAAAAGCTTCTAATCTCTGTCACAGTAGTCGATCTTGGCCAGTTGATAACTGATTCGATCTTGGTCGGGTCCACGGAGATTCCTTCGCCTGAAATCACGTGACCTAAGAACGCCACACAAGTCAACCAAAACTTGCATACTGAACTTGTCGTACAGCTCATGACTTTGCAGGGTTTGAAGTACCATCCTCAAATGCCTTTCATGTTCCTCTGAACTTCTCGAATACACCAGGATATCGTCAATGAACACGATCACAAACTGGTTCTGATATTCTTTGAACACTCGATTCATCAGATCCATGAAAGTAGTTGGGGCGTTCGCCAAACTAAGCGGCATTACAATGAACTAGTAATGGTCGTATTAAGTATGAAACACTGACTTCGGTATGTCCTCCTTTCTGATCTTCAGATGATGATACTCTGTCCTTAAGTCAATCTTTGAAAATTTCCACATTCCTTGCAGCTAGTCAAACAAGTCATCGATCCTCAGGAGTGGATACTTATTCTTGATCGTCACTTGATTGAGTTGGCGATAGTCGATGCACAGACGCAACGAACCATCTTTCTTCTTCACGAACAGAACTGTTGCTCCTCAAGGTGATACACTTGGACGTATGAATCCCTTATCCAACATTTCCTGCATCTGCACCTTCAGTTCTTTCAACTTAGACAATGCCATGTGGTAAGGAGCCTTGGAGATTGGCTCTGTCCCAGGTGCTAACTCGATCACGAACTCTATCTCTCTCTCTAGCGGCAAGCCTAGCAATTCTTTCGAAAACACATATGGAAATTCCTATACCACTGTGATATCTTCCATCTTTAGCTCCTCAACTGTCCTATCCACGACAGTTACCAAGTAACCTTGACAACCCCCGTCTAACGAATGGGTTACCTCAAGCGACGAGATTAAGGAAATCGAGGGTCCTCCTCAACTCCCGATTAACTCGAAACTTCCACATGCTAACGGATTAAACTGGAGCACTTCACAATGATAATCCATTCAAAGCAGGATGCTCCTTAAGCCAACTCTTTTCATATATGGCGTCAAAGTTATACATAAGCAAACTAGTCAAGTACAACCCTAGCCAGTGATTCTTCTTTTTACAGCTTTATTACAACAAACTAAAATTCTACAAACTTAACTGAAACTCCGCTGCGCTACTTTGATAAAATCACCCCAAAAACATTCTTCCTTTGATTGGTGTATGCTTCGGTTCCTTCCTGTTCTTGTTGCCATACTAGTGGCGCCCTACCTGCGGTAGCGATGCTTGTGCTCCCCTAGACCCACGCGGACAGTCCCTCACCTGATGGCCATGCTGGCCACATCCATAGCAAGAACCCGTCCTAAAATGGCATGGGGCTGATTCATGTCTCCTTTCGCAGAAGCGACACACGCCATTTTGGTTCAATGCTGACTTTTCGATTCTACTCCTTCGGTTGGGAAGAATAGGGTGCTTTCCTTCGGTCATCTGTTTCTTCCCAAACCGATTTCCATCTCTGCCTAAACTGAACCACGACCTAGATGTGGTGGCTCGCTCCTCAATCACAATTCCAGGTTGGGCCTCAGCAAGTGCGGCAACAACAGCAGTTATGGCATTGGCGGCGGCAGTGACAGCGGCAACTTGATCCTGTGCTTGCTAGCACATCAAGTTCCCAAGGGTCACTAGCACCTGTATGATCCCATCGATTCTAGGATCGCCAGGTGCTACTACACTAGCACTGACCTACGGCGGTGCTAATTTGCTTGCCTTAGCCTGAGCCAGTGCTCTACCTCGACCACCTCGGGTACTGACCCTTGTCGGCGTCCTACCCCGAGTTACAGGTCCTACCGACCTCTTCCTAGGAGTTCTCTGCTCCCGATTACTCATGCTATAGGATCTTTATCGAAACCTATTTTCCAATTTCAATACCATATTAGAATTTGAGTGATCCACACCAAACAATCTACCAATAAGCCATCAATCACATGCATCAGCATAAGAAGAAGGTCTTTCCTACTAACTATCCCAAGAACCCATCGCACTTTATCACTTCAACTATCGACTAGCTCTGATACCACTCCAGGCGGGGATGTCACGCCCCGAACCTCGAGCGTGTGCCCATCCCATAGTGGTTAATAAAATTTGCGACGTCTCAAGACACGTCGCCGACCCATTTATTTTAATGCACATGCGGAAGCAAAACAATACCCCGGACAACAACAAACACGGGATAGAAAAGCAGGAAACATATTCACAACCAAAACACTTTTATAAACACCCCGGTTTATATACAACACTAGCCTCTAATCAAAAGCCTACTCAAACAGAAAAGCTTACAAGTCCACTAGGCCGACGAATCCCCAACTGAAAACTCCAAGGTCTCCTGGGGATTTGGGTCCACCACTACATCACCAAGAGGGTCAGTTGTACCCTCGCCATGAGCGACGTCTATCACCGAAGCTGGGACCTCATAATCCTGCAGGGGACCCACTTTGTATCCATTGAGCCCACGACAGTACCACGCTCTGAATCGATAGGGTACCCTCTGAGGTAGGCCCTCATTGATCCAGACGGTGGTCGTCACGAGTTCATAGACCCAGACGGCGGTCATCACGATTGTCGTGAAAATCTCGAGGTTTCAAATACGGGCATAGGGTACAGAAATGACAAAAAAATCAGTTTATTGCCGTTTGATGAGAATTTTGCAATTAGGTGGAATCACCCACACTTTAAATACATGCCTCTATCAAATCGACCTATCTCCGGTCTCTGATCGATTTTGACAATGTCGTATTGACCCTCGTAGATTAGCACAATCGAGCAGTCAATTTCTGGTCGAATTCTCAAGTCAGTCGCGTTTATATTCCTTAATGGCTTCGCTTGATAGATTAGTTATGCCGTGAGTGATCAGCTCAGAGAAAAAGACTATAGGTGCGTCGAAGAAAAGCTCATTTTAGTTCATCGAAAACAGGGTTGAAAATCAGGATGTCACACCGGGGCTAGCTTACCTGAGGCATCCGAGCTCAAACCCAGGCATCCTAGCTCAACCAGAGCTTCCCGTTCAATGAACGAGGCATCGCCGCCAACGTTATGTGGCGACGGGCGCTTTTTCCTCTCTAAGTGCACATGCAAGTGCATCACACCAGTCGATTTTTCATCTCTTATCTTAGCCAACGCATGCAAGGCCCGAGGGTATGCTCATTCAAGTGAGTGTGCCATGATCCTCAAAATCATATTATAAAATATGCCGGGAACGATTCTTGGTTCGTGGCTTGGGTCGCATGCTTAGGTCATCGCGACTTGACGTTGATTCCAAGCCAAGCAAACCTTGACCTTGTCCCGGAGTGTGAACACACTCAAGCATGCAAACATGAGCAAACACACAAAAGAACATTACAACATACACACAGCTTACACGAGTGAGTACACCACTAAACTCGACGATATAGGCTATTGCCCTAGTCAAGAGTTAGAGATTCTACTTACCTTCGATGAACCTCGAGCTCAAACACGAACTACAAAGAAAGGGCGGCTTCTTTCAAGGCCGAGAGAGAGACGTGAGGTGGAGGACGTTCAAGGAGATGGAGGGTAGAGAAAATGGGAGCAAAGTGAGGAAAATGAAGAGAGCTCCTCATATTTATAGTCCTTGGAGCCATCATTACCATGCCAAGCGGTCCATTCCAATGTTTCCAAGTGTCTCGCCTAAATTCCTTAGATGGCAAGGCTAAGGAGGAAGATGTGGCTAGCCTAATCCCCAAGGCCACACTTGTTCCTTCTCTTATTGGGCCATTTGGGGGTTGAGTCATCTTTGTAATGATGATTATATTAATTAGGGAACACCTAAGCCTTATGACTCAACTTAGCATTAATGCACTATGGTCCAAGAGCATTTAATGCATCTTTATCCCAATTCAAGAAGACTCTAGATGGCTTGCACCTCAAGTTGGGCGTGCAGCCCCTTCCTCTCCAAGTTTGGCGCATAACCTCTCATTCTAAGTTAAAAAATAGTTTCAAGTAACTTTCGAAATCAGTGTCATTTCCTTATCAAACGAACTCGAAAAATGATAACATTTTAATATTTTGTCGAGAAGATCTTAAGAAACTTTTTTTAAGAAGGAAACTTAGCCAAATTCGTGCTGTGGAAAGAGCAGAAATTCACTGAACACAACCCAAATATTCGTCTGTCGAGCAAATTCAACAGTCGGAGAGAGAGACTCATTTCGAAATCCAAATCTTCGCAAAAATCTTTGAAAATTTTATATGTTGTGGAAACGGATGTCCTTTAAAAATTTCATGAAGAAATGATGATTAAATTTAAAAGAGAAAATTTTATAAAAAATCCAGAAGGCAACCTGGTCACCACTTTCACTACACGGGATGGGTTCCAGACGGTGAATGATTGGGCCTTCGTCCCTACCATTTCACCTTAGAAAAATATGAAATTTAAGTATGTTTTAGATCAAGGAATTTAGAACAAATTTTATGAAGCATGTTTCTCCAAATTCAAAGTAAAAAGAACTTTATAAAATTGGAAAACAGCAAAGGTCTAGGGATTTCAAGAATCTGAAGAGTCAAAACCTATGGAACCTTGGAATTCCAAGTTGGTGATCATGTTTTTCTAAAAGTATTACTAATGAGAGGTACTTCGCGCTTTGGCAAGAAAGAAAAGCTGAGTCCAAGGTACGTAGGTCCATTTGAGATTCTTGAGAGAATCAGGATCCTAACGTATCGTCTGGCATTACCGCTGAGACTGGTGCAAGTGCACGATGTCTTTCACATGTTGATGTTGAGGAAGTATGAGCTTGACCTGACCCACGTGCTTAATTTTGAAGAATTAGACGTCAATGATAGAATGTTGTATGTTGAAAGCCCAGTTCAGATCGTGGATCGAAAGGAACAAATTCTACGTACAAAGACCATCCCATTGGTCAAAGTGGTCTAACAACACTACGGCACTGAAGAAGCAACCTGGGAGAGTGAAGAGTCAATGAGACAATTGTACGCCTACCTTTTTGTTTAAATATTGTAATGGTTTAAATTTCGTGGACGAAATTTTTTATAAGAGGGGAAGAGTTGTGACATCCTGAATTTTTCAGTTCTACTTTCAATTAAATAAATCGGGCCTTTCATTGACGCGCCTATAGTGCTATTCTCCGAGTTGATCACTCGTGAGATAACTAGACTATTTGGGGAAGTCATTAAGGAATTTTAATGCAATAGACTTGAGAATTCGACTAGAAATCTGCTAATCGACCGTGGTCATCTACCGAGATCATTGCGACACAGTAAGATTGACTAGAGATCAGAGATAGGTCGGTTCGACCAAGATATATGGCTAAACGTAGGTGATTCTACTACATTACAAAATTCTTGTCGGCCGGCACTAAACTGATTTTTCTGTTGTTTTGGTACCCTATGTTCATATTAGAATCCCCGAGATTTTCACGACAACCAAGAGTCGCCAATGTGCTGAAGATGTTCATTGTGGCTCGAAGAAAATCGACCACGGGTCATTTGCACTAAAAATTTCTGAAAGCTACCCGGTAACCTAGGTCACACTAAAATCGCACCAGATTGAAATTAACCACGAATTTGAATCCGATTTTAAAAATTGAAAGTTATGTCATGTCACGGGTCATTTTAGGAACGTCGACTCAGTCTCCGAAGATTTTTCTGCAAACCGAGATTTTGGCGGAACAAGTCGAGATAGGGCCGTTTTCGACTGTGAAATTACGATGACCATTTTTTATCGCGAAATTAGGATGCAAGTATGATCAATTGGCGAGCAAAAATATCAATTTGATTGTTGACTCGATGATGGGATTTTTAGGAACCGATTTGAGTCGATTCGAGGAGGAATTGAAGTCCAATTTGAGGGAAATCGAGCCAAATTCGTGTGCCCCCCTTGGACCCAATAATTGGACCCTTTCATGGGCTTCTAGAAGGAAGTTTGTGGCTAGAAATTGAGCTGAGGAGGCCAGTTGCCAAGGTGGACTAGTCAAGGGGACCAAGAAGATGAGATATAAGGCAAAGAGGTCCCACAAGCCAAGGTTGCCTCTCCCTCCTTTCCCCTAACCAGTCGAGCACCCCTCTCCCCCATTTCTGCCGTGTGAAGCTCCCATCAACCCAGAAAACCGGCCAGCCTCTCCTCCTTCTTCGTTCAAACCACCGCACGCCACCGGAGCTCCGCTGCAACGCCGTCGTGCCCCGCCTGCCTGCGCGCTAGACCAACGCATCCTAGGCCACTGTCCTGCCTCCACTGTGACCCCAGGACATCCCTGGAACCAATTGCAGCTCCCCCGCCATCGCCGGAGCCCCCTGGCCGCCCACCTACCACCGTGAAGCCTCGCCACAGCCGTCTGCCTCTCCCCTGCTCGTTTCCGCTTCAGCCGAGCCACCAGTTCCACCCTTCTTGGCCCTGACCAGAACCATGAAGCCTGGTATTGCAGCCACTATGTTGGCCCACTTGGAACCGTTTCTGGACCTCGAAAGGCGGTCCCGCTTTGGAGTTTGTCGAGCCCCTCTGCGTCCCCGTCATTTTGATTCGAGCAGATCATTAAACAAGTGAGTTTAACTCACTAATCCCTGCTTAGTAAGTTGATGACGTTTAAGGGTTGATTAATTTAGACTAAGTATGCATTAGGTGGATAGTTAGAATAGATTAGCAATTTAATTAACCGTTATTACATGTTAGGTGGTTAGAGTAGTGTAATTAGAACCTAGACAAGCTTTAGTATTTATCTAGAGTGGCTCGGAAATTTTCCGAGCCCGTCTCGGCTTTTAATTAGGCCTTACGGGCCTAAGTCCTATTTATTTGCATTTGATAATTAATTTTCATAATTATTTAACTAATTATTTATTTTCCGAAAATCAGACCGAGATAGTCGGTGACTGGAATTTTATGCTGATTATAGTGGTGCGATATGTTTATTTAATTGAGTACTAGATTGTGCAAATTGAGTGTGTTTTGCAATTTTGGGTATTTATCTGAAAATTTAATATTTTTGGTAATTAATTAGAAAATTACCGGGCATCGGTTTACAATGCCAAAAATGAGTTTATGGATAAGTGAAATTAGTGGGATTTTATAAAATAAAAATATTGTATTTTGGCTGAGGCCGATCGTGTACCTACACACGATTATTTTTATCGGGTATTTTTAACACGAAGAAAATAGGCCAAGGTATTATGTTAATTGAGGAGTTTAATTGTGAAGTACAATGTTGTTGGCCGTGGGTGAATAACTGTGTGATGTTATGAGTTAGATCAAGAAAACCGCCGAAGTATGGCCATGCCTATTGGGCCGTAGTTTACTGCCAAAGTCTGGCCGTGCCTATTAGGCCGTAATTAACCGCCAAAGTCTCGCTGTGCCCATTGGACCATAATTTACCACCGAACTTGGAACAAGCTGTGCCCATTGGGCCGTAATTCACCGCTGAACATTTGGTAGGCCGTGCCCGTTGGGCTGTAATTAATAGTTGGAGTGAATAATTGAAATGATTGTGTGATGGTCTTGATGACATGAAATCAACCAAGTCGATTGATTGATGGTTCAATCTAATTGATTAAATTGATTGGTTGAAATAATTGGATAGTTATTTGAATTATATTGACTTGCAGGAAGGAACTGAGACAAAGGTAAGTCCTCTGACTCGTGTTTGTGCATAGGCAGCTTTCAAGGCGTATTTTCTTCCTAATCGGATCTTTGGGGGTTGAACTTGCTGAATCGTCGTCTTACCCCGTTGTGGGATGACATTTCAGGTCCATAGATGGCAGCTCCTCCTGAGCATTTTGGTCGACCTAAGAAGGTGACGAAGTAGAAGTGTTTTATCTCGCTGCATGGGAACCCCGGTGCATAGATCTATGAATTGGTGAAGACTGTGGTCTAGGTTGATGAGGCCTTACCCCATAAGGTTCCCCATCGATACCGATCATGGTATCGTCAGGCTCAAAATGGGCAGAGAGAGGATCCCATACCTGATTTGAGGTCCCCATTTATGTGCTGGAGGTTGCTTTTGGGAAAGACACGGCGGATCCTCCCGATGGTTCAGTTGTGGATGTAGACCTGGACCTGTCGGAACCTGAGTCCCCAATGTACTCAGCTGAAGGCTCAAATGAGGATGAAGACCCGTAGTTTTATGAACCCCTCCCTGTTTTGTAGACCTGGCATATATATATATATATATATATATATATATACATATATATCGACTTGGTTTGTGTATTGCTCGTTATGATATGTATATATAAGTGGTTTCCGGTTTGAAAAATTATGGCCCTACTTTCCTATCCCATTGAGTTGTTGTCTGAGGATTATTTATCTATTTCCACATGCATATTAAAATGAATGGGTCGGCGATGCGTCCTGGGACATCGCTATTTAATCGACCAAAGAGGGATGGGCACGCACTCGGAGGATCGGGGCGTGACACCAACTGGGGTAGGCCCTCGTCGACCAAGATCATAGTCATGATGAGCTCATGGGTCCAAGGACTCCCGAGGATAGGGAAGACAGTACTCTGCTCGCTATACCCTCGCGGTTGTCCAAAATGAACGAGACGAACTTCCATCTAGGGACCTATAAAATGTTAAACCACGACGGGGTGAGACAATGTCTTAGCGAGTTCACACCCTAAACCCCGATTAAGAAGGTAATACACCTAGAGGCGGCCTAACTACACAACTAATGAGACTCACCTCGCCTTAGTTCCTTCTTGCACGTCAATACAGTTCATATAACAGATATATGCAGTAATAACACTCAACAATTGGAACGCCTCAACTTATATCTCAAACAATCATAGGGGTCCCGATTATAAGGCCAAATCATTATGACACGTCACATTCCGTGCCACACAATTTTGTCTCATAATCAAGCGCGGTTATATCTCACTCAAACAAGCATTCCAATTTAGTTACGGCCCCACGAGCACAGCCTACTCAACAGTCGGCGATCTTCCGGCACATCTGGGCATTGTTTCGCCCCATTGAGCACGGCAACGTCTACCTCTAGACGGCATTCTTGAAGGAGCATCAGCCCAGCCTCTACTGCGACCGGCATCCGTTGACAAAGGCATTCCTGAAGGAGCATCGTCCACCCGACCTTCGTCGGTGACGGATTTTCATAGCGACCACACACACAACCAACCTCGGCCAAGGATATCGTGCCTTGCACTCAAATGTCTCAATTAAAATAATGTACTTGGCCTATTTTCTTCATATTAAAAACACCCGGTTAATAGTCGTGTGTAGGTATACAGTCAGCTTGAGCCATAAAATGCGATATCCTCACTTTTAAAAATCTCACTATTTCATATAGTATTTAAAAAAAAAATGGCGTCAAAAACCAACACTCGGTATTTTCTGATTAAATACCAAAAATCCAGAATTTTGAAATAATAAATCAAAAATCATAATCATCACTCAATTGCACAATCTAACAATCAATTTGCACAAACTAATTATACCACAATAATCAGCACGAAATTTTGACGATCGGCTATCTCGGTATAATTTCTAGGAAATAATAAATAATTACAAAAATTACAAAAATAATTAAATAAATGCAAAATAATTAAATAAATCACTAATTAAGCTATATACACTAATCTAACCGCCTAATTGGACTTAAATAAATAATGCACTAAGCTAATTAAATCACACAATCTAGTTAACCCTTAAATAAACTAATCTAACCACTTAATTAGCCTAATTAACTAACTAAATGACTAATTACACTAATCTAACCACCTAAACCAATCTTAGCCTAAGCTAATCCTCCTCTAAGCATAATTAACTCCCTAAGTAGAGTTTAGCAAGTAAACTCACCAGTTTGACGAGTCGATGAGTTCACGGCAACGGCGACGCGAAGGCGAGCGAGACTTGAACCTACGGCGACACCTGAGGAGGTTCGGAAAGGCTCAGAAAAGGCCTTGGAAGGCATATAGCCCAACGAGGGCTTTGGTTCTATGGCTGAATCGAAGGAGCTGGCTAGGGGCTTGGCTGGCGCTGGAATGGACACGGCGGGATGGCGGCACGAGCAAGGGCTGACGGTGGTGGCTCGGGTGGTTGGAATGGCGGGCTATGGAGGCCAAGCGGACAACGAGCAAGTACAGAACTGGCGACTGGACGCGGATGACGGGCATGGATACGGGGGACGGCAGGCTCGCGGCGAGCAGCGAGCGTGCAGGCTACTCGACTTCAGCAGGCTTGGGCAATCAACGGCAGGGGCTGGCTCGGCTTCTGCTGGTCTTGGCTGGTTCTCTGGTTCTAGAACAGCAACAATGGAGCACCAAGGAGCAATGAAGAAGAAGGTGGGTTGCTACAGCTGGAGGGGGGACAAATGGCCACCAAAGTCTTCAACAAATATCTTATTTTATCATCACTTGGTCCCCTAAAGTCCATAGCTATGCCTAGCTACGTTATCCCCTCCAAATCTTCCTCAACAAGCCACAAAGGAGGTCCAAATGTTGCACCCCCCCCATGCCTACGAATTTTGTGTGCTCCTCTCCAATTTCACTTCAATTTCCCTCCAATTGGCTTCAATTAAATGGCCATAATGCCAAGGAGGAAGTCCACACTCAATTCTACAATTTTCCTTGCTAATTGCTCCAACTTGAAGGCCAAAATGCTCACTAAAAATGGCCCTCCGAATTTCCCGGTTCAAAATCGCCCAATTTTGATTTTTCGGTGAAAATCCGAGTTCGCCGAAAATTCTTCGAAGGATGAGTCGACATTCCTAAAATAAATTGTGACCTGACAGAACTTTTAATTTCTGAAATCGGGTTCAATTTCATGGTTAATTTCAACTAGACGCGATTTTAGCATGACCTAACCTACCAGATAGCTTTTACGAATTTTTAGCGCATTTGACCTGTGGTCGATTATTTTCGATCCACATTGTGCATCTTCAACTCATTGGCTACTCTCGATTGTCATGAAAATCTCGAGGTTTCAAATATGGGCACTGGGTACAGGAACGATAGAAAAATCGGTTTAGTGCTTTTCGAAGAGAATTTTGCAATGAGGTGGAATCACCCACACTTTAATTACATGCCTCTGTCGAACCGACCTATCTTTGGTCTCTAATCGATTTTAACGGTGCCATATTGACCCTTGCAGATTAGCACGGTCGAGTAGTCGATTTCTGATCGAATTCTCAAATCTGTCGCTTTTAGATTCCTTAACGGCTTCACCAGATAGATTAGTTATCTCGTGAGTGATCAACTTAGAGAAAAAAACTATAGGCACATCAATGAAAAGCCCATTTCATATAATTGAAAACAGGGTTGAAAATCAGGATGTCACATATATCCTGCACATGGTAACTATGAGAAGAGAAGTGAACATCTAAACCAAGTTCACATGATTCTCCTACTAATATTAGATTTAGGAAGAGTTTGGGAATCATAAAGGTGTTAGGTAAGGATAATGTGGATGTTGAAATGTTTCATGTATGATTGACTCTCATTTTGGAATTATCAGCTATGTGAATGGTAAGTGTACGTGAAGTCTATTAAAATATGTTTCGAGTTTTAGTTTGTGAATGGAACCCATGTTGAATATTTTTGGCGATAGGATAAATATGAATCTCCTTGATCAATGTTTCCCAGTTAAAGTTTGATTGTGTTCAAGAGTCGCTGAGGAAATATAAACAAAAGGGAAAGTCCAAACTTGGACTTTTTGACCGAATCGCATGGAATTTCTTCTCAATGTTGAAGTCGGCTCTACAGAAGATTTCATGCCTTGCGCTTGATTTGCCATTGAAGTTGAAATTGGACTTCAAGTTCGTGTGAGTAGATGTTATTGGTGTGATATCCATGATTGCTTACTCGTGAATTACATCCAATGAAATTAATGTGTTGAAGCTGATTAATTATTGTGGTAAGATTTGTTAATTCTTTTGTGAGATTGAGAGATTACTTCATAGTGAATTGTGGAGCTAAACACTATGTGAGTTTTTGGGGCTTGGGAAACATTAATAGTGTCTAGTGACTTGAGTGTAGCTGTAATCTCCATTGTATCACTTGATTTATAGTATAAATTTTCACTATTCTCCTGATGGACATAGGTCACCATGGGTAAACCATATAAATCTAGTGTTTGATTTATTTAATTGCTTGCTTTCACAACAATTGGTATTAGAATTAGGCTTGGCTAAGTTGAAAGTGAATCGATGGCGACAGGAGAGAAAAAGTAAAAATCAATAGATTTGATTGGAAGGATTTTGTTTTTTGGAAGATGCAGATTGAGGATTATTAATATCAAGTGAAACTACACTTGCTTTTACATAGGGAGAAACCAAAGTCAATGGAGCGAGCAGAATGGGAATTGATGGATAGACAAGCATTGGATGTTATTCAACTGACGTTGGTTTGTAACACGTTTAATGTTGTGAAAGAGAGGACCACTGTAATTTGATGAAAACCTTGTCGGATATGTACAAAAAGCCCTTAGCGATCAACAATGTCTATTTAATGCAACGTTTGTTTAACTTAAAGATGAGTGAAGGTATGTTAGTAGTAAATCACATCAATGAATTCAATATGATTGTTAGTCAATTAAGTTAAGTTAAGATTGACTTTGATGATGAAGTGCGTGCTTTGATTCTATTATCATCATTATCTAATAGTCGGAATACTATTGTTACTACTGTTAGTAATTCTTCTAGGTCAACAAGCTTGATGTTTGATGGGATTCAAGAGTAAGGACATTCGTAAAAGAAAATTTGATGAATCTGTTTCTACAACTTTGATAGGTGAAAGTAGAGGAAGAACTAGTATACATGTTAGCGGGAGTCAAATGAACCTAAACAGATGAAGTTAGTCTACCACTAGTGGCGCTATGTGTTGGAGTTGTGGCAAGAGGAAATATCTTAGAAGGGACTGCCTTAAACCAAAGAATGAGAAAGATAAGGGAATTAAAGTGGAGTCTGTAGATAATGTTGTAGCTATAGCTTTAATATTACTTTCCTTTATTAGACTCTAGAACTCTATCATATATTGTTCACATTGGGGCATGTGGTAGGACTAGGCTAGTCCACCCAACATCAAAAATTTTCATATAACTTACATGGGAAACTTGTGGTCTTTGGATTCAAGTCTTATTGCAAGCATTCTAAAAGTAAAATCATGAATGCACAAGGCCAATTCTATTTTTTTTTTTTTTTTTTTTTTTTTTTGAGTTGGGGGGTGGGGGGAGGGTGTTGCACCCTTAGGATTACGAGGGTGGTGGACTAGTCGAGGTGCGAGAAAGTTGGTCTATATTTCTTACCTGATCATGAATGCACAAGGCCAATTTTATTTTATTTTTTTATTATTATTTTTTTTAGTTGGGGGGGGGGAGAGGAGGGTGTTGCACCCTTAGGATTATGAGGGTGGTGGACTAGTCGAGGTGCGAGAAAGTTGGTCTGTATTTCTTACCTGACCGCTAAACCACCAAAAATAAATAAATAACATGCAACAGCCTTGGGAGAAGAAATACATATATCAACAAGATACTGAATCAGCCGATTTAGATTTGGTAAGGTCCAATCTCAGAGACAAACTGCAATTGATGAACATTCACGATATACCAAAAGTCAAACATGAAATTACAAGCTAGTTCTTAACATTTTCAAACTCACATATCCCGAAAGAAGAAATTCTCTATACTCTGGCTGAAGTATCATTTGCCATGAATTACAATATGGAAAAAAAAATATACAGAGGTACGAAATGAAATAGATAAAGCACACATTAATATGGATACTCTTATCATGAGCACGAAACCATTCATTGCTGGAAGCTGATTGATGGGGGCCGATGTCAATCCTTGTCTACTTTGTGCTGCAACGAGCAAAAGTTTTTGTAATTGGCCAGCAAAAGGTAAATATGTTTGAAGAAGGTGAACTTAGAGAACTGCAGCATGCAACATTCATGGAATTCTCATCCGTTGCTATTTATTCCCCTCGGAAATGGCATGATCTGCGTTGTTCGCCACCACCCAAGAAGCAAAAGATAATTGGACGTGGAAATAACTAAAATCGATAAGTGAAGATAAAATGCATTTCAATATACAATATATAAATGTTGTACTATTAAAGTACATCTTTTGGTTTTCTGTTATCAAAATTTATCCATGAACAAAAGAAGCCTTCATAAATAAGAGCACCATGAGTGTCATAATTTTTGTATAGCGTTCACTTATGTGCTATAACTTTTTTTCAACCATTTGAGTGGCATAACCTTTAAAAAAGCGTTCGCTTGAGCGTCATAACTTTCAATCAATAACTTAAATACTAAAACTTCTAAAAAATGTTTGCTCAAGTGCCGGAAGTCCGACATGGCATAAAACTTGTGACAAACATTTTTTAAAAGTTTTGGCACTAAGTGATCGATTAAAAAGTTATTTGACACTCAAGTAATCAGAAAAACAGAAAAGTTATGATTCTCAAATGAGCATTGTACATAAGTTATAACACTCCATTAATAAAAAAATAATAATTATTATGGTAATCAAATAAGTGTCGTACGAAAGTTATAACACTTATGTATACTTTTCCCAAAGCCTTCATTTTGCTATTTTCCAAATCTTCATGTACTAGATAGGTTATACAAGCTATGTACCATAGAAAAGTTCATTCTTTGTTACTTGAGGTTCCGTATTCGTATGAAAGTGAAACAACCAGTATCGCTCTCTCCAACGTCTTCTCTAATTTCTCCTTAAGCAGAGTTAAACGTTATGATGATGATGATGATAAGAGATTTTACCTCGAGCACTAAGACTGCATTCGGTTCCGCATTTGGGAAAACCCTTTGAGTAAATGCAAGTTAGTCTGGAGGTAAAAGCACATTGAAAATGCTAGCATTTCTCAAATGGACTCCCTAAAATAACTACAAAGCACTCCAGCAATTGCCCAAGGGTCGCCCATCACCACCACCCTAACTTCTTCGGTTTGACCTCTGTATGTTGATAAACTTCGACACCCCCAACGAACCCAACGTCAACTCCTGTAAGACTAAAACTTTTCAAGCGGGTGATATGATTCAACCCGTAAACACCCCATAGACTCTTGCATTGCCTGATTTCCAGCTCTTCGAGATTAACCATCCTGCCTTCCTCGACTATTAGCTCTATTAATTCCTCGAGCATCCAAAGTTTAAAGACGCGTAGTTTTGGAAAACCTGCTTTGCAGCACAATCTTCTGCCGGTGTATGATTGTGCCAATAACCTGAGTATAATCAAATTGTTGAGGCACCCCAGGACCTCCATCGGATCTTTTTTTAGCTCTGACATGGACAAGGTGAGCGCTTTCAGGTTCTCAGGAAGGACAGACGACAAGTTCTTTACATCCCTCAATGATCCGAGCAAATACAAGTTTGAAAGGGATTTGGCCCCTGTCATCTTACACGAGTTGAGGCTTGCAGGCTGACCGAACAGGTCCCTCGAACTTATTCCCATGACCTGGAGAGACTGACCGTACAGGTCCCTCGATCTCAATCTCAGGGACTCCAGCTTGGTCATTTCCAAAACGCATTCTGTCACCGCCTCAATCGCTTTGGGATGGCACGTCACACCCAGCTTCTTCAGGTTTTGCAGCTTCTTCAACACACATATCATGGGGCTGTCCGCAGTTTCTATGAACAGACCCCACAGCGTCTCCAGTTTAGTATTTGGAGACTTCCCTGATGAGGAAGTTGGGCATTGGATGGACTCATTGAACGATGCTTCGCTCAGGTACAGATGTCGGAGGTTCTTC
Organism: Eucalyptus guilfoylei; assembly: GCA_016097605.1. Classification (NCBI taxonomy): domain Eukaryota; kingdom Viridiplantae; phylum Streptophyta; class Magnoliopsida; order Myrtales; family Myrtaceae; genus Eucalyptus; species Eucalyptus guilfoylei. The sequence continues at coordinate 23,580,384 of CM027861.1, read as the reverse complement.
GCATTCCAAATGGAGCTTGTCACTTTGCTTATGTTGGTGTGCTTCAGATCTAAGGTTTCCAGGAGCAACAGGTTCCTGACTGACTCCGGAACAAAATCCAGAGCCGTCCATCTCAATCCTAAATACCTTAGGTTCCTCATTTTATTCCCAAATTTCTTAGGGAGCACAGGCTTGTAAACCCCCTCGAGATCAAGTACCCTCAGCAAAATCAGGCGTGTGTCTAAAATTGATGATTCAAGAAGAACTGCGATCTTTGCTTTTGTCCCTAGCTTACGGGTGTTAAACAATGCAAAAGACTGAAGGCATTGAACCTTGTAACCATAGTGTCCTGTCGCCGTGTTTTGCGCTTGCTTCTGTTGATTCTGGGCACTCTGCTTGGCGTCAAAGACAGAGTCAGAGCTGTACTGGATCTGAAGAAGTCGCAATTCTTTTGCTTTCTGACAGAAAAATTCATTAATTAAAGCAGGCATGCAACATGATCGAGCACTTCCATCCAGTTTCCGCCGAACCACGTGAATCAAGTTCCTACTCTCTAATTCACGAAAACAGCCCTCTGCTGATGGCATTTGGACCGCCTCTGCCACCAACCCCTCAGCAGCCCATAGCCGGAAAAGCCTCCTTGTGGAGACCTCGGACTCCTTAGGAAAGAGAGTCATATAGAGAACACATGGCTTCATCTCGTGAGGCAATTCATCGAAGCTCAAGTGTATGACATCTTTGAGGGTGGGACAGTCTCCAAGCCGATTGATGAGGGCCTCCCAATTACTCCCTTCCATAGTGGACAGAAGTCCTCCTAGCAGTGAGATCTCTGGGGGAGAAAAATTGTATTTGCTCAGAATTCTCTCCTTGAGGATGGTCATCTTCAATTCCAAATTGCCGTCATCCTGCATGATGCTGACCCGCACTAATTCCTCACGCTCTCTACAGGTCATGTCAGGGAGTAATTGGAGATCAGGCGTCCAAGGGTCCGCAAGCTTTTGCATTTTTTCATTACAAGTAGTGACAATTACTCTGCTTCCGTTCATCGAGTCCACGAATGGGACCAAGAGCTCATTGATGAGACTGGCCTCACGCAAATTGTCCAAAACTATCAAGTACCTAAGCCCCATCAATGATTTATGAAGCATCTCGAACAGCTGCTCCTCGTGCTTGTGCTCCAAGTCTTTCGCCTGATCTCCGAGTGGTGTCTGTTTCAGTATGTCCACCAGGAGGTTCTTCATCGGGTCAGACTCCGCCTCAAAGTCCTTGACACGGACCCAAGCGCGACAGTCAAAGTGATGCTTGATTTTTAGATTGCGGAAGATACTCCTCACCAGTGCGGTCTTGCCACAGGCTTGTTTGCTGACAACCGAGATCACCCGAAGATTGGAGTTGTCATCATTGATTAACCAGGCCAGAAGCTTTCCTTCATATTCGTCACGGCCAACAAAATCGGACTCGATCCTCTGCCTCGTATTTTCTCGATTTCTCCTGCTGGATGATAAAGATGATGCCCTTCCATTGTCCGGCATGCCTTCATTAGCAGGAGGCAGGGATGATGTGAACTTGCTGCATAACAATCCGACTTTCGTCATGAGATCCTTGGCCATCTTTTTCCTGGCACGTGCTCGGCTCATTACTGAGAAGAGCTGAACTAGAGCAAACACCTTGGCAAAACAACCCTCTTGTGATTCCAACCTCTGGTATTGGAGTAGATCGACAAGGAATGCCTCTGCAATCTTCTCAGCGTTACGAGCACCAAGCAGAACCTGCCCCTCGCCTTCCTGAGTTTCTTGGTTGTGGCCATCGGTGAGCTTGACATGTTTCCTGGTGCTCAGGATCGTTTGGAGGATTCTCGTGAACTCAGGGACTTGATCTCTTAATTTTTCAGAGATGATGATGTCTTCGGACTTGGAGAGAAGATCAAGAAGTCTGAGTAACGCAAGAGAAAGGGCCACATCAGGGTCAGCCATGGATCTGAACAGAGAAGATGCTGAAAATTTGGAAACTGATTAATAAACCAGAAAAGGACGAGTGTCTCAATTTATCTTTTCTTTTTGATTTGCGAGTATCTCGTGCTTTGCCTTGAGGAACAAGCAATCAAAACATATACGATCTAAGACCTTGTGTGGCGAAATTGCCTAGGACTTTTGCTTGATTTCTTTTAAACTTGCTGAAAATAACGCACGAAGGATATGTGGATCTACATGTGAAGACAAGAATGTCTTGAAAGTTTTGAGCAATTTGCATTAGAATAAGATTAAATTTGCCTAGGTCAATTTCAATTGTCTCGAGAGACAAGTCTCCACCTGGAGTTATAGTCGAATACTAATTGACACGTGTCGAGATTATTCTATTGAGGTTATACCACATCGGTTGTGAAAAAGACTAGCGGTCGGTTTATCAATGTGAGGGAAAATCTCACCCTTTAAACTAGTTTTTTGGGGTGAGAAAGGCCCAAAACCATCCAGCATATTCACATTACATGTAAACAACATGCTACTCATCAGTATCGAGGCAATGGTGAGGTTCGGGGAACCTCTTTGATAAAGTAAAAGGTGGAGTTTGATCGCTTTCAGCTTTTTTTTATTCAATCAACTCCTTTGATTTTTATTTTGTTTAATCAAATCCTTGAACTTGCGTAACTATTTTAATAAGTTGTCAGCTTGAGACGACAAAGGTTTTGACGAGGAAAGCTTGAGGGTAGTGTTTGTTTTAAAGAATATTTATTACTCAAGGTTCAGTTGCGGTCTTCATCATCTCAAGAGATTATCGGATCAATTTATCCACCTGTAACTTTCTTGAGTCTGATTTGATCGCATGGAATGCTCGTATTTCATCGCCATCAAGGCCTTCTAATTTGTCTAGACAGTGTAAGCGAATGATTCGAGTCGAAAATATTTCCAACCGTGGAACTTTGATTGTTTGCCAATGAATACATATTCGGAACAAACACCATGACGACGATGCATCAATAGCCACAGTACACGCATTATTTTGGGGGCTTATTCTCTGTTATTGGCCTGAAAACTACGCCTTTGACGTAGAGGCCGGACTTCAAACCCGTATCAGCTTGCGTGAGGGAAAAGCTTACCTCGCCGACGGTTTTGGGCGTCGTCTCGAACTTGCCAATGCTGATCGGAAGCCACTTTCCCTTTTCCAATTTATTAAAGTAAGCCACGTGTCCCTGCTTGTTTCCATCTGGTAGAGCGAGCCTGAGGTTCACCGGATCTTGCCATTGGTTGCTTCCTCCTTTCATCTTCACGTGGATTTCGACTTCGTACGTCGTCCTCGGAGAGAGAATGGTCGTTTTGAATTTCCCTTTGATATTAGCCGGCAAATTTTTGATAGCTCGGCGACGGGCAGTTTTATGTTGCCTGAATAGCTGAAACTGAGAAATGTTCAAGCAAGCACAGGATTGGTTTACTGGAGATGGTGATGGTTAGCACTGATCTCATTTTCATTGAAGCAATTCGAAGTTCTTGCGGTAGAAAAAATTGTTTAGGTACCGCTAAATGAACAACTTGAAGCTTAAAAAGGGAGCATAATCAGCAGCATCTTTTCAGAGGCATCAAGACATACGCAATGCCAAAAATAACATAGAGATATGCCAACACATAGGCACTTATTTAGCGGCAACAGAATGTTTCTTGCCGCTTTTGAGTCATATTTGTCAAGGCGAATTCATATGTTGTACCGGGCCGACCTAGAGTCTCGATCATCACATGAAGGTTCAATTTAAAATGGAATTGTTTAGAATAGAAGAAGTGATGATACCGTGGCTCCTCCTCTTCTGGCCACTTCCAGTACTCTCTGTCGTTATTGTTACTTAAATCGATCTGTAAGCCCTTAACCAGAACCATCCAGCAGTTCTTGTTTAGGTCCTTGTCAACCCAATACTTGTGTGTATATGTGTCGCGACCTACATTTCGGGTGCACCACCTAAAACTAGGTTAATGGACTACTAAGTCTTTAAATTTAGCTCGGGCTCTCCCAAGCCCATACCAATTCGCGACTTAAGGTTCAAATATGCAAATGATTATTATCTAGGAGTCGCCACTAATCGGTTTATGGTAGGTCGATTAGACACCTAAGTAAAATAATGAGAGGATTATTTTACTCCCACGAACCAGAGACTAAGGATACGGGGACTTGGTTACACTAGATTTCTCTAATACCCTTTCAGTACCATTTCTTTTTAATTTTTAAAAATGTTTTTGCAGGCAACTTAGATTTATTTTAACTTAAATCTCTATCATGCAAAATGGTGATCACACAGATGCTCAATCACTATTAAACAATCAAAAGACTTCCAATAAAAGAAATAAACACACAAAGCATTTTTTGGGTTTTTTTTTATCTCGAAATTAAAATATGTACTCTAATTAAATGACCTAATTTTACTATCAAACAAATTCTAGTTAAATGAATCTATTATGCAAACTAATTATCATGCACCTAATATTTTTGTATTTTTTATTGAAATTCGGAATTAATAAAAACCCTAATTAAACTATCTAAAATGAATAATTTTCTAATTTATTTTACGGATTAATTTGACTTAAACCCTATCCTATCTTGGAAAACTATTTTTTTTAGAAAAATGAGATTACTGAAATGTGCAAAGATTATCTTGAATCAATCCTAATCTATTCCAAAAATTATCTAAAAATGCAATCCTAATTTACTAAACCTACATGTCTAATTTACTAATTCTATATGCTCATGCAAGATTTTGATTTTTTTTGATTTTTTTATATTATTTTATTTAGTGTTTTTCCAAGACAAACAATTATGAAATAAAACTTACATCTACACTATCAAGATATTCAACAAATAAAGAATTAAAATAATCGAAAAAATAATCTGTTGTCTCACAGGTTAAATTAACGATTACTTTAACCCTAAACATCACGACAAAATGTTCAAAATAATTAAAAATCTGATCCGAAGTCTTACAGATCAAATTAATAATTATAATGATTTAACAATTAAAATTCTACCAAAATGCCCAAAAATTAATATAATTAAAAAAATGATCCGACGTCTTACGGATCAAATTAATAATTACAATAATTTGGACAAAATCCCTGCGGATAATGTCAGAATATGCATAAAATAAACACTGACCCAATGTTAAAACTTAAGCTATAATAACAAAACTAAAAAAAAAAAAAAAAGAGAATAAAAAGAATAAACCACCTAAGATGGGGACTCAAGGGAAAGAGCAGTGACGCACGATGGCATCAATGAGTGGGTGAAGCGCGAGCGGAGCGGAGGCAACGCGGACTGAGGTGCGGCTCGTTGCTGGCGGGTGTTTGGGCAAGGATGGCATTCGCGGCGGCTGCAGATCGCACGGGCTTCGTAGGTGAGGAGGAGTCGCGGGTTGGTGACTGGTGGAGGCGCAGATTACCGAAGGAGGAGCGTTGGGCTGAGGTGAGCGCCGAGTGAGGGGCTGCAATCCGGTGGTGGTGCGCGGCGCTCGAGCAGTTGCGGGCTACCGGTGCAAGGCTCGTCGGCAGGAGGAGGGCAACGGCCGGCCTGCTACGTGGTTTGCTGGAGGCACGCGGGTCGTTGGGTGGTGGCAGAGTGATGCTCAGCGCTGGCGTCGGTAGAAGCACGTTCGGAGCGGGACTCAGGCAGAGGGAGACGTGCGGTTGTCGACGCTCAGGGCTGCAGCAGTGGTGCGTCGGCGACAAGCTTCTGCAGAAGGGGTAGGTAGAGGCGAGCAGGACGCGGGCTTCGGAGGCGCGGCGTCGAAGGTGCAAGCGCGGTGTCGGGGGTGAATATGGGTGGCGAAGGGAGAATAGCAGCAGTGGAGGCGTCGTGCAGAGCAACAGCAGCGGTGGTGAGCGTCAGGGTCGTCACAGCCGCAACAGGCGTCGGGCGTCGACTGAATCGCGACGCAAGCTGAACGTCGGGGGGTCTGGTATCCGATGCTGCGACGCTCGTGGGTTGCAAAGGGGGTCGCCGGAGGTGCTATTGTGGGTGTCAGGCATCGGAGCAACGGCGCCGTGCGGCAGTTCGGGCAGCAGGTGGAGTCATCGGAGGAGGAATAGCAGTGGGTGAGGATGCCCATGCGAAAAAGAACCTGTTTGCTTTTTTCTTTGTTTTTTTTCTTTTTTTCTCTCTCCCTACTGCTGGTCTATCACACCTCTCTTCCTTTGCTGTTGCTGACTTTTTCTTCTATTCCTTGCAGCCTGTTAGAAAGGAAGGGACGAAAGCTTCCCTTGGACGAGAAAGAGGGGAGGGGGCTTCCTCCTCTTTTTCCTTTTTCACGAAATTCTTCCTTTTTTTTTTTTTTTTTTTTGGCACAAATTTTCCTCTCGAATTTTTTTCGAATTCCCCCCCCCCTTTGCTCGAAAATTTTTGGTCTCCTTTTATAGTGATTCCAACCACCCTCTTCTATGGCAATTTTCGAGCTTCCTTTCTTCATTGCCTTAATTAATGTAAATTGGAGCAAAATCTTGCAATCGGTTTGATTTTTCCTTGGATGTTTCGATTCCTTCCCTTTTATCAAACTCCTTACTTTTTTATTCATCTGATTTCTTTGACTGAGAATTTGCTTCCATATATACTATGATTTAAATATTCACCGGAGCAGGGATGGTTAATCAGAATTTCCACATTCCATTCATAACCAAATCATATTGATCCTTCCCTTATTTTCCTTTTTTTTTATGCTATGCAAATTTTATTTCTTTAAGATCGCCAAAATTTAGGTGTCAACAATATGGCTGTTCCTGGAAGCACAAAGCAGGGATCAATAAGTGAGACATTAACAAAATCAGAACAAACTCGGCTCTCGTTCGATCAGGAGCTACTGAGCTCCCATCCAGGCAGTGATGACCTACTCTTAGATGGACCTATCATCTGCAAGTGGTCTTGACTTGCAGACTTTTTGTGCATATCATGCAGTTTTTGTTTCATGGCGGGCATCACGATCTGAGCCAAAATGTTCTCCATAGATCATTATCTATTGGAGCAAAACAAGTTATTTGTTGTCCTCTGGAACTTGCTCAACGTTCGCCATCTTTTGGCTTGCCCCGCTTGTCGTCCTTCAAAAGCACTCCTGCATAGTGTCACATCCCAAAACAACAAAGAATGGGGATGACACGGCCGTCCTTCCACAAGAAGAACGCAGCCTCAAACACAACCAACAACCTGATATCAAACTTATATATATAAATATCAGATACACCTTCAAATTGGTTGCAACATTAGAGTTTCTATAATCTACCAAAAGTTATAGACATTTAGACCCAGACAATCCAACCACTAGCAAGGATCGTATGTACCACTTCCTTAAAACATACCAAACAAAAATAGAACTCCCCAAAAGTTTCCCACCGACGGCGCTCTCGCTCTATTCACCGCTAACCGAGGAACCTGAAAAGATTAAAGGAGGAGTGGAATGAGCAACCACATCTCAGTGAGTAATACATATCTTCTAAGCAGATCGAACAACCACTATGCATGTATACAAAGCAATACCAAACTTCATAACGCCAACTCAATATATAAAATATGTATTGAATCTTATAAGAGTTATTTCTTATCATCAAAGATTTATACTAATATGGAAAACTCATTTAAATCGCCATCAAAAGTCAAGTATCAATGGTCGAATCCATTGAATAATCTCCATCAAAAACAGATATCAATGGTCTATCCATTGATCAATCTTTTGCTCAATAACTAACCATGGTCACGACACAACGCCTTTTGACAAGGCGACCAAGATTCTCTTCTGGGCAAGGTCTCCACCTACAAAGCCAATGCCTGGGCCCAGAAGGATATCCTAAACCTGGTATGCATACCCCAAAAACCCCTCACTGGATTCACAGTCATATTGAGCATAAATAACCATTCTCCAATACCATAATCCAATCCAGAAATCAATATCTTAAACCAAACAAATAACATTTTGCAACATAGCCCATCATTCATTTCATATCCGTTTCTCAAATCATCATAAACCTTTCCATAAATCAGTCGCAAAGCAATTTCATAAATATTTCTCCACAAACCTTGTATAACATGCTTTTCAAACATTCACAATCAACCAAAGAGTAGCAATTGCTCGATCTGGCTTTTATGCAATAAAAATGCTCTTCTTGATTCAATATATATACATATATACTTCAAGACATGATTTTATAAAACCAAAGAAGATATAGTATCACTCACCTCGCCGTCTACGACCAAACGACGAACGATACTCGTATCGTCGAACTCAAGGCCCTATCAATTAACCGAGAAAAATGTTAAAATCTAATAAAATTCTATCTCCACTACGAAACAACTAAATTACGCCTTAACTCTAACAAAAGGACTTCCACGCACTAACAAATCGCATAACCAAAACGATTGTTCAAGCAATTCGTGATGCGGAGTTTAAGCGTAAAACTTAGTCACGCAATAACTTCCTCCTCCGAACCCCGTTTCGAACGTACTTATAGTCAATAGAGAGCCCTTGACACATATTACAAGAATCCCAACTTGACCGTCCCAAAATCAAGTCGAAAAATGATAAAATACGGGCCCAAAGCTGCTGGACGCTTACTGTTCACTGTGCGCGGGAAACTTTGAAATTCTGTTTTGGACAAACCATTAGCTCAAATCACAATCCATAAAATCCCACGGCTCCACAACACCCTAAAATACCATTCCTACAAAAATACGTGGCTCAACGACTCCAAAATCGGACTTCGCCACTCAATTTTCCAAAAATTCCGAATTTGAATCCTAAACCGATAAATTACTTCGATTGGACGAACGAGGGGCTTGATCTCTTACCGGGTGCTGCGTTATGGAGTTGAGTCGGCTTGGCGAGGCATTCGAGGTGTGCACGTGCCAAAACCCCTTTCCTTTCTTCCCCTTTCTCTTCTTCTTCTTCTTCTTTTCTTTTCTTTCTGGTCGAGGACCCCTAAGCTTCTATTTAACCGAACCCTCTCCCCTCTCCTTTTTGCTTTAATGACTTTTCAGTTTCTTTTTCGGTTTCTTCTTTTGGGGCCCACTAACATAATATTACATTCTACCCTCCTTAAAAAAAAATTTCGTCCTCGAAATTTACATGTACTTCAATCATGAAACAAGTGAGGGTATTTGTGTCTTGCCTCCTCCTCGAGTTCCCAAGTAGCCTCTCTCTTAGTGTGGTTTTGCCATTGTATTTTCACATAAGGAATAGTTCGTCGCCACAACACCTAATCCTTCTTATCGACAATGCGAATAGGCTGCTCCTCATATGTCAAGTTCTCCCGTAATCTCAATGGAGTAAAGTCTAGCACATGTTCACGATTTGACACATATTTCCGCAACAAAGAGACATGGAACACATTATGGACACCTGAAAGTGCTGGTGGCAAAGCCAATTTATAAGCGACTTCACCAATTTTCTCTAAGATCAAGAATGGTCCCACGTACCTTGGACTTAATTTCCCACGTATATCAAATCTCATTATACCCTTCATAGGAGAAACTTTTAAGAATACGTGATCCCCCACATTAAATTCTAACTTGCATCTTTTCAGATCCGTATAACTTTTCTGACGACTTTGAGCCGTTCTGAGACGTTCCCGAACCAACCTAGCTTTCTCTTCTGACTATTGAATGAACTCAAGGCCAGTTAGTCTTTTCTCACCAACGTCGTCCTAACAAATAGTACTTCTACATTTTCGGCCATATAAAGCTTCAAAGGGTGCCATCTTAATGCTAGAGTGATAACTGTTGTTATAAGAAAATTCTGCCAAATGTAGATGTTCATCCCAAGAATCGCCGTAGTCAATGATGCATGATCTCAACATATCCTCTAATGTCTGGATCGTTCTCTCTGACTGTCCATTTGTTTGTGGATGGAAAGCTGTACTCAAGTTTAGTTTAGTGCCTAATGCTCCTTGCAAACTCTTCCAAAAGTTAGACACGAACCTAGGATCCCTATCAGAAACAATGCTTACTGGAACTCCATGAAGCTTCACTATCTCATTAACATATCGCTTTGCCATATGTTCCATTGAAAGGCCAAATCAATATGACAAAAAGTGAGCGGACTTAGTCAATCGATCAACAATCACCCATATAGCATTCTTACCACTTGGCATCCTCGGTAGACCGACTACAAAGTCCATGGCAATATGCTCCCACTTCCATTTAGGTATCTCTAGAGGTTGCAACTGTCCACCTGGTTTCTGATGCTCAATTTTCACTTGTTGGCAAACTAAACATTGATCAACAAATCTTATAATATCCTTTTTCATGTTGATCCACCAAAATTTTTCTCTCAAGTCCCTATACATTTTAGTGCTTCCCGGATGAATTGAAAAACTAGTACTGTGAGCTTCTTGCAGGATCTCCTTTTTCAGCTTTGAGTCCTCAGGAACACATAGTCGACCACAAAACCTCAAGGATCCATCTACATGTAAACTAAAATCCGCTTGTCTTCCAGCTTCCACACCTTCTTTAATTTTTTGCAATTGTGGATCTCCATTCTGTTTAGCCTTAATTCTGTCAATCAACATAGGTTGTACTTGAAGATTAGCTAATTGAGCACCAAGCTGCTGCACCAACACCTCCAAGTCTAACTTCCTCAAATCTTCAAGAATGGCTTTCTCATAAGTGAGCAAAGCTGCCATATTTCCAAAGGATTTATGACTCAATGCATCTGCTACCACTTTAGCTTTACCCGGATGGTAATTAATGGATAAGTCATAATCCTTCAAAAGTTCTAGCCATCTTCTTTGCCTCATGTTCAGTTCTTTCTGAGTAAAGATATACTTCAGACTCTTGTGATCGGTAAAGACTTCACATTCTTCACCATACAAATAGTGTCGCCATATCTTCAAGGCAAACACAATCGCCGCTAACTCCAAATCATGAGTGGGGTAGTTCTTCTCATGTAATTTCAATTGTCTAGAAGCGTAGGCAACAACTTTGCTATCTTGCATCTGAACACAACCCAAACCTTCTTTGGATGAGTCGTAGTAGATTACGAAGCCGCCACTTCTAGAAGGTAGAGTTAGAATAGGAGCCGACACCAGCCGTCTCTTCAACTCTTGAAAACTGCGTTCACATTGGTCTGACCATTCAAATTTAACTTTCTTCTGAGTTAGACGGGTAAGTGGACCAGCAATCTTTGAGAACCCCTCTACAAATCGCCTATAGTAGCCGGCTAGCCCAAGAAAACTTCTCACTTCTGTAACATTAGTTGGACGATTCCACTTAACAACTGCTTCAACCTTCTTTGGATCCACTAATATGCCATCCTTCGAGATCACATGACCCAAGAATTCTATATGATCAAGCCAGAAATCACACTTACTAAATTTGGCATACAACTTCTTTTCATGCAAAGTCTGCAAGACAAATCTCAAGTGTTGTTCGTGTTCCTCTAAACTCTTCGAATACACTAAGATGTCATCAATGAACACCACAATAACTTGGTCTAGATATTCCCTTAACACCCTATTCATCAAGTCCATGAAGACAACAGGCGCATTTGTTAATCCAAAAGGCATGACGAGAAATTCATAATGGCCATACCTTGTTCTGAAAGCGGTTTTAGGCACATCATCTATCTTTATCTTCAACTGATGATACCCAGAACGAAGGTCGATCTTGGAAAATACTTGAGCTCCCTGAAGTTAATCAAATAAATCCTCAAGTCGGGGCAAAGGATATTTGTTTTTGACCGTTACCTTGTTAAGCTCTCGGTAATCTATGCAAAGCCGCATACTACCATCCTTCTTTTTCACAAATAGAACAGGAGCTCCCCAAGGTGAAACACTGGGTCTGATGAAACCCTTATTCAAAAGCTCTTGCAGCTGCGTTTTCAATTCTTTCAATTCAGTGGGTGCCATCTGATATGGTGTCTTAGAGATTGGTGCTGTACCGGGCATCAATTCAATACAAAACTCAATTTCTCTATCAAGAGGTAAGCCTAGTAAATCCTCAGGAAATACACTTGGAAACTCTCTAACGACAGGAACATCTTCCAACTTTACTACAACCTTACTTGGGTCTTTTACACAAGCTAAATAACCACAACAACCTTTTCTCAAAAGTTTCCTTGCTTGCAAAGCCGAGATCAACCTTGGAGAAGTGTTTTGACAACTTCCTGAAAAAGAGAATTCGGGTTGATTCGAAAGTCTAAATATCACTTTCTTTGAAAAACAATCAACAATAGCACGATAGGTAGATAACCAATCCATCCCTATAATAACATCGAAATCTCGAATATTTAACTCCACTAGATCCACAGGCATTTCAACATTATTAATCTGAATCACACATCTCTTGAACACATGATGACCAACTAGGAAATCGCCAGTAGGAGTATCAACACACAAATCACATTCAAGAGGGTCAGGCAACACATCAAGCTTCTTTGCAAATTCAGTTGAAATGAAGGAGTGTGTAGCACCAGGATCAAATAACGCGTAAGCACATTGCGAGGCAATAGAAATATTACCTGCAACAAATGCGCTAAATGCTGCCGCATCCTCCTTGGTCATCGCAAAAACCTTCCCACTTGTACTTTGTCTTTGTTGGTTCTCTTGGGGCCTACCAACGAAAGGGGTATTCCTCCGCATGAAACACTGGTGTGCTAGGTGCCCTTGTTGCCCACATAGATTACATAATTTATTGCCAATAGGAGGATTCCTTCGTGTATGACATTCTCGCAACATGTGTCCTGCTTTCCCACATGAGAAGCATACTCCGGTTTTCCGATGACACTCACCGCCATGATAATTTCCACATGTACTACAGGGGCCCTAGTTACTTGGATTTCTGAACTGTCTACTTGGATTTCTGAACTGTCCTGGCTGGCTAAAGCCTCTTCGCCTTCCACTACCATCAGTATGGCTACCTTGCACATTTGTGGGCTTAAACCTTTTGGGCTGAGGCGCTCCTTGTGTGCCATGCTTCAGAATGCTTTGTTCCACCTTGATTGCTCATTCTAGCACATCCTTATAAGTTGTTAATACGAAAGGTGCAAGTGCGGAATTAATTTCAGGTCGGAGCCCTCCTAGGAAATGGTCGGCCTTATCTTCCTCATTTGCTACTAAGTGCTCCGCAAATCTACTCAACTGATTAAAGCGGACTGAATACTCCAAAACTGTGGAGTCACCCTGAGATATATGTACAAAGTCACCCTTCATCTTTGCCTAGAATGACTTTGGGAAGAATTGAGCATTGAACGCCTTTTTAAAGTCCTCCCAAGATATAATAACATCCCTACCTCCAAGACTTGGCTTCATTCCATCCCACCAAAACTCTGCTTCACCTTCCAGGTATTGGGTGCCAAATTTAACTTTCCGATCCTCGGGAACCTCTTCTGCCTCAAAGATCCCATCAATCTTTTTAATCCAATGCTCAGCCGTGAGAGGATTAGTTTTCCCATCAAAAGTGGGTGGTTTCGCCTTTCTAAAATGGGCAAAAGTGCCTGAGCCAGTCGCTCCATCTCCAGTTAATTCTTTTGCTTGACGATACCAATGGATCATTGCTTGTTCAAATTCAGCTGAACGAGTTGGCTATTGATCCTCTTCTCTAACTTCGCGCAAGTCAGAACTCCTATCAAAGCGGTCCTCAAGTCTCCTTCTCAAAGACGTACCTCGAGAAGCTTGAGGCATGCCTCTAGTATCAGGGGTAGCGACTCGTTTGCCTTTACTGCTCCTATGAAGCGAGGCAAGTGTCTTAGAGTCGTTACTCATGATCACCTGAATCCAAGAATGAAACTACACCTTAGAATCTAAAAGACTAACGCAAAAATAAAATCTATCACACAACCTCACAACGTCCCATAACTATATCCAAAAAGATCAAAACCTAGGCTCTGATACCAAAAGATGTCACATCCCAAAACAACAAAGAATGGGGATGACACGGCCGTCCTTCCACACGAAAGACGCAGCCTCAAACACAACCAACAACCTGATATCAAACTTATATATATAAATATCAGATAAACCTTCAAATTGGTTGCAACATCAAAGTTTCTATAATCCACCAAAAGTTATAGACATTTAGACCCAGACAATCCAACCACTAGCAAGGATCGTATGTACCACTTCCTTAAAACATACCAAACAAAAATAGAACTCCCCAAAAGTTTCCCACAGACGGCGCTCCCGCTCTATTCACCACTAACCGAGGAACCTGAAAAGATTAAAGGAGGAGTGGAATGAGCAACCACATCTCAGTGAGTAATACATATCTTCTAAGCAGATCGAACAACCACTATGCATGTATACAAAGCAATACCAAACTTCATGACGCCAACTCAATATATAAAATACGTATTGAATCTTATAAGAGTTATTTCTTATCATCAAAGATTTATACTAATATGGAAAACTCATTTAAATCGCCATCAAAAGTCAAGTATCAATGGTCGAATCCATTGAATAATCTCCATCAAAAACACATATCAATGGTCTATCCATTGATCAATCTTTTGCTCAATAACTAACCATGGTCACGACACAACGCCTTGTGACAAGGCGACCAAGATTCTCTTCTTGGCAAGGTCTCCACCTACAAAGCCGATGGTTGGGCCCAGAAGGATATCCTAAACCTGGTATGCATACCCCAAAAACCCCTCACTGGATTCACAGTCATATTGAGCATAAATAACCATTCTCCAATACCAAAAATCCAATCCAGAAATCAATATCTTAAACCAAACAAATAACATTTTGCAACATAGCCCATCATCCATTTCATATCCGTTTCTCAAATCATCATAAACCTTTCCATAAATCAGTCGCAAAGCAATTTCATATATATTTCTCCACAAACCTTGTATAACATGCTTTTCAAACATTCACAATCAACTAAAGAGCAGCAATTGCTCGATCTGGCTTTTATGCAATAAAAATGCTCTTCTTGATTCAATATATATACATATATACTTCAAGACATAATTTTATAAAACCAAAGAAGATATAGTACCACTCACCTCGTCGTCTATGACCAAACGACGAACGATACTCGTATCGTCGAACTCAAGGCCCTATCAATTAACCGAGACAAATGTTAAAATCTAATAAAATTCTATCTCCACTACGAAACAACTAAATTACGCCTTAACTCTAACAAAAGGACTTCCACGCACTAACAAATCGCATAACCAAAACGATTGTTCAAGCAATTCGTGACGCGGAGTTTAAGCGTAAAACTTAGTCACGCAATAACTTCCTCCTCCGAACCCCGTTCCGAACGTACTTATAGTCAATAGAGAGCCCTTGACACATATTACAAGAATCCCAACTTGACCGTCCCAAAATCAAGTCGAAAAAATGATAAAATATGGGCCCAAAGCTGCTGGACGCGTAATGTTCACTGTGCGCGGGAAACTTTGAAATTCTGTTTTGGACAAACCATAAGCTCAAATCACAATCCGTAAAATCCCACGGCTCCACAACACCCTAAAATACCATTCCTACAAAAATACGTGGCTCAACGACTCCAAAATCAGACTTCGCCGCTTAATTTTCCAAAAATTCCGAATTTGAATCCTAAACCGATAAATTACTTCGATTGGACGAACGAGCGGCTTGATCTCTTACCGGGTACTGCGTTATGGAGTTGAGTCAGCTTGGCGAGGCATCCGAGGTGTGCACGTGCCAAAACCCCTTTCCTTTCTTCCCCTTTCTCTTCTTCTTCTTCTTCTTTTCTTTTCTTTCTGGTCGAGGACCCCTCAGCTTCTATTTAACTGAACCTTCTCCCCTCTCCTTTTTGCTTTAATGACTTTTCAGTTTCTTTTTCGGTTTCTTCTTTTGGGGCCCACTAACATAATATTACACATAGACTCCGCCGCTTGCCTCATTTACGTGAGTCGAATTCATCGCCGCCGATCGCTCTTCTCATTATCACCAAGGAAATGAGAGGAGGCCTTCTCATTTGACTTGTGCTGCTTCGGGCGTTTACTTCATCCGTTGACGGCAACATATCGGATGCACCTGCTGCAGAAATCTTCGCCATCTCCTTCTAGATATACTCGTTCCTACCATACATGTACACCCAAATAAAATAAAATAAAAAAATCAAAAGGTTTGAGTTGGTCCAGCGTTCGACAAATGGAAGGTTGACATATTGATCCAGACAATCGGGGCTCTACCGAAGAAGACGTCTGGTTGCTTGCAACTCCTGCTATGGCGGAAGAAACAGACACGAAAATATGATGGTGGGGTTTTCATTTTTATAGAATTTCATAGTCAAAGTAGAGATAAAGCAACCCAAATAAGAAAACAAATATAAAAAGTAATAATAATGATGATGATGATGATGTCACAATAGAGATGCCCTAATGGGTCCTTCCTTACTTGCAGACTTGACTTTCCTTCACACACATGGAGAAAATCTAACCTCAATAAGGTAACTATACCAAAACAATTCAAGACTTCGTATTATCGAAATCGACCCCGTGGAAAAGTGTCAATTTCCCAATTTCAAGCTAATCATCATGTCATACCATGCCAATATTAAATTTTCTCCTATTATGTTGGTGTCGCGTTATAGATCAAGAATCCACCATCTCTATTTGGAGTATTTTACTATTATTACGTCCATGATGGTGCCATTGGAACGCACCGTTTCATCGTGATACGATACGATGGAAAGACACCATTTGAAGGGGTGTGATGGAGTCATCTAAAAGCCTCCTGAAGACAACCGTTGATGGTCGTTGGTAGAACGTACGCTTAGAGAGAACGTACGTTCCTTTTCTCTCCCCTTTCCATCAAAAGTGACAAAGGCATTCCATCGGCATTTACGCTGTGGAAATCGAGTGCTTTCCTCATGATTGCATTCAGACCAACGTGTGACACCCCTCGATGGCCCCCGATCTGTTAGGGTCGCCACAATTCGCTTACCTTTCACTTTCTCTAATAACATGTCACTCTGATACCATTTCTTGCAGCGGGTCCATACAACCTGGGGGTTTACATCTTTTAGATCGGTCCCTTGCGCAATTCATATGACGGAAGCATAACCAACAACTCCCTTCCCTATATTCAGAAAACAGTGCACACCAACTAAATATCTTTTATAAGTTAAAGCCGAACACTTTTATTTACATAAAGCAGATGGACATCTTTAGTCGGTACATCGAAATGCCATGGTTTTCTATACTTGGCTATACTTCAAAAGATGACCGACATCTCCTCCAACAGTCGTATACTTAAAGTCCATCGATCAGTGTCGGCGTCCAAAAGTTCCTTCCTTTGCTATCCTCCTCCTCACGATCATATCCGACCACTTGATCCATTTACCGGTGGCAATAGCAGCAGAGGTATCTTATCTAGTCTGAAATGTTGGTCCCCAGAGGGGTGAGTACAGCCACTCAGCAGGTAAAAGATCCATTAAACTACTCAATGCATCACACAATACAATCATAACACCATAGCATAGTACATATCAATTCATGCATCCAAGCATAACTTACCTCGCAGCCATGCATATGTCATCATACCATATGTGCATACACCATCATGCACTCATCATCAAGTATTCATACATATACATACCTCATGTGCACATACCACAATGCACTCACACACATCATATCATACAGCCATGCATATGTCATCATACCATATGTACATACATCCTCATGTACTCATCACCATCATGTCATACATATACCATGCCTCATGTACACATACCATCGTGCCATAGGTGCACATACAACCATGCACTCATCATCATTATGTCATACATGTATCATCATGCCATAGGTGCACACACAACCATGCACTCATCATCATCATGTCATAGTCATGTACCATCATGCCATAGGTGTACACACAACCATACACTCATCATCATCATGTCATAGCCATGCATATGCAATCATACCATATGTGCATGATTCAATTTCCACTTTTATCTTTCAATTTGATCACCACATCTTTCATTCCCGGGATCAGTAATTGCATCCCACATTTTATCACTCGCACCCCAACCTGGCATCGTGAGAAACCTCCGGCACACACCACCGGGCATCCAGCACCCCCACATTCCGGGCATCTCGCATCCCAACTGGCATCACGAGGCATTCCTCGGGCACAAACCTCTGAGGCTTCCGGCACCCAACCATTCCGGGCATCTCGAAACTCCTGAGGACATCCGGGCATGTATCACAATACAACCGGGCATCCGGCACCCCCCATCCCGGGCATCCTGACACTCCCAGGGCATTATCGACCCACCTCCAACAGTTTCCTCATTCATCATAATTCATATTCACCAATTTATGTCTCACAATCAACATGGCACATGATGTAATGACAACAAAGTCAAATTCAGCATTTGATTCTATATGCAATGCCAAATATCATCACATGCTCAGCGAGATTCAATCACCTCAACCAATATAATTAATAGGGCTCATCCAAAACAGAATAATCATAAATTTCAGCATTTGAAATTCGCACAATCCAGCTTGCACAGTTTTAGAAAATATTTCCATTAAATACCCAAATGGTCTCTAAAAATTATGAAATTTTAACACGTGATAGTCAAGACATAATGGCAGATATTTCATGAGAACACTGCACCAAAATACCCTCATACAATTTGATATAGATCACGCATCACAGCATTTCTATTCTATCAATACAGCTTGCACAGTTTTTGAAACATTTTTGGTTAAATAGGCAATTCAACTTCAAAAAATATGAAATTTGAATATGTTTCAGGGAAGACATACAGAAGATGATTCGTGAAGAACAATTTGCCGAAAGAGCTTCATACAAAAAGATATGACCCATGCATTGAAACTGACTAAACCCGTACGCGTCAGATTACTCGGTTTTTGAAATATTTCCGAATAAATACTCTAATGACCTTCAAAAATTATGAAATTTGAATATGTGGTAGTCCAGACCCTAAGGTATATTTTTCATGAAGACATCGAAGTCAGATTCGTCCTAGAAAATCAATTATGGACGGTTGAAGCCCCTGTTTCTAACACTGAACATTCCAGGTTTAGCCGTCTCCGAAAAATCACGATTTCACCTACTTATGTTCCATATTTTCCTCTGAATTTTTTATATGTTTCGCCTCAGGAGGTCTACTACAACTTTAATTAAGGGATCAAGGTCAGATTTTCAAAGGAAAGTCACTTTATAGTCCACGAAGTCTCTGGAGTTCAGTACAACATTTCCAGATCTAACGTATTCAAAAGAGAAATCGTTTCACTAGGCTATAATTGTTCGTTTTACCTCAAATTTGAGTATGTTAGTCGTCAAGATGTTCTCTACAACTTTTGTGAAGGGGTCGAAGTGAAATTTTCAGTAAAAGGTTACATGCAACACACAAAATCACCAAGAGGTCAACAAAACAGCTTCAGATCTAACATTTTCGTAGAGGGAGGGTTTCACCCCCAAAAACTCATCTATTTTGCCTCAAATTTTATTATGTCATACTTTAAGATGTTATCTACAACTTTCATGAAGAAGTCGAAGCCAAAATCCGACTCAAACATCGCATGCAAGCCACTACAACATTCTGGGTCAGACGGTTTACTCGAGAACAGCTTACCACTTCAAAACAACACACTCAAAACTTCGGTTTTTCACACCCTAGACATCCGAAATTCATCACCATTCAAGCACATATGCTAGATACAACATGCAAGAGCAGGTTAAGGATCCCAACTTGCCTCTAGACCGAGCAAACAGCGAGCACAACGGCGACGGGACACGGCGGCGACAGACGGCAGCTCGGACACGGCGAGAGGTGGCCCTTCCTTCTCTTCCCCTCGCTGCTCGCACCCACGCACGAACTCTCTCTCTCTCTCTGCTCAGTTTCACTCTCAAAACTCTCCCTCGGTCTCTCCGCCCCCTCTTTCTTTATTTTCTCGATTACCATTTACCATGGCCGCTGGTTTTTACTTAAAACCAGTCAACTTAAGGGGAGTTTTTCCATGGTTTGGCCGCATGAAGGGCAGCTGGATTCGTACGTGTCCAACATGCATTTCTTCCTTCGACACCTTGCTCCTCCATGCCACGTGTCTTCAGCAATTTAACTAATTCTCTTCTTAATCCTAATCTGCTGGCCGAGCGAGGGAAAGCAACGTGGCATCATTGGTCAATGATTTCCCTTCATAGTTGACTAGGGTGTCGACTAGTATGGGGATCTTTGGGCTGTTTTGGGCCAGCAAATTAGTGGCCCAAATTCCTTAGAATTAATCCTTAATCTTGTACATACATGGGGCATTCTTGATCCCATGGTTTCATGGTTCAACAATTTATCAAATGTACTCTTTCATGATCCAAATTCTTTTCTTGTTCCATGGTCGGCTAGACATGACTGAGATTGGTCCCACTAATGACCTTAAGGAGACTTTGATGAATCTATAGTTTATTCGACGATCAAACTATTTCCATATGTGACTCATCGATCCAATGATGCTATGAGCCAATGTCATAATCCGACGATACTCTCATCACTTAGTCGTGGACCATCGTATATCTAAGGGTCGTTACAAAATTTCGGATGCCACACAACGTGAGATAGTTTTGTTCGTGATTTATCCGCAATTCAACGTTCGTTCCAGGGTTGATTGTTCTTTGCGCATTGGAATCAGGTAAGTCATCTTCCGCCAACTTGAATTCCAACATTGGTATCAGAGCCCGGTCGTGTTTTCTACCTTGTTTTCATCGAATTTACTCGTTTACCACATGGTATCGAAATCAAGAGATTGAATTCTACATTGTTTTAGATGTTTATCACTCGGAATTACAATCTGAATCCTCGAAATCAAACTGAAGCGAAGAATGGGTTCGGGTCGCGCACACCCGCATGGACTTGGCTACTTTTCGGAATTTTTTTTGGGTCAAAATCAATTTTTAAATATACAGGGTGAAAGTACTCGTCAAGACGAGTCCAATGGTGGGTAGAACGCCACCAAAAGACGCCAGACACGCCCACACGCGCGGCCAGAAGCCTCTGCGCATGGGCCTCACACGCCTAAAGTGCTAGGAAAGCCGACGCGTGATGACGTCACTGTGACGTCAGTGCGTGAGCGACACGCGCGCGTCGGCAAAACGGCGAGTGCTAACGTCACGGATGACGTCATCGAAGACGTCACCGGCGGCGGTGGTTGGCCAGCCGGTCACCGGCCAGCGACCCGACCCGCGAACCGACCCGAGGCTGACCCGTGACCCAACCCGGAACCGACCTGTCTGTTGACCGGTCAACGGGTCGGACTGATCAACCAGTCCGGCGGTCAAACCAGTTGAACCGGTCACCGGTTGGACCGGTCAGACCAGCTAGGAGCCGTTTGGCTCGTTGGCGCATGCACCACACGCGCTGCGCACTCAGGCGGCGCGTATGGGCGTGTGAGAGCTCCAATTGGAGCGTGGTCAGCGGCATTTAGTTCGTATGAGTGTCCTCTACACTGTGATATATTTATTTTTGATATTTGAATTTTATAAATGTATAAAATTGTGTACGGAACCCTATGTACGCATATTTTAAGGTAAAAATGCATAGTTTATTCATTTTTTAGCTTGTATTTTCTTAAGTTTTAGGAAATACAGTAGCTGGCCTATATGAAAATGATATCAAATATGCTGAGTAGAGCTTGGTTCGATGGTAGTGTGCATATAGTTTAATATACTTGCAGTTTTCTAGTTCCAAGAAAATTCGAACAATGGTAGGAAATCCTTGTTTTTCCATTACATGTTGAATTGCGGTTTAGATTGTAGTTGCAGAATGATTGTTTTTTGTACATTGGTTCAAATCATGTTATGCTTTTGTGTGAATGGAAAAATGTAGAAATTACATGAGGTCATGTAATTATTTTTCCAAGTGAGAGTTCGTAGGTTGGTAGAATTCGAAGGAGTTCTCACCTAGAACTTAAAATTTGCGCAAATTAAGCTAATTAATGATAATAGAACAATCGTTCATAGAAATTGATTGGGAACATAGTGAACTTTTGCTTCTGTGTCTTTTGTTGAATTATCATTAATTTAGTTTGTCTTTGCTGCAAATTAAATGTGTGTGTTACTCTTTTAAGTGTGCTAGTATTGATTCTGCGTTCATTATGTCAATGTGTTATAATAATTGATTATGGCTTCGGCATCTAAGACCATAGTGGCTGACCTTAATAAAGGTGAGAAGCTAAACGGTGACAACTATGATATTTGGCACCGAAAGGTTCAGTACATCCTTAGGGAGCAAGAGGTTTTGGAAACCCTCAACCACACCATGGATGAACCTGAGCATGGAACTTCAGCTCAACACAGGAGAGATCTAGAAGCTTATCAAGCTTGGAAAAAGAAAAATAGCATTGCTCGCATCACGTTGCTGAGCTGTATGCAAGATGATCTCATGTGTGAGTTTGAAAGTTATGATAAAGCTCAAGCTATGTGGGTTGCCTTGAAAGATAAGTTTGGGGGTACATCTGCCACTAAGCTGAGGAGATTCACCATCAAGTTTAACACATTCCGAAAGCGCCTAAATGTAACGATGAGGCAGCATCTTCGGGAGATGTCAAACATGATTCGTGAGCTGAAGTCGGTAGGTCACTCCCTTACTGATGAACAGCAAGTGCAGGCTGTTATAAGGTCTCTTCCCAACAATTGGGAGCATATGAAGATTAATATGACGCATAATGAGAATATTGTCACTTTTGATGATATAGCGCGTCATTTGGAATTAGAGGATGAGCACCTAGAGGCTGCGAGATCCTCTACCCATGCTTATGTTACTGAATCGAGTTCGCGCAAGGCTTCGCGCTTTAAGCGCAAAAGGAATTCTCAATTCAACAACAAAGGGAAGAAGACTGATCAGGCACCTAAGAGGGCTAAGACCTTCTAATGCAAGAAGCGTGGTGGGAAGAAGGACAAGGCCAAGATGAAGTGTTACAATTGTGGCAAGATGGGTCACTTTGCTCGTTAATGCACTGAGCCGAAAGAGGTACCCTATTACTCCATTACTTTAAGTAATGCTTTTGTTTCTAGCACTGTAATGCTTGTTGAATCTCATCAAATGTGAACTATAGACTCAGGAGCAACAAACCACGTAGCTAGAGACCGAGAAGCATTTGTGAAGTATCATCGGATTCAGCCTGGAAGAAGATGGATATATGTAGGGAATAACTCAAGAATTGAAGTGAAGGGTATCGGTACATGTAAATTAATTTTACGTGGTGGTCGAAACCTATTCCTACATGATGTCCTTTATACTCCAGATATTCGACGAAACTTGGTCTCCGTAGTTGTTCTTCTTAGCTTAGGTTATGTATTGAATTTCCATGGTGATTGTGTTGACATTTTGTATGGAACAGTTTATTATGGTTCAGGTCATGTATCAAATAGTTTTATGGTGTTAGACATTGACTATAATTAGTACAATATTAATGTCGATGGTTGTTTTTCTTTAATTGCATATTCTAGTAATGTTGAGATTGGTGGAAGTACTTGGCATGCTAGATTAGGTCACATTAGGTTGCAAAGAATGCAAAGATTAGCTAGAGAAGGCCTTTTAGGGTCACTCACTAATGTTAATCTACCTGTATGTGAACATTGTCTAGCAGGAAAAGTAACTAGAAAACCATTCGATAAAGGGAGTGTAGCCGAATTTCCATTGCAACTCATACATTTTGACATTTGTGGTCCTTTGAATGTGAGGGCGAGGCATGAAGCCTCATATTTCATCACTTTCACAGATGACTTTACGCATTTCGGTTATGTCTTTCTAATCTCCCATAAGTGAGAAGCATTAGACTACTTTAGATGATATATATCGATGGTAGAGAATCAGTTGAACCAAACAATAAAGGTATTGAAAACCGATCGCGAACGTGAGTATCTATCGGAGCAATTCATAGCTTTTTGTGATGAAAAGGGGATTGTACGACAATTGACTATTCCAAAATGGGGTAGCTGAGAGAAGGAATAGAACCCTATTGGAAATGATTAGGTCTATGATAGTGCAATCAAATTTACCTATCTCCTATTGGGGAGATGCGTTATTGACTGCTGCCTATATACTTAACCCATTGCCCTCAAAATCGGTCACTTCCATTCCTTATGAATTTTGGACTGGTAGGAAACCAGACTTGAGTAGTCTACGTCCATGGGGATGTGCAGCTTATGTTCATGGTTCTTCCCATAAATATGGCAAATTAGGTCCTAGAGGGAAGAAATGTATCTTTATAAGATATTCTGAACATTCTAAAGGGTACGTGTTCATAGGTGAACAAGCTGATGGAAGTGTGACCAAAATGGAGTCATGAGATGTCACGTTCTTGGAGAACGATTTTCCTAGTAGAGGTGAGATTGATAAGGACTTCCAATTATATGAGATGGAAGATCCTAATAACACACCCACTAATATTATAGAGGGAAATGAAGATTTACCTCAACATGTAAGAACGAGTGGGAGTGTTGCATCGCCTGACGAATTGAATTCAAGAGAAATTCAATTGCATAAAAGTAATTGTAAAAGTATTCCTCGTCGTCGTTTTGATATTGAAGGGGAATCATTTATGATTGCTCAAAAAGACAATGCCGAGCCTAAGATTGTTCAAGAGGCTATCTCATCCTCTAATAAGAAAGAATGGAGAAAAGCTTTGGAAGATGAAATTGAGTCAATGATGGCAAATCATGTCTGGGACTTGATTGATCTACCACCCAATCGTAAGGCCATTGGAAACAAATGGGTCTTTAAGATTAAGCGAAGGGCGGATAGATCCATTGAAAAGTATAAGGCTCGTCTTGTGGCGAAAGGTTATACTCAACAAGAGGATCTAGACTATGAGGAAACCTGTTCACTAGTTGTAAGGTTTGCCTCAATACGCCTTATCTTAGCCATCGTTGCACATTTGGACCTTATATTACATCAAATAGATGTAAAGACGGCATTTCTCAATGGAGAACTAGATGAGAAAATCTATATGAAGCAACCAATAGGTTTCATAGCTAAAGGTCAAGAGCATAAAGATTGCAAGCTTCATTGCTCAATATATGGCCTTAAGCAATCATTTAGACAGTGGTATCTTTGTTTTCATCGAGCCATAATCACTTTTGGCTTCACGATGATTGAAGAAGATCATTGTGTATATGTCAAGCGGTCCGAAGATAAATTTGTGATTTTATCACTATATGTGGACAATATTCTATTGGCTGGAAATAACAAGGTTTTGGTTATCACCATAAAAGAATGATTGTCCTCCAATTGTGAAATGAAGGACATGGGAGAAGCTGTTTATATATTAGGAGTTAAGATCAAAAGAGATCGATCAAGGAAACTCCTTACTTTATCACAAGAGTCTTATATAATGAAGATTCTTGAGTGTTTCAATATGCAGCATTGTAATCCCATTGATACCCCTGTCATGCAAGGTGAAGGCCTAAGTACTAAGATGTGTCCTAAGACTCCAAAAGAAATTAAAGTGATGGAAATTGTTCCTTACATTAGTGCGATCGGAAGTTTGATGTATGCTATGATGTGTACTCGACCCGACATATGTTGTGCCGTGGGATTGGTGAGCCGATATCAATCAAATCCTGGTCAAGCACACTAGAAAGCAATGAAGAGGATCCTGAGATACTTGAAGGGCACCATGGACTATCGACTTTGTTATCAAGGGAATGATTTACGCTTGTTAGGTTATTCAGATGCTGATTGGGGTGGAGACCTCGATGAGCGTAAATCGACTTTTGGATATGCGTTCTTACTCAATGGAGGTGCAATTTCTTGGAATAGCAAGAAACAGACATGCATGGCCTTATCTACGATGGAGGCAGAATTCATTGCATGCTCTGCCGTAGTGCAAGAAGCAGTATGGTTAAAACGTTTCTTAGAAAATTTAGTCATTGTCACTGAGGTTCCAAGACCGGTGATAGTTTATTGCGATAGTCAAGCAGCCATTGCCTATGTGAAGGATCCCAAGTATCATGAAAGGACGAAGCACATTGACATAAAGAACAAGTTCATAAGAGGTATAATAGCGTAGAAAGAAGTGATCCTACAATACGTTTCAACCAATAGAATGGTTGCTGATCCATTTATGAAGGCTGTTCTTAGAGAAATATTCTTGAGCCACAAGATGTCACTAGGATTGCGTAGAATGTGATATATGTTATTGTAGAGGATCATTGGTTTATGTATATGTCGACATATGTATTGTACTTGTTTGTTTATTAGTGACTTAATGTTTTTTCAATAAGTACGAATACAGTATGAGACTAGCACTACACACATATATTATTGAAAAGTATGTCAGCAGGCAATGATTGGCTCACTCACACGAGCAATCGCCTCAAGTGCTATAGATAGCATGTTGAGATGAGACGTTGTGTACAAATAAATGCTGAAGAGCAAGTCTAGTACATAAAATATATCGCCTTGATTGGAGTCAAGATGAGGTCTGTGATTTGTTTATAATAAGACCGAACATGATAGTCCCACAATCATGTATGCCTGTAAGATGCCGAATGCGAGTACTTAATTGGGCGCTATAGAAAGCGAGCTGATATAACACTCGGGCTAAACATAAGTACATGAGAAGCACGTGACTATGTTTAGTCTAAGTTCGTAAAGTGGATATATTTAATAAATGACATACGCTCTTATAGAAAGAGAAATCCACTATAGCATGTAATTCATACTATATGTGCATTGTACGACCAATAAGGGAAGATGAATAAAATTATCCCCATTTACTCATCGTGTGAGCCCTTGAGGTAATTTATAATTTACCTCATTTTGTGCCCTATGTTACTTCTAACTATGTTCTCGAAGTGAAAGATCAATGTTGTTACTTTAGCATGTTATCGGCGATCATGAATAGATATGGTCTTATGGGACGTGTTTAGGAAAGCAGTTGTTCTGGAATGGAGAGAGACATGAGTGCGAAGGAAGACTATTGTTGTTTTACATCTATCACATATATTTACTGGTCGACCAATTATATCGCCTTATGTGGTTGCAAATATAATTGTAAATACATGGTGTTTTGAGAATAGTCAAGTATAGCCTTTAAGGGATATGTATACTTTGACTAATGTAACAAAATATATATGGGGCATTGTGAGACATCGATTGTTTATTTCTTTTCGGGGTTGTAGCCATTATGTCATCCCCAACAGGTGCAAAATTTGAGCTCCCAAGTGCAGGTGTACTCACTGATCGCACAGCTTACTTGCCAGTATGAATTGTTTTGTAAAGTTGATGAATGTTGAACATCTTATATTCTTGATAGAGCGCTATCAAGCCCATCATGTCCAAGTGGGAGATGTAGTATTTTATTATTATTACGTCCATGATGGGGTGCGATTGGAAAGCACCGTTTCGTCTTGATACAATACGATAGAAAGACACCATTTGAAGGGGTGTGATGGAGTCGTATAAACGCCTCCTGAAGACAACCGTTTGTGGTTGTTGGCAGAACGTACGCTTAGAGAGAATGTACGCTCCTTTTCTCTCCCCTTTCCATCAAAAGAGACAAAGGCATTCCATTTCATCTTTACAAGAACCATCGGCATTTACGCTGTGGAAATCGAGTGCTTTCCTCGTGATTGCATTCAGACCAACGTGAGATAGTTTTGTTCGTGATTTATCCGCAATTCAACGTTCGTTACAGGGTTAATTATTGTTTGCGCATTGGAATCAGGTAAGTCGTCTTCCACCGACTTGAATTCCAACACTATTAATAGGTCTTCCCACCTTTTTTTTTTCTTGTCCTAAAGAACTCCATCCAAAATGGTTCATTGAAGTTCTCATGCATGATCGTGGTTCTCTTGCCCAAGTTGCTAGCTTTATTGGGGTCCATTTCTGATTGTGGCTTCCCAATAACAACATTCCCCCTCTGAAAATCATCCAAGGGCCCTCTCGTAGTACTATGCTATGGTTATCGATGCTTGGGAAATTTGGCAATGATAAAAGCCGTTTCCCTACCTCAATAACAGTGGAATTTTGAGCTAAGCACATTAAGGTGTTAAAAACATATATTTGTTATATTCGCTGTGCTTGGGATGCATTAAAATGGTTGAATAATAATCCATTTATAGGGATATTTTTATGCAGGTTGACACATTTTGATACACAACACATGTTAGAACAAAATTGGTGTTAACTATGTTGATTAGTGCCCACAAGCCAAGCATGCATTTTTTGTAAAAAAAAATAGATATATATATATATATATTTAATAGTAAAAGAACAAAAGAAGAGATGGAAAAAAAAAAACAAAAACAGGAGAGGAAGTCCATTTATGCGATGACCCTGATTGGCCCATATGGCCCTAGTCCAGCCTGTCGGCATGAAGACCAATTTCGATTTTAGCCCGCCTCAACCATCAACACAAGAAAAAACCAAACTCCTCAAACCAAGCCAGCCCATGAGTTCGGCTCAACTCGATTCAAATTCCATGAGAGAGCTTAGTGTCACGGGTCGATCGAACACGATTGATCAAACACCGTGCAGCCTTAGGATTTGTGATCCTAAGTCAGCCTTTCAACTCATGCACACAAACACAAAGGTTGGCTGTGCAAAGGGGCGAATGTATTCACTATGAATGAGCTTCGCTCAAATGAGGGAGAGGGACCCTTATTTATACAAGTTCAAGTCTAATCTCGGCCGTTCATCGTCCCTCCAATCCAACGGTGGAGTTTGAATCCGTATCATCATTACAAGGCTATATAGTAGGCCACTCAATGGCTACAGGCATTGGGAAATAGCCATAGGCGCAAGTCAGAAGCAAGATCAGGGTTAGCATGGGCGAGCATGGGCACCTGACCTGGAGTAGGTGAACCACTTTAGGTTTGTGCAGAGGTTGGCCAAGCATTGATCAGAAGTGGGTCACTGGTCATGCACGGATCATCCCTCGCATCATGTATGGACAGATCAAGCACGGTTCACAGATCGTGTAAGGACTGATTAGTGATCGATTAAGGATGTTCGCAGCAACGCCCTGGTACGTGACACGGCCGGATCACGGACGATCTTGGACATGCTTCGTCCGTCGGCCGTATCATTCTCCCCCACCTAATTGGGCAACGCCCTCATCGTGTTTGCAGCATGGAAAGCTTCGATGTGCTTCTTGAACTGCCACAGGCCCTCGGAGGGTTCCCAACTCACTTCACTCTCAGGATGGCCCTTCCATCGAACGAGGTATTCCTTCTTTGGCACATAATATTTTTTCCGTATGATCCGGTCCGCCATGATACACTTAACATCCCGATCATAAGAGGTTTTTGCTCCTAGGGGCGCTTGCTGTGATGCGCCTCGATTCGGATCATCCCTGTTTGCATGGAAAGGCTTTAGCATGCTCATATGGAACACGAGGTGCACCTTGAGCTTGGATGACAGGTCCAGCTTGTATGCCACCTTCCCAATCCCCCGCAACACTCGGAATGGGTCTTCATAGCGACAGATCAGCCCTTTGTAAACGTCACAATATTGAAGGACGAGGTACAATTTGGCCAACACCAAGTCCCCGACTTGAAACTCTACATGCCGTCGCTTCTTGTTGGTGCACTTCTTCATGCACTTCGCGTAACTATTCAGGCACGCCCGTGCCAAGTCCGCACGTTCATCCCATTCCTTGGCAAACTTGTACGTAGAGGGGCTACTTCCTCAGTACCCTGAGGCGATTGCGCTCGGCGTGAGCGGTTGTTGCCCGATCATGATCTTGAACGGGCTTTAGTTCATGGTCTCGCTCCGTCGCAAGTTGTAGGAAAATTGAGCCACGTCGATCAGCCGTGCCCAATTCACTTGTATGTTGCTCACCTAGTGCCGGAGGTAGATTTCCAGCAATGCATTCACCTGCTCCGTCTGTCCGTCGGTTTAGGGATGCATGCTCGTCGAAAAGTTGAGGTTCGTCCCTAGCAACTTGAAGAGCTCGGTCCAAAACTGCCTAGTGAATCGAGGGTTGCGATCGCTCACGATCATGCGTGGAACTCCCCAATATTTGACGATATGCTTGAGGAATAGCTTGGCTGCTTCCTCGGCTGGGCAATCTTTGGTGGTTGGCATGAACGTCGCATACTTGGAAAATCGATCCACCATGACCATGAGGGTCTAACACCCTTCAGATTTCGGCAAGTTCACAATGAAATCCATGGAGACACTCTCCCATGGACGTTTCGGGATAGGCAACGGTTCAAGGAGCCCCGCCTGAGACCGTTGCTCAATCTTATCTTATTGTCACACAAGACATGTCCGCACATAAGCTTCGATGTCATCCATCGTGTGTGGCCAATAATATTGATCCTCGATGAGCGCCATGGTGTGGTAGATTCTCGGATGACCCGCTCATTTGGAGTCGTGGCACTTATGCATCACCTCCTTCCGGAGTTTTCGGCAGAATGGCATGTATAGTCACCGTGTGACAACCCTCAACCCGTTGGGATCGCCATGGCGTTTCCCTATTATTTCTATTATTTTCATTGCGGAAGCGTGTATTGACTATCCCATCATAACTCAAAACGACGCACACGAGTTATAAAACCAAGCACTTTTATTTATTTATATTTTCAGACGACTTCAGTCGGTACATATAGGCCAAAAAGTCCCTATTTCTGGCTAACCCAAAATTTGTCCCGACTATCTTGCAGTCTATTCACATGGTCGTCTTCACATCACGTCCTAGTTGTCCAAAAATGATGCCATCCTCCCCCGGGTCCTCCTACTACTTGACCCCACTTGAACTGTCATCATCATCTGGAAGTGGAAGCGGCCCCACAGTACGCCCATTGACCTGGGCATACAATATTATGAACCCCATCAACACGGGGCCCGTAGGGAGACAGCATCCACTGTCCAGATAACCGTAATCCGAATGAATGTTACATCCGGGAAGTTGGGGTCCACATGCTCCACCTGATCCTACCTGAGGTCAGTGGGAATGCCATAGAACATAGAGGAAGACGCAGGCTGAAGTGGCATGGTCACGTCTCTAAAATGTAATAATCCCACAAGGGGTGAGTATGACCGCTCAACAAATTAAAGCATGTTAGACCATATTACACAAGTCTACCACTACTCAACCAACGATGTTTTAAACATGCAATGTGGGGAGGTCGAAATAATTAGGGTGACCGTGACTCTAAAAGAATAGCACAATATAACATGCCAGAAAATGAATAAACACTCAGAACAACTTCGATAATCGACTCGACTTTGGTTCTAACTGCCACCATCCTCTAGAGGGACGCATGTTGTACCCCTCCAGGTATCTCGCATCCCACCTGGCATCACGAGGACCTCCGGTTCCCTATTTCAGTCCCTAGGCATCCAGAGCATGTCACGTTACACCTCCAGGCATCTTGCACCCCACTTGGCATCGCGAGGACCTCTGGGGCTCAATCACAGTCCCCAGGCATCCAGAGGGCATCGTTTTCACGTCCCTCTAAGCATCCTGACACTCGGGGCATTGTCGCCACGATAGACTGACGACATCAATATCAATTTCATCAATGGTGTAGCACCTACAGGTTTATTAATGCCATCCCACACGTCTAACCCGAACCACTATGGACACATAAACCGAAGTTGACCATCTAATCGGAGTTTGTACCATTCTAAATTCGACTCGATTCCAATGACTCGCCTAAGGAATTCTAGCATCCGAACCCTAAGCAAAACACGTCGAATTGCCATGACATTACGATACTCGCCCATTTAGCCTCAAACCCGAGCAAGATAGTGACGGATTCGAACCAACCAGCAATGATGCGACTATACCACAACCGGTGCAACCGTCCTACGATCACTAGGACTCACGACTTCACGCCCAAACTAAGATCGACCGTGCCGATGGTCATCACATGCATGACAAGGCAATTCAACAATGAATCCGGCTCACACTTACCTAGGACGGATCCAATTGTATGCGTACCGCCTAGGCGTCACACACCTCAAGTTCAAACAACACCGCACTCAAACCAGACTGCCTAACAGAATTCGACCTATGAAAATCCCATGCCATCTATCCAATGATCAGCACCGTCCATCACCTACCCGATAATCAGCATTGTCCCCCATCTACCCAACAATCCACGCATGCCCGTTATTCAACCCAGCCCTGATCAACACACAAACATACCCCAAATTTTGGGCAATTCTAGGATGGACATGCGAGTAGGGCGTTGATATGCAATATAGAGCAACAAAACCACCACTTGCCTCAAGTCCACGGAACGTGAGTGGCGAGTGCAGCTGGTAGTGAGACGACACGACGGCAGTGTGATGACGAAGTGACGGAGCAGCGAGCGACACAGTTGAGCTATGAATTGTGGGCTCTCCTGGTCGACAGCGGGCTGAGGCGAGACAGCAGTGGAGTTGGTAACGTGGCGATCGGTGGCTGGCAGTGAAGCATGGGTGGAGTGAGGGAATTTTTGGGTGAGGTTTTTGGCTAAAGATGCCGCTGAAATGGAGCAAATGCTAGGCACTGAGAGAGAGAAGGAGAAGTGGTCTTCTTCTGCTTCGTGTGTTCCGCCAGTTGACTCCTCAAGTCAACTTTTTCATTCAATCTATGGCAGCTAGAGGAAAGGACAGCTCTCGGCATCAGCTCTTGCATGAGACACCTTGCATGTCTCATGTAAGGACGTGGCCTGATGGGTTTATGTGATGGGCTTAAGGCCCATCCGCCCATGTTGGGCCTGAAAGCCCGGCCCACAGGATTAGGGCCCATGGATGGAGGGATACGATGAAGGGGTACGTTTCTATTTTTGAGGGAACGTATATAAGGGAGGAAAGAGAGAGACGAAGACACCTTTTGGCATTTTCAACGTACGTTCGTCTCTCCTCTCTCCCTCCAAAAAGAAAACCAAAAGCTTAAGGCGACACCGTCTTCCCTTCAAGGCTAATCGACGTCATCGGATTGAACAGGATCGTTTTTCTCTTCCTCTTATCGGCGTCGGTGTTTAATTTGTGGCTAACAAGGTACGCTCGAATCCGTGGTGTGCTTTAGGATCGGTGATACGTGATTTTCCCGGGCTTGTCTTCCGCATTCGTTTTAGGGGTTCGATTTAGTGCCGAATCCGGTTTTTGGGAATCCGATAATCCCAACATGGCCGTACTTGGCCCAAGCCCTCCATCTACTGACCGGTGGAGAGAAGAGGAACATGGCTGAAGAATTGGGGTCGACGGTCTTTGGTTTTGCATGAGGAAGAAGTGGTTGACATGAGGTGACTTCGGGTTACAATTTTCTTTCATGGTTGACCGCATTGAACGTGTGCATGGGCTGGAAAATTGCATGGAACTCGACTTCGTGACGTACCAATGAGAGTGAACATTGGTCTCGCTTGTCGCGTTTCGAGAGGAAATTTCAAGTGAGGTGATAAGCTAAACAGTGATTGAATCGTCATGATGCGGTGGAGGTGTGACGATGAGGGTATGTCGTGAGGATGTGATGAAAGGTGACGGTCCAGTATGGTGATGGTGGTGATGGTGGTGATGGAATGGTGGCCGCAAGTGGTGCCAACGACGTAGTCTAACGACAACTTGTTGACGCGGCACGGACCATTACGTATTCGAGGCTCAGACGAAGTCTGAATATCACACTCCATCCCTTGGTGTAGAGGAGATCATCCTCGCACCAAAACCGCCTTGTCTTGCCCTCTTGGGCGTATCAAAGGAGGGCTTGGGCTGTTTGGTTGTGCTTTAGTCCCTCCTTGATACGATCTATCTACGGACAGTTGGGTCGGCTCACCACATTGGCCAATTCTAGCTTCCTACTTAAGGCGTCGGCCACGGAATTGGACTTTCCAGGCTTGTATTCCAGCACATAATCAAACTTGGCTAGGAAGTCTTGCCACCGAGCTTGTTTTGGGCTGAACTTCTTCTAAGTTTGGAAGTAGCTCGTGGCCACGTTGTCGGTCCTCACCACAAATTGCGATCCCAAGAGATAGTGCCTCCACATACGAAGGCAATGCATCACCACGGTCATTTCCTTCTCTTGGACCGTGTATCGTCGCTCGGTATCATTCTGTCACGCCCCGATCCTCCAAGCGTGTGCCCATCCCTCGGTGGTCGATTAAATAGTGACGTCCTAGGACGCGTCACCAACCCATTCATTTTAATGTGCATGCAGAAGCGAATAAATAAATCCTAAACAACAGAAAGATGGGATAGAAAAGCAGGACCACAAATTTTCGAAAACCATAACACACTTATATACATATCAAACTAAATCATGTACAATATTAGCCGATATATACAAGGTCTGCAAAAAGGGGTGGGGGGTTATAGATCCTCTAAGCATTCCAGTCTTCAACTGAATACTCCGGGCACCCTGGATCCGATAGACTCGGGTCCACCACTGAACCAGAAGGGTCTGCCGTGCCTTTTCCAAAAGCAACCTCTAGCATCGACATAGGGACTTCAGATTCCAATAAGGTACCTTCTCTTTGTCCATTTCGCTCACGACAATACCAAGATCTATATTGATGGAGTACCTTATGGGGTAGACCCTTATCAACCCAAACAACGGATCTCATGAGTTCATAGACCCATCCTCTTGGGTTCCCATGAAGCGGAATATAAGATACATGCTCGGTGACCTTCTTCGGCTGGCCAAAACACTCGACCGGTACAGCCATCTAAGGACCTGTAAATATTATCCCACAACGGGGGGAGACGACGTCTCAGCAAGTTCACCCCTTAAGTTCCGACTAGGAAGGAAATACGCCCAAAGGCTATATAGCCACGCACGAGATAGAGGACTTACCTTTGCCTCAGTCCCTTCCTGCAAGTTAGTACGATTCATAAAATCAACCAATCACTTCAATTCAATTCACATCAAACATCA
The DNA here is from genome assembly GCA_016097605.1 of Eucalyptus guilfoylei. Classification (NCBI taxonomy): domain Eukaryota; kingdom Viridiplantae; phylum Streptophyta; class Magnoliopsida; order Myrtales; family Myrtaceae; genus Eucalyptus; species Eucalyptus guilfoylei. Next base: position 23,545,637 of record CM027861.1, on the reverse strand, counting down.
GTCAGTCGACTTACTTGACTCCATATCATCGATACCATCCACACAATTCGATCGAATTGAACCTTGCTCACCCTAAGCTGACAACAGATGGTATAGCTTACTGAAGCTGATCAATAATATAGCTCACTCTAAGCTAATAAAGTATACTACTGGCGCTAAGCTGACATATCAAAGCCCTCATGCTGATATAGTATACTGATAATGCTCACCAAAGTTGTGCGATACTTAATGCTCACCGAAGCTGTGCAATACTTAGGGTATACCGCTCACTCTAAGTTGATAAATCAAAGCCCTCAGGTTGATATAATAATCAACCAACAATTTCATCACTTTTATCATACCCGATAAAAATAATCGTATGTGGGTACACGGTCGGCCTTAGCCAAAATACAATATTTTCCTTTTTGAAAATCCCACTAATTCCAATAGTCCATAAACCCATTTTTGATGTTGTAAACCGATGCCTGGTATTTTCTAATTAAATACCAAAATTAATATATTTTGGGATAAATACCCCAAAATTACAATTCACACTCAATTTGCACAAAGCGGCACTCAATTAAATAAACCAATCATACCATTATAATCAGCACGAAATTTCGATCACAAACTATCCCAGTCTAATTTCCGAAAAATAATAAATAATTAAATAATTACCAAAATTAATTAAATAAATACCAAAAATGCAACTTAGGTCGGAAAAGCCTAATTAAATACCGAAACGAGCCTGGAAAATTTCCGAACTTGTCTAGATAAATACTACAGCTTATCTGGAATGGGTTGATATTTCTAAGGAAGCCTCCCCTTTCCCCTATCATCAATCCCTCCGAAGGATTCTTTCTGAAGAGCCTTAGTTTGAGCGTGCACATAACCTGTTCGACGATATTCCTGAAGGAGCCTGGACTTGTTTGGGTGGTTCTCGGTGTTCCGTCGATCAGTGCCTCTTCTGGGTGTCGTACTTTGGAAGCGGCCGACCCTGGTGGTTCGTTTCATTTAGGCCCTGCATTTCCTTCCTCCTAAAGTCGCACTCCCAGCCGGGCTAGTATTCCCCGCGATGGTTTTTCTGTGGTGGTGATTCGGTGCAGTCTAGGTGTTTGTCAAAATGCCCCCAACTGCTGTTGAGGCTTCCGACTCAGCTCCTGCAGCCCGACCAACTTCAGGTCCCTCCATGGGAGGCCCAAGCCCTTCCCCAGGTGTAGGTGCTACCCCGGAGATGCCAGGTAGGGCCTTGTCCACTTCGCCCCAACCTGTTGGGCAGAATAGGAAGCCGGCTCATCTATCCCTTGCTGCCCAGAAGAATAAGCAGCATGCTCAACAGAACCCCTCAACTAGACAGAGTCGATCAAGGGGCCGAAGCCATTGGTGTTCCAAATCAAACCGAGCTGGGCTTGAGGCCGCAGGTCCGAGTGGTGCTTCCCCACCTGCTCGCCTAAATCATACCCCCGCTGCTCCGCGTGATAGGAGTGGTGGAAGACAATCTTTGCAACCTCGGCGTGAGGCGTCGAGGAGAGCAAACTTACAATCCTAGGCTAATGTTGCTGTTGCCAAGGTGGCCTCCAAGGGGTACGACTTGGAGTTTTGCCCTCCATCTTATGTGGACAGCAAACCGCTTCTTGAAGTGACTGAAGAAGACCTCGAAGCTGCAGATCCTCTACTTAAGGAATGCTTGGTTGGCTATTACATTGGCCGACGAATACCGCTCAAAGTGACTGAAGCGGCTTTCAAGAAGGCCTGGGGTCCAAACTTGGCCAAAGTTATGGCTACGGGAAAGGGTTTCTTCCTTTTCCACCTCCCGGTTAGGGAATTTCACCGCAAGGTCCTCGAGGGGGGTCCCTTCACTGTTTCGAAAATACCCCTAGTGTTGCAGCAATGGCGCCCATCCTTGGAGTTCCATAAGGAATCTCTCCTGTCGGTTCCGGTTTGGGTCAAGCTCAAGAACCTCCCTATTGCTCTGTGGTCGGCTCAGGCAATCAGCAAAGTGGCTAGCTATGTCGGTAGACCCCTCTACGTCGACTTAAGGACGGAACACCTAGAGATGCTCACCTTTGCCAGAGTGTGTGTCGAGATCACGGCGAGGCAACCAACCTGTGAGTTTGTTGAGGTGGTTCTCCACGGAGAATCGTGTATCGTTGAGGTTGAATATGAATGGAAGCCATTGGCTTGTGCTGGATGTGGCATTTTTGGCCATACATGCAACACTCCAGATGTTCCTCACTCGGGCCCATACCACAACAATGAGTGGGCTGCCCCCTCTGTCCCTCAGGGCAGGCCTCCAGTCCCCCTTCCTCCTCCGACGTCGTAGATTCAGCAGGGCCAGAGCGATGAGAGGACGCATGACAATCCCCTCTTCCTAAACGGACCTGATGAAGCGCTTGCGCGGTCTGTGGAGCTTCCAGCTCCGGAAAAGATCCCACCGGTGATTACCGAGCCGGTCTCAACCGTGCCTTCGACCTCAACCGTGCCTGATCAGGAGTCATCCCTGCCTTCGGACCCTATACTACCTTCTTCTGGCTTGGACACTTGGAAGCAAGTAAAACCCAAGAAGAAGCAAGGCCCCAAGGAAGCTGCATCCTTCAGCCTAGCCCCGACAAGTGTAGATGGACACTCCTTAAAGCTGAAAGGACCTGGCCAGGCTAAAACCGATCCCCCTCAGCTGCCCCATAAGGCTGGGAGCAGTCACCCAGCTACGTCAAATCCCCCTGTAGGCCCCTCTGCGCAAGTTCGGTAGAAACCTGCATCCTCGCCTACCGTACTTGAGGAATGCTCGGATGAAATCTCTGAAGTGCATGCTGTCTTCGAGGATGAAGATCTCCTTTCGATTGGGTGCCCATCCCCAACATCGTCCCCTGTAGATGCTCCGGCTGTGACTCTTCAAGATAAGCTTCTTCAGCTTCATCCGGATCCCGCGCCCTCCTTGGCTACTCCACCGGTGCCGGCCAAGAAAAAAGCTACAAAAAAGAGGTAGCTGCCTCTTCCCCCTTGTACATATGTATATAGGCTTATGGAACATTAGAGGCCTTTGCGATCCGTTAAAAAGGGCCAAAGTTAGGAAGTTTGCTGCCAAGCATAACCTTTGCTTTATTGGGCTTATAGAGACGAAGGTCTCTGAAGATGACTTTGATTCATTGTCCTCATTCTTGCTGAAAGACTGGAAATGGGTTGCAAACTATGAATTCTCTTCCCGGGGTAGGATCTGGGTTGGTTGGAACCCGGATTTTATTAACTATGATATAGTTGCCATCACTGATCAGGCCATACATGGTAGGGTCACCCTACACCAGTCTGCTAAGAGTTGTCATATATTTGTTATCTATGGGGAGCATTCGTTCACCAGACGTCGGCCGCTGTGGGAAGACCTCCTCCATATGAGCAATCTTTTGCAGGATTCGCCATGGCTAGTGGGTGGGGATTTCAATGCCTTGAAGGACCCCTCGGATTGGGTCGGTGGCTCCAACAACTGGATTCCTTATTTTGACGAATTTGCAAACTGTTTAGCTCATTCTGAATTGGAGGATCTCAGATATGTTGGCCTACGGTTCACTTGGTCGACTTCTTCTGGTCTGGCTAGAAAGATGAGGAAAATAGATCGAGTCTTGGTTAACTCCAGATGGAATATGGACTTCTCCTTCTCGGAGGCCTCCTTCTTAAACCCAGGCATTTCTGATCACTCACCCATGGTAGTTAGAGTGCTCAATCCGGTTCTCAGAAGAAGACCATTTAAATACTTTGATTTCTGGTTGAAGCATCCGCAGTTCTCCTCCATTGTTCGACAGGTGTGGGACTCACCTATCCAGGGGTACACTATGTATAGGCTTGTCTCCAGGTTGAAAGTACTCAAGGGTAGACTAAAGCAACTAAATAGAGAAGCATTCTCCAACATTTCAGCTAGGGCGGACGAAGCTAGAGAAGCCCTCCGCCTTGTGCAGATCGACCTTCAGCTTCATCCGTTAGACTCTGACCTTGCTGATCTTGAGAAGACGAGGCATCGCCTCTTTGTGGATTTGCGCCGGGATGAGGAATCCTTCTACAGGCAAAAATCTAGAATTCGATGGCTTCAAGAAGGTGATCGCAACTCTCGTTTCTTTCACCTTTCGGTCAAGAAAAGACAATTGCGCAATAGAATCCTCTCGGTTACCAACAATGTGGGTGAGCTGATCACGGACGCTGAAATGGTTCCGCAGGTCTTTGTCTCCTTTTTCTCTAACCTGCTTGCTCCTCACTCATCTCTCTCCAAGCCTTCCCTTCAAGAGGTTAAAGACTATATTCGGAGGCCTCTGTCTTTGCACCAGGTTAGTTCTCTATCTACCCCGGTCCTAGATGATGAAATTCGGGATACGCTCTTTTCGCTCCCTAAAGGGAAGGCCCCGAGCCCGGATGGGTTCACGGCGGAGTTCTTCAAGACAAATTGGGAGATTGTGGGACCGTTTGTCTTGGAGGCGATTAGGGAATTCTTCTCTTCGGGCCGGCTTCTGCGTGAGGTAAACAACACTATCCTCACTCTAGTTCCTAAAGTACCTAATGCTAGTGCAGTTACCCACTTTAGACCCATAGCATGCTGCAATACAATTTACAAGATCATCACGAAGATCATATCCAATCACCTTGCTTCTGTCCTGAGTGATATCATTGATCCCTCCCAGAATGCCTTTGTGAAAGGAAGAAGGATTAGAGATAATATATTGTTAGCTCAAGAGCTGTTTACTGGTTTCCACTTGGACCCATATCTCCCAAAATGTGCTGTCAAAGTGGATTTCCAGAAGGCTTACGATACCGTAGACTGGGATTTCCTTCAGTTAACGCTACAGGCCTTTGGATTCCCGAATTTTCTCATTCGGTTAATTATGGCTTGTGTGAGGACTCCGAAATACTCCATTTTGGTCAACGGGGAACTACATGGGTTCTTCTCGGGCGGCCGTGGTCTTCGCCAGGGCGACCCTATGTCTCCCTACCTATTCACCCTAGTGATGGAGGTTTTTTCTGGAATTCTAAGAGATCGCACATCCCACAAGGAATTCAAATACTATTGGAGGTGTAAGTCAGTCGAGCTTTCTCACTTATTTTTCGCCGATGATGTATTCTTGTTTAGCCAGGCTGATTGGAGATCCATCACCTTATTAAAGAAGGGCCTGGATTTGTTCTCCCCTTGGAGCAGATTACTTCCGAATAAGAATAAGACCGAAGAATTTCTATCGGGCGGTTCTCAAACTCTTCGAAATTACATCCTATTAGCCTTTGGGTTTACAGAAGGTTCACTCCCAACACGCTATCTTGGAGTGCCTATTATCTCTTCCATGCTTGGGAAATCGGACTGCATCACCTTAATTGAGCGGATCACTGCTAGAGCTAAGTCCTAGGCTCATCGCTTGCTCTCTTTTGCTGGTAGGCTTCAATTGATCAGGTCAGTTTTGCATTCAATTAAAGCTTTTTGGTCGAGTGTGTTCACATTACCGGCTTTGGTCCTTAACAGTATCGAACAAATTCTGCGACAATTCTTATGGAAAGGAGCTGCCCTCGGTAAAGGTGGGGCGAAGGTATCGTGGGACGACGTTTGCCTACCAAAAATGGAGGGTGGTCTAGGCATCCGCAAATTGAAAGATTGCAACATGGCGGCTATGTTGAAGTACATATGGATCCTTTTCACGGACAAGGAGTCCCTTTGGTGCCGCTGGATCCACTCAAATTTTTTAAACACACAGAACTTTTGGATCGCTTCATCCCCCAAAACCTGCTCTTGGGCTTGGAAGAAGATTCTACAACTAAGAAGGGATTCTCGCCTTTCCTTTATTTGGAAGCTTGGGAATGGTCTCTCCGTTTCCTTATGGTTTGATCAATGGCACCCGAGAGGCTCTCTTGATGCTATCCTACCGCCTCCTATCATCCAGAGCTCGGGCCTTCCTTATTCGGCTGTGGTAGCGGACCTCCTCTCGCCGATGGGAATCTCTTTGCCCAACCTAATGGGAACCTGGGGCCTTTCCCTCCCGGCGCTTAACCAGAGTCCGGACAGTTTTCTTGGTGCTGGCACCCTTCAGGCTGCTTCTCGGTGGGCTCAGCTTGGGACCGATTGAGAAGTAAAGGAAGCCGAGTACCCTGGGCTTCGCTCATCTGGGCCAACGACATTACCCCCAGGTTCCAGTTCAATCTCTGGCTTCTTGCTAAAAACCGTTTGCCTACCCAGCAATTTCTTCTCTCTTATGGTAGAATTGATTTTGCCACTTGTGCCTTTTGTAATGAAGTCCCTGACTCCATTGAGCACTTGTTTTTTGAGTGCCACGTGTCGGCGTCCATCGCTTATTTTTGGGCTACTCGTTGTAATCTCCCTTGGCGTCCTAGGCCTTGGAAAGATAACCTCTTATGGGCTGTGTCGTTCCTCAAGGACAAAGACTTTTATCACAGCATAGCTCGCCACTCCTTTGCAGCTATGTGTTATATCATTTGGAAGAAAAGGAATGCTATTATCTTTTGTGGAGAATCGGTGGTTCTTGCTGCTATGAAGAATCATATCATCAAGAATGTCAAAGATAAAGCTGCCACTTTCTCTATTGTTCCTGCCACCCCGAGGAATAGAAGGCTTTAGAGAAGCTGGGGCTTCGACCCTGCCATATTCGATGTTCGTGAGGAAAATGCTTAATCTCCCTGCTTATGATCTCCCTTGCTCCGATCTGGCGCGGTGCTGACGACTGTGGCTTTCTTTTGGCGGCTGACGGTCTTCTTTTGTACTAGCACTCTCGTGCTTCTTGTTGACCTTTCGGTCCTTCCTTTTGGTTGTTGTTCTTTCTGTTCCCTCTTGCTTGATTCGGCTCCCTTCCACTCTCTTTCTTTTGTTGAGAGTGCATAGGAGCCGTTTCTTCTTCCTTGTAATTTTGTTCCAAGCTATAATACCTTTTACCTTTACCAAAAAAAAATAAAAAATACTACAGCTTATCTAGTCTCTAATTACGCTACTCTAACAACCTAACATTCATAAACGAATAATTAAATTGCTAATCCGTTATAACTAACCACATAATCCATACTTAGCCTAAACGAAACAACCCTTAAGTATAATTAACTCCCTAAGCAGAGATTATTGAGTTAACTCACTATTTTTGAAATCCGATGAGTTCACGTGGACGGCGAGGCGGAGATGAGCAACAAACTCTGAAGCGACGGCACCAACCAAGGCTCGGAAAAGCTTGGAACCCGGCCCCGAAGCCCACACCCTCTTGCTGGGTTTTGGTTCTGTTGATGGGCCGAAGGGGGCTGGACGATGCTAGCTTGGCGCAGAAATAGCAAGGACGGGACAACGGCGGCCAGGCGAGTGAAGGCAGCTGTTGGATGGCGGCGTGCTGAGCTCCGGTGACTTCCACGACAGACAGGGCACGCGGGGGACGGCGGCTGGGCATGACAGGAGGTGAGATGGTGCGGCTAGACTCACGAATAAGAGTGTGACTGCGACCGGTGAACCAGTGGCTCGCGGGCGCGACTCCGGGGCTTTAGCGGGCTGCTTGATGGCTAGGGGAGGCTGCTGGCTTCATTCTCTGCAACTTTTGGAGCTTCTTCTGGTCTAGAAATGGAGAGTGTAAATGGAGAAGAAGGGGACAGCAAAGCCTTGAGGGTCCCTCCAAGCTTCAATCTCACCCCTTTGTGCCCTTGAAGAGGCCGCACCCTTGCTGGCTGTCTTCCTCAGCAATTTACAGACCATTAGCTTGCTTAGGAAGTCTTGGAGATGGTCCAAAAGTTGAGGGGCATGGGGGCTACGAATTTGCACAAATTTCCCCCAAAACTACTTCAATTCCCCTTTGAATTAATTCAATCCGGTACCCATAAATTCCACCATCGAGTCTTCAATCAAATTGACATTTTTCCTTACCAATAGAACCAACTTGCATCCCAAAAACGCAATAAAAAATGGTCATCTGAATTTTCCGGTCGAAAATGGCCCTATATCGAATTTTCGCCAAAACTCTCGGTTTGTAGAAAAATCTTCAGAGGATGAGTTAACATTTCTAAAATGACTCGTGACATGACAGAACTTTCAATTTCTGAAATCGGATTCAAATTCGCGGTTAATTTCATTCTGGCGTGATTTTAGCATGATCTAGCCTACCGGGTAGTTTTTAGAAATTTTTGGTGCAATTGACCCGTGGTTGATTATTTTCAAGCCATATTGTACATCTTCGACACATTGGTGCCTCTCGGTTGTCGTGAAAATCTCGAGGTTTCAAATGTGGACACAGGGTACCAAAACGACAGAAAAATTGGCCTAGTGCCGATAAACAAGAATTTTGCGATCTGGTGGCATCACCTACACTTTGATCACCTATCTTAGTCGAAATGACCTATCTCTGATCTTTGATCGATTATTAACTATACCGTAATGATCTTTGTAGATGAGCACGGTCGAGTAGTCGGTTCCTGGTCGAATTCTCAAATCCATTGCATTAAAATCCCTTAGTGACTTCCCTAGATAATCTAGTTATCTCATGAGTGATCAGCTTAGAGAATAGTACGATAGGCGTGTCGACGAAAGGCCCGATTTATTTAATTGAAAACAGGACTGAAATTTTGGGATGTCACACGTTCAATTTTTGAGACTCGAAGGCATCCGAATGCCCCTCCTGTATTAAGACACCACTAATAGCAAAATTAGAAGCATCGGTCTCTACCTTATTCGGTTTGGTGTGGCCGGGCAACGCAAGCACTGGCTCTTCGGTTACGGTCTGCTTTAACCGATCGAACGACTCTTGACACTGATCCGTCCACTCCCATGGCCTTTCCTTCTTCAGCATGTTTGTGAGTGGCACGGTGAGGCTCAAATACCCCCGAATGAAGCGTTGATAGTAGTTCGTGAGGCCAAGGAAGGATCGCAACTCCGTCACCTTGGTCGGCGGCTCCCATTCAAAGATGGCACGGATCTTGGCCGTGTCCATCTGCACTTGTCCACCCCCGACAATGTGCCCCAAGAAAGGGACTTCTTTTTGTGCGAAGGCACACTTCTCACGTGTCACATATAAATCATTTTCCCAAAGGATCTAGAAAACTTGACTCAAATGCTCGACGTGTTCCTCGAGCATCAGGCTATATATAACGATATCATCAAGGTAAACCATAACAAACCGATCAAGGAACAAATGTAGTATCTGGTTCATAAGAGTGCAAAATGTAGCCGGCGCATTGGTCAAGCCAAAAGGCATGACGAGGAACTCATATGATCCGTAGTGGGTCACACATGCAGTTTTCGGCTCCTCCCCTTTAGCAATCTGAACTTGGTAGCATCCCGATCGAAAATCAAGCTTGGAGAACCATCGGGCTTCCCTGAGCTGATCGAACAAGTCAGCAATAAGAGGAATCGGGTACTTGTTCTTGACAATGAGCTTATTCAAACCGATAGTCAATGCACATGTGGAGGGATCTGTCATGTTTCTTTTGGAACAAGAGCGGGGCACCAAACGGGTCCTTGGATGGCCGAATGGACCCTGCATCGAACAGCTCTTTGAGTTGTTTCCTCAGTTTTTCCAACTCGAGTGGGGCCATGCGATAGGGTGCCATGGATGGCAGTTGAGCATCGGGCACGAGCTCGATTTGGTGGTCCACTTCTCTCCAAAGGGGCAGCTTCTTGGGCAGCTTGGGCGGCATCACATCTTTGAAGGTGTCGAGGACTCGAGCCACCTCTCGTAGTACCTCATTTTCATTTGCACCCTCCTCCTTCAATGTTGCCAAGAAGGTCACCTCGCCATTTCGTAACCCCTTTTGTCAGCTGCAAGGCCGATAACATCTTCCTATCGCGTCCCGACTCGCGGTAGATCGGGACCATGCATTGGCACCGCTTATCTATGATGCAAATACAATTCATGAAGGGCATAATGCTCGCATTGATCCAATCGAGGAATCCTAAATCAAGCACGAAGTCATAGTCGTCAAGGGAGATTACCTCGATTTCCTCCCAGCTGGTCTACCGACCGAGATGAAGCTCTATGTCCCTAGCCACACTGCTAGTCGGAACTTCTCTCGAGTTCACCATTTTAAGTCAACCGGCTTCTCCCGTCTTGACCAGAAGATTCAGCTTCTTCGCGGCCTCATTGGATAGGAAGAGATCGGATGCCCTGGTGTCCATGAGCGCACTCATCGTGACACCACCGATCTTCACATCCACGAACATCATCCCTTTGGGTTCTTTGGCCTTTTTGGCCTTGATCGACCCAAGGATCCGCAACAATCCCAACCGCGCCTCCTCTCGTGATTTATCCTTCTTGCACAAGGCTGCCAACTTCCCTCTTTTCAAGAAATCACGGACCATACAAGGACCGTCATAAAAGAAGCACTTGTATGTGCATACCTTGCGATGGTATCCTCCATTGTTCGACTTGGGTTGAGTCCTAAGAGGGACCACTAGAGATTTGCCTCCGTTCGGATGATGGTACCGGCTCCGATCGCCCCCACTAGTGGCCTTCTCTCTCGGACGAGGGTCCAGCTTAGCCGAGGATGATGGCTTGTATTCCACGAGGGACTCGACCACGGAAGTAGCCGTTGCAAGATTCGTTGCATGGTATCGTTTGAGATCTTGCTTGACCCATGGTTTGAGTCCGCTCATAAATTGATGGAATGCCTCTGTCTTGGTCATGGACGGGATTTGGAGTAGCAACTCCGAGAACCATTTCATGTAGTCATGGACTTTAGGCATTTGAGTTCCCCGTGAACTTCCTCCTCCGCATAAGCAGGTTAGTAAGTTCGTCAAAATTCCTTGACGAACCGCGCCCATGTCATGATAGGGTCGCCATTCCTATCATTCGACCGACGTTGCCACCAAAGTAGCGCATCATCAGCTAAGTACATGGCTGTGGTGTTTACCCGAATCACGTCGTCGGTCACTCCCATGGTCTAGAAGTAATGTTCCATGTACCACAGGAAGTTGTCCACGTCCTTTGCCACTCGTGAGCCCCTGAACTCTTTCGGCTTGGGTGCATTGGCACGAGGTTGCATGGTGATCAACCCTTTCACGCATGCAGCTTCAAGCTCGGTGAGATTGCTTTTCATCTTGGCCATCTCCGCACGCATGGCCACCATCATGGCCTCCCACGTCTCATCCCGTTGCTGTAGCGCGTGTGTGAGGGACCCCAGCACCTCGACACAGAGCCGTCCCATGCTAGCCTTGAGTTCTTGCACTTCGGCCAAGAACTCCTCACCACCGACTTCCGCTCTGTTGACGGTCTGTTTCTGGTCGTCCATCAACACCTAGACGTCCATGACAGTCTCCTCTAGGACCATCACTCAGTTCTCTAGATAACCTTTTGGGTCCCTCGAGCTCAAGACAACATGATTCTTCTTCGACCAGGTGGCCTTCTCGGCTGGATGCCCCTGATCTTCTCGGTCATCTCCTTGAACGATTGGGACATCAGCAAGTCATGGGTCGGTCGGTCTAACTTGATTGATCACACACTGTGCGGCCGTAGGATTTGTGATCCCAAGTCAGCCTATCAACTCACGCACACAAACATAAGGGTCGACTGTGCAAAGGGGTGAATGTATTCACTATGAATGTGCTTCGCTCAAATGAGGGGGAGGGACCCCTATTTATACAAGTTCGGGTCTAATCCCGGCCGTTAATCGTCCCTTAGATCCAACGGTGGAGTTTGAATCCGTATCATCATTACAAGGCTACTTAGCAGGCCACTCAATGGCTGGAGGCATTAGGAAACAGCCACAAGCGCAAGTCAGAAGCAAGATCAGGGTTAGCATGGGCAAGCATGGGCGCCTAACATGGAGCAGGTGAACCACTCCGGATTTGTGCAAAGGCTGGCCGAGCATTGATTAGGAGTTGGTCGTTGGTCGTTGGTCGTGCACGAATCATCCCCTGCATCGTGCATGGACGGATTAGGCACGGTTCACGGATCGTGTAGGGACTGATCAATGATCAATCAGGGATGTCCGTAGCAATGCCCTAGTATGTGGCATGGCCGGATCACGGACGGTCTTGGACATGCTTCATCCGTCGGCCGTGTCACTAGCCAGTCTCTCTACCGAACATTTGAAGCTCAACTCACGTGCGTAGAAGTGGAGTAGCAAGAAGATTGCCCCAGGCTGAAATTCCCTCATTTTTGTGTTTGTACGAAAGTCGACTGTAGTTGAAGCTTTTTTTTTATTATTTGAATGCGTATTGTTGCTGATGTGATCTGATGTGAGTCACTGCTTTGATTTTGCATAGGTGTTCTTTACTTGTTCGATGAAATGCCTGAATGACATTAGGATGCACAGTTCCTAGAAGAAATGAGTTCCATAGGCATTTGGTTTAGTGCTTAACCTAACATGATTGGATTATTGTACCTTTAGGCATTCATGTTTCATTTTCATGCTTGATCCGAGAGTCATGTTATTTTAATTCCAATTAGAAGTCGACTTGTTGAAGCCTTATTATGGTCGGTCATGCTTGAATCGACTCGATGATTCATGCCATTTGTTGACTTAATTTTCAATATAAAAGCCGTGTCTCGTAGCTTGCCAATCTCCCTGAACAAAATCGAGGGTTCGAATTGTTGTTTGTGCATTCGGTTCTGCGATCAATCTATCTCTATTTTGTTTCCCTTTCCATCTTCGTATTATGTATACCCACAATGTGCTTTAGTCATGTACGTGCGATGGCTGGCAGGTGGTGAGAGTGCCGTGGTGGTCGGAAATGATCGGTGGTGGGGTAAAGCATGCGTGTGCTGTTCTCGGTATAAAGTGTGCGTGTATTTTTCTCTGGTGAGTGTCTGGATGTGGAGAAAAAGAACCATGGAACGAAAGGGGTGAGGGACTAAGAAATGGGAAAGAAAGAAATAAAACAATAATAACAAAAATACAAAAAACGTAAACGGAAAACGGAAATAAATTGGTAGGAAATGCAAGTTTCTCATTGTTAGTTACATTTTAAGAATAGTTTTAACTGTGTATTATGGATGGAAGTGATGTGGGTGGACCTCTCTCATAAAGTATATAATGCTTATTGATGGTTTTTATTCATGTGTTGATGGGCCTAAGTGGGCCCGTCCGCCCATGTTGGGCCTAAAAGCCTGGTCCGCAAGATAAGGGCCCATGGAGGAACGGTTGCGATGCGAGGGGTTGCGTCTTTTGGGATAGGTATTACGTTGAGGGGTTGCGTCCTTTGGAGGAGACGCTTTGAGGGAAAGTAAAAAGGAAAATGAACGTACCTTTTGGTGTACGTACATGAAGACTCTCTCTCTCCCTAATACATTTCACTCTCTCTCTCGCAAAAAGAACGTAAGTTTTCTCCCTTTTTTTTTTTGAAGCAACAGTACGCTCCTTGACAGACCGGATCAGAATCCTTCCTCAATCTTCAACATTGATGTTTAATCTGTGGACAATAAGGTACGCTCAATTTCGTGGTGTATCTTTGATCGGTGATATATGTTATTCTTGGGCTCATCTTCCGCATTCGTTTTAGGGGTTCGATTTAGTGTCGAATCCGTTTTAGGGAATCAGTTATTCCCAACACTTATTTTGCACAACGGTAAAAAGTGGAGTTTGATCCCTTTTAACTTGTGCATATATATATATATATATATATATATATATATATTTGCAATCAAGTCCTGTTAACTTTTAATTATTTAATCAAATCATTGAACTTGCATAGTTATTTAAATTAAGTCGCTCAGGCTCCAAATTCCATTAATTGCCACTCACTTGTCCGTTTGAGTTGACAAAAGTTTTGACGTGGAAACTTGAGGGTAGTATTTGTTGTGAAGAATTTTATCACTTGAGGTTCGTGGCACTCTTCATCTTCGGGATTTTTAGCTCAAGAGCGGCAAAAAGTTTTTTCGACCAGACTCTTGAAATTGGAGGAACTTGATTAGTAAAGTGATGTAAGTACAATGACTTGAGTGGGATAAAGGCGCAAGATTGGGGGCGAGAAATGGGTTCTTCCGTTTTAGATTTCTAAGTAACAACAAACGCAACAATGTACAGATTTGAATACTAGTTATGTGTAATTCAAAAAGAAGTAGATCCGATTAACTTCATCTTATGGCTCCATTTATTTCATGGAAAATAAATGATTTCAAAATTATTTTTTAAAGAAAAAATAATATTTCGTATCACTTATAAAAATGAATGAACGAAAAATATTTTCATCGTTCATTAAAAAATTTAGACATAATGTTGTCAATAATGAAAACATTTTCTATTGATTAAATTATTATAAGTGATAAAGAGAATCAGTTTTAGGAAAATATATTTCGAATCGTTCTTTTTTCATAAAACAAATGGAGCCTAAATGATTAGATCATTTATCCACCTATTAAGTTTCTTCATTTTGATTCAATCACATGGAGTTATAGTATTTCATTGTCATCTCAACCTTCTAATCTGTCCAAACAGTGTGAGTTGAAAAATTTACAATTTCCTTGGTCAGTTAACCTGAAGAACTCAGCATGATTAAAATCAAAAGTCCAACGGTGAATTTTTATTGTTGGCCAATTCATACGAATTCAGAAAAATATCATGTTACGACGGTGCACCACCAAACGTAGAGAGGAGATCAATACAAACACCTGAGCCCCAATTCACGCATTATATTGGCTGATTATTCCCTGTTGGTTGTGTTGGTTTGTGGAATCGATGTGCCTGTGGAACCCAGCAACGGAGCAGAGGAATGGCAAGGGACAAGAAATGTACAAAATATAGAATTTTATTGAATAGTTGGGAGTTTACAAGGAATGTTGTATTGGCTACGGGAGCTTCATGAGATCTATTTATAGACTTCTCTGCCGACATACGACACAAGATCAGCTATAATATTTTGATCAATTTTTAAGATTTTGAATATAAAACTCCTACTTGCAAGCTGAAGGTTTGCTTGCAGCAGCTGGACATTTGGCTGCAACAAAAAATTTTCCCTCATCGCCTGACCTCAACACAGAAAACTCTTCTGCAAAGAGCTCACTTTTCTTCCACCAACTGGCTCCCCATTGTTTCACTTTGGCCTGAAAACAACGCCTTTGATGCAGTGGCCGGACTTGCAATGGACATCAGTTTGCATGAGGGAAAAGCTTATCTCGCCGACCGTCTTGGGTGTCGTATCAAACCTGCCGATGCTAATGGGAATCCACTCTTCCTTTTTCTGAATGTCCAACCTTTCCATATATCCCTGCTTGTTTCCATTTGGTAGAGCGAGACTGAGGTTCACTGGAACATTCCATCCGAAGCTTCAATGGCTCATCTTCACAATGATTGCAACTTCGTGCGTGGTCTTAGGAAAGAGGATGATCGTCTTGAATTGCCCTTCGATTTGTAGCCGGTCAACTCTTCTTGGCTTGGCAACGGGCAAACTTTTGTTGCCATCATGCCTGAAACTCAGAAATATTTAAGAAGCAAAGGGTTGGTTTACTAGCGAGGATGATGATTAACAATGTATCTCATTTTCATGTAAGCAATCGAAAGCTTTTTTGGCAGAAAAAATTGTTTGCCATCTAAATGAGCAATTTGCAGCTGGAAAAGGGTCCATATTCAACGACATCTGTGTTGATACCAAAATTTTGACTATTGATTTAGGTTTTAAATTGCATAGAAAAATAGGGATTAATTTCTAGCCCCTAAACAAAAATAATTTTCATTAGATTGCATCACATATGGACATTAGGAATAATTGCATCACTAGTATTAATTATTAAAATTTTCAAAAAAAATATTAAAAAATATTAAAAAAAGAAATGGGCGAGACAGAGCCAAGGCTAGGCCGGCCTGGCCTTCTTTCCTTTTCGCTTCTTCTATTTCTTTTCGCCTAGGCCCAACCTAGCCTTCTCTCCTCTTTTCTTATCCCCCCAGCCGACCCATCTCTTCTTCTCCTTTTCTTCTTTCTCCTAGACGATGGCTCTAGGACAAAGGGGGCAAGGACAAAGGATGGTGTACGAATGGTAGAGGTAGTTGGTGTCGTACGAGGTCATGCGTGCTGGGAAACTTGAAAGGGAGAGTGGAGAGCAAGCAGACGTCGGGAGCGAGGGTTTGGTCAGTTTTTTAGGGTTTCTTCTTCGGCTGAATCGAAAGAGAGACAGAGAGAGAGGGAGCTAAGGAGAGAGCGAGAGAGAGAGAAGTGATTGTCTTTGTAACAACATGAATCCAGGTCATGGGGTTATTGTTGCGACGTCCCAAGTGTGTCGCCGTCCCATTTTCTTTTTATCTTTTCTTATGAACAATGCGAAAGTGTGAATACATCAACACCCATACAAAAACAAACATGGGGAGACAAGGGATACACATGTCACAATACTATATTATATAATACTATTTTTTGTACAAGCCCCTGTTACGGGCATCCTACTCTTTCTAATATACATGCGATTTATTTTTCTCTGTAAGGCTGGGGTAACCTTAACTCCTCTAAATAGGACATCCTACAAACTTGGCTTCCCCTACGATAGGTTGGCTCCCCACTCGTCATCCACGGTCCATACCCACAAGTCTGAAAGATAATAAGAATGAGTCATAGACCCAATAAGTAAAACCACTAAATAGTGGTTAGGATGGCACTTCATCAACGGACCAAAGTATATTAGTCTCGACTTCAAATAATTGCTGGTGGCAAATCAATAGTATAGCACGTGCTTTGCCTTGACTAAAACAAATGAGAATCCTCGACTACTTGTAAAACAAGCAGGGCCAAGTTCATATGATGGCATATAAAATATGCTTGTGACTTTCAAGACCCGAATAGCATATAAAGTATGCATGTGACTTTCACGACCCAAATAAGAGGTTATCAAATATGCACGTGGTTTTCAAGGTCAAGGCAAGGCAATTAACATATGCACATGAATATTATAAGGTCAAACACATGAGATTTATTTATTAATCAACCAAAATCCATCGGTTCGTGTCAACCAAAACCCGATGGTGTGCAACCAAAACCATATTTTCTTATTTTCTATCGTTACTTGTTGCAACCAAAACCCGATGGTGTGCTCATGCAGGTGCGTGTCATTACCTAACAAAATAACCTAAATGATGAACCGAGTGCATATGATGCCCGCAGCTTGAGCCGACCCATCTTAGTGCCGACCTAGAACCACACACAGCTCGGAGTTGACACATCTCAATACCGACCCGAGTCTAAGCAAGGCCCGTACCGTCATGCTTCGACGTTGATCTCACAACCAAGTGGAAACCTGTCACGACTCGGGGCATGTCCACACATGGACAATTAAAACATGAGTAAATCATACAAAAGACAATCGATGACATCACCCGCATAGTAAAACACAAGGGAGTTCATGCTTGATCCAATAACGTAATGTGTTGCCCTAGCCAAGAGTTAGGGGTTCTACTTACCACTCAAGGCGGCGGCGTTTGGTCTAAGATGATCGAGCAAGGAGGGTGTGCGGACAAGGAGGCCTAAGAGGAGAAAGGGGTGTACAAGGAGAGATGGAGAGGGAAGGAAGTGGTGTGGAAATTGGGGGAAATCCCTCTATTTATAGGCAAACCCCTCATAATTCCCCTTCCAAGTGGACCGATCGCATTTCTTTAGGTGGACAACCTAGGATGAAGAGGTGGCGAGCTAAAAGGATGGGTGGCAAGTCTAGTTCCTAGCAGGGGACACTTGCTATTCTTTTCATTGGTCCACTTAAGGGATTGAGTCATCGTGGAATGATTTCATGTAATGATTGTGGGGACACCTAAACCATATGACTCACCTCTTCATTAAATACATTCAATTATTAGGGGGACACCTAAGCATATGAGTCACCATTTCATCATTACTTGGCCTAACTTAATCTCTAAGGAAGATTTTATGCAATGATGAGCAAATCCTCAAATGGCCACCTAAGCTAGTGATTCATCCCTTCATTTAATACTTAAGATATGGCCATCATAAGTCTTGGATCTTTGGCACATTTTTCATGATTTTTCTTCCTCATTAAGTCAAGCAATCTAGAACCTTCCATAGTATGGGTCACTTAAGCTAACTTGCTATCCAAGTTTCTTCTCTTTAACACACTAAGGTCCAAAAGCATTTAATGTGTTCTTATCTTCAAGCCAAGAAATCTATAGATTAGCTTGCTCCTCAAGTTGGGCATGCAGCCCCCTTCCCTTCTAAGTTGGGTGTGTGACCCACTTATCTCGGGGTGAATGACAGTTTTGAGCAATTCTCGAAATCGGCATTGTTATCTTATCAAGCAGGCTTGAAAAATTATAAATCTTGATATGTTTTAGAGAAGACCTCAAAAAACATTTTTCATGAAGGAAACTTAGCTAAATTAGTGTTGTGTAAAGAGCAGAAATTCAATGAACACAACCCAAAAATTCGTCTGTCGAGCAGATTCAACTGTCAGAGAGAGAGATCCATTTCGAAATCCAAATCTTCACAAAACCCTTTGAAATTTTAATATGTTGTATATATGGATGTTATTTAAAAATTTTGTACAGGAAGCATGTCTAAATTTGAAAGGGAAGATTTTAAAAGAATTTGAGAAAGCAACTTGGTTACTGTTTTTACTATACTGGGCAGGTTCTATATGGTAATTAATTGGGTATTTGTTCCAACTATTTCACCTCAAAAAAATCTAAAATTTAATTATGTTTTAGATCAAGATGTTTTGAACAACTTTCACGGAGCAAGTTTCTCCAAATTCAAAGCACAAAGAGCTTTATAGAATTGGAAAGTACGAAAAGTCCAATAGTTATGAAAAACTAGGAAGTCAAAACCTATGAAACTCAAGGTGGCAAGTCTATGAATGAGAGGTGGTGCCCTACTTGGCTTCCAAGATCACTTGTCATCATTCCCTTAGGCCATGAGTTCATTAATTATTTAGGACACCTAAACCTCCATACTCATTACCCTCGTTTAATGTGTTTGACTCTTGTTCTTCAAGAAGATTAGCCTATCTAGCTTGGCCTCTAGGTCTTCTTAATAGGCTTGTGACTCACCCTCTCTTAGTGTACAACCATCCAAAATTTCACGATTACCTCTCCAAGGGCAAGACTAATGATGCCAAGTGTCCTACTTAGTCATCAAGCCTTAATTAACTACCTTCCAAGAGCACTGAATGCATTAAGGGAAATATCTGAGTTTGAAGGCCATCTCATTGGGCAAGAACTAATTGAGTTTGACCATGACCGACTACCTTATTTGGCCCAAAATTGATGCCTAAGCCATGATCAGACGAAGTCGGACGCAACCAGGCATAACCAGTGAAATCGAGTTCGAACTTCTCACTTACCATGCTCGAAGTTAAGGATGTTCCAATCTTTGCCAGATCTTCGGTGGTGGTAGCACTTCGACTGCAGAGGAGGTGACGTTGCGGCAGTGAGGGACTGCAAGGGAGAGACATGTTGAGAGTGAGATTGAGAGTGAGAGAGAGAGTGAAGAGTGAGGTTGTGAGTTGAAGGCCTCCTCCAATAGATATCATGCTTGGAACTCGACTGTCGAGCCTCGCTGACGCGTGCCTCTTTCTACGATAGGTCTCATGTGTTTCTTTTTTATTTGCATTGTGTAACATCCTCAATTCCAACCCCATGAGGATCGGTCATAAGGTCCTAAAAGGATCACTATGGGTCATTGGCCATGGATTGATTAGTTTGATCGGCAAGAAATCACTGATTGGTCATGACTAACCGACGACCGGTCATGAATTGGCTGAGGTGTCGACCGTGAATTTCTACCGACCATACCAATGGGATAGGATCACCAACTCATAAGATGACTTTTCGATCACAAGAATTGATCATGGAATGATTTTGGATCAGTGGATGGTCACGGGTCAATCCAACTAGTCATAGTTTCTGGTCGCAGGTGATTCCTCTCGGATATGCACCGATACACAGATGATTCGAGTTGACCAAATACAATTTCCTTTTGATAAAAAATGCATCATTCCCTAATTTATTCTTGGTGATCAGAAAGGATTCTTGAATTGGTGATGTCCGATCATGGATTGGTAACACACCAACCATGAACCCTACCGGTGGATCGGGCACCGACCGGAATGAGCCTAGGGATAGACCCGGCTATTTCGTCGCTAATTCTAAGGTCCATGGGTGCCATGGCTTTGTGCTAGGCCATGGGTAACCTTATAATAGGTCTCGAACCAATCAAAGGGCAATTGACACTATTGGCCAACCGACCGTCCAAAGGAACCTCGGGCGTACGTAATTCAATTTTTCAAGGTGTACCTAATGATCCCTTCTCCGGCCGTGAAACCAACTTGGATGATAGAATTCTTTAGACCGCCTTCTTAATGAAGAAAATGACAAAATAGAAGAAAATTCTAGAACTCCCTCATTTAATGAGAAGGATGACTCACCACTTTGGATAAATATTTTTAGATTTGGTAATGATTACCAAAGATTTTCCTTGGGAATTAAGTAAGGGACTCTTGGAAAAATGGACCAATCAATAGAAGACATATATGAGATTCTAGAACGCCTCATTAAATGCAAGGAGAAGAAGTTGGTGACTCATTCGCTTAGGTGTCTATGAAAGATATGGTCATCATTACCATAAGATTTTCCTTAGGAAACAAGTTGGCCAATTCATGATGGCATTGTATAAATGGTCCAATAGGAATGAAACAAGTTAGACTCCAATCATTACATTAGGCCATTAGGTGTACCACCTTTTAAAATAGACTTGACACCTTGCAACTTAGGCTTGCCACCTAAGTATTCTAGCGGGACACTTGGAAACTTAAGATTAGACCGATTGGCTTAGTAATGATGGCACTAAGGGGCTATAAATAGGAGGAGCCCTTCCTCATTTTACTCACCTTGTCATCCATTTCCTCCTCTTCCTTTCTCTCGGCCTTGCATCCTCAATCCATCAAGCTATATAAATTGGTCTTCGAGGTGCCAAGGTAAGTAAGATCCTATTTCTCCTCTAGGGTGGTAGTCTCCATTGTCGAGGCTAGTTAGGTGCTCACCCGTTAAGCCATGGACAGGATGTTGGATCTTTTGTATGATTTGCTCATGTTTATGCTTGAGTTGTTCATGCCCGGAATGAGGCTGAGGTTCATGCGGATTGAGTTCATTGCAAGACAAAGTTGCCCAAGCCATAAAACCTTGGTTTTGGCATAAATAGGATGTTGAGTCCTGGTCTCGCTTGGTGTGGGGATTGCCCAAGGCCGCAAGGTCCTAAATTGACATTGAGGCGTGTCGATCTTATGTCTTGATCGGTACGGGGATCGTCTAAATCCACAAGGTCTTGGTAAGGCACCAAGCATGCCAATGTCCATAGTTTAAATGAACGCGGGGACTTTGTGCTTGGCGTTGAATGAAACCATGAGTCAAGGGTCATTCTTGATACATGTGTATTCATATCAAGTTGGAGCCGAGGTCTATCAAGCTTGGGATCGTCACAGAAGCGAGGTGTACCCAAGCCTCGAGGTCTTGGATCAGTATTGAGGCACATTGTTTCCAAGCCTTGTTCGATGTGGGGATCGGCGCTAAGTGATTGATTCAAGTTACAAACTAAAGATCATTCTCGACATGTTTTCTAGTGAGGTATAAGAAACTCATGACACACATAAATGAATGAGCACACCTTCGGGCCATGCATGTGTTGACTAAGAGAAAAGATAATAACCAACTGTGTGATGCACTTATGCGTGTGCACTTAAAGAGGAAAAAGCGCCTGTCGTCACATAGCGTTGGCGATGATGCCTCGTTCATTGAACGGGATGCCCTGATTGAGCCAGAAGGCCCCTGAAAATATGGGAAGCTTGGCTTAATGACCGAATGCCCTGGTTGAGCCAGGAAATCTCTGAAAGTATGTGAAGCCCCTGAAAGCATGGGATGCCTGGCTTGATGGCCGGATGCCCTGGTTGAGCCAGGAAGCCTCTGAAAGTATAGGAAGCCCCTAAGAGTATAGGATGCTTGGCCTGAGGACGGATGCCCAGCCCGCGGCTGGAAGCTCCTAAAAGTATGGGAAGAACCGTTTATACAATTAATGAACTTATTGAATATGTTACTATGTGATGTTGATAAGCTTGTTGGTAAAATAGCTTAATTGATCTGCCATCAACACTTTTTTATGAGTGTTATATTTGCTTGACTTTAATAATGATGATGAGATGCTTTCCTAGTAGAGAACTAGGAATTTTACTTACTGAGTTTCCCCAAAACTCACCCCTCATCTTTCAGTCTTGTAGGCATGGAAGTCTCTCATCAATTTTGGGAGCTGCAGTCACACTAGAGGAGATAGGATTTCCCCGGGCCTATGTGGAAAACTTGTACTGTGATGTAAAAAGAAAAGAGAGCCCATAAAGAAAAGGCTTGTAAAAGTATTGTTATAATACAAGTCAATGTGTTCAATATGATGTATGTCCCAATCTTCCAGCTGTTGTTTGTCTGGGGAGTTGTTT
This sequence comes from Eucalyptus guilfoylei, assembly GCA_016097605.1. NCBI lineage: Eukaryota > Viridiplantae > Streptophyta > Magnoliopsida > Myrtales > Myrtaceae > Eucalyptus > Eucalyptus guilfoylei. The sequence goes on along the minus strand of CM027861.1, from coordinate 23,523,312 downwards.
GTTCACGTTTCTGCATGTGCATGATAACAAGATAGAAAGAATTAGGATGGCGACGAGCCTGGGACATCGCAAAAATAACCATTGTCGCTTGTGACCCTAGAGATGGAGTTGGGGTCGTGACATGTTGAGTTGCGTCGACTGCCCAATGATCCCAGTTAGGAGACATGCGAGGTGACCGGACATAGTCTGATCTATCGAGCTCACCCTCCATATGTTGCCGTTGAGCTAGGTAGGGCCACTACTACGACTGCTCCTGTTTTGCTCTATATCGCAAGTGTTAGCTATATGCCCTAAAACAATTATGTAATAGTTACATGTTAGGGATTTAAGTTGCATTATTTATTTAATGGTACATAAATATTTATTCATTGTCACATTTTCATAAATGAGCCCATAAGATCAGTTAGGACTAAACCTATTCTTAAGGTTTAGTTGACACCTAAATTTTGGCGTCACAATCATTGATTTATTGCATAGAAAATTGAGGACTAAACTTTAGCCTCAAAACAAAAAATATTAGTCAATTGCATATAGATATTAGAAACGATATCATAAGTCCACATAAAATTGTATTCGAGTTGATCCCATCAAGACTCGCATTAGAATTAGGCCGATATGAGAATAGCCCTTATGAAATTCGGTTGTGGAAATCTGTAATTGTGGGCAAGTAGCCCATTCACGCAATGAGTTGAGCAAAATCCAAAAGTTGACCAATATACCTGTTGAGGAAGATGGTGAAGAGAAAATAAGTAAAAATTTTGGAGATTTTGAGCGTATATTCTCTTCACACATGTCTACAACATTATATTTGGTTTGTCTTGAAGAGATTTGTTTCATGGACACGTTTGGGCAAGTAAAGCAAATATAAAGGAGAAAGAATTTAACTGATTCGGTGGACATGAAATGTGGGAGATTGCGAGTGAGAGGATCGGCGAGCATGGATGGAAACAAATCTGAAAGGTTTTGCTGCGAATTATTCTTTCTATGGTTTGAAAAGGGCTATTGCGGGAAGTGTAACATCCTCAACTTCGAGCCCTTTACAGAGAGAAGTCCGAACTCAGTTTCATCAGTTAAGCCCGGTTGCATTCGGCTTTATCCAATCATGGCTTAGGCTTGAACCTTGGGCCAAATAAGGTAATTGATCATGGTTAGACTCGATTGACACCCGCCTAATGAGATGACCTTCTAACTTGATATTTCCCATGGTGTATTTAATGTACTTGGAAGGTAGCCTATTAATGCATGACGACTAAGTAGGACACTTGGCACAATTAGTCTTACTCTTGAAAGGTAATCATGAAATTTTGGATGGTTACATATTAAGAGAGGGTTAGTCATAACCTCATTAATGGTAAAGAGTGACTCATGGTTTAGAAGAATGATGACAAGGAATCTTGAAGGCAAAGTAGGGCACCACCCTTGTTCCTTAGACTTGCCACTTAAGGTTTCATAGGTTTTGACTCTCTAGTTTTTCGAAATTCCTAGACCTTCTCTGTTTTCCAATTTTACAAAGCTTTTTGTGGTTCGAATTTTGAGAAACTTCCTTCATGAAAGTTGTTCGAAACATCTTGGCCTACAACATACATTTTCTAAAGTGAAATGGTTAGGATGAAGGCCCAATCATTTACCGTCTGGAACCTGTCCGGTGTAGTAAAAACAGTAACCGGATTGCCTTCTCGATTTATTATAAAAATTTTCCTTTCGAATTTGAACATGCCTTCTTCACAAAAGTTTTAAAGGATGTCCATTTCTACAACATATAGAAATTTCAAAGAGTTTTGTGAATATTTGAATTTTGAAATGAGTCTCTCTCTCCGACCGTTGAATCTGTTTGACGGACGAATTTTTGGGTTGCGTTTAGTGATTTACTGCTCTTTCCACAGAATTATTTGGACTTGGATTTCTTCATAAAAAAGTTCATTTAGGGTCTTATCTACAAGAAATTAAAATTTCATAATTTTTCGAGCCCGTTTGATAGGGTAATGATACAATTTCGGAAATTACTTAAAACTGTTTTCACCCCAGGATAAGAGTCACACGCCTAACTTAGAGGGCAAGGGGGCTGCATGCCCAGCTTGAGGAGCAAGCTAATCTAGAGTTTTTTTTTATTTAGGATAAGTATGTATGAAATATCTTTGGACTTTAGTTCTTCAATGCCAAGATGAGATGTCCCTTAAAGGAATAGATCACGATGCCTCCTAACCTAAAAGCATGGATAGCAAGTTTGTAGTATGAACATAGCTAACCTAATGATTACTCAAAATCCAAACATTAAATGAGAGAGGCTTAGTCATTTTCTTAGGTGTCCCCATAATAATTACATATAATTATTCCATGATGACTCAACCCTTTAGATTGACCAATGGAAAGATGAGCAAGTGTTGCCCTTAGGAACTAGACTTGCCACCCATCTCTTTAGCTTGCCACCTCCTCAACCTAGATTGTCCACCTACCTGAAGATGATTGGTCCATTTAGAAAGATCATCAGGAGGGGTTTGCCTATATATAGAGACATTCCCTCCCCTCACTTCCACACCACTTCCTCTCCATTCTTCACTCTCTTGACCTCTGTGACATCCTGAAATTCGAGCCCTCTGAGGGATGAATGATTGTGAATTTCGTTAATGCATTGTTTGTTGATCTCACTCGGAATTGATCACTCCTGAGATATTGACGTTGAGGGGAAAGGCTAATGAGGACAGAACTCGCACGACTAAAGAACTTGACTTGGGAAAAGGACTTGATCGTGAGACTTGCATGAGGACGATCCTGTAGATAGGCAGGTCGATTCCAAGGATGACTAGAAGTCAATTCGTAGACAAAACATAATGGAACGACGAGTGGTTCCGTTTACTATTATCGAACCTGTGAACGACCCTATGGCGATCCTTAGTAATCGTGTACTTTGAAATAAGAATCTATCCTCCGCAAATTCATGTAGTCAAGGATGTCCATGTGTCGAGATGTCTTGAACGTGGTTTGGCACAAGTTGGTTACGTGCGAATCCTCAAAGCCGCTTGTCAGTCTGAGCTGCACCCAAAATGGCATTGGACGAAATTGACATGGCATGAGAACTAAAGATTGGACTTCGAATTATCAGGAATGTTCGAGATGGACTTTGGATGATGTGACTCCGGCAGTCAACAGTGCCAAGCAAGCCGAGTGTGGGGAAAAAAAACTTATGGTCCGAGAAAGTGAACCCATGAGGAAGTGGGCTGAGCAAAGCCAGTGTGGACCCTAGGCCCAAGGTGGGACCGCTACCATATTGGGCCCAAAGCAAGCAAGTGAGCCCATTGGGCCCTAAATCATTATTCCTCCTTCCAAGCCCATTACCAAACCTTAAGCCCGTTTGAGCCCAACCAATTCCCGAGCCCATTACTATTCATTTCCAAGCCCATTTCTTAGGCCCATACATCAATTTCAGCCTAAGGTCAGATTGGTAATTTGTGCAAGGAGTAAATTACCATTTTGCCCCTAAAAGCAAGTGGATAAAGGCAAAGCAAGAGAGAGAAAGGGGAGGTGATGTGCATGGGGATTTGGGGCTTTGGTGTGAATGGATAGCAGCTCTCCCATCGGTCTCTCTCCCCTCCATCAGCCCTAAACCATTGAGCCCTCTCTCTCCCTCGTTCTCCCTCTTTTTCGGTTTCTGTTCCAGTAGACCCTCCTCCAAAGAGCTGAGTTGATTGTTGGCTTTCCGGACGAATCAACTCCCGTGCCACCCACCACCGTGTCGAGGACACCTAGACCGTCCTCCTGGACCTTGCCGTTCGCTGGTCGGAGCCGCTGGCTGACCCGCCGATCAGCCAGAAGTCGCTGGTCACCAATCCACCTAGCCCTATTCTGCTCCAGCTGACCTTTCATCAAAAAGTCGAGTTAAAAGTGATCTTCCCATGTGAATCAGCCTACGCTCCACCCACCATCGTGACCAGGAGAGAGAGTCCATACGAAAGGTGGCCGCAACTCACCAAACGGAGCCACCGGTTGTCCCGTCCGCTAGCGAGAAGGAACCAGCCGCCGGACCGCGCGGTTCCACTCAGCTCCGCCTGTTTCGAGTTTTCTTCAATTTTCCTCCCATTCCAACCCAAGTTTAACCCATACCAGCCACCAGCCACTCCCCCTTGACCTCCAGGTGCTGCCGATTGCCGGCCACCCCCCTCGCCGGAGCTCCGGCGAAGCCGTTTTGCTCCTTTTCCTCCTCTGTTTTTCGGTTTCTTGCAGTTGCAGAGGGAGTTCAGGCTTGTGGCTGCTGTTTCAGCCTTGGGACCACCTTCGACTATTGTGGTTGAGGTCCCGGTGCGTAGCCTCCATCGTTGCTGCCGCGTGTGCGTCTCCGACCCGTTTAACGGGTAAGTTTAGCTCCTAATCCTTCAATTAGTGCCTAAACTTGCTTAGGGTTGGTTTAGTTAGATTTAATTCTAGTTTAGGCGATTTAATTAAGTTGTATTAGCCCTAAGATAGGTGGTTAGATGGATGGATTAGATTAGTTTAGCTTAATCTTGCTTTATTTGCTTAATTATGCTTATGTGTTTAATTAAGCTTGTTTTGCTTAATTAATTGTTTGATTGTTTTAATTAATGTTTTGTTTAATATATGAGTTTAATTTATTATTGATTTAATTCTGAAAATTTACTGTTCACGTGACACTGTTCACGAAACATTGTTCACTCGAGAATGAAAAGTGTCTAATTTCATGGGCTTTGATCTTATGAGGTGATTTGAGTGTATAAATGTATCAGCATCCGCATGGATTGAGTGAATTTCACAAAAAGGGAAATATGGTTTGTCCGAGGGACACCGACATGGACCGCTCTTAGGAGAAAATGATTTGTAAGTGTATATGCAAGCATGTGTGCATTGGATAAGTGCCCGAAGATAAAAAGGGAGATGTAGTAGTGTGCTTGCATGATCTTTGAGTTGAATCCATCCCCCGCTGTGTGTCGAGTGGGCGATGCTCCTATGTGGAAAGCCCATGCGTGTGTGGCAATAATTAATCGTGCCTGTGTGGCGTAGGATTATGCCTGTGTGGCGTAGATCGTGCCTGTGTGGCGGTGATCAATTGGATCGTGTGATAAGTCGAGCCAGTGTGGCCATAAATAATTGGAGTGCCTGTGGCCGTAAGAAATTGGAATGCCTGAGTGGATCATATTGTTTATGGCATGCACGCATGAATTGATAACGTGCAGGGCGTGGCAATGGCCAGGTGAGATCGCTTGTGATGCGATTCGTATGTGATTGATGAACTGCATTATCTAATGGCCATGTGCATTCCATGTATTGTGCTGAGTTATAACGTGTAGTGTATGGCGCGCGCTCGAGGTTCGAGGTGTGACATCCCCATTTAAGTGGTATCAGAGCGAGGTTAGCGTTTGGAGTGATAAGGTACGATGGGTATTGGGATAGTGAGTAGGAAAGGCTTTTTCCTTATGCTGATGCCTGTGGTTGGCTAGCTGATTGGTAGTTTGTTTGGTGTAGGGTCACTCAGTTTTCCTAATTCGGTGTGGAATTGGAAAATAGGTTCTGTAGAGATCCTGTAGAATGAGTGATCCAGATCTGAGGACTCCTCGGAAGAGGACTATTGCGTCAGTTGCTTAGGATAGGACGCTGACAAGGGTTGGCACCCAAGGTGGTCGTGATAGAGTGCAGGCTGAGGCCAGTGCAGGTGGAGTAGCACCACCTCTTGTTCGTGCTGGGGTAGAAGCCCCTGTTGATGCCAAGATAGAAGGGATCATACGAGTATTAGAAGTTATGGGAAATTGTATAGATCAGCAGGCTTAGAAGCAAGCTGCCACTGTTGAAGCCGCCACTCAAGCCGCTGCTACTGATGCTGTAGCCACTGCTGTTGAAGTCGCCCCTGCTGTTGTACCTGCTGTTGCACCTGCCGCCGCACCCGTCAAAGGTCCGCCAGGAATTGTGGTCGTTGAAAGACCAATTCACAAGCTGGTGGAACAATTTTGGAGGCTGAATCCACCTCAATTCACTAGGGCAGGAGACCCCGAAGCTGCTGCTTCGTGGATTCAGAAGTTGGAGAAAGCTTTTGCACTACTAATGTGCAATGAAACTGAGAGAGTAGTCCTTGCAACTTACCAACTGGAGGGAGTTGCAAATACTTGGTGGAGGACTACCCAAGGAGCAATATTTCCAGAAGGTGTCGTTTCGGAGTGGTACACCTTCTTAGAGGCCTTTAATGACAAATACTTCTTAGAGACTACCAGAGAGGTGAAGATGGCAGAGTGCCAACGTCTTCACCAAGGTTCCCTCACCATCGATCAATATTAGGCGAAATTCGTTGAACTTTCGCAGTATGCTCTAGAACTAATAGAGAATCCGGAAAACCGAGTGAGAAGGTTTAGGGACGGATTTAGGTTGGACTTAAGAAGCATACTGGTCTCTCTGGATCTGAGAACTTATAATGACATTTATGGGAGAGCCTAGAAGATTGGTTTGGGAAGAAATTGATGACTAGAGGAGGGTATTCTATTTCGCCCGACAGGAAGGATGGGATAGTTAAGTCGGCATCGAATCAGAATGGAGTATGTCGTTTTTGTGGGAGATGACGTGGATCGGCCTCGTGTTTTCCTCATACAGGAGTTTGCTACGGGTGTCGCCAGCACGGCCACCTGGTCAAAGATTGTCCGCATAAGCCAATGGGATCTCAGCTGCCACCGCCACACCATTGGGACAGAACAGAGGGAACGCGCCACAGAATGCACTGTAGATGGGGCGCTACTAGGATGGCGAATGAGACAAGAAGGAACCGAGCCACGTATTGAACAGGGGAGGAATGTTTTTGGGATAACCTTATTAGAGTGGCACATCGGGATTTTGGTTAAGTTCTAGAATTTCAGTTTGTTGAAATGAAGTTGTTAAAAAAAAAGGAGAATCAATGGTTAGAGTGGTACATGGTTACTTTTGCTTGTGTATAACTTTGAAATTGTAAATGAAGGAGATTGGCTCAAGGAGCATCTCGTTGTGATGAACGTGATTATGCAGTAATCCGATTTGACCCGTTTGCTTGAGAAAGTTTCGAGTTTGTCGAAAATCGAGGAGGATCCTCGTTTATTTCAATGTCATCATTTAAGACAACTTGGTTACTGGATGTGGGTTGCCGAGGTTATTTGGCAACCGCGGTGGGTATGATAGTTAAGGAACCGAAAGTGAAGAGCATCTCCATTGTACGAAAGTTTCTAACACGTTTCTTGAGGAATCACCCGGTTTACTCCTAGAAAGGAAGAGCAAGTTCGTGATAGTGCTTATCGATGACATCCGGGTGTACTCTAGAAGTCCAGAGGAATAGGAAAGACATTTAAGGGCAGTTTTTCAGACCTTACAAGGACATGGACGGGATCTCCGTGAACCTGACAAAGACTGAAGCCGTGGTCAATTGGCCAAGGTCGACAACAGTAACAAAGATCATAAGTTTCTTGGGGTTGACAGGTTTTTACAGACAAGTTTGTGAGAAGGTTTTCAGCAATAGATATGCCTCTGACTAGATTGCTGAAGAAGGCAGAGGAGTTCATAGGGACAGATAAGTGCGAACGTAGTTTCTAAAAGCTTAAGTAGAAACTAATAATGACACTAGTGCTGACGATTTCATCTGGTTCTAGAAGACTTTGACAACCTTTGGAAATTTCCCGAGTGGAAGTGGGAACACATCATGATGGGCCTTGTGATGGGATTACCGAGAAGTCAATCAACGCCGTCAAGGTCATTCGAGAAAGTATGAACCGGACCTGACTCACTCATGGAACTTCTCAAGGACTGTGATTGCAACCTTTTGTATCACCCCATAAAAGCTAGTAAAATTTTAGATGCGATGAATCGAAAGTCATTGATTGTGCATATGGTGATTCAAGAGTGAGTTATACTCAATAGAGCTGGAGATTCGGTTTCAAATCTAAGATATGCCGCCTTTGTCTTATGGCCATCCTCAAAATTGAACCAGAAGTACAGCTAAGACGTTGCAATTGACAGATTCTGAGATCCAGAAAATTTTATAGGAAGATACAAAAAAGAGAAAGGCTGATTTGCAAGCTATCGAGGATGGAACATTAAAACTTTGTAGACGATTGTGTGTACCGATGATGCAGATCTTAAGGAAGAGATCTTGTCTAGAGCTCACTGTAGCAGTTATCAGCAGACCGCCCAAATGGCACCGTTTTAGCGTGGTATGGCAGAGAGTGCAAAACGCCAATTTGTTGGAATGAGGTCAGAGAATGGAAAATCATAGGCCCAAAGTTAGTTCAACAGTCAGCAGATGCCAATATAGTAATCAGAGACATATCAAAGGCCGCTTAGAGCCGCCAGAAAAGTTGCACTGATAAGCGTCGAAGGTCATTGGAATTCCAAGTTGGTGAGCACACCTTTCTGAAGGTGTCACCAATGAGGAGTGCTTCGTGCTTTGGCAAGAAGGGAAAGCTGAGTCCGAGGTACGTAGGTCCCTTTGAGATTCTGGAAAGAATCGGGAATTAAATGTATTGTCTTGCATTGTCGCCAAGGTTGGTGCAAGTGCACGTCTTTCTCGTGTTGTTGTTGAGGACGTATGAGCCTAACCTGACCCACGTCCTAAATCTTGAAGAATTAGACCTGGACGACAGAGTGTCGTACATGGAAAGCCCGATTCAAATTGTGGATCGGAAGGAACAAGTCTTGCGCACCAAGACGACCTCATTGGTCAAAGTGGTCTCACCGGCTTTGCAGGTCGATGAGTTCATGGCGATGACGGCGCGATGGCAAGTGAGACTCGTGCTCACGGCGGTGCCAAAGGGAGCTCGGAAGGGGCTGAAAATGGGCCACGAAGTCTTAGCCATTAGCTAAGAGTTCAGCTTCTGGTTGCTACTAGAAAGGGCGGTCGATAGGTTCAACGGGCGGAGCTGGGCGGCTAGGCGGCAACGGCAAGACCAGGCAATGTCGGGGACGGCTGGATAGCGACGATGGAGCTCAGGCAGAGCTGCGACAAGGACGAATGGAGAGCCTGGACGAGTGGGCTCAGGCTCGTGGGTGCGCAGACAAGTGCGAGACGACGGGCGGAGCTCGAGGGGCTCGGGTGATAGTGGTTGCTCAGACGGCGGGCGGTCGACGGTAGGGCTAGCTCAGCTGGCTTCCTCTGGTTCTTCTATTGGTTTTCTTGAGCTCATAACAGCAACAATGGAGAAAGCACAGCAAGGAAGAAGAAGAAGAGGAGTTGTTGCTGGCTTGGGGGACAAAGGGCCCTCAAAGTCTTCAAAAATATCAAGAACACTAATTGCTTGGCCCCCATAGTCCATGGCTATTACCCTCAGCCATTTTCTTTCACAAATCTTCCCCAACAAGCCTCCCAAGGTGCCCAAAATGTTGCACCCCCCATGACTAAAAATTTTGCCACTTTCCCCTCCAATTCATTCAATTCCACTTCAAATTAATCCAAATTGGTGCCCATAAATTCCAGCTAAAGCATCCGCATCCACATCCATTCCATGATTTTCCTCACCAATTGAACCAACTTGACGGTAAAAAATGCACCAAAAAATGACCCTCTGAATCTACTGGTCAAATAACTCCCAAACTTGAATTTTCGCTAAAAACTCGAGTTTGTCGAAAAATCTTTGGAGGATGAGTCGATGTTGCTAAAATAAATCGTGACATGACAGAACTTTCAATTTATGAAATCAAGTTAAATTTCGCGGATAATTTTAACCGGACGCGATTTTAGCGTGACCTAACTTACCGGGTTATGAATTTTTAGCGCATTTGACCCATGGTTGATTATTTTCGAGCCACATTGTACATCTTCGACTCATATGCGACTCTCAGTTGTTGTGAAAATCTTGAGGTTTCAAATACGAATACAGGATACAGAAACAACAGAAAAATCGATTTAGTGTCGTTCGACAAAAATTTTGCAATCAGGTGGAATCACCCACCCTTTAATTACATGTCTCTATTGAAACGACCTATCTCCAGTCGATTTTGATAGTGTCGTATTGACCCTCGCAGATTAGCACAGTCGAGCAATCGATTTCTGGTCGAATTCTCAAATCAGTTGCGTTTATATTCCTTAACGGCTTCACCAGATAGATTAGTTATCTCTTGAGTGATCAGCTTAGAGAAAAAGGCTATAGGCACGTCGATAAAAAGCCCAACTCATCCAATCGAAAACAGAATTAGAAGTTCAGGTTGTCACAACTCTTCCTCTCTTATAAAAATTTCTTCATCGAAATTTAAACCATTACAAATCTTAAACAAAAAGGTGGGGGTATTGTCGTCTCATCGAGTCTTCACTTTCACAGTTTGCTCCTTCTGTCTCGTTGTGTTGCCATACCACTTTGACTAACTAGATTGTCTTGGTACATAAAATCTGGTCCTTGTGATCTACAATTTGAACTGGTTTTTCCACGTACGACACTCTGTCGTCCATGTCTAATTCTTAAAAATTCAGCACGTGGGCCAGGTTAGGCTCGTACTTTCTCAACATCGACACGTGGAAGACGTTATGCACTTGCGCTAGTCTCGACGGTAGCGCAAGGCGATACACTAAAGTCCCTATTCTTTCCAGAATCTCAAAGGGACCTATGTACCTCGGACTCAGCTTCTCTTCCTTGCCGAAGCGCGAAGTACCCCTCATCGGTGACACTTTCAGAAAGACGTGTTCACCAACTTGAAATTCCAAAGGTCTTCGACGCTTATCTGCATAGCTTTTCTAGCAACTCTGAGCGGTCTTCATTCTATCTCTGATAACGGCAATTGCATCCACTGACTGTTGAACCAACTTTGGGCCTGTGATCTTTTGCTCCTCAACTTCATCCCAACACACTAGCGTTCTGCATGCTCTGCCATACAACGCTTCAAAAGTTGCCATCTGAATACTTTGCTGGTAGCTGTTGTCGTAGGCAAACTAAACGAGATGAAGCTATTTCTCCCAGCTTCCTTTGAAGTCTAGTACACAAGCTCTTAGCATGTCATCGAGGGTTTGAATCGTCCTCTCAGATTGGCCATCTGTTTGCGGATGATATGCTCTACTGAACTATAGCTTTGTTCCTAAGGCGGTCTGCAAGTTTTTCCAGAAGGCTACTATGAACTTTAGGTCTCGATCAGATGTAATCGTCACTGGTACTCCATGTAGATGAACAATCTGACGCACGTACAACTCTGCATATCTGTCTAAGGCATAGTCCTTTCGTAAGGTGATGAAGTGAGCTGACTTCATCAGTCTATCGACCACAACCAAATGGAATCATTACTCCTCTGATTCCTTGGTAAGCCCATCACAAAGTCCATTGTGATGTGTTCCCATTTCCACTCGAGAATCTCGAGAGGTTGCAAGAGTCCTCCCGGCTTACAATGCTATGCCTTCACCTGCTGACACGTCAGACACTTGGCGACATGCTTGGCAATATCCGCCTTCATACCGGTCCATCAATAGTGTTGACGCAAATTCTGATACATCTTCGTATTGCTAAGATGAATGCTGTAACTGCTACGATGAGCTTCTGACAAGATCTCTTCCTTAAGCTGTACATTGTCAAGTACACACAATCGTCCTCGGAACCTTAGTGTCCCGTCATCAGAAATCTGAAAGTCAGCCTTTCTCTTATCCGCATCCTCTTAAAGAATCTTCTGGATCTCTGGGTCTGTCAACTGCAACATCTTGATCCATATCTGCACTTTCGGCTCAATTCTGAGGGTGGCCATGAGATTTGAAAGGTGGCTTACCTCAAATTTGAAAACCGAATCTCGAGCTCCTTCGAGTAAGACCCACTCCTTAATCACCATCTGCGCAATTGAAGACTTCTGACTCAACGTATTTGCAACTCTGTTAGCCTTTCTAGGGTGATATAGGATGTCGCAATCATAATCCTTGAGAAGTTCCATCCAGCGACGCTGTCTCATATTCAACTCCTTATGAGATAATAAATACTTAAGACTTTGATGGTCTGTGAAGATCTGGAATCTTTCTACACACAAGTAATGTCTCAAAATCTTCAGAGCAAAAATAATCACCGCGAGTTCTAAGTCATGTGTCGGGTAGTTCAACTTGTGAGGCCTCAACTGATGGGACGCGTATGCAATGACTCTGCCATGTTACATCAACATGCAACCCAGTCCTCTAAACAACGCATCACTGTAGATTTCGTATCCTCTAGGACCAGATGGACTTGTGAACATTGGTGCGGTAGTTAACTTCTGCTTAAGCTCTTGGAAACTACGCTCGCACTTATCCGTCCATACAAACTTTTCTTCTTTCTTCAGTAGTCGAGTCAAAGGCAAGGCTAATGCTGAAAATCCTTCCACGAACCATCTGTAATAACCTGCCAAACCCAAGAAGCTTTTGATTTATGCCATTGTCGTCAGTCTTGGCCAGTTGATCACTGCTTCAATCTTGGTCGGGTCCATAGAGATTCCTTCACTTGAAATCACGTGACCTAAGAAAGCGACATGAGTTAACCAAAACTCGCACATACTGAACTTGGCATACAGTCCATGATTCCGCAGAGTTCGAAGCACTGTCTTTAACTATCTTTCGTGCTCCTCTGAACTTCTCGAGTACACCAGGATATCATCAATGAAAACGATCACAAACTGATCCAAATACTCCTTAAACACCCGGTTCATCATATCCATGAAAGCAGCTGGGGTGTTCGTTAAACCAAACGGCATTACAGTAAACTCATAATGGCCATACCGAGTACGAAATGCCGATTTCAGTATGTCCTCCTTTTTTATCCTCAACTGATGATACCCTGTCCTCAGGTCGATCTTAGAAAATATCGACGCTCCTTGCAATATCAAACAAGTCATCAATCGTCGGCAGAGGATACTTGTTCTTGATCGTCACCTGATTAAATTGATGATAGTCAATGCACAGACACAACGATCCATCTTTCTTCTTCACGAACAGAATTGGTGCTCCCCACAGTGATGCACCGGGACGTATGAATCCCTTATCCAACAACTCCTACATCTGCACCTTCAGTTCTTTCAACTCTGACAACGCCATCCGATAAGGGGCCAACTCAATCACGAACTCGATCTCTCTCTCTAGTGGCAAGCCAGGCAATTCCTTCAGAAACACATCTCGAAACTCTTGAACCACTGTGATATCCTCGATCTTCAGCTCCTTAACTGTCATATCCACGACAGTCGCCAAGTAACCTTGACAACCCCCGTCTAACAAACGGGTTGCCTCAAGCGACGAAATTAAGGTAATCGAGGGTCTTATAAACTATATAAAAATATTAATTAATTTAGAGAAATATTATTTATTATATATAACTAATAACTATTAATATTAGTTCGAAATTTCTCGACTCCCAATAAACTTGAAGCTTTCACTCGCTAACGGTTTAAACTGAATCTTAAGCTAAGCTAATTACCTACTAAGCATCATTAACTCCCTAAGTAGAGTTTAGCAAGTAAACTCACTAGTTTTGCGGGCCGATGAGTTCATGGCGACGGCAGCGCCACAGCAAGTGAGACTCGGGTTCATGGCAGCGCCAAAGAGAGCTTAGAAGGGGCTGAAAACGGACCACAAAGTCTCAGCCCTTAGCCGAGAGTTTGGCTTTTGGTTGATGCTGGAAAGAGCGATCGACAGGCTCAACGAACGGAGCTAGGTGGCTAGGCGGCGACGGCGGGATCAGGCGACGTCGGGGACGGCTGGACGACGATGATGGAGCTTAGGCAGAGCTGCGACGGGGATGGACGAAGAGCCGGGATGTGCGGACTTGGGGTCGCGGGTGCACGGACTGGCGCGGAACGACGGGCGGAGCTCGACCGGCTCAGGCGGCAGCGGCTCCTCGGACGGTGGGCAGTCGACGGCAAGGTTGGCTCAGCTGGCTTCCTTCGGTTCTTCTGCTGGTTTTCTTGAGCTCACAATAGCAACAATGGAGAAAGCACAACAAGGAAGAAGAAGGAGAGGAGTTGCTGCTGGCTTGGGGGACAAAGGGCCCTCAAAGTGTTCAAAAATATCAAGAACACTCACTACTTGGCCCCTACAGTCCATGGCTATTATCATCAGCCATTTTCTTTCACAAATCTTCCACAACAAACCTCCCAAGGTGCCCAAAATGTTGCATCCCCCCCCCCAACTACGAATTTTGCCACTTTCCCCTCCAATTCATCAAATTTCACTTCAAATTAATCCAAATTGGTGCCCATAAATTCCAGCTAAAGCATCCTCATCCATTCCATGATTTTCCTCACCAATTGAACCAACTTGACGGTAAAAAACGCACCCGAAAATGGCGCTCTGAATCTACCGGTCCAAAAACGCCCAAACTTGAATTTTCGCCAAAAACTCGGGTTTGCCGAAAAATCTTCAGAGGATGAGTCGACGTTCCTAAAATAAATCATGACATGACAGAACTTTCAATTTCTGAAATCGGGTTCAATTTCGCGGTTAATTTCAATTGGACGCGATTTTAGCGTGACCTAACCTACCGAGTAGCTTTTAGGAATTTTTAGCGCATTTGACCCTTGGTTAATTATTTTCGAGCCACATTGTAGATCTTCGATTCATAGGCAACTTTCGGTTGTCGTGAAAATCTTGAGGCTTCAAATACGGACACAGGGTACAGAAACGACAGAAAAATCGGTTTAGTGCCGTTCGAAGAAATTTTGCAATCAGGTAGAATCACCCACCCTTTAATTACATGCCTCTGTCGAAACGACCTATTTCCGATCTCTGATCGATTTTGAAACTGCTGTATTGACCCTCTCAGATTAGTACGGTCAAGCAATCGATTTCTGGTCGAATTCTCAAATCAGTTGCGTTTATATTCCTTAACGACTTCACCAGATAGATGAGTTATCTCATGAGTGATCAACTCAGAGAAAAGGGCCATAGGCGCGTCGATGAAAAGGCCAACTCATCCAATCGAAAACATAATCAGAAATTCAGGCTGCCACACCCCTCATTAATGAGCCAAGGTCTAAGTCCAAGCTTATCTTCCAAGGCAGAGGCCTAACATGCCAAGTGTCTCTGCTTAGTCAACGCTCCTTAATTAACTACAAGACAAAGGAATTAAATGCAACTTGGAAGTGTCGAGGCTAACAATACAACCTAGAGGGTGGGTGAATAGGTTGTTTCAAACTTTGATGATGTTTTGTGGAAATCAGCTAATCGCTGAGTAAAGATCACTTCGACATGATATTTAAGCAAACACCTACTAGCTATATGTTTAAGTATATAAGTAGATAAGAAATAGTAGGACACAGAGAGTTATAGTGGTTCGGTTTTACTCTTAAGTCTACATCCACTCTTCAGACTAATAGCCATAAGATGGGCTGGATTCCACTAACAATCAGCTTGGAAAGTTTCAACAGGCTAGCACTGATCCTTTACGTGATAGACCACACTATCTAGACTAAGTAGTTGCTCTTGCACTGTACGCTTAATTCTTAGCATGACTATTAAACAGCATGACAATCAAAACAGTAGGATAGAAAGCTTTTAACTAGAAATAACAGTGTGTAAGATATTTGATCTTTCATATGCTGCGTTCTCTTTTTGGTCTTCAAAGCCTTCTCTTTTATGCTCTTCCTCAAATTATCTATTGAGGTCGATTTAGAAAGATAGATGACCGTTAGAGAGATTTTTGTTGAGCTGCTATCCAGGAAGGTACTGCCAATACAGTTTCTTTCCTAGGACTTTTGCAGACTAACCAAAAATAACAATTGTTGCTGTCTTTTCACTACAGTCTCTAACTGACCTGTTAGACACTCTAGCTAATCTACTACATGCTTTATTCCAATTTTGCTCTTGTACAAATCCAGATCTTTCAGTGGCTCTTTAGCTGATCCCAGGAACATCAACTAATGTACTTGGTTGTTACATCACCATTAACCCAATCTTTACTGTTTCGACATAAACATCATCAGTACCTAATCTTTTTAGTTGATTGGTGTTGTCTACTATAATAAGATGTTTGCAAAACTTCTTTCCAATGGATCACACCATCGATATTGCATAGTCCTTTGGTTCAAACATCTACACGTAACACGGTACATAATATACTAAGGATAGTTTGGGCATCATCAAAATTACTTACATATGTTTTCTCCAGCAATCTCCCCCTTTTTGATAATGACAAAACTATCTCGCAGAAGTGAAGGAATAGTAAGGCTTGTTTGAAAACATTTGCAAAAATTAAAATGGGATCTCCTTAGGATGTTTTGCTGTAGCGCTTTGGAGTTATATATTCAGATGATCTTTAGAGAGATAGAATGTGATTGCACAAATGATCTTCTTTGTAGTGTGTCATCAACTAATTTGGGGATTAGAGAATAACAGTTGATTGCTCCCCCTAACTTGATGATGCACTCGTATGCTCCCCCTGTCTTGGTGAGCAATTTAATTTCAAAGTCGGCAAAACATTGTGAGATAAGTACTTAGTAAGTGAGCATATTCAATTCCTTTTAATAGCAAATGTTTTGGTAATAATCAATTATTATTAGCAGCAAATGTTTAAGCGAAAACATACTTTTTTCACATCAAGTAACTCTCCCCCTTTTTGTCATCAATTAAAGAGAATGTAAAAGAGTGTTAAGAGTCAAACGATCAGATTCATTGATGGCATGAGATAGTGTGATACAAAAAGTCAAACCTAAACAGTGAACTGAAAAGGATAAAGTAGTAGGAGCAAAACAAGAGCACATTAAGATTTGAGAGGGATTAGGTGCGAGGGCGTTTGCGCTACTGAGAGGAAGTGGGTTTTTCGAGTTTGATGGTCTCTGGTTCAGGGCGTATAGGGTTGTAGCAATCTAGGTTGAGGATGGACCACTCAATCTTGACCATGTATCGAGTTAGTGAGAGGAGGGTGTTCTTGATCTCCTTAACATCTGCTTGTAGTTGATTAAGGCTGGTAAGAGAGACAGGTGTGTCCACAGCTAGTGAAGGTGATATTTTTGGACGAGGTGGATGAGGGGCCTTGGTTGATGCTGGAGCTTTAGCAAGTTTGCGCTTTTCTAGTTCAGAAAGTTCAGCAAGTCGTTCTTTGAGCTTTGCCATGGTCCTATCATGGTCTCCATGACCAATGGGGATGATCTCTCCCTTGTAATTGACTGATCCTTCAGGCGTCATCTTGAACATCATTTTATCCAGCGTGTTCTTCCCAATCTCCACATTTGGCATGAGAAAAGATGAGGCCTTAGAGTAATCGATCTTGAGATATTTGAAGATGCGCGTTACCAAAGCACCGTAGAGTAGCTTTCCTGTCTTTTTCTTTGCCATGCGGTACATGTGGATAAAGATCATGTGGGGGAAGGAGAACTCTTGAAACTTGTTCAGGATAGCCCAGATCACTCTTACCTCATATCGAGAGACGTCGTTCGTAGAAAATGCTTGCAGAGTGAGGATCTTTTGAAGAGGCTCAGCAGAATAATTTCTCTGGAAGTGCAAGCAAAGTTGGGTGTTTCTAAAACAAAACTATAAGCCTCATTAGGATCTATGGGAATGTCCTTGAAAACATTGTACTCTATTTGAATAATTTCAGCCAATCATCCAAAGGTACAACATAATTTTATCCATGAAAAGTAAACACAAAAGAGTTTCGGTTTGGAAAATGCAGATTTAAGTAAAATAGGGCCATGAGTTTAGGGTGGACATCCTCTTTGATAGAGCAAAAGTATTTAAGGCGAAGAGCTTCAAAGAGTTCCAATAGAAAAATCCTATGACGCTCTAGGAAATCAAAGTCAACATAACGATGAGGAATAATGCCTTGATCGTAGAATTGATGCTTCGCATGTTCATGCTCTAGTGAAAGAAAGAAATCTGATTCAAATTTGGGATCATTTTCAAAACTAAGAGGGAGTTCGAAATTTTGAATTACCCAATCGTTTTCATCTTCACGGCGTTTGTCTCCTAGGGCTTCTCTTGTTTCTTTTGTGGTTTCGCTTCCTTCAAGCTATGAGGCAATTGGCTCAAGAACGATTTCTTCCACTTTGACAATTTGTTTCCCTTTATCATGTTGGATGATCACCTCCTTAGAGGTTTTGGACGTTCAGACCAGAGGTTCTAGAGGATTTCCTTACGACCTTGGAAGTTGGACTAACTTTGGGTGCCATGGGTTCGAGTGAAAAGGTGAAAAGGTGTTTGTGTGTAGAAGAGATGAGAGGTTTCAGTAAATATTATAAACTAAGTGTGAAAGAGTACGTATGAGCAGTGAGTAAAAAGGCAAATACTTACCCTCTATAAATAGGAGCAAAATATTTCACAGAGAAAGGAAAATACTAGCCATTATATCTTCAATGGTAGTTTTTCTTATTCGTAAAATTTTGTATTCAAATTTAAGATTTAAATAAGCAATAAAAATCAAATGTACAAATTCTGTTGCAACAGTCGAATCAACTCTAGAGAGGGTATAGATAGTTAGAATGGTAACAATTGCAATATTTGTAAAAGTAACATTTTAAATAATACAATAGGTGCGTACCTGTTGTTCTTATCACGCTCGATGTTTTCAACACAATTGAAACATTACTTAGAGTGTTGTTATTCCAAAGCGTCACATATTCCTAATTCACTATGTATATACTCGAAGACTGGTTTGTCCATTGGTTTGATGAAAATATCCGCCAGTCGTTGTTTTGACTCTACAAATTGGAAGTAGATATCACCATTGTTAATATGATCTCTAACAAAATGATGTCTTACCTCGATATGTTTTGCTTGTGAATGTAGGATTGGATTCATAATTAGCTTTATAGCACTGGTGTTATCACACATGATAGGAATACTTTCCTCATCTTTGTCAAAATCACTTAATTGCTGCTTCTTCCAAATAAATTAAGCACAACAACTTCCGAGAGTAATACATTCAGCCTTTGGTTGAAAGAGCAACTGAATTTTGTTTCTTTGAAAACCAAGAGATCAGCATGTTACCAAGCAATTGACAAGTACCAATGTACTTTTTCTTTCTATTTTACAACTTGTAAAGTCGGCATTTAAATATCCAAGCAACATAAAATTTGTATTTTTGGGATACTAGATCCTTAACTTTTGTGTGGAGCCAAAGTACCTAATAATTCCTTTTACAGTTGATAAGTGTGATTCTTTTGGATCTGATTGAAATTTAGCGCATAAACAAGTGCTAAAAAAAATATTAGGTCTAGATGTTGTTAGGTATAAAACGAACCTATCATACTCCTATATGGGTCGACGGACTTACTTTTCTCATCTCTATCCAGTTTGATGGAGCATGACATAGGTGTCTCGATTTTCTTGCATCCTTCTAAACTAAATTTATTTACTATTTCTTTCACATACTTCTCTTGATGTAAAAAGGTGTTTTCAGGAGATTCCTTGATTTGGAGTCCGAGGAAGAAATTTAGTACACCAATTAGGCTCATCTCGAATTCACTTTTCATCATTCTTGCAAAATCCTTGCACATCAAGTCATTAATAGATCCAACAATTATATCATCAACATATATTTGAACGATAAGCAGATATTTTCCTCTTCTCTTAATAAAGAGAGTGGTGTCTACCTCAATATTTTCAAATTCATGATCGGTCAAGAAATTACTTAATCTTTCATACTAGGCTCTTGGTGCTTGCTTTAGTCTATAGAGTGTTTTCTTGAAATGATAAACATCATGGGATCTTCCTATTTCTTCAAATCCTGGTGGTTGCTCAACATACACCATTTCTTGGATATAGCCATTCAAGAATGCACTGTTGACATCCATTTGATATAGTATGAAATCATGGAAGTAGGCATAAGCTAATAATAAATGTATAACTTCTAATCTAGCAACAGGGGCATAAGTTTCGTCGAAATCAATACCTTCTTCCTGTAAGTATCCTTTAGCAACGAGTCTTGCCTTGTTACGTACAACATTACTTGTTTCATCAAGTTTGTTTCTGAATACCCATTTGGTCATTGACTTTGAATTGATGCAATTCTTCTTGCATAGCTTCAATCCAGCTTTCATCCTTGAGAACATCTTCAACTTATTTGGGTTCAAATTGAGATATAAGAGTTAATGAATTTATCATATCTTTGAGAGAAGATCTTGTTTTGATACCTTCATTCACTTTCCATATTACATGTTCCTTCAAATGTTCAGTCTTGAATCTCCAATCTTTGGAAGATTGATCTTGATTTGAGATATCAGCTGGGGATTGTGGCGTCTGCTGTTTGTGAGCAACCGGTCCAGATATATGTATGACGTCTTCACAGCCATCAATTTGTACTCTCTTTTGATCATCCATGAATTTTATATTTATGGATTCTTCCACTACCTTCAAATCTTTGTTAAATACTCGATAGGTTTTACTTATGGTTAAGTATCCAAGAAAGATGCCTTCACTAGCTCGTGCATCAAAATTTCCGATGTTGCCATTTGCATTCTTTAGAATGAAACATTTGCATCCAAATACATGAAAGTAGTGTAGAGTAGGTTTTCTTCATTTGTATATCTCGCATGAAGTCTTTTCTACCATGGGTCTCAACAATACTCTATTGAGAGTATAACATGAGTTGGCAACAGCTTCATCCCAAAAATAAGTAGGTGCATTACTTTTGATCATCATTGTTCTTCCCATCTCTTGTAGTAATCGATTTCTTCTTTGAGCTACTCCATTTTGTTGAGGATTGTAAGTAGTGGAAAAGTTGTGTTCCACTCCATTTTCATCACAGTATTCAGCAAAACTTTGGTTGTCGAATTCTCCTCCATGGTCTGTTCTAATGGTGGTGATGTTGTATCCTTTCTCATTTTGAACTTGTCGATCAATTTTCTTAAAGGAGCGAAATGCCTCATTCTTTTGTGAAAAAAACATTACTCAAGTGAATCTTGAGTAGTCGTCCATAATGACCATATAGTAATTTCTTCCTCCTAGACTAGTTGTTCATGTTGGTCCAAACAGGTCCATATGCAATAATTGCAAAGATCTATTAGTAGCAATAGCTTTGGTAGATCTAAAAGAGTTTCTTACCTATTTTCCCAGTGTGCACGCATTACATGTATCACACTTGTTGTAATTTATCTTTGGCAAACCACGAACTATATTTTTGGAAGATATTTTCAAAATCTACTTTGCATTAGTATGACCTAATTTCTTGTGCCATGCATCACATTCTTTCTTGATAGACATTAAACAGTATGATTCCTCAAAGTTGATGTCTAAAAGATTGATGTTGTCATAACTATTTCCATTGAATGTTTGTGATTTGTCATTGTTGGTACCTATTCACTTACCTTTCTCAAATTTAATTCTATATCCTTTGTCACAGAGTTGACTCATACTGAGAAGATTGTGCTTTAGACCTTGTATGAGTGAAACATCTTCAACAACTAAATTTCCCAACCTAATGTGTTTCTTTCCCGATGATTCTACCTTTATCCTTTCCTCCAAATGTAATTGTGCCTCCATCTATGGTTGTGAGTATTACGAACTTGTTGTTGCCTCCAGTCATGTTTCTAAAGCACCCACTATCCAGATACCACTTGTTTTTCTTAAGGATAACCTAAAATCAAAATAGATCTCATATTTTCTTTGCCCACATAAACTTGGATCCTTTTTTGTTAGATTTTAATTCAGGATAAAGAGACTAGCTAGTCTTCCTGAATTTCTTCAGCTATTTTGGGCGGTCCATTTTGAAATGGTCGTATCTATCACGACCCCAACTCCATCCCCAGGGTCACGAGTAGTAAGGATTATTTTCGTGATGTCTCAGGCTTGTCGCCGTCCCGATTCTTTTTATCTTATTATCATGCACATGCAGAAAGGTGAACAAATAACTCCCCAGGCAAACAACAGCTGGACGACCGGGACATACATTACACTGACTTATATTATAATAGTACTTTTACAAGCCCTTTCTTTATGGCCTTCTTTTCTTTTTACATCACAATACAAGCTTTCCACATAGGCCAAGGGAAATCATATCACCTCTAACGTGACTACAGTTTTTAAAACTGACATGAGACTCCCATGCCTACAAGACTAAAAGTTAAAGGAGTGAGTTTTGGGGAAACTCAATAAGTAAAATTCCTAGTTCTCTACTAGGAAAGCATCTCATCATCGAAGCTTAACAAGTACAACACTCGCAAACAGTGTCAATGGCAGATCAATTGCAAATCATATGTCATGCTTTATCTAAACACATGCCATCCATGCCAAAACTACCATCGGCTTATTAATTAACATACCAACATATTATGCTCATGCATAATCGGCATTCATGCAAATTCATTTATCATCGTCTTGGCTCGACCAGGCCCTCCTGGCTCGATCGGGGCTTCCAGCTTCTTGATGGGCTTCCTGGCTTAGCCAGGGCATCTCGGCTCGACCGAGGCTTCTCAGGGCTAGCTTCCTAAGGCTTCCGGGTTCAAGACCTAGGCATTTTGGCTCAACCAAGGCATCTCAGATCAATCGAGGCTTCCCATTCAACGAACGAGGCATTGCCGCCAATGCTGTGTGGCGACGGATGCTTTTTCCTCTTTAAATGCATGCATAAATGCATCATACAAGCCGGTTCTTATCTCTTCTCTTAGCCAACACATGCATGGCCCGAAGGTGTGCTCATTCATTTATGTGTGTCATGAATTTCTTATACTTGACTAGCAAATATGCGGGAATGACCTTTGATCCGTAACTTGAATCAATCACTTAGCGCTGATCCCCACATCGGATGAGGCTCGGTGTGATATCCGAATTTCGCCAGACCTCAAGTACACAATGGTCCGTGACATGTCAACAAGTTTGTTGTTGGACTACGTCGTTGGCACCACTTGCGGCCGCCGTTTCATCACTAACACCACCAGACTGAGATGTCACGTTTCGTCATGTTCTCATGGCATCCCCTCATAGTCACGCCTTTGCCGCATCATGACGATATGATCATCGTTTAGCCTATCTCCTCATCTAAAATTTCTTCACGAATCACCACATGCGAGATCAAAGTTCACCCTCATTTGTACATTGCCGAGTTGAATTCCACGCAATGTCCAGCCCATGTACACGCCATTGTAGTTAACAAAAATGAGAAATGCTGACCCCGAGCTGCCCCGCCAACCAAACGAACTGTGGACCTTGATTACGTGCACCTCTAACCATGTTTCTTCTTTGCAATTAGCCAACAAAAGAGAAGATTAAGCTAACTTGCAGCCACAGGGATTGGGAAAAGTTGACCAAATGGTCAACCGGCGGAAGACGTAGGCCAATTGTGGCCACGTTCTTGCATGAGACGTGCAAGGTGTCTCATGCAAGAATTTAAAGAAGTGAGCTATCCTTGCTTCTAGCTACAACGAACTGGAGGGAAGGTTGACAGGAGGAGTCAAAAAGCGGAGTCCACGAAGCTGCAGAGAAACTATTTATTCCGTTCTCTCTCTCTTGGCGCCAATAGTTACTCCATTTTTCAGCAAACTCTCCAGCAAAATCCCACCCAAACTCTTGTGCCGTCTCGCTCGTGTCTCGCCGTCGACCATCAAAAGGTGCCGGCTCCCATGCCATCTCGCCTCAGCCACTGCCGACCAAGAAGCCGTAGCTCGCCGTTCCTCAACTGCACCGCTCGCTACCCGCAGCTTCACCGTGCACCGTCGTCATGCTGTCTCGTCATCAACTGCGCCCGCCACTTGCATCCAAGGACTAGAGGCAAGTGGCAGTCTTGTTAATCTATATTGCATGATGATACCCTACTCGCATGTCCGGTTTAGGATCGACTAGAGTCCGGTCCCGAATATGGTAGGCAGTTCGGAATTAAGTTTGTTTGTCGATCGGGATTGAGTTGAACGACGGACGTGCGTGAGTTGTCGAGTGTGGGGTAGCTGGTGCCGTTTGCATGCTGGTGAAGAAAGACGCTGACTATCGGATAGACGATGCAGAATTAGTATTGATCGATTTCTGTAGGAGGTCCGGTCTGAGTGTGATGCTGCTCGAGCTTGAAATGATGCAACGTTTAGGTGGTACGGGATTAAACGGACCTACCCTTGGCAAGTTGAGCCGAATTCATTGTCGAATTCTCTTGTGAGCATGTGACAACCATCGACACGGTCGGCACAAGTCCGGATTTGCATGATGATGGTGGACCAAGCTACTCGCCGTTTAGAGGGTATGGAATTTTATGGGTTAAAGTCAGGTATACGATCTTGTTCTAGTTCGACCTGGGTCTAGCTTGAAGTGTGCAATGCCTAGGGGGTACGGAGTGTTCGGGGTCATCCTAGGCGAGTTCAAGTTGGATGAGATGTGCTTGATTAAGGTTTGAATGCTAGAATCCCTTAGGCGAGTCATTGGAATCGCGTCGAACATAGAATGCTACAAACCTCGATTTGATGGTCGGTTTTGATTTAAACATGCATAGTAGTTTAGGTTAGACACGCATGATGGCTTTAATTAAACCTGTTAGGTTTTGCGCCATGGATGGAACTGATATTAATGCCGTTGGACCCCTGTGGTGACGATGCCCTGGGTGTCGGGTGTGACATCCTGATTTTCTGAGTATATTTTCGATGATATGAGTTAGGCTTTTCATTGACATGCCTATAGTCTTTTTCTCTAAGCTGATCACTCACGAGATAACTAATTTATCAGGTGAAGCCGTTAAGGAATTTTAACGCAATAGACTTAAGAATTCGACTAGAAATCGACTGCTCAACCGTGCTAATCTGCAAGGGTCAATACGGCACTGTCAAAATTGATCGGAGATCAGAGATAGGCTAGTTTGACAGAGGTATGTGATTAAAGTGTGGGTGATTCCACCTAATTGCAAAATTCTTCTCATGTGACATCTTGGATTTTTCAATTATGCTTCCAATTAAATTAATCGGGCCTTTCATCGACGCGCCTATAGGGCTGTTCTCAGAACTGATCGCTCTCGAGATAACTAGACTATTTGGGAAAGCCATTAAGGAATTTTAATGCAATAGACTTGAGAATTCGACCAGAATCGACTACTGGATCGTGCTCATCTTTAGGTCATTACGGCACAGTTAAAAATCAATCAAGGATCAGAAATAGGTCGGTTCGATTGAGATGTGTGGCTAAACATGGGTGATTCCACTAAATTACAAAATTCTCGTCGGCCGACACTAGACTGATTTTTCTATCGTTTTGGTATGCTGTGTCCATATTGAATGGTCATAATGACATGGAATCGACTGTGTCGATTGATCGATGATTTGATTTGATTGGTTGAAATGATTGATTAATCGTTTAAATTATATTGACTGACAGGAAGGAACTGAGGCTAAGGTAAGTCCTTTGACTCGTGTTTGTGCATAGGCAGCCCTCAGGGCGTATTTTCTTCCTAGTCGGGTCTTAGGGGGTTGAACTTACTAAGACGTAGTCTCACCCCGCTGTGGGATAACATTTCAGGTCCCTAGATGGCAGCCCCTCCAGCTCCTCCCGAGCATTTTGGACAACCAAAGAAGTTCACAGAACAGAGTTACCATATTTCGATACATGGGTATCTTGAAGGATTATAGTATGTGCTGGTGAAATCCATAATCTGGGTTGATGCGAGTTTACCCAAAAAGGTGCCCCATCAATACAGGGCATGGTATCGCCATTATAGTGATGGTCTAAGAGAGGGCCCTGTACCAGAATCTAAGATACCTCTGTATGTGATGAAGGTTGCTTTTGGAAAGGGTATGGCAGACCCTAAGCTTGATAATCTAGATTATCCGGTGTACTCAGCCGTAGGCTCTAGCTAAAGTGTGGAAGAAGGAGAAATCGAGGATGATGATGACCCATAGTGGATTGAAAACCCCCACCCTTGTTTGCAAACCCTGTTTTCTGACTGGTTTTGAGTAGGACCTAACTTTGGTAGTTTGTATTATAATATATATGGTTTGCAATGTATATAAGTGTGGTTTTCAGATTCAAAATTTTGTGGCACTACTTTCCTATCCCATTGTTTTATTGTCTGGGGATTTTATATCTGCTTTCGCATGCATATTAAAAGGAAAGGGTCGGCGATGCGTCTTAGAACATCGCTATTTAATCGACCAAGCCAAGATGGGTGCACACCCGAGGATCGGGGCATGACATCCCCATTTAGTGGTATCAGAGCATGGTTGAAGATTGGAGTGATAAGGTGCGATGGTTTTTGGGATAGTAGTAGGAATGGCCTTTAAATTCATGTTGGTGCATGTCGGTGATAGTTGTTTGGTAGAATTGTTTGTTGTATGGATCACTCTGTTTATAATTCGGTGTGGAATTGGAAGCATGTTTCAGTAGAAAGGACTAAGCCATGAGTGATCAAAAGCAGAGGACTCCTAGTAAGAGAACTGTCAGGGCCGTAACTCGGGGTAGGATGCCGACAAGGGTCGATACCCGAGGAGGCCGAGGTAGAGAGCTGGCTCAGGTTAGCGTTAGTGGAGTAGCACCACCTCCCGTTGGTGCTAGGGTTGCAGCCCTTGGTGATCCTAGAATGGAAGGGATCATGCAGGCGCTTGAAGCTATGAGAGACTTGATAGGGCAGCAGGCCCAAAATCAAGCTGCCGTTGCCACTGCGGTTGTTGCCACCACCGCTGAGGCCACATCCGCTGCCGCACCTGCCGAAGTTCAGCCTGAGAATGTAGTGGTGCAGAGAGAGAGAGAGGCCAATACAAAAGTTGGTGGAGCAGTTCTTGAAGCTGAACCCACTGAGGTTCATGGGTACTGGAGACCCAAAGGCTGTGTCTCTTTAAATCTAAGATCTAGAGAAGGCCTTTGCACTTCTTATGTGCATTGAGGCAGAGAAAGTAACCCTGGCAGTCTATCAGCTACAGGGTAACGCCAATACCTGGTGGAGAGCCGCTAGAGAGACTGTGTTTCCAGGAGGAGTAGCTCCGTTGTGGGACGCCTTCCTCAAGGCATTCAATGAGCAATATTTCTCAATGAGCGCTAGAGAGCAGAAGGTGGAAGAGTTTTAGCGTCTCCGTCAAGGAACGATGACCGTTGACCAATACGGGGTCAAATTCGCAAAGCTTTCTCAATATGCTCCGAGACTAATTGAAGATCCTGAAAAGAAAGCTCGAAGGTTCAGGAATGGCCTTCGACTAAAGCTGAAATAGCCACTGGTGCCGTTTGACCTAAATGATTATCAAGAAGTTTATTGTCGAGCCCAACTATTGGAGAGGATTTTGAACAAGCATTCTGCCTCATCTAGATCGAAGTTTAACTCGCACCGAGAAGGGATCCGCCATGGGAAGAGGCCCATGATCGGAGGAAGGTTCTAAATCCTGTCTAAAAGGAATGGTGCAATCGGCAAATCAGGGCCAAGCCAGAATGGTATGTGTTGCTTTTGTGGAGGGCGACATGGTACTACTCCGTGTCCTCGAAGACTAAGTGTTTGTTTTGGATGTGGCCAACAGGGTCACATGATCAGAGATTGTCCTAGCAGACCAAGAGGATAACTGCAGTTGTCGCCACCACCACCGTTGGGTCAGATTAGAGGATATGCACATTAGAACGTACCATAAGGAGGACAGGTCAGACCCCCAGTTCAAGGCATGTTGTATGCCATCACTCAAGGTTAGGTAGAGGCTGCGCCTGACGTGATCACAGGTATGGTTTCGCTGAACAACCGTCCTGCTTATGCTTTATTCGGCCCAGGAGCAATCCATTCTTTTATTGCCAAACAGTATGTTAAATTGATAGGATTAAATCCTGTATTATTGGAGTCAGTGATTAGCATATCTACACCATTGAAGGATAAGGTGATAGCTGCTTTGGGTTGTTCTAGTTGCAAGTTAGCGATTGGTGAGCGAGAGCGGAAAATAGACTTGTTAGTCCTAGCCATGTATGACTTTGATTTGATAATTGGCATGGACTTGCTCACCAAGTAACGAGCTAAGATTGACTGATATCGCAAGGCGATTCAGTTCGACCCGTTAAAGGGCGAGAGCTTCGAGTTTGTCGGGAATCGAAGAGGACCCTCGATTACTTTGATCTCATCGCCTGAGGCAACCCATTTGTTCGATGAGGGTTGTCAAGGTTACCTAGCAACTGTCGTGGATACGACAGTTGAGGAGCTGAAGATGGAAAACATTGCCGTGGTACAAGAATTCCTAGATGTTTTTCCAAATGAATTGCCAGGATTACCGCCAGAAAGAGAGATCGAATTTGTGATTGAGCTAGCACCCGGGATAGAGCCAATCTCTAAGGCTCCTTACCAGATGGCATTATCGGAGTTGAAGGAACTGAAGGTGCAGATGTAGGAGTTATTGGATAAGGGATTCATACGTCCTAGTGCATCACCCTGGGGAGCACTGGTTTTGTTCGTAAAGAAGAAAGATGGTTCATTGCACCTGTGCATCGACTATCGTCAACTCAATCAGGTAACGATTAAGAACAAGTATCCACTCTCGAGAATCGATGACTTGTTCGATTAGTTACAAGGAGCATCGATATTTTCGAAGATTGACTTGAGGACAGGATATCATCAACTGTGGATCAGGAAAGAGGTCATTCCAAAGTCAGCATTTCGTACTCGGTATGGACATTATGAGTTCACAATGATGCCATTCGGGTTGACGAATGCTCCAGCTGCCTTCATCGATCTGATGAACTGAGTATTCAAGGAATATCTAGATTAGTTCGTGATTGTGTTTATCGATGATGTTCTGGTGTATTCGAGGAGTGATGAAGAGCATGAAAGTCATCTGAGATTAGTGCTACAAACTCTGAGAGTTCATCAATTGTATGCCAAGTTCAGCAAGTGCGAGTTTTGGTTGACTCGTGTTGCTTTCTTAAGTCACGTGATTTCAGGCGAAAGAATCTCCGTGGACTCGAGCAAGATTGAAGTAGTGATCAACTGGCCAAGACCGACAACTGTGATAGAAATCAGAAGTTTTCTAGGTTTGGCAGGTTATTACAGACGATTCGTGGAAGGATTCTCAGGATTAGCCTCACCGTTGACAAGACTCCTGAAGAAAGAAGAAAAATTCGTTTGGATAGACAAGTGTGAGTGTAGTTTTCAAGAGCTAAAGCAGAAGCTAACTATCGCACCTGTACTGACCATTCCATCTTGTCTTGGAGGATTTGAGATCTATAGTGATGCATCATTCAGAGGGTTGGGTTATGTGTTGATGCAA
The DNA here is from genome assembly GCA_016097605.1 of Eucalyptus guilfoylei. NCBI lineage: Eukaryota > Viridiplantae > Streptophyta > Magnoliopsida > Myrtales > Myrtaceae > Eucalyptus > Eucalyptus guilfoylei. The sequence goes on along the minus strand of CM027861.1, from coordinate 23,494,320 downwards.
CATGGCAGAGTTGTTCCATACGCCTCCTGTTAGTTAAGGTCTCATAAACATAATTACCCGACGCATGACTTAGAACTCGCAGCAATTATTTTTTCCCTGAAGATTTGGAGACACTATTTGTGCGGGGAAAGATTCTAGATCTTCACGGACCATCAAAGTCTCAAGTACCTATTCTCTCAGAAGAAACTAAATATGAGACAGCGATGATGGATGGAATTGTTGAAGGACTACAACTGCGATATTCTATATCACCAGGAAAGGCGAATAAGGTCGCCGACGCTTTGAGTCGAAAGTCTTCAGTCACTCATATGTTGGTTAAAGAGTGGAACTTAATCGAGAGAGCTCGAGATTCGGTGTTCAAATTTGAGGTAGGCTACTTTTCGAACCTTATGGCCACCCTCAGAATTGAACCGGATGTCCAGATCAGAACCAAGCTACTCCAACCGACAGACCCAGATGTTCCGAAAATTCTGCAAGAAGACATAGATAAAAGAAAGACTGACTTTCGGGTTTTTGAGGATGGAACGCTGAGGTTCCGAGGACGATTGGTTGTACCTGACGATGTAGAGCTTAGAGAGGATATCTTGTCAGAAGCACATCATAGCAGTTACAGCATTCTTCCTGATAGTACCAAGATGTATCAGAATCTGCGTCAACACTATTGGTGGTCTAGTATGAAGGCGGACATCACCAAGCATGTCGCCAAGTGTTTGACGTGTCAGCAGGTCAAAGCTTAGCATTGCAAGCCGAGAGGACTTCTTCAACCTCTCGAGATCCCAGAGTGGAAATGGGAGCACATCACGATGGATTTCGTGACCGGCCTACCAAGGAGTCAGAGAGGCAATGGCTCTATTTAGGTAATGGTTGACAGACTGACAAAGTTGGCTCACTTTATTGCGTTACGAAAAGACCTCAGTTTGGATAGGCACGCCGAGTTGTACGTGCGTTAGGTAGTTGGATTGCATGGAGTACCGGTTACGATAACATTAGACCGAGACCCATGATTCACGGATGCGTTCTGGAAGAGCTTGCAAAGTGCTTTAGGTATGAAGCTGTAATACAGTACGGCATATCATCTTTAGATGAATGGTTAGTCTGAGAGGACAATTTAGACCCTCGAGGACATGCTGCGAGCTTGTGTACTGGATTTCAAGGGAAGTTGGGAGGAACAACTTCATCTGGTGGAATTTTCCTAAAACAATAGTTTTCAGCAGAGCATCCAGATGGCTCCTTTTGAAGCGTTATATGGCAGATCGTGCAGAACACCGGTGTGTTGGGATGAAGTTGGGGAGAGAAAGATCACAAGCCCAGAGTTGGTTCAGCAATCAGTGAATGCCATTGTAGTGATCAGAGGCAGACTAAAGACCACTCAGAGCAGACAGAAAAGTTACGCAGATAAGAACCGGAGATCATTGGAATTCCAAGTTGGTGATCACGTTTTTCTGAAGGTGTCACCGATGAGAGGAACTTCACGCTTTGGTAAGAAAGGAAAACTGAGTTTGAGGTACGTAGGTTCATTTGAAATTCTAGAGAGAATTGGGACCCTAGCGTATCGTCTTACGTTGCCACCGAGATTGGCGCAAGTGCACGACGTCTTTCACGTGTCGATGTTGAGGAAGTACAAGCCTGACCCGACCTACGTGCTTAATTTTGAAGAATTGGACGTGGATGACCATGTGTCATACGTTGAAAGCCAGATTCAGATCATGGACAGGAAAGAGCAAGTTCTATTTACAAAGACCATTCAATTGGTCAAAGTGGTCTGGCAACACCACGGCATTGAAGGAGCAACATGGGAGACTGAAGAGTCGATGAAACAATTGTACCTCCACCTTTTTCCTTAAGTATTGTAATGGTTTAAATTTCGAAGACGAATTTTTTATAAGATGGGAAGAGTTGTGACATCCTGAATTTTTCAATTTTGCTTCCAATTAAATTAATTGGGCCTTTCATCGACACGCCTATAGGGCTGTTCTCAGAGCTAATCACTTTTGAGATAACTAGACTATCTGGGAAAGCCATTAAGGAATTTTAATGCAATAGACTTGAGAATTCAACTAGGAATCGGCTACTCGACCGTGCTCATCTTTAGAGGTCATTATGGCACAATTAAAAATCAATCAGGGATCAGAAATAGGTCGGTTCGACTGAGATGTATGGCTAAACGTGGGTGATTCCACTAAATTACAAAATTCTCGTCGGCCGACACTAGACTGATTTTTCTATCGTTTTGGTACCCTGTGTCCGTATTTGAATCCTCAAGATTTTCCCGACAACCGAGAGTCGCCAATATGTCGAATGGGTTCATTGTGGCTTGAAGAAAATCGACCATGGGTCATTTACACTAAAAATTTCTGAAAACTACCCGGTAGCCTTGGTCACGCTAAAATCGCGCCGAATCGAATTATCCAAGAATTTGAATCCGATTTTAAAAATTGAAAGTTCTATCATGTCGCGAGTCATTTTAGGAACGTCGACTCTGCCTCTGAAGATTTTTCTGCGAACCGAGACTTTTTGGAAAAAAGTTGAGATAGGGTCGTTTTTGTCCAGAAATTGTCGGTGACCGTTTTTTCTCATGAAATTGGGAAGCAAGTGGGAACAATTGGTGAGGAAAAATGCCAATCTGATCGAAGAGGAGTTGGTTGAATTTTTAGAAGCCGGTTGATGTTGATTCAAGAACCAATTGGTGTCCAATTGAAGCAGAATCAATGCAAATTCGTAACACCCCCATGGCTGTGACTTTTGGACCACTTCAAAAGGCTTTTAGAAGAGTTTGAAGGCTGGAAATTGAGGGTGGACGACATCCATGCAAGGTGGGCCAAGTTGGGGGACAAATGGATAGGAGGAGACTATGGTAGGCCCCCTCCAAGCCAATCTTGTTCCCTCTCCCTCTTGCACCATCGACCAGTCCTTTCTCCTTCTTCATTGTGCTATTTGAAGTTCAAAATTTTCCAGAGAAGAAGCCAGGAGACCGCCGGACACCTTAGCCGCTCGCCAAACCGCCGCAACGCCACTGCCCGTCCGTCGTGCGCCTACCAGCCACGACCGTCCTGCCCCGTCCCATCCTTGTGTGCCCACGTCCCTGTCTTCGCTCATTGCCTCAGGGCCATGCAGTCGCCGTGTGCCATCGCCGGAGCCACCATGGAGCCCGCCTAGACCCGGTTCAACCTCCTCGGTCCACCTCAGCCCGTATCCATCTCAAACCGCACCACCGACTAGCTTTCTCGGCCCAGATCAGTAGCTGAAACAAGTGGGTTTTTAGCCAAGACTTTGGCCCGTTTTGGCCCGCTTCCGGACCCCATTTGCCAAGCCCGCTTTGGAGTAGATCGAGCCTCACTGCGTCCCCGTTGATTTGAACCGATCAAATCGTTTAACAAGTGAGTTTAACTCACTAATCCTCGCTTAGTAGGTTAATGACGCTTAAGGGTTGTTTAATTTAGACTAAGCTTGGATTAGGTGGATAGTTAGAATAGATTAGTGATTTAATTAATTATTGATGCATGTTAGGTGGATAGTTTAGTGTAATTAGGGCCTAGACAAGCTCTAATATTTATCTAGAATGGTTCAAAAATTTTTCGGGCCCGTCTCGGCATTTAATTAGGCTTTACGGGCCTAAGTTGCTATTTATTGCATTTATTAATTATTTTCCGTAATTATTCAATTAATTAATTATTTTTCAGAAATTAGATCGGGATAGTCGGCGACCGGAATTTTATGCTGATTACAATGGTGTGATATGTTTATTTAATTGAGTTCTAATTTGTGTTGATTGTGCATGGTTGTGATTTTAGGAATTTATTTCTAAATTTATTTAAATTTAGTAAGAAATTAGAAAATCACTAGGCATCGGTCTACAGCACCAAAAATCTATTTTTGGACCACTGAAAGAAGTGGGAGGATCAAAAGTAAAATTATTATATTTTGGTTAACGCCGACCGTGTACCCACACACGATAATTTTTATCGAGTATGATAAAAATGGTGTTTTGGTTAGCTTCTTGTGAGCAATCAATCATCAACTTTGGGCGAGCAATAATTTATCAACTATGGGTGTGAGCATTATTAGTATACTATATTGGCCTGGGGCCCTAATATATCAGCTTTGTGCGAGCAGTATACTATATTATCAGCTTTGGGTGAGCTATACTATCTATCTTCAGCTTAGGGTGAGCAGTCATGATTTGATAGGATACTATAGATAGTATTGAATGGTTATAATGACATGGAATTGACTGAGTCGATTGATCGATGATTTGATTTGATAGGTTGAAATGATTGATTAATCATTTAAATTATATTAACTGACGAGAAGGAATTGAGGCTAAGGTAAGTTCTCTGACTTATGTTTGTGCATTGGCAGCCCTCAGGGCGTATTTTCTTCCTAGTCGGGTCTTAGGGGGTTGAACTTGTTGAGACGTAATCTCATCCCGTTGTGGGATAACATTTCAGGTCCCTAGATGGCAGCCCCTCCAGCTCCTCCCGAGCATTTTGGACAACCTAAGAAGTTGACAGAACAGAGTTACCATATTCTGATACATGGCCACCCTAAGAGATTAGAGTATGTGCAGGTGAAATCCATAATCTGGGTTGATGCAGGTTTACCCAAAGAGGTGCCCCATCAATACAGGGCATGGTATCACCATTATAGTGATGGTCGAAGAGAGGGCCCTGTACCAAAATCTGAGATACATTTGTATGTGATGGAGGTTGCTTTTGGAAAGGGTACGGCAGACCCTAAGGATGGTTCGGTGGTGGATGCGAAGGACTCTAAGCTTGATGATCCAAATTCTTCGGTGTACTCAGCTGTAGGCTCCAGCTAGAGTGTGGAAGAAGGAGAAATCGAGGATGATGATGACCAGTAGTGGATTGGAAACCCCCATCCCTGTTTGCCAACCCTGTTTTCTAATTGGCTTTGAGTAGGGCGTAACTTTGGTTGTCACGCCCCGATCCTCAGGCACGCGCACTTCCCTTACCTTTGGTCGATTTTATAATGCGATATCCCAGGACTAAGTATCGCCAACCCCTTTCGTTCATTAAGCACATGCGGAAGCAGTTATAAATCCCTAGACAATAATTCAATGGGATAGAAAAGTAAGGCCATATTTTTCATATTGAAATCCATAACCGAACTTTTACACAAAGCATAAACCAAAGCACTTCACAACTATTCACATCAAAATGGAGTTCCCAAAAGAGGATGGGACTTCAGTCCCCATCCGAGTCGTACTTCAAATCCCTCTTAGGAATATCTTCTTCTTCCAAAAATTCTTCTCCTTGGGTTTCACCTCAGAGTTCTCCTTGTCGGATTCCTCCTCCTCAGCTCCTCATCGGGGTCCTGAAATGTTGTCCCCAAACCGGGATGAGACTACGTCTCAGCGAGTTCTACCCCACTAAGGCCTGATTAGCAAACCATTATACTATAGGCTGCCTAAACACGCATAGGTCAGAGGACTTACCTTGGCCTCAGATCCCACCTGCAAGTCAGTACAATCCATAATAGGCACCCAAGCAATCACATCAAAGATCAATATCTCGATCAAATCGACCTAGTCGATTACATGTCACCTCAAATAATTCCCCACGGTGGAATATCTAAAAGCCAGGCCACGTGCATTCTCCAGGACGACAACCCAAGTCTCCGAGTCATGTGCCTCAAACCTTGGGCCCACGTGCATTCTCTACGGCAACCTCTTTGCCAAGGTGGTACATCAAGTCACCGAGCCACGTGCCCTTTTAGATGTCATTCTCGAATCCTGGATCCACGTGCATTCTCTAAGGTACTAGTTCACCAAAGTGACGCATCAGATCACCGAGCTACGTGTCCTTTTAGATGCCATTCCGGATCATTGGGCCCACGTGCATTCTCTAAGGCACTAGTTCGCCAAAGTGACTCATCAGATCACCGAGCCACGTGCCCTTTTTAGATGCCAATACTTAATCACCGAGCCACGTACCCTTCTCCAGGTGATTTACTTTCTACCACTCTACTCACTTTACAACTCAACAAAGCATTATAAATGCTGAATAAACATACTCGGCCATTTGCCAATCAACAATTCAATCTCAATCAATTCCAATCAATTTAGGGTAAATCCCTAAAATATCACAATTTATTTAATTCCATGCAACGTAGGGCTCAATTAAATAAACGGACTACGCCACGACAATCAGTACGAGATTTCGGTCATCGGCCATCTCAACTTTAATTTCCGAAAAATAAATAAATAATTAATTAATTTCGAAAATTAAATAATTAATATTAAAATTCAATTTAGCTTAAATAAACGGACTTCACCACGGTCATCAGCATAATTTTCCGGTCACTGGCCATTCAGTTGAATTTTCGGAAAATAAATAATTAATTAATTTAATTCCGAAAAATAATATTTAAATACCAAAAATTCCACTTAGGCCCGAATTGTCAAATTGAAGCCCGATAAAGGGTCGGAAAATGCACACTCAATTTGTCTAATTCGCATCACAATTGACTAATAATCACTAATCTATTCTAATCTAACCACCTAATTGCATTTAATTAAACCTAACCAACCCCTAAGCATACTTAGCAAACTAAGCAGGGATTAGTGAGATTACTCACCGGAATCGCGCGCAAATCGGATCAATCCGACGGGGACGACGCGAGGAACAATTCTTCTCAAAGCAACTCATGGATTCGGGGCTCGGAAACGGCCCATATCGGGCCTTGAACAGGGCTGTAAACCCACTTTTCCAGCCGCTGTTCTAGGCTGGACGGAGCTGTCTTGGCGGCAGAAACGGCGAAGCAAGGCTGGCGGAGGCGAGGGAAGCTCCGGCGGGGGCCGGTGGAGGTCCGGCGGCTTCGAACGGTGGCCGAAGGTGGCCGGTTCGAGCTGGACAGAGGCCGAACGGCCTGGACAGCGCACGGCAGGGACGGCGAGGCGCTAAGGGGCGGTGGCGGAGCTCGCGGCGTGTGCGGGTGGAGGTCCGGCTCCGGTGCGGCAGTGACGGGCAGCTGGTCCGGTCTTCGGCGAGCTGATGCTTCCGTCCGTTGGCTTCGCACGAAGAAGAAAGAAGAAGAAGAAAGGAGTTGGTTCGGTCACGTGGGGGAGTGGGGGAGAAGAGAGAGGAGAGAGAAGAAGAAAGAAGAGATAAGAATGTTTGAAAAGTCAAAGGGAGAGAGAGAGAAGAGAAGGGGGTAGGCGGTCGGTGGGGGGTTTCGCACGAAGGGGGGAAGGGGAGAGGAGAGAGAAGAGAGAGAAAAAGAGAGAAAAGGGAGAGAGAGAGAAAAAGAAAATAAATAATATTATTATTCCAATTTTTCCTTTTCTCTTTCCCTTTTCCTTTCTATTTTCTTTTGGTCTTCGATTAATCCTCCGATAATTTCTTTCTTGAAATTTCGGACTCGTCAATAATTTGACGGACGATGAGACGATATCCAAAAATGAATTATGACATACCCGAATATTCGATTCCCGGAACCGAATTCAATTTCATGGTTAAAATCGGCCAGACGCGATTTTAGTCCAATCCAACAAATTAAGTAGCTTTTAGGGATTTTACCATGGATACGTCCCTTAACGGCTTCACCTAATAGGTTAGTTAACTCGTGAGTAATCAGCTCAGAGAAAAAGGACCATAGGCACGTCGACGAAATGCCCATTTCATTTTATCGAAACGGGGTCGAAATTCAGGATGTCACATTGGTAGTTTGTATTGTAATATATATGGTTTGCAATTTATATAAGTGTGGTTTTCAAATTCGAAATTTTGTGGCCCTACTTTCTTATCCCATTGTTTTATTGTCTAAGGATTTTATATTTACTTCCGCATGCATATTAAACGGAAAGGGTCGGCGATGCGTTCAGGAACGTCGCTATTTAATCGACCAAGCCGGGATGGGTGCGTGCTCGAGGATCGAGGCGTGACACGTCGAACAGCACTAAATTGATTCTTCTATCATTTCTGTACCCTATGCCCGTATTTGAAACCTCGAGATTTTCACGACAACTGAGAGTCGCCTTTGAGTCGAAGATGTACAATGTGGCTCGAAAATAATCGACTACGAGTCATTTGCACTAAAAATTCCTAAAAGCTACCAGATAGGTTAGGTCACGCTAAAATCGCGCCTGGTTGAAATTAAATGCGAATTTGAACGCGATTTCAGAAATTGAAAGTTCTGTCATGTCACGATTCATTTTAGGAATGTTGACTCATCATCCTCTAAAGATTTTTCTGCAAACCCGAGTTTTTGGCGAAAAATCAAAGTTAGGCATTTTTGGACCGGGAAGTTCGTAGGCCTGTTTTTTAGAGCACTTTTGGCAGTCAAGTTGGATCTTTGGGCAAGGAAAGATGTTGATTTTAATGTGGACACCTTGGCTGAATTGTTTGGGCTTCAATTGGATTGATTTAAAGAGGATTTGAAAGAAATTGAAGAGGCAAATGTCAAAATTCGTAGCCAGGGGGGGCAGCAAATTTTGGACCATTTCAATGGCTTGTTGGGGAAGCCTTGGGTGTGCAAGTGGCTGAGGATGATGGCTAAGCATGGTGGGGGCATGTGATGAGTGAATTGAGATAGATGTGAAGACTTTGAAGCCATTTGGTGGTCCCCTTTCAGCAGCCTTCTTCTTTTGCTTCCCTTGGCTTGTTTTCTCCATTTGTGTGCTAATTGAGAGCTCAACAAAACCAGAGGAAGCCAGCTCAAACCCCTGCCCGTTGACCGCTCCTCCGTCTATTGTCCGAGCAGCCAAGCACTGCCCGAGCTCCCGCGCGCTAGCCCGCATGCCCGCGCGCCAGCTCGCTCGTCCACGCATCTCGTGCGACGTCATCCAGCTACCATTCGCCACCTCCAAGCTGCCGGACCCTCGTCGCTCACCCACCTGGTCTGCCACTGCCGTCCACCACCCGCCTCCTCGCCCTTTTAGCCTCAATCCCCTTCGGTTCAGCCTTGGATAGAAGCAGAAGTTCCAGCAAGAGCTGAAACTTCGTGGCCTGTTTTAGGCCTCTTCCGGACCTCCTTTGGGGCCGCCGTGTACACAGGTCTTCACCGCCTTTATGTCACCGTCACCGTGAACTCATCCACTCGCAAATCCAGTGAGTTAACTCCCTAATCCTTGATTAGGTTGTTAATTGCACTTAGGAGGTTAGTTTAGTGTTAAATAGCTTAGTTAGATTAGTACTATGTGAAATTAGCCTTAAGATGGATTAGTACTAATCTAGAATGGTTAGATTAGCCTTAAGATGGATTAGTTTGATTAAATGAATGAGATTAGCACTAATGGGGTTGGATTAGTCCAATTCAGTGGACTTTCTTCAGTTCTGATTTCTGGACTCTAACTGTTTGCCATTTTGGTGGATCGAAATGTGTTAAGATTTTGAAGTCAATTCCTTCTTGAGAAATGTTTAGACATCTTCAGATATAACATATATTTTACTCAATATTTTATGGATTTAAACGAATGAGATATCAGCTTCGTCATTTCAAAACAGAACCTCTGTTTTCGCTGGAACTGGTGACCTTTCGAGATTCAAGGGATTTTTATCAACTCTTAGGGTTCGAATTTCAAAATGTTTTCTTCATAAAAGTTGTTTGTCACATCCTTTTGTTTAACATAGTCAAATTTCAGATCAAATGGACAAGTTTTGGATCTCGAACCAAGCTAGTTTTGGAAAATAGACTTTCTAGAAACAGACTCAATTTTTTGTATTGGATTGAGTGATTTATTGGGCTTAATCTAGAAGAATCTGGGTTAAGGTGTCTTCATGAAAAATGTTCATCTATGTGTCCTTTAGGACCAGTAGTAGTTTGGTGATTGTTCTTGATGCTATGCTTGCTTAACCATGCCTATTTCGTGATGTGGTTGGCCTGTGATATGCTTACAAGTGATGTATGATGAGGCGCGAATGGTTGTGCCATGATTGTGGTTTATTGTTATTCCTTTATGTGAAGATAATTGAAAGAAGATGAGATGTGTTGAGAAAACTGATTGGTTGTCAGCAGGTAAAGGACTAAGTGTGCACGATAGCAAAGCATCGTATGAGCCACCTCTAGTACCTTGTACCATTGCTTATGATAGTCGAGAACTAAGTGCTACATGACAGTGAGACTTCGTGGGAACCACCTCTAGTAACTTGAGCTATTGCTTATTATAGTCGAGAACTAAGTGCTACACGATAGCGTGACTTCGTGGGAGCTACCTCCAGTAACTCGGGCTATTAGAAATTGGCTTCGTCCTAGGGGCCAACTCTATCATGAACTCGATCTCCCTTTCTGGGTGCAAACCTGGTAATTCTTGAGGAAACACATTAGGAAACTCCTGTACTACTGCAATGCTCTCCATCTTCAGCTCCTCAATTGTTGTATCCACAATAGTTGCCAAGTAACCTTGGCAACCCCTGTCTAACAAATGGGTTTCCTCAAGCAACGAGATTAAGGTAATTAGGGTTCTCCTCGACTTCCAATAAACTCGAAACTTTTACTCGCTAACGAATTAAACTGAATCGCTTTACGATAACGATCTACAATAGCTCATTGCTTGGTGAGCCAGTCTATGCCAATTATCACATCAAAATCATACATGGCCAGGACAATCAAATCTATCTTTTCCTCTCGCAAACCAATAACTAATTTGCAACTAAGACACCCTACCGTAGATATGCTAATGACTGACCCCAACGGTTCAGGACTTAACCCTAACAACTTAACGTACTACTTAGCAATAAATGAATGCGTAGCACCGGGGTCAAATAAAGCATAAGCAGCATGGTCGTTCAGCGAGACCGTACCTGTGACCACGTCGGGGGAGTCCTTTGCCACTCGTCGGGTGATAGCATACACCATTCCCTGAGCTGGACGCCTGTTCATCATCCCCTGCGATGCATTCCCTCAGTTCTGTCCCATCGACAGCGGTGGCAGCTATGATCCCATCAGTCTGCAGGGACAATCCTTGACTTGGTGACCCTGCTGGCCACACCCAAAGCAAGCCTTCGTTCTGGTATAACACGAGGCTGATCCATGTCGTCTTTCGCAGAAACGACACATGCTATTTTGGTTGGGTGTTGACTTTCAAATCCCACTCTTCCTATTGGGTGGAATTGGATACCTTCCTCCGGTCATCGGTTTCTTCCCAAACCGGTTGTCGTCTCTGTTCAACCAGAACCGCAACCCAGATGTAGCGGCTCATTCGTTCAAATTTCTCTCAATCAGTTGTGCCCTTTCATACAAGTCGTTGTAATCCTTCAGATTAAACGGCACCAGTAAATCCTTTAGCTTTGGCTTGAGGCCATCTCTGAACCTCCTCGCCCTATCTACTGAATCCTCTATCAGTCTAGGGGCATACAGGGACAGCTCTGCAAACTTCGTCTCATGCTGGTCTACAGACATTAGACCTTGATGAAGGCGCTGGAATTCAACCATCTTTTGCACTTTGGCACTGTCAGAGAAATACTTCCCATTGAAGACTTCGACAAAGGCATTTCACACCGGAATTATGCCTTCAGGGAACACTCTTCCTTTGGTGGCCCTCCACCAGGTACTTGCATTTCCCTGCAACTAATAGACCGCAATGACTCCCTTATCTTCCTCCGAGCACCTCATGTCACAACCCGAACCCCAAGCGCACGCACATCCCACTGTGGTCGATCAGAAATGCGACATTCCTAGGCACTCGTCACTGACCCATTCATTTTAAATGCACATGCGAAAGCGAATTATCAAACCCCTGACAAATAAATACGAGATAGGAAAGCAGGAACCAACTTGTTCACAACCAAACATTTTCATAAACCAACGGAGTTTACAAACAGAGGTCTACAACCAAAAGTCTACAAAAGACCGGCTCTTAACAGGGAACCATCCTATGACCTACAAGTCGACACAATCTCCAAACCTTCAGACTTCGCCTCTGCAACTCCACAAGGCCAACCAAAACGAACTGCCCATCTCATCCTCTAAGGACCTAAAAATGATTATTCAATAACCAGTGAGACAATGTCTCAGCAAGTACACCCCCTAAACCCCTATTAGGAAAAAAATATGCCACAGGGCGTTCTAGTCACATAACTACACAATTGGAATAGAGGACTTACCTCGCCTCAATTCCTTTCTGCACGTCAACACAGTTCATATCACAACCATATGCATATAGCAATTTCACACATCAATTGGAATGTCTAAATCAATTACTGCTCACACGAGCAAGAACTACTGACACACACCGGTCTATCAATTCAATCAATCCTAGGGATCCTGATTATAGGGCTAAATCGTTATGACACGTCCCATTCCATGTCACACAACTTTGTCCCATAATCCGGTGCATCAAATTCATTAAACATGTGCTCCAATTGATTAATACTACTCACACAGGTAGTTTTAACCGAAGAAGAAGATTCTCCTATGCATCCAAGTCAGCATCAACCTTCTCAACAGTGTCAACCTTCCTCGAATCAACCATGCGATGAAGTTATAGAAGGGGTTGAACCTGTAAGAACTCTAACTCCTAAAAATGCTTTCAAACTCTAGTCAAATTTGAAGAAATGAGGATCGCCATTGTCTTTGATTAATGAGTTCTTGAAAGATAGAGGGTTCAGAAATGAAACGTTGTTCTTGAGAGAGTTATAGAGGCAAGGAGTTGTGGAGAAAGGATCGGCTGAGAAAGCGTTTAAGAATATTCCAAGTGACCCACAAAATGGTACTGCGAATCAACCGCAATCTCTGGATGATGATGAGAGGTTGTTTTCTCACTTTCAACCTAGGTCTGGGGTGGCTGCAAGAATCACTGATGGTTCGAACCTTTTTAGATCCAAAAATCATAAAAAGGTTTATGCAAGTCTTTTGAATAGAGGGGTGATGAACCCTAGAACTGTTGATTTCAATTTCCTAGATTCGATAAAAGTTAATTTGAGGGAAAAGTTTGCTTTATTGCAATTGGAGCAATTCTGTTCTGAATCCTCTCCGGCATTCCCAGAGCTTACTGCTTACTTTTATTCGAACCTATCTTTTATGGATGCATAAAGCTTTGTCTTCACTGTGAAGGACAGGGAATTTCTGGTGACCACAGACATTTTTGGCTGACATAATCGGGGTGGAAAGAACGAGTTTCCAGCCTATTAATGTGTCCATTGCTCATGCTATTTTGTCTTTGGTAAGAGATAGAGATGTTGAAGGAAAACTTTCTTATACAAGGATGAGTGCCACGAACATTCTGCTACACAAAATTGTGATTAATTGCATTCGTCCTAAATCGACATCCAAGACAGATGTTTCTCGATCAGAAGCCAAATTGATGTGTGCAATCAATACCGGTTTTAAGTTCTCTCTGCCTCACACCATTCTGTTCCATATGTATCGAATTGTGACGAAGGATAAAGGACAGCTTCCTTATTCTGCTCTTATCACTCGACTCTTTAGGCATTTCAAAATTCATATCTCTGCACGTTTGAGTCTGAAAGCCATCACTCCGATGGTAATTGGGTTCAAAATGGTGACAAAGATGCGCTTAAAGGAGCTGAACAAAGTGCTGGAACAGATGAAGGAGAAATCTCCTCTCAAAGCAAAACAAGACTCTGCTGCGGCTAAAAGAAAAGGCAAGGAGCCCATGCTTGCTCCTGTAAAGAAGAAAAGAGCTCTCATTCTAGAAGATGAAGAAGATGAGGATGAGCTCACTATATCTGCCTTGAAAAATCTCAAAACCTTTGTCAGCTTTAGAGAGAGAAGAGAAGTGTCAGAGGAAGGAAGAGAGAGAGAAGAATCAGAAAAAGAGGAAGAACAGGGAGAAACAGAGGAAAGAAGGGAAGCAGAGGAAGAAGAAGAAGAAGAAGAGGAAGAAGCAGAGGAAGAAGAAGAGGAAGAAGAGGAAGAAGAAGAAGAGGAGGAAGCTGAAGAAGCTGAAGAAGAAGTGGAAGAAAGGGAAGAAGAAACAGAGAAAGAGGGAGATCAGGGTGTAGCAGACTCCTTCGAGCCAACCTTGGCTATCTTTTTGTCTAGTCATTCTAAGATAAGAGGAGAAGAATCTGATAGAGCGCATCACTCTGAAGCTGAGGAAGTTTTACCTTCTCCACCTGTGGGCATCAAAACAGGGGGAGCTGTTGGACAAAAAGGTATTTCTTCACCCTTTCTTGCTAGTGATGTCAGTCGTTCTACAGCAGATCCAGAAGAAGTGTATGCCTCACACTATCCAGAAGATAGACCTACCACTGAGACTCCATTTCCTGAGTTTCATTCTGCTGGTCCAAGTGGTACAACTGCTCAAACAGCAGACTTTTCAAGACTGCTGGAAATTCTTTTAGATGTGCGGAATCAGCAATATGCTATGAGTTTTGACATGTTAGATCTCAAGGACGTTGTTAAGGCCACTTCAGTGTCTCTTCATGAACAGATCAATTCCCTGAAGAATCAAGTTCAGTCTAACGTGCAGGGGGAAGAATTTCAGGCGCTGAAGCAAAGTTTTGACAAGCTTGAAAAGACAGTGCACTCAATGGGAGAATTCGAGCTTGTTCGCTTACCCAAGCAGCCTTAACTCTTGATCTCTTCAATCTATCTTTTTTTGAACGGTCTCCACTTTTTGCTGTTGACAAAAAGAGGGAGTTGTTTATGCAGATTTGTTTTCTGTTTGTTTGGACTTTATCTTGTTTGGTGTGTTTTTTTTTCTGTTTTTGGACTGATTTGGATTTCTGAGACTTGATAAGTAACTTAAGCTATTATTGATTATGCTAAAGATAGTTTTGATTTGAGAACTAAGATGTTTTCTGTGGTTGCAGATTCGCTTCTATCTTTTTCTAATCTTTAATAATGTTCGTTCAAGAAAATCTTGGTTTGCTTAAGTGTTGCAAGTCGGAATGTCTAAATGCGGGGAAAGTTTTGTCACCATCAAAAAGGGGGAGATTGTTGGTGAAATCTTCCTTCGGTATTTTGAAGGCGACAAAACGTTTCCTAAGTCTAAAGACTTTTAGTCTCATCTATCAAAGTCTCGAAGACTTCCGGATCGAAGATCGCGGACTCAAGATTCAAAGTCTACGCCTCGTTGATAGTTTCTAGGTCGTCGAAGTAATCTTATCCAGATACAAGGTTATCCTTTGAGGATTTGATTCGATTGGTCAAAGATTATCTCTCGGTTGGAGAAGGCATATAAAGATCTATTATTCGTGTGACAAGTAAATCGAGTAAGACAGATCTGTGGATTGGCGAAGTATATTTGGAAGGTTCTACTGATGAAAACCTAGATCCTGATTGTATGGGTGAACATGATTGATGGGCTATCTTCATATTGCTTTGATAACGCGAGATTTTCGTAATTGATTCGGTCCAATGGGTAGATTGGACGAACTCTTTCGGAAGGTGCCAACAGTTATGTAGGCATGGGGGAGTATAAAAGGAAGACGTTCTAGTTGTTCGAGTGTTTGCGAGATAGAAAAATTCCAAAGTCTGAAGTTCCTTACTCTTTGCTATTTCATTTGTTGAGCATACATCGGTACTCAAAAGAGAAAATTCTGTTAGACCTCGAGGAAGTGTAGTAGAGTATCTACACCGTGGAATCGAGGACGTGAGATTGTAACATCTCTTTTGATTCATAGTGAATTCCAGCTGGTGGGCTGTTACCGTGGGAGAGTGGACGTAGGCTTGGTCTAAGCCGAACCACTATAATCTCTGTGTTTCAATTCTCTTTCCTTATCTCTTTACTTAATTCGTAGCATTGTATGTTTGTCTATACTATTTCGCATCCTTGTCTTGAATTAAGTCTTTAAGAAAAGAAGAATTTGTTTTTACACCTATTCACCCCCCTCTAGGTGTCTATACTAGCACTTTCAATTGGTATCAGAGCTCGTGTACTCATTCATTTGAAGTGTTTTTACTTCATAGTTAAAGATCCATGGCTAGTATGTTGGCTCCAAGTTTGGTTGAAGGACAAAGCAACACAAGACGGCCATACTTCGATGGAAAAGAGTACAACATATGGAAAAACAAGATGAAGGCATTCCTAAGATCGAAAGATCCTCTGGAATGGGATGTGGTAGATAAAGGAATCATTCCTAAAGCTACAATCTCAGATAGAGGGAAAGAGGTTACAGAGGCTAGCGACATGACTCAAGAAGAGATAACCAAGAGACAAACTCTTGATTGAAAAGCTATTTACTCCTTATATTGTGCTTTATCTCCTACTAAATATAATAGAATATCTTCCTGTGAAATAGCTAAAGAAGTTTGGGATAGACTGCATATTACTTATGAAGGAACAGATCGTGTAAAAGAAACAAGAATCAATATTATGCTTGGTCAATATGAAGCCTTCAAAATGAAGCCAGCAGAATCTATTACTGATATGTTTAGCCGTTTTACAGAAATTGTGAATGATCTTGAATATCAAGGTCAACCAATTTCAGGACCCATGAAGGTTAACAAATTGCTGCGTGGACTCTCCAAGGAGTGGAATCATATAAAGACTTCAATAAGGGAAACACAAAGGATCATACCACTTTATGTTGATGAATTGGTTGGAACACTTCAGTCCTATGAAGAAGAAGATCACAAAGGTAAGAAGTCTATTGCTTTAAAATCTAACGAAGATTCTAATGATACAGATTCTGAAGATGACATGGACGATGAAGATCTTGCTCTCATGATAAGGAAATTCAGAAAACTGAATAAAAAGGGAAGAAGATTCAATTGGAAGAAACAAAGATCTCAAAAATTTCAAAACAAGCCAGATGAGGATGATGACTCAAATAAAGATGTGATTTGTTTTGAATGCAAGAAAAAGGGACATATCAGACCCAACTGTCCCTTGCTGAAGAAAAATAGAGGAAAAGCTGAGAAATACATAAAGGCACTAAAAGCATAAACTTGGAGTGATACAGAATGCGAAAAGAGTGATGATGATTATGCCAATATTTGTTTAATGGCAAAATCAGAATCAGACTCAGACTCTAAAATTGATACAGACTCAGATTCAAACAGTGAAATCGAGGTAAGTAATTCAAAAATTCCCGTTAAAGTCTTGAAGTACATTAGTGAACTATGTCTTAGTCTCAAAGTTTCTCTTAAGAAGATTTCCGAACTGAAAAGGGAAAATATTATTCTAAAGCAACAGGAAACTTTATGGAAAGAAAAGTTTGAAAACATGAACAGAAGTTTCATTACTCTAAAAGAAAATACAGATTCTCTTTCAAAAGAAAACACACTTCTGAAAAATGACATTTCATGTATTTCAAAAAGGTTTTCTATGGGATCTGAAAAATTAGAAAAGATTCTTTCAGTTCAAAGACCTTACTTTAATAAATCAGGATTAGGAAAGACCATCGAAACCATTCCTTTAATTGATTTTCCAAAAGTAAATGAAAGAATCAAACAGAGACCAACAAAAGCTTTTTACAAGAATCATTTTCAAAAGGTCTTTGTAAAACCTGTTGGTTGAAGTGCTCTTAAATGTTCTAAGTGTAGTAGCTCAGAACACTTTGAGAAAGATTGTCCTATGGTTTGGAAGCCTGTTAAGAAGGATTGGGCAAAGACTGTTTATAGTACTAACTCTACTGGACCCAAGAAAATGTGGGTACCAAAGAAAGCTTGAGTTTCCTTTTTAATTGCAGGTCACTATCAAGAAAAAGGTAAAATGGTATTTGGATAGTGGTTGCTCAAGACATATGACTGGAGATTCAAATTGTTTTATCAAGCTTACACAAGTAACAGGTGGAAAGGTTTCCTTTGGCGGAAATAGCAAAGGAAGAATTATTGGAAGTGGAACTGTAAAAATTGGAAGTCTCATCATCAACAACGTCTCTTTAGTGGAAGGACTCAACTACAACTTGCTCAGTATCAGCCAATTATGCGACACTAGATTCAAGATCAATTTTCAAGAAGGAATATGTTCTGGCACTAGTAAAGATCTTTCACAATCTTTTACTGGGCGAAGACATGGGAATATGTATCTTTTGGATATCAATCCAAAAAGATTTCAATGTCTAATCTCAATCCAAGATGAAGCAAATGTCTGGCATCAAAAGCTTGGTCACATCAACATAAAGCAAATTGCCAAGATTTCTTGAAAGAAGCTTGTTCGTGGACTTCCTAATCTGAAGTATCAAAAATCTGACTTATGTACACCTTATGTATTGGGAAAACAGGTGAGAAATTCCTTTAAACCAATAAATCAAGTTTCCACTAATCGTGTACTGCAGCTCCTGCATTTGGACTTATTTGGACCAACGAGAACTCAAAGCATTGGTGGAAAGAAATATTGCCTAGTAATAGTGGATGACTATTCACGATTTCCTTGGGTTTACTTCTTGACAAGTAAGTCTGAAACCTTCTCATACTTTTCAAAGTTTGCCAAGAAAATTCAGAACGAGAAAGGGTATGCTATTTCAAGCATTCGGACAGACCATGGAGGTGAGTTTGAAAATCAAGACTTTGCTAAATTCTATGATGAATCTGGTTTTTAGCATATGTTCTCTTCTCCTTACACTCCTGAACAAAATGGAGTTGTGGAAAGGAAAAATAGATCCTTGCAAGAAATGGCTAGAACTCTTTTAATTGAAAGCAATATTTCTTCTCGTTTTTGGCTGAAATTTGTTTCTGACTTGTTATATTATTAATAGAGTTGTCTCTAGGCCAATTCTGGAGAAAACTCTCTATGAGTTATTCAAAGGAAAGAAGCCAATTGTTTCTTACTTTCATGTGTTTGGTTGCAAATGTTTTATCTTGAAAAATGCAAATGATCGAATTGGTAAGTTTGAAGAAAAGTCAGATGAAGGAATCTTCCTTGGATATTCAACTTCCAGTAAAGCATACAGAGTATACAACAAGAATTCTCAAACTGTGGAAGAATCAATGGATGTCAAATTTCAAGATTCATTGGAAAATCAACTAGTCCAGACTAAAATCGAAGATTCTGAACCTGCTCCAAACTCCACAAAGTCTACCTTTCCTGAAGCAGCTCAGACTATAGAAGGTCATCATGATTCAAATGTTGAAGAATCAAATGAAGACGAAGATTAGCAATCTGTCAAACCAACCAGCAACTAGAAGCACAAGTCCAGTCATCCCAAAGAACTCATTATTGGTAACATTGATGAAGGAATTCGTACAAGATCCAAAAGACATGAAGAGTCTAGCGCTGTGGCTCTTATTTCTGAAATAGAACCCAAATGCATAGAAGAAGCTTTATCAGATGAAAGCTGGATTGAAGCTATGCAAGAAGAGCTCAGACAGTTCAGTGTTAACGACGTTTGGAAATTAACTCCTAAACTGAAAGGAAAATCTGTTATTGGAGTAAAATGGGTTTTCGGGAACAAGATGGATGAAAGAGGAAAAGTCATAAGAAACAAAGCAAGACTCATGGCCAAAGGATATACACAAGAAGAAGGGATCGACTATGATGAGACTTATGCACTAGTAGCAAGGTTAGAAGCAATAAGATTATTACTTGCTTTTGCTTGTTATATGAATTTCAGGTTATTCCAAATGGACGTTAAAAGCGCATTCCTGAATGGATTTATCCAAGAAGAAGTCTATGTGGAACAACCTCCCGGTTTTGAAGACCCAAAGAAGCCAGATTCAGTATTCAGACTGAAAAAGGCTTTGTATGGTTTAAAGTAAGCACCTCGAGCTTGGTACGACAGGTTAAGTAATTTCCTAACTAAAAATGGCTTTGCCAAAGGTAAAGTGGATACAACTTTGTTTATCAAAAGAGAAGGTAAAAATTTTCTGCTTGCTTAAATTTATGTTGATGATATAATTTTTGGCTCTTCTAACGAAAGTCTTTGCAAGAATTTCTCTAAGACTATGCAGGATGAATTTGAAATGAGCATGATGGGTGAATTATCCTTTTTTCTCGCTTTACAAATAAAACAATTGAAGGAAGGAATTTTCATTCACCAAGAAAAATATGCTAAAGAACTTGTTAAAAAGTTCAGTTTAGAGAATTGCAAAAAGATTGAAATTCCTATGTCTAGTTCTTTAGAGCTGGATAAAGATGAAGGAGGAAAGAAAGTTGACCAGAAACTTTACAGGAGTATTATTGGTTCACTTCTTTATCTTACTGCTTATAGACCTGACATTTTGTTTAGTGTTTGCATGTGTGCCAGATTTCAATCAGACCCAAAAGAATCTCATCTAAGTGCTGCTAAACGCATCGTCAAATACGTTGCAACATCTTCAAAGATAGGTCTATAGTATCCCAAAGAAGGAGACTTTACTCTCCTTGGATATTCGAGACGTTGAGATCTAGCAGGTTGCGAGTTGAAAGGAAGAGTACTTCCGTACTTGTCAATTGCTCGGTAATAGAACGGTAGCTTGGTTTTCAAGGAAACAAAATACGGTTGCCCTTTCAACGACGAAGCGAGAATATGTGGCTCTTGGAAGTTGCTTTGTTCACAAATCTTATGGATAAAACAACAACTAAGAGATTTTGGAGTCAAAGATTCTTGCACGAGATCAAGTGTGACAACACCAGCGCTATTAATCTTACCAAGAATCCTATTCTTCATTCAAGAGCAAAGCATATAGAGATTTGACATCATTTTATTAGAAATCACGTTCAGAATGGAGAAGTAATGATCCAGTTCATTGACTCTAAGAATCAACTAGCAGACATATTTACAAAGCCTCTGGAGACAAATCAATTTGACTCTATTCGTACCAGACTTAACATCATATCTCTTACTCAGCAAAGTCTGGATGCTTTCAAGACTTAAAAAAAGAAGTTTCTTTTATGCTCAGACTCAGAAGATCTCAAGCCTCAACTGTAAGTGATTACTAATTTTAAACTTTGAAAAGATAAGTTTATTTATTGGTCGTTGGCTGATTGATTTATCTTTCTTAATTTACTCCTTATTTCAAAAAGGCAGTTATCGATTTTTATGGAATTCAGTTAAATTCATAAAAGGAAGTTATTATTTTGAAAAGTCATCTTTTTTATTTCCTTTTATGACGTTTCGTTTACCCCGCTTCACTTGCTTTATATACCACTGTGTATCGTCTTCTTCACTTTTACTCCGAAACCCTAGAATACAAAATTCCTATTTTTTTCACTTTCACTCTCGATTCATTCGAAAGTTCTCATCTTTTCGAACAAGTTGGTTATTCCCTATTGGAGTGTCAATGTCTCCAAGAAAGTCTTCGAGGATTGCAAGCAGGGGACCACGTCGCATGCCTGAGGGTCCTACCCACTTTGACTTAACCGAAGAAGAAGATTCTCCTATGCGTCCAAGTCAGCATCAACCTTCTCAACAGCGTCAACCTTCCTCGAATCAGCCAGGCGATGAAGTTATAGAAGGGGTTGAACCTGTAAGAACTCTAACTCCTAAAAATGCTTTCAAACTCTACTCAAATTTGAAGAAAGGAGGATCGCCATTGTCTTTGATTAATGAGTTCTTGAAAGATAGAGGGTTCAGGAATGAAACGTTGTTCTTGAGAGAGTTAGAGAGGCAAGGAGTTGTGGAGAAAGGTTCGGCTGAGAAAGCTTTTAAGAATATTCCAAGTGACCCACAATATGGTACTGCGAATCAACCGCAATCTCTGGATGATGATGAGAGGTTGTTTTCTCACTTTCAACCTAGGTCTGGGGTGGCTGCAAGCATCACTGATGGTTCGAACCTTTTTAGATCCAAAATTCATAAAAAGGTTTATGCAAGTCTTTTGAAGAGTGGGGTGATGAACCCTAGAACTGTTGATTTCGATTTCCTGGATTCGATAAAAGTTAATTTGAGGGAAAAGTTTGCTTTATTGCAATTGGAGCAATTCTGTTCTGAATCCTCTCCTGCATTCCCAGAGCTTACTGCTTACTTTTATTCGAACCTATCTTTTATGGATGCACAAAGCTTTGTCTTCACTATGAAGGACAGGGAATTTCTGGTGACCACAGACATTTTGGCTGACATAATCGGGGTGGAGAGAACGAGTTTCCAGCCTATTAATGTGTCCATTGCTCATGATATTCTGTCTTTGGTAAGAGACAGAGATGTTGAAGGAAAACTTTCTTATACAAGCATGAGTGCCACGAACATTCTGCTACACAAAATTGTGATTAATTGCATTCGTCCTAAATCGACATCCAAGACAGATGTTTCTCGATCAGAAGCCAAATTGATGTGTGCAATCAATACCGGTTTTAAGTTCTCTCTGCCTCACACCATTCTGTTCCATATGTATCGAACTGTGACGAAGGATAAGGGACAGCTTCCTTATTCTACTCTTATCACTCGACTCTTTAGGCATTTCAAAATTCATATCTCTACACCTTTGAGTTTGAAAGCCATCACTTCGATGGTAATTGGGTTCAAAATGGTGACAAAGATGCGCTTAAAGGAGCTGAACAAAGTGCTGGAACGGATGAAGGAGAAATCTCCTCTCAAAGCAAAACAAGACTTTGCTGCGGCTAAAAGAAAAGGCAAGGAGCCCATGGTTGCTCCTGTAAAGAAGAAAAGAGCTCTCATTATGGAAGATGAAGAAGATGAGGATGAGCTCACTATATCTGCCTTGAAAAATCTCAAAACCTTTGTTAGCTTTAGAGAGAGAAGAGAAGTGTCAGAGGAAGGAAGAGAGAGAGAAGAATCAGAAAAAGAGGAAGAACAGAGAGAAACAGAGGAAAGAAGGGAAGCAGAGGAAGAAGAAGAAGAAGAAGAGGAAGAAGAGGAAGAAGCAGAGGAAGAAGAAGAAGAGGAGGAAGCAGAAGAAGCTGAAGAAGAAGTGGAAGAAAGGGAAGAAGAAACAGAGAAAGAGGGAGATCAGGGTGTAGCGAGACTCCTTCGAGCCAACCTTGGCTATCTCTTTGTCTAGTCATTACGAGATAAGAGGAGAAGAATCGATGGAGCGCATCACTCGAAGCGAGGAAGTTTTACCTTCTCCACCTGAGGGCATCAAAACAGGGGGAGCTGTTGGACAAAAAGGTACTTCTTCACCCTTTCTTGCTAGTGATGTCAGTCGTTCTGCAGCAGATCCAGAAGAAGTGTATGCCTCACACTATCCAGAAGATAGACCTTCCACTGAGACTCCATTTCCTGAGTTTCATTCTGCTGGTCCAAGTGGTACAACTGCTCAAACAGCAGACTTTTCAAGACTGCTGGAAATTCTTTTAGATGTGCGGAATCAGCAATATGCTATGAGTTTTGAGATGTTAGATCTCAAGAACGCTGTTAAGGCCACTTCAGTGTCTCTTCATGAACAGATCAATTCCCTGAAGGATCAAGTTCAGTCTAACGTGCAGGGGGAAGAATTTCAAGCGCTGAAGCAAAGTTTTGACAAGCTTGAAAAGACAGTGCACTCAATAGGAGAATTCGAACTTGTTCGCTTACCCAAGCAGCCTTAACTCTTGATCTCTTCAATCTATCTTTTTTTTAACGGTCTCCACTTTTTGCTGTTGACAAAAAGGGGGAGTTGTTTATGCAGATTTGTTTTCTGTTTTCTGTTTGTTTGGACTTTATCTTGTTTGGTGTGTTTTTTTCTGTTTTTGGACTGATTTGGATTTCTGAGACTTGATAAGTAACTTAAGCTATTATTGATTATGCTAAAGATAGTTGTGATTTGAGAACTAAGATGTTTTCTGTGGTTGCAGATTCGCTTCTATCTTTTTCTAATCTTTAATAATGTTGGTTCAAGAAAATCTTGGTTTGCTTAAGTGTTGCAGGTCAGAATGTCTAAATCTTTAGGAAAGTTTTGTCACCATCAAAAAGGGGGAGATTGTTGGTGAAATCTTCCTTTGGTATTTTAAAGCTGACAAAACGTTTCCTAAGTCTAAAGACTTTTAGCCTCATCTATCAAAGTCTGAAGACTTTCAGACTGAAGATCGCCAGACTCAAGATTCAAAGTCTGCCCTCGTTGACAGTTTCTAGATCGTCGAAGTAATCTTATCCAGATACAAGGTTATCCTTTGAGGATTTGATTCGATTGGTCAAAGATTATCTCTTAGTTGGAGAAGGCATATAAAGATCTATTATTCGTGTGACAAGTAAATCGAGTAAGACAGATCTGTGGATTGGCGAAGTATATTTGGAAGGTTCTACTTATGGAAACCTAGATCCTGATTGTATGGGCGAATATGATTGATGGGCTATCTTCATATTGCTTTGATAATGCGAGATTTTCGTAATTGATTCGGTCCAACGGGTAGATTGGACGAACTCTTTCGAAAGGTGCCAACGGTTATATAGGCATGGGGGAGTATAAAAGGAAGACGCTCTAGTTGTTCGAGTGTGTGCAAGATAGAAAAATTCCAAAGTCTGAAGTTCCTTACTCTTTGCTATTTCATTTGTTGAGCATACATCTATACTCAAAAGAGAAAATTCTGTGAGACCTTGAGGAAGTGTAGTAGAGTATCTACACCGTGGAATTGAGGACGTGAGATTGTAACATCTCTTTTGATTCATAGTGAAATCCAGCCGATGGGCTGTTACCGTGGGAGAGTGGACATAGGCTTGGTCTAAGCCGAACCACTATAATCTCTGTGTTTCAATTCTCTTTCCTTATCTTTTTACTTAATTCGTAGCATTGTATGTTTGTCTATACTATTTCGCATCTTTGTCTTGAATTAAGTCTTTAAGAAAAGAAGAATTTGTTTTTACACCTATTCACCCCCCTCTAGGTGTCTATACTAGCACTTTCACATTCAATTTCGGCCAAGGACATTGTGCTTTGCACTCACATGCCTCAATTAAGATAACGACCTTGGCCTGTTTTCTTCGTATTAAAGCACTCCGTGAAAATAATCGTGTGTGGGTACACGGTCAGATCGAACTTTGAAAACTAATACTCTTCCATTTTCAAACCCCACTTTTTGATATAATACGTAGAATCCATTTTCGGTGTCAAAATTCGACACCCGGGATTTTCTTAATGAAATCCATACTTTTCACAATCAACACTCAATTTGCAATATCCAACAATCAATTGCATAATTTGAATATATCACAGCAATCAACACGAATTCTATCGATTGGCTATCTCGAAATTATTTTCAGAAAATAATAAATAATTAATTATATTCCTAAAATTAAATAAATAATAATATATTTTATTAATATAATTTAATAAAACATTATTTATAAATTCGAAATAATTAATTAACTTAAAATAATTAATTAAGGCTAAACCAAGATTACACTAATATAAGCATCTACCTAACCTTAATTAATTATCTACTAAACTAATCCATGCCTTAATCTAATTAACATTAAATTAAACTAATCTATCCACCTAACCATACTTAACTTAATCTAAATAACCCTTAAGCATGATTAACCTCCTAAGCGAGGTTTAGTGAGTAAACTCATCGGATTTGCATTCCGGCGAGTCCACGGCAACGGCGACGGTGAGGCGGGCGACAATCAAGCTTGTGGCGACACCAAGTGAGGCCGAGAAGGGCTTGAAAACGGGCCACGAAGACTGAAGACCCTTGCTGATTTTTTGCTTCTGTTCTTGGACTGCAGAGGCTGAACCGGTGGTTGAAACAGCGAGGAAACGGGCCGAACGGAGCTCCGGCAAGCAGGTGGTTGGCAACCAGCAGCTCCTGAGTGTCTTGGGGATCTCGTAGGAGGTTGGGATGGCCAAAGAAAGGGTCGAAATGGGGCGAAACAGCAAGAAAATGCAAAACAGTGCAGGCGGGCAGCTTCCAGGCGGTTCGACGAGCGGCGGACTTCGACGGCTGTACGGGATGGACGGCGGCTCCGTTTGGGCGAGGTTGGGCTTGTTGGAACAGTATGAATGTTCTCTTCATGGATATGGGTGGCTCGTTCACTGATTCATCTAGGAAGTGTACTTTTAACTCGAATCTTTGATGAAAGGTCAACTGGAGCAGAAACTGGAACAAGGGAAAACAGAGGAGAAAATGAAGTCCGATGGGCATGCAACAGTCTTGGGCTGCTATGCTTAGTTTTCTCTGGTTTTGCTGAGCTCTCAAGCTTCTTCTACAATGGAGAAAGCCACACTTTGGGGGATAAGAAGGCTACTGAAGAAGGGGGTCTCCTTGGGCTCTTTAGAGCTCAACACTTGTCCAAGACTCATTGGCTTTGCCCCCACCATAACATCACATGACATCAGCCACTCTCTCTCCTCAAATCTTCCTCAACAAGCTTGGCAATAGGTGCAAAATGTGGTGTGCCCCTTGGCATACGCATTTTGGACCTTGTGCATCAAATTCCTTCAATTCCATTCAATTCCTCAACAAAACAATCCAAATTGAAGCTCATAAATTCATCCCATGTAACCACACTTAAATCAACATTTTTCTTTGACCATAGAACCATCTTGGATCCCAAAAGTGCGACCAAAAATGGGCCTACCAATTTTCCCGAACCAAATTAACCATACTTTGATTTTTCGCCGAAAAACTCGGTTTGTAGGAAAATCTTCTGAGGATGAGTCAACGTTCCTAAAATGACTTGTGACATGACAGATTTTTCAATTTCTGAATTCGGGTTCAATTTCATGGTTAATTTCAATCTGGCACGATCCTAGCGAATCCTAATCTACCGGGTAGCTTTTAGGAATTTTTGTGCATTTGACCTGTGGTCGATCATTTCCGATCCACAATGTGCATCTTCGACTCATAGGCGACTCTCGGTTGTCGTATAAATCTCGAGGTTTCAAATACAGACACAGGGTACAAAAAAGACAGAATAATCAGTCTAGTGTCGTTCGACGAGATTTTTGCCATCGGGTGGAATCACCCACACACTGATCACATATCTCAGTCGAATCGACCTATCTTTGATCTCTGATCGATTTTGATGGTGCTGTGTTGACCCTTGTAAATTGATACGGTCAAGCAGTCGTTTTCTAGTCGAATTATCTAGTCGGTTGCATTTAGATTCCTTAACGGCTTCACCCGATAGACTAGTTAACTCGTGAGTGGCCAACTCAGAGAAAAAGGCTATAGGCGCGTCGATGAAAATCCCATTTCATCTCATCAAAAACAGACTTCAAAATCAAAATGTCACACCTCAGCAGTGCGAAGGCCTTCTCCAATTCATGGATCCAGAGCGTTGCAGCCTCGGGATCATCTACTTCTGTGAACCTCGGCAAGTTCAGCTTAAGAAATTGTTCAACCAACTTATGCATAGGCCGCTCCCCAATCACATTCCCAGGTGTAGCACTGGTAGCAGTAGCAGCATTAGCGGCAGCAGTGGTGGCTGCTGTAGTGGCGGCTTGATTCTGGGCCTATTGCCCCATCCACGATCCCTGTGACGGTCTAATTTTCTACTTTTGTTTTCAGTTGAATAAATCGGGCTTTTCATCGATGTGCCTATAGTGCTATTCTCTGAGTTGATCACTCATGAGATAACTAGACTAGTTGGGGAAGCCATTAAGGAATTTTAATGCAACATGCTTGAGAATTCAACCAAGAATCGACTGCTCGATCATGTTAGTCTGCAATGGTCATTGCGACACAGTCGAAAATCTATCAGAGACCGAAAATAGGTCGATTCGACTGAGGTGTGTAATTAGGCATGGGTGGTTCCATTTAATTAAAAAATCCTGGTCTATTGGCACCAAACCGATTTTTCTATCGTTTTGGTACCCTGTGCTCGTATATGAAACCTTGAGATTTTCACAATAATGGAGGATCGCCAATGAGTCGGAGATGTACATTGTGGCTCGAAAATAATCGACCATGAGTCAATTGCACCGAAAATTCCCAAAAACTACCCTATAGTTTAGGTTGCGCTAAAACCACGTCTGACTGGATTTAACTGCGAAATTTATTCCGATTTCAGAAATTGAGAACTTTAAGGTGTCACAATTAATTTTAGGAGTGCTGTTACATCTTTCCAAGAATTATTGATGACGGCAATTATTGGTGAAAATTTCCGAATGCAACAAATTAAAGGATTGAAAGAAATGCCTTATTTTAAATGGACTTTTGGTTTTTATTGTGGAACCCTTAGAGAGAGAAATTATAGGGATTTAAATGAGGATTTATCCTTATTAGCTAAAGTCGTGAAATGGTAAAATGGAAAAAAAGTGGAGCTTCTAGAAAGAAGGCAAATTCGTATGAATGCCCAACACCATGGATTTCATCAACATTTAAGTCTCATTTGGAAGAGATAAGCTTGTGTAGCTATGGTGGCTCACTTGATAAGGAAAATGGACAAGTTTTTGCATGGAAAAAAGGACCCATGCTTTGGGGGATTTAGGAAAGTGGTCTCCCCTAGTTCTTTTTCCCTTTTCTTTCTCACCCCCAGCCGTGCGCTTCTTTTCCCCCCTTCAGCTGTGCGACACTCCCCTCTCTCTTTCCTTTCTTTTCCTTTTCTTTTTCCTTCCCTTTCTCAGCCATAAAGTCCTTGTCTTCTTCCTCATCAAGCGGCAACCCCTGTTTTGGTTTCCCCTTGGCCGACCAACTCAAAAACAGCAGCCAAGAAAACAAAGGAGTCCCCTATTTCGGTGCTGCCAAATCTGGTGCAATAACTGGTCATGCTTGAGCTGCCCTTCATGTTCCACTTCTCTCTGTCTTGGGATTCATTTGAGGACCAAACCCCATCGCCAGTAAGCCAACAGCTCACCCGAACAAGCGCCACTCCAGTTTCTTCATACCAAAATTCTGCACCTCCGTCCGTTGGTGTAGCAGTCGCACCTCAGCACACCCCTCCTCTGTTTCAGCCCAACTTCACCATCGAAAGACCCAAAACCTTCCTTTGTATTGTTGTCCAGCTGCCAGCAAGTGAGCTAGCGCCGTCGTGTCGCAGCCGCGCCCTTGCGGTTGCAAGTCCTTCACCGCTCGGCTTCCACCAGCCGAGAGCCGGCACTCTCAGCCATGAGCCGAGGACTCCTTAGCCCTATTCTAGGTTGATCGGAGCTACTCCGGCGTCCCTAGAGGCTGCAGCTTGGCTGCTGCTGCTCATTCATCAAGTGCAACCTTGAGTTTTCTTAGTTAGGTGAGTTGTTTTCTTAAGGCTTGATTAAGGGCTGTGTACCTCTGTTTAGGAATTTAAATAAGCGAAGGAAGGTTTAGATGGGATTAAATATAGCTTAGTGTTAGTTTATGAAGGATAGATTATCCATAAAAAGGCTTAGTCTTCGTTTAAATAACAAGCTCAGAACCTTAGAGGATAGTTTAGCTAAAGATAGAGACTGTTCTCCAGAACTGATTTTTAGACTCTTGCAGTTTGCTATTTTTGTAGACTAAGATGTGTTGCGATTTTGAAGTGATTTCCTTCTGAAGAAATGTTTTAGACCTCTTCAATCATAACATATATTTTTCTCAGGATTTTTGAGAATTTAAAAGAAGAATATTTTAACTCCGTTATCTTTAAACAGAAAGTCGGACTATACAAGAAATCCTGACCTGCTGGGATTCTAGGGGTTTTTACTGACCCTTAAGGTTCGAATTTCCATACAGTTTCTTCACAAAAGTTGTTTGTTATATCTTCTAGGGGTTTTTACTCGAATTTTAGATCAAACGGACTTGTTTCAAACCCCAAACCAAGCAGATTTTGGAAAACAGACCATCTGGAAATGGACCCGGTTTTGGTGCTGGATTGAATGAATTACTAGGCTGAATTACATGTCCAAGTTTGAGAATTTTTCGAACTCATCTGAGTTAATTTTTGGTGTTAAAGTCGGAAGTTCGCAAATGGACAGTTGTTGCCGGTTAGAGCAGGTAGTAATGTGTGATTGTTTCTAATGATATGCTTGCTGGAAATTTACCTATTTAGCGATATGGCTGAGATGCACAGTTAATTGTTGAATTGTGAAATTGGATAAATGCATATGCTACATGAGAATCCGTCACAAGCCTTTGGGGCCGGATGATGCTCCTTCGGGAATGCCCCAAGTCAACGGATGCCGATCGCAATGGATGCTGGACCGATGCTCCTAATCAGAATGCCGTCTAGATGTAGACATTGCCGTGTTCAATGGTGTGAGACGATGCCCGGCCATGCCGAATGACCGTTATCTGTTAGGTTGACCATATCCAATGAATTGAAATTTGTCGAGACGCATGAATGATTGAACTTGAGGGACCTAATTAGGAGACGGAATTGTGTGGTGCGGTATGGGACGTACCATAACAATTTAGTCTTGTAATTGGGGGCCCATACTATTGTGTTAATATTTACATTCCCGCATATACCTATGTGGAAATATTAATATGTATATGATCTCGATACTATTATGTATGATTTGATTGATACTAATGTGCAGGGAAATGCTAGGGTTAAAAGAGTTGTGAGAAACATGACTAGGTTGCATGTAAAGTGTACTCTTCTCCTAATCGAGATTTATGGGATGAACTCGCTGAGATGTGATCTCACCCCGTCGTGGGCTAAATTTTTCAGGTCCCTAGATGGAAGGCCGCCAGGCAAGGAGCAGAGGGTTACAAGGGGTGATGTACGGATGCATCAGTAGCATTTGCTAGATATTGATGGGTCTGCCGTCTGATCTGGATAATGGGTGACCACTCACCCTAATCTATCGAAGAGTCTGGCTGGGTCGTAGGTAGAGACTTGGCCCATAGATGAGGAGCTCGGAGTGTAGATAGCCTAGAAGTTCTTCATTTTGAAATACACCATGTCGTGTTAGACTCTTCTGTATATAAATGCTACTGTAAAAATATGTGTGGTTTTGTAAAAATATAACCTTATGTTTGCTGTCCCATTTCTGTGTTGCTTGGAGTTTATGATTTTGCTTCCGCATGCTTGATAAAATGAATGGGTCGGCAACAGTTTCTAGAATGTTGCAAATTTGTATCAACCACGGAGAGATGTGCATGCGCTCGGAGTTCGGGTCGTGACAATCCCATCGATTCTAGGATCATTAGGTGCTGCTACACCAGCACCGGCTTGCAACGGCACTATAACACTCGCGCTGGCTTAAGCCTACGCTCTACCTCGGGTACTGACCCTAGTTGACGTCCTACCCTGAGTAACTGATGCAACTGTCCTCTTCCGAGGAGTCTTTTGTTCCAGATCGCTCATGTTGCAGACTCTTTATAGAACCTGCTTTCCAATTCCAAATTAAAATTAGAAAACTGAGCAACTCATAGAAAACAATCTACCAATAAGCTATTCAATCATATGCATCTGCATAAGAAAAATGGCTGTCCTACTAACTATCCCATATCCCATCGCACCTTATCACTCCAGACACTAACCAGCTCTTATACCACTTCAGGCGACGATGTCATGCCCTGAACCCCAGGCATGCACACATCCCTCAGCGGTTGACTAAAATGTGACGTTCCCAAGACGCGTCGCCGACCCAATTGATTTATGCACATGTGGAAGCGAACTAATAAATCCCCAACCAATAAACAATTACATGGGATAGAAAAGCAAGACAACCAATTTTCAGAAAAACACACTTTATACACATATCAGGTTTATATACAGTCAAGCAAAACCTAAGGCTTATGTACAGGAGTCTAGATCAAAAAGGGCTACTAAGCCACCTATGCTGCTGACTCTCCATTCTCGGGCTCTGGATCCTCCATGACATCATCACGGCTATCGATATCCATAGGATGCCCTATTTCCCACTCCCCGATCCCGACAAAAGGCCCATCAAAACCCTCCATAGGACCCTCCCGAATCCCATTGGGGTTGTTAAGGTACCACGCTTTGAAACGATGTGGTACCAAGTGGGGTAGGCCCTCATCGACCCAAACAGTGGACTCAACTAACTCACGGGTCAGGTTGGTCTTGGGAATAGGGAAATAGGAGTGCTGAAAGTCTACCTCCTGCGGGACCCCATAACGTACATGATGTACCTCTATCTAAGGACCTAAAAATTTTAAACCACGACGGGGTGAGATAAATCTCAGCAAGTCTACACACTAAACCTCAATTAGGACGAGAATTCACCTAGAGGCAGCCTAAGCATGCACCATAAAAGACTTACCTCGCCTCAGCACCTCCCTTCACATTAGTACCTCTCATATACATGTGCATGCATTTGATAATTGGAACACCTCATTTCGACATATCAATTATTCATAAGGGTTTCGATTATAAGACCAAATCGTTATGACACGTCCTATTCCGTGCCACACAATTTTGTCCCATAATTAGGTGCGACTATTTCAATCACTCAAACGTGTCCCAATTATTTACGACCCAATAGCCACGGCCAACTCATTAGTCGGTGGTCATCCGGCATAGCTGGCTGTCGTCCTGCTTCGTCGGGTATGGCAACGTCTACATCTAGACGGCATTCCTGAAAGAGCATCGACCCAGCCTCCACCGCGACCGGCATCCGTTGTCAAGGGCATTCCAGAAGAAGCATCGCCTCCCCGACTTTCATTGGGTGACGGGTTCCGATAGTGATCACATGCACATCCATATTAGGCCAAGAAAATCATGTTTTGCACTTAAATACCTCCATTTCAAATAATGGACTTGGCCTATTTTCTTCGTATTAAAAATGCCCAGTAAAATAATTGTGCGTGGTCACATAGTCAAATTGATCCACAAAACATGATACTCTCATTTAAAAATTCCATGATTTTATATAGTACATAAACTATTTTTGGCGTCAAAACCCGACACCAGATATTTTTTTAATTAAATACCATAAAATCATATTTTTGTAATAATAATTAAAAATCATCATCCAGTACTCAATTGCACAAACCAATGCAACCACGACGATCAGCGTAAAATTCTATAAACCGGCTATCCCGATATAATTTATGCTAATTAATAATTAATTAAATAAATTGCAAAATAATTAAATAAATTACAATTTTTTTAAATTAAACTACATAATTAATTGAATTAATCTAACCGGACTAATCTAATTGAACTAACTAATTAATCTAACTAAGCTAACTAATTTAATCTAATAGGCTAAATAAATATCCTAACTAATCCACCTAACTAACTTAACTGCCTAGTTCAATCAACTAAACTAACTAACTAATAGTTACTCTAACTAAATCAACTACTAATCCATGCTTAAGCCTAAACTAATCCCCCAAGTGTAATTAGCTCCCTAATCAAAGATTAAAATGCTAACTCACTGGATTAGTGAAATAACGGGTCCACGGCGAGGGCGGCATGACGGTGACCAAGACCCGGGCCTACAATGACTCTAAAGGAGGCCCAAAAGAAGCTGAAAACAGCCCAACAAGCTCGTAACTTGAGCTGGGCTTTCGGTTTTGAGGTGGCTGAACTGAGGGGCTGCCAGGGAATGAGCGGGCTGGCTGGGGTGGCGGATGTCACACCCTGAACCTCGGGCATGCACACATTCCTCGGCGGTCGACTAAAATGCGACGTTCCTCGAACGCGTCGCCAACCCAAACGATTTATGCACATGCAGAAGCGAAATAACAATCTCCAGACAACAAATAAACATGGGATAAAAAAGCAAGACAACCAATTAACACAAAACATATTTTATAAACAAACTACGTTAGATCTACAAGGTTATGTACAAAAGGTCTAGATCCCAAAAAGAGCTACCCAGCTAACCCTGCCCGGACCCGACCTACTTGGGATCCAGGTTGACTATGACACCATCAAGGATGTCGATATCTAATGGGTTAGCTACTGCGATTGCGGGCTCTTCACCCTCGAGCAACTGGTGCGCCTCAATATCCGTTATAATACCGGCGTCCACTATAGGGTCGAGTTCCTCTACATACTCATCATCGACAGCTAGTCCGTCGAAGCCATCCACGAGGCCCTCCTGAACACCGTTAGGCCCGCGACGAAACCACGCCTTGAATCGATGAGATACCAACTAAGGTAGGCCCTCATCGACCTAGATGGTAGTCACGACAAGCTCACGGGTCCAGTCAGGGGTCCCGTGGATAGGGAGTATGGTACGCTGGGTCTTCGCCTCTCGTGGCCACCCAAAACGAACGTGGCGCACCTCCATCTAAGGACCTGTAAAAATTTAAACCACGACAGGGTGAGATGATGTCTCAGTGAGTCCACGCCTTCAACCATGATTATGAGGATAATTCACCTAGAGGCAGCCTAAACTTGCATCATATAGGACTTACCTCGCCTCAGCACCTCCCTACATCTTAGTACAACTCATATAACATATGCATACAGTAAATGCACTCAATAATTGTAACACTTCACTTTCCACATATCAATCAATCACAGGGGTCCCGATTATAAGGCCGAATCGTTATGACACATCCCATTCTATGCCACACAATTTTGTCCCATAATCAGGCGCAGTTATCTCACTTAATCAAGCGTTCCAATTAATTACGACCCAACGGCCACGGCCAACTAAACAGTCGGTGGTCATCCAGCATAACCGGGCATCGTCCCGCTTCGTCGAGCACGGCAACGTCTACATCTAGATGGCATTCCCGAAGGAGCATCGGCCCAACCTCCACTGCCATCGGCATCCATTGACATAGGGCATTCTTGAAGGAGCATCGGCCCAACCTCCACTACCAACGGCATCCGTTGACATGGGGCATTCCCGAAGGAGCATCGTCCGGCGTAAATGAATCGTGACGAATTCCAATAGCGATCACACGCACATCCAATCTCGGCCAAGAACATCGTGCTTTGCACTCAAATGCCTCAATTTCAAATAATGTACTCGACCTATTTTCTTGATATTAAAAACATCCGGTAAATTTTTTACCCAAAAAAAAATAAACATCTGGTAAAATACTTGTGCGTGGACGCACAGTCAAATTGAACCGCAAAGCATGTTATTCTATCATTTTAAAATTCTACGATTTAATATAGTACTAAAATATTTTTACCATCAAAACCCGACACCTAGTATTTTTCTAATTAAATACCAAAATTCCATATTTTTGAAATAATAATTCAAAAATCATCACTCAACATCCAATTGCATAAATTAGCAATCAATTTCACAAATCAACTACACCACGACGATCGGCATGAAATTCTGACAATCGGTTATCCCGTATAATTTTCGCTAATTAAATAAATAATTAAATAAAATGTATTTAATTAAATAAATTACAAAATATTTAAATTAAAGCACTTAATTAAATTAACATAAGCTAATCTAACTAACCTACTAACCTACTTAAGCTAATTAATCTAATTTAACTAACTAACTACTTTAACTAATTAAACTAACTAAACCACCCCAATCAATTCTAACTAACTTAGCTACATGAACTAAATACCCTAATCTCTAATTATCCTAATTAATCCACTAATTAGCCCACTAATCCATCCTTAAGTGTAATTAGCCTCCTAATTAGAGAATAGGAGGTAAACTCACCAATTTAGCGCAAAAACCAGTTCACGGCGATGGCAGCGCAACGGCGACACCAAAGGAGGCCGGGAAAGGGCCGAAAAAGGTCAACTAAGCCTCAGCTCTAAGCTGAGGTTCAGCCTTGCTTGCTGGTCAAGGACATTTGAACACACTGTGGGGACGAGCGGGGCTGATCGGTGGTGCGAACAGCGGTAGACGGCGATGGCTCGGGCAACTGGAACGGCAGATGGCTGGAGCTAGGCGGACGCGAGGAGTTGGCGACTCAGGGACGGCAACGGGCGGCCAAGCGCCGCGGAAGAGAGCGCCAGTCGAGTGGGCGACGGCACGCGGGCTGGCCTAGGCTCAAAGGTGGCTTGCGGGGTGACGAGCTGCTCGGACGGGTGGCATTAGGCTAGCGGCTTTGGTGAGGGGCTGAGCTGGTTTGTTTGCTCTGGAAATGGAGGTTGAAGGAGGTGAAAATGAAGAAGAAGCTGTTGCTGGAAAGGGGACAAGAGGCCTTCAAAGTTAAGGGAAAATATCCCAAAACTCAAGTGCAAGCCCCCAAAGTCCAAGCTCTATCCAGCAGCCACTCTTTTCCTCCCAAAACTTCTTGAACAAGCCAAATTGAAGTCCAAATGTTGCAACCAAGCAGGCCCTACGAATTTCATGTCTTTCCCCTCACCAATTCCTCTCTATAAACCAAATTGGCCTCCAAAAATGCCAACCAAGGTGCCCACACTAATTTCCATATTTTTCCTCACCAACTCATCCATCTTGAAGGCCAAAAATCCACTCAATTTTGCCCATCCGAAATTCCTCGATTTAATTTGCCGAATTTTGATTTTCTACCAAAATTACAGGCTCGCCGAAAATTCTTCAAAGGATGAGTCGACGTTCCAAAAATAAATAATGACACGCTTGAACTTTTGATTCATAAAACCGAATTCAATTTCGTGGTTAATTTTGATCGAACGCGATTTTAGCGTGACTTAACCAACCGGGTAGCTTTTAGGTATTTTATCGCATTTGACTCGTGGTTGATAAATTTCAATCCACATTTGTGCATCTTTGACTCATCGGCAACTCTCAGTTGTTGTAAAAATCTCAAGGTTCCAATTACGGGCATCGGGTACAGAATCGACAGAAAAATCGGTTTAGTGCCGTTCGTCGCGAATTTTGCAATCAGGTGGAATCACCCACAATTTAATTACGCTCTTCTGTCAAATCGACCTATCTCCGGTCTCTAATTGATTGTAACGGTGCCGTGTTGACCCTTGCCGATTAGCATGGTCGAGCAATCGATTTCTAATCGAATTCTCAAGTCTATTGCGTTTATACCCCTTAACGGCTTCATTTAATAGATTAGTTATCTTGTGAGTGACCAACTCAAAGAAAAACGACCATAGGTGCGTCGATGAAAAGCCCAGTTCATATAATTGAAAAAGTATCGAAAATTCAGGATGTCACAACTCTTCCCCTCTTATAAAAATTTCGTCCTCGAAATTTAAACCATTACAATTTCTCTTCAAAAAGGTGGGGGTATTGTCGTCTCATCGAGTCTTCACTTTCCCATGTCGCTCCTTCGGTCCCGTGGTGTTGCCAGATGACTTTGACCAAAGAGATTGTCTTGGTGCGCAGCACTTGCTCCTTTCGATCCACGATCTGAACTAGTCTCTCCACGTATGACACTCTGTCGTCCACGTCTAATTCTTCAAAATTCAACACATGGGTCAGGTCAGGCTCGTACTTACTTAACATCGACACGTGGAAGACGTCATGCACCTGAGCTAGTCTTGGTGGCAACGCAAGAGAATATATCAAAGTCCCTATTCTCTCTAGAATCTCAAAGGGGCCGACGTACCTCGAACTCAGCTTCCCTTTCTTGCCGAAGCGCAAAGTACCCCTCATTAGTGATACCTTAAGAAATACGTGCTCACCAACTTGGAATTGCAATGGTCTTTGACGCTTATCTACATAACTTTTCTAGCGACTCTGAGCAGTCTTAAGTCTTTCTCGAATAACTGCGACGGCGTTCACTGACTGTTGAACCAACCCAAGGCCAGTGATCTTCCGCTCTTTGACTTCATCCCAACAAACTAGCATTTTGTAAGCTCTACCATACAACGCTTCAAACGGTTCCATCTGAATACTTGACCGATTGCTGTTGTTGTAGGCGAACTCAACTAGATGGAGCTGTTCCTCCCAGCTTCACTTGAAATGTAACACGCAAGCTCGCAACATGTCCTTGAGGGTTTGAATTGTCCTCTCAGATTGGCCATCCGTTTGACGATGGTAGGCCGTATGGTACTGTAGCTTCGTTCCTAAAGCAGTCTGTAAACTTTTCAGAAGGCTACTGTGAACTTCGAGTCTCAATCGGATGTAATCATCACTAGAACTCCATGCAGACTAACTATCTGGCGCATGTACAACTTAGCATACCTATCTAATGCATAGTCCTTTCGCACGGCGATGAAGTGAGCAGACTTTGTCAATCTGTCAACTACAGCCCATATGGAATCATTACCTCACTGACTCCTTGGTAACCCCATCACAAAATCCATTGTGATATGTTCCAATTTCCACACGGGAATCTCGAGAGGTTGCAAGAGTTCTCCCGACTTATAGTGTTATGCTTTCACTTGCTGACACGTCAGACACTTGGCGACATGTCTGGCGATATGCACCTTCATACCAGTTTACCAATAGTGTTGACGCAGATTCTAATACATTTTCGTACTGTCTAGATGAATGCTGTAATTGCTATGATGAGCTTCTGACAAAATCTCTTCCTTAAGCTCTACATCGTCAGGTACACAAAATCGTCCACGAAACTTTAGTGTTCCATCCTCAGAAATCTGAAAGTCAGCCTTTCTCTTTTCTGCATCCTCCTACAAAATCTTCTGGATCTCTAGGCCTATCAATTGCAACATCTTAATCCTTATCTGCACTTTCAGTTCAATTCTGAGCGTGGCCATAAGATTTGAAAGGAGGCTTACCTCAAAATTGAAAACCGAATCTCGAGCTCCTACGAGCAAGATCCAATCCTGAATCACCATTTGTGTAATCGAAGACTTCTGACTCAACGCATTTGCAACCTTGTTAGCTTTTCAAGGATGATATAGAATGTCGCAATCATAGTCCTTGAGAAGTTCCATCCATCGACGATACCTCATATTCAAATCCTTCTGAGAGGATAAATACTTGAGACTCTGATGGTCTGTAAAGATCTGGAATCTTTCTCCGCACAAGTAATGTCTCCAAATCTTCAGAGCAAAGATGATCGTTGCGAGTTCTAAGTCATGTGTCGGGTAATTCAACTCATGAGGTCTTAATTGACGGGACGCGTATGCAACCACCCTTCCATGTTGCATTAAAACGCAACCCAATCCTCTGAATGACGCATCACTATAGATCTTGTATCCTCCAGAACCAGATGGAATTGTCAGTATGGGTGCAGTAGTCAGCTTCTGCTTAAGCTCTTGAAAACTACGCTCGCACTTTTCTGTCCATTCAAACTTCTTTTCCTTCTTCAGCAATTGAGTCAGAGGCATGGCTATTGCAGAGAATCCTTCCACGAACCGTCTGTAATAACCTGCCAATCCTAAGAAACTTCTTCTCTCTGCCATTGTTGTCGGTCTTGGCCAGTTGAACACGGCTTCAATCTTGGTCGGGTCCACGGAAATCCCTTCACCAGAAATCACGTGACCTAAGAAAGCTACACGAGTCAGCCAAAACTCGCACTTACTGAACTTGGTGTACAGTCCATGTTCTCGCAGAGTCTGGAGCATTATCCTCAACTATCTTTCGTGCTCCTTTGGACTTCGCGAGTACACTAGGATGTCATCAATGAACACGATCACAAATTGATCCAGATATTCTTTGAATACACGATTCATCAAATCTATGAAACAGCTAAGGCGTTGGTCAAACCAAACGGCATTACGGTGAACTCATAATGACCATAACGCGTACGAAACGCCATCTTCGGTATATCTTCTTTTTCCTGATCCTCAGCTGATGGTGACTTGTCCTCAAGTCAATCTTGGAAAATATCGATGCTCCCTACAACTAGTCAAACAAGTCATCGATCCTCGGTAGCGAGTACTTATTCTTGATCGCCACGTGATTGAGTTGCCCATAGTCGATGCAAAGATGCAACGAACCATCTTTCTTCTTGACGAACAGAACCGGTGCTCCCCAAGTTGATGCACTAGGACATATGAATCCCTTATCCAACAACTCCAGCATCTGTACATTCAGTTCCTTCAACTCTAATAACGCCATGCGGTAAGAAGCCTTAGAGATTGGCTCCATCCTGGGGGCCAACTCAATCACTAATTCAATCTCTCTTTCTAGGGGCAGACTAGGTAATTCTTTAGGAAACACTTCAACAAACTCCTGTACTACTACAATATCCTCCATCTTCAGCTCCTCAACTGTCATATCCACGACAATCACCAAGTAACCTTGGCAACCCCCGTCTAACAAACGGGTTGCCTCAAGCGACGAGATTAAGGTGATCGAGGATCCTCGACTCCCGATAAACTCGAAACTTTTACCTACTAACGGGTTAAACTAAATCGCTTTACGATAACAGTCTACAGTAGCTCGTTGCTTGGTGAGCTAGTCCATGCTAATTATCACATCAAAATCATACATGGCTAGAACTATCAAATCTATCCTTTCCTCTCGCTCACCAATAACCAACTTGCAACGAGGACACCCTACTGTAGATAACACATTATCCTTTAACGGGGTAGATATGCTAATTACTGACCCCAACAGTTCAGGACTCAACCTTACCAATTTAACATACTACTGAGCAATAAATGAGTCTGTAGCTCCAGGATCAAAT
Source organism: Eucalyptus guilfoylei (assembly GCA_016097605.1). Lineage (NCBI taxonomy): Eukaryota > Viridiplantae > Streptophyta > Magnoliopsida > Myrtales > Myrtaceae > Eucalyptus > Eucalyptus guilfoylei. The sequence goes on along the minus strand of CM027861.1, from coordinate 23,454,356 downwards.
AAAGCATAAGCAGCATGGTCGTTCAGCGAGACTGTACCTATGAGCACGTCAGGTGAGTCCTCTGCCTGTCGTCGGGTGACAGCATACACCCTTCCTTGAGCTGGAAGCCTATTCATACCACCCTGCGGTGCATTCTGTGGCGCATATCCTCTGTTTTGTCCCATTAGTGGCGGCGGCGACAGCTGTGATCCCATCAGCCTACGGGGAAAGTCCTTGACCTGGTGACCTTGCTGGCCACACCCATAACAAGCACCTATCCTAGAATGGCACGGGGCTAATCTGTGTCGTTTACCGCAGAAACGACACACTCCATTCTGATTCGGCGCTGACTTCCCAATCCTACCCTTCCTGCTAGGTGGAATGGGATACCTTTCTCCGGTCATTGGCTTCTTTTCAAAGATATTTTCATCTCTGTTCAACCCGAACCTTAGCAGGTGCGGCTGCAGTAGCAGCATTGGCGACGGCAGTGGCAACGGCTGTAGCGGCGGCTTGATTCTGGGCCTACTGCCCCATCAGATTCCCAAAGGTCTCGAGCGCCTGTACGATCCCATCGATTCTAGGATCGCCAAGTGATGCAATACCAGCACCGACCTACCGTGATGCTCTTACACTTGCGTTGGCCTGAGTCGGCGTTGTTCCTTGGGTACCGACCCTAGTCAGTGTCCTACCCCAAGTGACAGACGTCACTGACCTCTTCTTAGGAGTTCTCTACTCCTAATCACTCATACTGTAAGATCCTTACAGAACCTGCTTTCCAATTCTACACAGAATTAGAAACCGAGCGACCCACATAAAATAATCTACCAATCAGCTATCAATCACATGCATCAGCATAAGAAAAATGCATTTCCTACTAACTATCCCCTAACCCATCGCACATTATCACTCCAAATACTAACCAGCTCTGATACCACTTCGGGTGAGGATGTCATGCCCCGAACCTCGGGTATGCACACATGCCTTGGCGGTTGACTAAAATGCGATGTTCCCAGGATGCGTCGCCGACCCAAACAATTTATGCACACGCAGAAGCGAAATAACAATCTCTAGACGATAAATAAACATGGGATAGAAAAGTAGGACAACCAACTAACATAAAACATATTTTATAAACAAACCAGGTTAGATCTACAAGGTTATGTATAAAAGGTCTAGATCCCAAAAAGAGCTACCAAGCTAACCCTGCCCGGACCCGACCTACTTGGGATCCAGGTGGACTATGACACCGTCAGGGATGTCGATATCTAATGGGTCAGCTACTGCGGCTGCGGGCTCTTCACCCTTGGGCAACTGGTGCGCCTCAATATCCGCTATAATATCGGCATCCACTACAGGGTCGAGTTCCTCCACATACTCATCATCGATAGTAGGTTCTTCGAAGCCATCCAGGGGGCCCTCCCAACCACCGTTGGGCCCGCGACGGAACCACGCTTTGAATCGATGAGGTACCAACTGAGGTAGGCCCTCATCGACCTAGATGGTAGTCACGACTAGCTTACAGGTCCAGTCAGGGGTCCTATGGATAGGGAATATGGTACGTTGGGTTTCTACCTCTCGTGGCCACCCAAAACGAACGTGGCGCACCTCTATCTAAGGACCTGTAAAAATTTAAACCACGACAGGGTGAGACGATGTCTCAGCGATCCACGCCCTAAACCCCAATTAGGAGGATAATTCACCTAGAGGCAGCCTAAACATGTATCATATAAGACTTACCTTGCCTCAGCACCTCCCTGCACATTAGTACAGCTCATATAACATATGCATATAGTAAATGCACTCAATAATTGGAACACTTCACTTTCCACATATCAATCAATCACAAGGGTCCCGATTATAAAGCCAAATTGTTATGACACGTCCCATTCCGTGCCACACAATTTTGTTCCATAATCAGGCGCAATTATCTCACTTATTCAAGTGTTCCAATTAATTACAACCTAACAGCCACGACCAACTAAACAGTCGGCGGTCATCCGACATAATCGGGCATCATCCCACTTCATCGAGCACGGCAACGTTTACATCTAGACGGCATTCCCGAAGGAACATCGGCCCGGCCTCTGCTGCGACCGGCATCCGTTGACATGGGGCATTCCCGAAGGAGCATCGTTCAGCTAAACGCATCGTGATGGATTCCAATAGCGATCACACGCACATCCAATCTTGGCCAAGGACATCATGCTTTGCACTCAAATGCCTCAATTTCAAATAATGTATTCGGTCTATTTTCTTCATATTAAAAATACCTGGTAAAATAATTGTGCGTGGACACACAGTCAAATCGAATCGCAAAGCGTGTTATTCTCTCATTTTAAAATTCCACGATGTTATATAGTACTAAAAATATTTTTGGCGTCAAAACCCGACACTCGGTATTTTTCTAATTAAATACCAAAATTCCATATTCTTGAAATAATAATTCAAAAATCATCACTCAGCATCCAATTGCATAATTTAGCAAGCAATTTCACAAATCAACTACACCATGACAATCAGCACAAAATTCTAACAACTGCCTATCCCGATATAATTTCTGCTAATTAAATAAATAATTAAATAAATTACATTTAATTAAATAAATCACAAAATATTTAAATTAAAGCACTTAATTAAATTAACATAAGCTAATCTAACTAAACTACTTAAGCTAATTAATATAATTTAACTAACTAACTACATTAACTAATTAAACTAACTAAACCACCTAACTAACAACCTAACTAAATACTTAGGCTAACTAATCAATTCTAACTAACTTAGCTACATGAACTAAATACCCTAATCCACTAATTAGCACACTAATCCACCCTTCAGTGTAATTAGCCTCCTAATTAGATATTAAGAGGTCAACTCACCGGTTTAGCGCGAAAACCAGTTCACGGCAATGGCGGCGCGATGGTGACCACAACTCGGGTCTATGGCGACACTAAAGGAGGCTGGGAAAGGGCCAAAAAAGGCCGACTAAGCCTTAGCTCTAAGCTGAGGTTCAGCCTTGCTTGCTGGTTGGGGCCATTTGAGCATAGCGCAGGGACTAGCAGGGCTGATCGGTGGCGCGAGCAGGGGTAGACGGCGGGGGCTCTGGCGATTAGAACGGCAGACAGTTGGAGCTAGGTGGACGCGAGGAGTTGGCAGCTCGAGAACGACGACGGGCGGCCAGGTGTCGCAAACGAGAGCGCCGGTCGAGCAAGCGACGGCGCACGGCTAGCTTGGGCTCGCGGGTGGCTTGCGGGGCGACGGGCTACTCGGACGAGCGGCGTGAGGCTGGCGGCTTCGGTGAGGGGCTGAGCTGGTTTGTTTGCTTTAGAAATGGAGGTTGAAAGAAGTGAAAATGAATAAGAAGCTGAAGAAGAAGAAGTTGCTACTGGAAAAGGGATAAGAAGCCTTCAAAGTCAAGGGAAAATATCCCAAAACTCAAGTGCAAGCCCCCAAAGTCCAAGTTCTATCCAACAACCACTTTTTCCTCCCAAAACTTCTGAACAAGCTAAATTGAAGTCCAAATGTTGTAGCCCAGCAGCCCTTACGAATTTCATGTCTTTCCCCTCACCAATTCCTCACTAATAAACTAAATTGGCCTCCAAAAATGCCAACCAAGGTGCCTACACCAATTTCCATAATTTTCCTCACCAACTCATCTCTCTTGAAGGCCAAAAATCCACTCAATTTTGCCCATTCGAAATTCCTCGATTTAATTTGCCGAATTTTGATTTTTCGCCAAAATTCCAGGCTCGCCGAAATTCTTCAAAGGATAAGTCGACATTCCAAAAATAAATCGTTACATGCTCGAACTTTTGATTCCCAAAACCGAGTTCAATTTCGTGGTTAATTTCGATCAGACGCGATTTTAGCGTGACTTAACCTACCGGGTAACTTTTAGGGATTTTATTGCATTTGACCCGTGGTTGATAAATTTCAATCTACATTTGTGCATTTTCGACTCATCAGCAACTCTCTGTTATCGTAAAAATCTCAAGGTTTCAATTACGGGCACCGGATACATAATCGACAGAAAAATCGGTGTAGTGCCATTCGACACGAATTTTGCAATCAGGTGGAATCACCTACAATTTAATTACGCTCTTCTGTTGAATTGACCTATCTCCTGTCTCTAATCAATTATAATGGTGCTGTATTGACCATTATTAATTAGCACGGTCAAGCAGTTGATTTCTGATCGAATTCTCAAGTTTGTTGCGTTTATATCCCTTAACAGCTTCACCTAATAGATTAGTTATCTCTTGAGTGGCCAACTTAGAGAAAAAGGACCATAGGCGCATCGATGAAAGACCTAGTTAATATAATCGAAATAGGGTCGAAAATTCAGGATGTCACAGCGGACGTGGAGCGATAGCAGTGCTGGCGGGTCGAAGGGCGGTCGTAGGTAGCGTCGAGGTTGGGCTGGACGAGCGCTAGACTCAGGCGGACGGCTGGCTAGCGTTGGCTTAGGGATGGGCTTGCGTTTGGGCTCGCGGCTGGGCTTGACCGATAGCTAGAGCTGGTTGGGTTGCTAGCGCGAGGAGGCTGCAATGACGGTGGACTGGTGGCTTGGCGTGCGGCAGCGATGGAGGGGCTGAGCAGAGGGAAAATGGAGAAGAAGAAGAAGAGCAGGGGGTTCTTCTGCAGGGGCTGGTCGCAGGCTTCAAGAAGAAGGGGGACAAGAGGGAAGAGAAGGGGAACAAAGGGGGAACAAGAGCCAAAGAAGTCCATGCATTGGCTAATGAGGTTGCAAGGAAAATATCCAGCCACTTGAGAAGCTTTGCCTCCAAAGTCTTCTGCCCTTGCTGTCCAAGCTTCATCCATAAGCTAATTTCTTCACATTTTCCTCACAAACAAACCTAAATTGAAGACCAAAACAGCCCTTTGCAACAGCCCTACAAATTTCCCTTAATTTCCCTTCCAATTTCTTACCAAATAAACCAAATTGCATCCAAAAATGCCAACTAAGGTACCCATACAAATTTCCACAATTTCCTTCACCAACTAATCCACTTTGGTAGCCAAAAAGTCCCTCAATTTTGCCATCCGAATTTCCACCATTTTAATTTGCCAATTTGATTTTTCCGCCAAAATTCCGACCTCGCCAAAAATTCTTCAAAGGATGAGACGATGTCCTAAAAATAAATCGTGACACGCTCGAACTTTCGATTCCCGAAACCGAGTTCAATTCCGTGGTTAAAATCAATCGGACGCGATTTTAGCGCGACCCAATCTACCGGGTAGCTTTTAGGGATTTTAGCGCGTTTGACCCGTGGTTGATAATTTTGATCCACGTTGTGCATCTTCGACTCATAGGTGACTGTCGGTTGTCGTAGAAATCTCAAGGTTTCAATTACAGATACCACGTACAGAATCGACAGAAAAATCAGTTTAGTGCCGTTCGATACGAATTTTGCAATCAGGTGGAATCAACCACAATTTAATTGTATGCTTCTGTCGAATCGACCTATCTTTGACCTCTAATCGATTATAATGGTGTCGTATTGACCCTTGTCGATTAGCACGGTTGAGCAGTCGATTTCTGATAGAATTTTCAAGTCTGTCGCGTTTATATCCCTTAACGGCTTCACCTGATAGATCAGTTAACTCGAGAGTGATCAGCTCCGAGAAAAAGGACCATAGGCGGGTCGATGAAGAGCCCATTTCATATAATCGAGACGGGTCGAAATTTAGGATGTCATAGGTATGGTCCAATCTCAGAGACAAACTGCAATTGATGAACCTTCACGATATACCAAAAGTCAAACATGAAATACAAGCTAGTTCTTAACATTTTCAAACTCACATATCCCGAAAGAAGAAATTCTCTAGACTTTGGCTGAAGTATCATTTGCCATGAAATACAATATGGAAAAAAAAATATATATATATATATATATATATATATACAGAGGTAGGATATGAAATAGATAAGGCACGCATTAATATGAATACTCTTATCATGAGCACGAAACCATTCATTGCTGGAAGCTAATTGATGGGGGCCGATGTCAATCCTTCTCTACTTTGTGCTGCAACGAGCAAAAGTTTTGTAATTGGCCAGCAAAAGGTAAATATGTTTGAAGAAGATGAACTTAGAGAACTGCAGTGTGCAACATTCATGGAATTCTCATCCGTTGCTATTTATTCCCCTCAGAAATGGCATGATCTTTAATTGGACGTGGAAATAACTAAAATCGATAAGTGAAGATAAAATGCATTTCAATATACAATATATAAATGTAGTACTATTAAAGTACATCTTTTGGCTTTCTGTTATGAAAAGTTATCCATGAACAATAGAAGCCTTCATAAATAAGAGCACCATGAGTGTCATAACTTTTATACAGCGTTCACTTATGTGCTATAACATTTTTTCAAACACTTGAGTGTTATAACCTCTAAAAAAAACGTTCCCTTGAGAGTCATAACTTTCAATCAATAATTTAAATGCTAAAACTTCTAAAAAAATGTTTGCTCAAGTGCCAAAAGTCCGACGTGGCATAAAACTTGTGGCGAACATTTTTAAAAAGTTTTGGCACTAAGTGATCGATTAAAAAGTTATTTGACACTCAAGTAATCAGAAAAAAAAAAGTTACGATTCTCAAATGAGCATTGTACATAAGTTATAACACTCCATTAATAAAAAAATAATAATAATTATGGTACTCAAATAAGTGCCGTACGAAAGTTATAACACTTATGTATACTTTTCCCAAAGCCTTCATTTTGCTATTTTCCAAATCTTCATGTAATAGATAGGTATATACAAGCTATGTACCATAGAAAAGTTCATTCTTTGTTACTTGAGGTTCTGTATTTGTATGAAAGTGAAACAACCAGTATCGCTCTCTCCAACGTCTTCTCTAATTTCTCCTTAAGCAGAGTTAAATGTCATGATGACGATGATGATAAGAGATTTTACCTTGACCACTAAGACTGCATTCGGTTCCACATTTGGGAAAATCGTTTGAGTAAATGCAAGTTAGCCTGGAGGTAAAAGCACTTTGAAAATGCTAGCATTTCTCAAATGGACTCCCTAAAATAACTACAAAGCACTCCAGCAATTGCCCAAGGGTCGCCCATCACCACCACCCTAACTTCTTTGGTTTGACCTCTGTATGTTGATAAACTTCGACACCCCCAACGAACCCAACGTCAACTCCTGTAAGACTAAAACTTTTCAAGCGGGTGATATGATTCAACCTGTAAACACCCCAGAGACTCTTGCATTGCCTGATTTCCAGCTCTTCGAGATTAACCCTCCTACCTTCCTCGACTATTAGCTCTATTAATTCATCGAGCATCCAAAGTTTAAAGACGCATAGTTTTGGAAAACCTGCTTTGCAGCACAATCTTCTGCCAGTGTATGATTGTGCCAATAACCTGAGTGTAATCAAATTGTTGAGGCACCCTAGGACCTCCATCGGATCTTTTTTTAGCTCTGACATGGACAAGGTGAGCGCTTTCAGGTTCTCAGGAAGGACAGACGACAAGTTCTCTACGTGCCTCAACTATCCAAGCAAATACAAGTTTGAAAGAGATTCGGCCCCTGTCATCTTACTCGAGTTGAGGCTTGCAGGCTGACTGAACAGGTCCCTCAAAGTTATTCTCACAGCCTGCAGAGACTGACCGTACAGGTCCCTCGATCTCAATCTCAGGGACTCCAGCTTGGTCATTTTCAAAACGCATTCTGTCAACGCCTTCATCGCTACAGGATGGCACGTCACACCCAGCTTCTTCAGGTTTTGCAGCTTCTTCAACACACATATCATGGGGCTGTCCGCAGTTTCTACGAACAGACCCCACAGCGTCTCCAGTTTAGTATTTAGAGACTTCCCTGATGAGGAAGTTGGGCATTGGATGGACTCATTGAACGATACTTCCCTCAGGTACAGATGTCGGAGGTTCTTTGCATTCCAAATGGAGCTTGTCACTTTGCTTATGTTGGTGTGCTTCAGATCTAAGGTTTCCAGGAGCAACAGATTCCTGACTGACTCCGGAATAAAATCCAGAGCCATCCATCTCAATCCCAAATACCTTAGGTTCCTCATTTTATTCCCGAATTTCTCAGGGAGCACAGGCTTGTAAACCCCCTTGAGATCAAGTACCCTCAGCAAAATCAGGCGCGTGTCTAAAATTGATGATTCAAGAAGAACTGCGATCTTCGCTTTTGTTCCTAGCTCACGGGTGTTAAACAATGCAAAAGACTGAAGGCATTGGACCTTGTAACCATAGTGTCCTGTCGCTGTGTTTTGCGCTTGCTTCTGTTGATTCTGGGCACTCTGCTTGGCGTCAAAGACACAGTCAGAGCTGTACTGGATCTGAAGAAGTCCCAATTCTTTTGCTTTCTGACAGAAAAATTCATTAATCAAAGCAGGCAAGCAACATGATCGGGCACTTCCATCTAGTTTCCGCCGTACCATGTGAATCAAGTTCCTACTCTCTAATTCGCGAAAACAGCCCTCTGCTGATGGCATTTGGACCGCCTCTGCTGCCAACCCCTCAGCAGCCCATAGCCGGAAAGGCCTCCTTGTGGGGACCTTGGACTCCTTAGGAAAGAGAGTCATATAGAGAGTACGTGGCTTCATCTCGTGAGGCAATTCATCAAAGCTCAAGTGTATGACATCGTCGAGGGTGGGACATTCTCCAAGCCGATTGATGAGGGCCTCCCAATTGCTTCCTTCCATAGTGGACAGAAGTCCTCCTAGCAGTAAGATCTCTAGGGAAGAAAATTTGTATTTGCTCAGAATTCTCTCCTTGAGGATGGTCATCTTCAATTCCGAATCGCCATCATCCTGCATGATGCTGACCCGCACCAATTCCTCACGCTCTCTGCAAGTCATGTCAGGGAGTGATTGGAGATTAGGCGTCCAAGGGTCCGCAGGTTTTGCATTTTTTCATTAGGAGTAGCGACAATTACTCTGCTGCCGTTCATCCAGTCCACGAATGGGACCAAGAGCTCATTGATGAGACTGGGCTCGCGCAAATTGTCCAAAACTATCAAGTACCTAAGCCCCATCAATGATTTATGAAGCATCTCGAACAGTTGCTCCTCGTGCTTGTGCTCCAAGTCTTTCGCCTGATCTCCGAGTGGTGTTTGTTTCAGTATGTCCACCAGGAGGTTCTTCATCTGGTCACACTCCGCCCCAAAGTCCTTGACACGGACCCAAGTGCGACAGTCGAAGTGATGCTTGATTTTTAGATTGTGGAAGATACTCCTCACCAGTGCAGTCTTGCCACAGGCTTGTTTGCCGACAACTGAGATCATCCGAAGGTTGGAGTCGTCATCATTGATTAACCAGGCCAGAAGCTTTCATTCATATTCGTCACGGCCAACAAAATCGGACTCAACCCTCTGCCTCGTATTTTCTGAATTTCTCTTGCTAAATGATAACGATGATGCCTTTCCATTGTCCGGCATGCCTTCATTAGCAGGAGGCAGGGATGATGTGAACTTGCTGCATAACAATCCAACTTTCGTCCTGAGATCCTTGGCCATCCTTTTCCTAGCACGTGCTTGGCTCGTTACTGAGAAGAGCTGAACTAGAGCGAACACCTTTGGCGAAACAACCCTCTTGTGATTCCGACCTCTGGTATCGGAGTAGATTGACAAGGAATCTTCTGCAATCATCTCAGCGTTAAAAGCACCAAGCAGAACCTGCCCCTCGCCTTCCTGAGTTTCTTGGCTGTGGCCATCGTTGAGCTCGACATGTTTCCTGGTGCTCAGGATCGTCTGGAGGATGCTCGTTGATAGTTTTATTTGTATGATGATGGGCTTAAGGCCCGTCCGCCCATGTCGGGCCTAAAAGCCTGGCCCGCAGGTTAAGGGCCCATGGAGGAAAGGTTGCGTCTTTTGGACAAAGTGTTACACTGAGGGGATGCGTCCTTTGGAAGAGACGCTTCGAGGGAAAGTAAAAAGAAAAAGTAACGTACCTTTTGGCGTACATACGTGAAGAAGTTCTCTCCCTCTCCTAAAAAACAACGTAAGTTTTTCTCCCCCTTGAAGCAACAGTATGCTCCTTGGTAGAATGGGATCAGATTCTTCCTCGATCTTCAACATTGGTGTTTAATCTGTGGATAATAAGGTACGCTTGATTTCGTGGCGTGTCTTTGATCAGTGATACATGTTTGTTCTTGGGCTCGTCTTCCGCATTCGTTTTATGGGTTCGATTTAGTGTTGAATCCGTTTTAGGGAATCAGTTATTCCCTACATTAGTATCAAAGCCGTAGTTCATGTTTCCCGATCCCCTTTTTATGTTATTGAATTATTTTTTGTGGTCGAAATTCGAGAAAAGCCGCTGCCGGTCAATCGGGGACGGAAAAACCCGACACCCGCGTACTATTCGCCCTGTTTTGTGATTTTTTGCAAGTCGAAATTCGTTTTTGATAACGCAAGGTCGATACAAGAAAAACGAGTCGCGGATCACCACTGGGCGCCGCCGGACGCGCCTCTATGAGCGGCCGGAACGAAGAGGGGTCATCGGCGTGTGCAACTCGGGCCCCCTCGAGCGCGTGCGTTGCACGCACCGTTTCGGCCCCAGGCATGTGCGACGCACGCGCCAACTGACGTCTGCGTGACGTCAGCCCACGCACGCGCGCGGCACGTGCCAGTCGATTTGTTCGACCGGCCCGACCGGTCCGACCCGGCCTCACTGGACCGACCCGACCCGAAGGCCCGTTGACCCGATTGACCTGTTGACTCGTCCCATTGACCCCTTGACCCGTTGACCGTTGACCCATTTGACCATTGACCACCGTTGACTTGCGTTGACCATCGTTGACTGGCGTTGACCACCATTGACCAGCAAAAAAAAAAAAAAGAGGAAAATTTTGTATTTTCTAATTTGTTCATTATGGATTATAAGTAATCCCTTTTTTTTATTCTGCATTTTTTGCATGAACCATGGAAAATTCTGTATTTTCCCTTTTGTTCATTGTGGATTATAAGTAATCCATTTTTTGTTCTGCATTTGTTGCAGAAACTATGATGCGTTATGCACGCATACTTGCATTTTCGAGAACGGAGGAAGAAAATGCAAGACTTAAAGGGCTAATGACAGAGTTAGCTAATTATCGGTGGAATGACGGGGATGTAGTATTACACGTGGTCAGGGTCAATCAGATGATACAAGAAATCATCTGGAATGGTTATCCTATGCCGGATTTTGAGAAGGTGCCGGCCTTAATGAACACTCTTCCACCTGAATGGCAAGCAGTGTTAGATCGCCTATGGGAGGTCAATGTGGTCCCGGATTATAGGAAGCTTACAGTAGCTTTTGTAAGAGAACACTATAGGATTTAGTTAACCAAAACTTCAACCCTTGGGATGAGTGCCACATGGCACAGAGTGAATGCGCCTTGGACGTGGCATGAGAGCTCTCCAAAAGTTTTTTCGTGGTTGGCCAATGTGTCTTCAGATTTCTTAGAGATTTTTACTGATAGATTAGAAAAGACTTTCCCTACTTATTTCTTAGATTAGTTTGAGATGTTTTAGGTGTAAATATCTCTTATGTTGATATTTTCCTCTGGATATATTACTTAATGTAATTGACATGTTTAATAATTGAAAGTTCAATGTTATTTATTATTGTAAATAGTATGTTAATTTACAATTAGTTGTGGGAAGTTCAAGAAAGTTTTAGTGACTTTGCTGAACTTATTTTGCATGGAAGATTATATTAATGATAGTTTTAAGTTAGAATTTTTGGATGATAATTGAAAACATAGTGACCTTTTGATTCCGAAACCTTACTTAAAATTATTCATTAATATGATGGGTCTATGCAAAATGGATGCATAAACGATAGGCATTAATAATTCGTGCATATGTGTCTGATATGTTCAGATTGATGGCTTCAGCAACTAAGAACATAATTGCTGATTTGAACAAAGAAGACAAAATGAACGGCGAGAATTGTGAAATATTGAATATGAAAATTCAATATGTGCTTGAAAAGCAAGAAGCACTAGAAGCTCTTGACCATGTTATGGAAGAACTTGAGGATGCTATGCGCCACCTTCAGCTAGCAGAGGATTGCCTCAGGGTATTTGAGAAGGAAACACATATTTACTATATTGCTTCCAGCTCAGAAGGAGCTTCGAGCTCTAAGCGCAAGCGCATTAATTCGTTCAATATGTGGAAATGCAAGGGATCAAGTCCTTCTTGCAAGAAACCAAGAGCTAACCAACATAAGAGAGGAAAACGTCCTCGAGTGAAGAGTATTTCAAGGGTGAAGTGTTACAACTGTGACCAGAAGGGTCACTACGCTCGCGATTGTCGCGAGTCAAAGAAGGTACTCACCCCTTGTACTCTTAAGAACTTTGCTAATGTGTCAAGTTCTGTATTCTTAGCTGAATCTAATCCTTTGTGGACTATAGATTCAGGAGCAACAGACCATGTAGCGAAGGATAGAGAATCCTTTGTGGAATTCCAACGAGTACCAATTGGAACTAAGTGGATCTATGTAGGAAATAACTCCAGAGCAGAAGTAAAAGGAATTGGCACCTGCCAATTGAACATGCGTGGTGGACGCACTTTGTTCCTACATGATGTATTGTATGCTCCGGAGATTCGTCGGAATTTAGTGTCCTATTTTAGTGTTGGTTAAGCTTGGTTTTAATATGAACTTCCATAATAGTGGTGTGGATTTGTATTTGGATACAAATTACTATGATTGTGGTTATTTTTTAGATGGTTTTATTGTATTAAATGTTGACTATAGTAATGCCAATGTTTGTTATTCCCTTTTCACGTCTCCTAATTTATATGATAATGATGTGAATGTGTGGCATGCTAGACTTGGTCATATTGGCCAACAACGTATGAATAGACTAGCCAAAGAGGGCTTGTTGGGCAACGTTGAAAAAGTCGATTTGCCCATGTGTGAGCATTGCCTAGTAGGGAAAATAACAAGGAAACAATTTGGAAAGCCAAAAGAGCTGAATTTCCTTTGCATTTAATCCATTCTGACATCTGTGGTCCGATGAATGTGAGAGGAAGGCATGTGGCTATTTATTTCATCACATTTATAGATAATTATACTCGATTCGGATATGTCTATTTGATTTCTCATAAATCTGAAGCATTGAGTTGTTTCAAAAGGTTTATGAACTTGGTAGAAAATCAATTAGACAAGAAAATAAAAGTATTGAGATCTGATCGAGGTCGGGAATATTTGTCTGATGAGTTCAGAAAGTTATGTGATGAAAAATGAATAGAAAGACAGTTGTATATTCCATATACTCCTCAACAAAATGGTGTTGTGGAGAGAAGGAACAGAGCCCTATTGGAAATGATTAGGTCCATGATGGCGCATGCTAACTTACCTATTGCTTTTTGGAGTGATGCGTTGTTAACTGTTCCTATATACTTAACCGAGTGCCTTCCAAATCAGTTACTTCCACTTCATATGAGTTATGGACAGGCAGAAAACCGAACTTAAGTTTTCTTAAATCATGGGGTTGTGCTGCCTATACTCATGAGCCCACTCACAAATTTGAGAAATTGGGTCCCAGAGGAAAGAAGAGTATTTTCATAAGATACTCTGAACACTCAAAAGGGCATGTGTGCATAGGTGAGCAGGAAAGTGGAAGTATAACTGAATTTGAATCACGGGATGTCACATTCTTAGAGAATGAATTTCCTAAGAAGAGCGAAATAGGTGAGGATTACTCCCTATTTGAAACCTTGAATCAAGATAACCAACTTAATAGAGTTCGTCCAAGTGGGAGTAACGTGAGAAGTGATGAATTTAATTCAATTCACTCTTAATTACAACCACATGATGAAATGATATCGTCATTATCTAATCCAAGTGGGAGCAAGATGGGGAATGATGTGCAAAGTGTACAATCTCCCATACGGCGAACAAGTCGCAAAAGTATTCCCCGTCGACGTTTTGACATTGAAGGGGAAACTTTTATGGTTGCTCCACAAGATGAGGATGAGCCAAGAAATATTAATGAGGCTCTAAATTGCCCTAGTAAGGAAAAATGGATGCATGCAATGGAAGATGAGATTGAGTCAATGAAGTCAAACCATGTTTGAGAATTGGTTGATCTTCCAAAAGGACGCAAAGCTATTGGGAACAAGTGGGTTCTCAAAATAAAGCGTAAAGCTGATGGCTCGATAGAAAGGCATAAGGCTCGCCTTCTGGCGAAGGGGTATAATCAACAGGAAGGAATTGATTATGAAGAAGCATTTTCTCCTGTAGTGAGATTTACCTCGATTCGCATTATTCTGGCAATAGTGGCTTGTATGGATCTTGAGTTACATCAAATGGATGTAAAGACTGCTTTATTCAATGGAGAATTAGAGGAAGAAATATATATGGAACAACCTGCTAGTTTCATTATGGAAGGCCAAGAAGGAAAGGTATGTTGACTTTTGAGATCGATATATGGCCTTATGCAGTCGTCGAGACAATGGTATATACGTTTTCATAATGCCATAATGGCATATGGCTTTACAATGATTAATGAGGATCATTGTCTATATATCAAAAGATCTAAAGATCAATTTGTGATCATATCATTATATGTTAATGATATACTAATTGCCGGAAGCAATATGGAGTTTGTTAACACTATCAAGAGTTGGTTATCTTCCAACTTTGAGATGAAAGATATGGGTGAGGCTGCATACATCCTTGGAGTTAAGATTTCAAGAGATCGTTTGAAAAGATCATTATCTCTTTCGCAAGAAACATATATAAATAAGGTTCTTGAACGATTTCGTATGCAAGATTGTAAACCCATTGATACTCCTATTGCAAAAGGTGAAGGATTGAGCCATAGACTGTGTCCAAGGACTCTACAAGAGAAGGAACAAATGAAACATGTTCCTTATGCTAGTGCTGTTGGGAGCTTGATGTACGCTATGATGTGTACAAGACCTGACATATGTTTTGCAGTTGGAATGGTGAGTAGATACCAATCCAATCCAGGTCAAGCACATTGGAAAGCCGTTAAAAGAATACGGAGATATCTGAAAGGGAACTGCTGATTACAAGCTGAATTATTAAAGAAAGGATCTGCGACTTGAAGGCTATTCAGATGCTGATTGGGGAGGAGATTTAGATGAAAGGAAATCTACCTCTGGCTTTGCTTTCTTACTGAATAATGGCGCTATATCTTGGAGCAGTAAGAAGCAAACGTGCATAGCCTTGTCCACGATGGAAGCTGAGTTCGTGGCATCAGCAGCAGTTCAAGAAGGTGTTTGGCTTAAGAGATTTTTGGATCATTTAGGTGTTATTAGGTATGCTGCAAATCCATTATTGGTTAACTGTGATAGCCAAGCAGCTATAGCGTATACCAAAGATCCAAAATATCATGACAATACCAAACATATAGATTCAAAGTATAATTTTGTCAAGGATATGGTTACACGAAAAGATGCAAACTTACAGTACATATCTATGCATAGAATGGTAGCAGATCCTATGACAAAACCAATACCTAGAAATGTATTTTATGGTCATGTGAAATCTCTGGGACTGCGTAGAGGCTGATGTACTGAATATTGTAATTTCCTTGAAGTGTTCACACTTAATGAATTTGTGTGTTTTTCATTATTAATGCCTATGAATCTTTGTTTGACGTTTATGCATATTAGTGCTCAGTGCATTATATTAAGTTGAGAAAGTATGTCGGACAAATAAAAGATTAGCCCACTCACACGGGTAATCGCCTCTATTTACTCTGTGATAAATAGAGATGAGACGGTTTTTAAGCTTATTATCTAGGTGATAATCGAGAGCTCAAGCTTAAAATACATAAGTCACCTTAACTGAGTGTTAAGATGAGGACATAATATTTACTATGTCCGAAAGTAAAATAATCAACATATTTTACTTTATCTGTCTATGATGCCAGATGTGAGTTTTGATGAATTCTGTGTATGAGTAGATATGTGAACTCAAGTTAGACATTAGATATGTCTGAACTATCATCTGTATAGTATTAAAGATGTAGACATACGCTCCATGGGAAATGAGTTAAATACTGTAATACGTATTTCATACTACGTATGCATGAGCCGACCAATAAGAGTGGCAAAAGTTTGATCTCAACTTTTATGCTGTGTGAGACTCTTGAGGAAAAGAGTTCCTCAATTTAGTGCTCTCATGACTCTTACTTATTCTCAAAATTTCTATTCAGTGTTTGATATCTTAGGATGTTGCCAATAATCATGTATTGATTCGATCTAATGGGACATTTCTAGAAAAGCAAGTTGAATTGAAATTGAGAGTTTGAAGGAAAGAGGAAGATCGAATATGGAGAATCACATTCTAGTTTGTATTCACTGGTCGACCAATTATGACTGTCTTTGGGATAATCATAATTGTAAATACAATATATCATTGTTTAAAAAGAGATCAAGAGAGATATAAATGTGATCGATTGATCTAGGGTACTGCATACTAAATCTACTCAAAGTGTGATGCCCATTATGAGCTGATACATATTCCTAACAAATGTATGGCAACGAGCTCTCAAAGTATGCTGGTCGCACGGATTATTCACCGGTATGAATGTTACAGAGAGGTAAAGAGGATCCTGTTCGGTCCATCATGTGTGAGTGGGAGATGATGGTTTTATTTATATGATGATGGGCTTAAGGCCCGTCCGCCCATGTTCGGCCTAAAAGCCTGGCCCGCAGGTTAAGGGCCCATGGAGGAAAGGTTGTGTCTTTTGGAGGAGATGTTACGTTGAGGGGATGCGTCCTTTGGAAGAGACGCTTTGAGGGAAAGTAAAAAGAGAAAGGAACGTACCTTTTGGCGTACGTACGTGAAGAAGTTCTCTCCCTCTCCCAAAAAACAACGTAAGTTTTTCTCCCCCTTGAAGTAACAGTACGCTCCTCGGTAGAATGGGATCAGATTCTTCCTCGATCTTCAACATTGGTGTTTAATCTGTGGATAATAAGGTATGCTCGATTCCGTGGCGTGTCTTTGATCAGCGATACATGTTTGTTCTTGAGCTCATCTTCCGCATTCGTTTTAGGGGTTCGATTTAGTGTCGAATCCGTTTTAGGGAATTAGTTATTCCCTACACTCGTGAACTCAGGGACTTGATCTCTTAATTTTTTAGAGATGATGATGTCTTCGAACTTGGAGAAAAGATCAAGAAGTCTGAGTATCGCAAGAGAAAGGGCCACATCAGAGGCAGCCATGGGTCTGGACAGAGAAGACGCTGAAAATGTGGAAACTGATTAATAAACCAGAAAAGGACGAGTGTCAATTTATCTTTTCTTTTTTATTTGTGAGTATGTCGTGCTTTGCCTTGAGGAACAAGCAATCAAAACATATACGATCTAAGACCTTGTGTGGCAAAATTGCCTAGGACTTTTGCTTGATTTCTTTTAAACTTGCTGAAATAACGCACGAAGGATATGTAGATCTACGTGTCAAGACAAGAGTGTTTTGAAAGTATTGAGCAATTTGCATTAGAATAAGATTAAATTTGCCTAGGTCAATTTCAATTGTCTCGAGAGACAAGTCTCCAATCCTGGAGTTATAGTCGAATACTAATTGACACGTGTCGAGATTATCCTATTGAGATTATACCACATCGGTTGTGAAAAGGACCTGCAGTTTATCAATGTGAGGGAAAATCTCACATTTTGAACTAGTTTTTTGGGATGAGAAAGGCCCAAAACCATCCAGCATATTCACATTAAATGTAAACTACATGCTACACATCAGTATCGAGGCAATAGTGAGGTTGGGGGAACCTCTTTGATAAAGTAAAAGGTGGAGTTTGATCGCTTTCAGCCTTTTTTTATTCAATCAACTCCTTTGATTTTTATTTAGTTTAATCAAATCCTTGAACTTGCGTAACTATTTTAATAAACTTTAATAAGTTGTCAGTTTCAGACGACAAAGGTTTTGACGAGGAAAGCTTGAGGGTAGTGTTTGTTTTAAAAAATCTTTATTACTCAAGGTTCAGTTGCGGTCTTCATCATCTCAAGAGATTATCGGATCAATTTATCCACATATTACTTTCTTGAGTCTGATTTGATCACGTGGAATGCTCGTATTTCATAGGCATCAAGGCCTTCTAATTTGTCTAAACAGTGTAAGCAGAAATCCTCGATTGGAAAACATGAAGAACTCAGCATGATTTGAGTCGAAAGTATTTCCGACCGCAGAACTTTGATTGTTTGCCAATGGATACATATTCGGAACAAACACCATGACGACGATGCATCAGTAGCCATAGAGAGGAGATCAATGCAGACACTTAGAGCCACAGTTCACGCATTATTTTGGTGGCTTATTCTCTGTTATTGGCCTGAAAACTACGCCTTTGACGTAGAGGCCGGACTTAAAACCCGTATCAGCTTGCGTGAGGGAAAAGCTTACCTCGCCGACGGTTTTGGGCGTCGTCTCGAACTTGCCAATGCTGATCGTAAGCCACTTTCCCTTTTCCAATTTGTTAAAGTAAGCCACGTGTCCCTGCTTGTTTCCATCTGGTAGAGCGAGCCTGAGGTTCACCGGATCTTGCCATTGGTTGCTTCCTCCTCTCATCTTCACGTGGATTTCGACTTCGTACGTCGTCCTCGGAGAGAGCATGATCGTTTTGAATTTCCCTTTGATATTTAGCCGGCGAATTTTTGATAGCTCGGCGACGGGCAGTTTTATGTTGCCCGAGTAGCTGAAACTGAGAAATGTTCAAGCAAGCACAAGATTGGTTTACTAGAGATGGTAATGGTTAGCAATGATCTCATTTTCATCGAAGCAATTCGAAGTTCTTGCGGTAGAAAAAAATTGTTTAGGTGCCGCTAAATAAACAACTTGAAGCTTAAAAAAGGAGCATAGTCAGCAGCATCTTTTCGGAGGCATCAAGACATACGCGATGCCAAAAATAACATATAGAGATGCCAACACATAGGTACTCATTTAGCGGCAACAGAATGTTTCTTGCCGCTTTTGAGTCATATTTGTTGGAGCGAATTCATACGTTGTACCGGGCCAACCTAGAGTCTCGATCATCACATGAAGGTTCAATTTAAAATGGAATTGTTTAGGATAGAAGAAGCGACGATACCATGGTTCCTCCTCTTCTGGCCACTTCCAGTACTCTCTGTCGTTACTTAAATCGATCTGTAAGCCCTTAGCCAGAACCATCCAGCCGTTCTTATTTAGGTCCTTGTCAACCCAATACTTGTGTGTATATGGCTGTTCCTGGAAGCACAAAGCAGGGATCAATAAGTGAGACATTAACAAAATCAGAACAAACTCAGATCTCGTCCGATCAGGAGCTACTGAGCTCCCATCCAGTCCGTGACGACCTACTCTTAGATGGACTTATCATCTGCAAGTGGCCTTGACTTGCAGACTTTTCGTGCGTATCATGCAGTTTTAGTTTCTTGGCGGGCATCATGATCTAAGCCAAAATGCTCTCTATAGATCATTGTCTATTGGAGCAAAACAAGTTATTTGTTGTCCTCTGGAACTTGCCTGACGTTCGCCATCTTTTGCCATGCCCGGCTTGTCGTCCTTCAAAAGCACTCCTGCATAGACTCGGCCGCTTACCTCATTTATGTCGAGGGAGTCGAATTCGTCGCCGCCGATCGCTCTTCTCATTATCGCCAAGGAAATGAGAGGAGGCCTTCTCGTTTGACTTGTGCTGCTTCCGGCGTTTACTTCATCCGTTGACGGCAACATATCGGATGCACCTGCTGCAGAAATCTCCGCCATCTTCTTTCAGATATACTCGTTCCTACCATACATGTACACCCAAATAAAAAAAATCAAAAATCAAAAAAATCAAAAGGTTTGAGTTGGTCCAGCGTTCGACTAAATGGAAGGTTGACATATTGATCCAGACAATCGGGGCTCTACCGAAGAAGACGTCTGGTTGCTTGCAGCTCCTGCAATGGCGGAAGAAACAGACACGAAAATATGATGGCGGGGTTCTGATTTTCACAGATTTTCATAGGCAAAGTAGAGATAAAGCAACCCAAATAAGAAAACAAATATAAAAAGTAATAATAATGATGATGATGATGATGTCACAATAAAGATGCCCTAATAGGTCCTGCCAGCTCACTTATCAAAGGCTTGTTAAGAGCAAAAGCCCTTCCTTACTTGCAGACTTGACTTTCCTCCACACACATGGAGAAAATCTAACCTCAATAGGGTAACTGTACCAAAACAATTCAAGACTTCGTATTATCGAAATTGAACCCGTGGAAAAGTGTCACTTCATCCCAGTTTCAAGCTAATTATCATGTCATACCATGCCAATATTAAATTTTCTCTTATTATGTTGGTGTCGCGTTATAGATCATGAATCCGCCATCTCTATTAACAGGTCTTCACACCTTTTTCTTTTCTTGTCCTGAAAAACTCCATCCATAACGGTTCATCGAAGTTCTCATGTTAACTATGTTGATTAGGGCCCACAAACCAAGCATGCATTTTTTGTAAAAATTTAAAAAAAAAAATAACAGTAAAAGAACAAAAGAAGAGATGAAAAAAAAAAAACAAAAACAAAAACAGGAGAGGAAGTCCATTTATGCGATGACCCTGACCGGCCCATCTGGCCCCTGTCCAGCCTGTCGGCATCAAGTCCAATTTCGATTTTAGCCCGTCTCAACCATCAACACCAGCACAAACCAAACTCATCAAACCAAGCCAGCCCGTGAGTCCGGCTCAGCCCGATTCAAATTCCATGGGAGAGCCTAAGCCAGTCTCTCTACCGAACATTCGAGGCTCAACTCGCGCGCGTGGAAGTGGAGCAGCAAGATGATCGCCCCAGGCTGAAAATCCCTCATTTTTGTCTGTACGAAAATTTACTACGGTTGAAACTTTTTTGATTATTTGAACGCGTATTGTTGCTGATGTGATGATCTGATGTGAGTCACTGCTTCAATTTTGCATACAAGCTACTTGGCTTACCTGTTCGATAAAATGCCTGAATGACACTAGGATGCATGGTTCCTAGAAGAAATGAGTTCTATAGCCATTTGGTTTTGTGCTTAACCTCACATGATTGGATTATTGTACCTTTAGGCATTCATGTTTCATTTTCATGCTTGATCTGAGAGTCACATTATGTTAATTCCAATTAGAAGTCGACTTGTTGAAGCCTTATTATGGTCGGTCATGCTTGAATCGACTCGATGATTCATGCTGTTTGTTGACTTAATTTTCAATATAAAAAGCCGTGTCTCGTAGCTTGCCAATCTCCCTTAACAAAATCGAGGGTTCGAATTATTGTTTGTGCATTCGGTTCTGCAATCAATCTATCTCTGTTTTGTTTCCCTTTCCATGTTTGTATTCTGTATACCCACAATGTGCTTTGGTCATGTACGTGCGACGGCTGGCGGGTGGTGAGAATGCCGTGGTGGTCGGAAATGATCGGTGGTGGGGTAAAGCATGTGTGTGCTGTTCTCTGTATAAAGTGTGCGTGTATTTTTCTCTGGTAAGTGTCTGGATGTGGAGAAAAAGAACCATGGAACGAAAGGGGTGAGGGACTAAAAAATAGGAAAGAAAGAAATAAAATAATAATAACAAAAATATAAAAACTTAAACGAAAAACGGAAATAAATTGGTAGGGAATGCAAGTTTCTTGTTATTAGTTACATTTTAAGAATAGTTTTAACTGTGTATTATGGATGGAAGTGATGTGGGTGGACCTCTCTTGTCATTCCCCAAACCCAAGAGCACGCGAACATCCCACAACTGTCGATAAATTTGCGACGTCCCAGGATGCGTCATCGACCTATTCTTTTTATCTTTCAATTAAATGCAAGCAAAAACATTTGATATAAACAACACCCAGTCAATCATGACAAATATAACGGGGATAGCACGGAAAACACCAACACATCAAACCAAACACTTCAATTACAAATTTACTGTTAACCCTAGGAAGTTTAGTGATTACAAGCCTTTACACCGGCAACTTCCAACCAACCAACAAAAACCAACAGTGGGTCAAGGTTAATCTAAACTTCACTAGCACCAGGCCAAATCTCTCATCTCCAAAGGGACCCCGAACCGACCATGACGGTTCTCCATACTACGGGCCTGTAAAATATTAAACAACAACTAGGTGAGATATAAATATCTCAGCAAGTTAATGACCTAAGCCTCAACTAGGACGCTAATTCATCTCAAAGGCAGCCTAAACATACAACATTATATCGATGGCATATCAATAGCAAAGCAACCCTTGCTTTGCCTTAACTATGAACATGGTCAGGCAACCAACCCCAAAGAAAAATATTAAAGCTGTCAAGTAACCCATAGTCGCCTTGGCGCATCCTACACATTAGTTAATGACATATGCCAATATCAATGCATTAAGCATAACTAATAATTAGAACACATTCCATAATATCTATGCGCATTGCCAACACACGTGTTCCAATTATTACAACCCATCAGGCCACGACCACCACAAGGGTTGGCGGTCTTCCGGCATGACCGGGCATCATCCTACCCCATTGAGCACGGCAACGTCTTGAACCCCTGCCTATACGGCATTCCATAAAGGAGCATTGGTCCGGCCTCAACCGCGACTCAACATCTAGACTCCGACTAGGCATCCGATAAACATCAAGCATCACCCCCAAACTCCCGTTGGATGGCGAGTTCAATTAAGTGACCACTCAAGCATGCCAATATTCAAGCCAATTTTATCTACCATTAATTAGCCCAGTGTAAAAGAGTTCGTGCTCAAATGACAAATCTCGGAAAATCTTTACACTTAAAATTCCGGTAAAATTATCACATGTGGTCTTGTACTTAGAATCAACCCGCCAAATTTTGCATACTTTCATTTTAAAGCCCCAATTGCCTCATTTAACACGTAAAACACGGCGTCCAAACACGACACCTCAAATTTGCCATTTTCTTGTAAGTAAAACCTTCTTTAAAAATAGTATACAAGGTTTCTAACTTGGGCAATAAATTTTCATGGCATCACAAGATTAAACCAACATAAAACATGCATATATTATCCCATAAATCAAGTATAAAACACATAAAAATCACCACTTATCGTATTATTGCGATAGCTTATCAACCCTAAACCCATAGCTTATCGTCTATTTAGTGATAGCTTATCGCTTATTTTCCGATAGCTTATCACCAATTTCTCGATAGCTTATCATCCTTTCGGTGATAGCTTATTGTCTATTCTTGATAACCTATCAATTCTACTTTTCACCTATCACGATAACCTATCAAGTTCACTTATCACCTATCACGATAACCTATCAAGTCTACTTATCACCTATTGCGATAACCTATCAACTAAACCATAATTAATTAGGCCTAACTACCATTAGTCTTCATCTAAACTACCCCTAAATGCAATTAACACCCTAATCAAAGATTAGGAAGTCAACTCAAGGTTTTATGACGATGGCGAGCTAATAGCGACGGCGGCACCACGGTGGCAGCAGTGGCTTCAGCTCACGACCAAGGAAGCTTAGTGGCTTGGTGGTGGTCTGGTAGTAATGGTGGCTCACAGCTTGAGGGACGGTGAACGGCAAGGCGGCATGGTACGATGACATAGGGCAGCAAACCAAGAGAGAAAGAGAGAGGAATGGGTATGAGATGAGAGAGAGGGATGAAGGAAAATTCATCCAAAGGGAGGGGTAGAGAAAGAAAGTGAGAGAAATGATGGAAAAAAAGGTAAACTTGGGGAAGAAATTGGCCATTTAATGTGTGACATCCTGGATTTTTTTCACTTCTGCTTTCAATTAAATTAATCGGCCTTTTCATCGACGCGCCTATAGGGCTGTTCACAAAGCTGATCATTCTTTAGATAACTAGACTATCTAGGAAAGCTATTAAGGAATTTTAATGCAATAGACTTGAGAATTCGACTAGGAATCGGCTACTCGACCGTACTTATCTTTAGAGGTCATTACGGCACAGTTAAAAATCGATTAGAGATCAGGGACAGGTCGGTTCGATGGAGATGTGTGGCTAAACGTGGGTGACTCCACTAAATTGGAAAATTCTCGTCGACCAATACTAGATTGATTTTTCTATCGTTTTGGTACCCTGTGTCCGTATTTGAATCCTTGAGATTTTCACGACAACCGAGAGTCGCCAATGTGTGGAATGGGTTCATTGTGGCTCGAAGAAAATTGACCACGAGTCATTTGCACTAAAAATTTCTAAAAGCTACCCAGTAGCCTAAGTCACGCTAAAATCACATCGAATTGAAATTAACCGCAAATTTGAATCGGATAAAGTTCTGTCACGTCATGAGTCATTTTAGGAACATCGACTCAGCCTCCGAAGATTTTTCTGCAAACCGAGACTTTTTGGGAAAAATTTGAGGTATGGTCGTTTTTGTCCAAAAAATTTAGAGGACGGGTTTTTATCACAAAATTGGGATGCAAACGAGATCAATTGGTAAGGAAAAATACCAATTGGATCGATGAGGTGTTGGTTGATTTATAGAGGCCAATTTGTGTTGATTCAAGAAGGATTTGATGTCCAATTGAAGCAAAATCAATGCAAATTCGTAACACCCCATGGACCCAACTTGTGGACCTCTAGAAAGGGCACTTTGGGGTTGGAAATGAGCTGAAAGGCCAGTTGGGTTAATGAGGTCAGCAAAGGGGGACAAGAAGATTGAGTTGAAGCCTTGGTGGCCCCCTCTCCCCCTCAAGCCGTCGACCAGCCTCTTCTTCTTCCTCATTGTGCTTTGAGGACTTCAAAAACTTGTAGAGAAGACCAGCTGAAGCTGCCGAGCAGCCATCTGCCCACCAAGGCCTGCCGTCACGCCGTCCACACTCTCGTCGCGCCTTGCCCGATCGCGCGCCAGCCCCGCGCCATCCAGCCCTTCGTTCTGCCTCCACCGTGGCCCCAAGGTGTCCTCCGAAGCTGCTCGAGTCCATTCCGCCACCCAGCAGGTCGCCGGAGCCACCGTGGAGCTCCGCCTGGACCCGGTTTGGTCCCCTTAGTCCATCTCGGTCCGTTGTCGCCTCAACCCACTCTTGTTTCAGCCTTTCTCAGCCTCAGACAGCAGCTGAAATAAGTGAGTTTCCAGCACTGTTTAGGCCCGCCTTGGAGAAGATCGAGCCCCGCCGCGTCCTCGTCAATTTGATCTGAGCAGATCATCGAACAAGTGAGTTTAACTCACTAATCCTCGCTTAGTAGGTTAATGACGTTTAAAGGTTGATTAGTTTATACTAGTATTTATCTAGAGTGATTCGAAAATTTTCCGGGTCCGTCTTGGCATTCAATTAGGCATTACGGGCCTATGTTTTAATTATTGGCATTTAATAATTAATTTTCGTAATTAATTAATTAATTAATTAATTTCCAAAAATTAGACCAGGATAGCCGGTGACTGGAATTTTATGTTGATTACTGTGGTGTGATCTGTTTATTTATTTGAGCTCTAATTTGTGTTGATTTGGTGTGATTTGGTATTTTAAGAATTTATTCCTAAATTTATTTATTTTCAGTAATTGATTGGAAAATTACCGAGCGTCGATTTACAACACCAAAAATATTTTGGTGGACTATATAAAATGGTGGGATTTATGGATGGAAATCATGGTACTTTGGCTAAGGCCGACCGTGTACCCACACACGGTTATTTTTATCGGGTGTGATGAAAATGATAAATTGAATATAATTTATTATCAGCTTTGGGCGAGCTATATAATTCAGTGTCAGCTTTGGGCGAGCTATATATTTCAGTATCCGCTTTGGGCGAGCAATAATTTATCAGCTTTGGATGAGCATTATTAGTATACTATATCGGCCTAGGGTCTTTGATATATCAGCTTTCGGTGAGCAGTATACTATATTATCAGTTTTGGGTGAGCTATACTATCTATCTTCAGCTTAGGGTGAGCAATCCTGATTTGATAGGACCTTATAGATAGTATTGAATATACCGACCAAGGGAAGGTTGTGATGACATGGAATCGACTAAGTCGATTGATCGATGATTTGATCTGATTAATGATTTGATTGGTTGGTATGACTCGATGATATTGTGAATTGTATTGACTTGCAAGAAGGAAATCGAGGCTAAGGTAAGTCCTCTATCTCGTGATTGTGCTTAGGCAGCCCTTAGGGCGTATTTTCTTCCTAATCGGGTCTTAGGAGGGTGGAACTCGCTGAGACGTTGTCTCACCCCATTGTGGGATAACATTTCAGACCCATAAATTGCAACCCCTCCAGCTCCTCCCGAGCATTTTGGGCAACCTAAGAAGTTCACAGAACAGAGTTACCATATTCTGATACATGGGCACCTTGAAGGATTAGAATATGTGCTAGTGAAATCCATAATCTGGGTTGATGCGAGTTTACCCAAAAAAGTGCCCCATCAATATAGGGCATGGTATCGCTATTATAATGATGGTCGAAGAGAGGGCCTTGTACCAAAATCTGAGATACCTTTGTATGCGTTGGAGGTTGCGTTTGGAAAAGGCACGGCAGATCCTAAGGATAGTTCGGTGGTGGACGCGAAGGACCCTAAGCTTGATGATCAGATTCTCCGGTGTACTCAGCAGTAGGCTCCAGCTGGAGTGTGGAAGAAGGAGAAATCGAGGATGATGATGACCCGTAGTGGATTAGAAACCCCACCCCTTGTTTGCAGACCCTATTTCGGACTGGTTTTGAGTAGGACCTAACTTGGGTAGTTTGTATTGTAATATACACATTATAGCTTGCAATGTATATAAGTGTCGTTGTGGTTTTCAGGTTCGAAATTCGTGGCCCTACTTCCCTATCCCATTGTTTTATTGTCTGGGGATTTTATATCTGCTTCCGCATGCGTATTAAAATGAATGGGTTGGCGATACGTCATGGGATGTCGCTATTTAATCGACTAGTGAGGGATGGGCGTGCGCTTAAGGATCGGGGCGTGACATAATATCTCTCAACTTAATGTCCTAACTGGGGAGCAAGAACACATCTTAGCCCTCCATTCCAACTTGAGGAGCAAGGGTAGATCTCAACCCCATAATTGCCTAAACTTGGGGAGCAGGAAGCAATCTTGGCCATCCAATAGTCTAAGCTTAGGGAGCAAGGGTTGATCTCAACCATGTAATTGCCTAGGCTTGTCCTCCAAGCTTGGGCTTGTGGCCCTCCCCTTCCAATGTAAAGAACAGTTTAGAGCAACGTTTAAAATAAATGTCATTACTAATCAAACGGATTCGAAAAATTATGAAAGTTTAATATGTTGTAGAAAATATCTTAAATAAAAATATTCATGAAGGAAACCAAGCCTAAATCATTTTTTATAAGCTACAGAAAATCACCAAAGACAACCCAACATTTTGTCTGTTGGACAGATTCGACAATCGCAGAAGAAAATTCATTTCGACATCCCAATATTAATAAAACACTTTGAAATTTTAGTATATTATAGACATGGATGTCCTCTACAAATTTTGTGAAGGTAGAATATTCAGATTCCAAAGGGAAAAGTTTATAAAAAATTAAGAAGACAAATAGGTCATTGTTTTTACTGCAATGCGCAGCTTTCACATGGTAAAAGAATAGGCTTTTGTACCATTCATTTCACCTTAGAAAAATATGAAATTAAATTATGTTATACATCAAGATATTTTGAATGGCTTTCATGAATGAAGTTTCCCCAAATTCAAACCGCAAGAAATTCTATAAAATCGGAAAACAGTGAGGGTCTAGGAATTCCGAAAACTGGAATCAAAGTAGAATTTAAGAAACCAAAGGAGGCAAGTCTTCTTGCAAGACCAAAGTCTTTGCCTCTTGTAATCATGGCTTCTAGAGGGCATTAATGGATCAAGACTTCGAAGGCAAGCCTAAAATTAGGCTTCTAGAGGCTAGGTTACTATTCACACACATTATTTATGCACATATGGCTTGGGTTTGGGCTTGGGCTTAACTCATCCAATTTGGGCCTTTAATTTGGGTGTGAGGCCCATTGGGCCTTCACTTGGCCCGGCTCCCTTTCCGACTTCCAATTCTCGACCTACTAATCCTTGTCCAAAGATTAAGGCTTATTGATAAATTGACAGATAAATGAGGTGATGTCCAATAGGTTGATATTGGAATCCTTGAAAGTTTGATACTCGAAATCGAATTAAATTTCATGATTAAAATTGATCAAATGCGACTTTAGTACGACCTAAACTATTGCGTAGCATTTAGGGGTTCTTGCGTGTTTCTCCCGTGGTCGATAATTTTCAGTCCATGTTTGTGCCTCTTCAAATCATGGATGACCCTCGGTTGTCATGTAATCGTGAGGATTCAATTACTAACCCTGAGTACAAGATGAATAGGAAATCGGTTTATTGTTGTTTGACGCGAGTATCGTAATCGTGCAGAACCACCCGCCAACCGACTACATACTTCTGTCGAATTGATTTATATTCGTTCACTAATTGACTTATAATAGCGTAATATTGTCCATTATTGATCCTTATGGTCGAGCGATCTATCCTTGATTGAATTCTTTGGTCATTTGCATTTTAACCCTTTACGGTATCACCCAATAGATTAGTTAACTCATGAGTGATCAGTTTAGAGTAAATTAACTATTAGTGCATTGATGAAACAACCATTTCATATATTTCGAAAAGGATCAAATTTTAGGATATCACAACTCTTCCCCTCTTACAAAAATTTCATCCTCAAAATTTGAATTATTATAATACTTCATCAAATAGGTGGAGATGCTAACGCTTCATTATCTCTTCGCTTTCCCACATGGCTCCCTTCATTCCATGGTGTTGCCAAATTACTTTGACTACGAGAATTATCTTGTTCCGTAGCACTTGCTCTTTTCAATCCACTATTCACACTGGTCTTTCCACGTACGACATCTTGTCGTTCATGTCTATTTGTTCGAAATTTAGCATATGGGTTGGATTAGGTTTTTACTTCCTCAGCATCGACACGTGAAAGACGTCATGTACTTGAGCAAGTCTCGGTGGCAGTGCAAGACGATAGGCCAAAGTTCCAATTCGCTCCAAAATCTCGAAGGGGCCAACGTACCTTGGACTCAACTTTCCCTTCTTGCCAAAACATGAAGTGCCTTGCATCGGTGATACTTTGAGAAATACGTGCTCACCCTCTTGAAATTCTAATGGTTTGCGCCATTTATCTACATAATTCTTCTGATGGTTTTGGGTAATCTTAAGCCTTTCCCAGATGACTTTGACGGTATCCACTGACTGTTAAACCAACTCAAGGTTCGTAATCTTTCGTTCGCCAACTTCATCCCAACAAATAGGCGTTCTACAAACCCTACCATACAGCACTTCAAAGGGCGCTATCCTGATGCTTTGTTGATAGCTGTTGTTGTAGGCGAACTCAACCATATGAAGCTGTTCCTCCCAGCTCGCATCATATCCTTGAGCGTCTGAATGGTCCTTTCAGACTGACCATTCGTTTGTGGATGATAGGCCGTGCTATACTGCAACTTAGTTCCTAGGGCAATCTATAGACCTTTCCAAAAAAGTTGCTGTAAACTTAGGGTTATCATCACTGGCACTCCATGAAGATGAACTATATGTCGCACGTATAATTCAGTATATCTATCCAATGCAAAGTCCTTTCGGACTGCGATAAAGTGCGCAGATTTCGTCAACCTATCAACCACGACCCAGATAGAATTGTTACCTTGTTGACTCCTTGGTAATCCCATCACGAAATCCATTATGACATGTTCCCGTTTCCACTCGGGAATCTCAAGTGGTTGTAGAAGTCCGCCAGGCTTGCAGTGCTGTGCCTTCACTTGTTAGCACATCAAACACTTGGCAACATGCTTGGCGATATCTGCCTTCATACCATTCCCCCAATAATACTAGCGCAGATTCTGATACATCTTTATGCTGCCCAGATGAATACTATAACTACTACAACGGGCTTTCGACAAAATTTATTCTTTAAGCTCCCTATCGTTGGGCAAGCATAACTGTCCACGAAATTTATTCCGTCCTCAGTTACTTGGAAATCAGCTTTCCTCTTTTTGGCATCTCCTTGCATAATCTTTTAAATCTCAAGATCTATCAATTGCAACATCTTAATATTTTCTTGCACTTCCGGTTCAATTCTGAGGGTAGCCATGAGACTTAAAAGGTGGCTTATCTCAAACTCGAAATCCAAATCTTTAACTTCTTCAAGCAAGATCCATTCTTGAACCATCATTTGTGCAATCGACGACTTTCAACTTAGTCATCCGCGACCTTGTTGGCCTTTCTAGGATGATACAAAATTTCACAATTATAGTCATTGAGAAGTTCCATCGAATGACATTGCCTCATATTCAGCTCATTCTGAAAGAATAAATACTCGAGACTTTGGTGGTTCATAAAAATCTGGAACCTTTCTCCGCACAAGTAATGCCTCCGAATCTTTAAGGCAAGGATGATTGCTGCTAGTTCCAAATCATTTATCGGATAATTCAACTCGTGAGACCTCAACTGACGGGACGTGTATACAACAACTCTCCAATGTTGCATTAAAACACAATCTAATCCTTAATACGACGCATCGTTATAAATCTCATATCCTTTAGGACCAGATGGAATTGTCATCATGGGTGCGGTAGTCAGCTTATGCTTAAGCTCTTGGCAATTACGCTTGCACTTGTCCATCCACTCAAACTTCTCTCCCTTCTTTAGCAATCGTGTCAGGGGCATGGCTATTACAAAAAATCTTTCCACGAACCGTCTATAATAGCCTACCAATCCCAAGAAACTTCAAATCTTAGTCACCGTTGTTGGTCTGGGCCAGTTCATAATAGATTCAATCTTGGTCGGGTCCACGGAAATCCCTTCGCTAGAAATCACGTGACCCAAGATAGCTACGCGAGTTAGCCAAAACTCACACTTACTAAACTTAGCATACAACTCGTGTTCTAGCATGGTTTGAAGTACTGTCCTGAAGTGTTGTTCATGTTCTTCTAGACTCCTCGAGTACACAAAGATGTCTTCGATGAACACGATCATGAACTAGTCCAGGTACTCTTGAACACTCGATTCATCAAGTCCATAAAAGCAGCTGGGGCATTGGTTAATCCAAACGGCATCATAGTAAACTCGTAATGACCATAATGCGTACAAAACGCCATCTTCGGTATATCCTCCTTCTTAATCCTCAATTGATGGTAGCCTGTCCTCAAGTTGATCTTGGAAAATACTGAAGCTCCTTGCAGCTGATCAAATAAGTCATCAATCCTTGGCAACAAATACTTGTTCTTGATCGTCACATGATTAAGTTGCCAATAATCAATGCAAAGACGCAACGAACCATCTTTCTTCCTTATGAACAAAACTGGCGCTCCCCAAGGTGATGTACTAGGATGAATGAATCATTTGTCCAATAAATCCTGCATCTGCACCTTTAATTCCTTCAACTCCGACAGTGCCACACGGTAAGGAGCCTTAGAAATTGGCTTTGTCCTAAGGGCCAACTCAATCACGAACTCTATCTCCATTTCTTGGGGGTAATCCAAGCAACTCCTCAGGAAAAACATCAGAAAACTCCCGCACTATGGTGATGTCCTCCATCCTTAGTTCCTCAATTGATGTATCAACCATGACCGCCAAATAACCTTGGCACCCACATCTAGTAGCTGAGTCGCCTCAAGTGACGAAATTAAAGTAATCAAGGGTCCTCCTCGATTCTCAACAAACTCGAAACTACCACCCGCTAACGGGTTAAACTGAATCGCTTTACGATAACAGTCCATTGTAGCTCGTCGCTTGGTGAGCCAATCCATACCAATGATTACATCAAAATCAAACATCGCCAACACAATTGAATATATTCTTTGTTCTCGATCACCAATCACTAACTTGCAACTTAAGCTACTGCAGACAACACTTCATCCTTTAACGGGTTAGAAATATTAAGGATCGCTTCTAACGGTTTCAGACTCAACCCCACTAATTCAACAAATTGCTCAGCAATAAATGAATGTGTGGCTCCTGGATCAAATAAAGTATAAGCAGCATGATCATGCAACGAGACTGTACCTGTGACCACGTTCTGCGAATCCTTCGCCTCATTTCTAATGATGGCATACACTATTCCCTGTGCCAAACGTCTGTTCAAATTGCCTTGCAGTGCATTCTGCGGCACGTATCCTGCCAACTGTCCTATCCGCGACAATGGCGTCTATGCTCCCACGGGCCTACGTGGGAAGTCCTTTGCTTGGTGGCCATGATAACCACATCTGTAACAAGCTCCTGTCCTAGTGGGACATGTGGCTGTTCCATGCTTCCTCCCATAAAAATGGCACTCGCCATTCGCATTGGGTGACGGCTTTCCAAATCCACTCTTCTGATTGGGAGGGATGGAATGTTTTCCTCCAGTTATTGGCCTTTTCCAAGCTGATTATTATATCTATTTGGTGCAAACCGCAACTTAGATGCGGCTGCCCATTTTGTCATGTTTCTCTTAATCAATTGGGTCCTCTCATACTATTCATCATAATCCTTAAGATTTAGGGGCACCAACTGGTCCTTGATCTTTGGCTTCAGACCATCCCTAAACCTCCTTACCTTGTCCACCAGGTCCTCAATCAACCTCGATGCATACTTCGACAACTCGGCAAACTTCGTCTCATATTAGTCCATGGACATCTGATTCTAACGGAATCGCTGGAACTTGGCCATTTTCTGTTCCTGAACGCAGTCCTAAAAACAGTTTCCGTAGAAAGCCTCAACGAAGGCATCCCATTCTAGGGCCGTACCTTCAGGAAACACTCTCCCTTTGTTGGCTTCCCACCAAGTGCTCGCGTTACCTTACAGCTGGTAGACAACCAGGATTACCTTGTCCTCTTCAGAGCACCTTAGTAGTGCAAAAGCCTTCTTTAATTCTCGGATATAAAGGGTTGCAGCCTTAGGATCGCCCGCTTTAATGAACTTTGGTGACTTCAACTTCAGGAACTGCTCCACTAGCTTATGCATAAGCCGATCACCATTCTCATTCCCAAGTGGGACTTCAGCAAGTGTAGTGGTAGCTGTGACATCCTGAATTTCAGGGTCTGTTTTAAATCGAATAAGTTAGGCTTTTCATCGACGTGCCTATAGTGCTTTTCTCTGAGTTGGCCACTCACGGGATAACTAGCCTATCAGGTGAAGTCGTTAAGGAATCTAAATGCAATAGATTTGAGAATTCGACCACGAATTGATTGCTCAACCGTGCTAATTTGCAAGGGTCATTACGACACCGTCAAAATCGATCAGAGACTAGAGATAGGTCGATTCGATATAGTTATGTGATTAATGTGTGGGTGATTCCAGCTAATTGCAAAATTTCTGTCGAACGGCACTAAACTGATTTTTTCTGTCATTTTCGTACCCCATGTCCGTATTTGAAACATTGAGATTTTCATGACAACCGAGAGTCACCAATGTGTTGAAGATGCACAATGTGGCTCGAAAATAATCGACCGCGGGTCAATTGCACTAAAAATTCCTAAAAGCTACTCGGTAGGCTAGGTCATGTTAAAATCGCGCCAGATTGAAATTAACCGCGAATTTGAACCCGATTTCAGAAATTGACAGTTCTGTCATGTTACAATTTATTTTAAGAACGTCGACTCATTCTCCGAAGAAATTTCGGCGAGCTCGGGATTTTTACGGAAAATCAATTCGGACGATTCGGAAAATAATGAAAATTCGGAGGGGCCAAATTGAAGGGAATTTTGGCCTCCTTAGTGAGCTATTTGGTGAAGGGAACTTGCAGAATTGTGAGGGTTTCCTCCTTGGCAAAATTAGACATCAAATTGGGGAATTTGGTGAAGAAATCGAAGCCCAAAGTAAGGAAATTCGTAGGCTTGATGGGGGCTACAACTTTTGGCACCAAATTGAGTTAATTGTGGGAAATTGATTGCAAGAAAGTAATTGGGGACAAAGGGGATTTGCATGAAAACTTTTGAGGTTGAGTATTAGATATTTTGCTTGACTTTCTGCCCCCCTCATCCAGCTTCCCTCGCATGCCAAACTGCTTCCCTCTCCCCATCGTGCGACGAGAACTCTCTCTCACTAGCCAAGTTTTGCTTCTGTCTCTTCCTTCCTTCCTCATCTTCGCAGGTCCCTCCTTCTTGGTGTCGTTTCTCTGCTCCACAATCACCGATTCTCTCCACGAAGACAACTCCTATAGCTGCCACAAGTCCACACGCCTCCACACCCCTCCACCATAGCCACGTCTCCTTTCATCCGCAACCCCCACCGAGTCTACCCTCTTCCCTAGCGGATCCCTCCACCGTTCGGTCTCTGCTCCCACTTGTGCTGCCACACGTCTGCGTCCCCACCGCCCATGCACGAAGTCAGCCGCCAGCCCTTCCTTCACGTGGTGTCGTTCGCTCACGCTTCAGCCGGTTTGTTAACTACCCATCGTCAACTCTGCCAGCGCCTCCACCGTTTCGCACAAAGTCAACCTAGCCCGCCAAAGCTGCTCCTTTGCCGGCTCTCCCCCATTGCAGCCCACGGAGGTTTCAGCCCAGTCCCAACTCGCAAACTAGCCTGTCTTCAGCCGCATGCAACCCGCTTCTCAGCCCGTAACCTCCACCGAAGTCATCCCAACTTCAATCCAGCTAAATTCAAGAACAAATCTCAGCTTAGGCTGAGATTTGTTGGGCCATTTTCGGGCCATCCTGAGCTCTCGTTGGCGTCACTATGAGCCCAAGTTTCGGCCGCTGTCGTGGTGAACTAGTTTTCGCGCTAACCGGTGAGTTTACTCACTAAACATTGCTAGGAGGTTAATTATGCTTAAGGGGTGTTTAGTTTATGTTAATTAGGGATTAGGTGGTTAATTAGATTAGATTAGTGATTTAATTATTCAATTATGCATGTTAGGTGGTTAGATTAGATTAATTAAG
Source organism: Eucalyptus guilfoylei (assembly GCA_016097605.1). Classification (NCBI taxonomy): domain Eukaryota; kingdom Viridiplantae; phylum Streptophyta; class Magnoliopsida; order Myrtales; family Myrtaceae; genus Eucalyptus; species Eucalyptus guilfoylei. Next base: position 23,419,565 of record CM027861.1, on the reverse strand, counting down.
GACTAGATAGGATGTACTATTTATCTAGATTGGTTCGGTAAATTTTCGAGCCTATTTCGATATTTAATTAGGCATTTCTAGCCTAAGTTAGCCTTTTTGGTATTGATTTATTTAATTAATTTTGGTAATTATTTAATTATTTAATATTTTCCGAAAATTAGACCGGGATAGCCGGTGACTGGAATTTCATGCTGATTACAATGGTGTGCTCAGTTTATGCAATTGGATGTTAATTTGTGCAAATTGAGTACTGATTGGAAATTTGGTCAATTATTCCAAAATTTGTGAATTTCGATATTTATTTAGAAAATCCCGGGTGTCGGGTTTTAACACCAAAAATGATTTTATATACTATATAAAACAGTGGGATTTTAAAAAGAAGGCTATGAATTTTTCATGTTCAATCTCACCGTGTACCCATATACGACTATTTTCACCGAGTGTTTTTAATACAAAGAAAATAGGCCAGGATCACTATTTTAATTGAGGCATTTGAGTGCAATGCAGGTGTCCTGGGCCAAGATTGAATGGTTGTGTGTTTGTTAAGAGAACCCGTCCCAAGCGTTTACACCGGACGTTACCCTATATGGGATTTGGGTCGCAGTAGATTCTGGACTTATACTCCTTCACGAAAGCCGTCTTTGAGAGACATAGCCATGCTCAATGTGGTGAGACGATGCATGGCTATGCCAGTAGACCGCCGAACTTGGGATTAGGCCGTACCCTCGAGGGGCATAATTATCAATTGGAACGCATGATTGATTGAGTTAGATACACCTGATTATGAGGCAAAATTATGTGGCATTGTATGGGATGTGTCATAACGGTTTGGCCTTATAATCGAGACCCTTGTGATTGATTGAGTTGATGAGGTGTTTCAAATGTTGTGTGCTGTGATTATATGCATTGTGTATATGAATTGTGCTGACGTGTAGGAGGGAACTGAGGCGAGGTAAGTTCTCTGTATTGTGTGGCTAGGCCACCCCTGGGTGTATTTTCTTCCTAATAGGGGTTTAGGGGGTGAACTTGTTGAGACAATGTATCACCCCGTCGTGGGCTTAACTTTTCAAGTCCTTAGATGGTGGTTGTGGAGGACCCGAAGCCCGAAGTCTGTGGAGGTGGAGTCTGAAGGATCGGCATATGTGTCCGACTAGTTTGTCGTAAGATAGCTTCTTTTTGAGAGTCGATCTTTTGTAGACTTTTGACTAGATTCGTTTTGTACCTAAACCCAGTTGTTTTATAAGAGTGTGGCTTTTGTGAAATGTTGCTCTGCTTTTCTATCCCATGTTGTTTGCTGTCAGGGGTTTATTGTTTCGCTTCCGCATGTGCTTAAATGAATTGGGTTGGCGACGTGCCTTGGGAACGTTGCATTTGTATCGACCATAGAGGGATGTGCGCATGCTCGAGGATTGGGGTGTGACATCCCCGTTTAAGTGGTATCAGAGCAGGTTAATGTTTGGAGTGATAAGGTGCGATGGATGATGGGATAGTTAGTAGGAATGACCTCTATTTTATGCTGATGCATGTGAGTGATAGCTGTTTGGTAGCTTGTTTGTGGCGTCACTCAAATTCTAATCTAGTATTGGAATTGGAAAATAGATTTCTATAAAGATTCTGTAGTATGAGTGATCAGGAGTGGAGCACTCCTAGGAATAGATTGGTAGGACCTGTAACTAGGGGTAGGACGCCAACAAGGGTCGATACCCAAGGTAGAGCGCAGGTTCAGGCCATTGCAAGTGTAAGAGTACCGTCGCAAACTGGTACTGAGAGTGTAGCAGCACCGAGCGATCCTAGGTTTGACGGGATCGTTCAAGCGTTAGAGACTTGGGGAAACATTTTGGGTCAACAAGCACAGAATCAAGCTACCGCTGCCGCTGCCGCCGCCGCCAATGCTGTAGCCATCGTTACTGCCGCACCTATTGAGGTCCAGCATGGAGATGTGTTATGGGAGCAAGCTACCGCATCTGGGTCAAGATTCAGTTCCAACAGAGATGGTAATGGATTCGGGAAGAAACTGATGACAGAAGGAAAGCACTTCCGTCGTCCCACTCGAAGGAGTGTAATGGGAAAGCCAGCAGCCAACCAGAAGGGAGTGGGTCGTGTCAGTAGGAAAAGACATGGATCCGCCCCATGTTTTAAAAAGACAATGGCTTGTTACGGGTGTCACTAGTACGGCCACTTGATCAAGGATTGTCCGCTCGGGCAGATGGAACCACAGCAGCTACCATCACCGCCACCGATGAGTCAGATCAGAGGGAGTGCGCCGCAAAACACCTAGTGGGGGTAATTGGGATAGGTCCCCGGTGCAAGAAAGGGTGCGTGCTATCACCCGACAAGAGGTAGAGGACTCACCGGATGTGTGCCGAGTTTGTAGAAGAAAGAATGGATCAGTCTAGTGTCCTAGTATCACGAGAGCATTCATTAAATGTGGCCAGCACGGCTATCAGGCGAGGGACTGTTCGCGTAGGTCCAGGAGAGCACAAGCACCGCTACCGTAGATAGGACGCTGCTAGGATGGCAAAAAGGGACAGGAAGGAATCGAACCATGTGCCGATCGGAGGAAGAATGTTTTTGAGGTGGGGTGGTTTTGGTGAATGTAGCTCATGATCTATAACGAATCTGACTTTGAGTTCTTCACAAAACTTTTACGTCTAGGTCTTGGTTATAACATATCAAAATTTCAGAATTTTCTGAGTTGATTTAGGGTTTATACCGAATTTATGAATTAAACTGTGCAATGCTGATGTTTGAAATTTTGAGGCTGTAATGCATGGACCGTAGCGACTCGTACGAAGCTCTTTTGGCATGGTGTTCTTCATGAAACCTTTTTCTATAGATCTTGTTTATAACATGTTAAATTTTCAGAATTTATTGAGATTTTTTACTAATTTTTCAAGAATTTTTACTAAAGAAGTGCATTCTGTTTTATCCGAAAATTGTTCTATTTTCAAAAACAAATGAATTGATCTATGACATATGATATCTTGGGTTGTTATTTGTACTGCATATGTGGTGCTATTTGTGCATTTCATATGACATCAATTTGATGAGATTTTGTAAATTCCATGAAACTTTTGGCATCATTGCATCAAATGGCATTTTCCAAAGATGAGACATACATATATATATATATATATATATATATATATATATATATATATATTATGATGATGATACCGTCGGAGGTGTGAGCCGACGATGCCCCGGGAGTGTCGGGATGCCCGGATTGTGTGTGCCGGATGCCCGGAGGTGTGTGCCAGATGCCCGGAGGTGTGTCCCGGAGGTTCCTCGCGATGCTAGGTTGGGTGCGAGCGATATATGAGGGATGCAAACACTGGTCCCTGGAAGAAAAAATGAGATCCTTTTGAAAAGTAAAATGGAAATTGAATCATGCGCATGTGTGTGTGCATATGGCATGGGATATAATTGCCTATGAAATTGAGTTGATACTATATGGCATTGAGAATGCGATCATGAAGGTATTGAATGGATCTCATGGGGATATATATATACATACATGATTGTATGGATGTTATGAATCATGTGCATGTATGTGTATATGGCATGGAATATGAATTGCTTTAATGAATGAATCTCATGGAAATGCAAGAATGAAGGCATATGCATTGTTTGACACGGGTGCTACGCATTCATTTATATCTGAAAGATATAGGCAATTGAGTAAAATAGAAACTACGCCTCTTGAGACGCCTCTTTGTGTTTCCACGCCTTTAAAGAATATGGTGTTATCTACAATGATGTGTGCAAAATGTAAGATAACTATAGAAGAGCGGGATAGGGAAATAGATCTAGTTGTGATGGCTATGTATGACTTTGATGTTATCATAGGAATGGACTGGCTCCATAAGTATCGGGCTAAGGTGGATTGCTATAGGAAAGTGATCCAGTTCATGTTACCTAATCAGTCTAGTTTTGAATCTTTGGAGGTCAAACAAACCCCTCTACAGCCATCATCTCAATGGTAGAAGCTCGTGAACTACTTGACAAAGGATGTCAAGGATACCTAGCAGTAGTAAGAGATCTTACTAAGAAAGAGGCCAAAATCGATGAGATTCGAATAGTCAGGGAATTTCAGGATGTGTTTCCTGAGGAGTTGCCTGGATTACCACCGGAACGAGAGATCGAATTTGAAATTGAACTAATGCCTGGAATAGGACCAATATTGAAAGCCCCGTATAGAATGGCCTTGGTGGAGCTGAAGGAGTTGAAGGTACAACTACAAGAGTTGCTTGATAAGGGATTTATTAGGCCAAGTGCTTCACCTTGGGGTGCACCAGTTCTATTTGTGAAAAAGAAGGACGGGTTGATGCGTCTATGTATTGACTATAGACAGCTGAACCAAGTGACTATAAAGAATAAGTATCCCTTGCCTAGAATTGATGATTTATTTGACCAGTTGCAAGGAAGTTCAGTCTTTTCTAAAATTGACTTAAGGTCAGGATACCATCAGTTAAAGATAAAGAAAGAAGACATTCCTAAGACTGCATTTAGGACTTGTTATGGACATTATGAGTTCCTAGTTATGCCTTTTGGATTAACGAATGCACCAGCCGCATTCATGGATTTAATGAATAGGATATTTAAGCCTTATCTGGATCAGTTTGTAATTGTCTTCATTGATGATATCCTGATATATTCTAAAGGACTTGAAGAGCATGAATGACACCTAAGGATAGCATTGCAAACATTAAGAGATCATAAGTTATACGCCAAATTCAGTAAGTGTGAATTCTGGCTAGACCAGATAATATTTTTAGGGCACGTAGTGTCGGGTAATGGAATTGCAGTAGACCCTGCAAAGGTTGAGATGGTAGTGAATTGGCCGAGACTGACAACGCCGACTGAGATACGGAGTTTCTTAGGGTTGGCTGGCTATTATAGGAGGTTTATAGAAGGATTTTCACACCTGGCAGGCCCTTTAACAAAATTGACTCGGAAGAATGTGAGGTTTGAATGGAGTGGAGAATGTGAAAGGAGTTTTCAATAACTTAAAAGGAAGTTAACTACAGCCCCAATTCTAACTATACCATCTAGGTCTGATGGATTCACAGTGTATAGTGATGCTTCTCATAAAGGACTGTGATGTGTTTTGATGCAGCATGGCAAGGTCATAGCCTATGCATCGAGGCAGTTGAAACCTCATGAGTTAAATTACCCAACCCATGATTTAGAATTGGCAGCCATAGTATTTGCTTTGAAAATATGGAGACATTATCTGTATGGAGAGAAATTTGAAATCTATACAGATCATAAGAGTTTGAAGTATTTGTTTTCGCAAAAAGAGTTGAACATAAGATAGAGAAGGTGGATGGAATTATTAAAAGATTATGACTGTGAAATACGATACCATCCAGGAAAGGCAAATAAGGTGGCAGATGCCCTTAGTCGAAAGTCGGCTATGGACATGGCTAGTCTAAGAATAACAGAGTGGAATCTATTAAAGTCAATTGTGGATTCAAACTTCAAGTTGGAAATAGACCACCTTACTGGTATGCTCACTGCATTAAGGATTGAGCCTGAAATTATTCAGAAAGTTAAGATTCTACAGGAATCTGATCTAGAGATTGTGGAAATACGAGACACTGTGTCTTTAGGGAAAAGACCAGAGTTTCAAATCTCTGAGGATGGAGTAGTAAGATGCCAAGGACGGCTATGTGTTCTTGATAATGAAGAAGTAAGAAGGGAGATCCTATCAGAAGCACATAAAAGTAATTATAGTATTCATCCGGGGAGTACAAAAATGTATAGAAATTTACGCCAGCAATTTTGGTGGAATGGCATGAAGAAGGATATAGCTAAATATGTTTCCCAGTGTTTAACATGCCAGCAAGTGAAAGCGGAACACCGCAAACCCGCAGGACGATTGAGACCCTTGGACGTACCAGAATGGAAATGGGAGCATGTGACGATGGACTTTGTGCAAGGATTGCCAATGACATCAAGTGGTCACGACTCTATTTGGGTAATAGTAGATCGTTTGACTAAGTCTGCTCATTTCCTAGCGGTCCGCGTAGACTATTCGATGGATAAACTTGCTGAGATATATGTAAGCCAAGTGATACGCTTACATGGTGTTCCTGTAACGATCACATCTGATCGAGACTCTAGGTTTACTTCAAATTTTTGGCGAAGTCTCCAAAATGCTTTAGGGACAAAGCTTCAATTTAGTACTGCTTTTCATCCCCAAACAGATGGACAAACGGAAAGAGTGATCCAAATTTTAGAAGATATGCTGAGAGCTTGTATTATTGATTTTAAGGGAAGTTGTGATGAAAAATTGCACTTGATAGAGTTCGCCTATAACAATAGTTTTTAGAAAAGTATAGGCATGGCTTCATATGAAGTATTATATGGAAGAAGGTGCAGGACTCCTATTTGTTGGAATGAAGTGGGTGAAAGGAAATTGATAGGACCTGAATTGGTACAAATTACTACTGAGGCTGTTGAAATTATCAGGAAAAGACTTAAAATAGTCCAGAGTAGGCAGAAAGACTACTCAGATAAGCGTAGAAGGCCTTTGGAGTTTAGTGTGGGAGATCACATATTTCTTAAAGTATCTCCAATGAAAGGAATATCACGATTTGGAATGAAAGGAAAGTTAGGTCCCAGATTTGTTGGACCCTTTGAAATACTCGAAAGAATAGGAGACGTAGCTTATCGTTTGGCGCTGCCTCCTAAATTGGGAAATTTACATGATGTGTTTCATGTGTCGATGCTAAGGAGATATCGGCCGGATCCTGGTCACATACTCGATCATGAAGCCATCAAAGTGGATGAGAGAGTGAGGTACATCGAAGAGCCTGTGCAAGTACTGGACCGAAAGGAGCAAGTTCGTAGAACCAAGAAAATCCCATTGGTTAAGATATTATGGCGACATCATGATGTGGAGAAAGCCACATGGGAAAGTGAAGATAAGATGAAGGAAAAGTACCCTCACTTATTTCAAGAGGCATAAGTGAAGTCAAATTTCGAGGACGAAATTCTCTAAGGAGGGGAGAATTGTGGCATCCTAAAATTTCATAACGATCCCTAGATACCCTGCAACCCTTGAAAAGGTATCGGAAGTACCATCGGACTATATTGCAGTCATTAGACCGACGGATTCCAATTAAACAAGGCCGAACATTGGATGGACTATTGTTTTGATTTGGAAATGTATCATATATCTAAGTGTGATCAAGGATTGTACTAAAGGATAAATTGACAAGGAATTTTCTGTCCTTGGCCGTGTACTCTATAAGTTGGATTTTCATTGATTATTGTTGCAATTTTATGGCCATGTGAGTATTTGAGATTATGAAATTCAGTGGGGATTAAAGTAAATTGTTAAGAGCAATTATGGGCTTATTTAGTATTATTTTTGGGCCATTTAAAAGTTGGACTTTAGACCCAAAAGTGTTGGGCCCAAAGTGGGCCAAGAGGCCCAGCCCAAGAAGCCCCCAAGGGCCGTCGACTGAAGGAGGGGTGGGGGGAACCGGATGGGCCTCCTCCATGTGTCTTCAACAAGAAGACACTTGTCTCCTTCTTGGAGACAAGTGTCCTTCCATGCAAAATTAATCAAAGGCAAGTAATTAAACAACCAAAAAGGAAAAGGGGAGGGGGCGGATTGAGCAAGGCACCGAGAGAGAGAGAGAGAGAGAGAGAGAGAGAGAGAGAGAGAGAGAGAGAGAGAGAGTGAGAGTGAAGTCAAGAGAGAAGGAAGAAGACCGGCCGCCGTGCATCCGCCTAGCCACCGCCGTCGGTCGAGCCTGCCTTGCCCCGCCGTTGTGCTTGCTGTGATTTTCTTTGGATTTGAGGCAAGTAGAGTCCATTAGCCTACATTTTGCTTACTGTGGTTGTGTACGCAGTGAAATGGGTGTTAGAAATGCTTGGGTTGTGGTGCTAGATGCTAAATTTCGAGTGATGGTGCTAGTCTTCCTAGAACAATCAAGCTGTTGCATGTAAAAACAGTCTGACCCCTTGCGGTTTCGTGAATTTTATAAAATTATCCAGTTAGAATTTGATCTTGTGTTCTTGATAAAAGTTGTATATGACATCTTGAGGAGTAACATACTAAAATTTGAGAAGAAACGGACAAGTATTGGTCGGTGAAATTATTTTTCTTTGAAGTGTTAGATCTGGAAATCGCTACCGAGGGTTTTGGGTGGTTTTGGTGAATGTAGCTCATGATCTATAAGGAATCTGACTTCGAGTTCTGCACAAAAATTTTACCTCTAGGTCTTGGCTATAACGTATCAAAATTTTAGAATTTTCTGAATTGATTTAGGGTTTATACCGGATTTATGAATTAAACTGTGCAATGGTGATGTTTGAAATTTTGAGGCTGTAATGCATGGACCGTAGCTACTCGTACGAAGCTCTTTTGACATGGTGTTCTTCATGAAACCTTTTTCTCTAGATCTTTTTTATGACATGTTAAATTTTCAGAATTTATTGAGATCCTATATAGCCGGCGGCAGGTAATGTGTCATGGTGTAATGCAATGCAGGAAATGCAGACATGACAATTTATAAACAAGCAGCACTTCATAATTTCAAAACATAAACATTCATTCCCAACTTCACACATGCAAGACAAGGGGTTAACAATCACTCCTCCCCTTATAACTCCCAACTAAAAAAACATTTAACACTCACATTAGGGACATACTCGCTATCCTCGCTGCCAAACAAAAATTATTTTTGAACAAGATGGATTTAGGCCTAAGTCCTCTAAAGTTTAAACTAAGTCCTCAGTAGAGTCTCCAAGCTGTCGAGACCTACCCCTCGAGGGGAGGGAACAGGTTTAGGGGAATTGCCTAAAGGACGGGCCTATGTTCCAAGATTAAGCTTAGGCTCTCTCAAGCCCATATCTCGGGTGACACTGGGATATTCTTAAGAATTTTGCAAAAAGGAGTTGCCACTAGCCTATTGGGGTCGGCTAGAAATCAAGTGATGCATGAAAATGTATCTCACTTCCTACACAACCAGAGAATCTAGGGTCAGGGACTTGATTACACTAATTAATCAATTAGTGCCATTTCGGTACCTAATCGTGTTCATTTTAAAAGAAAATATTTTTGTCAGGTAGTTTGAATTGATTTTACACCTATCCATTAGCATATGAGGTGATCATGCAAGTACGCAATCATTAAAGTAACAATTTGCAACCAAAATCTCAATTGCAATAAACTTTAGTACGTGCAATTAAACATGCGAAATAATCAATATACAAGCAAATAAAGGCCTAATTACACTAAGAAGGCAGGGCATGGCAATTCCTAACTAAACACTACATTTTTAACTTTCGAAATTTTTTTAATTATTTTAATTTTTTCGAAAAAAAATATTTGTTTTTTGGGCGAACTGAGTTGGGTCCAGTTTGACCTGACCCGGGTATGACTCGATTGGGGCGGGCCGGTCCAACCCGCCCGGGTTTTACCACTTGGGGGCGGGCCGGTCAGCCCGCCCGTAAGGACCAGGATTGGTCCTAGTCAATGGGGCCCAATCCTCTTGTAAGTGGGCTCCCCTATAGGCCCACGCAAAAAAAAAAAAAAAAAAAAAAGGCCGAGTGGGCCAGATTTGTGATCTGGCCCAACTCGGCTTGTCCTCTAGTTTGCGACCGCTCGGTCGTGACTAGAGGAGGCCATGACAACGTGCAGCTCCGAGGGGTCCTCCGAGGAGGGCGGCAGTGGCCGGCGCCAATCAGGGGGCTTGTCGGAGTGGCAAGGGGGCGGTCGAGGGCGGTGCTCTAACGGAACACGATCCCTTTGCTCTGCAACTACCCAGTCGTGGCAAGGAAAGAGGCAGAGGCGCACGGCTCAGATTGCTTCTGGCTGGGGCGTGACAGACGGGTTTCAGGTAGGCAGAGGCATAGCTTGGCTTTCGGCCAGGCCATGGCAGCACTCCGGCAACTAAAAAGCTGACTTGAGGTTCGAGACGATGTCTGATTTTCGCTTGGACATTTCGACAAACAAGTGGAGGGCGCTAACAAACCTAAAGGCCTTTGACTCGGTTGAGACCCAAGCGCGAGTCCAAATGGTTACGGGAGCATACCAGGGTGACAGGAAATGTAGCGGGGGGATGGGTGATGGTCGGAGCTCGCCTAAAACGGTCGAGGGAGCTCCGACCGGCTCAATTTCAAGGACTCCCGCAAGGTGCTTGTTAAAAAGGCTAACATGGATCCGATGGAGTTGGAGGCGGTCAGCAGCTCCGGCAGCGATCGGCGGCTCAGCGGGGTGTCCTCCTCCTTTGCTTCCTTCTTCGGCCTGTTCTCCGTCTCTTCCTTCTCCGTTCGCCTCCCCTGCTCTGTTTTCTCTCCTATTTCCCCCCCCCCTCTTTTTTTGTTCCCCCTATTCTGTGCCTCCTCCTCCCTTCTCCCTCTGTGATTGCCCCTTATCCTCTACCCCTACTCTCACTGCTCCTGTCTTTTCTCCCTTTGCTGTAGGTTGCGCGCGCTAGGGATGCCAGGGAAGGAGAAGACTTGTTCGTCGTTGGCTGGGTTGAAGGTAGGGAGCAGCTAGGGCGTAGGCTGGGCTAAAGGGAAGAAAATGGGGCTAGGTCAAGGCCCATGTGAGGGCGGGGGAAGAAGAAAGGAAGAGGGGCAGGTTAGGCCAAAGCCAGATCCGGCCCAACCCGACCCCTAAACTTTAAAAAAAAAAAATAATTCATTAATTTTTTTAAATTAATTTTGTTGTTTTTTTGTTGTTGTTGTTTTTTTGTTTTTGGTTGAAAAATAGGTGTCAACACTTAGCATTAGAATTACCTAGGACAGAGATGCTAAGAAGTTGTTCTTATTGCAAGAGAAGTACATCGGAAAGATTCTTTAGAAATTTTGCCTGGTCAAGGCTAAAGTGGTTTGTACTCCTCTTGCTGCCCACTTTAAGTTAAATGCAAGGTAAAGTCATATGACTGATAAAGAGAAGAAATACATGGAAAGTGTTCTAGATGCTTCAATTGTAGGAAGGTTGATGTATGCAATGATATGTACACATCCAGACTTAGCACATGCAATTGGCGTTGGTAGTTGTAATTTGTCAAATCCATGTAAAGAGCACTGGAATGTAGTAAAGTGGTCATGAGGTATCTTTGGGGAACTTCCAATTTGAAACTCAATTTCGAAACTGGGAAACTTGAGTTAGTTGGATACATAGATTCCAACTTGGCAAGAGATATTAATAGTCGTAAATCTACTTCTGGTTATTTGATTTCTTTTCTCAGTAGGGCTGTGTCATAGAAGTCAAGATTGCAGAAGTGCATTGCTATAATATTCTTGATTTCAACCCTTATTTTGGTCCGACTAGTAGGCCACAGATTGGTATGCCAATGGTGGGACTAGGCTGTGAGCCGGCCCATGAGTCGATCATGAGTGGGGTAGCTTGTTTGGGGATCGGCAACCCAAGGATTGGTTATAGGGTGTTTGGCCATGGAAAGGTTATTCAATCGTGAGCATTGGTTGTGGGATGATTCCGCACCACCATGAATCTACGAACAGTCGTGGCTCGACTATGCCCTGTTATTGTACCGATCGCGGGTGATTCTGCCCGGTCGTTGTACCGGTCATGGATGATCATGGATCGATCCAATTCGACTGTGAGTTGAGGCGAATCGATCAATCCTACACGATTACATGACAACCAAGAACCGACCATGGATCAAATAAACTCAACGTGGTTCAGTGTCAGACTGGCCATAAATTGTGGCGCAAGACCCTGGACTAACCCGCGGACTAACCAGAGGACCGGTCGACCAATCCAAGGCCTGGCCCTTGGACCCCGTTGCGAGCCTTTTCTCAATAGAGGGGAAATTCGAACTCGGTTTCACTAGTTAAGCCTGATTGCATTCGGCTTTATCCGATCATGGCTTAGGCACGAACCTCAGGCCAAATAAGGTAATTGATTGTGATTGGACTCGATTGACTCCCGCCCAAAGAGACGGCCTTCTAACTTGATATTTCTCATGGTGTATTTAATGTCCTTGGAAGGTAGCCTATTAATGCATGATGACTAAGTAGGACACTTGGCCCATTTGTCTTACTCTTGGAATGTAATCATGAAATTTTGGATGGTTATATATTAAGAGAGGATGAGTCATAAGCTCATTAATAGTACGGAGTGACTCATGGCGTAGAAGAATGATGACAAGGGATCTTAGGTCAAGTAGGGCGCCACCTCTTCTCCTCAGGCTTGCTACTTAAGGTTCCATAGGTTTTGACTCTTCAGTTTCTCGAAATCCCTAGACCTTTTCCATTTTCCAATTTTACAGAGCTCTTTGTACTTCGCATTTGGAGAAACTTCCTTCATAAATGTTGTTCAATATACCTTAATCTATAACATACTTAAATTTCATATTTTCTGAGGTTAAATGGTTGGGACGAAGGCCCAATCAATTACCGTATAGAAATTGTCCGGTGTAGTAAAAATAGCAATCAGATTGCCTTCTTGAATTTTTACAAAATTTTCCTATTCGAATTTGAACATTTTTTCTTCACAAAATTTTTAAAGGACGTCCATTTCTACAACATATAGAAATTTCAAAGTGTTTTGGGAAGATTTGGATTTGAAATGAGTCTCTCTTCGACTGTTGAATCTATCCGACGGACGAATTTTTAGGCTGTGTTAAGTGATTTGCTGCTCTTTCCACAGAACGAATTGGACTTTTCTCTATTCATAAAAAATGCCAGTTAGGGTCTTATCTACAACACATTAAAATTTTATAATTTTTCGAGCCCATGTGATAAGGTATTGACATTGATTTCGAAAATTGCTCGAAACTGTTTTCACCCCACGATAAGAGGGCCACACGCCCAACTTGGAAGGGGAGGGGGCTGCACGCCCAACTTAAGGAACAAGGCTAATCTAGAGTCTTCTTAATTGAGGATGAGGATGCATTAAATACTTTTAGACTCTAGTCCTTCAATGGCAAGATTAAGGTGTTCCCAATGGCATAGAACTAATCATTCCCTAGGATGAGACTGGAATACCAAGTTGCCTTACATTTAGTACTCTCCTTAAATGATTATTGACTTAGGAAATATCAGAGGCCAATAATGGAGCTCTTCAAGAAGATCTTGGATAGCAATTATTGGGGGAGATAAGGAGGATCACTTCATTATTAAGAGCCATCAATACAAATCTAGATGGACCAATTAAGAGCTTGCCACTTGGAACTTAAAAGCCTTTGGAAGAACCTATAGACTTGCCACCTCGCTTCCAGACTTTCCACCTAAGCTATTGACATTAAATGCCTTATCAAGACCATTAATGAAGGGTGTTCTATAAATAGGGGGAAGGCTCATTCTCTCCTAAGCATCCACACACACAAACTTCTCTTCCTCTCTTCTTCTTCTTCCTTGGTCATTCACACTGACCCCTCCATCTCTCTCTCCTCGGCTCTCTCTTTAGGTGTCCTTGCTGCCGTTCACCGCCACTTGAGGCCGCCGGTCTAGAAAGTTGTAAGTAGAATTTACTAACGTTTGGTTAGGACGTTGTGTTGAGTCCATTCAAGCTCGTAACAAGTCCATGTTTGATTCGTTGTTCTAATTGATGTTTTATTCATGCTTGCTTGAGTTGATTTTAGATTAATGATGGACCTTGGTTTAGTCTTTGGCTTGTGAATTTAAAGTGTCTAGGTTCATGTGCTTATTCTACTATGCCTCTATTTTACTTTGATCCTAATAGTTTTGAAAGATCTTTCGAAGAAAACTTGTTGTGACCTATCCCTCGAGGAAGAGAATAAGTTTAGGGGTATTGCCTAAAGGATGGACCTAAGGCCCATGATTAGGCACGGGCTCTCCCAAGCCCATACCTCGCGTGACATTGGGGTATTTTTAAGAATTTCGCAATAAGAAGTCGCCACTAGCCTATTGGGGTCGGCTAGAAACCAAGTGAAATATGGGAGTGTACCTCACATCCTACTTAACCAGAGAATCTAGGGTCAGGGACTTGATTACACTAATTGACTAATTAATGCCCTTTCGGTACCTAATCTTGTTCATTTTAAGAATAAAGATTTTTGTCAAGCAGTTTGGATTGATTTTACACCTATCCACTAATATGTGAGGTGATCATGCTGGTACGCAATCATTAAAATAATAATTATTGCTACCAATATCCTAATTGCAGTAAAATTGAGCACGTGCAATTAAACATTCACAAACGTAATTAAATATGCAAATTAAACATGTAATATATAATCAATGTACGAGCAAATAAAGACCTAATTACACTAAGAATGCAAGACATGGGAATTCCCAATCAAACCCGCATTTTTAGATTTTCGAATTTAAAAAAAAAATTATGCCAAGCCAGGTCGGGTCCGGTTTGACCCGACCTGTGTCTAACCCGGTCGGGCGGGTCGGTCCAACCCACCCGAGTTCGGCCCGAATGGGGGGTGGGTCAGTTGACCCGCCTGAAAAGAGCAAGGCTCGTTCGACGAGCCTAATCCCTTTTGCAAAAAGGCTCCCCGCAAGCCCACAACCCAAACCGACCCTGGCCCATTGGCCTGCGGAGCGAGAGGGGTCAATCGAGCTAGATCCATGATCTGTGTGGCACCCCTCGACGGCCCCCAATCCGATAGGGTCACCACACATTACTACCTTTCTCTTAACTTGAAAGTCTATTACTCTAATACCATAGGATTTCGATAAGTCCATGAGTTCTAGGGTTCTATATCATTTCCATTGGTCCTTGCGCAAAATATGACGGAAGCGTATCCATCAACTCTCTTTCCTATATTCAGAAACGATACACACCAACTAAACACTTTTATAGATAATAGCCGGAGACTTTTATTTACATAAACTAGATGGACATCGTTAGTCGGTACACCAAAATGCCATAGTTTTCTATACCGGCTATACTTCAAAAGTTACCCAACACTTCTAATAGCTATATACATAAAGTCCATCGTTCAGTGTCGGCATCCAAAAATTTCTTCCTCTGCTAACCCCATCTCACGGTCACACCTAGCCACTCGGTCCATTTGCTGGTGGTGGTGGCAGCGGCCCCAGCGTTCGTCCATCCCGACGAGCGAATACGGCGACATACTCCTAGAGTACAAGGCCGGTGGGAAGACCGGTATCGAACATCATAATCACTCTCACCCGCATGAATGTTAGTCCTCGCACCTCAGGGTCCTAATATTCTAACCGCTCCCACTGTAAGTCCATCGGGACTCCATAGAATGTTCCGGGAGGTGCGGGCAGCAGAGGCATCGTGCTTAGTCTGAAATGTTAGTCCCCACAAGGGGTGAGTATAACCACCCAGCAGCAAAAGATCTACTAAACTACATTATGTAGAACCATCACCATCTAATTTCATGCAAAATTCACAAAACACATAATCAAAGGAATAGGTATGCATCAAATCAATGGAACTTTTCAAAGTAATAGCAAGTGCAGTTTCAAAACCAGAACACATCATTTCAATCACAAGGGTCCCGTTATAAGGCCAAACTGTTATGAGACGTCCCATACTGTGCCACACAATTTTGTCCTATAGTCAGGCGCAACTTAGCAAAACCATTAGTTTTAAAACTCAAAAGATTTTTCTCCCGGAGGACTAGTGTTTGCATCCCTCTGGGCATTCACACCCAACCAGGCGTCGCGAAAGCCTTCGGTTCCATATTTTAGTCACCGCGCATCTGGAGTGTGTCATGTCTCAACTCTAGGCATCTTGCACCTCACCTAGCATCACAAGGAATCTCCAGGGCTCACCACGTGAATGGTTACCCCTACCCTCCGAAATCTGTATCTTCATACATCCGGACATCCCGACACTCCCAGGGAATCTCTAGGGCTCACCGGTCCCCAGGCATCCAGAGCGTGTCATGTCTCACCTCCAGGCATCCCGTCACCTGGGTATCGTTAACCCAAGGGTCCAACGGCACCGATAACATCTCAGCCATGGTATAGCAACTAAATCATTTCAATACCAAAATATTTTCAAATCATCAATATGGAGAATCCCTTGGATTTTATCCTGAAAGTCCACTTTCACAAGTACGTTTGGAAATCAGCAAGACGATAAATTTAGATTTCAATCCAAACTTGAATAGTTTAAAATACTTTCTATAAAAGGTTCAGAAAATTGAAAATAAGATTCATTCTTTTAAACATTTGAAAACTATATCTTAGTATTACACAAATTGAAAGATTTCCAAAACGGTTTTCAAACAAAATTCGTAAGCTTTCATCACCGCAAGATATAATGCACAACCGAAGTTCATAATTGAACTACTCATAAGGATTCCTCAAATTCCTAAACCTGATTTACTTCAATCATCTTAGAATTCAGCATCCAACATCCAAAACTCAAATCTTTTCAATCTAGCTGCACTACTTCAGACAACAACGGCATTACATTACATAGCCTAGTAGACTTTCACTTGCCTTAGTTTCGATGGTGTCAACAACAAGAAATCGAGAAGCTCGCGATCACGGACACGACTCTGCAATAGCAAGTGCGAGCGGCGTCATCAGCAGCGCGCATGCACGGGCGGAGGGGACGGTCTCCTTCCTTCCCTCTCACTCTCACTCGCTGCTCTCTCTCTCTCTCTCTCTCTCTCTCTCTCGCCTAGTTTCGCTCGAACATTCTCTCTCTTGCTCTTGTTTCCGTGCCCTTTTGTTCCTTCACTTAGTTGACCAACTCAGTCAATGCATGTAGATTCGGTGGCGTCAAAGACCGAAGACAGCTGGGTGAGACATGTCTTCTTCATGCATGATCGGGACTCAGCGGCAGCCATGTGGGTGGGCGACGTGGCTGCGGTTGGGTGCCGCTTGGTCAACAAATGTCTTCCTTCGGTTGACCATCCCAACACGTGTGCATGGCCAAGGAAATGAGGGTCTTCGAGCAGCATGGGCTGCATGGGTCAATTTTCTATTTGTTTGTTGACCCGCACAATGGAGACACATGCATGGTCCTCATGCATGGCTATGGAGTCCATAGTTTTCATGTCTTAATGGAAGAGAGTAGATGGATGTGGTTGCATGGGCGTGAAATGAAATCTCTCAGCTCCTTCGCCTAAGGTACATACTCAATGGAAAACGGCTAAAGTTCGAATGACAGGTAACTTGTCAACACATCCTTTGGAATAAACCTCGGTCTGGTTGGTAATGGTATGTAGGGAAATATATATATATATTTTTTACGAGACTATAATTTATTCGATGATCGGACTATGACCAAACGTAACATCTCGATCCAACGGTGATGATGAAATGGTGTCCACAAATGGTACCAATGACATAGTTCGACGATGCTTCCATCGATCTGTCATGAAACGTCACATATTCGAGGGTCGACAAAAATCTGGATGTCACAATCTGGCTTGGCCCAACCCCTCCTCCTCTAGTCTGCAACTTCCTAGTTGTGACCAGAGGAGGAGACGCTGCGCTCGGGCGATTCTTCGGCTCGGTTATAGCGGCGCTGCCTTAGATGGGGCGGAGGACGATGCTCGTGCTCTAGCCAGACCACGACATCCCCTTCGGCGGCCAATCGCTCCTGCTAGATCTCTGGATAGGGGACCAAAGGTTGACTTTCAACTCGGCATTTTAGCGAGCAGGTGGTGCGCGCTAGTAGGGCTAGGGATTTTCGACTCGGTCGAGGCTCAAGCGCAGACCCTGAGGGCTAATGGACCACACCAGGCCGTCAAGCAAGACAACGGGGATGGGTAGGGGGCCGAAGCTTGCTTGAACTGGTCGGGATGAGCTCCAACCAGCTCATTTCTGGAGACACACACCAAGTACTCAATGAAAGGCCTAACTGGGTTCTAGTGGGAATGGCGACTGTCGGCGGCTCACCAGCGGCAGCTAGGTGTTTCAAGAAGTCCTCAGCTCCTTGGCTGACCTCCACGAGCCTCTCTCCTCCTATTTTCTCTCCGGTTTCCCCCTCGACTCCTCCTCGACTCTGCGTTTTTGTTCCTCTTTTCTTCTGTCCTCCCTTCTTGCGGTGCCGTCTACCTCTCCCTTCTCTCCCTACGGTGCCCACGCTCTGCTTCTCCTGCTCTACTCTCCCATCTCCCCCTCGACTCCTCCTCGACTCTGCATTTTTGTTCCTCTTTTCTTCTGTCCTCCCTTCTTGCGATGCCGTCTACCTCTCCCTTCTCTCCCTGCAGTGCCCTTGCTCTACTTCTCCTGCTCTGCTCTCCCATCTCCTGCTCTGCTGCTTCACTTTTCTCTTGCTATCTTTTTTGCTGCAGGTTTTTGGGTGCGAAGATGGCTGGAGGGAGAAGGCAAGTTGGGATAGGCTGAGCCGAAGGGGAAAAGGGCCGGGCCCACATGGGGAAGGGAAGGAGAGGCGGGCCGGGCCAAGGTCGGATCCGGCCCGACCCGGCCTCTCTCGTTTTTTTTTTTTGATTATGTATTTAAAAAAAATAAGGTGTCAACAAAACTCGATGTTGTTTTATAAACTATTCTAAATTACTTTTGTAAATGTATGTTCACGACCCGAGTTCTGAATAAGGGTTTCGTCGGCTTTGGACAAATGCAAGACCACAACGGATTGGCCCCTTTCATGGTCTCGGTATGATATTGAGATGTATCGTTCCCGAGCCAAGTTTGGTACTAAATCGGTGTAGCAAGCAAATCGAAACAAGCCACAAACCCTAATTCATGCTCGGCATGCTCAAGGACTTGGAATTAGTAAGACATTCCACACACTTATTACGCATGGCACGCCTTCGGGCCTTGAACTAAAGACGAAGATAAGAACCGAATTATAATGCTTGATGCATGGACACATGAGGAACTAAATTCTAGCAGTCGACCAATGGATTCGGTGACATTGCCCGATTAAGTTCGGATGCCTGACGGACTCATTGTCGGAGGATAGCCATCACCCTTGGATTACGGAATGTTGCCCGATGGATTTCGGATGCCCGATGGATTCCGGAAGAGTCGATGGATTTTGACTATTAATAAATGAATCCTATGTGCATGAGGTTCTGACATTATGAAATGGATCCTTGGTGCATGCTTGTATTTAACTGTTTGAGGGTCTCTCATGATTTTATTAAAGGCATGATTTTCATCTTGCTATTGATCTGTCATCGATAAGTGTTTTGGGATAAGTTATGTGCTTGTGGAAAGACGATGCATCATCCTACCCGAATTTTAGTAAGTTTTACTTACTGAGTAATACTTACGCATTGTCTCTTTTCAGACTTGTAGGATGGCTGCGCCGCCCGTGAGGTTCGGCATCCCCACGGAGATTACCGTGTTGGAAATGTTGCTCTACTTTGCTGGCATGGATAAATACTATCGGATGGTCACTACGATTGTTTGGGTGGATGAAGGGTTGAATGAACTCGTTCCCCACAAGTACCGAGCTTGGTACGAGTGTTTCGATGAGGATTTTGTTGGTCCACTTCGTGGCTTCGATGGCCCACCAGGGCGTGATGGAGATGCTCCACCTGACGGTGCCGTAGATGACTACTAGTTAGCTGGTCCTTATAGGGGGAACCGTTTTTGGTTAGAATCTCATTAGAGGAGATAGGGTTACTCCGAAGTTGATGTACTTTTGGAAAGGACCGTATGCTTTTATAGTGTAAAGCTTAGCTCAAGTAGAAGGGCTTGTAATATTAAAAGGAAAGACATGTAATCATATGAAGTAGGCCATGTATATGTAAATATATGGTTGCACGTGTGTTTTCCTACTACTTTTGATGTTGCGATACTATGGTGATTGGGTGTTGATTTATTGCTTCCGCGTGTGCTTAATTCAAAGACTTATAAAAAGAAAGAAGTACGGGTCGGCGACACACCTGGGATGTCACGAAAAATATAACCCTTACTGCTCATGACCCTAGAGATGAGGTTGGGTTCGCTATAGTTGGACTTTCTACAACAGAAGCTGAATTTATTGTGGTGATCGAAGCAAGTAAAGAAATGCTATGGCTGAAGAAATTCTTAGAAGAACTCAGGTCTGAGCAAAATAGGTATGCATTATTCCGTGACAATCAAAGCACAATTCATCTTGGTAAGAATTCATCTTTTCATTCTAGATCGAAAACATATTGATGTTAGATATCATTGGATAAGAAATGTTCTAGATGAGAAGCTGTGGGAACTTGAGAAAATTCATACGGACCATAATGGTCCCGATATGATGATGAAGACTCTATTAAGGGAAAAGCTTGAACATTGCCGATTGATAGCAAGGTCGTGAGGGGGAAATTTGTTAGCTGGGTTCACTCTTAAATGGAGGAAGCCCAATGAATAGTAAGCTTAAAATGGCTTGAGCCTATATGATAAGTCATATGGAGAAATAGGGTTTCTCATTATTTTTTAAATGTCAGCTATAAGGAAGTTAGTAGAGACGCAGTAACAAGAGAAAAAGAAAAAGCAAAAAAACTGGGGTTTGGGAATCGATCTGATTTACAACAAGATGGCATTGGAGGTCCACTCGTGGTTCTATTGAGCTGAAATTTTGTCAGCGTATTTGTGGTGCACTCTTCTTGAATCTAGATGATTTGATTTTCATTTGAGGCTCCATACATTAGGTTTTTCTTTGCTTGATCAAAACTTGCGTTTTTTGTCAGATTTATCCTTAATCTATTGTGAAATTTATGCGTATTGCTAAGAATGATGTTATTGAGGTCTTTTTTTTTTTTTTTGTGAAAGTAAGTAATTGTATTTAGCTTTGCCAACTATACAAGATAAAATCTCGACAGCAAAACTTGCATTCAAAATGACATGACGTCAAGGCGAGTGGAAGGGTACCGAGATGAAAAACAGCAAGCAACAAATGGTAACAGCCACCACACAGCAAGGAAGAGCCAAACAACAGCCACCGCCAGCAACCAAAGCAAAAAACAAAAGGCAACTGAGGGATCAAACGGACGTAGCCAGATCACCCCAAGCACCAAACCAAAAAGGAAAGGCACAGTTCAAGCATCCCAGTCGAGAGAAGCCGCGACCAACACGAACCAGGGGAGGAGGAATCTTCGGTGAAACAGCTAACCCCAAGGAACTCGGCGATAGCTCAGCACAAGAATGTCCACCCCCGAAGGGTATACAGTTCGAAGGAGACAGACAATGGAACAACCATTCTCAAGGATCGAACCCACTGCTGGAATAGCAACTACATGGAAATCAGCTTCGTAGATTCGGTCAAGAATCACCTGAAGAGAAAACAATTGGATCGATGCCCCAGGCACACTGGAGTTTGCTGTTCCTCGCGGTACTGTAGACATTCCTGAAAGTTAGAGCCTTATCTCGGACAACCTTAAGGAGATGGTTCTTCAGGGCCGGGATCGTAGGAGTTAGCTCTCTAAACAAAATATCATTCCTGTTCTTCCATATAATGTGATAGAGGGCTCCAAGGGAGAAACGGGCAATGCATTTAAAGAATTCTTTACCCTATAGTAGAGTCATAGCCCATCGAAGATTATCCGCCTAGGACCTGTTGTGCCATGGTAGATTGCACCCGGTGGCCCAAAAAAAAGTAAGGCCGGTGGTGATGTGGCATCCAAAGAACAAATGGTCGATGGAGTCCGGACTCTCATTGCAAAAAGCACACAAACCACTATCAATTCTACCATACGACAATAATAGTGCTTGGGTAGGGAACCTGTACTAGGTAATAAGCCAGAGATTGAACTGGTAACGGGGTGAGATGGAAGAACTCCAAATGAAGGTGTGCCAGGAGACATGGTCCTTCTTCCGCCTCATGGCCTCCCAGGCCGAGGCGACCGTGAAACTCCCAAACGGACACTCCTTCCACCAGAAACGATCTGCATTCTGAGAGAGGATGGGGAGAGCAAGCTACCATGAATCCAGAACATCCTTTAAAGGCTGACCAATGGGGGAATAAGGATCCGTAACGGTTGCCTGCCATGGTATCCTAGAGTTGTAGATGAAAAAGTCTGAAAAAAATTAGATTTAACAGCCCCCTAAGGTGCCAGTAGTCGAACTAGAGGGAAGCCGAGTGTCCATCCCCTATACTGCACTGGAAGTAGTTGCGATAAGGCCTCCTAAGTTGGAAGATCTTCTTCCAAGCTCACGAACAGTAGGTCGGTTTGCTGGCAACCCATAAATTTTTTCTTTTTAAGAAGGTGGAGTGGATCCACCTACACCATAAGGACTCTTTATCAGAGAAAATGATCCATATATGCTTGAGCATAGCTGCCTTATTATAATCCTAAAGCCTTCTAATGCCAAGACCGCCCTCATCTTTTGGAAGGCAAACATCCTCCCAAGCAACCTTCGCACCCCCTACCTAGGGCGGGGCCTTTCCAGAGGAACTGCTTGAGGGTTCGCTCAATCTGGTCCAGTACAGCTATGGGAATAATGAAAACACTAGCCCAATAAGCTTGAATCACATAAAGGACAGACCTAATCAGTTGTAGATGGCCGGAAAAAGATAGAAATTGATGGGTCCAAGACTATACCCAAGCTGTAATACAATCAACAAGCACACGGCAATCCGTCTTGCTTAGCCTCTTGGTAATGATTGGCACCCCCAAGTAGCGAACCAGTAGGCTCCCCTCATGAAACCCTGGTGAGTGAAGGATTTCACCCCTTGAAGCCGCCGAATCTCCTACCAAAAAGACCTCACTCTTCGTTGGGTTAGGGAGAAGACCACTCTAAGAAGAAAATAAGTCAAGGCCTTCCTTTAGAATGCAAACCGAGGGCAAGTCAGCTTGACAAACAAGAAAACATCATCTGCGAAGAATAAATGTGACAAGCTTGTTGCTTTGCATCTCTAAAAGAATTTGAAGTCTGGCCTCATAGAGCGCCTATAGAGGACTCTGGAGAAAACCTCCATTACCAAGGTGAAAAGGTAAGGGGAGATAGGGTCACCCTGCCAAAGTCCTCTACCTCTGGTAAAAAAACCATGTAACTCCCCATTTAAAGCAATAGAGAATTCAGGGGTGCGAACACATACCAAGATGAGACGAACCAAATGCTCAAGAAAACCGAAACCAAGGAGAACTAGCTCAAGGAAATCCCGGTCGATCGTGTCATAGGCTTTCTGGAAATCCACTTTGATTGCACATTTAGGAGTATAGGGCTCAATGTGGAATCCAGTAAAGAGTTCCTAGGCCAGAATAATACGATCTCTGATCCGCTGACCTTTCACAAAAGCGCTCTAGGAGGGGCTTATCACATCTTTGAGAACCACAACTTTCCGGTTGGCCAACAATTTGGTGATGCATTTGTATATAGTATTACAACAGACAATGGGCCTGTAATCAGCCACCGAAGTGGCATTAGGCACTTTTGGTACAAACACCAAGATAGTGTTGTTAATCTCTCGTAGAAGCTTTCCTGTGGCAAAGAAATCCTTCACCACATCAGTGACCAACTGACCTACAATCTCCAAGTTATGTTTGAAGAATTTGATAGTGAATCCATCAGGTTCAGGAGCCTTCCCATGAGCTAAGGAAAACAGGGTATCCCGAATCTCTTGATCAGTGACAGGGCAAGAGAGCAACCTCACCTGGTCGTCCAATAAAGGATGCCGAATATACTCCCGAATTTCCGAAGCTGACGGTCTTCCTTGCACATCCCTAGGTGCCAAGAGGTCTTGGAAGTAAGAGATGAAGGTCTGCTGCACCAGCACAGGATCCGTGATAAGACTACTAGACCTATCCATGATAGAGAGTATCCTATTCCTCATTTGTCTATTCTTAACATAGTAATGGAAAAATTTAGTATTTTGGTCTCCTTTAGAGAGCCATCTAATCCTGGACTTTTGCCTGAAGAATGACTCTTCCTTTCCTCGAAGGTCCATGAAAGTCATCCGTTGTGTCTTCTCCAACTCAGCAAGAGCAGCATTGGTTGGGTCTTGCTGAAGGGTAGCCTGGGTATCCCAAAGCTCCAACCGCGCCTCAGCTGTCCTGGAAGAAATATTGGAGAAAGACTCCCTATTAAGCTGCTTGAGGCGACTTTTCAAGGCCTTTAATTTAGACACTAGTCTAAACATGGGAACACCTACTCCCCGATACTCCCAAACATGAGAGACAATTGAATTAAAATCAGGGTGCTTCATCCAATAATCGAAGAACTTGAAGGGGGTCCTCTGGTTCACAGGGTTCAACACCTTAACTATCATAGGCGAATGATCCGAGATACTTGGGGCAAGGAAGGTAGCCTCCGAGTAAGAGAAAACGAAACTCCATCTCAAATTCACCAAGACCCTGTCAATCTTTCTTAACTTCCAGGCAGAGCCAGAGGAAGCTAACCAAGTGAATCTAAAACCGACATACCTAAGATCATCCAACTCTGTCTAAGCTAGGCACTGACCAAATTCGTCAAAGTAAGGGATGCAAGCATCTGTACCACCTAGTCTGTCAAATGAGTCCTTTATAACATTAAAGTCACCCGCCACAAGCCATCATGAGTTTTGCATTGCAACACTCGAACAGATGAGGTCCCCCATAACGGTCTCCGGGAGGGGAAGGTGTGCTCAGCATAAACTACTAAAATACAACAATCATCACCAGAAAACAACCATCTAAGATTCCTATGAATCACTCGAGCATTAATCGAAGATGCTTCAAAACTAACGACGGTAGGGTTCCAACCAATCCAAATTCTCCCCCTGGGGGAGCAACTGTAATTCGCTATCCAGCACCAATCCCGCAATAACCTCTTGGAAATGGTAGTGAATAGAGATTCCGGGACTTTAGTTTCCAAAAGCCCAATCAAGCAAAGACTATTCGAGGCAACCAAGCTACGGACCTCAGCCTGTCTAACCGGGTTAACAAGGCCCCTAATGTTCCAGATACCTATTTACATATGTAAGTATATACTAGGATAGAGAGATATGAAGGGCTAGCCTACCTCTGTTTGGTAGGCTTTCGTCAAGAAGCCACTGGCACAGCGGACGTCGAAGAAGGATTAGGAGCTAGGGGCGGGTCTGGGCAGAGCGTCAAGAGCTTGTCCTGCATGGTTTCGAGCCTAGCAAGAATAGGAGGGACTCTCAAAGACGAGGGACAAGGAGAGAGCAGGTCTTCATCATCGGAGCTGCAGCAAACACTTGCCGAACCACCAAACTCCTCACCCAAGGTGGCCGGAGTTGTAGAAGTACCGGAAGGGCCAGCTTTATCCACAACGAAGGTGGAGCGGCCAGCATCTTGCTTTAGGAGGTTCCTAGAAGCTCCCTGGGCCTTGCGAGAAGAGGTATAATGCATGACCTTCCCAGCAGCAGAATTCACCACCGGAGGCATTTTCTTCCTCCACTTCACTTGCTTCCATCTAGGGTCAGCCCCTCAAGGCAGCTCCGCAATAGCCGAAGCTTGGGAGGCAGCAACTTCAGTAGTTGCAAGCTTGTCCGTGGACTGGTCCTGTCTTCCAGCAGCAGAGCCGCCAACAGACATGCTATCGAGCAAGGGAAGTGTTGTCGTCCCTCCTTCAGACCGCCAGCAGACATGTTATTGAGGTCTTTGTTGCTATGTACCTCTAGTATTTATTAGAGAATAACTTTGTTTACCCGATTTTGTGGATAGTGAAGATTTTTGGGTGGAATCTGGTCCTGTGATTTTTTTATCTCCTCACATCGAGGAGGTCTTCCACGTAAAAAAGGGCTTTATGCTTGTGTGCTTAGTATTTATTTTCTTCTACTATATCAATTCATATTAGATTTACACAAAATGAGAGATTATTCTATTCCGTTGTGTTAATCCAATATTATTCGGATTATTGTTGTTCTCAATTCACTTAGTTCTATTGGTTTTGCCTTTCTTGAGCACAAAATATACAAAGGCAAAATCGGGTCCTAGGCAAACTTTGAACATTCAGAAAGCCGTGGATGAATACAGAAGATCACGACCTGTGCATGTTCATGGAGTTCAAGTGAACACAAAGATTCGTCATTTTCCCGTCAGATTGTGAAATGGACTAAATATTATCATTAGAATATTCCGTTCACGAGATCCAATGAAATAGTAACGAAATTCTAGAAAGATTTGCTTATACTGTTGACACAAGTTACATAGAGAAGTGATCGGTCTAGCCGAAATGAGCCATGAGGAGCTAACACAGATTACATATGGTTCACTGAGAATCAAGGCATGATGAGTCAATCCTGCTTCACCAGCAGCTCGGCAATTGCTGGGGCATGCGGTATTTGGAAGTGATCGGTCAAAGCCGAAATGAGCCATGAGGAGCCAGACATGAGTCAGGAACTCGCCTCCTCGCCATAGTTGCTGGGCATGTTGAAACCCTTTGCACTTGGCAGCCGCATAAACAAGCATCTCCATCCACACAGAACTTATAATGTCCCAATTTATCTGTAGGTATTTTTCATCTTCTAGCTGCGACGCGAGCTGGCATCCCTGGTATAGGGCAAACTTGCTATCTCCTTTTGCCATGAACGGAGCCAGTTCCCTTTTCACTTTTTGGATCAGCACATCGCAAGCTCTGGCTATGTTGAGTTCACTCTCTACAGCCGTACGGGTTTTCTGTATTGACACCCCCGTGTTGTCTGTGTTGTTGAACAAACACATCGCCTCTGCATACATGTCTCGGAATCTGATGCGTCCAACTCCAACCGGCAAAAGAAAAGGGTACACGACCAAAAGATACAGCATGTACCGAGACAATTGCTTGCTCACTTCGGGATCGTCTGGATGAGCTACCACAGTTGCACGGTGGCATAAAACTTCGGTTGCAATGTGCCAGACGTGGATACTCTGGTCGAACTCTAACTCGATGCTCCATTTAAATTCGTCCAATAACTCATACTTTTCGAGTGTGAGATATCCCGGGTAGGTCCTTGTGGACTGGACTTCCTTCTCGCTTGTTGACAGGGACTTGAAATGCTCGATGACCCGTTCTTTAATGAAGTCACTTACTTTCACATCACCCTTATACAAGAACTTTAGAACCTTCTGGTCGACATGTAGAAACTCTAGGATTTGATGGAACGCAGGGTGTTTCTCTTTGAGGGCGAAGCTTAGTAGGTTGTACTGCGCCACAGAACCTGACCACCTGCGCCTGTTATACAGTGGTTGTAACCGTTCGACAAAATTCAGGATGGTGGGCCTGTTGTCATTCAGCCAGCAAGCGGCTTTGTCGGAGAAGAGAAGAACAAATAACGCATAAATCTCCAAGAAAATGGCGACGCAGAGCAACAAAAAGGTCACATAGATATTGAACTTGGAGTATTTGTCCTTGTCTGACAAGGAAAAAAGCACCAAGGCCATGCTGGTGAATAGTATACTCACTACGCGGAGAGTAAAGCCCCATGGATTGTGGATCGCCATCACCTTAGTGTAGAGCAAATCGTACATGAGTCCCAGTTCAATCTCGATAACTCTGAATATCACGTGAAAATGTTTATCCTTGAGTATTGACCGGCTCGCGTCTCGGTCCTGAAAGCTAAGCACGAGATCTGCAAAAAGGCGCTGGAAAATGTTGATCAGGTCTTTGGCTACAGCCAACTCAGCCCGGTTGCGCCTTCTCTTATCTTCAGCTGAGAGCGCCCCATCAGGAGACAAAAGATATCCGTCCGCCCACGAATTGTGTTCGGCCTCCACTCCAAGTACCTCGATCACCTCATATGGCGTGACCTCATAGCCCTCAGCCTCCTTCAACTTATATTCCTCTAGGATCTTTGAGTAATGGAGAGGAGGGTTGGGGATTGAGTCCCTGAAGTGCTTGCTACTAGCGGCCCAGAGGACATAAACCCTTTCGCCGTACTTTATGAGACCAGAAACGGTTATGAGAAGCGAAAGCACCAAGAGATCATTGGAACCTGAAAATACCTGGAAAAAGATGAACAGCGTCCCGACTGTTTGAACTAGGAGTCCAAGCAAACGTCTCATCCAGAGCTCGTTGTCCTCTAAGGCATAGGCCGTGATGGTGTCGGGACCACCCAGGTGCAGCAGCAGGAATGGCGCCCAGAATGCAGTCATCTGGGCATTTGGGTCCAGGCCCTCGGCGGTGGAACTGAGGTCGCGTCGCATTTGCCTGAGCCAGGTTGCGATCTTGCCAAGCGTGTATATGGCAACTGCGTCAGCTGACAAGTAGCACGACCAGACCAACACCTTCAGCCACAAGTCTGACCGGTACTTCCGGTGACGCCCGAGGATGATGAGCAGAACTTGAATGGTGAGGCTGAGGAGGACCAGGGCTCGCAGTTCCCATTCCTCCCATAGTTCCTTCAGATGTGAAGACATTCCCTCCATTCCCTACGTTTATCAGTTTTTACCGGAAAATGAAAACTGAAAATCGTATGCTTTATTACATACCAACTTGCATAAAAACATAATGGTGACAAAAGGGTGTCTGGATTTTCTTAAATTTGCAGTACTGTCTCCTAAATTTTGTTTGGGGTTGCGAGAGAGAGTGTGCACGGAAAAGAGAGGAGGAGACAGTGAGAGAAAACATTACTCTTTTCTCATAATTTGTCCTCCCGAGGGAGAGAAAGTACTTAACCCAATAAACGTGGGCCCATTCACTTCGATTTAGCTTTACAAAAGTCTTTCATACACAGTGGCGGAGGACCTCGAGGGTGGGGGAACATACTATTTTGGGAAACGATGGAGCGGCTTTTATCGTCTCCAGAAAACAAAGAATGCGACAATTTGCACGTAATGTACTTATATGTTACAAATATGCAACTGATATAGATTAGACCTAATTAGACCGCATATAATCATCTTTCATCAATAAACTACATAAATCTGCCTTAGTATATTTCTTCGAACTTGGTAACATGGCAAATATCCCGTTCATGACATAAAGACTCAACTGAAGGAACGAGCCCACTGGAAGTTCTCTTGGACTCGAAGATGCAACTTGACACACATTCGCTAGGTAATTGTGCATTTAGTAAATCTTTGATGTGAATTGTGTCCGATGCCTTGTTCCTGCTCGAGTTTCTGAAACCAGAATTGATACGTATTAAGATACGGTTGCAAAGAAAAGTATTAACCGTGCACTTGCATTTGCACGGGTTATCATACACTATTGCAGATAGTAAATGATAAATGTGGAGGATGATAGAGAAGCAAGTTAAGTCAGTAATCGTCTTCTTTAATTGGTCGTCAATCATATAGCATGCTCTGCACATCTTCATCGCCTGCCTTCCTTCCCGGCAGAATTTTATTATTCCGTGCCCAAAATTATGGATTTTTCTCTATGCTGGTAAATTTCAATAAGAGTTGATAAGTATTAAGTTTCATCGTTGTACTTCATTCACGTCTTCATTATAGCCACTGACTTATCGGCATTTTTATGAAATTACATGGTAGTTTGCAAATTGTCAATTTTTATGCTGACTTACCAACTTTATTTTCATAACTTACTAATGCATCGATTGTACTAACTTAGTGATTTCATAAAATAATTAGTAAATTTAAGACACTGATAAGAAAACTCAATAAAAATTGGTAAAAATTAGTAATTTACAAAAGTAAATAAATGTTGGTAACTATCTCAAATAAAAATTATAATGCAAAACTAGTTGGTAAGTTAATCGAAGAGAAGCCAGTAATCATTCACTTTAAATAGGTTGATTATTTCTAAGGGAGTTGTAAATTTCATTAGTTGTAAAGTAAGACCAATAAAAATTGGTAACTCAATAGAATATTTAGTGAATTTTAAAAAGATAAATGTTGGTTACTCAAACAAAGTTGGTAAGAGAAAACTAATTGCTTAGTTTAGTCGAAGAACAGTTGGTAATTTCGTATAACAACAACCAAAAATTTAAGGCTTTGGCAAGGAAGGTATAGAAAAGTTAGCAAAAAATAAAAGAAACTGCTAATATAAATAAATCAAATAAATGTTGGCAATTACATGAAATAAGAATTGCTAACACAAAATTAGCTAAATTTTAGAAAGTTGGTAATTGCTCCAATTAAGGTAGTTATGTAATTTGAAACTAGTGGGTAATCTAATAAGAAAAAAGTTGGTACATCACTCAAATAAATGTTAGTAATTTCATATAATAGTTCACAAATTTAAAGAGTCAATAAGAAGGTAAATAAATCTTGGTAAAAGATGTCAGAATTTACTTCTATCAGAGATGAAGGAAGCCAATAATTTTGAAAAAAAAAAATTTGGTAACTTAATCGGACAAAAGTTGATAATTAGTCTATCTAAGACTAGTAATTTATAAAGAGAGTTGATAAATTTAAAAATTTGGTGAGCAAGGAAAAAAAAAGTAGGCAATCGATAATGAAAGTTGGTAAATTAGACAAGTCAAATCAACAATGGTAAGTAACTCAAATTACAATCGTTAACCTAGAACTAGTGGGTAATTTAGTCGAAGAAAAGCTTGTTAGTTTGTAACGACCCAATCCAACAAGGGCGAGGAGTAGTCATCGAGGTTAGAGAGGGCTTGGACAAGGAGCAACTCTTAGTAGGCTTCTAGGATGGTAAAAGGGATAGGAATGAATCGAACTGTGTACCAAATATGGGCAAATGATTATGGAATATATATGTGAAAATTAGAATTAACTCACAGAGACGCTTTTAGACATAATGGCAAGCTTTACTTTGGAACTTCAAAGTTAAGTGAGCCCAGGTTAGAGCATTACTAGGATGGATGATCTCTTGAGAAAGTGCATGCCTATACACCAAAGGATAAAACTATGAGATTTGGTATGGGATGGGCCAAAGCAGACAATACCTCCAAGGAGTTAATTTAGGGATGTCATAATATGGTATCAGAGTGGGGCCCCCTCTAGTAGGTGTACGGTTCAGAGACAAACCATGCTGAAGCTAATGGGCCTATAATGACCTAGTCCAACAAGGATGGGGAGTGCTCACCGAGTCTCGAGAGAGCTTGGACAATGAGTGGTTCTTGGCAAGATTCTAGGATGGCAAAGAGGTGGGAATGAGCCGAATTGTGTACCGAATAGGAGGAGAATGATTATGGAATATATATATATGAAAGCTGGAATTAACTCATAGAGATGGCTTTCCACGCAAAGACAAGTTTTGCTTTGGAACTCCAAAGTTAAGCAAGCCTAGGTGACCTCTTGGGAAATTGCATGCCTATATGCCAAAGGACAAAACCATGAGGCTCAATAAGGATGGACCAAAGTGGATAGTATCTTTAGTGAGTTAATCCAAAGATGTCATATAATCACTCAATTGAAGGTTATTTATTTGATATAATAGTAGTTAATTTAATGTATTGTGGCACCCCTCGACGGCCCTCGAACCGTTTGGGTCGCCACAGTTCGATTACCATTCTCTTGCTGGACCTGAAGGTCTATCAATCCTAGGGGTTTACATCTTTTAGATTGGTCCCTGCGCAATTTATATGGCGTAAGCACATCCATCAACTCCCTTCCCTATATTCAGAAAACGATGCACACCAACTAAACATTTATAGGTAAAAGCCGAACACTTTTATTTACTTAAACCAAATGGACATCATTCATCGATACATCAAAATGCCGTAGTCTTCTATACTCGGCTATACTTCAAAAGATGATCGACATCTCCTCCAACAGTCGTATACTTAAAGTCCATCGATCAGTGTTGGCGTCCAAAAGTTCCTTCCTTTGCTATCCTCCTCCTCGCAGTCATATCCAACCACTCGATCCATCTACAGGTGGCAGTGGCAGCAGAGATATCTTATCTAGTCTGAAATGTTAGTCCCCAAACGGGGTGAGTAGAACCACTCAGCAGTAAAGATCTACCAAACTACACGATGCGTCAGACAGAACAATCAAGGTATCACGAATAAAGCACATATCATCCATGCATTCGAACAAACCTCACCATACAGCCATGCATATATCACCATACAACGTGCATATACCACCATGCACTTGTACATAAACCATCAAGCAGCCATGCATATATCACCATGCAACGTGCATATACCACCATGCACTTGTACATATATCATCAGGCAGCCAAGCATATATCACCATGCAACGTGCATATACCACCATGCACTTGTACATATATCATCAAGCAGCCATGCATATATCACCATGCAACGTGCATATACCACCATGCACTTTATGCTTGCATTTCCATGAGGTTCATCCCATGCCATATGCACACATCCATGCGCATGATTCAATTCTCAATTTTATCTTTCACAAGGATCTCATCATTTTTCTTTCCAGGGACCAATGTTTGCATCCCTTATTTATCGCTCGCACCCAACCTGGCATCACGAGGAACCTCCGGCACACACCTCTGAGCATCCGGCACACACCTCCGGGCATCTCGTACCTCAACTAGCATCACGAGGAATCCCCCCGGCACACACCTCCAGGGCTTCCGAGATTATGTACCGAAATACCACCAGGCATTCCCCTTGGAATTACGTACCGTATACCACCGGGCATCTCGAAACTCCCGAGGACATCCGGCACACACCTCCGGGCATCCGGCACACACCTCCGGACATCCCGACACTCCCGGGGCATCGTCGGCTCACACCTCCGACGGTCTCGTTATTATCACAATTTATATTCACATGTGTATTTCACTTTCAACATGGCATTTAATGCAACAATATCAAATGTCTCAACTAGATTTCGATGTCATATAACATGCCAAATGTCACCACATATGCAGCATAATCAACCACACAAGACATTATATCACATGGAGCAATTCACTTATTTTTTTGAAAAATGCAGCAATTTTCGGATAAAACAGGATGTACTCCTTTAGTTAAAACTCTAGCAAAATTAGTAAACGGTCTTTATAAATTCTGAAAGTTTTACACATTATAGACGAGACCTAGAGGCAAATATCTCATGAAGAACACCATATCAAAAGAACTTCATACAATTCGGTACGGTCCATGCATCACAGCTTTTAAAATTTCAGCACTACAGTTTGCACAGTTTCAGAAATAATTTCAATTAAATACACATACGAACTCCGAAAATTCTGAAATTTTGATATGTTATATACAACACCTAAAGTTAAAAGTTTCATGAAGAAATAGAAATAAAATTAGTTCTATATTAATATCTATAGTCGATTTAGCTCTCCCTATTCCCGGTACTGTTTTTTTTTTCCAGATTAACTCCTTTCAAAGAAAATTCGTTTCACTGATCTACACATATACATTTATTCTCAATTTTCAGTATGTTATTCCTCAGAATTTCATCTAAAACTTTCATTAAGGACACAAATCAAATTTCAACTGGATGATTTTATAAAAATTCATAGAATCATGCTAGATCAATGTAACGTTTCCCAGATCCAGTTTCTTCAAAGAAAAATGATTTCGCCGACCTATACTTGTTCATTTCCTCTCAATTTTTGATATGTTATACTAGAAGAAGTCCTATACAACTTTCATCGAGAAGTCGAAGTGAGATTCCAACTAAAAAGTTGCATGCAGCTCATGAAATTATTAAAGGTCAGCACAACAAATTCCAGATCTAGTTTCTTCAAAGGAAAATCATTTCACCAACCAATACTTGTCCGTTTCATCTCAAATTTTAGTATGTTATTCCTCGAGATGTCCTATACAACTTTCATAGAGAAGTCGAAGTGAGATTCCAACTAAAAAGTTTCATGCAGCTCATGAAATTATTAAAGGTCAGCACAACAAATTCCAGATCTAGTTTCTTCAAAGGAAAATCATTTCACCAACCAATACTTGCCCGTTTCATCTCAAATTTTAGTATGTTATTCCTAAAGATGTCCTATACAACTTTCATCAAGAATTCGAAGTGAGATTCCAACTAAAAGGTTGCATGCAGCTCATGAAATCGCCAAAGGTCGGACTGGTTTTTCCAGAAAACAGACTACTAGACTAAGGCATTTGCTTCCATAGTTTCGAAATTCCTCACCTCATCACTTCCGAAATTCATCACACATCACAACACAATCACAGCAAGCAAAGGGTAGATCAATGGACTCTACTTGCCTCTAATCCGAGCAAAACACAGCAAGAAAATCGGCTGGGCAAAGCGGACTCGACGGCGGCAACTAGGCGGACGATCGGCAGCACGGGCCTCCTTCTTCCTCCTTCTTCTCTCGCACGCTCTCCCTCTCTCGATTTCACTCTCTCTCTCTCTCGGTAACCCTCTCTCTCAATCTGCCCACTCTCCCTCTCTTTTCCTTTTCCTTTTGGTTAAACAAAACCCTTGCATGCTTCCATTTTTGCATGGAGGGACACTTGACACCAAGAAGGAGACAAGTGTCTTCCTTGATGAAGACACATGGAGGAGGCCATCCGGCTCCTCCCCCCCTCCATTCGGTCGACTGCCCAATGGGCTTCATGGGCCGGCCTTTTGGCCCACTTTAGGTCCAACACTCTTGGGCCTAAAGTCCAAACTTAAATGGCCCAAATTTTTTTTAAATAAGCCCATGTTTACTTTTAATAATCCACCTTAATTCCCACTTATATAAATACTAAATTACAAATTCATATGGCCATAAAACTTTGTAACATAGATCGATAAAAATCCAACTTATAAAATTCATGGCCAAAAACAAAATTTCCTCATCAATAAAATCCTTAGTCTCACATGGATATAGGATGCATTTCCAACAAAATAATTGTCCATTAAAAGCTTGGCCTTAAATCTATTGCAAATCATGGATCAATGGCATACAACAAAATTTGATGGTACATCCATCACCTATCCATGGCTCATAGCACATCTAGAGGTTGTCATGAAATTCTAGGATGCGACAATTCTCCCCGGCTTAGAGAATTTCGTCCTCGAAATTAGACATTTCCTATGTCTCTTGAAACAAGTGAGGGTACTTTTCCCTCATCTCATTTTCACTGTCCCATGTGGCTTCCTCCACATCATGATGTCACCATAATATCTTTACCAATGGAATTTTCTTGGTCCTAAGAACTTGCTCCTTTCGATCCAACACTTGCACAGGCTCTTCAATATACCTCACTTTCTCATCCACTTTGATGGCTTCATGATCGAGTATGTGATCAGGATCCGGCTTATACTTTCTCAACATCGATACATGGAATACATCATGCAAATTTCCCAATTTAGGAGGCAGCGCCAAACGATAAGCTACATCTCCTATTCTTTCAAGTATCTCAAAAGGTCCAACGAATCTAGGGCTTAACTTACCCTTCATTCCAAATCGAGATATTCCTTTCATAGGGGATACTTTAAGGAATACATGATCTCCCACAGCAAATTCTAAAGGTCTCCTACGCTTGTCTGAATAGTCTTTCTGCCTACTCTAGGCCGTTCTAAGTCTTTTCCTTATTATCTCTACAGCCTCAGTAGTAATTTGTACCAACTCAGGTCCTGTCAATTTCCTTTCGCCTACCTCACTCCAACAGACAAGAGTCCTACATTTTCTCCCATACAACGCTTTATAGGGAGCCATGCCTACACTTTTCTGAAAACTATTGTTATACACAAATTCTACCAGGTATAATCTTTTCATCTCAACTCTCTTTAAAATCAATGACGCAAGCTCTTAACATGTCCTCAAATGCTTGGATCACTCTTTTCGTTTGTCCAACCGTCTGTGGATGAAAAGCAGTACTAAATGGGAGCTTCGTCCCTAAGGCGGTTTGAAGACTTCGCCGAAGGTTGGAAGTAAATCTTGAGTCTTGATCGGACATGATAGTTACAGGAACACCATGTAAGCGTACCACTTGGCTTACACATATATCTCAGCAAATTTTCCCTTCGGATAGTCCACGCGAACTACTAGGAAATGGGCAGACTTAGTCAAGCGATTTACTATCACCTAGATAGAGTCGTGGCCACTTGATGTCCTTGGTAATCCTCGCACAAAATCCATCGTCACATGATCTCATTTCCATTCTGGAATATCTAACGGTCTCAATCGAACACACCATTTAGCCGAATTATTCCTATACCTTTGTCACCATCAATTCAAGCCTAGAACCATCAAAATCGACACCATTAACAACTCATTTGGTTTAGTCCAACAAAGACATTCACTACGCTTTCACTGCAACATAGATTCAAGCCTAAAATACAGCACCATTCATTGGGTTCAATTATCGATAGTCCACCAAGACTTATTCAATTCAAAGATTGACAATCCACCAAAATAAGAACTCGTCTAGTTTCCATCAAGTATATCGCATGTCTCACCCTAAATGATCATTACTTGGACTAATCACTCATCAAATCCACAACTTGAGCTTTCACCATTTCATCTTGGAAAGACTATAACCACAATTGATCATATCCACTAATTCCACAAAACCTTCTCAAACTGAGATCATCACCAAAATTAAAAGTTAACCATCATCAATTAAACCTATTATTCCGACATATAAACCACAAATAATTTCATGTCTCATATGACCACTCAAACTCATGACTTTCAAGATCAATCTATACATACTAAATGGTTCCATGTAATGCATCAAGACTTCCAATGAGATCCTTTAATAGGAAGTCACTACTTAGCTCAATGATCCTAACTTAATCCTCAAATTCATAACTCACTCTCCATAATTCACTTCTTAAGCTTTGTTTGCAGCACTACGCTTAAATGCTGCGCATGTTCTTCGAGTCCTTTAGAATCTATCAGGATATCATCAAATGAAGACAATCACAATTTGATCCAAATAAGGCTTAAATATCCTATTCATTAAATTCATGAATGCAGCTAAGGCATTCGTCAATCCAAATAGCATAACTAGGAACTCATAGTGTCCATAGCAAGTCCTAAATGCGGTCTTAGGGATGTCTTCTTTCTTGATCCTTAACTGATGGTATCCTGACCTCAAGTCAAGTTTAGAAAAGACCAAACTTCCTTGCAGTTGGTCAAATAGATCATCAATTCTAGGTAATGAGTACTTATTCTTAATGATCACATGATTCAATTGCCTATGATCAATGCACAAACACATTGACCCGTCCTTCTTTTTCACAAACAAGAGTTCTACAAGCTTAACCATGCTTCTGCTGCGCCACTCTGATAGAATTATCCCAGAAACACTGCCTTCCCAGTTCCGTTCATAGTTCGGTTCACTCCTGCCCCCTTTTTGCCATCCTAGAAGCCTGCCAAGAGCCGCTCCTTGTTCAGGTCCTCTGACCTCGGCGTCCACTCCCCGCCCTCATCGGACCGGGTCGTTACAGGTACACCAGCTTTCGCCTGGTTCGAACCCGAACTACACATCCACTGGAAGGTCTCGTTTCAATAGGGACTAACTTACAGAGATATTATCCACTAAGCCTATCCCATTCTAAGCCTCACGATTTTATCCTTAGCGCATAGGTAAGCATTATCTTAGGAGATCATTCATCCTAGTCCATTGCTTACGGAGTTAGTTCATTCCTACGATGACGTCAAAGTCATACATAACTATCACTATCAAGTCCATTTCCAGATCTCATTCCCTTAGGGTTATCTCACTCATCTCACATGCTAACGTAGATAACAACATGTCCTTCAGTGATGTAGAAATACGAAGAGGCATATCTAAAGATTTGTTCCTATTTCTCACAATCATCTATATTTTTCGGACACAAATGAATGCGTGCCACTCATGTCAAATAACACGTATGCCTTCTTATCCATCTATCGAAATCGTACCTAAGATAACATTTTCGGAAGCTTCCACTTCCTCTTGAGTGACCGCATACATCCGTCCTTGCGCTGGTGGCCTCTGTGGATTCCTTGGTAGGTTTGGTCCACCAGTACTTTGTTGTACCTGTCGCACCGAGCTGACATTCGGCTGCGACCCATCGTGTGGACAATTTCTCTTAAAGTGTCCTATTTGCCCACATCCATTACATCTCAGTTGGCTATTACAAGGTCCTGGCCCATGTTGTCTACCACACCTTTGACAAATATTACTTTGGTAGGGTACTCTCCCTAGAACCGGGCCACTCTTGACTTTTCCAGAATTCCCAAAATTATTCCTCTTCTTAGATTCTCAGGGCTGTCCTTGATCAGGATAAGGTCTCTTACCCCTTCGAACATCATTAAAGGTCATTTGCCTCTTAGATTCAGATTGCTCTCTCACTAACTCTTACTCCACCAACTGTGCCCTTTCATAAATCTCATGATAATCCCTTATATTCAAAGGCACCAGTTGTTTCCTAATATCAGTCCTCAACCCTTTCAGAAATCTCTTAGCTTTCTCCTTACGATCCTCAATCAACCTAGGAGCATACCTAGACAATTCAGAAAATTTTGCCTCATACTGGTCTACTGTTAGCTCCCTTTGTTCCAACTGAACAAATTCAGTGATCTTCCTATCCTTGGCACAATCAGAGAAATGCTTCCTATTAAAAGCTCTAACAAACTCATCCCAGTTTATATCAGTACCTGGTGGAAAGATCGTGTCTCTTGAAGCTCTCCACCAAGACTTTGCATTTCCCTCCAGCTAGTACTCTGCCAAAACTATCTTCTCAGCATCACTACAGTCCAACAACCAGAAAATTCGCTCCATTCCATCAATCCAATGTTCCGCCTCCTCAGGACTTCCTATTCCACTAAACTTAAGTGCCTTCAGCTTCAGAAATTGCTCCACCAGTCCTTGAGGGCGACGTTCCACTCCGTGTTGTTGCTGCGCTTGTCTTTCCATAAGATTTCCAAGCATTTGCCTCAAGAATAATTTGCAACTCGGTGTCACTAGTCAGATCGTTAATTAAGGTTATTACTAAAGTTCCATAAGTAACATAAAATGTTACTGACACACAAAAGCAACATCACACTAGTTACCAGGGATCTACGAGTGAATATCCATCACCCGTTGTTCAAGGTTAACCAATTATTCCATTTAATATCCTATGGTGTGCATTGTCATCATATTCCACAATTTTCGAATGAGGCTCCTTATCACTCAAAATAGACCATAGCTCTGATACCATTAATTTGTGGCACCCCTCGACGGGCCCCGAACCGTTTGGGTCGCCACAGTTCGATTACCATTCTCTTGCTTGACCTGAAGGTCTATCAATCCTAGGGGTTTACATCTTTTAGATTGGTCCATGCGCAATTTATATGGCGGAAGCACATCCATCAACTCCCTTCCCTATATTCAGAAAACGATGCACACCAACTAAACAATTATAGGTAAAAGCCGAACACTTTTATTTACTTAAACCAAATGGACATCATTCATCGGTACATCAAAATGCCGTAGTCTTTTATACTCGGCTATACTTCAAAAGATGACCAACATCTCCTCCAACA
The DNA here is from genome assembly GCA_016097605.1 of Eucalyptus guilfoylei. NCBI lineage: Eukaryota > Viridiplantae > Streptophyta > Magnoliopsida > Myrtales > Myrtaceae > Eucalyptus > Eucalyptus guilfoylei. The sequence continues at coordinate 23,380,508 of CM027861.1, read as the reverse complement.
GTCGTATACTTAAAGTCCATCGATCAGTGTTGGTGTCCAAAAGTTCCTTCCTTTGCTATCCTCCTCCTTGCAGCCATATCCAACCACTCGATCCATCTACCGGTGGCAGTGGCAGCAGAGATATCTTATCTTGTCTGAAATGTTAGTCCCCAAACAGGGTGAGTACAACCACTCAGCAGTAAAGATCCACCAAACTACACGATGCGTCAGACAGAACAATCAAGGTATCACGAATAAAGCACATATCATCCATGCATTCGAACATACCTCACCATACAGCCATGCATATATCACCATACAACATGCATATACCACCATGCACTTGTACATAAACCATCAAGCAGCCATGCATATATCACCATGCAACGTGCATATACCACAATGCACTTGTACATATATCATTAGGCAGCCACGCATATATCACCATGCAACGTGCATATACCACCATGCACTTGTACATATATCATCAAGCAGCCATGCATATATCACCATGCAACGTGCATATACCACCATGCACTTTATGCTTGCATTTCCATGAGGTTCATCCCATGCCATATGCACACGTCCATGCGCATGATTCAATTCTCAATTTTATCTTTCATAAGGATATCATCATTTTTCTTTCCAGGGACCAATGTTTGCATCCCTCATTTATCGCTCGCACCCAACCTGGCATCACGAGGAACCTCCGGCACACACCTCCGGGCATCCGGCACACACCTCCGGGCATCTCGTACCTCAACTAGCATCACGAGGAATCCCCCCGGCACACACCTCTAGGGCTTCCGGGATTACGTACCGACATACCACCAGGCATTCCCCCTGGAATTACGTACCGTATACCACGGAGCATCTCGAAACTCTCAAGGACATCTGGCACACACCTCCGGGCATCCGCCACACACCTCCGGGCATCCCGACACTCCCGGGGCATCGTCGGCTCACACCTCCGACGGTCTTGTTATTATCACAATTTATATTCACATGTGTATTTCACTTTCAACATGGCATTTAATGCAACAATATCAAAGGTCTCAACTAGATTTCGATGTCATATAACATGCCAAATGTCACCACATATGCAGCATAATCAACCACACAAGACATTATATCACATGGAGCAATTCACTTATTTTTTTGAAAAATGCAGCAATTTTCGGATAAAACAGGATGTACTCCTTTAGTTAAAACTCTAGCAAAATTAGTAAACGGTCTTTATAAATTCTGAAAGTTTTACACATTATAGACGAGACCTAGAGGAAAATATCTCATCAAGAACACCATATCAAAAGAACTTCATACAATTCGGTACGGTCCATGCATCACAGCTTTTACAATTTCAGCACTACAGTTTGCACAGTTTCAGAAATAATTTCAATTAAATACACATACGAACTCAGAAAATTCTGAAATTTTGATATGTTATATAAAACACCTAAATTTAAAAGTTTCATGAAGAAATCGAAATCAAATTCGTTCTAGATTAATATCTATAGTCGATTTAGCTCTCCCTATTCCCGGTACTGTTTTTTTTTTCCAGATTAACTCCTTTCAAAGAAAATTCGTTTCACTGATCTACACATATACATTTCTTCTCAATTTTCAGTATGTTATTCCTCAGAATTTCATCTACAACTTTCATTAAGGACACAAGATCAAATTTCAACTGGATGATTTTATAAAAATTCACAGAATCATGCTAGATCAATGTAACGTTTCCCAGATCCAGTTTCTTCAAAGAAAAATGATTTAGCCGACCTATACTTGTTTATTTCCTCTCAATTTTTTATATGTTATACTAGAAGAAGTCCTATACAACTTTCATCGAGAAGTCGAAGTGAGATTCCAACTAAAAAGTTGCATGCAGCTCATGAAATTATTAAAGGTCAGCACAACAAATTCCAGATCTAGTTTCTTCAAAGGAAAATCATTTCACCAACCAATACTTGCCCGTTTCATCTCAAATTTTAGTATGTTATTCCTCAATATGTCCTATACAACTTTCATCGAGAAGTCGAAGTGAGATTCCAACTAAAAAGTTGCATGCAGCTAATCGCCAAAGGTCGGACTGGTTTTTCCAGTAAACAGACTACTAGACTAAGGCATTTGCTTCCATAGCTTCGAAATTCCTCACCTCATCACTTCCGAAATTCATCACACATCACAACACAATCACAGCAAGCAAAGGGTAGATCAATGGACTCTACTTGCCTCTAATCCGAGCAAAACACAGCAAGAAAATCGGCTGGGCAAAGCGGACTCGACGGCGGCGACTAGGCGGACGATCGGCAGCACGGGCCTCCTTCTTCCTCCTTCTTCTCTCGCACTCTCTCCCTCTCTCGATTTCACTCTCTCTCTCTCTCTCTCGGTAACCCTCTCTCTCAATCTGCCCACTCTCCCTCTCTTTTCCTTTTCCTTTTGGTTAAACAAAACCCTTGCATGCTTCCATTTTTGCATGGAGGGACACTTGACACCAAGAAGGAGACAAGTGTCTTCCTTGATGAAGACACATGGAGGAGGCCATCCAGCTCCTCCCCCCCTCCATTCGGTCGACTGCCCAATGGGCTTCATGGGCCGGCCTTTTGGCCCACTTTAGGTCCAACACTCTTGGGCCTAAAGTCCAAACTTAAATGGCCCAAATTTTTCTTAAATAAGCCCATGTTTACTTTTAATAATCCACCTTAATTCCCACTTATATAAATACTAAATTACAAATTCATATGGCCATAAAACTTTGTAACATAGATCGATAAAAATCCAACTTATAAAATTCATGGCCAAAAACAAAATTTCCTCATCAATAAAATCCTTAGTCTCACATGGACATAGGATGCATTTCCAACAAAATAATTGTCCATTAAAAGCTTGGCCTTAAACCTATTGTAAATCATGGATCAAATGGCATACAACAAAATTTGATGGTACATCCATCACCTATCCATGGCTCATAGCACATCTAGAGGTTGTCATGAAATTCTAGGATGCCACATGTATTGTTAAGAAAGGTAAATAAAAGTTGGCCAAAACTGGAAAAAAAAAAAAAAAGGTTATTTGTTAGAAATAAGAGAAGTTGGTCATTTAAACCAAATCAAATAAATACCGGTAACTAATTTAAATAACTGTTGGTAATGCGAAACTAATTGTTAACTTAATCAAATAAAAATTGTTAAGCATTCTAATTGATGTTGTTAATTTTCAAGGCAAGTTGGTAAATTTAATGTGGAAAACAAGCCAAACAAAATCTGACAAATCAATAGAAAAGTTGGTAAACTTTTGTAAACTTTGTCACAACCCCCTTGAAGGGAAAATGAGTTTAGAAATAATATTGAATTGAGGACCGACGAGCCTCAATCAATGCGAGTTCTCCCAAACCCTTACCTCATTTGACGTCGGAAGATTCATTTTAAGTTGATTAATCCTATGAGAATTTTATTTGAGGAGTCACGACTAGTCTTTTGGAGTCGGCTAAGAACCAAGTGAGGTATGGAAGAATAATACCTCACTTCCTACACAACCATAAATTTATAGCTAGGGACTTGGTTATACTAGTTATCTAACTTGTGCCCTTTCGGTACCTTAACTTGATTGACTATTGACTAGGTGCCACATACGATCTTTTTTATACCATTATGCATCCTAAAGTTCTCGTCTATAGGTGTACATGCAATGTTTTCGTATTTGCTATGATCCTAGCATGTAACCTAAACATCCCACTGAGAAAATGAATCACAACACAAAAGTGATATAAGAGAAAGCACAAAAAGCACATCGAGAATATAAAGGGTGTCTAAAAGGTAAAGTGTAGTGAAGTAACCCAATATGATGTTGGGCAAAGAATATTACATGGTCTCTTTATTAAGCCCTAAGATAGGACCCCTTGAGCGGTGGTAGACAACGAAGAAAAAGAGATTATTTAAATATATGGTGCAACAAGAATTTCTCTGTGCTTCATGAAAGGACTATCAAATACAATGGAATGAACTAAATTACACGGAAATGTTATGGCTGTTGCTAACAATTGTGAAATACCCCGAGGGTTAACCTTCGTTGATAAGTTCGCATAATGCTAAGCCCATTGATCCCAAAGATTGGCGTCGCGGAGTCTACGGAGGGTTGGTGCGAAATACCAATCCAAGATACATACGGTTACGACAAGTATACATATCTAGGCCAATTTGATCTGGTCTACTTTACTAGGGGAAAATTGTGCCCAGAGCCAACACATGTTGTACGTGAGCTTTTTTTCTTTATTTTTAAATTCAATGTGTGTCTCCTTTGAAAAGTAAAGAGTTTCAGATTCTAAAGCTAATGATTGAAGAAGAGTGTTAAATGAGATAAGTACTAGATCCTCTACTGGGGTCATTCATCACAAAGTTATTCTACATCTCTCATGATCCGCAATTCCTTGCAAGAAGATAATTAATGCAAACAAGAATCCAAAGTAAAAAAGTTAGACAGTGAAATGATATAGCTTACGTGTTTAATCAACGAGGTCCACACACAAAATGATTGAGTAAAAAATTTGGAGCAAAGAACAAATGGCTTAACGCTTCGGGCACATGTTGAGGGATAGTCAATGCAAAAGCTGAAATTGCTACGTGTGCTGGAGAAAACATGTAAGAGTCATTTTTGTTAAGGGATAGTTAATCGAGATTGGTACTCTCAGAAAAATTGATGCTGTATATGAAAGAGTTATTTTTGTTAAGACTGGTATAGTTCGTAAAGTCTTGCTAAATGTAATTTGATCTATCTAAGAACTAAATCATGCGATCGGTGAAAATGAAAAATGGAATTTTCCACCGTCAATGTACAACACAAAATCTTATGCTTCGGTTAAAATTACAGCTTGAGGAAAAGAGAAAGACTGCCCCCCCTTCCTTTTGTCGCCTCGTTAAAATAAAAGAAAGCACACACAAAAGAAGGAAGGAATTATACCAAGAGTGTTATCTCGCGGCGCCTTGTCACGTACATGTGAAGGAATAATTAATGCTTTTTGGGTTGCCGAAAATGCTAAGCGGGAACAAAAGACATTGTCTATTCGACGTGCTTCTTCTTCATCAAGGTAACCATCCACTAGTTACTTAGCCCGTGCTTTACGCGGACAAATGCAGGCGTCGTGCTTCTTCTTCTTCAAGATAGACTCATTTTGGAACTTTTAGTATTCTATTTAATGAGAAAACCTTCTATGATATTTGAACTTGACAAAACAATTCATGAATACTTTACAAGCTTGATAAATTCAAACGTTGTTTATATTTCAGGTAATATCTGCATTTAAAGAATTTAGATGTATACAGTAAAAAGATTGGTGAAGATTGGAAGGACCTATGTTAAAGGGTGAACAAGTCTAAAGGAATGAGAAGTTCATAGAGACTCAGAGGTACCAACGTAAATAGGATTAGAGGATTTATATCACTATCGTACTCAAAGTTGCAGATCAAGAGCTGTACAATATCACCGGGAAACTTGGTATAGTCGGGAACTACTGATACGAGCGAAGCACTTATGTTAGTTGCGCACAACCGCTTATCATGTGCTCTGGAGAATATCTCATGACGATATACAATATCTTAATAATTACTAGCTAGTTATATGGCTTGAATTCCTGAGCAAGGATGTTGATTGATTATCAATCTCGTGGAAAGATCTAAATTGATTACTTAGAGGATCGTAAATGCGCATAAGATCTTGATTAATTGATGATAATCCAAAAGGCAAAATTATTTCCAAAGGTTCTCTATTTATGGAAACTAGATGTTTTGATTATATGGATGATCAAATCTTTGAATATTCAGATTGATTGATTTCAATGGTTAAATTGATCTTCTCAACAATTGTCCAACAGATAGCTTGCAGAATCCTTGTAAAGATTATCTAATGGGAAGATTGAATACGGAGGAATATGGAAGGAGATCAACATACTCTAAAGAAGTTATAAGAAATAGAATCGAGAGTGACAAGCGATACTCATCCAATAGACAAAGAAAACTGCACATCTTTATATTGCTTTTGATAGTATTGAAAAGTGTAATCTAGTTGAGAAGTGTATTGGTGTTATAGTTTGTGATAACTAGATCTATCCACTTGGGTATAGACAGCATTAATTTTGGGAGAAGTGCTTAAGTATATGCGACACGTACTACTGTAACTACTTAGAAGATTACTAGTGACATCCAACCAATATAAAGCTATGCATGCATCTCTTTCTATCTTTTTACTTATTTTTACAACTGTCTGATAGAGACGTACTGCACTGACAAATATCACCTATTCTTGCGCATATCAACTTACTTTGTGTTTGAATCAAATTATTACGCTTATATCGAACTTGTTGTTTATATTTCCGCAAAAAGTTAGTATCTAAAAATCACCTAGTCAACCCCCTCTATAGGATATTGTTAGCCACGACATATTAATATGAGATGTCATGTAAGAGATACGGATAAGATTTGTATAACAACGATATTTTATATTTTTGCTGAAGAATATTGTATTTTTTGAAGACCAAAAATTAAATTATGGTAGAAGCGGACACTATAATGTCAAGTTTCCTAAGCACATAAAGTATACATAAAAATGATTTTTAATGAACAAAAAGGAAAGTTATGATCTATGTCATAACTAAATCGCAATTTAATATTTTTGTTTCAATATTTAGTACAAGTTTGAGATAAATATCAATATGTCTCATAATAAAGTAATGAGATTAATTTATTCCATTCAATATCCCCATAATTAGAGGAAAAAATAAGTAATCATGTTGTAAATTAGCTATTATTTATTAAGTCTTTTTATTCTTAAAATAAATGAATTCATTTGTTCCATGTGATTTTTCTAATTAGTAAATCAAATTACTAGAATAAAATTATCTAATCTTTAATTAGCAATAATTTTTTCATTAATAACATATACATATAAAGTTGGAGCGAATGTTTATATGTCTCTATTTCCACTCTTTAAATAACTAATTCCATTCTAAGATATTAGAATTATGTGAAATTTATTTGTGGAATAAAAATAATCAAATTCTAGAAATCATAAAACAATAATTTTTAACTAAATGAATCATATAAATAAGTGAGTTATGTTGTGGCTAACAATCTAACCTAAGGGGGGCACGCATGACAACCATTCTGTTCCGGAAATAGTTTCTGGAACAGAAATAAATTTTTCTATTTCTATTTCTAGAAGAGTTTCTAAGCAAAAATAACCGTTTGATAACGACACAAAATTTGTACTCTAAAAATAGAAATTCGTTTGATAACGACACAAAATTTCTTCATTTTGGACGACAGTGGACCGGCGGATGGCGGTGACGGACGGCGGCGGCGACGGCAATGGCCGGTGACCAGCGACAGGCGGCGGCAGCGGCGGCCGGTGATCGGCAGCGGCGGCCACCGACCGGCGGCGGCGGGCGACCAATGGACGATGGTCGGCGGCAACGGATAAAGGACCGGTTGACGAACGATGAGAAAAATTTTTATTTCTCCTTTCTGTTCCAGAAATAGAGAAGTAGAAAATTTTAGCTTCTGATTTCTATTCCAAACCTATTTTTGGAATAGAAATCTATTTAAGAAATAGAAAAATGGAATAAGTTTATCAAACGGATTTTTATTCCAGAAACAAGTCTGGAATAGAAAAGTTGTTTCTGGAACAGAAATTTTGGTTATCATGCACCCCTAGGTGATTTTAAAAAACTTAATTAAATTTTATGGAATAATTAAATGTAAATAGAATCGAGTTAATATATGCTAGAGCAGTTGATATTATCAGGTGTGGTGTACTTATATTAGACAATTATAGAAATAAGCAGAGAGAAAAGAAAAGATGCACATAGAGCTTTATAATGGTTCGTCTTAATATAAGTTCATGCCCATTCTCCTAAACTAATAGCTTACTAGCTGGATTCTACTAATAATCTTCTTAGTAGTTACAGTAGTATGTGTAGCTTATATTCAAAGCACTTCTTCTTGAAGCTGGTGCTACTTGTACCCAAGCGGACAGATCTCTCTATCACACACTTACGCACAAACTATAATACTAATACATTTCTCAACTAGATTACACTTTTAGTATGACTAGAAAAAAATAGTATAAAAAAGTAAAGCTTCCTCCATTTGTTGCTCTTGATTTTTCTTTCTTCTTTCTTCCATTTCTTTAGTGTCTGTTTGTAACATCCTCAATTTTGACCCTCATTTTGATCCCAACTAGTAGGCTAAGGATCAATACACCGATGGCAGGAATAGGCCATTAATTGACACAAGGGTTGATTATGGGCCATAAATTGTGGTGCGGGACCTTGGACTGGCCACAAGACTGGCCTAAGGGATGATTGACTAGCCTAAGGCTTGGCCCTTGGACCTATCCGAGAGCCCATTTACATGGTAAAGGGGAAGTTTGATCTCGATTTCATCAGTTAAGCTCGGTTGTGTCCGACTTCGTCCGATCATGGCTTAAGCATGAAGCTCATATCAAATAAGGTAGTCAGTTGCAGTTAAACTCGATTAACTCCCGTCCAATGAGATGGCCTTCAAACTTAGATATTTCCTTGGCACATTTAATGCTCTTTGAAGGTAGTTAATTATTGCCTGATGACTAAGTAGGATACTTGGCACAAATGGTCTTGCCCGTGAAAGGTAATCATGAAACTTTGGATTTTTGTACATTAAGAGAGGAGGAGTCATAAGCCTGTTAAGAAGACTTGGAGGCTAAGCTAGATAGGCCAATCTTTTTGAAGAACAAGAGTCAAATGCATTAAATGGGGGTTATGAGTATAGAGGCTTAGGTGTCCCAAGTAATTAATGAAATGGGCTGAATCATGGCCTAAAAAAATGATGACACGTGATCTTGGAAGCCAAGCATGACACCACCTCTCCTTCATAGGCTTGTCAACTAGGGTTTTATAGGTCTTGACTTTCTAGTTTTTTTGAAACTGCTAGACCTTCACCGATTTTCAATTGTATAGAGCTTTTCGTGATTCGCATTTGGAGAAACTTCTTTCATGAAAGTTGTTCAAAACATTTTGAAGTATAACATACTCAAATTTCAAATTTTTCTGAGGTAAAATGTTTGGGATGAAGGCCCAATCATTTAGCATCTAAAACCTACCTAGTATAGTAAAAAAAGTGACCAAGTTACTTTCTTGATTTTTTGTAAAATTTTTCCTTTTGAGTTCGGACATACATTTCTTCATAAAATTTTTAAAGGATATCCATTTCTACAATATATAAAAATTATGAAGAGTTTTGTGAAGATTTGTATTTTTAAATGGGTCTCCCTCTCTGACCATTGAATCTGCTCTACGGACGAATTTTTTGGGTTGTGTTCAATGATTTGCTACTCTTTCCACAAAACGAATTTGGCTAGGCATCCTTCATGAAAAATGTTTTTTAAGGGTTCCTAATACAACATATTAAAGTTTTATAATTTTTCGAGCCGATAAGGCAATGACATTGATTTCGAAAGTTGCTCGAAAATGTTCTTCACCTTAGAATGGGTGAACTACACACCCAAACTTGGAGAGGGAGGGGCTGCATGCCCAACTTGAGAAGCAAGCCATTCTAGAGTCTTCTTGGCTTGAAAATAAGAATGCATTAAATGTTTTTTGACCTTAGTATGTTAAAGAGAAGAAACTTGGAGAGCAAGTTGGGTAATGTGAACACATCTAAGTCTAATGATTGTACAAAATTTAGGCAATTAATGAGAGAGGTAAGTCATCTAGCTTAGGTGTCTTCTAAAAGAATAGGCCATAATGATGCCTAACTTAAAACTTGGAGAGCAAGTATTCCTTTCATCATTACAAGATTTGGGTGGCCCGATAGAAGAAGGAACAAGTGTGGCCGTAGGGATTAGGCTTGCCACATCTTTCTCATTAGCCTTGCCACCTTATCCACTTAGACTTACCACCCAAAGAAATCCTATTGGTCCATTTGGAAGGGTAATGATGAGAGGTTTACCTATAAATAGAGGCATTCCTCCCTATTACCACATACACCACCCCACTTCTCCTTCACTTACACTCTCTTTTCTCTCATGCCCTCTCACCGTCGCTCTCTCTACCTCTCTCGGCCTTGCTTGCCCACTACCTCATCATATGGTCTTCTCTTGATAAAACCACCCATAGTTCATCAAGGTTCATCAAAGGTAAGTAAAATCTCTAACTCTTCGCTATGGTGATAGCCTATGTCATCGAGTTTAGTGGTATGGTATGCTTACCCGTGTAAGCCGAGTGTATGGTGTAATGTTCTTTTATATGGTTTGCTCATGTTTGTGTGCTTGAGTGTATTCATGCCTCGGGACGAGGTCGAGGTTTGCTCGGCTTGTAATCAACATCAAGTCACGATGGTATAAGCCATGAGGCCTTAGATTGGTATTGAAGCGTGTCGATTCCAAGTCTTGCTTAGTGCGAACATCAGTCTAGGCGTGCAACTCAAGCCACAAATCAAGAATCGTGCCCGGTATATTATATAGCATGATGTTAAGAGCCATGGTACACTCCTTTGGATCACGTATGAGTTGACTAAGAAGAAAAGTAAAAACTGGCTTTTGTGATACATTTTTATGATGCATTTAAAGAGGAAAAAGAGCTCGTAGCCACATAGCGTTAACGGTGATACCTCGTTCATTGAACGGAATGCCTTGGTTGAGCTAGGATGCCTAGGTTTGAGCCCGGATGCCTCGGGTAAGCTAGCCCCAAGATGCCCTGATTGAGCCAGAAAGCCTGAGTTGAGCGCAGATGTCTTGGTGAGCTAGTGCCAAGATGCCTTGGTTGAGTCAGGATGGCTCGGTTGAGCTAGGAAGCCCAACATGAAGCTAGAAGCCTCAATTGAAGTGAGAAGGCCTTGTTGAGCCAGAATTAAGTTAAATGAATCTTTTATGCATGCTGGTATATGCATAAGTATGATATGTTGATATGTTTATTGATAAGCTGAAGGTAAGTATGCATTGAAGTATGCTATAATTGGCATCTACATGTAATCGAGGTGTAGCATTGAGTTTGCTATTAATATGCTATTGACATTGTATTGCAAATGTTATACTTGCTAGATTTTGATGATGAGATGTTCTTCTAGTAAAGAATTAAGGGTTTTACTTACTAAATCCATGACTCAACCCTTTGTTTTTCATAATTGTAGGCATTGAGGTCTCGCACTAGTTTTGGAGTTGCAGTCTTGCTAGAGGAGCTAAGGTTTACCTCGGCCTTTTGAGCATAGAACATATAGTTGTTGTAAAATAATGATCAATGATAAAAAAGACTTGTAAATATAATTGTTGTGATCGTGTATTTGAAAGTGGTTGTTTTTCTAGCTATTTATTGTTGTCTAGGTGTTGTATGTACACTTCTGTATGTTCTTAATGAATAGATAAAAGAAACGGGACAACGATGCACTTGAGACGTCATGAAAATAGCCCTTGTAGCTTGAGACCCTGGGTATGGAGTCGAGGTCGTTACATTTTTTTGTATTGGAGCAGGGTTATTACTTGGAGTGATAAGGTGCATTGGGAATCTTAGGATAGTTAGCTAGGGAAACACCCCATGCATGTGATTGTTACTTGATTGGTTTTGCGCTAGAAGGTTTTGATCCCTAACCCTTTATTGTGTTGTAGAAAGCCTTCCTAGAATTCCTGTAGTTGCAACATGAGTACTCACAGCTAGGTGGCCACAATAGGAAAGTCGACTCAAGGCCAGTCGAGTTCCAAAGGGAAGTCAAAAGAGGACTCCTGACAAGACAGAATTTTGCAAGCTCTTGAGACCATTAAAAGTATAGTAGGGTAGCAAGCATAGCACCAAGCGGCTTCTACTTTTGGGAATGCCTTTGTGGTTGGAAACGGAAATGGAAATGGTGAACGTCTATGTAGGGACTAATGGAGCAGTTCTTAAAGTTGCGACCCCCGAGGTTTGTTAGGGCAAGAGATCCTGAAGAAGCCAAATCATGGGTCAATAAGTTAGAAAAGATATTCGTACTTTTAAGATGCTCTGATGAAGATAAGGTGTCTTTGGTGGTGTACCAGTTGGAAGGTAATGCCAATCACTGGTGGAAGGCAACACAAGGAATGGTGTTCCTTGCTGATACTGCTGTAACTTGGAATGCGTTTATCGAGGCTTTTAATGGAAAATATTTTTTCGAATGTGCTCGTGACAAGAAGATAGCAGAGTTTCTACGGCTTCAACATAACAACGTGACCATTGATCAGTACAAGGCAAAATTTGTCAGGCTATGAAGATACGCCCCTAAGTTGATTAAGGATCCAGTGGATAGGGCAAAGAGATTTCGAGATGGCTTGAAACCAGACATTTGGAGTTTATTGGTGCCATTAAACCTCAAGGACTATAGTGACCTGTATGAATGAGCCCAGTTAATAGAAAGAGATTTCCTAGAGCGAGCTGCCACAACAACTTATCAAGGAAATCCTATCATCTAACCTCTCAAGTCAATTAGCATCATGACAAGAGGCCAAGACAAGAAGAAAAACATTCATTCACTTCCAACAAGAAGAATAAGACCTTGAGGCCGACTTTCGATCCAAGGGATGTATGCCGCAATTGCGGAAAACAACATGGCAACACTTCGTGCTTGACTCGAATAGGAGCTTATTTTCGTTGTGGTCAGTATGGCCACATTATTAGAGATTATCCATAGAGGTGGCAAATGATGTTGTTACAGCAGTCGCAAACGATGCTGCAAAACAAAGCACTACACTATGACAATTTCCAATGCCCACTGGCTTAGGGAAGGGTTTATGCGATCACTCAAGAGGAAGCGGAAAACTCCAAGACTATTGTTATAGAATGCAAGGAGTATATGACTATTATAAGAAAATAAGAGGAAACAGTGGATCTAGTTGTATTGGTCATGTGCGACATTGACATCATTATAAAAATAGACTATGTTTGAGAAAGACCTTATTGTATTAGAGTGCATAGTGAAAGCGTGATCGAGCCAGAAATACTACCGAAAAATAAGGTGCTACAACCGACAGATGGTCAAATCGAGAGAACCATCCAAATGCCGAAAGACATGTTACGAGCTTATGTTATCGACTTCAGGAGAAGTGGGGATGAGCATCCACTTCTTGTCAAGTTTGCTTATGATAGTAGTTTCTAGCAGAGCATTAGCATGGCTCCATTTGAGGCACAATATGGTCAAACTTACAAAAATCCAATCTGTTAGAACAAGGTCGGGGAAAGGAAGATCACTTGTCTAGAGTCAGTCTATGTGACATCTTGAAATTTTAGTTCTCTTTTCAATTGAATGAATTGGGCCTTTCATCGACACGTCTATAGTGCTATTCTCTAAGCTGATCACTCATGAGATAACTAGACTATCTGGGGAAGCCATTAAGGGATTTTAACGCAATAGATTTCAGAATTCGATCAAGAATTAACTACTCGATCGTGTTCATCTGCAGAGATCATTATGGGATAGTTAAAAATCTATTAAGGATCAGAGATAGGTCGATTCGACTGAGATAGGTGATCAAATTGTTGGTGATTCCATCGGATTGCAAAATTCTCGTCGATCGGCACTAGAGCGATTTTTTTGTCGTTTTGGTACCCTATATCCGTATTTGAAACCTCAAGATTTTCACGACAACCGAGAGTTGCCAATGTGTCGAAGATGTACATTGTGACTTGAAATAAATCGATCACGGGTCAATTGTGTGGCATCCGAAAATTTTGTCGACCCTTAGATGCGCGATGGTCCGTAGCTAAGTGATGGAGGTATCATTCGGACTATGTCATTTATATTATTTACGGGCATTGATTCGTATTATTGTTGGATCAATACATTATGTTTAGTAATGGTTTGATCGTTGAAGAAATTATAGACTCATTTCTACATACTATCGCTAGAATCTTAAGGATTAATTTTTGGAGGATTTGGGCCGTGAATTAAGGGTTGTGCGACCACAAGCCTACAAGCCCATGCAACTCTACTCTTTCCCTTAATTGTCGACAAAATGGACTCTTTGGGCTTGATGATGCTTGACTAGAAGAAGACCAATGATGGCCACATTGCTGCCTCCGATTGTGTCTCCAAGTGGCAAGAGAAATCTCCACATTTCCTCCACTTGTCCAATGCCGCTGCAGCCACCAAAAAGATCACCATGCAAATGATTACTTAGTGAGATTAATTGAGGTGAGAGGGAGGCGGATTAGTCGAGAGAGAGATAGAGAGAGAGACTTACCGAACAAGTGAGCGAGAGAGTGAGATACCGAGCGAGAGGGTGAACGACGAGAGGAGAAGAGGAGAGAAGGATTGTCCTCAACCGTGCATGTGTACCCCCGCTGCCCGTCTTCGTCGCCGTTGAGTCATGCACGAGGTCCCGAGCTTCCTGTTTTGTTTGCCGATCGAGCTTAGGAGCGAGGCAAGTAGAAGCTCATTAATCTATGTTATGCATGCTGTGATTATCTGGTGAAGTACAAGTAGACTTGAGGAAATGCTGAAATGAAAACTGCATGTTGGGTTCTTGGATGATTGAGGTGGATTAGGACCATGAGATTGAGGAAGAGCAGAATTATTTCTATGAGGTTTCGGTTCTTGCTGAAGTAGGGATTGAAAGGTCTACTCATGGTGAAATTTTGAAGTGGAATAGTTGCGGTATAGGCGCGGGATCCTGTTGAGTCCGTGGTGTTTGAATTTGGTCAAGTGTAATTCGGCAGTTTTGTAGATTTTCTAGGGATAATTCTAGTGCGATTTTGGTTCTGACTTCTTCATGAATGTTGTAAAGGATTGTTTAAGCTATATCATATAATTTTTTTCAGATTTTTCGGAATCCATATAGCGGCATAAGTTTCTGTTAATGAACGGTATTTTCTGCCAGTGTGCGAATTCGGTGATATAGGAAATCTGGAACCAAGTTGCGTGATTTATTACTCTTTATACACAACGAATTTGACTTAGTGTCCTTCACGAAATTTCTTCCTTTAGGTCTCATATATAACATACCAAAATTTTGGAATTTTCTGAATTCATTTAGGGGTTATTCCGAAATTTTCATTAAAACTGTGCATTCTGGTTTTTGAGCTGTTTTACTCCGAATTTGCTCAACTGGTTTCAAAAAGGTGAATGCATCTTGAGTTGTTATTGGACGTGATGGATTTTGGCATTCGGCATATCATTCAACATCGAAGATTTTCAATGAAACTCATGTGATTACCAATGTCATAGCATCGAACATGTTTTTGGAAAATTAAGATGTTAATGTTGCCGTTGGACCCTCGGGTCAACGATGCCCCGGGAGTCGGGAGGCCCGAAGGCTCAAGTGAGTCAATGTCCTTTGGATTCCTGGGGTCTGTAGTGCCCCAAAGGTTTTCCCCGGGAGCTTCGGGATGCCCGGTTGTATGCTTGTCGGTACGTAAATCCGGAGGTTAGGGGTAACCATGTCTATGGTCCCCAGTGATTCCTCGTGATGCCAGGTGGAGTGCGAGATGCCTAGAGGTGTGGTGAGACACGCTCTGGATGCCCGGTGGCCCTAGTGGCTAAATGCCGGAGGCTTTCGTGACGCCAGGATTGGGTGCGAAATCCCAGAAGGATGCAAACGTTGGTCCTCTAGGGGATGAAACCTTTTGAATATTAAAACTGATGGTTCTACTAAGTGTGCGTGTGGTCTAGTAATGGGACTAAATTGTATGGCATGGAATGGGACGTGTCATTACAATTTGGCCCTATGATCGAGACTTGTGTAACTGGACATGATGCTGAAACTGCATTTGCCATTACATTAAAGAATTTCCTGATTTTGATGCATACTTATTCCTAGATTACTTGTTTTTTTCTATCTTGCATGAATCTAGATATTGATGGTACTGTGTGATATAGCTTAATAAATCTTTTACTGCTAAATGGTTGTACTCACCTCGTTTGGGGACTAACATTTCAGACTAGGAGATATGCCTCTGCTATCAGTCACCCCCGGCACATTCTATGGCATACCGGTTGACATTGAGTGTGAGTGTACAGAGTACCATCATCCTGAGATACGAGGGTTGGTCTTTATTCGAGTACGAGTGTTGGTTTTGTATGATATTGGTTCTCCCGGCGACCCAGTGATTCAGGAGTTTCCGACTGTGTTCGTCCGTCGTGATGGGAGTACGCTGGGGCCGTTGCCGCCGCCGCCAGCTGATGGACTGGACTAGGTGTGACCGAGAGTGATGGTCAGTAGATGAAGCGTTTTTGGACTGCCAACACCGACTGATGGACCTATGTACATGGTTGTTAAAGAGTCGTGTGCCCTTTTGAAAATAGCCAAGTTTAGAAAAATCTTGGCATTTTGATGTACAGACCAAAGATGTCCATCAAGTTTATGTAAATAAAAGTGTTCAACTTTATCTTATAAAAGTTTTAGTTGGTGTGCATTGTTTCTGAATATGGAAGAAGGAGATGTTGGATATGCTTCCGCTATATGAACTGCGCAGGGACCTATAGAAAGAACATAAACCCCCAGGATCTATGGTATCAGAGAAATGGACCTTCAAGATGAGTGGAAGGTATTTGTGGCGACCCCAACGGATCGGGGGCCGTTCAGGGGGTGCCACAAATTGCACCGAAAATTTCTAAAAGCTCCCCGGTAAGCTAGGTCATGCTAAAATCGCGCAAGATTGAAATTAACCACGAATTTGAACCCGATTTCAAAAATTGAAAGTTCTGTCATGTCACGATTTATTTTAGGACCATCAACTCATCCTCAGAAGATTCATCTGCAAACCGAGATTTTTGGCGAAAATTCAAAGTAGGGTCGTTTTTGTCCAGAAAATTCAGGGGACCATTTTTTATCGCATTTTTGGGATGCAAGTTGGTTCTATTGGTGAGGAAAAATGTGAATTGAAGTATAGGAATCTTAGTTGGATTTATGGGGACCGAATTGATTCAATTCAAGAAGAAATTGAAGTGGATTTGAGGGAAAATGCTTCAAAATTCGTAGCCCCTTGGTCCTCAACATTCTGGACCACTTCAATGCTTCCTAAGGAAGTTTATGGTCTACAAATGGCTGAGGATAGAGCTGAAGCCAAGTAAGGCCAAAGCAATGAGCAATAGGAGACTTTGGGGGCTTGGAGGGACCCTCCACAATGGCAGCTGGCGTTCTTTCTTCCTCCTTAGTCTGCTTTCCCCATTTCTAGCCACCTTGAAACCTCAAAGAACTAGAGAAAATTGAGCCCAAACCACCCCTAGCCGCTGGACCGTCCACCCGAAGCCACCGCTCGCTATAGCGCTGCCTGCAAGTCTCGCGCGAGCCGCGCCTATCTCACGCTTGTCCGTGCATCGTTCTGCTCCAGCCGCGACCCCAGGCCGTCCCCCGAGCCCGTCGAGCTCAGCCGGAGCCCCGCTGTCGCTGCTCTGTCGTCGTTCGCCTCCGCCAAGCCCCACTGCAGTCATCCGCTAAGCCCTGCTCCATTTCCAGCCCATTTAGTCGCTCGGCCCAGCCATTTCTGTTCAAGAACAGAACCGAAATCCAGCAAGCCTTGGTGGGCTTCAAGGCCCGTTTCCAAGCTTTTCTAGGCCTAGGTTGGTGTTGCTGCTTCGGAGTTTGTTACTCGTCTCCGCATTGCCGTTGGCATGGATTCATTGGATTTCAAAACCTGTGAGTTTACTCACTAAAATCTGCTTAGGGAGTTAATGATGCTTAAGAGTTGATTAGTTCAGGCTAAGTATGGTTTAGGTGATTAGTTAGAACGGATTAGCAATTTAATTACTCATTATTGCATGTTAGGTGGTTACACCAGCTCAATTAGCAACTAGATAGGTTATATTATTTATCTAGATAGGTTCGGAAATTTCCTGGGACCGTTTCGGTATTTAATTAGGCTTTTCCGTCCTAAGTTTGCATTTATGGCATTTAAATGTATTTATTTAATTATTTATTATTTTCCAGAAATTATACCGGGATAGCCGATGACCGGAATTTTCGTGCCGATTGCAATGATGTGCTTGGTTTATCTAAATGAATGCTAATTTGTGTTATTTGAGTGATAAATGTAATTTTGGGAATTTATCCCAAAATTGAGTAATTTCAGTATTTAATCGGGAAACACTTAGCGTCGTTTTATAACGCCAAAAACATCTTTGTGAACTATATTAAATGGTGGGATTTTTTAAAGGGAAAATATTATATTTTGGCTAAGGCCGACTGTGTACCCACACACGATTATTTTTACTGTGTATTATAAAAATGGTGAACTGTCAGTTGATGAGAACAGTATACTATATCAACCTGCGATTCTTGATATATCAGCTTCGATGAGCAGTATACTCTAGTAGCTTCGGTGAGCAATTATAGATATCTATCAGCTTCAGTGAGCTATATTATCTAGCAGCTTCGGTGAGCAACTATAGATATTTATCAGCTTCGGCGAGCATCTATTACATATCAGCTTTGGTGTGAAATATAGATATATAGCAACTTCGGTGAGCATTATTAATATATATCTATTATCAACTTTGGTGAGCTATACCATCTATTATCAGCTTAGGTGAGCAGTGCTTGTATCGATCGAATTGTATGGATGGTATTGATGGTATGGAATTGAGTGGATCGATTGATTGATGATTTGATTGAATATATGAATCGTACTAACTTGCAGGGACGAATTGAGGCAAAGGTAAGTCCTCTATCTTGTGTGTGTGCATAGGTAGCCTTTAGGCGTATTTCCTTCCTAGTCGGAGCTTAGGGGGTGGACTTGCTGAGACGCTGTCTCACCCCGTCGTGGACTAACATTTTCAGGTCCTTAGATGGCGGCACCTCCCGAACATTTTGGCTAGCCGAAGATGGTCACCGAACAGGTATCTGTGATTCCACTTCCTGGGGGCCAAGGAGCTTGGGTCTACGAACTCGTGAGATTCATTGTTTGGGTTGATGCGGGTCTATCTCGGATGGTACCCCATCAATACAAATTGTGGTATTGTCGCTGGTGAGATGGGCCCAGAGAAGGTCCCTACTGGAATCTAAGATCCCTATGTCGATGCTAGAGATCGCTTTTGGAAAGGGTATGACTGACCCTCCCAGTGGTGCAGTGGTAGACCTGAGTCCCCCGGAGCCAGAGACCCCAGAGTCTTCTGTTGAGGGTTCGAATGCTTAGAGGATCTGTAGCCCTCTACCCTTTTGTAGACTTGTATATATAAACTAGTATTGTATATGACTTAGTCTGACATGTATAAAGGTGTGTGGTAGTTTTCAAAATTTGTGACACTGCCTTTTTATCCCATCTTTGTGTTGTTTAGGGATTTACTTATTCGCTTCTGCATGCACAATAAAATGAATGGGTCAACGACACATCCTGAGACGTCACAATTTAATCGACCACCGAGGGATAGGCATGTGACATCCCAAAATTTCAATCATGTCTTCTACTGAATAAATCAGGCATTTCATTGATGCGCCTATATGGCTATTCTCAAAACTGATTATTCTCGAGATAACTAGACTAGCTGGGTAAGCTATTAAGGAATTTTACGGCAATAGACTTGAGAATTCAACCAGGAATTGACTTCTCGACCGTGCTCATCTTTAGAGGTCATTCCGGCATAGTTAAAAATTGACTTGAGATCAAAAATAGGTCGGTTCAACTGAGATGTGTGGCCGATCATGGGTGACTCCACTAAATTGATTTTACTATCGTTTTGGTATCTTGTGTCCGTAATTGAGTCCTCGAGATCTTCACGACAATTGAGAGTCGCCAATGAGTCAAGTGGGTTCATAGTGGCTCGACGAAAATCGACCACAAGTCATTTGCCCTAAAAAGTTCTGAAAACTACCTGGTAGCCTAGGTCCCACTAAAAACACACCAAGTGGAAATTAACCGTTAATTCAAGTCCGATTTCAGAAATTGAAGTTTCTATCATGTTACAATAAATTCTAGGAGTGTCGACTCAGTCTCAGAAGATTTTTTCTGCAACTCGACACTTTTTGGGGAAAAGTCGTCGCAGGACCGTTTTTATGCAGAAAAAGCCGAGGATTATTTTTTATGGCAAAATTGGAAGGCAAGATGGATTATGGGGTGAGGAAAAATGTCAATGGAGGCATTGAGGTACTAATTGAAATTGTGGAGACCAAATGAGATGGAATCAAGTGAAATCAAGTGTCCAATTGAGGAGAGATTGAACCAAATTCGTGTGCCGCCCTTCCCCTAGCAATTTTGGATCATTTGTGAGGTTGTGGGGAGTGCTTTGGTGGCCTAATGGAGGCCAAGGAAGGTTGCTTGGCCATGGTGAGTCCAAGGGGACAAAAGAATGAAAAAACTTGGCCATGGGACCTTTGTTGCCCCTTATCCCTATCTCCTTGCTCTCTCTCTCTCTCTCCCTCTCTCTCTCTCTCTCTTTGGCCGGCCACACCCTCTCTCCATCCTCTCCATTTTCGAAACCCTCAAACCAGCAAGAAGACCGGCAAAAGGAGCAGCAGCCGTCACACACCGGAGAGCCACCCATCGCCGCCTTGCCCCTCGTTGCCCCGCGCCGGCTGTTGTTGCTCTGCCTCCATCGCGCGCCTCACGCCGTCCAGCCACCTCAGCCGTGCGTCCCAGCCATCTGTGGAGCCGAACTAGAGCTTGTCCGGCCACGGTAGACCATCGTGGACTGCCACTCAGCCTCGCCAGAGCCCCGCCTAGCCTCCACCGGCCTTGCCTCACCATTTCAGCCACCGGAGCAGCTTCAACCAGCCAAGAACAACAGCAAAAAAAATGGGTTTCCAGCAGTGATTAAGGCTTGTTTTGAGGTGTTTATAGGCCCCGGGCCCTAGGCCCGCTTTGGAGTAAAACGTCCCCCACGACGTTCCCGACGTTTCGATCCAAACAGATTGTTAAACGGGTGAGTTTAACTCACTAATCCTCGCTTAGTTTGTTAATGGTGCTTAAGGGTTGATTAGTTTAAGCTAAGTGTGATTAGGTGGTTAGATTAGATTAGATTAGTGAATATTAGTTAATCTCAATGCATGTTAGATAATTGGTTAGTGTAATTAGCATGGACATAGGTCCTAGTATTTATTGAATGTGTCTTGGGATTTTTCCCAGTCCGTTTTGGCTTCTAATTAGGCAATACAGGCCTAAATTGGATTTATTGTATTTATTTAATTAATTTCGGAATTATTTAATTAATTATTTATTTTCCGAAAATTAGGCAGGGATAGCTGACGATCGGAATTTTATGCTGATTGTCGTGGTGTAGTTCGTTTATTTAATTGAGCTTTATTTTGTGCTGAAATGAATTATTTGTGAAGTTAGGATTTATTCCTAAATTAAATAATTTTGGTTATTAATTAAAGAATAACCGGGCATCGGTTGATAATGCCAAAAATGTTTTAGTGGACTACGGAAAATAGTGGGAGTTATGGAAAGGAAATATCATATTTTGGCTAAGGCCGACCGTATGCTCACATACGATATTTTATCGGGTATGATAAAAGTGAGAAGAAATGATGTATGATGTGGCTCGGTGACCAGATAGGTCGCCTTGGTGTATAAGACACCTTAGAGAATGCACGTAAATCGTTGATTATATACATCACTTGGAAAAGGCACGTGACTTGGTGTTAGTACTTCGCCTTGGCGTATGAGACGCCTTAGAGAATGCACAGGGTCGGGGATTAGTACATCACCTTGGTGAATAAGTCGCCTTAGAGAATGCACATAGCTTGGTGACTAGGTATATTATACTGGAAATTGTATAGTGTGGATGGAAATGACCAAGGGATGGTCCGATTGACATGTAATCAACTAGGTCGATTGATCGATCTATCAATCCATGATATTACGATTGGGTGCCTATTTGAACTGTACTAATTTACAGGTGGAATCTGAGGCCAAGGTAAGCCCTCAAACCCGTGTGTGCATAGGCAGCCCGTATGGCATATTGGTTTACTAATCGAGTCTTAGGGGGTAGAGCTCACTGAGACGTTGTCTCAATGGTTATTGTATAACCATTTCAAGTCCTTAGATGACAGCACCTCCACCTCCTTGTCCTCCTATGCATTTCGATATACCCGAGGAAGTCACCAAATTAGAAACCCATTTTCCAATTCACCCTCATCCTGGAGGACTAGAGTACGTCCTGGTGCAGTTGACTGTCTGGGTTGATGTGGGTAAGGACGCCTTGAGGCCCCACGAATATCGGTCGTGGTATCGTGAGTATCATGACGGGTGAAGGGAGGGTCCCATGCGGGAAGGTGATGTATCTATGTTCGTTCTGGAAGAAGCTTTCGAGAAAGAGACGGCTGATCATAAGGATGGGTCTACGGTGGATGCACAAGACCCTAAGCTCGAGAGTGATCACGACTCTCCAGCACCATCAGCAGTAGGCTCTAACTAGAGCGTGCCAGAAGAAGAAGTCGATCAAGAGGAGGTGTACCTAGAAGGGAACTGGGAGGAAGAGCCAGAGGAGGAGCCTGAGGAGGAGGAACCAGAAGAGGACAAAGAGATGGAAGAAGATAAGGAGCTTGAAGAAAATGAACTTAGTGAAAAAGAATCCGAGGAGGATCAAGATGATGATCCGGAGTATGATCCTGATGAGGATTGAGACTCCCTCCTGTTTGATGACTTGTTTTTATCTGACCTGTTTAAGTAGGAACCAACTTTCGAAATGGGACTTGTATATGTATATATATGATTGAGTTGTTATATATGTGTATAAGTGTGTTGGTTTTTCAGGTTCGAGTTTTTAGTCATGCTTGTCTATCCCATTGTTTTATTGTATGGAGATTATTATATGCTTCCGCATACGTATTTAAATACAAGGGCTGGCAATGCATCTTGAGACGTCGCTATTATATTGACCAAGGTAAGGGATGTGTGCGTGCCTGAGGATCGGGGCGTGATAGGGCACGCATTCGGAGTATCGGGGCATCACATCCCCGCCTAGAGTGGTATCAGAGCTGGTCGATAGTTGGAGTGATAAGGTGCGATAAGTTTAAGGGATAGTTAGCAGGAATGACCTTTATTTCATGCTGGTGCATGTTAGTGATAGTTGTTTGGTAGATTGTTTGCTTGGGATCGCTCAACTTCTAATTTTGTGTGGAATTGGAAGGTAGGTTTCTGTAGAAAACTTGCGTCATGAGCGATCAGGATCAGAGGACTCCTAGAAAGCGTACCATAGGACCTACGACTCGGGGTAGGACGCCAACGAGGATCGATACCCGAGGAGGTCGTGGTAGAGCGCCAGCTCAGGCTAGCGCTAGTGGAGTAGCATCGTCTCCTGTAGGTGCTGGGGTAGCAGCCCTTGGTGATCCCAGGATCAAAGGGATCATGCAAGCGCTTAAAGTGATGGGAGCACTGATAGGGCAGCAAGCCCATAATCAAGCAGCCGCCACTGCCGCTGCCGCTCAAGCTGTCGCTACTGCTGCCGTTGCCGCCGCTGCTAAGGCTGCCGCCATTGCTGCACTTGCCGAGGTTCCACCTAGGAACATAGTCATAGAAAGAGAGAGACCAATCCATAAGTTGGAGAATAGTTCCTGAAGCTAAACCCGTAGAGGTTCACCGGTGTTGGTGATCCAGAGACTGCATCGCTTTGGATTCAAAACCTGGAGAAGGCTTTTGCATTGCTGATGTGCACTGAGGCAGAGAAAGTTGTCCTAGCAGTATACCAACTACAGGGTAACACGAATACCTGGTGGAGGGCCACCAGAGGCACAGTATTCTTGGAAGGCGTGGTCTCGATGTGGAACGCTTTCCATAGAGCTTTCAACAGCAAGTACTTTTCGGGTAATGCCCAAGAACAAAAGATGGAGGAATTTTAGCGCCTTTGCCAAGGGATGATGACCGTGGATCAATACGAAGCAAAGTTTGTGGAGCTATTGCAGTACGCTCCAAGACTGATAGAGGATTCTGAAGATAAAGCTCGGAAGTTCAGAAATGGCCTTCGATTGGAGTTAAAGAATCCGCTAGTGCCACCTGACCTGAAGGACTATAATGAAGTATATAGTCGGGCCCAGATGATAGAGAGGAGTATGAGTGAGCAAGCTGCTTCGTCTAGGTCGAGGTTCAGCTCACATAGAGATGGGAATCGGTATGGGAAGAAGCCCATGATCGGAGGAAGGTTTCATGTTCCGCCCAATTGGAAGGGAGGAATTGACAAGTCAACGCCAAATCAGAATGGCATATGTCGCTTCTGTGGAAGGCGACATGGTTCGACCCTATGCCCTCGAAGGATGGGCGCTTGTTTTGAATGTGGCCAATAGGGTCACCTGGTCAAAGATTGTCCCAGAAGACCGAGGGGACAACAGTAGTTACTGTCGCTGCCACCGATTGGTCAGATAAGGGGTGTAGCACTGCAAATTGCACTACAGGGTGGACAGAACAGATCCCTAGCTCACGGGATAGTGTATGCCATCACAAGAGGTCAGGCAGAGGAATCACCTGATGTGATTACATGTTCAGTTTCGCTGAACGACCATGTTGCTTATGCTTTATTCGACCCTGGCGCGACTCATTCTTTTATTGTTGAGCAATATGTTAAGCTAATAAGATTAAGTCCTGAATTGTTGGAGTCAATGGTTTGCATATCTACACCGTTAAAAGATAAGGTGTTAACTGCATTGGGTTGTTCTGGATGCAAGTTAATGATTGATGAGCAAGAGGGAAAGATAGACTTGTTAATCCTAACCATGTATGATTTCGAGGTGATAATTGGCATGGACTGGCTCACCAAGCAATGAGCTAAGATGGACTATTATCGTAAAGCGATTCAGTTTGACCCGTTAGAGGGTGAAAGTTTCGAATTTGTTGGAAGTCGAGGAGGACCATCGATTACCTTAATCTCGTCGCTTGAGGCAACCCGTTTGTTAGACGGCGGTTGTCAAGGTTACCTGACAACTGTCGTGGATACGATAGTTGAGGAGTTGAAGATTGAAGATGTCTCAGTAGTTCAAGAATTTCTAGACGTGTTCCCGAAAGAATTGCCAGGCCTACCGCCAGAGAGAGAGATAGAATTTGTGATTGAGTTAGCACCCGAGACAGAGCCAATCTCTAAGGCTCTTTACTAGATGTCGCTACCTGAGCTGAAAGAAATGAAGGTGCAGATGCAAGAGTTGTTGGATAAGGGATTCATACGTCCCAGTGCATCGCCTTGGGGAGCACCAGTTCTGTTTGTGAAAAAGAAAGATGGCTCGTTGCGTCTGTGCATCGACTATCATCAACTCAATTAGGTAACAATCAAGAACAAGTATCCACTCCCGAGGATCGACGACTTGTTTGACCAGCTGCAAGGGGCGTTGATGTTTTCAAAGATCGACTTGAGGACAGGGTATCATCAGCTGATGATCATAAAGGAGGATATACCAAAGTCAGCATTTCGTACTCGATACGGCCATTATGAGTTCACTATAATGCTGTTTGGATTGACGAACGCTCCATCTGCTTTTATGGATCTGATGAACCGAGTGTTTAAGGAATACCCGGATCAGTTTGTGATCGTGTTCATCGACGATATTTTGGTATATTCGAGAAGTGCTGAGGAGCACAAGAGTCATTTGAGAATGGTACTTCAGACCCTGAGGGTTCATGGATTGTACGCTACGTTTGGCAAGTGCGAGTTTTGGTTGACTCGTGTTGCTTTTCTAGGTCACGTGATTTCAAGCGAAGGAATCTCTGTGGACCCGTCCAAGATTGAAGCAGTGATCAGTTGGCGAAGACTGACGACAGTTTTAGAGATTGGAAGCTTTTTGGGTTTGGCAAGCTACTACAGAAGGTTCATGGAAAGATTTTCAGCTTTGGCGTCGCCGTTGACTCGACTACTAAAGAAGGAAGAGAAATTTGTGTGGACAGACAAGTGCGAGCGTAGTTTCCAAGAGCTTAAGCAGAAGCTGACTACCGCACCTGTGCTAACCATTCCATCTAGTCCTGGAGGGTACGAGATCTACAGTGATGCGTCGTTCAGAGGACTAGGTTGCGTGCTGATGCAACATGGTAGGGTTGTTGCATACGCGTCCCGTCAGTTAAGACCTCATGAACTAAACTACCCGACGCATGACTTAGAACTCACGGCAATCATTTTCACTCTGAAGATTTGGAGACATTATTTGTGTGGGGAAAGATTCTAGATCTTCACCGACCATCAAAGTCTCAAGTATCTATTCTCTCATAAGGAGTTGAATATGAGACAGCGCCGCTGGATGGAACTTCTGAAGGGCTACGATTGTGATATTATGTATCACCTTGGGAAGGCGAATAAGGTCGCAGACGCGTTGAGTCAAAATTCTTCAGTTGCATAAATGATGATTAAGGAGTGGGTTTTACTTAAGAGAGCGCGAGATTCGGTTTTTAAAGTTGAGGCAGGCCACCTTTCGAATCTTATGGCCACCCTTAGAATTGCCCCAGATGTGCAGATCAAAATCAAGACGCTTGAATTGACCGATTCGGATGTTCAGAAAATTCTGCGAGAAGATACAAATTAAGAGAAAGGCTGATTTTCAGATTTCTGAGGATGGAACACTGAAGTTCCGAGGACAATTGTGTGTACCTGACGATGTAGAGCTTAAAGAGGAGATCTTATCAGAAGCTCATCGTAGCAGTTACAGCATTCATCCCAGCAGTACAAAGATGTATCAAAATCTGCGGCAACACTACTAGTGGTCCGGTATGAAGGCGGACATCGCCAAACATGTCGCCAAGCGTCTAACGTGTCAAAAAGTGAAGGCATAACATTGTAAGTCGGGAGGACTTCTACAACCTCTCGAGATTCCCAAGTGGAAATGGGAGCACATCATAGTGGATTTTGTGACAGGCTTACCAAGGAGTCAGAGGGGTAATAATTCCATTTAGGTAGTGGTCGACAGACTGACAAAGTCGGCTCACTTCATCGCTGTGCAAAAGGATCTTGATTTGGATAGACATGTAGATTTGTATGTGCGTCAGATAGTTTGACTGCATGGAGTGCTGGTAACGATTACATCAGATCGAGATCCAAGATTCAAAGTTGCTTTTTGAAAGAGTTTGCAGGCTGCTTTAGGGACGAAGCTGTAGTACAGTACGACATATCATTCTCAAATGGATGGCCAGTCTGAGAGGACGATTCAAACCCTCGAAGACATGCTGCGAGCTTGTGTGTTGAATTTCAAGGGAAGTTGGGAGGAACAGCTTCATCTCATTGAGTTTGCTTACAACAACAGCTATCAGCAAAGCATTCAAATGGCTACTTTCGAAGCGTTGTATGGCAGAGCGTGCAGAACGCCAGTGTGTTGGGATGAAGTCGGGGAAAGAAAGATCACAGGCCCAGAGTTAGTCCAACACTCAGTAGATGCAGTTGTAGTTATCAGAGACAAGCTAAAGACCACTCAGAGCTGGCAGAAAAGCTATGTAGATAAGCATCGGAGACTTTTGGAATTCCAAGTTGGTGATCACACCTTTCTGAAGGTGTCACCAATCAGGGATACTTCGCGCTTTGGCAATAAGGGAAAACTGAGTATGAGGTTAGGTCCCTTTGAAATTCTAGAGAGAATCGGGATCCTAGCGTATCATCTTGCATTGCCGCCGAGGCTGGCGCAAGTGTATGACGTCTTTTACGTGTTGATGTTGAGAAAGTATGAGCCTGATCCAACCCAGGTGCTTAATTTTGAGGAATTAGACGTGGACGACAAAGTGTCGTACGTGGAAAGCCCGGTTCAGATTGTGGATCAGAAGGAACAGATTCTGTGTACCAAGACGATCACGTTAGTTAAAGTGGTCTAGCAACACCACGGCACTGAAGGAGCAACTTGGGAAAGTGAAGATTCAATGAGACGACTGTACCCCCACCTTTTTGTTTAAAGAATTGTAATGGTTTAAATTTCGAGGACGAAATTTTTATAAGAGGGGAAGAGTTGTGACATCCGGAAATTTCAATTCTGTTTTCAATTGAATGAATCGGGTCTTTCATCGACGCATCTATAATGCTATTCTCTGAGCTGATCACTCATGAGATAACTACACTATCTGAGGAAGCTATTAAGGGATTTTAACGCAATAGACTTGAGAATTCGACCAGGAATCGACTACTCGACCGTGTTCATCTGCAGAGATCATTACGGCACAATTAAAAATTGATTAGGGATCAGAGATAGGTTGGTTCGACTGAGATAGGTGATCAAAGTGTAGGTGATTCCACCAGATTCCAAAATTCTCGTCGATCGGCACTAGACCGATTTTTCTGTCATTTTGGTACCCTGTGTCCATATTTGAAATCTCGAGATTTTTACGACAACCAAGAGTCGCCAAAGTGTTGAAGATGTACGTTGTGACTCGAAATAAATTGATCACGGGTCAATTGTATCGAAAATTTCTAAAAGCTACCCGATAGGCTAGGTCACGCTAAAATCGCGCCAGATTGAAATTAATCGCGAATTTGAACCCAATTTCAGAAATTGAAAATTCTATCATGTCACAATTTATTTTAGGACCATCGACTCATCCTCCAAAGATTTTTCTGTAAACCGAGATTTTTGGCGAAAATTCAAAGTAGGGCCGTTTTTGTCTGGAAAATTCAGGGAACCGTTTTTTATCGCGTTTTTGGGATGCAAGTTGGTTCTATTGGCGAGAAAAAATGTGAATTGAAGTGCAGGCATCTTAGTTGTATTTATGGGGACCAAATTGATTCAATTCAAGAAGAAATTGAAGTGGATTTGAGGGAAAATGCTCCAAATTTCGCAACCCCTTGGTCTTCAACCTTTTGGACCACTTCAATGACTTCCTAAGGAAGCTTATGGTCTGCAAATGGCTGAGGATAGAGCTGAAGCCAAGTGGGGCCAAAGCAATGAGCAATAACAGACTTTAGGGGCTTGGAGGTGTTGGAGAAAACTCCTTTGTTATTTTGAAGCTGATAAAACGTTTCCATCGATCTAGTCTAAAGACTTCCAGACCCAAGTGTTAAAGTCTGAAAAACTCCAGACTCTATCGTCAATGTCTAAAGACGGCCAAACTCAAGACTTAAAGTCTGCCCTTACTAACAGTTCTAGACAAAGAAAGAAGACTTGTCCAGATGACGGATTATCTTCAAGGATTCAATTCGTATGGTTTTTGGAAGACCTTATGGCTGGATACAATATCAACAAGATTGATTAGTCTTATTAGAATCTACTCCGATTTGAAGATCCTTTAAAAGGCGAGCAAACTTGGAAGGTTCTACTTATAGAAACCAAAGATTCTGATTGTATGGGCGAACATTATTGACGAGCTTTCATCACAAATCATTCAATGACTCAAGATCACCTTAATTGATTCTGTCCAACGGGTAGATTGGAAGAATTCTTTTGGAAAGTGCCAACGGTCGTGAAGGCATGAAGGAGTATTTAAGGCGGACTCTCTAGTTGTTCGAAGTAGTGCATGAAAGAAGAATTTCAAAGTCTGAATCTCTGTAGTTCCTTGCTCTTTCATTCATTGAGCTTAAATTGTATAAAAAAGAGAGAAGCACATAGTGAGACTTTGTGAAGAGACTAAGCTCAGACTCTCCACTGAGGAAGTTGAAGATCACGAGCTGTATAATCTCTTTTGATTCATAATGGAATTCAGCCAGTGGGCTGTCAGCGCGGGAGAGTGGACATAGGCTTAGATTAAGCCGAACTACTATAAACGTTATATTTAAATTCTCTTACACTAACCTCTTTATCTTATTCGTTGCTTTACTTAATTGCTTTATAGAATTGTTCAAAGCTGTTTATATCCTGAGTTTATTATTATCATCCAAAGGCAATCTATTTTGTTAAGTCTTGCGAAAAAAGAAAATTTTTATATACACATATTCACCCCCCTTTAGGTGTGCGTACTAGCCCTTTCAATTGATATCAGAGCTTGGTGCTCGGTTTATAAAAGTGTTTTTACCTTTGAGTTAAAGATCTTCTATGGCTAGTATTTTTGCTCCAGGTTTGGTTGAAGGCCAAAGCAACACCAAACCTCTCTACTTTGATGGGAAGGAATACAACGTTTGGAAAAACAGGATGAAGGCATTCCTAAGATCGAAAGATCCCCTGGAATGGGATGTGGTAGAAAAATGAATCATTCCTAAAGTTACATCAACATCTAGGAAGGAAATTGCAGTTGCTGGAGAATTGACACAAGCAGGAATAACCAAGAGACAAACTCTTGATGCAAAAGCAATTTATTCATTATATTGTGCTTTATCTCCTATTAAGTATAACAGGATTTCATCTTGTGAAATAGCCAAAGAAGTTTGGAATAGGTTGCACATCACCTATGAAGGAACTAATCGAGTTAAAGAAACGAAAAATCAATATTCTACTCGGACAGTATGAAGCCTTCAAGATAAAACCAGGAGAATCCATAACTGACATGTTTAGTCACTTTACAGAAATTGTAAATGGTCTAGCATATCAGGGACAGCCAATCTCAGGACCAATGAAGGTCAATAAATTGCTGGGATGACTCTCCAAAGACTGGAACCATGTGAAGACCTCTATAAGAGAAACCCACAGGATCATGCCTCTTTCTGTAGACGAATTGGTTGGCACACTTCAATCATATGAAGTAGAGCAAATCAATGAGGAAGAAGATCCCAAAGGTAAGAAGTCAATTGCCTTAAAATCTAACGATGATTCTGATGATACAGATTCTGAAGACGACTTGGATGATGAAGAGCTAGCACTCATGATAAGGAGATTCAGAAAGTTAAACAGGAAGGGAAAAAGGTTTAACTGGAAGAAGCAAGGTAATCAAAGATTTCAGAAGAAATCAAATGAGGATAATGAGACCAACAAAGATGTGATTTGTTTTGAATGTAACAAAAAGGGGCACATCAGACCCAACTGCCCTTTGTTGAAGAAAAAGAAAGAAAAAGCAGAGAAATTCAAGAAGGCTCTCAAAGCAGAGACATGAAGTGATAAAGAATGCGAGGAAAGTGATGAAGAGTATGCAAACATATGTATGATGGTGAATTCAGAATCAGACTCAGATTCTGAGACAGACTTAGATTCAGACTCAGACTCAAATAGTGAAGTTGAGGTTAGTAATTCTAAAATTCCTGTTAAAGTCTCAAAATATATAGATGAACTTTGTATTAGCCTCAAAACATCTCTTAAGAGGATTTCCAAGCTAAAGAATGAAAATTCCAAACTAAAGCAACAGGAAACTTCTTGGAAAGAAAAGTTTGAAAATCTAGACAAAAGTTTTGTCGTTTTGAAAGAAAATACAGACTCTCTTTCAAAGGAAAATACATTTTTGAAAGAAGACATTTCAAATATCACAAAAAGGTTTTCAATGGGATCTGAGAAGTTGGAAAAGATTCTTTCAATTCAAAGACCATGTTTCAACAAATCTGGTTTAGGAATGACTTCTGAAACCATTCCTTTAATTGATTTTCCAAAGGTGAAGGAAAGAATCAAACAAAGACCTACAAAAACCTTTTACAAGAACCATTTTCAAAAGGCTTTTGTAAAACCTGTTGGTCGAAGTGCTCTCAAATGTTCAAAGTGTAACAGCTCAGAACATTTCGAGAAGGAATGTCCTAAGGATTGGAGACCTGTTAAGAGAGATTGGACAAAGACCGTATTTCGTACTAACTCCCCTGGACCTAAGAAAGTGTGGGTACCAAAGAAAGCTTGAGTTCTTTTATGATTGCAGGTCACTATCAAGAAAAAGATTAAGTGGTATTTGGATAGTGGCTGCTCGAGGCACATGACAGGAGATTCAAGTTGCTTTATAAAGCTTGTGCAAATAAAAGGAGGAAAAGTTTCTTTTGGTGGAAACAGCAAAGGAAGGATTGTTGGATGTGGAACTGTGAGGATTGGAAATCTTACAATCAACAATGTTTCATAGGTAGAAGGATTGAATTATAATCTTCTTAGCATCAGTCAACTGTGCGATACTGGATTCAAAATTAATTTCCAAGAAGGCACTTGTTCGGGAACTAGTGAGATCTCTGTCAATCCTTCACTGGACGAAGACATGGGAACATCTATCTTCTAGACATAAAACCAGAAAGCTTTCAGTGTCTAATATCCATTTAAGATGAAGCAAACCTTTGACATAGAAAGCTTGGCCATATCAACATGAAGCAGATTGCTAAGATCTCCTCCAAGAAGCCTGTTCGTGGACTGCCCAACCTGAAGTATCAAAAATCTGAATTATGTACACCATGTGTGTTGGGAAAACATGTTAAAAGTTCTTTTAAACCAATAAATCAGGTTTCTCCTAATCATGTTTTGCAACTTTTACATATGGATCTCTTTGGACTAACCAGAACTCAGAGTATTGGTGGAAAGAGATACTGCTTAGTAATCGTGGATGACTATTCTCATTTTACATGGGTATACTTCCTGGCAAGTAAGTCTGAAGCATTCTCTTACTTCTTGAAATTTGCCAAGAATGTACAAAATGAGAAAGGTTATGTTATTTCAAGCATGCGCACAGACCATGGAGGTGAGTTTGAAAACCAAGACTTTGCAAAATTTTGTGATGACTATAGTTTTCAGCATGTTTTCTCTTCTCCATATACTCCAGAGCAAAATGGGGTTATGGAAAGAAATGATAGATCTTTGCAGGAAATGGCTAGAACACTCTTAATTGAGAGTAATATTTCATCTCGTTTTTAGGCTAAAGTAGTTTCAACATCTTGTTATATTATAAACAGAGTATTCTTAAGGCCCATTCTGGAGAAAACTCCTTATGAGTTATTCAAAGGAAAGAAGCCAATTGTTTCTTACTTTCATGTGTTTGGTAGTAAGTGTTTTATTTTAAAGAATGTAAATGATCGAACTGATAAGTTTGAAGAAAGATCAGACGAAGGTTTTTTCCTTGGATACTTAACTACAAGCAAAGTCTATAAAGTATACAACAAGAAAACTCAGTCTGTGGAAGAATCCATGAATGTCAAATTTCAAGACTTAATGCAGAATCAATTGGATCAGACTCATCTTGAAGAACCTGAACTTGCTCTAGATGTTGCAAAATCTAATCCCCCCGAAGTGGTTCAGACTCCTGAAGTTCAACATCAAGATGAACCAGAAGATTCAACTGAAGCTGAAGATTAGCAGACTGACAAACCAACTAGCAACTAGAAGCATAAGTAAAGTCATCCCAAGGAACTCATCATTGGCAACATTGATGAAGGAGTTTGCACCAGATCCAAAAGGCGTGAAGCGTCTAGTGCTCTAGCACTTGTTTCCGAGATTGAACCCAAAACTGTAGATGAAGCCTTGGCTGATGAAAGCTGGATTGAAGCTATGCAAGAAGAGCTTAGACAGTTCAGCATCAACGATGTTTGGGAGTTAATTCCTAAACCTAAAGGTAAGTCTGTTATTAGAACTAAATGGGTTTTCAGGAATAAGATGGACGAGCAAGGAAAAGTGATTAGGAACAAAGCAAGACTTGTGGCCAAAGGATATACGCAAGAAGAAGGGATAGACTATGATGAGACCTATGCACCAATAGCGAGGTTAGAAGCAATTAGATTATTACTTGCTTTTGCTTGCTATAAAAATTTCAGGTTATTCCAAATGGACGTGAAAAATGCATTCCTAAATGGATTTATCAAAGAAGAAGTTTATGTGGAACAACCACCTGGTTTTGAAGATCCAAGAAAGCCAGACTCAGTCTACAGACTGAAAAAGGTCCTATATGGTTTAAAGCAGGCACCTCGAGCTTGGTATGAAAGGTTAAGTAAATTTCTAGCTCAAAATGGTTTTGTTAAAGGAAAAGTAGATACTACCTTGTTTATCAAAAGAGAAGGTAAATATTTTCTACTTGTTCAGATTTATGTTGATGATATCATATTTGGTTCACCTAATGAAAATCTTTGCAAGAAGTTCTCTAGATGCATGCAGGATGAATTCGAAATGAGCATGATGGGTGAGTTAACCTTCTTTCTAGGATTACAAGTTAAGCAATCCAAGGAAGGAATTTTCATTCACCAAGAAAAGTATGCAAAGGATCTCATCAAGAAGTTCAAGATGGAGAATTGCAAAAAGACAAAGACACCTATGTCAAGTTCTTCAAAGCTGGATAAAGATGAAGAAGGAAAGAGTGTAGATCAAAAGCTATACAGGAGCATTATTGGTTCACTTCTTTACCTTACTGCATCTAGACCTGACATTTTGTTTAGTGTTTGTATCTGTGCTAGATTCCAATCAAATCCCAAAGAATCTCACTTCACTGCTGTAAAGCGCATCATCAAATATGTTGCAACAACTCCTAAGCTAGGTCTATGGTATTCCAAAGAATGAGGCTTTACTCTATTTGGATATTCAGACGCAGATTTAGCAGGATGTAAAGTGGATAGAAAGAGTACTTCTGGTACATGTCAACTGCTTGGTAACAAGCTGGTATCATGGTTTTAGAGAAAACAAAGTACCGTAGCTCTTTCAACAGCCGAAGCAGAATATGTGGCTCTTGGAAGTTGATGCTCCCAAATATTGTGGATACGGCAATAGCTAAGAGACTTTAGAATTGAAGAATCATGCACCGAGATCAAATGTGGCAACACCAGCGCCATTAATCTCACAAAGAATCCAATTCTTCATTCAATGGAAAAGCATATAGAGATTCGACATCATTTTATTAGAGATCATGTTCAGAATGGAGAAGTTATGATTCAGTTCATTGACTCAAAGAATCAGCTGGCGGACATATTTACAAAGCCACTGGAGAAAAGCCTTTTTGAGTCTATACGCACCAGACTAAACATCATATCCTTTATCGAATAAAGTCTGGAAGTGTTCAGACTCAGAGGTAAAGTCTGAAGGTGTTCAAACTCAGAATGACTAGGAGTTACGACTGTAAGTTATTTTTATACTAGCAATTTAATTTTTGGATAAAAATTTAAAAATGTACGATAGCTTTTTGAATCACTACTTTCTTATTTTATTTTTAGCAATTATCCTTTCATTTTTTAAAATTATGGCAGTTTTTCATTTTCAAAAAGGCAGTTTTACTTTTTCCTTTATGACGATCCGTATACTTCGTTTCATCTGCTTTATAGACTATCGAAATTCATCTTCTCCGTTTTCACTCTCAAACCCTAGAATACAAAACTCCCACTTGCTTTCACTTTCACTCTTGTTTAATCCAAAAGATTTCATCTTTTTCGAGCAAATACAAGAATTTCTCCTTTAGAGCGACAATGTCTTCAAGAAAGTCCTCGAGAATCGCAAGCAAGGGACCACAGCGCATGCTTGAGGGTCCTACTCATTTCGATATGACCGAGGAAGATAACTCTCCTTAGCAGCAACCGAGTCAGCAACAACAACATTCTCAACAGCGTTAGTTTCCTCCACCGCCTCAACTAGAAGAAGAAGTAGTGGAAGATATTGAACTTGTAAGAACGCTGACACCTAAAGTTGCTTTCAAGCTTTATTCTAAGTTGAAAAAAGGAGGTACTGCTATGTCCTTGATCGATGAATATCTAAAAGAGAGGCTACAAGAATAAAACTTTATTCTTGCGCGATATGGAGAAGTTGGGCATTGCAGAAAAAGGGTTGGCTGAAAAGACTTTTGCCAACTTTCCTAGTGATCCACGTTTTGGCACGTTTAATCAACCAGAAGGGAAGGACGACGACGAAAAAATGTTTACACATTTTCATCCCAGGATGGGAGTGGCTGCAAATGTTGGTGGTGATGGAGCAAGTCTATTTCGATCTAAGGAGCACATGAAAGTTTACTCAAAATTGCTGAAAAGAGGGGTGATGAACCCTAGGAGTGTTGACTTTGATTTTCTCGATTCTGTGCAAGTAAATTTGAGGGAGAAGTTTGCACTTCTTCAATTGGAGTGTTTTTGTTCTAAGTCTACAATTGCTTATCCAGAGCTCACAGCCTACTTCTATTCGAATCTATCGTTTTTGGATGTGAATAGATTCTCTTTCACAGTCATGGATTATGAGTTTTTGGTCGATGTGGACACTTTGACTGACCTAATTGGGGTAGAAAGAACGAGTTTCCAACCAATTAGTGTGTCTATTGCTCACGCTACACTGGAATTGGTACGATACAGGCGTGTTGATGGCAAGATTTTCTACACTAGGATGAATGCCTCAAACGTCTTACTGCACAAAATTGTGATCAACTGCATCCGTCCAAAATCAACATCCAAAGCCGATGTATCTCATTCTGAAGCAAAGTTGATGTATGCCATCAACGCTGGCTACAAATTCTCTCTGCCTCACACCATCATGTTTCACATGTGCAGGACAATGGTGAAATATAAGGGACAGCTTCCTTATTCTGCTCTTATCACGCGCCTTTTCAGACATTTCAAAATTCACATTCCTACACCTTTGTGCTTGACAAGCATTGCTCCAATGGTGATTGGATTTAAGATAGTCATAAAGATGCGTCTGAAGGAACTCAACAAAGTGTTAGAGCGAATGAAGGAGAAATCCCTTGTCAAGGCAAAGCAAGACTATGCAGCAGCTAAAAGGAAAGAAAAGGAGCCCATGGATGCTCCAGTGAAAAAGAAGAGAACTCTCATCTTGCAGGATGAAGAAGATGAGGACGAGATGATTCTTTCAGCCTTAAGGAACTTGAAGAGTTTTGTCAGTCTTCAAGAGACAAAAGAAGATCCAGAGGAGAGAGAGAGAAGAGAAAGAGAAGAGACATAGAAGGAAGATGAAGAACAGAGGAGGACAGAGGAAGAGGAAGAAAGAAGAAAAGCAGGAGAAAAAGAAAGAGAAGAAGAGGAAGAAAAGGGTTTAGAAGAATCCTTTGAGCCAACTTTGGCTATATCCTTGTCGAGCAACTCTGAGAAAACAGGGAATGGAACTGCTGGAGCCCAAGACAAAGAAAAACATCACTCTGAAGCTGAAGTTGAATAGGAAGAAGAATTCACTACTCCACCTGAAGGCAAGCAAATAAGGGGAGCTGCTAAAAAAAAGAGGTATTTCTTCACCTGTATTTAATAGTGATGTGAGTCGTTCTGTATCAGATCCAGAGGACGTGTATGCTTCTCATTATATTGAAGCAAACATTGGGGCATCCACTCCTAGTCATGGTGGATGAACTGTTGAAGATCTATCCATTCTCAAAACTCTTGGAACAGAATCGGCTGAAACTAGTGCTACACCAGAACAGACAGCAGACTTTTCGAGACTGCTAGACATCCTGTTGGATTTAAGGAGACAGCAATATGGTATGGAGTATGAGATGAAGGATCTCAAGAAAGCTTTCTTGGCTACTTCAGTGTCATTGCAGGAACAGCTACTCGCCCTGAAGACTCAAGTGCAGACTAATGTGAAGGGTAAAGATTTACAACCACTGAAGGAGACTCTTGCAAAGCTTGAGAAGACAATGAATTCTATGGGAGAATTCTAGCTTGTTCGCCTGCCAAAACAGCCTTGACTCTAACCCCACTCTTTTCAAACAACTCTTTTTATTCGTTCTCCACTTTTTGCTGCTGACAAAAAGGGGGAAAATTTGATGCAGATTTGACTTTGGATTGCTTTACTTTTGCTTTGATTTATTTTTTGACTTATTTTTGGACTTATCTTTTGTTTGGTTTTGGATTGGATTTTTGACTTTGGACTGTTTGACTGCTAAGTGATGTGAATCATTGCAAAAAGATCGTTCTACGAAGGCCCGGATGGTGCGAATTGCGAACCTTGACCTCCAATCAAACCTGTGATTGGCAACCTCGGTATGAACGTGACCTATTGACGAAGGCGTGTCAACCAACCAACGTTATAGACGCCACGAGCGAAAGAATTTGCTATCTCGCTCGATAAGTCGAATTGACCGCCACAAGAGAATCTTGATAATGTCAAGTCCTCAAAAGAGCAGTAGAAGAGAACCTCTCAATTCTTTTCCTCAAAAATAAAATATATCTGTCCCCCAAAGAAATTCAGTCAGTCTTATATATAGGCCTTCTAGCCGCCACACAAACCCTAAAACCAACCCTAGAAATCTAATGCGTCATATTCTAGAATATTCTTAAACAAGAAAATATATATGACTTGGTCAAATATTTGGTGTCCATATAATCAAATTGTGCCAAGATTTCCAAGATTCTTCAAGATTTGATCCAAGGTCATCTCCACGCCGAAGATCACGAACCATGATGCCAACAGCTTGCCTAAATTGCTTGGCCCACGCTCGAGTAATCGAACCAGTAGGAATAGACAATGGGTCCCTAGCACCACCTCCTCGATATGGCTCGATGTCCAAGATTCTTCAAGATTTGATCTAAGGTCATCTCCACGCCAAAGATCACGAACCATGATGCCAACAGCTTGCCTGAATTGCTTGGCCCGCGCTCAAGTAATCGAACCAGTAAGAATAAACAATGGGTCCCTAGCACCACCTCCTCGATATGGCTCAATGTCCACATCACTAAGTAACCTGATTTGATCTTTTGATGCATGCAGTAACTTAGGCTGTGATATTGATTATGGAAGAATAGTTCTCTTGCAGGACTAAGATGATTTCTGTGTTTGCAGAAATGATACTATCCATGTACTAATCAATTCATCTTTTATAAGATAACAAGTTTTGCGGCAGAAGAACAGCCCAAGTGCCAAAACTTGGCACGAGGGGACACTTAAGTGCCAAAACTTTGAAAAAGTACACTTAAGTGCCACTTTCTTTGAAAAGTGGGGCACTTAAGTGCCACCTTCGGTGAACCTTGCCGGAAATCCTACGTGGCAATATTT
This sequence comes from Eucalyptus guilfoylei, assembly GCA_016097605.1. Classification (NCBI taxonomy): domain Eukaryota; kingdom Viridiplantae; phylum Streptophyta; class Magnoliopsida; order Myrtales; family Myrtaceae; genus Eucalyptus; species Eucalyptus guilfoylei. The sequence goes on along the minus strand of CM027861.1, from coordinate 23,341,967 downwards.
TATTATTTTTGCTTGCCTAAGTGGCTCGCCGGAGAGTTGACTCGGCTCAAAATACCCAAAACGACGTCGTTCTGCAAAATAAAAATTAAATTACTAGCTAAAATATTCTAAAAAATAAAAATGTGTAAATAATTAATATAAAAATTAATTAAATTAAATTTAAACTTAAATTTATTTAAAATATTCTAAAATAAAAAACTTTAAAAAAAATGGGGGGGCCGAAGGAGGCGGCTAAGGGCTAAGCCCTCGCCACCGCCGCCTCCCCGCCGCCGCCGGGAAGGGCCGGTGACGGAGGGGGGAGGGTCGGCCTGGGTGGTCGACCGGTAGTGAGGGCTGCGAGCCCTCGCTGGATCTGGGGGAAGGCCGCGACCCTCGCCTTAGATCTGGGCGAGGGCCCGAGCCCTCCTCGCCTCCCCGCCGTCGCCGGGAAGGGCCGGTGACGGTGGGGGCAGCATCAGCCGAGGTCTCCAGGCCCTGGCCAGGGGCCGGCGACGCCGGTCGACCGACGGCGAGGGCCCGCGAGCACTCGCCCAGATCCGAGCAAGGCTCGTGGCCCTCGCCGCCGGTCGGCTAGGGGCCGGCCACCCCGGCCGACCCTCCCCCCTCCGTCGCCGACCCTTCCCGGTGGCGGTGGGGAGGCGGCGGCGGCAAGGGCTTAGCCCTCGGCCACGTCCTTCGGCCCCCTCGTCCTTTTTTTAAAAAAAATTTAAAGTTTTAAATTTCTAATTTTAAGTTTTTTATTTTTTAGAATATTTTAAATAAATTTAAGTTTAAATTTAATTTATTTAATTTTTATATTAATTATGTACACATCAGACACAAAACGACACCGTTTTTGCATTTTCTCGCCACGTCAGCTTGCAAAACGGCGCCGTTTTGCACTCACCTCGCCGGAAAATTGCCACGTCAGCAATTTGGCCAGATTTTGGCCGGAGTGGCACTTAAGTGATCTATTTTACTCCGATTTTGGCACTTAAGTGTACCTTTCCAAAGTTTTTGCACTTAAGTGGCCCTCCGTGCCAAGTTTTGGCACTCCAGGTGTCCCAAACTCCATGTTTTGCTTAAGTGTTGTTTTGCAGGACAAAAGCCTTTAAATCTGCAGGAAAGTTTTGTCACCATCAAAAAGGGGGAGATTGTTGGAGAAAACTCGTTTATTGTTTTGAAGCTGACAAAACGTTTCCATTGGTCTGGTCTGAAGACTTCCAGACCCAAGTGTTAAAGTCTGAAAAACTCCAGACTCTATCGTCAAAGTCTAAAGACCGCCAGACTCAAGACTTAAAGTCTGCCCTCACTGATAGTTCCAGACGAAGAAAGAAGACTTATCCAGATGACGAATTATCTTCAAGGATTCGATTCATATGATTTTTGGAAGATCTTATGGCTAGATACAGCATCAACATGATTGATTATTCTTATTGGAATCTACTTTGATTTGAAGATCCTTTGAAAGCCGAGCAAACTTGGAAGGTTCTATTTATGGAAACCAAAGATCCCGATTGTACGGGCGAATAGGATTGAGGGCTTTCATCACAAATCATTCAACGACTCGAGATCATCTTAATTGATTCTGTCCAACGGGTAGATTGGAAGAATTCCTTTCGAAAGTGCTAACGATCGTGAAGGCATGGAGGAGTATTTAAGGCGGACTCTCTAGTTGTTCGAATTAGTGCATGAAAGAAGAATTTCAAAGTCTGAATCTCTGTAGTTCCTTGCTCTTTCATTCATTAAGCTTAAATTGTATAAAAAAGAGAGAAGCACATAGTGAGACTTTGTGAAGAGACTAAGCCGAGACTCTCCACTGAGGAAGTCGAAGATCACAAGCTGTATAATCTCTTTTGATTCATAGAGGAATCCAACCAGTGGGCTGTCAGCGCGGGAGAATGGACGTAGGCTTGGACTAAGCTGAACCACTATAAACCTTGTGTTTAAATTCTCTTACCCTAACCTCCTTATCTTATTCGTTACTTTACTTAATTGCTTTATAGAATTGTTCAAAGCTGTTTACATCTTTAGTTTATTATTATCATCCAAAGATGATCTATTTTATTAAGTCTTGCAAAAAAGAAAATTTTATATACACCTATTCACCCCCTCTAGGTGTGCGTACTAGCCCTTTCACGAGGGACCCTCCACAAGGGTAGCTGGCCTTCCTTCTTCCTCGTCAGTCTGCTTTCCCCATTTCCAACCACATTGAAACCTCAAAGAACTAGAGAAAACCAAGCCCAAGCCCCCTTTAGCTGCCGGACCGTCTGCCCAAAGCCGCCGCTTCCCGTCGTGCCACCCAAAAGCCCCGCGCGAGCCACACCCGTCCCACGCCCATCCGTGCGTCATTCTGCTCCAGCCGTGACCCTAGGCCATCCCCCGAGCCCGTCAAGCTCAACCGGAGCCCCACTGTCGCCACTCCGTCACCGTCCGCCTCCGGCAAACCCCGCTGTAGCCGTTCGCCAGCCACACATGTCGTTTCCATCCGTTTAGTCGCTCGGCCCAGCCATTTCGGTTCTAGAACAGAACCGAAATTAGCAAGCCTTTGTGGGCTTCGAGGCCCATTTCCAAGCTTTTTCGGGCCTAGGTTGGTGTCGCCACTTCGGAGTTTGTTGTCCGTCTCCGCGTTGCCGTCGCCGTGAACTCATCCGATTTCAAAACTGGTGAGTTTACTCACTAAACTCTACTTAGGGAGTTAATGATGCTTAAGGGTTGATTAGTTTAGGTTAAGTATGGTTTAGGTGGTTAGTTAGAACGGATTAGCGATTTAATTACTCGTTTTTGCATGTTAGGTGGTTAGACCAGCTTAATTAGCAACTAGATAAGTTGTCTTATTTATCTTGATAGGTTCCAAAATTTTCTGGGCCTGTTTTGGTATTTAATTAGGCTTTTCCGCCCTAAGATTGCATTTATGGCATTTAAATGTATTTATCTAATTAATTTTGGTATTTATTTAATTATTTATTATTTTCCGAAAATTATACCGGGATAGCCAGTGACCGGAATTTCGTACTAAATGCAATGATGTGCGTGGTTTATTTAAATGAATGCTAATTTGTGTTATTTGAGTGATAATTGTAATTTTGGGAATTTATCCCAAAATTGAGTAATTTCAGTATTTAATCGAGAAACACCGGGCGTTGGTTTATGATGCCAAAAATATCTTTTTGAACTATATTAAACGGTGGGATTTTTTAAAGGGAAAATACTGTATTTTTGCTAAGGACGACAGTGTATCCACACACGATTATTTTTACCGTATGTTATAAAAACGGTATATTGTCAGTTGATGAGAACAATATACTATATCAACCTACGGGCCTTGATATATCAGCTTCAGTGAGCAGTATACTCTAGCAGCTTCGGTAAGCAATTATAGATATCTATCAACTTTGGTGAGCTATATTATCTAGCAGCTTCGGTGAGCAATTATAGATATCTATCAGCTTCGGTGAGCAATATAGATATATAGCAGCTTCGGTGGGCACTATTATTATATATCTATTATCAATTTTGGTGAGCTATACCATCTATTATCAGCTTGGGTGAGCAGTGCTTGTATCGATCAAATTGTATGGATGGTATTGATGGTATGGAATCGGGTGGATCGATTGATTGATGATTTGATTGAATATATGAATCATACTGACTTGCAGGGAGAAAGTGAGGCAAAGGTAAGTCCTCTATCTTGTGTGTGTGCATAGGTAGCCTTTAGGCGTATTTCCTTCCTAGTCGGAGCTTAGAGGGTGGACTTGTTGAGACGTTGTCTCACCCCGTCGTGGGCTAACATTTTCAAGTCCTTAGATGGCGACATCTCCCGAAAATTTTGGCCAGTCGAAAAAGGTCACCAAATAGGTATCTCTGATTCCTCTTCCCGGGGGCCATGGAGCCTAGGTCTACGAACTCGTGAGATCCATTGTCTGGATTGATGCGGGTTTATCTCGGATGGTACCCCATCAATACAAATCGTGGTATCGTCGCGGGCAAGATGGGCCTAGAGAAGATCCCCTACCAGAATTTAAGATCCTTATCTCTGTGCTAGAGATCGCTTTTGGAAAGGGTATGGTTGACCCTGCTGGTGGTGCAGTGGTAGACCCGAATCCCCCGGAGCCAGAGACCCCGGAGTCTTCTGTTGAGGGTTTGAATGCTTAGAGGATCTATAGCCCTCTACCCTTTTGTAGACTTGTATATATAGAATAGTATTGTATATGACTTAGTCTGATATGTATAAAGGTGTGTGGTAGTTTTCAAAATTTGTGACCCTGTTTTTCTATCTCATCTTTGTGTTGTCTGGGGATTTATTTATTCGCTTCCACATGCATATTAAAATGAATGGGTCGGCGACGCATCCTAGGACGTCACAATTTAGTCGACCACCAAGGGATGGGCACGCGCTCGAAGGATTGGGGCGTGGTAGTCTAACTTACGGCAGATGCCATGTAGGTAATTAGGAAAAGGCTTAGGACAACCCAAAGTAGGCAGAAAAGTTATGCATATAGGTGAAGGAAACCTTTAGAGTTTCACGTAGGTAACCATGTCTTTCTTAAAGTGTCACCCATGAAGAGGAGTATCGCACTTTGGAAAGAAAGGGAAGTTAAGCTTTAAGTACGCATCAAAATTTCGAGGACGAAATCTTTTTTAGGGGGGAGAGTTGTAACATCTTCAATTTCGACCCTTACTTTGGTTCCAACTAGTAGACTAAGGATCAGTACGCCGATAGCAGGAATAGGCCATGAATCAACACAAGGGTCAATTATGGGCCTTGAATAGTGGCGCAGGACCTTGGATTGGCCACAGGCCCAGCCCTAGGGTTGATTGATTGGCCCAAGGCCTGGCCCTTGGATCTATCTAAGAGCCCTTTTATGTGGTAAAAGGGAAGTCCGAGCTCGGTTTCGTCGATTAAGCCCGATTGCATCCAGTTTCAACCGATCATGGCTTAGGCACAAAGCTCGGGTCAAATAAGGTGGTCGGTTGCAATTAGACTCGATTAACTCTCGTCTAATGAGATGGCCTTCAAACTTAGATATTTCCTTGGTGTATTTAATGCTCTAGGAAGGTAGTTAATTATTGCCTGATGATTAAGTAGGACACTTAGCACAAATGGTCTTGCTCATGGAAGGTAATCACAAAACTTTGAATTTTTGTACATTAAGAGAGGATGAGTCATAAGCCTATTAAGAAGACTTGGAGGCTAAGCTAGATAGGCCAATCTTCTTGAAGAACAAGAGTCAAATGCATTAAATGGGGGTAATAAGTATGGAGGCTTAAGTGTCCCAAGTAATTAATGAAAGGGACTGAGTCATGGCCTAAAAGAATGATGACAAGTGATCTTGAAAGCCAAGTAGGTTGCCACCTCTCCTCCATAGACTTGCCAACTAGGGTTTTATAGGTTTTGACTTTCTAGTTTTTTCGAAACTATTGGACCTTCACCGATTTCCAATTGTATAGAGCTTTTCATGATTCACATTTGGAGAAACTTCCTTCATGAAAGTTATTCAAAACATTTGATATATAACATACTTAAATTTCAGATTTTTCTGAGGTAAAATGGTTGGGACAGAGGCCCAATCATTTACCGTTTGGAACATGCCCGATATAGTAAAAACAATGACTAAGTTGCTTTCTTGATTTTTAATAAACTTTTTTCCTTTCGAATCTGGACATATTTTCTTCATAAAAATTTTAAAGGACATCCATCTCTACATCATATAAAAATTTCGAAGAGTTTTGTGAAGATTTGGATTATGAAATGGGTCTCTATCTCTGACCATTGAATTTGCTTGACGGACGAATTTTTGGGTTGTGTTCAATGATATACTACTCTTTGCACAAAATGAATTTTGCTAGGCTTCCTCATGAGAAATGTTGTTTAAGGTCTTCTCTACAATATATCAAATTTTTATAATTTTTCGAGCCCATTTGGTAAGCTAATGACACTAATTTATAAAGTTGCTTGAAATTGTTCTTCACCTTAGAATGGGTGAGCCTCATGCCCAAACTTTGGAGGGGGAAGGGCTGCTCACCCAACTTGAGGAGTAAGCTAATCCAGATTCTTCTTAGCTTGAAGATAAGAATGCATTAAATGCTTTTGGACCTTAATCTGTTAAAGAGAAGACACTTGGGAAGCAAGTTGGGTAATGTGAACACATTTAAGTCTAATGATTGCACGAAATCAAGGCAATTAATGAGAGAGGTGAGTCATCTAACTTAGGTCTCCCCTAAAAGAATAGGCCATAATGACATCTAACCTAAAACTTGGAGAGCAAGTATTCATTTCATCATTACAAGACTTGAGTGGCCCAATAAGAGAAGGAACAAGAGTGGCCCTAGGGATTAGGCTTGCCACATCTTTGTCCTTAGCCTTGCCACCTTATCCACTTAGGCTTGCCACCCAAAGAAATCCTATTGGTCCATTTGGAAGGGTAATGATGAGAAGTTTGCCAATAAATAGAGGCATTCCTCCCCATACCCCATTACTACACATACCACCGCACTTCTCCCTCACTATCACCCTCTCTCCCTCTCCCAGCCTTGCTCGCCCACTATCTCATCAGACGGCCTTCTCTTGGTAAAACCTTCTATAGTTCAAAATCTCTAACTCTTCACTTGGGCAATAGCCTACGTCATCGAGTTTAGTGGCATACTCATGTGACATCCTGAATTTTGCCGACCCTATAAGTTAATCGGACTGTTATGGGCTTGGATTATTTTAAAGCGGGCCAAATGACAAGACTGATGGGCCATGAAGAAAGTATGGGCTTAAGTAGTTAACGGGCTGCATGAAGATATTGAGCACGGGCTCGATCAGTCAAAGGATAAGATATGGACCTGGGCTTGGCTTGGAGCGGGCCAACAGTCGGGTTCATTAAAATTATGAATTAAGTCTAGTGGGTCATAAAATGTCGTGGGATGAACCCGGTGGGTCAAAGACGGGTATTTAGGCCCGAATGCTTTAATTTTTTATTAAGTTTATAGATTACCATTATGAGGGATTTAATTAGAAATTTTATTAAAAACTTTATAAGTGATTGTAATTTTATTATCAAAAATTAACTTTAGTAATTTCTCGCGATTAATTCTTGTTTGTATCACAGATTAGCGCTGAGACATTAACACATCGATTTGATTTGTGCAAACTCATAGATTTGTATAGTTATGAGAGGATCGAAAATTTTGTGGATTCGAAACGAAACTAAGTAGAAGATGTTAGAAACTATTAGACTAATTAACGACAGGGATTATAACTTACTCTTAACCATTCTCGAGCGCCAGGTGTCGACCATGAAGAAGAATGCGTGCATGGGAGCCATGACACTCATCTCTTCCCTCTCAGTTTCTCTCCAACCCGAAGCCTTCAGAGGAGACATCATTATTATCCCTTTCTAATGATTACTTCTCTTCTTGGGATTTAAAATAAAAATCTGCCCACTCAAAGCTAGGCTTCCTCAGAATTCACACCTCTTCCTCCCCTAAACCAATCCAAAATTCTCTCTCTCCATTTTCTTCTCACTCCCTCTCTCTTTCGTGACTTGCACAGAAGCATAACTCAGCGACTTCAACTTCTTCTTCTTCTTTTTGCGCACATTTAAGGGCAGAATTCCGAAGAGCAGTGAGCCACTAGCAAGGCCAAGCCACCGGTAAGGAAATGATGAGGTCCTAAACTAGAATTTATCTACTGTTTGTCGAGGGAACTTGCGAAGCATGCTGAATGGTGGAAGTTTAAGTTTGATGTTTCCGTTTGAAATTGGAATAGGTTAGATGGGCACTCAAATAAAGCTGTTGGTCTTTGCATGTGATGATCGGGGTTCGGATGGTCAAAGAACCGAGTGCAAGGGAGTTGTGTTGGTAGAGATGGTAGATAGACGATCGCTGTGTGATAGACAGGTGTTGCATGCTGGTTTTGAGGGGTCGAGATGTAAATACTAGCCTCGAGTTGAGCTATAGGTTGCTGTGTGTAGTCGAGGAGCTAATGAGATCACTTTTGGTTCTGTCAAAGAGGTGTCGAGGTACTTAAAGAGGTTGTAGATGAACTAAATAATCTGATGTAGCTGTAGATGGGGATAGTGGCTCGGGATGTTCTGTTCGAGAAAGACAGAGACAGAAAATTACTAGTATATGCGTCACTTTTGGGTTTTAAAGGTGTAGTTAAAGGAAAAAACTAATTTTATTAAGAGTGCGCCAACTATTTTAGGCTTCGACTACTGGTTGTAGGGATTTTCTTGTGAAAATTTGTTGGCGAGAACATTCCTCCCTTAGAACAGCAAACTGACCTGCAGAAAAAAGCAGAACCTTAGGTAGTTCTATGGATTTTACAAAATTTTCTAGATGGAGTTGGACCATAAACCCTTCATGAAAGTTGTAGGAAACATCTTTAGGAACAACATATCAAAATTTGAGAATAAACAATTGATTCGGGTAGTGAAACGATCCTTCTCCAATAGGCACTCAATCTGGAAATTGCTGCAGAATTTAGGGGTAAATACAACAAATTACTGCTCTTTATACAATGATATATAGGCTTAGGTTTCTCCACAAAAAATGTTAATCTATGTCTCTTCTATAACATACACTAATTTTGTAGCATTTCGATGAGATTTGATGCACTTTCTGCTTCTGTGATTGAAACTGCCTGTGTCAGCTTGTATCCTGCCTTGATCCGAGACTATGCAATGGTTGTTGTGCCTCTTGTACCTGATTTTCATGGCATATAGGGACTCTAATGTTCTTTTAATAATGGTTAGTTTATGCATGAGCATGTCTCTTCCATAATTCGAAGTGTGGCCATTGTATGGTTACTGATTGTGGCATGTGTGTGCAATGAGTGCAACATGAATGAAATGCTATGTGAGCATGAGTGTTGCTTGAAGTGATCGTGTGCTCTTGAGGTCTTATGCATGCTGTGATGTCATATAATTCAGAGGTGTGATGTGTGGAATGTGTGAATTAAATGAGTAAGAGATTTCCATCGGTACTGAGATGCCGGTGATGCCCGGGGGAGTGGGATGCCCATGCTGTGTGATCTTGGATGCCTCGGTCGAATGAGATACCAAGATGCCTCGGAGTTGAGATGCCCCTGTGTGTGATTAGAGATGCCTCAGTTGTGGGATACCGGGATGCCTTGGAGTGAGATGCCCCATGCTATGTGATCTTGGGATGTCTCAGTTGTGTGATACTGGGATGCCTCAGAGTGAGATGCGTATGATAGCAATATCGTTGAAGTCTGGATGTGGCATTCAGGAAGTGACTTGATCGGGCCGGCTTGCATTCCGATGGGTAAACTAATCGAGGGGGGGACTTTGATTTACACACTATAATATAAATTCTACTTGGCATGTGAGTTCGTCTGTTGTTATCGCATCTCATCTTAGTTCATATTAGGAGCATGAGGCATACACGTGCATTTAGCATGTTTATTACGAAGTGACTATTCATGTGACATTTTAGTATTCATTTAGTTATACTTGTAACAATCCTGCCTTAGTATGTTGAGCTATTTGGTTGTGTTCTCTTGCTTTCTTTGGCAACTATGGATTGTCTAGCATAGGGTCTTATTATTTCTTTACTAGGCATTGCTCATTCCTTTCTATTTTTCAGATCGTTAGTATGGACATACCATCGATCACTCGTTATGGGGCGATAGCGTACATTGGTGTTTCTTTTCATGACATATAGACCCCGATATCGAGCTGACCTACACGAGATATGAGGCTATGCTTTGGATGGACGATGGCAGGGTAGACTGGATTCCTATGAGATTCATTACTTGGTTCATAAACCATGAAGGGGAGCTACTTGGCCCTCTTCAATTCAATGCTGGGGGACTTGGAGCCGGGGTAGGGGGTGCTTAGGCACCCAGATCATGATGAAGCTTGAGAAGAAGTCTTTTGTTTTTTCGGTGGACATGGGCTAGTGTAAGTGGTAGTGAAGTTAATAACCCCTCTCACCCTTTTCCCTAGCTAATTACTTACACTTTAGTTTATGAACATGTAACTATACATTGTGCATCGGTGAAGGACTTGTAAGTAATCCAAGTCGACATATATAAGTTAGAATGGTTTTTAAAAGGAAAGTTAACGAAGCTTCTCATGATCCTTATATATGTTCTTAGTTGGATTGTCTAATGCTAAGTAATAGGACTGTTACAGGGTGATCGTGTGTTATAAAAGCTTTAGATCATAAAATATCCATGTTATACATGTTAACCAATTAGGTTTGGATGCTATAGTGTAATAATTGAAACCAACAAGTCCTGTCATGATGATAATCCGTATAATTTTTGCTTGCGCTTAGTATGTGACGCTGCCACGACGTCACAGCTCACCTGTGTAAACCGCATATATGTTGTAATATTCTTTTGTATGGGTTGTTCATGTTTGCATGCTTGAGTGTGTTTAGGTCCTGAGACGATGTCAAGGTTCACTCGACTTGGAATAGATGTCAAGTCGCGATGGCCTAAGCCGCAAGGCCTTAGATCGGTATTGAAGCGTGCTAATTCTAAGTCTTGCTTCGTGCAGACATTAGCCTTGGCATGCAACTCAAGCCACGAACCAAGAATCGTGCCCGGCATATTATATAACATGATGTTAAGAGCCATGGTACACTCACTTGAATGAGCACACCTTTGGGCCACGTATGAGTCGACTAAGAAGAAGAGTAAAAATCGACTTGTGTGATGCATTTTTATAATGCACTTAAAGAGGAAAAAACGCTCGTTACCATATAGCATTAGTAGTGATGCCTCGTTCATCGTACGAGATGTCTTGGTTGAGCTTGGATGCCTAGGTTTAAGCCCGAATGCCTCGGGTAAACTAGCCTTGAGATGCCTTAGTTGAGCCAGAATGCCTGAGTTGAGCCTGGGTGCCTTGGTGAGCTAGCGCCAGGGTGCCTCTGTTGAGCCGGGATGCCTTGGTTGAGCCTGGAAGCTTAGCTTGAAGTTGGAAGCCTCGGTCGACTCAAGAGGGCCTAGTCGAGCTCGGACTAAGTTAAATGAATCTTTTATGCATGCTGATATATGCATAAATATGATATGTTAATGTGTGCATTGATAAGCTGAAAGTAAGTATGCATTGAAGTATGCTGTAATGGACATCTGCATGTAGTTGAGGTGTAGCATTAAGTTTGCTATTAATCTGCCATCAACATTGTATTGTGAGTATTGTACCTACTAGATTTTAATGATGAGATGTTCTCCTAGTAGAGAATTAGAAATTTTACTTACTGAGTCCATAACTCAACCCATTGTTTTTCAGAATTGTAGGCATGGAGGTCTCACACTAGTTTTGAAGTTGTGGTCTCGCTAGAGGAGCTAAGGTTTACCCTGGAACATGTAGTGGTTATAAATATAATGACCCATGACAAAAAGGCTTGTAAATATAACTGATGTAATTGTGTATTTGAAAGTGGTCATTTTTCTGGCTGTTTGTGATTGTTTGGGTGTTGTATGTATGCTTCCACATGTTCTTAATGAAAAGATAAAAGAAATGGGACAGCGACGCGCTTGGGATGTTGCAAAAATAACCCTTGTAGCTCAAGACCCTAGGGATGAAGTTGGGTCATTACACTGTTGATCTCCTTTTATATCCTCAACTTCGATCTTCCTTTTGGACAATCTTCAAAAGGCTTAATCTCCAAGCTACCCGTTGGATAATTGTTGAGAAGATCAATTTAGCCATTGAAGTTAATTAATTTGAGTTTCTGGAGATTAGGTCGCCCACATAATCAAATCTTCCAGTTTCCAAAAATAGAGTAGACCGAACTCTGAAACAATTGTGCCTTCTGAATGATTGTCAATTATTCAAGATCTTATGTGTAATCAATATCTTCCGCGTGATATCTTTCCTTGAAGTAGATGATCAATCAACGTGTTCATGTAGGAATTTCAAGCCGATAACTAGCTATTATAATTATTTAGAAATTTTTATTCGTCATAGGATATTTTTATCCAATGGCCGCGAGAGTTCGACACTTGACTTCTTGATACTTGTAGGACAATAAATGCTCTACCAGGGATATTATCTAGAAAAATTTGGGCCTTCCGCCTAGATGCTCTTTTGAAACTCTTTTTCTTCACTCTTTTTTCAACTTCTTCTTCTTTTTTTAACTTTTAACATTTTTTTCAAATGTTTTTATACCCTTTTTTCAATGCATACATGGATGAGCCAAACTCTCACTTTTTACAAAACAATGAGTAACTCAAGACTTGGACTTTCGGGATCTTCATTTTCTATCAATGCTTTGGACCATGTTGCATAAATTGCATAAATGCAGTAACTCAAAGCCTTGCCCCAATATGAGGGATGATCACCAACCGGGTTTCATGAAACGAATTTGTAAGCTCAATTGGGCAATGTAAGGGATAAAATGGGAAAAAGAACATCTCAAGTGCCACAACTTGGCACAAGGAGACACATAAGTACCAAAACTTCCAAAATGTACACTTAAGTGTCAAAGTCAGAGAAGAAAGGAACACTTAAGTGCCAACAGTGAGAATTTTTGGTCAAATAGCTAACGTGGCTTTTTTCCGGCGAGAATTTTAAATGATGTGACATTTCTCAAAAAAGAAAATTATCCACGTAGATAGGGCGAACGACATCGCGCTGTACGCATAGACTATGTAAGATGATGCTAAACGACATCGTTTTGGCCCTTAAGTGATCTCTTTTTACAAAACTTGACACTTGTTCACTTTTAACTATGAATGACACTTAAATGATCACTTATGTTGGTGCTAACAATAAAACCTAGAGGGGGGTGAATAGGTTGTTTTCAAACTTTAATAATCTTTTACGGAAATTAGCAGATTGCAAAGTAAAGATCACCTCAACCTAATGTTTACGTAAATATTCACTAGCTATATGCCAATGTACATAAGAAGATGGAAAACAGTGGGACACGGAGAGTTATAGTGGTTCGGCTTTATCTTTAAGCCTATGTCTACTCTTCGGATTAACAGCATCAAGACGGGTTGGATTTCACTAACAATTTGCTTGGAAATTTACAAAGGGCTAGCACTGGTCCTTTACATGATACATCCCACTATCTGGACTCAGTTGCTGCTCTTACACTTGTACACTTAATCCTTAGCACAATTGCTAAATAGCATGAATATCAAAACATTAAGATACATAGCTTTTAGCTAAGAATAACAGTACGTAAGTTACTTGACCATTTTATGTGTCACACTCTCTTTTGGTTCTTCAAGGTCTTCTCTTTTATACTCTTTTTCAATCTATCCGTCAACAATGATTTAGAAAAGTAGGTTGTGACATCCTGGATTTTTCACTTCTGCTTTCAATTAAATTAATCGGGCATTTCATCGATGTGCCTATAGGGCTGTTCTCAGAGCTGATCACTCTCGAGATAACTAGACTATCTGGGAAAGCCATTAAGGAATTTTAATGTAATAGACTTGAGAATTCGACCAGGAATCGGCTGCTCGACCGTGCTCATATGCCGAGATCATTACGGCACAATAAAGATCGATTAGAAATCAGAGATAGGCCGGTTTGACCGAGATATGTGGTTAAACGTGGGTGACTCCACTAAATTGCAAAATTCTCGTCCATCGACACTAGGTTGATTTTTCTATCGTTTTGGTACTCTGTGTCCATAATTGAAATCTCGAGATTTTCACGACAACCGAGAGTCGCCAATGTGTCAAATGGATTCGTTGTGGCTCGAAGAAAATCGACCACGAGTCATTTGCACTAAAAATTTGTGAAAGCTACCCAGTAGGTTAGGTCACGCTAAAATCGCGTCTGATTGAAATTAATCGCAAATTTGAACCCGATTTCAGAAATTGAAAGTTTTGCCATGTCACAGGTCATTTTAGGAACGTCGACTCATCTTTCGAGGATTTTTCGGCGAGTTCGGGATTTTTACGGAAAATCGATTCAAACGATTCGGAAAATGAACGGAAATTCGAATTGGCCAAATGGAAGAGATTTTTGGCCTCCGGCGTGAGTTACTTGGCGAAAGCAAGTTGTGTGGGCTTTTTCTTCATTCAAATTGGACCTCAATCGGAGAAGTTTGTTTAGAAAATCGGATTCTGAAAAAAAAAATGAATAAGATTTCGGAATTGAAGAAAATAGCCATTTTTGTTATTCGAGACTTGTTGTTTGGGGGAAATTTAGTACAAGAAAGCAAGTGAGGATCAAGTACTTTAGCATGGGGATTTTTGGGGACCAAATTGGACTAAACAAGAGCAAGTGAGATCAAGATTTTTGAGTTTTAGGATTTCCTTTATTTCCTTTTCTTTCCCCCACTTGGCCGCACATTCCCTTTCCTCTCTCTCTCTCTCTCTCTCTCTCTCTCTCTCTCTCTCTCTCTCTCCCCCTCGTGCGAATCCCTCCCCCCACCGATGTTCCCTCCTTCTCTCTGCCGTGTCTCACTTCTCCTCCCTCTTATTTGACTTTTCTTGATTCTATCTTATCCTTTCACCCATTTCCCTGCTTGATCGACACTCCCCATCCCTTTTTCCCGTTTTTCTCTCACCCATTCCCCTCCAATTTCCCTTTTGTTTGTTTCGGTTTTGTGGAAGAACCCTGCAGCTTCGCTGACGCCACCAATCTACCCTTTTCTGCCCGCGGATCCTCCACGCCGATGTCCCCTGCACTAAATTTTTGTTTGGCTGATTGCAGCAACCCATTCCCATCGACCCTCCTTGGCCGCGCCACCAACAACCCGACCAACAAAGTTCAGTCGTGCAACATTAAATCCAACAGCCCCGTGAGGCTTTACAGGCCAATTTTTGGGCCCGATCCGTGCTCGAAGGCCATCGCCACTTTGGAGAAGATCGAGCCCCCTTGCGTCCCCGTCAATTTGAACCGAGCGGTTCGATAAACAAGTAAGTTAAACTCACTAATCCTCACTTAGTAAGTTAATGATGCTTAAGGGTTGATTAGTTTAGACTAAGCTAGGATTATGTGGTTAATTATATTTAATTAGTGAATTTAATTAATTACCGATGCATGTTAGGTAGATAGTGCAATTAGGGCCTAGATAAGCTCTAGTATTTATCTAGAGTGGTTCGGAAATTTTCCAGACTCGTCTCGGCTTCCAATTAGGCTTTATCGGGCCTAAGTCGTATTTATGGTATTTAACAATTAATTTCCGTAATTATTTAATTATTTATTTATTTTTCGGAAATTAGACCGGGATAGCCAGTAACCGGAATTTTATGCTGATTTCAGTGGTGTGATTTGTTTATTTAATTGAGCTCTAATTTGTGTTGATTGTGCATGATTTGTATTTTTGAAATTTATTCTTA
The DNA here is from genome assembly GCA_016097605.1 of Eucalyptus guilfoylei. Classification (NCBI taxonomy): domain Eukaryota; kingdom Viridiplantae; phylum Streptophyta; class Magnoliopsida; order Myrtales; family Myrtaceae; genus Eucalyptus; species Eucalyptus guilfoylei. The sequence goes on along the minus strand of CM027861.1, from coordinate 23,326,717 downwards.
AATTCATTTAATTTCAGTAATTGATTGGAAAATAACTGAGTCGGTTTACAATGCCAAAAATATTTTGGTGGACCATATAAATTGTTGCAATTTTCAAGTCGCGGGAAATTGTATTTTGGCTAAGGCCAACTGTGCACCCACACACGAGTATTTTTATCGGGTAAGATAAAAATGGAGAAATAGTCAGATGATTAGACCAATATTTGCAGCAGCTTCTGGTGAGCTATACTATCTATATATTAGCTAAAGTGAGCAGTCATGGACTATGGTCGGACTTATAGATAGTATTGATTGAGATGACCGTGGAATGGTCTTATTGACATGTAATCGACTAAGTCGATTGATCGATGGTTCGATTTGATTTGATTGGATGTTATGATTGTCAGTATTTATTAATTGAGCTGACTTGCAGGAAGGAACTAAGACCAAGCTAAGTCCTTTGACTCCTGATTATGCTTAGGCAGCCCTTAGGGCGTAATTTTCTTCCTAATCGGGTCTTGGGGGTTGAACTTGCTGAGACGTCATCTCACCCCGTTGTGGGATAACAATTTCAGGCCCGTAGATGGCAGCCCCGCCTGAACATTTTGGACAACCTAAGAAGTTCACATAACAAAACTATCACATTTCGATATAAGGACACCCTAAGGGCCTTGAGTATGTGCTGGTGAAATCCATTGTTTGGGTGGATGCAGGTTTACCTAAAAGGGTGCCCCATTAGTACTGGTCATGGTATCACCATTATCATAATGGCCAAAATGAGGGTCATATACCAGAATCTGATATACCTCTGTACGTGATGGAGGTTGCTTTTGGAAAGGGTATGGAATACCCTAAGGACGGATCGGTGGTGGACACGAAGGATCCTAAGCTTGATGATCCAGATTCTCCGATGCCCTCAGTAGCAGGCTCTAGCTAGAGCATGGAAGTAGGAGAGATCGAAGAGGACGAGGATGTGGTGCAAGAGGAGTTTGAAGAGGACGAGGATCCGTAGTGGTTTCGGAAACCCTCACCCTTGTTTGTAGACTGTGCTTTCTAAATAGTTTGTGTAAGACCTGACTTGGCTTAGTTGATATTGTATATACATATGACTGGCGATGTTATACATATAAGTGCGGTTATGGTTTTAAAAATTTGTGGCCATGCTTTCCTATCCCATTGTTTTATTGTCTTGGGATTTTATATCTACTTCCGTATTCGTATATTAAAATGAATAGATCGACGATGCATCCTGGGACATCGCTATTTTATCGACCAAGAAGGGATGGGCACAGTGTCACGCCCCGAACCTCGAGCGCGCGCACATCCCTCAGTGGTCGATAGAAATATGCGATGTTCCTAGGACTCGTCGCCGACCCTTTCTTCTTCTTTTTTTATTTCACATGCGGAAGCGAATTACTAATCCCCTAACAACAACATACATGGGATAGAAAAGTAGGACAACCAGTTTCAAGCCAAATATGCTTTCATAAACACCACAAGCTTATACAGAAGGTCTATCTAATAAAGGACTACTGAGCCACCTATGCTCCTGACCATTCCGCTTCAAGCTTCGGGTTCTTCACACTGGGGACCTGAAAATGGTTATTTAATAACCAGTGAGATATAAATCTCAACGAGTTCTTCCCTAAGCCCCCGATTAGAACACCAACTCAACTCAGGGTATCTATCAAGAACTACCCTACCACAAGCAACAACCAACAATCGATTCGCATACAACCTTACCTGGTATGCCATATCCTGCATGTTATAATTCAACACTATACACGCAATGCACATGGCCATTAGATGATACATTTCATCAATCACATACGAGTCGCATCACAAGCGATCTCACCTGGCCATTGCCACACCCTGCATGTTATCAATTCATGCGTGCGTGCCATAAACAATGTGCTTAACTCATGTATGGCCGAAATCACATATGCCATGATTCTCATGCATTCTTGCACATTAGCACAGTTCGAAAACACAATGCATATACTCAATGCATGCAACAATTGAAACGCCAACACTTTCACATATCAAACAACTATAGAGCCCCTGATTATAAGACCAAATCATTATGACACGTCCCATACCGTGCCACACAATTCCGTCCCATAATCCAACTCATTAACAACACTCAGCATGCGTTCCAATTGTTATTCAATGCCACCCATGGGCATAGCCTACTCGCAGTTCAGCTATCCACTAGCATTTAGCCTGGTATCGTCTCCTGCTTTGGAGCACGGCTTCGTCACTACATCGACGGCGTTCCCAAAGGAGCATAGGTCCAATCGGCCTAGCCTCTACTGTAACCCGAGCCCACTATATGGTTCATCCCATATCGGGTATCGTCCGACTTAAACGCCCCTGACGGTTTCCTCTTAACCAGCACACGACAATTCAATATTGGCCCCCGAACACTTTGCATTTCACTCAAATGCGACAATTAAAATAGTAGTCCTGGCCTCTTTTCTTCGTATTAAAAACATCCGAGAAAGTAGTCGTGTGTGAGTCCACGTCATTTCAAACAAGAAAAGATAATACATTTCTTTTCAAACCCCACTATTTGATATAATACTTAAAATCCATTTTCGGTGTCCAAACCCGACACTTGGCATTTTCTTAATAAAATCCATAATTTTCAATCACCACACCATTGCACAAATCATCACTCAATTCATACGGATGCCATGCATTTTCACATCCATTTACTTCATAAAATCAACACACATGAATTTTAGACATTTTTCGCATTCTGGATGAACAGTGCGCGTGAACAGTACTCGTGAACAGTAATTTGTGAATGGTGTCGCGTGAACAGTAAATTTCCAGAATTTAATAAACTATCAATTTAATTTAGAAATCATTAAAAACATTAATTAAAGTAACCATCAATTAATTAAAGCCAAGCATGCTTAATTAACCACATAAACCATATTAAGCAAATAAAGCAAGATTAAGCTAAACTAATATAATCCATTCATCTAACCACCTATCTTAGGGCTAATACAACTTAATTAAATCATCTAAACTAGAATTAAATCTAACTAAACCAACCCTAAGTTTAGGCTCTAATCAAAGGATTAGAGTTAAACTCACCCGTTAAGCGGGCCGGAGGCACCGACACGGTAGTGACGATGGAGGCAACACTCCAAGGTGGTCCCAAGCTCAACACATCAACCACAGCTCGGACTCCCTCTGAAATTCTGGAAAAACAGCCTTGCCGGAGGAGAAACTGAGTTGAACGGCTTGGTCGGAGCTCTGGCGAGGGGATGGCCGGCAACCGGCGACACCAGGGGGTCAAGGGGGAGTGGTTGGTAGCTGGGCTAGGTGAAAGAAGGGTCGGAATGAGAGAAAACAGGCCGAAATCGCGAACCAGGCAGAACTGGGCAAAACTAGGCGGTCCGGCAGCCGGTGGCTTCGCGCCGCCGTACGGGACGGCCGAAGAATCGTTCCAGCAAGCGGCAGGGTGCTCCAATACGGATTGGGTGTCCTCGACACGGTGGTGGGTGGAGCGTAGGCTGATTCTCACAGGAAGACAATTTTTAACTCGAGTTTTTGATGAAAGGTTAGTTGGAGTAGGACAGTTCCAAGCAGTCAGACTGCCGCTAGCTTCTGGCTAGCCGACGAGTCAAACGACAGCTCTGATCGGCGAACGGCGAGATCCAGGTGGACGGTCTGGATGTCATGAAGACAACGGTGGGTGGCACTTGAGCTGATTCGTCCGGGAAGCCAACAATCAACTCGGATCTTTTGAGGAAGGTCTGCTGGAACAGAAATTGAAGGAGAGGGAAACAAGGAGAGAGAGAGCTCCGTCGAGGTAGAGCCAAATGAGGGGAGAGAGAGAGTGAAGTGAGGGATGTCAAGGCCTCATCAATGCTTGCTTAACTCCCCATGCAAGTCCCCTCACCTTCTCTCTCTTCCTTTCCCCTTATCCACTTGCTTTTAGGGGTAATTTGGTCATTTCCACCTTGCACAAATTACCAATCTAACCTTGGGCTGAAATTGGTGGATGGGCCTAGGAAATGGGCTTGGCCATGAATAGGAATGGGCTTGGAAATTGATTGGGCTCAAATGGGCTTAAGGTTGGATCATAAGCTTGAAAGATGAATAGTTGATTTGGGCCTAATGGGCTCATTTAATTTCCTTAGGCCCACCATGGTGGCTGTCCACCTTGGGCCTAAGGCCCACACTGACTTGGCCTAGCCCACGTCCTCACGGGCTTACTTTCTCGGTCCGAAAATCCTTTTTCCAATTGCTCGGCTTAACTGGCGCTGTTGACTATCGCTATAGCTTCATCCCAAGTCCATCCTTAACGTTCCCGATAATTCGAAGCCCAATTTTAAATTCTCATGCCATGTAAATTTCGTCCAATGCCATTTCTGGTACAACTCAGACTAACGGGCGGCTCCGAGGATTCCCGCGTAACCGACTCATGTCAAACCACGTTCAAGACATGTCGACTCATGGACGCCTTTGACTACATGAAATTACGGAGGATAAGATTCTTATTTCAAAGTACACGATCACTGAGGATCAACATAGGGTCGTTCGTGGATTCGATAACAGTAAACGGAATCATCCATCGTTCCATTATGTTTTGTTCGCGAATCGACTCCCAGTCGTCCTTAGAATCGGCCTGCCTATATACAGGATCTTCCTCACACAAGTCTCACGGTCAAGTCGTTTTCCCAAGTCGAGTCCTTTAGTCGTACGAGTTCTATCCTCATTAGCCTTTCCCCTCAAGGTCAATATCTCAGGAATGATCAATTCCGAGTGAGATCAACCAACAATGCATTGACGAAATTTACATACATTCATTCCTCAGAGGACTTGAATTTCAAGATGTCACACACGGGCTTGGAGGCTCGGGATGTGACATCCCCGTTTAGTGGTATCAGAGCATGGTCGTTAGAGATTGGAGTGATAAGGTGCGATAGATATAGGATAGTAAGTAGGAAAGGCCTTTAAATTCATGTTGGTGCATGTCTGTGATAGTTGATTAGTAGAATTGCTTGTTGTGTGGATCGCTCAGCTTCTAATCCAGTGTGGATTTGGAAGACAGGTCTCAGTAGAGAGCTAAACCATGAGTGAGCAGGAGCAGAGAACTCCTAGTAAGAGGACTGTCAGGCTTGCAACTCGGGGTAGGACACCGACCAGGGTCGGTACCTGAGGGGGTAGAGGTAGAGCGCCAGCACAAGCTAGTGCAAGTGGAGTAGCACTACCTCCCGTTGGTGCTAGGGTAGTAACCCCTGGTGATCTGAGAATCGAAGGGATCATGCAGTCGTTGGAAGCTATGAGGGACTTTGTCACGCCTCGATCCTCGGGCACACACACATCCTTCTACTTGGTCGATTTTATAATGTGATATCCCAGGACTAAGTATCGCCGACCCTTTCGTTTATTAAGCACATGCGAAAGCAGTTATAAATCCCCAGACAATAACACAATGGGATAGAAAAGTAATGCCATATTTTTCATATTGAAATCCACAACCAAACATTTATACATGGCATAACTCAAAGCCTATTCACAAGACTATTCATAACATTCTAGTTTCACACTATTCACATTTAGACATGATTCACAAAAGAGGATGGGATCTCAGTCCTCATCTGGGTCGTACTCAGGATCATCTTGATCCTCTTCTGACTCTTCTTCACTAAGCTCACATCCTTCAAGCTCTTCATCTTTTACCGACTCATCGCCCTCTTCTGGTTCCTTCTTCACAGGCTCATCTACGGGCCTGAAATGTTGTCCCACAACCGGGATGAGACTACGTCTCAGCAAGTTCTACCCCACTAAGACTCAATTAGGAAACCAATACGCTAACCGGGCTGCCTATACACGCATGGGTCAGAGGACTTACCTTGGCCTCAGATTCCACTTGCATATTAGCACAATTCAATAGGCACCCTAGCAATCACACCACTGATCGAAGCATCGATCAAATCGACATAGTCGATTACATCTCAATCGAACCATTCACCAGTCGTTTCCATTCAATCAATCAATTTACGACATCAAATCAAAGCAATGATCAATCGACATAGTCGATTACTTATCAAACAGACCAACTCTAGGTCATTCCCAGACATCAATCACATGTACACTCTTGGGCGTCTTTTTCGCCAACTGCCATACCATCACCGATCACGTGCATTCTTTAAGGCGCCGTTTTCGCCAATGATGTCCCAATCACCGAATCACGTATCATTTCAAGGGGCTTTTTTTGCTAAGGTGAGGTATGCAATGGACAGCACTCGTGCGTTCTTTAAGGCGTCGTTTTCGCCAGTGATACCCTCCATCACCGAACCACGTATGTCCATAATGAAGCAAGGGATAGACAGCACTCGTGCATTCTTTAAGGCGCCGTTTTCACCAGTGATTTCCTTATCACCGAACCATGTATGTCTATACTAATGCAGGTAATAGACAGCACTCGTGCGTTCTTTAAGGCGCCGTTTTCACCAGTGATTTCCTTATCACCGAACCACGTATGTCTATACCTCGTACCCGATCGGTCTCAGCCAAGAGTATTCTTAGTTCAATCTCCCGATTCCTTCCGATTTACAACTCATCAAAGCATTATAAACGCTAAATAACTATACTCGGCTATCTACCGATCAATCATTCAATTTCACCCAATTTCAATCAATTTATGAATAATTCCTCAAATTGCACAATTAATTCAATTCAGCACAACGTAGAGCTCAAATAAATAAACGGACTACACCACGACAATCAGTACAAAATTTTGGTCGCCGGCTATCCTTGCCTAATTTCCGAAAAAATAAATAATTAAATAATTAATTTCGAAAATTAATAAATAAATACTAAAAATCCAATTTAGGCCCGTATTGCCTAATTGAAGCCCAATAAGGGTCGGGAAAAATCCCAAGATGCATTCAATAAATAGTATAGGCAGTTCTCTAGCTAAGTACACTAACCACCTAACTAATATGCAATGCAATTAACTAATAATCACTAATACATTCTAATCTAACCACCTAATTGCAATTAATTAAATATAATCAACCCTTAAGCATAATTAGTCTACTAAGAAATGATTAGTGAGATTACTCACTTGGCAAAGCGAAGACCGGAACACCGCGATGGCGACGCGACGGCGCGACGGCGGCCGAAATCCGAATTTTCGGTGACGTCGACGATCGCTCGAGCCGGGCCCAAAGGCCTTGCAAGCCCACAGCAAAAGCTGGGCTTGAGCCAAACTTGGGCCTGAGCTTGGGCTGACTTGCTTCACGGGCCCAAGAACTTATTTGATGGACTGCTTCTTGGCTAAAAGGTGGGCTGAAACAAGCGGGCCTCTAATTTCGCTGGGCTTCAATGGCTGAACTGTGGGCTGCTTCTTGGGCTGCAATTACGTGAAGATGGGCTAAAGACACGGGCCCAACTGCGGGGCCCAAAATTCATGTGAGCTAGAGGATGAAGACTCGCTAGATTGCGGGCCGTGTGGGGATGGACGAACGGCAGCAGCCTCGGCGGATCGTTGGACGAAGACGCTGGACTGCTCGACTGTTTCGGTTGAGGAAAATTGAAGAAATCGGGGCAGCTTCGGTCTTCGTGGACAGCCAGAGGAGACGTGGGCTTCGTTGGCTGCTTGATGAACAAACGGGCAGCTGTAGGGTCAACCAAAGAGCTGGGTGGAGAGGATTGTTGACCGGTGGAGATGAAAACAAAAGCGTGGCAGCTTGGACGTGGCAAAGGAAAATTGGTGGGGAAATTCGGATTTGGTGGAGGCGTGGGCATCTTCGAGCGTGTTGCTGGCGGGGGATGACGTTGCAGGGAGATGGGGCAGCAAAATGGAGAAGTAGCTGCTAGCGTCGATCTCGTACGGCTGAAGAGGGGACACAAAGTAGTGGGTGCAGCAGGTTTGCGGAGTCAACAAAGGAAGAAGAATGCGCTGGTGTTGACCGTGTGCTGGCACTTCTTCAAGGGAAAACCGAGAAAGAGATGAAGCTGCAGAAGTTAGTGGGATGATGGGTTCTTTCGGTGGCCAAAAGAAAAGAATGAGCTGCCGGTTTTGTTGAAGGAGAAATCGAGACAGAGAAGTAGCGAAGGAGAAGTCGGCAAGGATGGCGTGCTCAAGAAGCCGGTGAATGAGGGAAGAAAAGTCAAGATATTTATCCAAAATCATCATAGCTTGACCCCACAAGTCCACATAATTATCTCCTTGTCTCCTATAATTAAATCTTGTAAATTAATCCACAAAAATTCCAATTTGATGACAAATGTTGCACCCCCCATGCCTAGCTCCGAATTTCACTTTCTTGGCCTCAATTTCTTCACAAATTTTCCAAATCGAAGTCCAATTTCGATGAAGTAAAATCTCATTCCATTTTCTACAAGTCCCTGACACTCAAAAGCTCGGCTTGGAAGTCCAAATTTTCTTCAATTGAGCCCATCCGAATTTCTGCTATTTTTCTGCAACGTCCGAATCGTTTTCCGTAAAATCTCGAACTCAACGAAATTACTCCAAAAGACAAGACGACATCCTATAAATGAATTGTGATATGCTCGAACATCTTATTTCCAAAACCGAATTTAATTTCGTGATTAAAATCAATCGAACGCGATTTTAGTCCGATCCGATCTATCAGATAGCTTTTAGGGATTTTACCGCGGTTATATCCCTTAACGGCTTCACCCAATAGATTGGTTAACTCGTGAGTGATCAGCTCAGAGAAAAAGGACCATAGGCGCGCCGGCGAAATGCCCATTTAATATATTTGGGACGGGGTCGAAATTCGGGATGTCACAGACTTGATTGGACAATAGGCCCAGAATCAAGCCACCGTTGCTACAACCGCTGCTACTGTTGCCGTTACTGCTGCCGCTGAAGCCGCCCCCATTGCCACACCTGTCGTTGCACATGTTGTTGCCCCTACTGAAGTTCCACTGGGAAATGTGGTCGCTGGAAGGCTGATCCATAAGTTAGTGGAGCAATTTTTAAAGCTGAACCCGCCTAGATTAACGGGTGCTGGAGATCCAGAGACCGCCTCTCTTTGGATTCAGGATATGGATAAGGCATTCGCATTTTTGATGTGCAGTGAAGAGGAGAAAGTGGTTTTGGCGGTGTACCAACTACAAGATTACGCCAACATTTGGTGGAGAGCCGCCAAAGAGTTAGTGTTTCTGGAGGGTGTGGTCCCGATGTGGGACGCCTTCCTAAGAGCTTTCAATGATCAGTATTTCTCGGTTAGTGCCCGTGAGCAGAAAATGGAGGAGTTTCAGTGTCTCCGTAAAGAGACGATGACTGTTGACCAATATGGGGTCAAATTTGCTGAACTTTCTCAGTACGCGCCAAGATTAATCGCAGACCCCGAAGACAAGGCTCGAAGATTCAAGAATGGTCTTCGACATGAGTTAAAACAGCCGTTTGTGCCGTTCGATTTGAAGGATTACCAAGAGATCTATAATCGAGCCCAACTGCTAGAAAGGAGTTTGAAAGAACAAGCCGCCTCGTCTGGGTCGAGGTTTAATGCAAACAGAGATGTAATCCAACATGGGAAGAAGCCCATGACTGGAGGTAGATTTCAGATCCCGCCCAACAGGAAGGGTAGAATTGGGAAGATAGGGCTTGGTTAGAATGGTCCGTGTCACTCCTGCGGAATGTGACATGGTACAGCCCCATGTCCTCGAAGGACGAGCGCTTGTTATAAGTGTGGCCAACAGGGTCACTTAGCCAGAGATTGTCCTAGGTGACCAAGAGGACAACCGCAGTTGCCACCGCCGCCGCAGAGGGGACAGATCAGAGGGTACGCACCTCGGATTGCACCACAAGGAGGACAGCTCCGACCTCCGGTTCAAGGAACGGTGTATGCCATCACTCAAGGTTAGGCAGAGGCTGCGCCTGATGTGATCATAGGTACGGTTTCGCTGAACAATCATCCCGCTTATGCTTTGTTCGATCCGAGAGCAACTCATTCCTTTATTGCCGAGCAATTCGTTAAGTTGATAGGAATAAATCCTGAATTGCTGGAATCTGTTGTTAGCATATCTACACCATTGAAGGATAAGGTGTTATCTGTTTTGGGTTGTTCTAGTTGCAAGTTAACGATTGGTGAGCGAGAAGGGAAAATAGACTTGTTAGTCCTAGTCATGTATGACTTTGAATTGATTATTGGCATGGACTGACTCACCAAGCAACAAGCTAAAATGGACTGCTATCGCTTAGTTCTTTGCTGTCACAATTTGTCGAGCTTAAACTGTACTCAAAAGAGAGTTCAAATACTTGTGAGACCTTGAGGAAGTGTAGTAGAGTCTCTATACTATGGAATCAAGGACTTGATACTGTAAAATCTCTTTTGGTTCTTAGTGGAATCCAGCCAGTGGGCTGTCAGTGCGGGAGAGTGGACGTAGGCTTGGTCTAAGCCGAACCACTATAAACCTTGTGTTTCAATTCTCTTTCCCTAATCTATTTACTTAATTCGCAGTCTTATATATCAGTTTATAATCTTTTATATCTTCAATCTACTGTTTTATTATAAGTCGAATTAAGTTGTTAAGTCTTGTAAAAACTTCTTTAACACCTATTCACCCCCCCCCCCCTCTGTGTTCATACTAGCGTTATAATTTGCAACTTCCCACGTTGACAACATGAAAATTCTTCAAGCTTTAATCTATGCAAGAGATGATCAGCTTCCACTTTTGGACGGCTCTACTAAGAAAAGGGTCTGTTTCCCCTGATCTCTTCCTATTTAGTATGTGCAAGGATATTCTTATATCGGCTTATGATGATTTATCTACAACAAAACAGGCTAGCCTCGATATGCTGAGAAGGAAAACTGTCACGCCCCGAACCCCGAGCGCGTGCCCATCCCTCTCTGGTCGATAAAATTTTGCGACTTCGCAAGAGGAGTCGCCAACCCATTGATTTTTAAGCACATGCGGAAGCGAAAATAAATCCCCTGACAATAATCATCTCGGGATAGAAAAGCAGGATATCAATTCATAAAAGCACACTTTTATAAACAATGAAATTCAGGCACAAAACAAGTTTACTCGAAAGCCTACAAAAAAGTCGACTCTCACAAGAGGCTGTCCTACGACATACTGATAAGACATATCCACCGATCCTCCATACTCCTCCTCCTTAGACTTCAAGACCCTGGTCTTCCACGACCACCTTCTAAGGACCTGAAAATGGTTATTCAATAACCAGTGAGACAATGTCTCAACAAGTCCACCCACTAAACCCCGATTAGGAGAGAAATACGCTTTGGGGCGCTCTAGTCACACAACCACACAATTAGAACAGGGAACTTACCTCGCCTCAGTTCATTCCTGCAGGTCAATACAGTTCATATCGCAATGCATATAATTAATGCACATAACAACTGGAACACCTCATCAATTCAATTAATCACCAGGAACCCGTTCAATGCCACACAGTTTTGTCTCATAATCAAGCACATCAAACTCAGATAATCATGCGTTCCAATTATTAATTAAGCCACTCAAGGCACTGTCGACATCCATGTTCGACAGTCTACTAGCAGAGCCAGGCATCGTCTCTTCCCCATAAAGCACGGCTACATCTCATTGACGGCTTTCCTGAAAGCGCATAGGTCCAGAATCTACTGCGACCCGATACCCTAATACATGGGTAACCCGAAAAGGGATTTAGTAATGTCCGGCATAATTGCACAAGACGGTTTCTCTTAATCAACACACGATCAATCAATCTTGGCCCAGGACACTGTGCATTGTACACAAATGCCTCCATTAAAATAGTGATCCTGGCCTATTTTCTTCGTATTAAAAACATCCCGGAAAATAGTCGTGTGTGGGTACACGGTCAGATTGGACCCGGAAAATTCATAACATTCTTTTCAAAAATCCCACTAGTTTATATAGTATATAAAGCCATTTTCGGTGTTTAAAACCCGACACCCGGGATTTTCTGAATAAATATCGAAATTCATAATTTTTGGAATTGAATATTCAAATTTCCAATCAGCACTCAATTTGCACAAATTAATATCCAATTCCAGAAATTGAACACACCATTGCAATCAGCACGCAATTCCGGTCACCGGTTATCCCGGACTAATTTTCGGAAAATAATTAATAATTAAATAATTTCTAAAATTAATTAAATAAATCAATTTAAATACTAAAATGCCAACCTAGGCCAAAATCACTAAATTAAATACCAATACGGACCCGGAAAATTCCCGAACCCTTCTAGATAAATAACACGATTTATCTAGGCCTCGCTTAATCTAATCTAACCACCTAACATGCATAATTGCATAATTAAATCACTAAATTAATCTAACTAACCACCTAATTTCTAATTAAATAAATCTAAACACCCCTTAGACATCATTAGCCTACTAAGAAGAGTTTAGTAAATAAACTCACAAGTTAATTGCGGAAACCGGTTCACCGCGACGACGACGCGACGGCGGCCAAAATCTGAATTTTCGGCGGCGTCAGCGAACACTCGGGCCGGGCCTAAAACGGACCCAACAAATCTCAGTCCAATTCTGAGATTTTCTTATGAGTTGGGCTGGGGCTTGCTGCTGAGGAAAACAGGACTTGGGCCTGACTTCGAGTGGGCTGAACATTCACGACTCGATGGACTTCAACTGGGCTTGCGGCAGAAGATGGACTGGAATTGCTAGGCTGATGTGGGCTGAAGAAGAGGACCGCCTGGGCTGAAGACGTTGGGTGATGGACTGGACCACGAAGAAGCAAGTGGGCTGCTTCGGTCGTCTTCACGCGGCCACGGGATGAACTGAAGACAAGCGCGAAGATGGAGATGCTTCGCGGATGGTGTCGCGGATGTGGGGAAGGAGCTGCTGCGGTCACGTTTTGGTGCTGGACAAGTGGAGATGGTGGTCAACGAAGAGAACTCAGCTGGTGGACTTGGACGCGTGGAGAGGCAGCTTGATTTCGTGGCTGGACTTCGGTGAGTTGTGGGGCTTCTTCAGTCAACTAAAGCTTCAATGGTTGACTTGAGGCATGAGCAACGGACATGGGGTGATGGTGGAAGATGGGATGATGACAGATGGTGATGATGGTTCGTAATGGAGTGCAGAGGGAAATTGGCCGAGAGATTGAGGGATATGGTGGATATGCGGATGATGCGGATGATAAGGATGATGGAGCACAACCGAAAGGAATTGATGGGCAGCACAAACGAAAGGAAAATATAAGTGAAGGAAAAATGAAAGTGAAACAAAGCTGAAGGAGCTGTTCGCGTCTTCTAGGAAAGTGAGAGAGAGATTAAGGCGGTGAGATGGGGATGCAACTGGCAAGGCTCGCCGAAGGAGGGGGAGAGGATAGCGACGGGAGGGGCCCCAAAGTCAGAAATTTTATCCCCTCCATTGATGGCCTTGTCTCCCCTATTACTTTCCAACCAATTTCACCAAAATAATCCAATTCAATTGTCCAAAATGCAGCCTTCAAGCCTAGATCCGAAATTCACTCCATTTAGACTTCAATTTTCATCCTCAAATTCTTCAAATTTGAAGTCCAAAAATTGATAAAGAAAAGCCCATAAAATTTCCACACTTTCCTGTCGTCAAGTAGCTCAGTTTGGAAGTCCAAATTTCCATCGACTTAGTCCATCCGAATTTCCGTTCACTTTCCGCAACGTCCGAATCAATTTTCCATAAAAACCTCGGAATCTCTGAAAATTTTTCGGAGGATGAGTCGACGTTCCTAAAATAGCTCGTGACACCGCAGAACTTTCAATTTCTGAAATCGGGTTATTTTTAATCTAGCGCGCTTTTAGTGTGATTTGGTTTACCAGGTAGTTTTTAGGAATTTTTAGTGCAATTGACCCGTGATCGAATTATCTCGAGTCACAATGTACATCTCCGACACATTAGCGACCCTCGGTTGTCATGAAAATCTCGAGGTTTCAATTACGAGCACCGGATACCAAAACGACAGAAAATCAATTTAGTGCCGATCGATGTGAATTTTGCAATCAAGTGGAATCACCCACAATTTGATCACATATCTCAGTCGAATCGACCTATCTCTGATCTCTGATCAATCTCTGACGGTGCTGTAATGACCCTTGCAAACCAACACGGTCGAGCAGTTGACTCCTGGTCGAATTCTCAAGTCCAATTGCATTTAGATTCCTTAATTGTTTCCACAAATAGTCCAGTTATCTCGTGAGTGATCAGCTCAGAGAATAACACTATTGGCGCGTCGACGAAAGGCCCGATTTATTTAATCGAAAACGAAATCTGAAAATTCAGGCTGTCACAAAAACTGTGCTGTTATTCATCTCCGACATCGACCTACCGCCAGATGAACTTGTAGTCCTTGAGCTGATCGACCAAGAGGCCAAACATGCCCCTACGAGGATGGAGAGCCACTACGAGATAGTGTGGATCCCAGTCATAGATAGGTCGACCCCATGGAATGAAGAGAAAGAAAATCAGTTCGAGATTCTACAAGCAATGATGACCTGGTACTCGGTCTTTCACCCTTCGCTGATTGATGCCAAAGTCATCAAATACATCAAGGAGGTGTGGAAGTTCAACAAGAAGGCAATGCTCGTGGTTCTTGACCCGCAGGGCCAGGTCGCCAACCCAAATGCAATCCACGTGATCTGGATCTGGGGGAGTGCCGCTTACCCATTCACCAGTGAAAGGGAGGAGGCTCTCTGGAAGTCAGAGAAGTGGCGGATCGAACTGCTTGCCGGTCCTGGAGAGCCGCTGATTTTCACCTGGGTAAGACCGCTCTTTCGACTACTTTAGTGAAAAGCATGACAATTGCAATGGCAGCATAAACTTCATCATTTTAGTCTCTCGAACATTAACCTTCACCTCGACCTCCAAATCATCCAATTTCCGTTCAAAGCAATGAAAATGTACCTTCTTTTATACAAGCACATGAAATGTGTTACAAAAAGTCACGATTCAAGCTACGATCTCACCCAAACCTGAGAAACTATGTGCTTCCTGCTGGCGTAGATAACGGAAGGGAAGTCCATATGGCTCTATGGAGGAGAGGACATTGAGTGGATCCGCAGTTTTACAAACACAGCGCGTGCGGTAGCCAAAGCAGCGCAGATCCCGCTCGAGATGCTGTACGTGGGGAAGAGCAACCCAAGGGAGAAGCTCAGGAAGAACATTGCCACGATTTTGGCCGAGAATCTAAGCCACGTCCAGCCAGACCTCACCTTGATCTGGTTCTTCTGGGCGAGGCTGGAGAACATGTGGCACTCCGGGGTGCAGCAGGGCAAGAGTGTCAACCATGACCCGATAATGCAGGAGATCACGATTATGCTTAGCTTCGATGGGAGCGACCACGGGTGGGCTGTGATCTGCTGGGGCGCTGATGTGGCCAAGGCCAAGGGAGATGTGATTTTGGAGACCCTGACGGACTATGAGTCCTGGAAGGACAAGATAGGCCAGATGGGGTTCTTACCGGCGCTGAACAGCCACCTCCACGATGAGCAGACGCTGCACCACTGCAACTACCTGACCCTGAAAATCACCACTGAGACATTGCCCGATCAAGTGGTGTGCGCCGACTGCAGCCGGGTCATGGAGAAATTCATCATGTACCGGTGCTGTAGGACTGACCAAGATTAGCAATGATCAAGTCATATGAAGAATCCAGAATAAGTGAGCGCATGCTCTGTGTGCAACTCAATCCTAGGCACGAGGGAACCGTGATGATCCCTCCCTTTGCTTCTGTTAAAGATGTATTTGCTATGTAGTTTGTGTGTTATTGTTTCTTGCTAAAATGCAATTGTCGTCACCTCCTACTATGTGGTACTTGCCTCCAAGTTGGGATCTGTCCAAGTTTTATCCAGTTGAAAACTGCCTCTTTCTTTCTACACCTTTCTTCATCTCTTTCATCTGATAAGATGATATGCTTCTCGTTCTAACTTTATTTTTGATTAACTGTATAAATTATTTTTATTAATATACTTATATGATTTTACTTTCTTCAATTTTAAAAGTAATAAGAGATAAAATTCGAAAAGGATACACGTTTCGAAAGGACAATGACTATAATTTTCAAATTATTTTGTCCCTTTTTAGCTCTTCTCGAAATTAAAATCAATGGGAGGAAAAAAAATTGAAAGAGATCAAATATTAAAGAATACATTTAGCTCTTTTTCATGTCTGCTTTTTCAAAATTCAAACTCAATGAGAGGTCAAAGTTGGGAGATGATAGATCAATGAATTACTGTTAAGTGGTCGATTTTGAGCCACATGCAAAAAGGTATGCCCGGTTACAGGCTGTGTGACAATCTCGGAACTGAATAATCTCTTGGCTACGTCTTTAAGTATATATAATTGTATAGTGGAATAAGAATGTGTTTAGTCTTAATAACCCTCTTTGAATAAGAGATTAAGAATTCTAGCCAAAAATTAATTAGACTGATTAAAATAAGGATCTCGCCCACCATTATATTCGCACCAGCATAGCAGCGGAATATTGTTCCATGCACATGAAAGGGACAGTTTGCATATATTCAAAGGGTCAGTCGGATTTTAAAAAAAATGACACTTTAAGCACGTTACACACTACACGTGTCATTATCAATTATATTTTCCCTTTAATTAATAGCATGCGAAAGCACCACAATATACATTACAACATAGCATACAAGAATACACGAGTTAATAATTAGACATATCTCTCGTTATGCCAACTTCATATTTACAAGTCCAGAATATTATTCCATACATCGCACAAAACACAAGAGACCTAAGAGGGGTTAGGTCGCCTATCTACATCACTACGCCTGCCATAGCTTTGCCGCTCTGCTCCTGTCTCTCTCCCCCTTTCTCTCTCTCTGGAGTTCCAAGTTCTAGTTCCAGTTCCAGATTGATGATGGCAGCCAGTCTCATTTTGACTTGACCGAGGACGAAGCTCACTAACCAAAGCCTCTTAAATCAATCCATCACCTATCATCTCGACTCGTCATCTCTCTGTCTCTGCTACAAGTCTCTATCGAGCCTCGATCGCTCGATGGCTCGCTCTCATTGATCAATCTTGCAGACAATCTGTGAACCGGCGACTTCCGTCGATTCAATCATGACCGGAGGTGGACGAAGGACTGCCCGGAGCAGGACCAAGTCCGGGCCTGATTCCGGCGACGGCGATCCTTCGCAGACCGCGAGGCCTTCCTTGAGGCGCCACAGAGATAGAAGCAAGAGCGGCGGCGGTTTCCTCAGAATCCTTGACGTTAACCTCAAATACGTGCTCGGCGCCGGCGCCGTCGCGTTTGTGGTCATATTTTTCATGGTCAACCACCTGGTTAAGCTGGCGGAGGAAGCGAAGCGGCCGAGGGTCGTGACGCCGTTCCCTGCTCCGAAGATCATGGACCTTCCTCAGGTTACTACGATTTTCATCGATATGCTTTTGTATGTATTGTAGCTGGGCCTGCGAACGAACGTGTTGTGGATGTGCGCTTATGATTTCTAGTTTTTGAGATTCCGATGGTTTTGGTTTTGGCAGTTTCAAGGGGAGCACAGAGAGAGCTTGTACTGGGGAACATACAGGCCTCATATTTATCTAGGAATTCGAGCGAGGTGATCCTTTTACTGTCTTAGCTATTGTTTTTGAAGGAGAGAGGATTGGGTGAAAGCTACAGCCATGAATCAATGCACCGTTCTGGCATTTTCTTTTTGCATAAGGTGGTCAAAAACTGGAAATGCATTTTTATAATTTTTTTGAAGCATCATGTGCTATCTTTCATATTTCATGTGGAAATTTCACAATGCCACTGGGTTCAGCGGTTCATCATGTTTTTTCTGAGTTGTTGTATACCCTTGCATCTCTTTTAATTTCAATAATGAAAATTTCATCAATAAATTTTTTTGGCTCTTCACCATCATTTTTGAAGGATCTTGATTTGGATTATCATACTTTATGTGGACTTATAGTAAGTTCATACGAGAAGCGTGTATGCACCTACTTTGCGAATTTTCCCTGCTTTGGGGATGGAAATAGTTGGTTAAGCTATTTCTTCCTATTTCTTCCTACTATTCAGTTGAGATATTCCTGATTTTTATGCCAAAGATAGCCTGGTCGTAATTAACTGCTCTTTTCGCAGAGTGCCACGTTCTCCGCTAGCTGGCTTAATGTGGATTGGTGTAACCGATGGAAGGTACTCCCTACGCCATGTCTGCCAAGATAATGATGGACTGGTCCTAAGCAAGACCTTAAACTGTTTCCCGTTTCAGTGGAATCCTCTTCGGGTGAAAAGGGGTACTTCCCATAGGGCTCTCCCGGTCACAACCCCTCCCTCAAGGAGGGGTAGGGATCCCACCCTGGATTCCCGCGATGCCTTCCCCAGGGCTGCCTGGGCGCGGTACAGGAACATGAAGGGGGCGTTCCCCCCCGAAAGGGGGGGAGCGTGTGACCAGACCGGGGACCAGCCATAATGGCTGTGATTTTGGGCATCAGGTGTTGGTCGATCATGGTTTGGTATTGGCAACAAGTTTCTTGAAATCCAATGAAGTTAGAAGTGGTTACGGGGGAGACTGGGCAGTGCGAATTGAGGTGCAAAGCCCAAAGTAACTATCCCAACATCCGCCTGAGATTTACATGCAATTCTATCATTCTATGATTATTTTATTAAATGCACATAATTACTGCATATATTTTTTGTTGATGTGATTACCATGAAATTTTATCTTGTGATGCCTACTTATAGTTCATATATGGAACTTGTGAATCTGATACCCAATTGTACTATGCTGATGATTGTGAATGTATCAGTATAATGCCCAATTCTGGATGGATCACTATAATGCCTCTGGTGATTATATTCCCTTGTCTAATCAAGCCATTCTTTCCATGATCTTCCATGTTACCTTATCATTCACATGCCTCTGTAACAACATATGAAACATAATGCATGTGTATACTGTTTCGTAATCCGTTGATTTGAATGAAGGAGAAGGTTTGAGAGGAGTGATTGAAAAGGCCTTAAGTTCCTTAGTGGAAATAGTTGTTAGGTGATTTGCAGATCCTATCCTAGTTGTCTAAAGTTTTTGTTTGTTAAGTTTGTTGCTTTAAATTTTCCTAATACGTTGATTACTTTAGTGGAGCATATGATTTAGCTATTTCTTAGAAGCCTGCCTTTTTGTGTGACTCCTGAATCTTGGAGAAAATTAGTCTAAGTCAATTGCGTTGATCAGTTTTTCAATAGCAGCATGTTGGCTTGTCATGGATGAACAGTCTGGTTGGCCCAACAGAGAGAATCGTTCTTTGCTCTTCCATCTAATCATTGTTGTTGACATTTTGTCTATTCACAGATCTACTCCGGATGAAGAAAATTTGGAAAATTCGCATCTCTTTTTCTATTTGGCATATGAAGAAGGAAATACTCTAGATATGAGCACAGAGCCTTGAAAAATCATGATCACACTTTCCTGGCATCAGGTACAAGGTCGGACATTGAAGATTGGCAGTTGCATTTGAAATCAACGGTAATGTCCGAATTCGGTTCAGATGCTAACATCTTTGCTGCTCTTACTCTTATGGGAGGCTTTTTTTGTTGACAAAAATAATGAATGATTTGGGCCAGTAAATAAGGGCACGAATAATAACCATTCTATTTTAGAAATCAATTTCTGGTTAGAAATGGATTTTTCTATTTCTATTTTCCGGGTAAGTTTCTGAACAAAAATACGTTTTTGACAACCTTATAAAATTTATGTTCCTGAAGTAGAAATTCGCTTGGTAATGATATAAAATTTCTTTCTCTCGAGTGATGGTGGAGGCATCCGGCGTCTGGCGGGCGGTGGGTGACCGGCAGTGGTGGCCGGCAATGGGGACCAGCAGCGAGCAGCCAGTGTCCAGCGATTGACGACGGGCGTTCGTGGTTCCACGGGCGACGGGTGGGCGGCGGACGGTGACGAGAGTGAACAATGAGAAGAGTTTTTATTTTTCATTTTTATTCTAGAAATAGAAAAATTAAAATTTTAACTTATGATTCTGGTCCCAATCTATTTCTGGAGTAGAAATATGTTCCAGAAATAGAAAAATGAAATTGCGTTACCAAACGGATTTCTAATCCAAACCTATTCTGGGGAACAAAAAAAAGGAGAAATAGAAAAATAGAATGGTTATCATTCGCGTCTTAAATGTCCCATGCCGACACATAATTCTCTTTCTTCACGCGCTACAAGAGATCGTTAGTAAATGACATCCACTTAATAATCTTCTCTAAGAACTTCCAAGACCTTTCCCAGGTTCAGTTTTATGGTACTCACTGGCATCAGATTGACTACTTAGTCATTTTTAATTGGCGGCTTCATCTGTTTGCTTGCTTGTGAGTGCCCACAATTGCCCTCTCCTTTTGATATTTGCTCGTGCATCCATGTTAAAATGATGTACACGGTGCAGGTCACTTGATGCCTTGATTGCTGTTATGCTGGGACGCAGTAAATTCAGTAGACTGTTATCTGCAAGTTGCTTAGAGAAATATTATGTCTCATTACCATTTACTCTAAAAGGGTTTTGCATGCCTTTGCCAAGTAGTCGCTAGGCTCTTTTCCTGACTAAAAACATCATATCCCTTTGAAGCCAAAGACGAACTGTTTTGGCTGCATGTA
The DNA here is from genome assembly GCA_016097605.1 of Eucalyptus guilfoylei. Classification (NCBI taxonomy): domain Eukaryota; kingdom Viridiplantae; phylum Streptophyta; class Magnoliopsida; order Myrtales; family Myrtaceae; genus Eucalyptus; species Eucalyptus guilfoylei. The sequence goes on along the minus strand of CM027861.1, from coordinate 23,306,153 downwards.
GGTTGCTAGAATGTTTCCTTCTTGTAGTTTCAACCTGTAGGTCACCGCATGAGGTTGAAAATCTCGTGGAGGAAATGCCAGATTCGGTCGCAGTAGAAATTTGGGCGCGAATGTTTAAAATCTATAACCGTAGACCTCAGACCTTAGACCATCCAGTACGTGAAAGAGAATGATTCACTCAATGTTGAGTGTTGAAAGATGGGACAAAGGGCATGGGTTTTGCAGAAGCTAGTAGTATTTTAGCTGAAACTTAAAATGACCATATCCATAAATATAAGCAGAACTTGACTCAAAAGCCTTCTTTTACCTAGTGAAGCATCTTGCTTGTCTCTTCTCAGTAGAACATCAGGTTCTGTTCTCCCAATTCCTCCGCAAACGAGCTGTTTTCAGTGGGACGGCCAAATAAATCTTGTCCATCATCTTATCAGCCAATCTAAAATAAGCTTGTCTCCAGGATCTTTTTAATCACCAGTGTGCCGCAAACGGACCAGAATCCCACCAGAAATCCCACTACGATGCTTGCATAAAACCACAATTCTCCATGATGATCTTCCTCATTTCCTTTATCTTTGCTGTCATGATCTTGTGCGTCCGGCCCCGTTGGAGTTGAGCAATTCCGCAACAACGGAAGCCCGCAGAGGCCCGAATTTCCCTCAAAGCTGGATGGATTGAACGTTGTGAATTGGTTGCCTCTGGGAATTTCTCCGTCCAATTTGTTGTGTGACAAGTTCAAAGTGTTCAAGAATGTCATGGAAGACATGCCGGGAGGAATTTGGCCTGACAGGCGGTTGGATGAGAGGTCGAGAGTTTCCAACTGTTTTAACCCTGATATGTTGCCCAGTATGGTTCCCGTCAGTTGGTTGTTCGACAAATTCAATGCCCTCGATGTGGAGAGATTTGATATCTCTGGAGGAATTTCCCCTGAGAGGTTATTTCTTGAAAGGCCTATCATGTTCACCAGCGGAATCAATTCGTTATACTCCATCGACCTTCCCTTCATGTTTAATTCGATGCTTCCAGAGAAGAAACTACGGAATTCTGGGGGGAACTGATAGTAAAGCTGTAAAGATTTCATCCCTGACATATTGCCAAAACATCTGGGAATTGATCCGAACAAGTCGTTATTGGCGAGGTCCAAGACATGCAGGTTCAGAGAGTTGCACAGTTGTTCAGGAATTCTTCCACTGAAACTATTGGACTCGAGGATCAATTCGGATAACGTATTGAGGCTTTCTTCAGTCCACTGCGGTATTCTCCCTTGAAGTCTGTTTTTCCCCAGATCGAGTGTGTACAAGCAAGTGCAATTTAACGGGAAAGAGGGTAACTCTCTAGAAATATTGTTGGTGCTCAGCTTTAGCCATTCAAGCAAAGGTAGTAACGAGCCCATTTGGCAGGGAATGTGACCAGAGAAATTGTTCTTGGAAAGATCCAAGAACTTCAGTTTCAGCATAACAATCCACCCGGCGTAAATATCTCCAGTGAGAGCATTGTTCGATAAATCGAGATAAACAAGATCCTTCAGCCTGCTCACTGAAGAAGGTAGGTCTCCGGTGAGTGAGTTGTTTGACACATCCAGGTACGTTAAGGCCGACATGTGGCGGTCGACATTTGCTGGGATTGGTCCTGAAACGAAGTTGTTGTTCAAAGAGAGTTGATTCACATTCGACCAGAGTGGAAATGAACCTTCCAACCGGTTGGAAGCTAAGTTGACTATAGGTTCAAAACCAAAATCTAAGAATCTGGGAAGTTTCCCGACTAATCGATTTTGGGAAAGATCTAATTTCCAAAGTTGTCGAGACAGTTCCCACAGCCAATCAGGCACTGTGCCCGAAATTGCAGCTCCTAAAAGGGTCATGCTTGACAGTTTCTTCTGATTCTTCAGCCATTTGGGAAATTCCGGACCCAAATGGCAATTCTTTATTGCGATGGAACTTAAATTGAACTCAGGCACCCAGCCACGGGTGGATCTGAACTTCAGTGAATTAGCCCAATAAGATGATATTTTGAGAATTTCCAACTCTTTTAGATTCTGGAGATGACTTTCCGTGACAAGACCTCCCAGGAATTCGAATATAGGCCCAAAGTGGTCAGCTTAGACAGTTGTCCTATGCTTTCTGGTATGGTACCACTCATCTTATTGAAGGACAATTCCAGCTCGACCAAACGTGACAGATTTCCTAGAGAACTCGGGATCGGTCCCCAGAAGGAATTTTGGGAGAGTCGAAGAACTCTTAAAGATCTGTGCAATCCCAGAGAGTCGGGCAACGGACCGTTGAACTTGTTGTTCCACAAATCTAGCTCCTCTAAGTTGCTATTATTGCACCCAGACAAGCCCACTGCAAGCTCGCTTATGTTTCCTGTCAAGCTATTTAAGGACAAAATTAACTTTCGCAGTTTGCAAAGCGCACCCTCTGCAACAGCGGGAATAGAGCCCTTGAGTTCAGAACCTTCGAGCATAAGCTCAAGAATAGTTGTGATGTTGGAAACCCACCGAGGGATTGTGGAGTTGAAGTTGTTAAAAGAGAGATCAAGAACCGAAAGCGATGTGAAGTTCACAAACGACAGAGATTCAGGGAACTCAGAGAGCTGACAGTCCTCCAAGTGCAACTCCATTAGAGAAGGAAGCATGTTAACGTTCTCCAGCCAACGAGCAGATCCCTTCCGGAGGTTGACGCCTTCCAAGTTAAGGTAGTTCAAAGAAGAGAGACCAGAAAGCCAGTTTAAATCCGACACTCGGAGCCCTTGACGGGAATAAAAGTTGAAAGTGAGGTCAAGATAGCGCAAGTTCGAGAGATTCCCTAATTGGGGAGGGACTAATCCACCAAATGATGCTTGGGAGAGATTAAGATAGGTCAGCGTCTTGAGAGAGCCTATGAAACTGGGAATGGGATTGCCTTGGAAATTATTGTGGCTCAGATCCAAGTAAGTCAAGTACTTCAAAGCAAGCAAGGAAGGACTTACTTGGCCGCTCAGACACATCGACTTGTAATCTTCTAGTGCAGATTCAGGAGCACCGTCGTCGTCATCTACAATGTCATCGCATATGTCGGGGCTTCTGAGATCCAACTTCACAACACGGCCCGTGTCGTTGTCACAGCTCACGCCAACCCATTCGCAGCAATCGCAGCCAGTCCAGGAAGAGAGCCAGCCGGAAGGGTCTTTGAGACCAGCTTTGAGTTTCAAGAGGGCTCGTCTTTCCTTTACAGGGCAATTGGTGGTGTTGGAGCTTATTCCATTGGCTTTAAGGGGAAGAAGCTGTGAAAGCAAGGGGATATAAAGAAGTGGAAGAAGTAGAAAGAAAGCTTTCATAGTGACCATCTTCACTCAACAAATTCTAACAACGATAACGCATGTTTAGGGACTTTTATGCGCAACCCCAAGTAGAAATCTGGACGGTTCTCTTGGAGTAGAAATCTTGACGGTTCTCTTGGGTTCCGCCCGTTTTGCGAAAAAGAAGGAAAATATTTTCTGAAATTTTTAACGTTCGTTTCACAAAAAATAAACTAGTTAAGGAAAATATTTTTTGTTATTAGAAAAAAAAAACACTTTTAAAAGTGGAAAAAATGTTTTCCACTTTTTAGATGGCGGAAATATTTTTCATAATTTCTTTCACCTCAATTTTTTTTTTACCAAACATATTTTCATTTTTTATGTTTTTTAAATCACGTTTTTAATTTTCTTTTTATTTTCTTTCTTTTTTTCGTCTTCTTCTTTGGCCAATCGCTAGCCATGGTGATGGCAAGTGAACGGCCACGAGTGAGGCCGAGCTCATCCGATGCCGGCGAGCTCAAGCCCTACCAGATCCGACCACTTAGGCGAAGCTCGAGCCCTACCCAGTTCGTTAGATTTGGTGAGGCCTTAGCTCACTCGATCAATCTCGAGCGAACTCAAACCTAGTCAGATTCGGCCACTTGGCCAGCCATTGCAATGAGGCTTTGGTGACTTTGAGCGTGGCTTGAGCCTTGTGTAGGTGGTCGAATTTGGCGAGCTCGAGTTTCGTCGGCCTGTGACGAGACTCTAACTCAGTTGTGTTTGGTTGTCGACCACCGCCATAGGCGGTGACCGGCCAATAAAGAAGAAAAAGAAAAAAGAAAAAAAATAATTAAAAATCCATTTTAATATATAATAATAAAGAAATTATTGAACTTCGTACAAGGATTTGACACCATTTTGTACTGCATCGTGTCTTAGACGCCACGTGAACGTGTCAAGGGAGCTGCCTTCGGTAATGCACGAAATAGAATAATCATTGATCGTGGAAATATATGAAAGTTACGATGAGCCATCCACTTCAATTCCATTTTTTTTTTTTTTTCAGTTCCTCTCTTGTAGGCATTACTACTGCATGATTTTTGAGGACATATAGAATCATCTTACACCATGATGTCCAGATGGCTAGGATCAAGACGAGCCAATTTCTCGTGAAAGTGGATTGATGACCTCCGTTGATAGTTGGGTCGACAAAATTAGCTCTTGCAATCATAATTCGCATGCATACTACTTCTCCGGTTTTTTTTTTTTTTGATTCCTATAATTGCAGAGCGAGACATGGTCGATCACTTTGAACTATACTTTATTTATTTCGTGGAAAATAAATAATCTGAAAAATATCTTTATGAAAATAATTACTTGTATCACTTAAAATAATTAGTCAATGGAAAAAAACTTCGTCATTGCCAATAATTTATGTCCAAATATTTTCATGGATGATGAACATATTTTTTCGTTCATTCATTTTTGTAACAGATATAAGCGATCATTTTTAGGAAAATGTGTTCCAAATTATTCATTTTTTATAGAAAAACAAAGCCTAAAACTGGATTTTTATTCTTTATTCTTGCAGATTATTCTTCTTTGAGATTTTCCATTATCAATAATATGCACACAAGACTCAATACAACCAAACCAATTCATTTGATCTTTCAAACTAAGCATAATTATGCAAAAGGTTCGAGAACTCTAACCTAATAGGCAGTATCATCCTTGAACTTTTAATTTATTTAATATGATTTCTGAACTTTTAGTAACTGTTCAATTGAGTCCTCCATTTTTTCAACAAGACTGGGCTTCTTCATGCTTCCTCATATTCCTAAAAAAAAATCATTTTTGAAGCCGCATGCATTAAGTTACCCTTGTTTGTTTTTCTAACTCATTTACTTCATGTCTCAGAACATAACAAAGAGGCGTTTGAAAATAACACGTCAATTTCCAGTGATAGTGGGCCTGTTGATTTGGGAACATACATCTGAAGGAAAAATAGACATGGGGGCAAAGGATCATTTCCTAGCTGATCCTGATGACATCTCCCAAGAGTGAAGAAGACATTAAACACTACGTATCCTCTTACTTGTCCCGAGCGATAAGAAACCAAGGATGATGAATTAGGGCACTACAGATTCTAGTAGTGACATGACTGAGACAAAATCTCAATCCGAGCCAAAATGGATGTGCAATTTGAATTTACTTTGATGTTGCATAGTATCCTATTCATACACGTTCTTTTGTGCAGGGGCAAAAGTGAATTTTCACTTTTTGATTGATAGAGTCAATCCAAGGACATCCATTGCTGAGGCAATCCCTTTATGGAGCAATCCCCCTGAATGAATGCTTAAAACTATGTTTTGAGTGCAATAAATTGTTTGTTTTGAAGTCACAAACGCTTTTCATGCTTAAAGTTGCTACTCTTTTGAAAAGAGAATTTTCACATTGATTTAGCTCACCAATTTCATGTGGAGATTTGTCAAGATAGACAACTCAATGGAGTAACTTCAATGCTTAAGAATGCTGAATGAGACGTATCAGGATGATGAAAGGCAAGCTCTATCCTATACACAGTCCCTTACTTATACACTTATACACTTGATACACTTGTGAGATGAGCCCTTACTTATACACTTGATACACTTGTGAGATGAGTGTAGGAAGTTCCATATCCGCAACGTAAAGAGTTCTCTTACGAAAGGTACGATAACCGAAATGATGAGGGGCAATTCATTTCTCTATCCTAAATACTACAGGTGATCCATTGCTTAACCTCTTTGAGCCCCATACACTTGTGGAAATTCTTTCAAATTACCCCTGTCAAAAACCACCCCACATTGGGGCAAATTGGAGGGTAAGACAGCACCATAAGGTGAAGAAAATGGATTGAAATTTTCTTGCTTTCACTTGCATCAATTTTCAAGTCGTGTTATTACATTGAATTCATGTGGTAAGTTAAGTGCCTTAGGATGACGAAGGGCATTTCTTTCTCTATCCTACATACTTATATCCTTTGCATAGCCCACTTGAGCCTGCAATTTCATTTCTTTAAAACCAGTTGGTGATCATCCCCCACACTGGGGCAAGGCAAAAGGCAGATGAAGACTCTTGAAAAGTTCGAGTGTCGTTCAAAGTGTAATTGCTTGATGCCTGCATTGTGCGCAAGAATTGAATTCAAAATAGAACTAAGGGGCATGAAAAAGCAGTGCGCCTGGTAAAAGCAATGCCAATGCCCATGAAAAAAAAAAGTGAAGAAAAAAATGAATGGGAACTAGGGGCATGAAACAACGGTGTGCCTGGTAAAAGCAAGGCCAATGCCCATAGATGAAAAAAGAGAGTCAAGATAAGGTGACTCTCAATTGCAAGAATTGAATCCCGATAGAGCAATACTCAAAGAACTCAAAAGTTGAGTTTTTACAATCAATGAGGCATTTTATGAAGACAATCCTCGATGATGAAAAAGAAAACCGGTGGCAATGCCAAGATGATCACCAACTCTCACCATTCACACACATTTTGAGCCTAATGATTCTTTCATTTCTCAACCCATGAACTCAACCTACGTTACGTTCTTTACAAAGTCTCTTCAGATTATGGCACTTGAATTAATAGAGGAATTCATATGTTTATAAGCATCGCTCGAAGAAGTCCGAGCGAGATTATTTCTTTCTCATCTTGCAGAATTCTTGACTTGTAAACCCGGAGATGATTACAGAATTGTTCTTTCAATTGCCTTGACTCGAAAAGTCCCTTTGTTAAGCCATTGACCAAACCCACATTATGGTCCTTATTAAAAACCTCTCAGATTGGTAAGGTCGTACTGCTTGCGAGAATACTCGGACCCTTGTTGGTATGGTGATAGTGAGATTGAGTGATTCTCATAAAATAGCCTTTCTGAATGAGAGGGAGTGAAAGTCCTTTCTAACTGAAAGTCTCTCATTTAGTATTCTTAGAAAATCCATGTCATGAAAATTGTCTTGAACAATGATTCTCTCAAGTGGAAATTTGGGTGATGCAAAGGTCATTATGCATGAACACCAATTGAATTAATAAAAACTTCAGTGAATTTTAAAGTGTGCATTCCAGAATAGCCTTAATTGCTTATTTCTTTGGTAAATGCATTTTTGCTCTAAATCATGTCTGACAGGTAATGTTTTCTCAAAGACCTAAGAGCTCCTGACATTCAGGTTCCTTTCAGAATGCCTCATGATGTTAGGAGATGAGAAACCTTCACGAACATTCAAGATGCTTCATTGATGTTCCAAAAATTTATTTCTACTAGGAGGTGAAAGACCTCCACAAGATATCTAAATTCCAAAAGACATATCTCCAAGAATCAGAGATATCACAAAGTAAGTATATCTCTACCCATACTCTAAATACTTGTCATTGTGTAGGTATTCTCTATCAAATGCATTGACACTTGACTCGGTCAAGTTGTCCCTTATATCGACCTGGCGTGCTTTCGTAGCCCGATGTCCCTCTTTATCGACCCGGCGTGCTTTCAAAGCCTGGTGATCATTTATATTGACCTAGCGTGCTTTCATAGCCCAGGTTCCCTTTTATCGAATCGGCGTACTTCCGTAGCCCGGTTTTCTTTTATTGACCTGGCGTGCTTTCGTAGCCTAGAGTCCTTTACATTGACACTCAATTGAGTTGTCTTCAAAGATTTTTCTCCAAATTTAGTCTGATTAAGGCGACCGAAGAACGGTTCGGGTCCTGGTCAGATGATCTGTGTTGCAACACAGGGCGACAGAAGAATGGTTCAGGTCCTAGCCAAGCAAAATCTCCGTTTAGGCAACCGTAGAATAGTACGGGTCCTAAACAACATTTATTACTCTAACAGGCGACCGTAGAATGGTACGAGTCCTGGAAAAGCAATTTCCCCATTCAGGCGACCATAGAATGGTACGGGTCCTGAAAAATCAATTTTCCGTCAAGGTGACCGTAGAATGATACGGGACCTCGACAACACCTATTCCTTATTCAGGCGACCGTAGAATGGTACGGGTCCTAAACAACATTTATTACTCTAACAGGCGACCATAGAATGATACGGGTCTTGGAAAAGCAATTTCCCCATTTAGGCGACCGTAGAATGGTATGGGTCCTGAAAAATCAATTTTTCGTCAAGGCGACTATAGAATGGTACGGGTCCTCAACAACACCTATTCCTTATTCAAGCGACCGTAGAATGGTACTGATCCTGGAAAGTAAATCCCCATTTAGGCGACCGTAGAATGGTACGGGTCCTAGACAACAGCTATTTCCTCATTCAGGCGACCGTAGAATGGCACGGGTCCTAGACACAACCAAACACTGTCATACTGGACGACCGTAGAATGGTACGGGTCTTGGGAAAGCAGTCTCTTTGTAAAGCCACGTTACTATTCTGGGCAACCGTAGAATGGTACGGGTCCTAGACATGTAACACCAACTATCTTGAATCAGTCTACCCTCTTTGAAGGTAAGATATTCCAGGTAGGTTCCTTTGACATCTTAGTCTGGATCTAAATGTCTTAATTATTTTCGTCTGAACATTTCACTCTAGATGTGAATGTTTTTTCAACCTTTCTCGTTATACCTTAGTTTGGATCTAGGTATTTCGAGCTTCAAAAATCATGACATCTCAGTCTAGGCTCGGATGTCTTAATTATTTTCATTCAAGCATTTCACTCTGGATGTGAATGTTTTTCAATCCTTCTCGTTATACCTTAGTTTGGATCTACGTATTTCGAGTTCAAAATTTTGACATCTCAGTTTGGATCTGGATGTCTTAATTATTTTCGTCTAAACATTTCACTCTGGATGTGAATGTTTTTTCAACCTTTCTTGTTATACCTAAGTCTGGATCTAGATATTTCGAGTACAAAAATCTTGACATCTCAGTCTGGATTTGGATGTCTCAATTCTTTTCGTTGAACATTTCACTTTGGGTGTGAATGTTCTTCTCAGTCTTGATGTCTCAATTTATTACCTGTTAGACTCTTTAAGGAACTTGAGTGAGAGTTGGGTACTTGTGGAGTAAACAGGGATTTGTCATGTACCTCAAGACGCTCTACCGCACTGACTGGTAAGTAATTGTAGGTACGCTCTTCCCTTTCACATCATACATTTGCATTAGCATTTCCATGCATCATATAAATTGCATTTTAAAATGGGATTCATTTTCCGAAAAAAAATCATTCAATGCATGTGTATAGTCAAAATTTAGGTCTCAATTTGTCTTTGAAGGCAACCTCTACGAGCTCACCTTCAAAGAGGGGCAGCTGTTGACATCTAAATTTTGGCGATCCGATCATTTATTTATTGCATAGAAAATTATGGGTCAATTTTATCCCTGAAAAAATATTAATTGCATATAGATTTAGGTGTATTTATTTTTAATTTACATTTTTTGCATTTTATTGGATTGGTGGTGGATGGATTCAAATTGATGGTTCTGAGCTTTAAATTGACAAATCGGACTAGCCCAAGCTCGTATTTGAAAAAATCCTATTGCAATTTTTGAAAAATCAATAGAGAATATTCATTTTTGCAAAGGAAATCAAGAAGAGGTGTGGAAAATAAAAAGTGATATTACGTGCGGAAAAGAAATCTTCGCGGATGTTGATTTGAAAAGGAAATTAAAATCCTAATTTTTGGCCTATAAAAAAGTTATTCGTGTAGGGTTTCAGAGGGGAGCCACATGATATTGAATACACGGCCACATTGAGGGGCCTTCTCTCGAGTTTTAGGAAAAAATTCAACACGAAAGAGGAAGAAAACCTCTCCTTAGGGTTTTTTTTTTTCGAGGTCAAAAATTGAAAAAAATTAAGAAAAATGGGTTTTCAGTTCTTTGGGGGAAGGGAAAGAATGAGCATACTCTTTTTCTCTTCTGCTGAAAAGTACAACAGAGGAGGGGACGTGTGCAGCAGGAAAAGATATAAAAAAGGAAAGAATGAAGGGGATTAGGTCTTCTTCGTGCGCTGCTGCCTCGATAATCCCTTCGCCGGAGATCCAAGCTGCGCCGCCGCACCCGTACGTCGCACCACCGCAATCTACAACCCAGCCTTGTCGCCGACGTCTGTGGGTCCGCTTGCCGCGCCGCCGAGATTCCCGACCCAAATATCCGCCGAGCCGCGACCTGCTTGCTGCTCGCAACTCCACCCCCTCGTCGCGCCACTACCAGGGTTCCCTAGCCCGCGAGTTCGCACCGCCGCCCTGCCGTGCCAATCCGCGACGACCTACCGCCCAAGCTTTCCTCCGCCAGCCTCTGCCACACCCGTCGCTAACGGTCGCCTCTGCCTCCGCGTCTCCGCCCGCCGCCGGCAGGACCCCTGAACGACCCCTTGCAGCAGCTCGCCTCGGCCGCGATCTGCAGATCCTACGAGTACCTCCACTCTGAGCACCATCGTGCCTCCGCCACTGCGCTTCCGCCATAGCCGCTTCGCCGTTCTCCCCGCAAAGCTCGCCGCGACGACCTGACGCCGGCAGATCTGAGCTGAGCTCGCCTCCACTCGCAATCCAGCACCTCCGAGTAAAGCTGCCTACTGCTCCGCCTCTGTTCTGACGACCCGGTGCTGCTCCATTCGCTGTAACAGGTTCCGAACTAGACGCCGACCGCCTACACGTGGCTCGAACCCTCTTTGACCCAGCAACCAAGCGACGCCAGCAAGTTCCAGACCGGATGCCGAGCCTCTGCCTCTGTTTTGTTGTCCCCTGCTGCCCGAGCCTTTCGCCGACGCCGTGCCAGCAAACCTCCGAGCGACTGCACCACAGCAACCCTCGTTGTCCACCTGCTGCCGCTGGTCTACCCTCGCCAAAGCTCCCCTTCCGGACCTCCGAGCAGCCGACGGTGACCAGTTGCCCTATTTGTTGCTGCCAAGCTGTGGGTGAAGAAAAAAAAATGAGAAAAAAGGGAAAAAAGAGGAAATTCAAAATTAGGTAGTTTTCTTATTTATTTTTATTATTTCTTTTATAGTTGGTTTTTTTTTTAGTGGAATTATTACCTCTTAATGTATCTTTGAAATTCCAACATGAAAGAACCCCTCAAATTAGAGATTGACAGTTCGATTTTCGCGTAAGAAATCCGACTCACAATCTCTTGCAAAATCGACAATCTGATCTCATGCTCAAGATTCGATTCACAATTTAATGTGAAATTGGCCAACCCGATCTCATGCGCGAGATATGGTTCATCCATTTGGGTACCGATATTGCTTGATTTGCTGTCGTGTAACTTAAGTTAATTTTCTAAAAAAATCCTAAATGTAGGTTAGAATTAGGTTCATTTCTTATTTTAGGGTTTGCATGTTTAGTGTAGAAATTTTATTCTGAATTTTATAAATAAAAATTTAAAAAAAATCAAAATCAAAATCAAAAAATCAAAAATCAAATCAATTAGTTTAGGCTGCTAGATTTTTTTTTTTAACCGGAATTGCATGTTTAATTATTCGGCAATTATTAGTTTCGAAATTAAAAAAAGAAAGAAAACAAAAACACAAAAAAAAAAAACATCATGCATATGTTACGTAGAGTTAGGGCATCTTTTTGTACGTCATTGCATATTAGGGTAAAATTGCACTTAGTTTAATTCTAGATAATATTTTTCTTAATTTATTATAAGTTTAGATATTAAATAGATTGCATTTTAGGATTATTTGGGTTAAGATAATATTTTAGTTTAAATTAGGATTTGGCTCAACCTAATTCCTAATACAAATTGAATAGGATCTTAATCTAGCTAGATAATTTTCATATTTTACCTTATTCCGAATTTCATGAAAAAATACAAAATTTCATAGAATAAATTAGTTTTATTTTCTAGGATAAATTACATTCTTTTAAGGAAAAGAAAGAAAAAAGAAAAATGTCATGTGCACGTCATTAGGATTAGATTCATGAAATGCATGCCATTTAGTGGTTGTTGCTAGGTCTATTCAATTAGAAATTGCATGTCATTAGAATTAGGTCATTTAGTTATATTGCATTGCATATTACATGATTTTCGTTAAGTAAGTGAAAACAAAAAAGAAATTACGTGTTAATTAGAAATCATATCTAGGGTTGTTGATGTGGGTTCTAATTTAACATTGCAGATGCTTTCGTTCCTTTGAGGTAAGTTTTTCTGCAATTTATTCATTGTTTATCTGGGTGTTAAATTGGTGGTTTGTGTACTTGCATGATCGCCTTACATGTTAGGGAAATAGATTTAAAATCAATTTAAACTGCTTGCAAAAATATTTTTCAAAATAAAAGAAATGGTACCGAAATGGTGTAAGAGAAATCTAGCATAATCAAGTCCCCGAACTCATAAATATCTGGTTCGTAGGAGTAAAGTAAATCTCTCATTACTTTACTTGGGTTTCTAATCGACCCACCAAAAATAGATTAGTGGCGACTCTTCGATAAAATCCATTTGCATGTTAAAAATTTAAACATAAGTCGCGAATTGGTATGGGCTTGGGAGAGCTCGAGCTAAGTTAGACTTAGTAATCCATTAGCCTAATTTTAGGTGGTGCACCCGAAATTTTGGTCGCGACACCATCCACAGGAGAATTTTTCATGAGCAGACATGTCGTCTTTCATGAGAATATTTTTCCCTTCTAAACTCTTGTCTCTTCACCTAAAGATGAGAAGACAGCCAATCCAAGATTCTTATTGGAAGAGGATTTACTTTCAGGAGGAACATTTATTGCTACTTCTCCACCAAGACCAACTGATGAATTGCCTACATTGCCTATTGAGACATCTACAAGTCATTCTACTGAAGAATCTCATATAGAAGAACCAGCACAGTTCACAAAACTTCCAGAACCAAGCCCTGCTGTAGAAGAGTCCTCCTCAATGCAATAAGAGCCTACACGGCGTTCTAGTTGAGTTGCTCGCCCACCAACTTGGACAAAGGATTACATATGTGGCTCTTCAAGATCGTCAGGTACTCGTTATCCTATCTCGTCTTGCATCTCATTTGATAGGCTATCACCAGAACATCTATGTTGCATGAGCCATATTTTTGAAGAACGAGAACCTTCTAGTTATAATGAGGCCAAAGACGATCCTCGTTGGCAAAAGGCCATGGAGGCCAAGTTACATGCTTTGACAGAAAATCATACTTCGGATGTCGTACCAATGCCTGCTCATCGCAAACCCATTGGATGTAAGTGGGTTTACAAGATCAAGTATAGGGCAGATGGTTCTGTAGAGAGATATAAAGCGCGATTGGTGGCCAAAGGCTTTACACAGCGAGAAGGTTTTGACTACCATGAAACTTTTTCGCCTGTTGCAAAGGATGTCATAGTTCGATCTTTCCTATCGGTTGCTACTTTTCGTGACTGGCCATTGCATCAAATGGATGTGCATAATGCCTTTTTACATGGTGATCTGGATGAAGAAATCTACATGGATCTTCCACCAGGATTACGGAGACAGGGGGAGTCTAAGGTGTGTCGTCTCCGTAAATCTCTTTATGGACTAAAGCAAGCCTCTCGATAATGGTACGCCAAGTTTACTAATGCACTTATGGCCGTTGGATTCAAGCAGTCCAAATATGACTATGCTCTATTCACTTGGACAAAAGGTATGTCATCTATTTACTTGATGATTTATGTTGATGACATACTTATTATGGGAAATGATGATTCTGTTGTGAAGAAACTTAAAAAGTATTTACATTCCACCTTCCATATCAAAGATTTAGGGCCGCCTAAGTATTTTCTTGGAATTGAGATAGCTCGTTCAGATCGAGGAATCTCTCTCAGCCAACGAAAATTCATAATGGATATCATATCAGAAGCAGGACTGTCAGGCTGTAGACTAGCCATTATTCCTATTGAGCAAAATGCCAAACTGACATCTGTCGACTATGATACTGGCATATCCTCTCCTTCTAATGATCCGTTATTAAAAGATCCGTCGAGATATCAGAGACTTGTAGGGAAACTTATATATCTCACTATGACTAGGCCAAACATCTGCGATGCAGTGCAGACTCTTAGTCAATTTATGCACAGTCCAAAGCAATCTCACATGAATGCAGCCTTAAAGATTGTGAGATACTTAAAGACATGTCCAAGCCTAGGGATACTTCTTTCTAAAAAAATGCAACATGGAAATGACGGCTTACTGTGATGCAGATTATGTCACATGTCCTATGAGCAAGAGATCCATTACCGAATTCTGTATCAAATTTGGGGAATCATTACTTTCATGGAAGACAAAGAAGCAGTCTATTGTATCTCTATCTTTAGCTGAAGCCGAGTATCGATCCATGGCCAAGACTGTCTGTGAAATGGTTTGGTTAAGGGGTTTACTTCAGGATCTCGGGGCACGAGTTGAAGGACCGACTACACTCTTTTGTGACAATAATTCAGCACTCAAACTTGCAGCAAATCTTGTATTGCATGAGAGGACAAAACACATAGAAGTCGATTGTCACTTTACTCGAGAAAAGATTCGAGAAGGAGTAATCGAGACAAGAGGGATCAGAATCTCAGAGCAACCAGCGGATATATTCACTAAACCTCTTTGTCAAAGACAACATGCATATCTTCTAAACAAGCTTGAAGTCTTGGACATCTACAAGCCACCAGCTTGAGGGGGAGTGTTGGAAGATATGATTCAACAAATCGTATCTTATTGAAAATAGATAGAGAATCATGTTTATTTTAGGATTAGAAAGATAGGGGAATACTTATTTTCCTTTATTAATCCCTTCTTTGTAATTAAATACACTGTACAATACAGAAATTACAATAAAGAGAGAATACAATTTTCTTCTCCTATTTTTCCTTCTACTTTCTCGACGCTTCTCTTCGGTCTTCTGACAGTTATTGAAGTTTTTCACTGAGAGGAGGAGGAGGAGGAGGAGAGGAAGGGAAAGAGCAAGCCATGTGAAGAGGATGTGAAGAGCCATTGTCGGGGGATGGTCATGAGCAATGAGAATACTTGGCCTGTCAAGTTAGTTTGGCGCGGTTAAGTCGTCTTAAATACAAAATGGATGCTGATGATGATTTTCTTGTTTTATACACAGGGACAAAAATGGTATGCTTCTGAAAATATGACAGGACAAACACAAGAAAACAAGTTGTCCGTAAGAAATAATTGACACTGGCGATTGAACCAATCGCGCATGTCAACATATAATATATCGAAGGTAGCGGCTAGCGTGTGTGTGTATATATATCTAATCGCAGTAGCAGTAGGATCAGCTAAGTGAACATTATATACTTTAAATATTACTAAATAAAAGATCTTTAGTTCTCAATTATAGTGTTTCCTCTTAAAATTCAAGCTCAAGTTCTGAGTTTTGAGTTTGATTTATTGACCAATTAAGGCAAGTGAAGCTAGGTCGAGCTTCTTGAAAACTTAATCGAGTTAACTTCGAACTTGAAAAATTGAGCTCAGGTGATGCATCATCTGACATCTAAAAACTCCTACGTTAATTAGTAGTACAAAGAAAATGAATGAGATAAATGTTATATTATAGGTGAAAGTTCCAGTCGGATTACTTACGTGGAGGTTGAGCTTCTTAAAAACTTAATGGAGTTAAGTTCAAACTTGAAAAATCGTGACATGTTCTCACATTGCCACCTCCGCTTTTCAGCTGCTAACTTAGCACTAAACCCGTTGTCGCGACCCGATCTCGCCGCCCTCGAAAGTCCAAGGGGAAAAGGTCGGGTTTAGGGGTACTTTGATCACGAGAGTTCCCTCATGAGATCGCGAGCTCTCCCAAGCTCGTACCCCGCGCGACAACGGGTTTATTTATACGATCTAGGTATTTAACAACCTAAGAATATACAGGAGCCGCCACTAGCCTTATTTTTTTTGGGGGTCGGCTAGAAAACCCAATTGAGGGTCGGGAGAGTTCCCTCGATTCCTACGCAACCAGATATCTAGATTTGGGGACTTGGGTTACGCTAATATAGCTATTAGCGCCCTTTTAATACCTAAACAGTATGTTGTGTTTTTCCTAACATGTCCATGCATTTCTTTTTACATTTTCGGGATCATCATTTTTATACTAAGTGATCATGCATGATGGATTACTTTCATTCTATTCTAATTCTAAGAAAAACAATAAAATGAATCAATCAAAGAAATTGAAATTGCAAGACATTAAGTAAACAATCAAGAAAAACAGTAAATCTATCATCCAATCCTAAAAAATATAAAAGAGAAAACACAATTAAGAAAAATGAGGGAAAGAGGGAAAACCCACAACTCGTCGGGTTTTATACAACACAAGGAACCCGAGACATATGTCAGGAGAGAAACGAATATTACATAATAACGGCCGGAGTGGACATCGACCTCCACCATCTTCACGCTTTCTCCACCTTCGGGATCCTATTCTAAACCTAATCTAAGAAATCTGGATGATTAGATGCATACAAATGAAAGAAACAATCATCACGTATCAAAAAAATCAAAAGCAAGACATCTTTTGTGTTCAAAAAGAGTGACTAAAGTCACAAAGTCTCTAGATCAAATTCTAGGTGATATCTCAAATAGATCTCATAGGGACACTATCATCATATCAACACATGAATTTCCAAAAATACTAGAATATGAACTAGTCAATCTACCTTAGAACAGGGCAACATGGAATATTATCATTTCTTATATGTTTGAAGCCTTGAATTGCCCCAATTTGATGGAAAACAAATGTAACATCAATGCGGCATCTCTCTATATATTCACACAACTAGAACACTCCCAAAATGACATTGAAAATCCTCGCATTCCCCATGAGAACAAAATGGCCAGCAAACATTCTTATTATATTCAAAGCTGGAAACGATGACAATTTGGTGAGCAATCCATATCCATACATGCCCATCTCACCATACATATTTATGCACCTCAAGAACTACATAACATCAGTCTCAGGTCATTCATATCAGAACTTCTCACGTCCAGCAGCTTAGAGTACTAATATTATGTACATCTTCAACATCAGTTAACACAGCAAATGCACACATGAACAGCAAACAGCACATCAATGACACAACTAAACAATTCCACACACCTGGACATATGAACAGCAAGCAAAGAAATATCAATACTAAAGAACAACATAACTCTGGACATCTTTACAAACAAAAACACACAGTTTGGATCGGTAGAACACAAATAAGCTACTGGGCAAAGTGATTAGTGTTAGAAATTGGTTTGATGGTGGATATCTAATATCAATTATCAAACAACAGAACTTTGCTAAAAAAGAGAACAATAGAGCAAGACCATTCCACACGTGATTTACTTTTTTGTATCATCAACCTCAAAATCTATGCTTAAAAGATCGTAGGAAAGTGGCAGACAATCAGGCCCACGCAAAAACAGAATATGCATTTCTGACCAAGGCCAAACAGGAAAATCAAATGCAGGGATATATCTATCAGTCCTATGGAGCCTGAAAATGACCATTGAATGAAGTGAACAAGCAAGATGACATGCTTCCTGTTTCAAGACATTTAAATTTCTTATTGCTGTGGCTAACGATATATCTCTTCCCATCTAAGTTCTAATATCCAATCATGCCGATTGTAACAAATAGAAAACAAAATTTTGATTCAATGAATCATCAAATTTGAAAGAAATATGCTGGAGATAACACTTATAATCCCAACAATGTCCCTCCGCAGGTCAGCATCTGATATAGGTAAGCTCGTAACTATTACAATTACAAAAATGCTAAGAACAACCAAGAGCAATTCCAACATCATCATCTTTTCTGTTTATCTGCATATATCACATAGAGAACTATATATTCCAACCGAAAAAAGATGCATCCATGGAGTTCATCGTCATGACCATCATGTTATTACTCGATATTAGCAGCGTGCCATACCATGTGCAAAGCAAACAGTTCAAGAGAGCATATATATAAGACAGCTTAGAGAACTGCTCCGTCGACCGGTTTCTGATGATTCTTCTAAATGTTGGTATAGGTGATACAAATAGGCCAATAGCAAAGTTGTTACCTAATCGAACCAAAGACAGAGCCGAGAGAAAAACAACGCGACAGATCGTGCGCGAGACAAAGCAATCGAGCCACAGAGAGCAATCCAAGAGAGAGAGCGCCAGATCGTGCGCGAGACAAAGCAAACAAGAGAGAGAAATAGAGAGAGAACCTGATCCAGCGAGCCCGATCCAGAGAGAGAACCACCGATCGAGCAAACAAGCGTCCGATCTCTGAGAAAGAATCAGATCCTCACGATCTCCAACCGCTGACGCTTGATCTCCAATCGCTCGCCAATGGAGGAAAACCTTCGCCTCCGACCGGAGCTCGGGAAAGAAAAGCGAAAAAACCAAGAGAGAGAGAGAGAGAGAATTCAGAATCCACAACCCGAACGGATTGAAACAAGAATCTAAACCCTAACAGATCGAGAGTTATAGAAAGAGAGCTCACCGATCCGGTGAGCCTGATCCAGAGAGAAGATCGGTTAAGCGTGGGCGTCGTCGCCGATGTCACCAATCCTTGCCTCAAACCAAGAGAGAAATCCGTCGAAAAACTCTCAGAAACACCGGAATCGAGAGCGATTGAGAGGGAGAGACCGGTTCTCTGGTTTCCACCGGAGATTCGAGACCCCGTCGAGAGAGTGATCGAGAGGGAGAAACCGGTTCTCTCGTTTTCACCGAAAATCCGAGAAATCTTTCAAGAGAACACCTCCGATCCGGTGAAGAGAGAAACGCTGGTGTCGTCGTCGTTGCTGTAACCGCCACCATTTTCGCCGATGTCCTCACGATCGAGCGAACCCAAAAGAGAATCAGGGAGAGAGGGAGCCCGCTAGAGAGAGAGAGAGAGAGTTCATGGAGAGTCGAGAGAGCCTTCGGAGAGTAGCGAGAGCGTTCTTTCCCGCCAGCGTTCCCCGATTCCCTTTTCTATCATTTTTTTTCTTTCTTTTATTTTTTTCCTTTTCTCTCCTTTTTCTTTTTCTTTTTTCTTATTTTTTTTCTTTTTTTCTTTTTCTTCTTTTTTTTTTTTTTTTTTTTTTTTTTTTTTTTTATATCATTCATCATCATTTTTTTTAATCTTTTTGCTCTTTATCTTTTATATTTTTGCAAAATGGATGATTAAAATGTCAACAAAAAATTTCAGGTGTCAACAGCTGCCCCTCTTTGAGTGGGAGTTCGAAGAGGTTCCACTCAAAGACAAAATTGATACCTGCAATTTTTAGTCGACCCAACTTCGGAAATAGAGGAAAGACAAGAGCAATGATATTTGGTTAGGGACGTACCTGATACTTACCTTTGCTCATGAGGGTATCTGAACTCTTCTTGGGGTTTATTCATTCTGTCTCTTGCTCTCTCTTGTGGAAAGGAATGAAGGAAATAAAATCACTAAATGAAGAAGGAATGATTTAAGGATAACCACTAACCTAAAGACAAGGTTTAAGGATCACCTGAAACCTAAAGAGACAAGGTTTAAGGATAACTTAGAACCTGAAAACAAGGTTTAAGGATGACCTAGAACCTACAGAGACAAGGTTTAAGGATGACCTGGAACTTAAGAGACAAGGTTTAAGAATGGACCCACAAACTGTGTGGTTTAAGGATAGACCCACGAACCTTGTGGTTTAAGGATAGACCCACGAACCATGTGGTTTAAGGATAGACCCACGAACCTTGTGGTTTAAGGATAGACCCACGAACCGTGTGGTTTAAGGATAGACCCACGAACCGTGTGGTTTAAGGAAAAGCCACCAACCCTGTGGTTTAAGGATAGACCCACCAACCCTGTGGTTTGAGGATAGACCCACCAACCCTGTGGTTTGAGGATAGACCCACGAACCTTGTGGTTTAAGGATAGACTCACGAACCCTGTGGTTTAAGGATAGACCCACAAACCGTGTGGTTTAAGGATAGACCCACGAACCTTGTGATTTAAGGATGGACCCACCAACCGTGTGGTTTAAGGATAGACCCACGAACCTTGTGGTTTAAGGATAGACCCACGAACCATGTGGTTTAAGGATAAACCTACCAACCGTGTGAAATGATATTGATAGTCAAATCCTTTTAGAGAAGATTTTAACAAAACGAGATCTAATTAACCATCTAAGGGTTAAATCAAATATGCCAAGTGGAAATATCCTAATCAAAAGTGGTCTTTCACACTATCTCTCAAAAAGGGCTTTTGTTCCCAACCATTGATATGGGAAAACTATTTAAATCTCACTGGAGAAGTCTCACTCAACCTATGTCTATGGCTTTCGGAAACGTTCACAGTGAATACAATCCATTGATCAAAAGGTCTTTTGAAGGGACCGTAATGATGGCTTGGTCATGGGCTTACACAAAGGGTATGCACTCTTAAGCCAAGAAATAAATATTCAATCAATACCTTATTCAGGTTTACAAGTCAAGAACCTTGAAGATAAGATAAGATAGGATTGCTTCCACTCCTTCTAGCAGTAGCTCCTATGTGATATCTCATTTCAACTCGAACCATCCCAATCGGAAGAGGCTTCGGATAAGGGTTGTCATGTTGGTTTGGGTGAGGCTTAAAAAGGCTTGAAAATTTTTCAAATATCAAAGGGTTAAAAGTGAGTGATTATCTTGGCATCATTACCATCACATGACTTTTCAAAAATTTGACTCTTGAAATTTAACCTATCTCGAGAGTCTTTTTGGTAATTTGTCTTGAGACATGAGAGCTTCGCTCTCTATTCTAATGATATTGCTTGCAATACATGTTTTCTCTTGCAAGACATTTCTTTTGTTTTTCAACGGATGGTCTTTTGCATGACCATTGATTTTGCTCTTCTTTGCATTTTTGCTTTTCTTTGCATTTTTTTTTTCACGGGCATTGGCCTTGCTTTTACCAAGCACACTGCTTTTTCATGCCCCCTAGTTTTCATTCTCTTTTGAGTATCTAGGATTCTCGAGTGGCATTTACAAACATTACCAATATTCTCAATTTTATTGGTAAATCATGCGCCTTGCCCCAGTGTGGGGAGATAATCATCACCTGGGGTTATGAAAGAATTGTATAAGGCTCAAATTGGCTAAACAATGGATAATTGTGTTTGTGGTAGTGAACGGAATGCTCTTCGTCACTTTGGGATGCTTCAAGTTTCGATAAGAAATCACCTGAAGCTAGCACAAGAAGATTGATACAAGTGAAAGCAATAAAATCTTTCTTAATCTTTTGCTCCATAATTCTCAACCAAGACCCCTCATTTTGCCCCAATGTGGAGTTGTTCTTGACAGGGTTATTTTGAAAATGCTCCATATTTGGCTTAAAGTGGCTTGCAAGGGATATCAATAGTGTTTGGGATTGAGAAATGAAATGCCTTTATCATCTCAAATCATGTATTCACTGTGAATGAATCCTATGCCCTAAGACATGGTTTTTTCCACTTAATTCTCTCAAAGAGTGTATGAGGATGTGTTTGGTAAAAATGGTTGCCTCTCATCATTTTAGGCACTACCACTTGGCATATTTAACAATCCTTTTCAGGTTTTCCAAAACACACTTTAGTTAAATTCAGCTCCTTGGGGAATGAAAATGTAATGAAATTTTGTTTGGAAAGACATGCTTTCTTGACCTTACTGGGGAAACTTTTGGAAGTAAGGTTGAATAAAATTTGTAGACAGAATAGGCTTTACTTAGCACATCGGTTCATTTCTAGAGTTCTAACGGTACTTCTAGAGCTCCAACCGACTCTTTTGGCATTTTAAAGGATAGGGTCACTTCTAAGTTCTAAAGAAAAATGGACACTTTTGAAAGTTTTGCACTCTTGAGATGAACCTCTTGCGGACAAGTAGAATCTTCATCAGAGATCCTACAAAATGAACAAACATGCAGATGCAATATGTATGCATGAAATGCATGATGCAAACATCCTAAAGTGGCTCGAATTCAATCAAAAAAATGGCTCAAAGGCCTTTCACTTTATTCATGGATAATATTTCTTGACAGCATCAGCATTTACAGGTCTTGGCAATTCTTGACCATCCATTTGTACAAGGATTAATGCCCCACCCGGTAGCACTTTTTCTTACAATATATGGACCTTCATAGTTTTGGGTAAACTTCCCACGAGGATCTGGAATGATAGGTAAAACTTTTCTCAAGACAAGATCGTTAATCTCGAAATGCCTTGGTCTAACCTTGCGGTAAAATGACCTAGCTACTCTCTTCTGATAGCTTTGTCCATGGCATAAGGCTTTTACCCTCTTTTCATCAATCATATTAAGTTGTTCAAATCTTTGTTGAACCCATTCAGCTTCAGAGAGCTTGATTTGAGAAAGTACCCTCAGTGAAGGAATTTCCACTTCCACGGGTAATACAGCTTCCATCCCATAAACCAATGAGAACGGTGTTGCCCCAGTCGAAGTACGAATTGAAGTTCGATAAGCAAACAAAGCATATGGCAACCGATCATGCCAATCACGATAATTTTCCGCCGCTTTGGCTAAAATCTTCTTGATGTTCTTATTTGCCGCTTCTACAGCTCCATTCATTTGTGGGCGGTAAGGAGAAGAATTCAAATGGCGAATGTGGAATTCTCCAAGTAAATCATCCACCACTTTATTGTTCAAGTTTGATCCATTATCTGTGATGATTGCTTCAGGAACTCCATATCGAGCGATGATATCACGACGGATGAATTTTGCTACACTCTTTGCAGTAAGATGGGCATAAGAATTGGCTTCAATCCATTTGGTGAAGTAATCAATTGCTACTAAGATAAAACAATGTCCATTCGATGCTTTAGGATTAATTGGTCCGATGATGTCGATGCCCCACATTGAAAAAGGCCAGGACTTGGACATTTGATGTAGCTCATTAGGAGGAGCATTGATTTTGTCTCCATAAACTTGGCATTGATGACAACACCTCACATGTTGAATACAATCAGCTTCCATGGTCAACCAATAGTAACCGAGCCTCATAATTTTTCTGGCCAAGAGATGACCGTTCATATGAGGACCACACTCTCCTTCATGTATTTCTTTCATCAGGAGTTTAGCTTCTTGTGCGTCCACACATTTTAGTAAAACTAAATCGAAAGACCTTTTATAGAGGGCTCCTCCACTGAGGAAGAATTTGGATGCCAACTTCATCAAGTATTTTCGATCATTGGCTTGACTCCCTTGGGGGAATTTGCCTTCTCGAAGGTAATTCATGATATCATAATAGCAAGGTTGACCATTAGGTTCCTCTTCTATCATCAGGCAATAAGCAGGCTTTTTCAAAATGTCGATTTGCAAAGGATCAATGCTCAAACCATCAGTTACTTGCAACATTGAAGATAAAGTTGCCAAGGCATCAGCAAACTAATTTTGTGATCTCGGCATATAATCAAAAGAGATCTCGTCAAATTCCTTGACCAAGTCTTCGAGATATTCATGGTAAGGGATTAATTTTACATCCTGTGTTTGCCATTCACCTTCCATCTGGAGAATGATGAGTGCAGAATCACCATAAACTTGAAGCTTTTTGACTTTCATATCAATGGCTAATTGCAAGCCAAGGATGCACGCTTCATATTCAGAAATATTGTTGGTACAAGGGAATACCAACTTTGCAGCTACTGGATAATGTTGACCTTTTGGGGATATTAAAACTGCCCTAGTGCCAGAACCAGAAAGGTTAACTGC
The DNA here is from genome assembly GCA_016097605.1 of Eucalyptus guilfoylei. Lineage (NCBI taxonomy): Eukaryota > Viridiplantae > Streptophyta > Magnoliopsida > Myrtales > Myrtaceae > Eucalyptus > Eucalyptus guilfoylei. The sequence continues at coordinate 23,282,297 of CM027861.1, read as the reverse complement.
ACCATCAAAGTACATGGTCCACTTGTCAAGCGAGACCAAATAAATCCGTTCATCGACTTCATCCTAATCATTAGATTTCCCGGGATTTTCGGCTAACATATCAGCTATAGCTCGCCCTTTGACGGACTTTTGTGCCATGCTTTGAATATCAAACTCAGAGAGTAATATTTGCCATTTAGCGAGCCTTCCAACCAATGCAGGCTTCTCCAAAAGATATTTGATCGGGTCATTCTCAGTCAGCAGAAGGATGCGGTGATGCAGAGTGTATTGTCTCAGTCGGTGTAAAACCCAAATCAAGGCTACACAGGTCTTTTCCACCTCAGGATATCGAATCTCGGAAGTAGTAAACTTCTTACTGAGGTAATATATGGCACGTTCTATTCCATCCCTTGGTCCCTTTTGTGCTAACATGGCTCTTAAAGACTCCTCATGAATGGTGAGATACAAGATCAAAGGCACGCCTTGGATAGGTGGTACAAGTAGAGGAGATTACGAAAGATATCGCTTCATTTCTTCAAATGATTTCTGACATTCTTCATCCCAGTTGACCTTAGCGTTCTTCTTTAATAGCTTGAAGAATGGCTTAGCAGTTTCTGACAATTGAGAGATAAATCTTGCAACATAATTCAATCTTCCCAATAAGCTTCGAACTTCTTTAACAGTAGAAGGAGGTTTCAAATCGCATATGGCCTTCACCTTAGAGGGATCTATCTCGATACCCTTGTTACTAACCATAAATCCAAGAAGCTTCCCAGACTTTGCCCCAAATATGCATTTTGCGGGGTTAAGCCTCAGCTTGAATTTCCTCAAACGGTCAAATAATCTTCTTAAGATTTCAACATGATCTTCACCTTGTCTTGACTTTGCAATCATGTCATCAACATAAACTTCAATCTCCTTATGCATCATGTCATGGAATAGTGTCACCATGGCTCTTTGATATGTTGCCCCTGCGTTCTTTAAGCCAAAGGGCATAACTTTGTAGCAAAATGTTCCCCATGGGGTGATGAATGAAGTTTTAGTCTTATCATCCTCTTTCATCCAAATTTGGTTATAACCAGAAAATCCATCCATGAAGGAGAACAATTCAAATCCAGCAGTACTATCAACTAAGACATCAATGTGTGGCAAAGGAAAATCATCCTTAGGGCTTGCCTTATTCAAATCACGGTAATCAACACATACTCGGATTCGTCCATCCTTCTTCATAACCGGGACTATATTAGCAATCCAATCCGCATACTGGGTGACTTCAATGAAACCAACATTTAAGAGCTTCATGACTTCTTCTTCAATCTTCTTCGACAATTCAGGTTTCGTCCTTCTAAGCTTTTGCTTCTTCGGCAGAATATTAAGATCAAGTGGTAACGCGTGTTCTACGATCTCAGGATCTAAACCCGGCATATCAGCATATGACCAAGCAAAAATATCTCGGTATTCTTTCAAAAGCCCAATTAGTCTATCGGCATCTACTTGAGAGAGACCTGCCCCAATCTTGGTTTCTTTAGGGTTGTCTGAATCTCCCAAATTCACAGTGACTGGCTGTTCGGTGGTAGGAGGTTTGGACTCTTCATGTCTGAGCCATTCTTTTTCAATACCTCGAGGATCATCTTCATTCTCTGAGTCGGAATAATCGGGTTCGTCAAAATCTTTTGAATGCGAATCCGAGCCATGTAAACGACTATTGTGATGTGAAATGTCATGCCTGAGATGCAATTGAAAAATGGTTAGTATATATACATATAAATGAATGCAATGTATCTAAATGTCATGAAAATTTTGTTTTCAAATTCAAGTTGTTTTTTGTTAAGAAATTTATTGGGAACTAGCCCTCATGTCATTGGACGTCTTCGTTCCACTAAAACATTTTGAAACTATAGATCGTGTGAAGGGTCAGGCCTCAAAGCATCATCATAGGACTGATTTGGGCTTCACACGTCTATTAACAAAACATGAATTTTATTGATATGCGAAAATTGCATTACAACGTATATCATCTTGGATCTAGAAAGTTTATGATCCAGATTATTACAAACACAAATGAATGAAATGAATGGAATTCCCTCGCAGGGGAGAAATGAATGAAATTCCCTCGCAGGGGAGAAATGAATAGAATTCCCTCGCAGGGGAGAAATGAATGGAATACAACTAAAAATTAAATGCAAGAACTAGAAACATCCCTTACATAGTGGGAATTGTAGGCTCTTCATCTTCACTAATAGTGCCAATCAGACCATCTTCAAACAAATCAGCAAAGTGATAGATATTGGCCTCTTCTTCTTGCAAGAGCTTCGGTAAACCAAGAAAGAAATCCTTCAAAGGTGGAGGCAAGAGACGTTGGTAGCTTTTACCTTTGAGGTTTGGGCCTTTGCGATTACCTTGACCCTTACGGTTGCCTTGATAACCCAGGCCTTGACGATTGTTGATTTTGACCACCTTAATAGGATCTGGCATGCCTTGGGCGAACTTACCCAAACCTTTCCCCTTAGCAAAACCGTTCTTGAGCAGTTCTCTACTTGCCATCAGGGAGGCCTCTAAGAACCGAGGCTTTCTGATAATCGACCCAACAGGCACATGAGTGACAGACACCATCTCAAACGAGTGATAGCTCGACTCTCCCTTGACCTCAGGCTCCATGAAAGGTATGGCCGTGTTATGGAAAGTCTCCACATCTCTTTCACGTCGGATAGTCACAATCTTTCCATCGATAGGAAGTTTCATCATCTAATGAAGACTGGAAGGAATGATTCCTGCAGCATAGATCCAAGGCCGTCCCAATAGCAGGCTAAAGTTGCACGGGATATCTAGTACTTGAAAATTTTGAGTCATGGTAATAGGGCCAATCGTCAGTGGTAAGTCGATTTCCCCTATTGTTTCTCTCTTCATCCCATCAAAGGCTCGAACGGGAATTGTTGGAGAAGAGACATTTTCCATTCCTATCCCCAATTTATGAAGGGTGGATAAAGGGAAAATGTTCAAGGCAGAGCCATTATGGATCAAGACCTTCGAAATCTTTGTCTCAAAATGTTGAGCGGACACATATAATACCTTAGTCTGTGCTTGGCCCTCAGGAGGGAGGTCTTTCTCAGAGAAAGTAATTTGATCTCTTAGAAGTATAGCACCCACAAATTCCTCCAACTGTATTTCTCCAATGGCCTCGAGTATATGGACTTCATTTAAAATTTTGAGGAGAGCATTTCTATGCTTTCCAGAGGTCTTAAAAAGCTCCAATAGAGAAATCTGTGCAGGCATCTTGCGCAATTGGTCAATCACTCCAGCCTCACTTGTCTTGTGTCTTGAGGAGCTGTTCAGCTTCCTCATCAGTTACGGCCTTCTTTTCCACACCTTCGCGTGGTGAGTAGATTCGACCCGATCGAGTGACGGTGTCGATTTCGTTTGTATTATAATTCCAAGGGACCGCCTTAGTGTCAAAAGTAGGAATCACTTTAGTGTTGGAACATTCACCTAATTCTGGTGGCAATTCGATTACAACGGGACCAAAACCCATGCTTGAGATCTTCATGGCTCCAAAATTATCAATCAATGAGCCGACTTCGATGACACTTTTGGCAGTTGTGTCACTCCCACATGGGATTTTCCCTTTAGACAAATCAATCACAACAGGTTCAATCATAGCCATGAAGTCATCCTCAAATTCCTCTCCCCATCCACTAGGGACGATGTCTTCAGGGTTTTGGAAATAACTTGGAGGAGGAGTATACTTGACCATAAAGTCGTATTCCCCACTTGGTTGTCCCAAGGTGCCTACCACTTCACCCTTCTCACGGGCTTTCCTCACAAATTCACGGTTTGAACGGCAATTTTGTATTCATCCTCTTCTTCGTTGTAGGAGCAGACCTCTTTATCCTTTGGCAAAATTGGAATAAGGTCTTCTTCATCATGAACAATGTGACTTTTCAAATGGTGATCATTGAATGGCATGCTCTGTCCCACCTCTAGGATATTCATCAGGAGTACATTCTCGTCGACATCCCCATAAATCATGTTGACATCTTCATAATGCTTTGGAAGGGGATTTTGTTGGACATTCGGTGCCGAGTCCTTAAAGGTGAGCAGCTTTTTATCCAACAAATCCTGGATCTTAAAACGGAGCATCAAACAGTTGTCCACATGATGACCTTTTTCACCCATATGATACTCACATGTCTTATTAAGGTCGAATCCGACAAACTTTGGCGGATTATCCCTCAGGATTTCTTTTGCCACAAGATGATTTTTTATCAGCATTAGAAGTAATTGTGACATGGGTCTAGGCAATTGAGTGAATTGCCTTTGAGGGGATTTTCCTTTGCGCTCAAAGTTTCTGGAAGAACCCCTTACTTCCATGGCAGGTTTATGAGCTTGAGGATTATACGGCTTCTAAGAAGAGGAATTTTGTACATAGGCAATCTCCACAGTCGATTCCTTATCTCTCTTCGGGGTATATCGACGATTTGTGTTCTCAGACAACCTTCCTTCACGCATGATCCCCTCGATGCGTTCACCCAACTCCACAAATGTGGCAAAGTTCATACAGGTATGGTTATACATCTTCTCAAAAAAATCACGGGGCATAGCTTGAAGCAGCAATTTCATGGTCTCTTTCTTAGACAATGGCGGTTTTACTTGAGACGCAGTGACCCTCCATCTTTGAGCGTAGGCCCTAAATGATTCAGTTCTCCTTTTCTCGACCCGGACTAATTCCTCTCGAGTCGAAGCGATTTCAGTATTGAATTTGTATTGCTAGAGGAATTCATCAACGAGATCTTCCCAAGTATGGATCTTCTCCATGTCCAACTCTATAAACCATGTTAACGCAGGACCAACCAAGCTATCCTGAAATGAATTGATCAGGAGTGGGGGATTATCTGAATAATGAGCCATCTTGCCCAGTTAGTACTTCAAATGTGTCTTAGGACATCCGATGCCGTCGTATTTTCTTGTGAACTCCGGCTCCTTATAGAATTCGGGGACCTTAACTTTGGCGAAGGGTGATAGTTTATCAAACCCCTGCAACTGATAGCCTTGCAGCATGCAAAGGCGCTCCTCAATCTTTGCGAGGCGCCTTGCATTTTCTTCATCGAAGTGCGAAGTTGGAATCTCTTTAGATGGAGGCTTTGGACCGATAACTATCGGGATTGCACTGGGAATCTCTTCCGCAGGCCCTTTTGCCACGGGCTCTACTACCGGCACTTTAGGGGGCGCGGTAGGAATATTCATGGTAGAAGAAACATAAGTCATAGACGTCAAGTTTTTGACTTGGCTAGAGAGATCAGCCAATAATGTCATCATTTGTGCCATTTGATTCTCCATATTAATGACACGGGCTCGGGTATCTTCGTTTTCCATCTTTGTTTGGCGGCGAGTTTGTATAACAAATCTTTCTTCAGCCGTTTTTCAAAACCTCCTGTAAAAGAAGATGACTCGAATTAGTACAAGTTAAAAGAGATCATTAAAGTGCAAATCCTAGTCAATTCTATATTTTCTTGAGATGAAATACTGATAAGAAGTGTATATGATCCCAATATCATATAACATCCTCTTATCAAAATTTCCTCAAAAGAAATTATACAATTGAAAAGGAACGACGACAAATATTTAATCAAAATGCCCATTTTCTAAAAATTACATGAAAATGTTCATGAATTTCATTTATTTCAATCGAACAATTACAAGGGAAACAGAACCTTGCTTTCTTGAAGCTTACAAAGTGGTTCGATTTTACATGTGATATGAAGATGAATACAAGTAAATCTCGATAGAAAGGAGGGAAACACAAAGGAAATCCCTTTACAAGTAAAGAATATGAAATGGAAACTTAAGGACTAGGTGAAATCGTGTAGATACGCTTGTTATCATGGGCCAAGCGTTCCTCATTGATCAAAGCATCGTCTTCTTGCTCCTTAATATGAGCTCGCCGAAAACCTTGAGGCTCAGGAATATTAGGCAACTGAACCTTGAGCTCAGGTTCTACTTGATGATATACATAGTCAATGGTAGCTTGGTGAGTCTTCATCTCTCCTTCCAAATCAGCTTCATCGACGGCAACCACATAATGCGAGGAACGAGATACATGGTTCGACTTTTAATAAAGTCGGGAGGAAGCCTATGCGTTTTTCCACGTAGTCTTGATGTCTTGGGCCGAGATTCTCCCATAGAGTCTTCAAATTCCCAGGCATGGGGATCACATCCACTTCGGGTTTACCCATCTAAACCTAAACCTAAAAGGGGCACCCATGATTAAAACATATCGTCTTTGGAATATAAAACGCATAATTGAAATATGGAAAGTAAAAAGATAAGGACGATAAAAAAAAAAAAAAAGGAACGATCTCTTACCCACCAAACACATGGCAAGCACAAATCACATGTCGCATGAAACTGTGAGGTTTCGACGCCTAAGGTGAGGGTGCTAAAGGCTCAAGGTCCTCATCCCAATGGATAAAGATAGTTTACCCACCGCTACTATCGTCGGTCAGTGCTATCTTTATCAGTTGAGATGAGCGGGCTTATGTAAATAATGGATTACCACGAGTATTCACTCGCAGATTCCACCCATAAACCCTCCTAAGGTCCTAGATTGTGCGATTGGGGTTTTAGACCACGGTTGTGTGTGTGGTGTCATGCTAAAGCTTGTAAACATGCATTTAAATTTAAACATCCGGCACTTCAATATAAACCCCCATACATACATTCATACATCCTTACACCACCTACAAAACAAAGGGTTTACAAGCACGTCTCCCCTTATAACTCCCACCTACAAGACCATTTAACACGAGGTTAGCAACTAACCTGATTTTCCACGCGACTTTGACATGCAGGCGATCCTACATAAGACATGTTAGTTAAAACACAACAACCATTTTTAAACGGCTTCAAGTCCTCTTAATCTAGTAACCAGTCCCCAGTGGAGTCGCTAAGCCTGTCGCAACCCGATCTCGCCGCCCTCGAAAGTCCAAGAGGAAAAGGTCGGGTTTAGGGGTACTTTGATCAAGAGAGTTCCCTCACGAGATCGCGAGCTCTCCCAAGCTCGTACCCCGTGCGACAGCGAGTTTATTTATACGATCTAGGTATTTAACAACCTAAGAATATACAGGAGCGGCCACTAGCCTTATTTTTTTGGGGGGTCGGCTAGAAAACCCAATCGAGGGTCGGGAGAGTTCCCTCGATTCCTACGCAACCAGATATCTAGATTCGGGGACTTGGGTTACGCTAATATAGCTATTAGCGCCCTTTTAATACCTAAACAGTATGTTGTGTTTTTCCTAACATGTCCATGCATTTCTTTTTACATTTTCGGGATCATCATCATTATACTAAGTGATCATGTGTGGTGGATTACTTTCATTCTATTCTAATTCTAAGAAAAACAATAAAATGAATCAATCAAAGAAATTGAAATTGCAAGACATTAAGTAAATAATCAAGAAAAACAGTAAATCTATCATGCAATCCTAAAAAATATAAAGGAGAAAACATAATTAAGAAAAATGAGGGAAAGAGGGAAAACCCGCAACTCGTCGGGTTTTATACAACACAAGGAACCCGAGACATATGTCGGGAGAGAAACGAATATTACATAATAATGGTCGGAGTGGACATCGACCTCCACCATCTTCACGCTTTCTCCACCTTCAGGATCCTATTCTAAACCTAATCTAAGAAATTTGGATGATTAGATGCATACAAATGAAAGAAACAATCATCACGTATCAAAACAATCAAAAGCAAGACATCTTTTGTGTTCAAAAAGAGTGACTAAAGTCACAAAGTCTCTAGATCAAATTCTAGGTGATATCTCAAATAGATCTCATAGGGACACTATCATCATATCAACACATGAATTTCCAAAAATACTAGAATATTGTTGACACCCGAAATTTTTGTTGATGTTTTAAACATTCATTTTGCAAGAAAAATATAAAAAGAAAAAAGAAAAAAGAGCCAAAAAAAATGAATGAAAAAAAAGAATGAAAACATTAAAAAAGAAAAGAAAAGAAAAAAAAAGAAAAGAAAGAAAAAGAGAAAACAAAAAGAAAGAGGGGAAAAACGTTGAAAAAAATATATATATAAAGGGGGGCCATTCGACGGATGAGGGGGCTCTCTCTTTACATTGATTTCTCTCTCTCTCCCCCGGGGGTTCCCGCTCTCTCGAAAAAAACGGCCAAACGAACTCTCTCTGGACTGGGAATCTCTCTCTTTCTCTCGGACGCTCTCGATCGCTCTCTCTCTCTCTCTCTCTCTCTCTCTAACTGCTGGATGGAGCTTCCATGGCAGATCTCGAAACCCTAGCCTCAGACGATCCCGGAAGATATTCGCCATTCCTCACGGGAGAATCTCCGCCTCGCTCGACGTCCACCGGAAGAAGACGCCGGAGTCGGAGGTAGAAAGAGGAGCGAGGGAATCGCCCAACAGCGAGGTCAAGAAGTCGTCGCCACCGTCACGGAGCGGATCCGCCGTGCGCGCGCTCTCAGCTCGAGCCCCTCGCCGGCCGCGAGCCCTAATTTTTCGATTCCACCATCGATTCGACCTTTTCCGTTCATCATCAACCACCCGAGCTCTTGTAGAAGGGGTGTAAACCAGAGAATCTCTCCCTCAGCAGATTTCTCTCTCCGTTTAGGGCAAGGATCGGCGACATCAGCGACAACAGCGGCGACGACGACGCTTAACTGAGCTTCTCTTTGGATCGAGCTCACCAGAGCGGTGAGTTCTCTTTCTCTCTTGATCCGATTAAGTTTTTAGGATCTGGTTCTCTCTCCCGTTCTCTCTCTTTGACCTCGCACATTTTCTCTCGGCTCTGTCTTGCGCGCCGGATTTAACTTGCTCGAACGGCCGGTCGAGGAGTTTGGAGTTTAGGGCTCAGACAGCGTCGACGGCTTCAATCCTTCGCCGATTCATTCAAGGTAACTCTTGTATCAGTTGCTTCCAGATCTCAAATATGTGCGTTCAACACATGTTCTGTATCGCGATCTGAAGCCAAGCAATTTGTTTCTGAATGCGAATTGTGACCTTAAAATTGGAGATTTTGGGCTAGCTAGGACCACATCTGAAACGAATTTTATGACTGAGCATGTTGTTACTCGCTGGTATCATGCACCAGAACTGCTCCTTAATTGTTCAGAGTACACTGTTGCGATTGATATTTGGTCTGTGAGTTGCATACTTGGTGAAATTGTGACTAGGTAGTCTCTATTCCTAGGCAAAGACTATGTTCATCATCTGAGACTTATTACAGAGTATGCTGAGGCCTTAGGGCTTAAGGTTTCTGCCATTAAGTTCAATTTATTAGTTGGAAGTTTGGATTTTACTGTCCTTCCTCAGCATCAAGGGTATATTGATACGTATTGGTGCTGAAATCTCCATTATGGGATACAGAAAGTCTGTATAATCAACTTCTTTTTATAGGTAGGGCGAGCAAGTCATCGATGTGTAGTTGGTCCGTATAAATGATGTGGATTATAAGCACACCTGATCCCTTGTTGAGTTCTGAATTGTTCTTTGATTGAATGATTTTCTGTGGATTGATAGTCAATGATCATGAACTTGAGGTTGATTGAGCTTGATTTGCCTTGATCTGCAATTTCGTATACCTGATACGTCACTTACTGTTTTGACTGAAACTAGGTGCTAGATGAGGTTTTTTGACCTCGAGCCCTTCTAGACATAAAAAATAGACTTCTCAAGCTTCGATTTGATATGTCGCATGCCCATAATAGATGTCATTTGGTTGCTGAAAAACACCTACAAAGTCTGTTGATTCTGCAGTAGTTTTTTTTTAGGTTGATTTGCTGTTATGCTCTGATGTTCTGTTTTAACTGGAATGAGCTGGTAGATGATGTTATTAGGACTTAATGTCTTCTGAAGATTTGTAATAGACTTCTCAAGCTTTTTATAGACATATTATATGTGCGATTTGCCCACCATTTGCCCTGCCTTTCCATTTTTTTAAAATCGAGCTTTGAAATCTGGAATTTGTCTTGAACTGCAGTGCTGTCTTGCCCCTATGAATCTGACTGTTTACCATTCTTGTGTGGTCTTACACATGATGATTTTGAAGTTGAGTCCTCAATAAAATTTCGTCCACGTCATCCATGTGATCACAACTAGGTTTTGAATCCTCAATGAGAAATGTTTGTCATCTTTTATTCTATATGACACATTTTTTTGGTTAGATTTATGCCTATCTCTAAGTGAGCGAAATCATGCATGCTCTCACCTCTTGTTACAAAATTGAAGCCTTGATATGTGCCCATCTTTTCATACTTGTTGGGTCTCTTAAAGGCCAAAATTCATGTTAATGCCTTCTCGACACTTGAACTACATATAGCAAGTTCATTGCGCATCTTGCTTGGGTTTTATGTGCAAGTACATAGTCATTATTAGCTTGCATAATCTTCATCTTGGCATGTGCTATTTGTTGAATTTGTACACTTGCTGCATTGTGAGCTCGCTGAATATGTCTACTCTTACCATACATGGCTCAAGTTTACTGGATTCGTTGTTGTTCTTGCTGAACATGCTATCTTCTTGGTTATGAATGTTGTGTATATTCACAATATGCTGTCGCCAAGTTATAATTGCTGTTTGTGACTTGAATTTGCTGGATTCATGTCCATGTCTAATGCCGATGTTCATTCGTTATAATAACGATTTCTATGCGTTATCTTAGTCCATATAAGATGAGGCAAGGAATCCATGTGTCTTAGATTAGGTTTAGATTAGGGTCCTGAAGATGGAGAGGGCTTAAAGATGGTGGAGGTCGATGTCCATTCCGACCGTTTATTATGTAATATTCGTTTTTCCCGACATATGTCTCGGGTTCCATGCATTGTATAAAACCCAACGAGTTGCGGGTTTCCTTTCTTTCCCAATTGTTTTCTCTTTTATATTTTTAGGATTGCATGATAGATTTACTGTTTTCCTTGATTGTTTACTTCATGTCTTGCAATTTCGATTTCATTAATTGTTTTCCTTTCATTTTTTAGGAACAGAATAGAATGAAAGTAATTCACCACACGTGATCACTTAGTATAAAATTGATGATCCCGAAAAATGTAAAAAGAAATGCATGGACATGTTAGGAAAAACACAACATACTGTTTAGGTACCGAAATGGTGTTAATAGAAATATTAGCGTAACCCAAGTCCCCGAATCTAGATATCTGGTTACGTAGGAATCGAGGGAACACTCCCGACCTTCGATTGGGTTTCTAGCCGATCCCAAAAAATGAGGCTAGTGGCGACTCCTGTATATTCTTAGGTTGTTAAATACCTAGATCGTATAAATAAACCCGCTGTCGCGCGGGGTACGAACTTGGGAGAGCTCGTGATCTCGTGAGGGAACTCTCGTGATCAAGTACCCCTAAACCCGACCTTTCCCACCTTGGACATCGAGGGCGGCGAGATCGGGTGGCGACAAATATGAACTAGTCATTCTACCATAGAACAGGGCAACATGGAATATTATCATTTCTTATATGTTTCAAGCCTTGAATTGCCCCAATTTGATGGAAAACAAATGTAACATCAATGCGGCATCTCTCTATATATTCAAACAACTAGAACACTCCCAAAATGACATTGAAAATCCTCGCATTCCCCGTGAGAACAAAATGGCCAGCAAACATTCTTATTATATTCAAAGCTGGAAACGATGACAATTTGGTGAGCAATCCATATCCATACATGCCCATCTCACCATGCATATTTATGCACCTCAAGAACTACATAACATCAGTCTCAAGTCATTCATATCAAAACTTCTCACGTCTAGCAGCTTAGAGGACTAATATTATGTACATCTTCAACATCAGTTAACACAGCAAATGCACACATGAACAGCAAACAGCACATCAATGACACAACTAAACAATTCCACACACCTGGACATATGAACAGCAAGCAAAGAAATATCGATACTAAAGAACAACATAACTCTGGACATCTTTACAAACAAAAACACACAGAGTTTGGATCGGTAGAACACAAATAAGCTACTGGGCAAAGTGATTAGTGTTGGAAATTGGTTTGATGGTGGATATCTAATATCAATTATCAACCAACAGAACTTTGCTAAAAAAGAGAACAATAGAGCAAGACCATTCCACACGTGATTTATTTTTTTGTATCATCAACCTCAAAATCTATGCTTAAAAGATCGTAGGAAAGTGGTAGACAATCAGGCCCACGCAAAAACAGAATACGCATTTCTGACCAAGGCCAAACAGGAAAATCAAATGCAAGGATATATCTATCAGTCCTATGGAGCCTGAAAATGACCATTGAATGAAGTGAACAAGCAAGATGACATGCTTCCTGTTTCAAGACATTTAAATTTCTTTATTGCTGTGGCTAACGATATATTTCTACCCATCTAAGTTCTAATATCCAATCATGCCGATTGTAACAAATAGAAAACAAAATTTTGATTCAATGCATCATCAAATTTGAAAGAAATATGCTGGAGATAATACTTATAATCCCAACAATGTCCCTCCGTAGGTCAGCATCTGATATAGGTAAGCTCGTAACTATTACAATTACAAAAATGCTAAGAACAACCAAGAGCAATTCCAACATCATCATCTTTTCTGTTTATCTGCATATATCACATAGAGAACTATATATTCCAACCGAAAAAAGATGCATTCGTGGAGTTCATCGTCATGACCATCATGTTATTACTCGATATTAGCAGCGTGCCATACCATGTGCAAAGCAAACAGTTCAAGAGAGCATATATATAAGACAGCCTAGAGAACTGCTCCGTCGACTGGTTTCTGATGATTCTTCTAAATGTTGGTATAGGTGATACAAATAGGTCAATAGCAAAGTTGTTACCTAATCGAACCGAAGACAGAGCCGAGAGAAAAACAACGCGACAGATCGTGCGCGAGACAAAGCAAACAAGAGAGAGAAATAGAGAGAGAACCTGATCCAGCGAGCCCGATCCAGAGAGAGAACCACCGATCGAGCAAACAAGCATCCGATCTCTGAGAAAGAATCATATCCTCACGATCTCCAACCGCTGATGCTTGATCTCCAATCGCTCGCCAATGGAGGAAAACCTTCGCCTCCGACCGGAGATCGGGAAAGAAAAGCGAAAAAACCGAGAGAGAGAGAGAGAGAATTCAGAATCCACGACCCGAACGGATTGAAACAGGGATCGAAACCCTAACGGATCGAGAGTGATAGAAAGAGAGCTCACCGATCCGGTGAGCCCGATCTAGAGAGAAGATCGGTTAAGCGCGGGCGTCGTCGCCGATGTCACCAATCCTTGCCTCAAACCAAGAGAGAAATCCGTCGAAAAACTCTCAGAAACACCGGAACTGAGAGCGATTGAGAGGGAGAGACCGGTTCTCTGGTTTCCACCGGAGATTCGAGACCCCGTCGAGAGAGTGATCGAGAGGGAGAAACCGGTTCTCTCGTTTTCACTGGAAATCCGAGAAATCTTCAAGAGAACACCTCCGATCCGGCGAAGAGAGAAACGCTGGTGTCGTCGCCGTTGCTGTAACCGCCACTGTTTTCGCTGATGTCCCCGCGATCGAGCAAACCCAAGAGAGAATCAGGGAGAGAGGGAGCCCGCTAGAGAGAGAGAGAGAGAGAGAGTTCACGGAGAGTCGAGAGAGCCTTCGGAGAGTAGTGAGAGCGTTCTTTCCCGCCAGCGTTCCCCGATTCCCTTTTCTATCATTTTTTTCTTTCTTTTATTTTTTTCCTTTTCTCTCCTTTTTCTTTTTCTTTTTTTCTTATTTTTTTTTTTTTTTCTTTTTTCCTTTTTTCTTTTTTTTTTTTTTTTTTCTTTTTTTCTTTTTTTTATATCATTCATCATCATTTTGTTTTAATCTTTTTGCTTTTTATCTTTTATATTTTTGCAAAATGGATGATTAAAATGTCGACAAAAATTTCGGTGTCGGCAAATGCCTCTTTGAGCGGGAGTTCGAAGAGGTTCCACTCAAAGACAAAATTGATACCTGCAATTTTTAGTCGACCCAACTTCGAAAATAGAGGAAAGACAAAAGCAATGATATTTGGTTAGGGACGTACTTGATACTTACTTTGCTCATGAGGGTATTTGAACTCTTGTTGGGGTTTATTCATATTTGACCCATTTAACCCGTTTTGACTAAAATGTCGACAAAAAATTTCAGGTGTCAATACCCGTCAAATGGGTGGGTCGGGTCGGGTTTGGGTCGAGTTGAAAATGGGTCGACCCATATTTGACCCATTTAACCCGTTTTGACCCATATTCATGTAGTGTAAATCAAGTGACCCATACCCGACCCGACCCGACCCGACCCATACCCAACCCATACCCGACCCGACCCGTATTGCTAAAACCTATTAATATTCTTTGAAAACTCACTTCTACTATATGCTAATTGGATTAAAACTTCAAATTAAATTAAAAATAGTAAATAAAATAAAATAAAAAGTTAAAAAAAAAACTTATAAATTGAAATATTTATAAAGAATTAGACTATGCACATGCTTCTCTTATTTGAAGTGAACATACCTTTGAATAACTAAAAACCGTAACATGAAAAACTTTTAATTAAACCTAAAAAAGCTCATTTTTGTGATTTTTTTATAAAAAAAAAAGTATATTTAAAACAATTTTATACAATGGAAATTTTTTAACAATTTTTATACGATACAAATTTAATGGAAATTTTTTATAATTCTTTTAAAAATATTTTTAAAAAAATCGAATTTTTAATTTTTTAAATATAATTTTCATTATTTTTATTTTTTTAAAATATATTTTTAATTTTTAATAATTATTTTTCTTTTTCTCTTTTTTTTTTCTTCTTCTTCGACCGGCTGCCGGCCACGACGACGGCCGGCGACCAGCCACAGGCGAGATCGAGCTCGCCAGCGTCCGGCGGGGCTCGATCTCGCCGATCCGGCGAGGCCGAGGCCCCGCCCAACTCTAGCGAGCTCGAGTCTCGCTAGTAGTTGATGAGGCTTGAGCCTCACCAGATCTGGTAAGGCCGAGGCTCCGCTGGTGTCGGGCAAGGCTCGATCTCACCGATCTGGCGAGGCCGAGGCCCCGCCTGATGTTGGCGAGCTCGAGCCTCGCCAGTCGCCAGCGACCTACCGGCAAGCTCAAGCCTCGCTTGGCCTGTCGTCGACCGTCACCCTACCTGCCGCCGGCTAAGGAAGGAAGAAAAAGAAAGAAAAAAAGAAAAAATAATTGAAATATGAAAAATAATTATAATTTCGATTTTTTATTAAAAAAATTATAAAGTTAAATAAGGCCATGGGTTCAAAAAGGGTTTCCTAATAACCCATTTAGACCCATTTAACTAAAAATGGGTCATAATATGGGTTTATGACCCATTTTGCCAGCTCTAGACTATAAGATAATGACTATTGACACATCTAACATTAGCATAACTATATGTGGCTTCCTAATTGTGACATCCTAATTTTCAACCCTGTTTTCAATGAAATGAAATGGGATTTTCATCGACGCGCCTATAGTCTTTTTCTCTGAGCTGATCACTCACGAGATAACTAATTTATCAAGTGAAGCCGTTAAGGAATCTAAACACGATAGACTTGAGAATTCGACCAGAAATCGACTACTCGACCGTGCTAATCTGCAAGGGTCAATATGGCACCGTCAAAATCGATCAAAGACCGGAGATAGGTCGATTCGACAAAGGCATGTAATTAAAGTGTTGGTGATTCCACCTAACTGCAAAATTCTCGTCGAACGGCACTAAATCGATTTTTCTGTCGTTTCTGTTCCTTGTGCCCGTATTTGAAATCTCGAGATTTTCACGACAACCGAGAGTCGCCAATGAGTCGAAAATGTACAATGTGGCTTGAAAATAATCAACCACGGGTCAAATGCGCAAAAAAATTCCTAAAAGCTACCCGATAAGTTAGGTCACGCTAAAATCGCGTCTAGTTGAAATTAACCATGAAATTAAACTCGATTTCAGAAATTGAAAATTCTTTCATATCACGATTTATTTTAGGAACGTCGACTCATCCTCCGAAGAATTTTCGGTGAGCCCGAATTTTCGGCGAAAAATCAAGATTTGGACGATTTTGGACCGGGAAATTCGGAGGCCCATTTTTTAGTACGTTTTTTTGCCTCCAAGTTGGATCATTTGGTGAGGAAAATTGTAGAATTTAATGCGGGGACCTACCTTGGCATTTTGGCCATTGATTTGAAACCAATTGGATTGAATTGGAATTGAAATTGAAGGGAAAT
Source organism: Eucalyptus guilfoylei (assembly GCA_016097605.1). Classification (NCBI taxonomy): domain Eukaryota; kingdom Viridiplantae; phylum Streptophyta; class Magnoliopsida; order Myrtales; family Myrtaceae; genus Eucalyptus; species Eucalyptus guilfoylei. The sequence continues at coordinate 23,266,069 of CM027861.1, read as the reverse complement.
GCTTGGAAATTCGTAGCCATGGGGGGCTGCAACATTTCAGCACCATTGTGGCTTCTTGGAGAAGATTGGTGAGAGAAAATTGGCTGAGGATAGGGCTGTGGACTTTGGAGGCCTTGTGATGATGAGATAGGATATTTTGTGAAGACTTTTGTGGCATTTGTTCCCCCTTCCAGCTGCAGCTCCTTCTTCATCTTCTTCCTTGCCTCAATTCCCTTCATTGTTGCTGAATTTGAAGAAGAAAACCAGCCAGCACTCCCTTGCAACTGTCGACCACCCCTCTCGCCTGTCTGAGCACCACCGAGCCTGCTGAAGCCGCTCGACTGCGCCCGCACGCCCATCCTGCTCACATGCCTTCGTCCGTGCCAATCCGCTGTCCCGAGCCCTCCATCCAGCTTGTTGAGCCTCCTCCGCCACCCATCCAAGCTGCCATCGCATCCCCAAGCCGCCAGCAGCCCCGCCTGGTCCCATTGTCACCGCCTGGCCACCCAACTCCACCCATCAAGCCGCCGACCAGCCCCTTCCAACCAGCCACCGAACAGAAACTCATAGTTAGGCTGTGAGCTTCGTGGCCCGTCTCCGGCCCATTTAGGACCTCATTAGGTGTCGCCGTAGGCTTGAGTCTCGCTCGCCTCCGTGTCGCCGTCACCGTAAACTCATCAGCTCGCAAATCCGATGAGTTTACTTGCTAAACCTTGCTTAGGGGGTTAATTATGCTTAAAGTAAGATTAGCTTAGCTTAAGATTGGTTTAGGTAGATTAGTTAGTTTAATTAGTAGTTTAGTTAGCTAATTAGGCCAATTATGTGGTTACATTAGTTTAGTTAAGGGTTAATTAGATTGTATGAATTAAGTAGCTTAGTGCATTATTTATCTAGGTCCAATTAGGTGGTTATATTAGTGTTTAAATCTTAATTAGTGATTTATTGAATTATTTTGCATTTATTTAATTAATTTTGTAATTTAGTTAATTATTTATTATTTTTCGGAAATTATAGCCGGTCGTCGAATTTCGTCTTGATTGTCATGGTGTAGTTGAATTGTGCAATTGAATGTTAATTTGTGCAATTGAGTGATGATTGTGATTTTTGAGTTATTATTTCAAAATTGTAAAATTTTGTACCAGGTGTCAGGTTTTGACATCAAAAACATTTTTTAGTACTATATCAAATAGTGGGATTAAAAAAAAAAAAGATATCACTTTTATGGTTCGATCTGACCGTGTATCCACACACGATTATTTTACCGGGTGTTTTTAATACGAATAAAATAGGCCAAGTACATTATTTTAATTGAGGCATTTGAGTGCAAAGCATAATATCCTTGGCCGAGATTGGATGGTTGTGTGACTGTTATAAGAATCCGTCGCGAGCTTTTATGCCAGGCGATGCTCCTATATGGAATGCCTCTATCAACGGATGCTGGTCGCAATAGAGGCTAGACCGAAGCTCCTTCAGGAATACTGTGACATCCTGATTTTCCAATTCTGTTTTCAATTGAATGAGTCAGGCTTTTCATCGACGCGCCTATAGTTCTTTTCTCTAAGTAGACCACTCACGAGATAACTAGCCTATCAGGTGAAGCCGTTAAGGAATCTAAACGCAATAGACTTAAGAATTCGACCAACAATCGACTGCTCGATCGTGCCAATCTGCAAGGGTCATTACGGCACAGACCGACTAGAGATGGGAGACAGGTCGATTCGACAGAACCATGTGATTAAGTGTGGGTGATTCCACCTAATTGCAAAATTATTGTCGATTGGCACTAGACCAATTTCTCTGTCGTTTTAGTACTCTATGTCCGTATTTGAAACCTTGAGATTTTCACGATAACCGAGAGTCGCCAATGTGTCGAAGATGCACTTTGTGACTCGAAAACAATCGACCACAGGTCAAAAGCGTTAAAAGTTCCTAAAAACTACCCCGTAGATTATGACGAGCTAAAATCGCGCCAAATTTAAATTAACCGAGAAATTGAACCTGATTTCAAAAATTGGAAGTTTGGTTATATCACAAATCATTTTAGGAACGTTGACTCATCCTTCGAAGATTTTTCTACAAATCGAGATTTTCGGCAAAAAATCCAAAGTAAGGGTATTTCGGATCAGGAAATTCGTAGGCCCATTTTTTATCGCGTTTTTGGGAGTCAAGTTGGAATATATGGTGAAAAATTTTGATTGGAATGATGGCACCTTGGTGGGATTTATGGACATCAAAGTGGATCCAATTGGAGGAGAATTGAAGGGGAATTGAATGAATTGGAGGCCAAATTATGCAAATTCGTAGGCCATGGTGGGGTGCAACATTTGGACTACTTCAATAGCTTCTTGAGGAAGATTTGGGAGAGAGAAAGTGGCTGTGGATGAGGCTGAGCAAGGTGGGGCAGCCACTCAAGTGTGTGGACAAGTGTTGAAGCCTTTGAAGGCCATTTGGGGTCCCCCCTCTTCGACAGCCATCTTCTTCCTCTATCCCCCTCCTTTCTCCATGGATGAGGTCACTTGAAAGCTTGAGAGAACCAGGAAACCAAGCAGAGTAGCCCCCTCCACCGTCGCACGCCCGTCGGCCTCTTTTCCCCCCTGTTTTCTCCTCCTGCTTTTGCTCTAGCTGACCTTCCTGTGAAAACCCAAGTTAAAAGTTACCTTCCCATGAGAATTAGCTCTCGCGCCACCCACCATTGTCTTCAGCACATCCAAACCGTACGGGAGCACCTCGCAGATCGCCAAACGGAGCCGCCAATCGAAAGCCGCCGCCCGCCGGTCCGACGGTCCCCTGCCCGCCTGCACTGTTTTGCGATTTTCGCCATTTTTCTCCCATTCCAACCCTTCCTCCGCCCATCCCAACCACCAACTCCCCCTTGACCCCCAGGTGCCGCCGGTTGCTGACCACCTGCTCACCGGAGCTCTAATCAGCCCTTCCTCGCCGTTGCAACTGCTGGTTCCCTCTCTCGGTTAAGCAAGGAGCAGAAGCCAAGAAACCAGCAAGGCTTTGGGACTTCGTGGCCCATTTCCGAGCCCTTCTTGGCCTCGCTTGGTGTCGCCGCTAGGAGGTTTGTCACCCGCCTTAGCGTTGCCATCGCCGTGGACTCACCGGAACGCTAAACCAGTGAGTTTACTCACTAAACTCTGCTTAGGGAGTTAATGATACTTAAGGGGAGTTTAGATTAGGCTAAGTATGTTTAGGTGGTTAGATTAGCTTAGTTAAATGTTAATTAGATTATGTGCAGGATTAGTTTAGTTGATGGATTAATTAGTCTAATTATGCAATTAGATTAGTGTAAGCATGATTAGACTTTTAATTAATTATTATATTTATTTAATTATTCATTTAAATTAAATATTATTTAATTATATTATCTTACATTTAAATAAATATAATTTTCGGAATTTAATTAATTAATTATTTTTTTTTTTCGGAAATTATGTCGAGATGGCCGGTTGTTAGAATTTCGAGCTGATCGTAATGGTGTGTTTAGTTTCTGTAATTGAATGCTATTTTATGTTATTGAGTGATGATTGTGGAACATAGGTATTTTATTCTAGAAAATATCGGATATCGGGTGTTGACACCGAAAGTGATTTTTAAGTACCATAACAGCTTAGGTGAGCAATATTGAATGTCAGCTTAGGTGAGCAATAGTATTGTATGTCAGCTTAGGTGAGCAATAGTATTGTATGTCAGCTTAGGTGAACGTCAGCTTTGGTGAGCATTAATCAGCTTTGGTGAGTAATAAAATATGTATATATCTATCAGCTTTGACGAGCTATACTATCTATCAGCTTTTGTGAGCTATACTATCTATCAGCTTTGATGAGCTATACCATCTATTTCAGCTTAGGTGTGCAGTGTTCGAATTGATTGAGTTTATAGATGGTATTGAATGTATCGAATTGAGTGATTCGATTGATTGATGGCTTGAATTGATTGATTGATCGGTTGAATAATTGAATATGAACTGTACTGACGTGCAGGAAGGAACTGAGGCAAGGTAAGTCCTCTGTATTGTGTGGCTAGGCCACCCTTGAGTGTATTTCCTTCATAGTCGGAGTTTAGGGGGTGGAATTGCTGAAATATTATCTCACCCCGTCGTGGACTCAATATTTTCAAGTCCTTAGATGGCGGTCGTGGAGGACCCGAAGCCTCGGAGTCTGGGGAGGTGGAGACTGAAGGATCAACGAACGTGTCTGACTAGCTAGTGTTGTATATAAACCTTGTGTGTTTATAAAAAGGCTTGTTTTGGTTGTGAATTGTTGCCTGATTTTCTATCCCAAGCTTTTGTTGTCAGGGGTATTTATTCGTTTCCGCATGTGTATTAAAAATGAATGGGTCGGCGATGCGTCCTGGGACGTGGCATATTTATCGACCATCGAGGGATGGGCACGCACTCGATGATCGGAGCATGACAAATGCCATCTAAAGGTAGACGTTGTCGTGCTCAAGGGATGAAACCATGCTCGGCTATGCCGACAGACCGCCGAATGTCGAGTCGGCCATGCCCATGGGACCGTAATCAATTGGAACAAATGAATGAGTGATTTAACCGCGTTTGATTATGGGACAAAATTGTGTGGCACAAAATGGGACGTGTCATAACGATTTAGCCTTATAATCAGGACCCCTGTGATTGTTTGAGATATAAGTGAGGCGTTCCAATTGATGTGTGCATTTATTATATGCATCTGTTATATGAACTGTACTGACGTGCAGGAAGGTGCTGAGGCAAGGTAAGTCTTCTGTGATGTGTGGTTAGACTACCTCTAGGTGTATTACCTTCTTAATCGGGGTTTAAGGCGTGAACTCACTGAGACATTGTGGTTTAACTTTGTACAGGTCCCTAGATGGAGGCCTGTCCGATTCGTTTTGGACAGCTGCAGGGGTATAGGAGCAGAGTACTGACGTTCCTGTCCCCGGGAGTCCCTAGCTCCATGAGCTCATCGTGACCACTATCTTGGTCGATGAGGGCATACCACAGTTGGTATCCCATCGATTCAAAACATGGTTTCGTCATAGGCCTAATGGGGTGCGGGAAGGTCCCCTTCGGGGTTTCGACGTACCCGCCGTTGAGGGCGAAGGGGTAGCTGACCCACCTGACGGTGTCATGATAGATCCGGATCCCAAGTAGATAGGGTCTGGGATAGAGTTAGCTCGGTAGTCTCTTTTGTTTATAGACTCTTGTGTGTAAACCTAGTGTGTTTATAAAAGTGTGTTTGTGAAAATTTGTTGTCATGCTTTTCTATCCCATGTTGGTTGTTGTTTGGGGATTGTTTATTTCGCTTTCGCTTGTGCATGATTCGTTTGGGTTAGCGACGCGTTCTGGGAACGTCACAATTTAGTCGACCACCGAGGGATGTGCGCGCGCTCGGGGTTGGGAGCGTGACATTAATAATGCAATTAACTTTGAATTTATTCGACAATGTTTACACAATTGTAATTATTTATTTTATTTTATTATAATGTTCTTACTACAATCGATTAAAGGGACATGAATTATATCCCTTTTGAAGCTCATGAGAGTGGGTGAATATTGCTAAAACTCCGGTCCATATAACTACTAGATTCATTTCAATCATTGATCAAAATAAACAAATGTTGATCCCCTCGTCCATGCCTATGGTGGTTTAGAATAGGTTTAACTACCCAAAGAGAAAGGTCATCAACCTCAAACTTTGTTCAACAAAAGACTCGGAGGTATATTACAAGATGAAGGACTAAGGTAACGTCAAAACCCGAGTGGTAGGTACTTACAAGGACAAATTTGATAGAGCAGCCCATATCACTTAATCCGCGAGCATCGAATTGTGATTAGCCGAAGATTTGTCCGCATGACTTTGAATCATCATGGCTAAAGTCCAATATCCTAACTATCCTCAATAGAGATGCACCTCGATTTGGTCCAATGTACAAGTCGTGATTATGAGCATACACCTTTGATCGGTTAATGTTGATCCCCCAGCTACTAGAAATGAAATATTGCAATTTTGTTCATCACGAGAATTATCTGTAGGTGGACCAATCTACACATGTGGGGTTTATGTATATATGTAATATTTGCTTTGCTTCATTAAATCCTCTAAATGACTACTTGTTTAGAAGGTGGTGTGAGGACCTTTCCACTTATTGCTACTTATTTTCTGCATTCGTTCCGATGGGCCCAAAATAATGTTTGGCCAGATATAATACGAGAAGCAGCAAGTAATGGCCAGGCAACAATATTGCTCACCCCTGTTTCCGAAGAAGTGGCACATCCCATCACATCCTCTATTGCTTGAAGTAGTAGCTCAGAGTCAAGATGTCGGCCATGATAAACCGGAAGTCGGCAAGAACTGATCACTTCCTAACTGGCTCATGGCGTAAGAGACTCAAGTTGTAGGTGAAGATCGAGACATTCCATTTATCTACTGTGTAATGGGCAGGGCCATGTAATTTAATCCAAAAATTCAGAAGCTTGACACTTAAAATGCTCGTTCTTTTAGTGTCTAGTACAAGTTTCCGGTGCTTTACATCAAGCTATGCTTGTTTTGACATGATGCAACTTCCAAATCAAACACATTTTTCACCTTTGAACCACGAGATGCCGCAATGGGTCTTGCTTTTATAAAGTGAAGACAAAGAAAAAGATGCTCTCTAAGTTATTCCATCCAAAGTGGCCTGTTCTGCACTTTCTTGTAGCTAATACAAGGAGAAAAATGCTTGAACTATATCTTTGTTCTTTTGACCAAGATAAAGCTGTATCTTTAATTTGTTAATCTCGAGGAGCGAAAAAGAAAGGGAGAGTCACTCCTTTTGTGGGGCTGAAGCTTTATTCGGATTCCAGGATTTAACCCTTTTATTCTGTTAACAGAAAAGTGCATGCTTTAAGTACTTTCTGGCATAGGAGAAGACAACTGCCGTATGAAACGTCCGCATTTAGGAAGTCGGGAACGAAGCCCATAGCAATGTCAAGTGATCACCATCCCCTACGTATGAAAGCAATCATTTTCATTCATGTCACTGTGAATGCGCAGTCTAAAATGCAGGTGCCGATCGAACCTGCCACCCGCATTCCCTGTAATTAGATTTTGACTAGATTTCTAAACAGAAATTCAGATGTAGCTCACAGTCTGATTTCATGGGGCGGGTTGTAATGCGTTGCTCTAGCACCCAACATGACTTCTGCTTATACTAAACTGGAAGACAACTCCATCCCTGGTCGTTTGTAGTATTTTGCTTGCCATAGCTTCTCCTCCAGACAAGCCAAGTAGAAAGCATAGAGACACAATGAATGTCCTTCTTTCATTAATCCCTGTACTGTACACTAGACAATCGCAAGAAAAGAATAAATTCCAATGTCCCCCAAGTTAAAAGGTCACGGCATCTCTAGATACCACTAGAACGAATTCTATCTTCTAACTTACGATTCTTACACGCACAGTCGCTTCAATCCAAGGTGTAGTCTGTTGACTCCTCGAACTCGCTATCAATTCGGCTAGTCACCGTTCCTTCAAGAGCTCAGAAAACCCACTAGGCCTTTTCTAGGCAAGTTCAAGATTGAATTGAGCAAACCGGACGTCCCCGTGGCGCATAAGCTCCTCGTACTCTCGACAAGCTTGAACCACTGGCTAGAAGGGTCGCACGTGCTGTCTCTACTCAAGCACTTGCAAGAACTGGTGACAATGGTGTTATCGGAGTCTACATCTAAGCACACGCTAGCACCTTTGCTGGTATTAGACGAGAGATGCATCTTCGACTCTGAAATGATATCCCATTTCGAGTTAGAGCCAGTGCATATGATCCCGAGTTTTGCCGGCCTTCCCACCTCTACCGCTTGTACGCAGAAGTAGGTTGCCTTCAGGGACAAAACCTTTTGAGGTGTATAGTTCCAGGCTTCCGACTCCGTGCAGGGGCCCAACTTCATCGGCTCAAGCAGAGACTTCCTCACAACGCAGAGACCCGTCGCCGGATGGAAAATCACCTTATGTGGAGTGGTTTCCGATAGCCCTGGCCCTGCACACAGCACAATTTTCTCATTCATCGATGAAATTCAGGGTCGGTTAGTACATTGGCATACATGTGCACAGCGAGCAACATCGAATACTCGATCAAACCCCAAACCAGGTCAATCATGTCTGTCATAGATGAGTAATCCTCCGACCAAATGCATATGAAACTAGATCCCCGGACCATGCGCACAATCGGAATGAAACCGTGCTCTGTGGTTGAAACATTCGATCGACAGTGCATGATCTTGCAGATTGCAAGCTCTAATCGCTTTTAATTTGAAAACGACAAGATTTACTGTAATATCTCAAGGTATGCCGCCCCATTAGCTTTCATATCTATCAAAATTTAGGCTTCTCGCGTACATAAAAACAGAGAAAACAAGCTATATTATTCACGACAAATACCTTTGAGAGGAGGTTGAAGAGCTCGGAACCTCTGGAACAAGCTCGAATTCCTGAGCTCGGCCCAATTATCATCCAAAGCCCCGTAATACTCGATCATCCCCACCACTCCTTCCCTCAGGTAGTAGCTCCCGACCAGCGTCCACAGCGCCCAGTCGAAGTCCAGGTCGGCGGCGACGCCGGCGAAGCAGCTCAGGTAGCGGTTGTCGTTCGTGTTGGTGCCCCGCTGGTCGACGCCGAACTCGCTGACGAGGAGGGGCCACCGCTGGAGGAGGAAGAAGGAGAGCCTGTTGAGGTTGCCGACGACCTGGCCGCAGACGCGGTTGGGGTTGCCGGAGGCCCAGGCGGAGCCGTCGGAGAAGGCGTACCAGTGGAGCTCGAAGACGAGCTTGCCGGAGAAGGAGAGGTTGAGGGGGCGGTCGAGGTTGAGGAAGGAGAGGTCCTTGTCGTAGCTGAGGCCGGAGAGGATGACGAGCACGTCCGGGTTCGACGCGTGGACGGCCTCCGCTCCTCGCTGCATGTACCTGCGAGGTCGGAGACGGCGGTGAAGGCGGCGGCCGGCGACGGTGAGAGATGCCGTGTAGAGATAGAGAGAGAGAGAGAGAGAGGAAGCAACTCCCTCTTTAATTCGGCGGTAAAAAAAATAAAAAAGTATTTTCGACTTTAATGATTATAAAAGATAATGACGTGTTGTCTCCATCTGTTCATTAGGCAAGCTAGATGAACGATTTTCGGAAGGACTGGTTCCTAATTTTTAGAATCAAGAGACCGGATTGGACCTGATCGAGTGGTTTAGTTTGGTTCTTGGGTGATTTAATGGAACTGGTAGCGAGATGGAAAGGAAAGATTGAGAGAGGAGAGGAGGTGTGTGTGAGACATTTAAAAATAAAATTTAAAATAAAAAATCAATTCAGGCGGTCTCGTTTGGTTTGGTCAGGAATTGGATTTTACAAATATTGATTCCACTTTTAAGAACTAGAAACTGGATGATCATTTTCAAAAATCGAACCAAACTAGTTTGCTCACCCTTATTAGTTAGAGCATTTGGCGCTTGCAAATTTGCACTTGATATAAGAAATTGATATTTGAAAAAATAAATAATCAAATTTACTTTATTACGAAACATTTCAGCATATACGATTTGGGAAAAGCAAAGTATTACAAACAGGCTGTGTGAATATATTTGAAGAGGTAAGGGACCATTTCAAGGTTTGAATATTTTTAAGGATTTTAGCAAGGCAAAAAGAGATTCGAATTTCAAAAGACGAAATAGAACTATTAATTTACTCATTTGCCAATAAATCCGATACTTATTAAATTAGTATTCAAGGATATATGGCGTTTCTCTTTCGGGTAAGAAAAAATGGGCAAAATTCCATTATTCTCTAATAAAACATTATTTAGTCTTTTATTAATAAAGGAAGTAAATACCTCGACGGATCATCTACCACTAAAGTCTCATTTACATCCAAAGATTGAAGTACCGACAATGCTAACCAATCTGCACATGAAAATCATTACCTAAAAGTATGTATGATTTTGACCGGTTGAAAATACTCCAAGAATTAGGAAAAGAAAAAACAAAACTTGAGAGAGAGATAGTTGAAGAAGAAATAATTTAAATCCCTTAGAAGTATGAGGTATTTTATATTATTTTATTTTATAATATATAATAGAATACTAATTAAATTAATATTAAATTTAGAAAACGGATAAGTGTAGTTATCAGTTAGAGATGATGATGGCTATGTTAACATCTAACACGGATTAAAATCAAATTCGTTAGCTGTTCAAGCTCTTACTTGTACCAATCCTTGACGTTCTGCCTAGCTCCCCGGAGCTCGTTCCTCAAGCTCATGCCGACGACGTTCCCGACCCCGCGAAAGAGCGTCGCCATTCGAGTAAGGCCGTGGATCCAGAGGTCGGGATCGAAGTATTGGTCCCCAAAGAAGCCGTTCCCGTCGCTGTAGCCGCAGCACCACCCGGGCTTGCTCAGGTGGTTGTCCAGGATCACCATCACGTCGTTGTCTCCGAGGCTCGAGACCACCGCCTGCAAAAACAAACGATCCGCCGCACCCGCTCAGTTCGTCGACCGTGGAGCAGCGGGAGTCGAATCTGTTCGGGGATTATCATTGGACAAAATCGATCTCGTTTTGGATATGAATTAGAATACGACACCGCACGGCACGACAAGATACAAGTTTGGAAGTTTGCGTCTTATGGGGTCCACTATTGGATTGTACCGTTCGGTTTATTAATGCGAGAGAAATAGTCATTGGCCACTTTCCCCATACTCAACCACCGATGTCACTGATCACGAGTTCACGACCCAGTCAAAGGAAAACGAAAAAGCAACGATTCGTCATCGCCCAGATCTCCGTTTCTTCGTTTTTCGTCTTTGATTCGCTGCGACATTCCTCGTTTCCATCGCAGAACGCGTAAATCGACGCGACGGAGACGAAGATGGCTTTTGGGTTTCTGATTTCCCCAGCTTCCTTTTATCCGTATTGAAGAAGTAGGGAGCAAGGACGGAGAAGGCATTCACCTGAAAAGTTTCGATCAGCGAGAGATCGAGGATGTCCGGGTTGTTGGCCTGTATCCCGGAGATGGCGTCGGCGAGGCCGAGGCCCTGGAACGACTGCCGCACCGTGAGCGAGGCCAGGGAGTCGTTGGTGGCCAGGAAGAGCGGCCACGTCAGGCGGACGCAGTTGAACCCGAGGGACGCGATCCGGGCGGAGATGGCGCCGAGGGGCTGCTTGCTCAGCCCCTCCGCCACCACCGGCTCCAGGTGGGACACCCAGTTGGCGCACGCCAGCTTCACGCGCCGCCCCGACCCGTCCACGATCCACCGCGAGCTGGTGGACAGCGGCGAGGCCGCGGCGGCGGAGGAGGAGAGGGAAATTAGGAGCTGGAGGAGGAGAGGGAGGATGATGCTTCTTCTTCTTCTTCCCACCATGATGAATTTCTTGGGGAGGGAATGTGGTGCGGGAGGAGACGAAGGAGACTCCAATGATTGATTTTTATATGGGACTCCAATGATTGATTTTTATATGGGAAGGAAGGCTCAGCCACATTTTGTCTCTTGAGAGTGTGAAATGGACATTGTTGTTGTCTAGTCATCACCCAAATTTATTATTTTACAATTTAATTAGTAAGATTTTCATTTAATCACGAAATTTATTAAATCTTTATTTAGTCAACAAGTCATAGTCTTACGTGTTGCCAAATCCAAGTAAGGGTTTTTTCTAAGTCGTTTTGGACGACATTGAAATAGGATACATATATCGCGTTAATAAAAGTTTAGAAACACGAAAAAAGTTTGGGGCATTAACGTTGTGATAAAAATTATTTGGGTTATTAATTCTTATAATCTACGATATGTACTTCTCTTTGTAGAAAATGACGATTCAAAAACGAAAAATGTCAATATGATTTTCATTCGTATTTTGATAACAGACCTCTTGTGGAGAATAATTCATTTATGTAAATTACAAAGGTCTGAAACCAAAGTAAAGTGTCTTTGCTTGACATTCGACATCTCACCTAACTACATGACTCATCAAAACTGCATAGATTAAAGCACCTAAATACTAACAAACCTCCAAGACTCCGAGGTAGGATTGTGGGGGGATGTTACTTTGCCACACGCATGATTATGCCGTGAATTGGGCTTTAGGAGACCGTTGCGGTTGGATGCACGGCAAGGCAATCCGATGTGCATGAATGAGCATGCTTTCGGAGCCCTTTTCTTGGACTAATGCTGACTTCAAAGGCAATGCACGCCGTAAATATTTTGATTCCAAGCGTTCGGTTTTTGTTTTCGCTTTGTTTCCTTTTCTTTTTTCCTTTTTTTTTTTTTTTCAGTTTTGAAGTTAAAGAGTCCATTATCTAATTTTTTTTTTCAAATCTATGATGTACTTATCCGTTTCTGTCGACACGAAACTAGAGTTAAGGTACACACTACGTTCCTGTGCATTATATGATTATGTATAGAAGGAGAATAAGTAGGAGTGTATAATAGGTGGATGTGGAATTAAGAAAGTAAGAGTAGCTTAAGAAATTGAACAGTGAAGAGAGAGAAAAGATGGTTTTTAAAGAAATGAGAATGTAAAAACAGGGTGATTTTGAAAAGGGAAAAATGGGACAATTGTGTGTGCTTTATATAAAAAGATGTTTCAAAGGGACAAATTACAATAAAAACTTAAGTTATGTTTGCTGTGATCGAAAACCTCTAAACTCGTGTTGATAATCCGAAGACACCAATTGTCACAATTTTGTATATAAAATTTGACATGAGTGGATTTAGAAAATTCTCCCAATGCTTAGTATGATGTTAACATTCAAAACTTTTTTTCATAACATCTGTGTTTGAAAATATATATCAATGACTTGTATATACCTTTTGTCAGAATACTCATAGAGTTTTCTTGATGGAGAGAAAGATGAACTCAAAAGAAGTGATGAAGAACCCTAATTCTACTTGATTTGCCCTAAATCAACTTTTAGAGAATTGATCGTCAGCTTACAAAGAATTTGAGAAATTTTGGTGATGCCAAAAAAAATTGAGTTATTGATGATATATTGGGATAAATCTTAAGTTTTTCTACTAAATTTTCTAGATTTATGTCAACCAATCACCGATCGTTATCTACACAAGTCGACACGTTGTGGATTTGATGGAAATAAAAAGTATTTTAGCGTCGCTAGTACAAAATATGGACGTTTTCTTGACGCAAAAGTTTTGGAATACTGGCAGTAACAGTAGATGTATTTTATGATATTTCTTTTGGTATTTCCCCTATTAAAAAATCATATATAATCTAAATTCTACGTATCCGTTATGAATTTCTCCATAATTTTTTTTCCTCGTCGTTTTCCCTCTCTTCCATGCTCTCCGCCTGCAAGCGCGGCGTCGCCAGTTCCGGTGAGAAGCCGCGCCGCCGTCCCATCCCCGGGAGGAAGAGCTCGGCGCATCCACCTTCTCGTCGAAGTAAGTCGCCGGCGGTGCTCCGTCGCCAGAAGCGAGCGGCGACCGTCGAAGGAGCCGTTGGAGGCGCGGAATTTCGAACCCTAACGACGTGCTTTTGCGCACTTCGCTAGCCGCCGGCCGTTTCGGCCTATCGGCGGCTGCGGCGATCGACGTTTGAGCTCGAATACGACGAAACCTCGATCGCGCGATCGCGAAATTCGGAGCGTTTCGCGTCCTCTGGAAGGGTCTCCTGGAGTTCCCGCTAATGTAAGTTGAGTTGAAGTCGATCTCTTTTGCTCGGTAGGCCGTGTGTTTCGCAACCGAGGGATAAATGTCCGATGCATGCTAGCGCGATCGTGTCGTCTGTCCATTATGAGCTGAATTCAGTATGGCAAGTTTAGCTCTCATGCTCTGTTGTTTAGTTCGAGTGCTATACTGTGTGTGCGTGTGGTACAGGGGGGCGGTTAAATTAGAGCTTCGGTGCCCACCGAAAGTCCATGGAGTTGCCGCCGATCCTGATCCGGATTGGAATCTCGACAGTCTTTTATCGGAGCTCGATGCATTGGAAAAGAAGCTAAATGCTTCTTCGGTTATTCCTGTGCCTTTTACCAAGAACCAATCACGGTTCGTATCTTTCTGCCTGCCTTTACAATTCCAGCTTCTGTTGGGATATCGTTTGTCCTAATCAGGAAATCCAGTTTCATCTAAGTTGAGAAAAATTGTTCCAACACGTTTGCTCGTCATTCACTAATATTCAGAGGATTTTCCTATAGGAGGATGGCAAAGGGCAGACCGAGTACATTTGTAATGCGGGTATCTGATGATGAGATCGATGATTTGGATGACACTGACAAGGAGGAGACTAGTGCAAGTTTAGTGAACAGGAAAAATTTCAATTTTAATAATTTGTACATGAGGTATAGTTGTGCAGTACTTCTTGGTTTAATCTTGTTTGTGGACATATACTCCAGTGGTTTTAAATTTATCTGGCGATGACAGTGATGAGAGTGATGATGAGTCAGCTCTGGAAGTGCAACCATATTTGATGGATGAAGGGAACTCAGAGGAAGCTGCTTTCTTTGAGCTCATGAACGAATATCAGCTTGAAGTCAAGGTGAATATAGCAGTTTGATGTTGTTTTTCCTCTTTCAGTGCCATGTGTCACAGTTCATAGAGTTAAATTGCCTGCTGTAGTCAGTTCACTCTTTGGGCCTGTGAAATAGTTTTAACAGTAGAGCTAGCCATTATTACCTTCATGGACAAGAGGCACTTTTTTCTGTTCCTTTAGCATTTTCCTGTGAGCATGTCTCAAAGTACTAGTTGGCTTGATTAACAGGATGAGATTAGGAACCAAATTTCAGCACTAGAGACGAATTTGATTAATGGAAGTGAAAAGTCGGCATCGGCGCTTGTCCGAGTTGAAAAATATAGAGACGCGAGACGAGATATGGACAAGAGAATTGATACTCAATATCAACGCAAACTGTAAGTTCTCATTATTTTCTCTCTCTCCATATTTGATTCCATATTGTGGAAACTGTTCTCCAGTCGTTGTTCATTCATCAATGTTATTATGCATGAGAGGGAGAGGGAAAGGGAAAGAGAGAGAGTTGTAGCTGATACTTATTCATCTCTTGAGACCTTGTGCATCCTGTCTGTGTGTGTATGTGAGGGAGGGAGGGAATGTTATTATGCATGGGAATGATGAATGCCTTAGGATACTTGTAGCCGATACTTATTTCATCTCTTGAGGCCCTGTGTATTCTGTGTGCGTGTGCGTGTGCGTGTGCGTGTGAGAGAGAGAGAGAGAGAGAGAGAGAGAGAGAGAGAGAGAGAGAGAGAGAGTTGTAGCTGATGCTTAGATGGAGGGAGGGAGGGAGGGAGAGTTGTAGCCGATACTTATTTCATCTCTTGAGACCTTGTGTATTCCTTATGCATACTCTGCGCGCGTGAGGGAGAGAGAGAGAGGGAGGGAGGGTTTTTTACATCATCTACATTGCTTGAGCTACTTGTTTCTCTGCAAGAATAGTTTACGGAGGGATTTTTACCTTATATGCATTGCTTTAGGTACTTGTATCTCTGGATGAATAGTTTGTTTGCAAATGTCATCTTTTTTATTGACTTGTTCTCAGAATCTATAAATGTAGTTTATTGAAGATGATTGGCTTTGTGGATGTTGACTGTAACTGTATGTTAACGTATATGACATATCCACAACTGCAGTGCAGAAGCACTTGATAATCACTTGACAGCTATTCAACGGGATCATGAATTGAAATCACAGATTGAAGAAAAGAAAATTAAAAATGATGCAGCTTATGAAGAGGCTAGAAGAAAGGAAAAGGCACTTCATGAAGAAAAGCTTCGCCAAGAAAAAGCCAAAGCAGAAGCAGAGGTCTGTTTCCTAGGCTTTGCTGGTGTTGAATGCACGTGACTAGGTCTTAGCGTACTAGCACTTGCAAGTCCCACAAGTATTTTCAGCATAATTATCTATGGTGCCAGACTTTTTTCCACTACTTTGTTAGAATTTTTCACAATGATGATAATTTCTTTTTTGTTCTTGAGAATCTCTAATCCAATATGAGACTAGTGCACCTAGACTGATCTATTATTTTGTTCATCATCCTGCCTTTTACAAAGTTTTGTTTTAGCCACAAAGAGCCTGTGATCCAGAGCCCATGTTTCCGCTCCAACGCATTTGTCTTGAATTAGCTTGCATTAAATTTTGACTTACTTTATATGGGTTTCATGCATGCATCAACTGCTCTATGGATCTTAGCGGTCCAATCCTCTTCTAGAACTTGTTTTATATTTATTGCCATTTGTCCATTGGGGGAATTTTCCTGTGTTGGTACAGGCTAAGTTAAGAGAAGAGGCAGAAAGAGCTGCTGCTTTGGAGGCTGAGAGGAAAGCCAAAGAAGCTGCAGATAAATTGGCTGCTGAAGCCTCAGAAAGAGTAGCTCGTGTAGTGGCCCAACAGGAAGCAGTAGGACTACATACTGATGGAAGTCTGGCAAATTCGAGTTCTCAGTCTGAGAAAATCCAGTCAAATAAAACAAAGAAGTCAGAATCAGCTGGTATGTGCAATTTATTATATTGTGGAAATTGCTGTTTGGTTTTTAGCAAACAGCAATCTATTGAGATTGCTCTTACTTAAGTCTTTACAACTAATTGGTCCTTGAGTTCTTTTGGGAAGTTCTCAAGGATCTTATGATCTTATAAGTGAACTGTGATTTGGTCCTTGAAGTCTGGAAAACATACGAGCAAAACAACAAGGTGTACACCTGCTTCCGTGATTACTACCACATTCAGTGTTCCTGATTTTAGTGCCTGTGATTTTAAGTGAAGTTTAGAATATGTTCTGCTTTTTGGCAATCAGAATCTCTTATTTTCCATTTTGCAATTTTATGTTGACCTTCTGGTACACTTTCGTCAGTAAATTATTCTTCCACATTACTCCTTTTAGCTGAATATTATGAACTTTGATCTGCATGGTTTATCATTATATATCATCTACTTTCATCTAAAGCATCAAATCTGGGCTTATACATATCTTATGTTTTGCCATTGTTAAACTATGTGAGCTTGCAGATTGTTAGTTTTAAACTTGAAATTTGAAGGCATTCTAGTATTTGATTGTTAATATATCTCCCCCTCATTTATGGGTCACTAATGGCCTTTCCTCAGTGTGGTTAATGATTTTAATCTGTAGTGCAGATTAAGTAGCCGTTCAACAAGATACTTTGCGACCCAAAAAAAAAAAAAAAAACAGATAATTCTGCCATCATACTTGATTAACGTGGGAGTCACCATCTATCCATTTGAATACTTATTATTGTCAGAGTACTTGTGGTCTTATAGTTAGTCTAACTGCGGTCTTATATTTTGTCATTTCAACCATACTTATTCTTTCTCTATGCTACAGTTTTTAATCTACCCTTTGGACTTTGCATTCTGATCCTTGGTCTTGACTGGTCTACATAATGATAGGTGATGTGGTGAAGGCTGCAAAAAGTGCCCTCATTGTAGAGCAGGGAAGACTACAGAAGTTCAAAGAGATTGATGAGAAGAACCGGGAAATACATATAAATTTGGTGCAGGTACTTCTCACAGGTCTCCAGGTGTATGTAAAGAACTTTAAAATTTGTTGCAGCCAGAAAGGAGTACTTGTTATCTCTTGCTTATCCATCCAACCACAAACAAAAAGAAAAGGAAATATCTCCTGGATGTTTTTTGGAACATTGTTGTTCCTCCTGCGATAATGCAATATAAATATGGCTGTACATGTCTTATTGGAGGATATAAGTGTTCCCGGGTTTGATATTCAAAGCTGAAGGTTGAGGCTTATAGAGTCTTCTCGTTGTAGTTTAGTTTTCATTGTATGTTGTTCATTTGTTTTAAAAGCATATGAATTTGGGGTCCTTTTTTTTTGGCATTTGGAGTAGGACTTCAGCAGCAATGAGAGGCATGTAGCTAGGTTGATCAGACAGATAAGGGGGACAAAGGACAATGTCAGGTAATGGAGATGTTTCTAGTAGTCACTAGATGTTAATAGTAAATTGATGATAACAGATTTTTCATTTGCACATTTCAAGTAAATCTTCTTTTGCTTCTCTCTGTTTTCTTATTCTATTCGCGTGGATCCAATCTCAGGACACATCTAAGTACATCAATTAGGTGCCTAGGAGGTAGATGTCAAAGTGATGACTTTTTAATAATCATGTTAAGTTTTAGGAAGGAATGGACCAAATAACTCAGTAGTGTTCTCTGTATAGATGCCAAGCTTGATCTTGTCCAATTTCCCAAGGTTCTTGATTTTATAGTATGTGACAAAGATCTAGTGAAGTACCTGAATTTGCCATGTCCCGATACAATTATTATTTCTTGGTGTATGGAATGCTAGCATCAACTGGTCTTGAACCTAGAGCAAGGGGGTGCAGGGTCTCTTTTGGGTTTCTACAGTGTTCAAGTTTTCAACCTTAGTACTTTCTTGACACTCTATTGTCAGGGTGCCCTGTCATAAGCTAATCTTGTGTTCACTGCATCTCCATTGCATGTTTTCCCATGTCACTTCACTTTATATCTTGAAATGCATCGCTGTTATTATATTGTGCAGATCCAAAGCAAGCGAACTAGTAAAGATATTTAGTAATCCTGCTTGCCCTCAGTCCATTAGCATTGCTGCATTTGCGAGAAAGGTACATGATATTTTTTACCCTGGGAAGATGTTAATGTCTTGAATCCTGATTCTTGTTATGATTATGCCTACAATCATCTCTATGAAGATAAGTTTTACTGCCAAGTGGTGCCAAAGTTGCGATTGGATACATCTAAAGAAAGGATGATTGTAGAACTTACAAGCTCAAAACTTCCAAAATACTGTTTGATCATCATTATACTTTGTTAATGTAGAATATCATCAAGTGTGCCAATTTTAGTCACATATGTCTTACAGAATAGTGAGGTCATAAATCCAGCAATGGCAATGGCATTTGCAATATGCTTCCCTAGAATTGGAAATATGGTTTTGTGACCAATGTTTTGCTCTTGCACCCTTGCTCTTCTAATTCTTGCTGTCCTAGTTGACCAAAAATTTTTAAGAAATAAATTGACGAAGAGAGAGTGCAAAGATATCGAAGTACCCGACGAATATGGCAACATTCACTGCAGCAAGTCTTATTGACAAGAAAAAGAAGGCATCTTGTAAAATGAGAGAGTGAGTTGTCAATTAGTAATCTTCTGTTTATTTCTGAAAGATGAGCGACTTGGTTTGTGCGTAGCAATTTTGCAGAGTTGCATATTTTTAAAATAAGAACTTAGAGCACATATAATTGACATGATTCTTCTCTATATGAATCGATATGAAATGAGGTCCTTGTCTTGCCTAGCTCGTAGTGTATATTAGTTCATGATCATGCTGCTCAAAAGATATGCAGTGACCATAAGCTCAACAACTTCGGCATACTGCAGGTTGTCTCCCATTGTGAAAGCCCTGATAATGCTGCATTCGCATGTGCCCATGTCATTGTGATGGTTACATCAAAGGTAACTAAATCGCATCATAAGCATAGTTATTTTATTCTAGTTTCCCTTTTGATGTATCTGCTATACTGAATATTTTTTGCTAGTCCTTCATTCTAGCTTCAAATTCCAATTTAAAGTCGCTTTTATTCTTGTTAAATTTAGTAGACTTGAGTGGACACTCTTTGTTGGGGACCATTTGTCTGTTGAGAAGAACTGATATGTATCATCCTCTCAATCAGCTCTCAGATGATTCAATGCTTATAAGAACGAACTCCAAGTTCTCTTTGACTCGATTTTAAGTCAAAATGTAGTTTAGCTGTTCTTGCAAAATGTGCTTGAAACCAGTTATGTGGTCCTCAAACTGATCCAAAGAAGAATATATAGACTGATTATGTATTGCTTTGCAGAGTTGAGCTGGTCTATAATTTGATCTGATTTCTTAGACTGAAATTGATTTGACTGACGACTATTATCTCCAACATCTAATAAAGTTTATTGATGGAAAAAATTTCAAGATTTAGATATTTGTCAGTACTTAGGCTACGTTTAGTCGTCCGGATTTCTAATCAGGATAAGATTGGATAGGGTAGAATCTGAAATTTAAGGATTTTGCTATATCCTATCTAATGTTTGGTAATTGTAGTAATAAAGTCGGATATATTTACTTCATATTATGTACATTGTTTGGTATAAGCAACATATTAGTATAAATGAACCACATATTATATAAACGGAGATGGTGAATATCTCTTGAGACACTCTTCTACTTTGTTTTATTATCCTCTTTTTTTTTTTTTTAATTAAATTCTTTTTTATTTCTTTCTTTCCCTTTCATCATTCTCTAATAAAATTTTATTAAATAGTAAACTATACTAATATAACTAAAATGCTAAAATACCGAAAATATGTAAATATATATTTATATTTATATATTCGAATTTATATCGATAAGATTAAAATAAAATAACTAAATTGTTATTTTTTGTTGTTTTGATTTTCTTATATTAGAATTCAAATATTAATTAAATTGAAATATAATTTTAATTTTGTCAATTTAAGGAGTTTGTTATTTGAGAAAAACAATTTTCTTATTATGGATGTTGGAAATCCTATCCACCTTTATCCCGCTTCCCTTATGAGATAATTTTATGTGGTCTATATTCTCTTTATATCCGACTTTATCCTGTTCTAAGTAGGTATTAAACGCAAGATATGATAAATTTGATCCTATCTTAAATTTTATTTTGACTGCCGAACGTAGCCTTAGAGAGTTCCTATAAGGATTCTGATTGCTGAAAATATTTTTTCTACTCTCACCATATAATGAATAGAGGAACTAGTCTCCATAGCTAATTAGTGCGTAGTCTTGTGAAGTTTATGACTTTGTAATCTATACATGATTCTGTTTTATGACATGTAAGCATGTGAATGATTGTTTAATATTCTTTGATCGATCAATTGCTGTTTTTTTTTTTTTTTTGCATTTAGCTATTAATGTAGAAAAAAGGTTTGGATTTAGCTATAGGCTTTCCTCTTTTAATAGTAGAAGGTTTTTGTAATTTGAGATGGCCGGCTTGCTATTATCAGATGCTTTATTTATGTTACTAAATGGCTCTTCTAATAAATTTATTCCTTTCAGATGCCTCATGTAATGGATGTTCTTCTTGCGGAGTTCCACATGGCTTGCATATTTACAGTCCCAAAATATATAGTTTACTCAAAGGTATTGGGCTTATTTACAGTACAGATTATAAGTTGAAATTTTCCTGCTGCCTATGTGAATCTTGAAATATTCCTGCTGGTTCAGACTGCATTTGAATCAAAAGAGGCATACTACAAAGCTCTTGGATTCCAAGAAGACAATGGAAAAATAGAAAATGTTAAAGATTACTTGAAACGGCTGGAATCCTACATGAGACTCTATGGAGCACTTGTGCAGGTTTGCTGTAGTATTTTTTTTCTTTATGAGTTATTTGTGTTTTTGGAACAATGATGCATAGAGCATTAAATTGAAGCAATGGAAATACTTTGATGATAAAAGCGTGCCTAAAATATATGAGATAAGTTCTAACCATGTGATTTATAGGTTCGGTTAGAGCTATATATTTCTTGCTTAATGTGACGGATTGAACAACTTTTGTTGCTACTAGTGATAAAGATATGGGTGGATACCGCGAAAAATTTCAAATTAGTACACTTGTAATAAATTTATTCTAAACTAATGTTTTGACCACAAAAAACCCTAAACTAGTATATTTGTGATAAATTTACTTTAAACTAGTATTTTGACTACTAAAAACTCTAAACTGGTGCATTTGTGACCAATTTACCATCCGTTATTTTCTATTAAAACTGGATTAATACCATGAAAAATCACAAATTGGTATACTTGTGACAAACAGAGAGTAAAACCCCAAACTGATACACTCGTCGATTGTCACGTGTCATCCTACTCGGCAATTTGATGGTAATTTAACGGAAACTAACGGATTGTAAATTTGTCATAGGTGTATTGGTTTAGGATTTTCGGTGGTAGAAAAAAAAAATTAGTCTAGGTAAAATTGTTACCTGTATGTTAGTTTGAGATTTTTCATGGTATTAACCTTAAAAATATTAGTCATTGGTCACTTGGAATACACAGCACATATCTTGAGGAGTGGTAAACTCATCCAAGCAGACAGTGAATTGCTTTAATCTTCTATTTCATGTATCTAACACGTAATTGCAGAAAGGCACTAGCAATATGGGATTTATATCCCCAAATGTCTTATAGGAATTTCTTTTTTCTTCAACTTGTTGTTGACTTCTTCTGCTGATAGGGAAGTTTTAATTCAGTGATCATGGTTTACGAACATTGAATTATTAGTTTTGAAACTCTCTGTTTTGCCTTCATTTCCATCACTACATGTCTCTGTTTATGAACACCGAATTATTAGTTCCTAAACTCTCTGTTTTGCCTTCAGTCCCATCATTCCATGTCTCCGTTTTCATCTATATGCATGAGGCTCAAGTAATTTTGCTGCTTTAATATAATGTTTGCAACCACATGCTTTAGAAAAGCATATAACTTGCCATGCTGTCATGTATCCTGCTAAGCATTTGGAATTTCATCAATTTTGTGTGCTTGGTAAGTTGGACATTTCTCTATTGAAAGACAAAAGTGTAGGAATCTAAAGTGGATTGGCCAGGAAACAAAAAGCTGATATGGGTTTTACAGTCAAGTCTTAATACTATTCCCATCTCAGGAAGCTGATGGGTAACATTTGTTTTGACAGACTGAACCTCCAGGTTTCCAAAATGCTCATGGCCTCAAAGAAGGATGGGCATGGCTTGCTAGGTTCTTAAACACTCTTCCTGCCAATGTCTACACAGCTGTTGCCTTGAATGCCTTCTTGCAGGTACCTTGGTGCTTAAATGAATTTGAGGTTTCTGTGGTTGGTTAAAAAGATTCTGAGTTTTAAGTTGATTGTTTGGAATTATATACTTCGTGACAATTTTTGTAAATACTGTTTTTCTTATGGCAACGAGAAGAAGACTCATTCCTTGTTTGTAAGCTACACAATTAAGTAGTTTTTGCAATGAGAAAAGAAAATGGACTTTTTTCGTAGGTAGCTTACTATTGCCATCATTTCCTGCCTGTAATTGTTCTTAGTGAAAGTACTAAATAAATACCTCAACCTTTAACTAAACGATCACTTATATACCTGTACTTTTGAAAATACCAGATACATATCTGCATTTTACCTTTGAAGACCACTTTGCACCTTTACATCACTTATCCATGTTTTCTTGCTTATGAAAATGCCATCCATCCCTAAAACTGTCCACTCAAAACGCTCAAAACTGACTAAAATCTAAACCACGCAAAACTAAGCAAGATGCTAAAATGAGTTTGCAAGAAGGGGCAGTTTAATCTTTTTCAATGTGGGGATTTGCTTATAAGCGGTCATTAAATGGAAAGTGAGGCTTTTTTTTTGGGGGGGGTTACTTCCCCTTGTTCTTATATGGGCTTTGTTCCTGATTTCCGTAGATGCAGTGAAAATAGCTATAGAAACTGTATGTTTTACTTTTGTTATTTACAGCAAACATGCTTTCAAGGGCTTTTCTCATGGAATATGTTTTAGAAAACAGCACTCTGAAGTGTACGCTTATAACTTTTTCCTTCTCATAAAGGGAAAGGCTGTTTTTTTAACACCAATTGCTAATTACTGTAATATTTTCTATTCTTATAGATGGCGGGCTTCGCCCTTTTTAGAAGATACCGACGTCAGTTCCAGAAGATTCTGAATGTCATCTCTGGAGACTATTTGGGTGCATTAAAAGCACGAGGAGACTCTGAGTTGAAGCCAATTATTGCTGAAATTCAGTCATACATAGAAGACAAGAAGTTCCTTAAGGAACCAGAAGGAAGGGCCATGCAGGATTCTTTGCTCTCCAGTGTTATGGTGCCTGAGTCAGACCATGGGTATAACCAATCTAATAGATACTACTACTGACAACTTTAGGAGAAATCACAACAATTTAGTCTGTAAAATTACGGCAGTGAACAATTTTTGTTCATGAGTTTCAAGTCAATCGACTTTACTGCCTCACACTCACGGGAAATCCTACTTGAGAATTGTCTATTGTTGAGGACTACTCAGGGTTCTTGCCAGGATTAGTATTCTGTTCTACCATCCTGGTTGGATGAGGTTGAATTAATATATTTGGTCACCATTTGATTGCTCTTTGCATCAGTGGATATCTTAAGTCGAGTCCTTCCCTCATTGTTTGGTGTGATTATATTGGGCATTGCATACCGAGGCTATTGCATGCACTGGGTGCATCTGCTCAAATGCATCTGGACTGTTCAATTTGGGTGGGTCCTAACTGGATTCAACTATTCAACTAGATATCAGGGACCGGGTTTGCCTAATCACTTTTCCAATTGCACAGGTGAGGGTCCAGATAATGCAATTACTCTGTCTTCCGTCTTAATGTTACAGAACAGTTTTTGCAAGTAGCAGCATGAAACAGATCAGAGGCAAGCATTGGTGACAAGCCCTTTCCTCCAATTTACAGAGCAATGCTTGCTGAGATCAACTTATAATATTAACAGTAGATGTAAAATGGCAAAGCCTGGTCAATAAAGCTTAATTCTGATTTGGATGGTGCTCTGGCATATTGGGCAAGACAGCAGATTCTCCCCACAGTCACTGCAGGTCTGTCAAATGAAAGAAGAAAAGAGGACTGTTATCTTGAAAATGATTGTGTTGTCCTGCTCCTCAGGATCTTACAGGTGGAAAGAAAAGAGGAGAGGCAAAGGAGACCAATAAGATGAACTTCCATACCAGGTGGCCGCACCCGAAGGCCATGTCCTTTGGATTGCTCATACATATGGGACAATCCTGAGCAAGTCCACAAGAGTAAAATGTAATGATCTAAAGGATTCAGTAACCCCATTTTCAATCGATTGAAGCGAGGTAATGATGAATCTCGTGAAAATGTACAGGATTTGTTTCTCGCTTTGTGATTGGCAGACAAGCTAAGAAAACTGATAATCTTTAAGCTTACTTGAGCTAGCTCATCCAGAAAGAATTTCCCTGAAAACACCACACAACATACCTGATTGTCATAAGCTGAAACCGATGATGGGGCTTTGCTGAATGCTGGAGAGAATTCATCGCCGTGAGGACTATGCTGAAAATTTTTTGATTGGAAAGGTCTTGCGCCGCTGCCGTGAATAGGTGGAGGAAGAGGAATTCTCTCCGGGGAAATCCCTTTTTGTTGGCTGATCCATCAATTCAGGAAACAAGATTTCAGGGGAGGTTCAGACTCTTGAAGACATTAAAAGAGATGCCAAACAGTGCATAAATCATCAAGGGGTTAGAGCATAATTCTTACCCTAATATGCCAAGCTCGATAGTCGCTTTATACTGAGAAGGAACTTCCATTAAGGCATCGAGAGCGAATTCCGCCTGTTTTCTAGATGCATCCACATTCTTGGACATGATCTCGGTGAAGTTGACAAACTGGCAAGGACCAAAGAAAGAAGGTTCTCTGCTAAGCACGTGGAAGAATGTTATAACCATCAATAATGTTAGACCAGTGGCCGGCGTACCTGGAAATTGTCGAAGGCTCGTGCAGGAATGTTATCATCGAACTCCTTCATCAGGTCCCATGGCCCGTCTCCAACCCCAACTAAAACAATAGATAGAGGGTACTCGCTGCAATCAAGCTCACATATATAATATCGTGAGGATGGGAAAAGAAATGCAAATGAGAATGTGAAAAGGCATCTTGAAGTGGGTGGGCGGAATACCTAGCTCTCACGATTGCATCAACTGTCCTTTGCTCCTGCGGACTGAGCTGGCCATTCTGAGTATCGACACTTCTCGTCACCTGCGTCGTTTGCCACATTTTGGGAAAATAAGTAGATTTTCTAGGATAGGAAGTAACCGATTATCACAACACCATACTATATATTCTCCTTACAAGGAGATAATCGTGTCCTAGCACCCAAACTTGTAACAATTCAGAGAAAAAAGTAGAAAAAAAGAGAGGACATTGTTTTACCTGCCCATCAGCTATTATTAACAAGACATGGTACTGGCCTCCGCTTTGCTCTACAATCGTCATCGCCATCTCAATTACAGGTGCAAAGGATGTCGGTCCTGCAATGGTTAAAAGAAAATTGAGAAACATATCACCAGAGCACCCTGCAGAAGCAGAAACCCCCATAATTTGAAAAATTAAACACAACCAGCACCTGCAAGGCGGAGGCGGGGAACGACCTCTTTGTATCGCATCAGAACTTCCTCAAATCCGTTACAGAAACTATTGTCTGGATAAAAACTGAAAATATCCTGGTCGTGCGTTGATGCTGCAGAGTTTTCAAATTTAGTTTCATCTTCAATGAAGTTATTTACATAAGAAACTGATCCCCATAGGGCACTAATGTACCATCTCCAAATCCGAAACAGGGAATTAGGTTATCCTCATCGAATGTGGATAAAGTCTTTCCAATGATTGATATCGCTTGCTCATAGGGATTCTGACCATGGTCGATATCATGCAGGCTTCGCCGATGGAATGACCTTGCACCTAATTTTTGAAACAATCTTCTGCACAGGTCATTACATGACATATGAAGTGGACAAGGCATTAAGAAAGCGTACCTGTCCACTCGTTGCTCTTTGTGAAATCAATCCCGACGATGAGATTAGAAGACTCTAAACCAGCTTGGGCAAGAGCAGAAGTTACCTGTGCTAGTTAGATCATCATTATCATCTTCATTGACAACATACGAAACATTAGAAGCATTATAATATCGTTTCAGACTAAATCTCAAACTTTGTACCATTCATTTTGAACATCTTCCAAAAGCAAGCCAAAACTGTAGTTTGAACATCTTTAGACTGATCGATTTATAAATCATTCTTAAGGGACGCGCACAATTCTTTTTTCCCCTTCCTTTTTGTTATCATTCTGTAAATCACTATGTATATCCATTCCACAGCTAACATGACAGACCATTTCAAAGTTTGTGGGATTGAACACAGACCATCCCAAAGTTTGCGAGATTGAACACAGACCCTCCCAATGGGTCCTCTTAATATTCATCTTGTGAAGAGCCATCGCAGTTGACATGGATTGCGTCACACTAAGAGACAGAGGAGATCTTCGCCGTAATCACTCTAAATGCTGTCAAGGGCCTGAGTGAATTACCTCATGCAAAGAATGATAATTATCGGCTATCCTTGAATATTTCGTGTTCACTATCTTCCGACGCTGCCGGGTCTGTGCTTGCAAAGGTTGTGTAGCATAATTGTACGATGGGGGAGGCATGTAGTGATGATGCAGGCACGTTTGGTGTGGATCCTGCCTAGTATTACCTCCATACTCACTCCAAGAACTCGGTGGAGGTGAAGCATACCCACCAGTTGAATATGATCTCCTCCTGCTCGACCTCTTTGACAATATGCCTCCCATCACCTGCAACTTTTCGAAAAGAACAAATTAATATAACTTTAATCCAAGAAGAACCAGCCTAAGGAGTAATTAAAATACTGTTGTAACAGGATTTTAGAATCTATTTATTATTTTTTGCCAGAACATAAAAGATTGAAGCATGATCATATTCGAAATTAGAAGGTTTTTGGCCCAGAATTCAGCAATATCTGTTGCAGAGGGGGGAAATAGCATTCATTTTACCCTCAAGAACAGAACTCAGAAGATCGTAAGAACAAATAAACCTGTGACTTTGAGAGCTCTCGGATCTCAGGACTGCAGCAAACTTAATGCAGAGCGGCTTTGGAGAGATGGACAACGTTATAGGGGAAGAAAGCAGAGACACTATAATTAATATTTGTGTAATTTGACGTGTGATTATGGGCCAAGATTAAAAAAAGTACGCACGTAATCTGGCAAGAGAAGAAAGAGAACCTGAGAGGTCAGGTCCGTCAACTGAAACGCTGGCTCTTCGGACTTTCCTAGTAGCCTTGGACAGATCATATAAAATCATTTAACAATTTGTGAACTTGTCCATGACTGAATTCAAGAGTGGAGTCATGGAAATACAAGATACTATGGATTTATTATTCCTGGGGACTCCATCTTGAAGTGAGTGGGAGTTAGTAAAGAGTCAGCATCAACCCAGCATTTTTTAATCCATAATTTGACTTTTAATGTATACTTTTCTCCTAAAGATAAACTCCAGATGTCACTTTACCTTTGCATAAAGTATGATAAAGGTGCTAAACAATCTAATACATCATCCTATCAATCAGTGCATCCGACTAATTACACCGGATCTAGGCAATCCTCCGTTCTATCGCAATATGGTAATTACCGAGACAAGAGGCTCTTGAAGGTTAGGAAAGTTATCCTTGCCAAAACTCAAAATGCGACTTCTCTAGAATTCATGAAAAAGGATGGTCCGCCATTGATTTGTGCAAGTCAAGTAATATCGTGTCTTGTTTTGCCAAAAAGAAAAGTTATATTTGTCTAGAAATCAAGAGGTCTAGACATTTGTTACCTGGCATGTCGATGGGTCCCATGACAGGTTCTATTTGACTAAATAATTATGACTCAAATCATACATCATGTTGTGAAGGTCAAACCCTTATGATAACATCGTCAAACTCTTAATGGTAACATCTAGAGGAGTAGCTGTGATGGTTACTCCTCCTCATGCTGTTTTAAAAGAAAGAAAAGGGCCTGGATAACTAGTCATTACTACTAAGCAAAATTTTTCAATCTTTCAATTCTAAAAATCATTCAAAATTCAGAGTTTAGGCCATAAACACACGAATTCTCATTTTTACATGACCCTTATTTATACTAAAACTATATGTTTATCCCCTTTCCCCTTTCCCTTTCAAGTTTGATTTGGAATGTTTCTCGGACTTCTATCTGTTTGATTCGCCAAAAATAATTAGTCAATCCGAAACACTTTCCGATCAAAGAAAACATTCACGATAAGATTAGGAAAGTGAATTCCCTATTCTAAGAAGGCGAAAACACTTTCTAGAATTTCTCATCTTGAATTTGTTACTATTTTAATTTTTTTTCTTTCTTCTTCCCTCTAGTGGTCTTCGACCTTGGTGACGGTCGACGATTGGCCATAAACGCGGGTTGGCCTCATGCGGGGTCGAGCTCACTAGGTCCTGGCAAGCTTAAGCCTTGTCACGGAGAGGTCGAGCTCACTTGAGGCTAGCTATGTCAACCCTTGCCAGCCGTTGTAAAGGCTTAGTGACCGGCGGTGAGAGGAAGAAGGAAGAAAGAAAAGAAAGAAAAGGAAAAAAAGAAAAGAAAGGAGAGAAAATAAAGAAAAGAAAAAGGAAATTAAAAATTAAAAATATTTATAAATTTCATTTTTTTGCCTAAGATAAAGTTATGAAATCAAATGAAATCCAAATTTCACAAAACTTTTTCGATCATATGTCAGTAAATAAAGGAAAAGTAACCATTTTCTTGGAAAAATGAATTTTCGAGAAACATTTTCTAAAAACGTTACGTTTTCCATCAAACAAACGCACTAAATTTGAAAGCATCTATGTTTTGGAAGATTATTTCAATTAATTACAAGTATGCTTCAAATGAATAAAAGCTAGATTTCTATTCTTGAATGACAAACTTTTTAATGACATGCCATAGCTCGTCTCAGTGAGAGATTTTGAGATGCATTACCCTATTTATTGAAAATATTACAACCAAAAAAATGTTTGATGCTGAATTAACAGAGACTTCTAACTCTCAAAGTAATTTGCACACGGAGATGGCAATACAATTTGTTAATGCAGAAGTGACTCGCTCTACTGATGATCTCTCTTCTGTAGTCACAACGCACAAATTCGTCAAATGGGTCTGTTTATTAATTGCCCTAGAAGCAACGTACTCTCGATGATTCTCGGTAACCTTATACATGGATACGTTTGCTATAATGTAGTAAAATGCAACACTAAGACACTTGATCATAATTTAGTATAAGGACGATTAAGGACGACTTTGTCATGCATCGATTTTATGCAGTGTTTTAATCGGTAGCAGAGTGAGAGGCACTTTCTTAAATACAGCCAAAGCGGCACCTTCCTCCATGCTCACATCTGCCTCTGTCATTCCCTCCGGCAATTTCCAGTTGAAGGAGTGCAATACATTGGCGAGCGCAAGTTCAATCACCGCCATCCCCATCGAAATTCCAGGGCATCCTGTCCGCCCTGCCCCGAATATCAACAGCTCGAAATGGTTCGCCTTAAAATCAATTGACTATCCTCGAATCTCTCGGGCACAAACTTCTCAGGGTCCTTCCATAGGCTCAGGTCCCGCCCGATGGCCCACACGTTGACTTGGACACGGGTCTTCGGGTCGATATCGTAGCCAAACAGCTTGAAGTGGCCCATGCTTTCTCTCGGAATGAGGAGTACACCTGGAGGGTGTAACCTCATTGCCTCCTTGAGTACTAACTTGATATTTAAGCCCGCCGAGGTCATTTTCGACAAGCCATTTCTTGTTTCCGACACAACTCGGGATCTCCTCGCGAGCTTTTCGCATTGCCCTCGGGTTCCTGGCGAGCTCAGCCATTTGTCCAATCCATGACAAGTGCAACGGTGTGCATTACAGCTAGAAATATATTCTAAGAGCGAACGTAAAGTCATGATTCACAAAAAAGACAAGTACATCAGTTTTTGCCATTACGCCTTTTTTTACCTGAGAAATTGGACGGAGTACTCATTTAGGGAATACGTATTATATTGTATGATGTACCATCAAGATGGCCTTGATGATATCTTCCCTAAGCTGGACCCCCGCGAGCTCAGTCTTTTGCCTCTCCATCTTCAGCAGCAAATCGACAATGTCCTCCTCTTCCTCGTTGCTCTTATTCCTGTTCTGATGCTCGTCGATCACCTTCCGGTAGAAAACGTCCAAACTGCGAAAGCTCTTTCTTCAACCTCAAATGAAGCCCTTGTAGAAAATTATTCACATAAAATAAATAATTAATCAAGAACAATCGGATCCATATATGACTGTAAAACACCAAGGTCAATAAGCATAACAGAATTAAAGTGTACTTGTTTAAGCCATTATAGATCTGATATCAAAGATTTACCAAATTTTCCTCTCTATGACCTATTTCAGTATAACAACTTTTAATGAGATTAAAACAACTGATAGGTATAACCTACCTTTTTATATGCTAGAGTAGGGATCTAGCAAATCATAATCAATAGCGTGTTAAGTGGGTCCCTCTCATTATGAGCTT
The DNA here is from genome assembly GCA_016097605.1 of Eucalyptus guilfoylei. NCBI lineage: Eukaryota > Viridiplantae > Streptophyta > Magnoliopsida > Myrtales > Myrtaceae > Eucalyptus > Eucalyptus guilfoylei. Next base: position 23,234,961 of record CM027861.1, on the reverse strand, counting down.
CAGTTAAACATAATTGCTTACACTTTGCTGCTTAGTTAGGCCCGTTATTTATAGATGCCAAAACCTAATTCAATAAGATCACTCAGGGGTTTAACAAATATTGGAAGATTTATTAACTCGATTATTTAAATAGAAAATCAATTAATTAATGTAAGTCTATATTATAGGAAATTGCAGTCAACTTGTCCACGATCCAGCTGAATTGAGGAAAAAAATCGGATGCTTAGAAGCTTCCCAACATCGCCACTGCCTCATTAATCACATCCACGAACTTTCTGTCGTCGTACTCCGTTCCCTGAAATGCCTTCCCAAATGCGACCCTGCATGTAAGGTGTGCAAACAAGTCGGAGTTACTTGTGAGCGATTCATGCTTGGCTATGAGGCTAGACATACTTTGGTTAAAACCTTTTCAAGTCCGAGACGTGTTTCTCTAGTTGGAAAATTGACTTGGAATCAATTTTGAATTTGATAATAGCTTAAATAATTGGGGTGGCTCGTAAGCCTAATCAAGTCCGATCAAGTATGGTCAAGTTCGAACTTAGACAACATGGTCAAGTTTAGCTCGAGTATAAAGAACGGGAGAATTACCAAAAAAGTCATAAACCTATTGTAATTATACCAATTCAATTCTAAACTTTTTTTTTTGGCCGATTTAGTCCTAAACTTTTTATAATTATGCCAATTCAGTTCATCCGGCCAAAATTGACCGGTTGGCGCTGACGTGGACGCCGGCCCTCCGGCGAACACGACGTGGCATTTTTTAAATATATATATTTTTATTTTTTTCGAATTTTTAATTTTTAATTTTTTTTCCAAAAGGGGCCTTTGGAAGAAAAATCAAACAGTTTGAAGCGATTCCGTATCCATCGTCATATTTTGTCACTCTCTCTCTCCAAATCTTGATTCTACATATTCGCAAGCATCGTCCTTCTCGAGCAGAAGCAACACGAACCCATCCATGGCACCGCCAGTCCCGCGCTCATCTCCCCTTCTCCCCGAAGAGCCCTGACCTCGCCGAAGAGCTTCTTCCCTTCTCGACAAGACAATGTCGCTCTCGCTCTCCTTGACGCCGCCCCAACGGCGGAGCGCCGCCGCGTCGCGCCTCTCCCTCTACTCGACCAAGAATGCCTCCCCTCTCAGACCCACCAGTTTCTTTCCGCCGTACGCCTACCAGCGCCCCCCAACCTTCTCGGCGCTGCAAACCCACATTGTCCGCTGGTGATAATGGACCTTGCAGCTGTCCTCGTTGATGCACAAGTAATAGGGCCCGAACCCGGGTTGTTGGCACCCACTGCACTCGTACGTGCTGCCCCTTCCCTTCTGCTCATGATAGAGAAGAGGGTGCTTGTGGCCTCGAACGACTATCGGCTTCTCCACATTCTTACCCTTTTGTTTTCCGTCGGAATCCTCCATCTTGCGGAAACAAAGACATTTCCTGAAGCAAAACAACATCTTCATGCGGACGAAAAGTGGAGATGCGGCATGTTGTTTCAAGCATTGATCTGTTATTGTTGATGAAGGTGGTTAGGAACACCTCATCTCTGTCGAATTCTAAGCTCCTGCGTATCAATCAAATTATGTACTGTGCCACGCAGGGATATTCGCAGGTTAGATGAGATGATCAGGAAAAAAAGGCCAAACCTGGAATCGGAAAGGAAGTCTTTTGCAGGTAGACTCAGACCAAGACGATATGGGTTTGTGGCGCCGAGAAGGTTGGGGGGCGCTGGGAGGCGTACGGCGGAAAGAAACTGGTGGGTCTGAGAGGGGAGGCATTCTTGGTCGAGTAAAGGGAGAGGCGGGACGCGGCGGCGCTCCGCCGCTGGGGCGGCGTCAAGGAGAGCGAGAGCGACATTGTCTTGTCGAGAAGGGAAGAAGCTCTTCGGCGAGGTCAGGGCTCTTCGGGGAGAAGGGGAGGAGGGCGCGGGACTGGCGGTGCCATGGATGGGTTCGTGCTGCTTCTGCTCGAGAAGGACGATGCTTGCGAATATGCAGAACCAAGATTTAGAGAGAGAGAATGACAGAATATGACGATGGATACAGAATCGCTTCAAACTGTTTGATTTTTCTTCCAAAGCCCCCTTTTGGAAATTTTTTTTTTAAAAGTTTAAAAATTCGAAAAAAATAAAAAAATATTTAAAAAATATCACGTCAGCGTTCGCCGGAGGGCTGGCGTCCACGTTAGCGCCAACCGGCCAATTCTGGCCAGATGGACTGAATTGACATAATTATAAAAGGTTTAGGACTAAATTGGCCAAAAAAAAATTTAGGACTGAATTGGCACAATTGCAATAGGTTTATGACTTTTTTTGTAATCCTCCCTATAAAGAACAAGACTTAATATGAGAGTCAAGTCAATCCTCAAAGATTGGAGTCGAGCTCAAATAGTAACTTAGTCGACTTGACTCATCAACTACATCACTACCCCTTACCTGCAAGTCATGTTAGCCGTTAAAGCCATGAACTTCTCGCTTATATTGATTGTAGTTCCGCTTTCTGCCGATTTCGTAATCGACTTGATCAAAGAACCCACCTCCTCTTCCCTAATATATCGAAAGGACTGGACTCGCTTGGTGCTAAACAGCTCGAGCATGCACAGCTTCCTCAGTTCCCTCCAGTAATCACCATACTCAACGAAGGCAATGTCGAGGTAGTCATAGGAGAGGCGTCTCGTGCCGACCAGCCATGGGCGGCTGCAACAGTCGGGGTCATGGGTCTTGAGGACCTCTCTGGCGGCGCTAGGGGAAGAGACAATGATGGTGGGCATGCCGCCAAGGTGGATGAGCATGACCGGGCCATATCGTTTGGAGAGTTTCCATAGAGATTGGTGAGGCAAGTGCCCGAGCTGGTGGAGATTGCTGATTGCCTATGATGGGCAATGGTGGAGGCCCTGGAGGGGGGTTCTTTTGCTTCGTCGTCGTCGTGGCGCCTCTGATTTTGTTGAAGTTTTTCACTGAGGGGAGGAAGAGGAGGAGGAGAGGAAGGGAAAGAGCAAGCCATGTGAAGAGAATTTGAAGAGCCATTGTTTCTGGAATGGTGATGTGCAGTGAGAATACTTGATAATGAGTTTGTTTAGGGTGGTTAACTAGCCCGAGCATGAGGGGGTAAGATTGAAAATCAATACAAAATGGATGCGGAAGAATCAATAGTCGAAATTGACCCGAGATTGGTGAAAGTTACATTTAATATATGATTAATCTACCCTTAGGCTGCTAGATAATCGTATGATTGCATTGCTATGATGTTGATGTAGAAAATACAATTGATTCCTATTTTGGAATGTACCGCTTCATCCAATCGATTGAAGTTGTTTCAACATTATTAGCTAGCATGGGGTCTCAAAAATAAGACATTTGTTTGACATGTTTGGCCTCTTTAATTAGAAATAAAATTGTAATTTTTATCTACTTACAAATATATAAATTCACACACAAACACACACACACATTTATATAAAAGTGTAACTACTTGACGAAGATAAGGAACTAACCAAAGTTTAAATGAGAGCCGCCGCCCACGTTTAGATATGATATAGTACCAAAATAATTATTATAGTAGTAACATTAACAAAAATACACACAAAGGGTCATGCCTTGATTTCTCATGACTATCTCTGGAGATTCATATCTTTCCTTTTCTCAAGTGAAGGAAATTCATTTATTATGCACTATAGACTTGATCAAAACAAAACCAGTTCATACATCACAATCTATTTAGTAAATTCGATACTTAACTCAAGCTCGATGAATTCTGGCTTGATCTCGACTCGAATTGACTTATAAAAAATGAAAGATGCAATGATTCGCAGCATTAAGTTTAAACTGAACCAAAATGGTTTTTCAGGATTTAATCGTATCAAATGTTTGAACTGCTCAAATTCAATTAAATTTTCAAAAAGTAAATTCACGTTAATGAAAATTTCCAAAATTTATTTTCTCTCTTTCGCAACACTCTTCCCAATAGAAATCCTTTTTTGTTCTTCTTTTCCATGAGAATACTTCACAGGAGATTAACCCGTTCCACTCGTAGATACCAACCAAACAAAGTAAGATGATGTTGTGGATGCTATTGAATGGTATTAGAAAATAAGTGAAATGGAATCAATGACCTCTCTCTTTTTACCAGAAATTCGAAACCGTTGTTCTAATCATTATTATTTTCAAAATGTTCCTTGTAAATCTTAAAAAGTATCACCATTTGTCCTTATGTTGTCCCAACGACGGATTTTGCGGACATGGACTTTACGCCGTAAAAATGTGGACGAAGTGGATTTCTAGAAAAAGCTGAATTAATTTTGAAATGGATTTGTGAATTTTGTTTTCATTTTTGAAAGTTCTCTCCCTCATGAAAGGAAAAAAGAAAAAAAAATTTGCACCCTAGGCGGCGCTAGCGTTGATGCGGCTGGGTGACCATCATCGCGCCATGGTTACATTGGTGCGGTGTCGAAAATTTACACGGACATCGTAACCCCCTATCTATGTGCATGGCTGCCAAATTTGAGACCACCGTTACGGTGGTTGTCGTTGACGAGCGACACATTACCATGATGGTCAGCCTTCACGAGCGACGATCACTATGATAGTTGCCTCGCACTTGAGATTTTTTTTTTTTGGTCGGTCCTATTCTATTTCTATTCTAACTCTTACTTTCAAACTTTTGCCTTACTTCGCACTTGAGATTAGATCGAGGATGTTCTTCCATCTCAGTGGTTGGAACATGATAACTATTGACAAAATGGGACCATGACGGCGACAACCGCCGTCGAGTTGGCACGACTACCGCGGGCGATGATCCTACGGCCACCAAGTCCCTTGTCCACTATTTTCGCTTTTCTACTTTTCATTGAATTTTTTTTTCCTAAAGCACAAGCTTTTTTCACTTTTGTTTTTATGGCCACGTCATCAACAAATTTACTAATGAAAGCGGCAAGGCGTGATCTTGAATTACTCTGACGGCCACCTTTTATTCAAAGGACTAACCATGACACTTCTTGAAAAGTACAGGGACCATTCCCAAAAAAAGTGGAGTCAGATATTGTTTTGAATTTAGGGAAAAAGTAAATGGATCACTTATGTCGTTTCGCCTAGTAGTGTGGTTTTTGTTTTGCCACTAGTTTAAAATTATAGTAAATTCTTGTGTGATTTGGACCATCCAATTTTAACAAAATAAAACAAAAATGATTAAATGACTTTCGTTGCGTTGCCTAACAGCGATACATCTTCCGCAGAGAGATTTTTTAGCCATTAGAATCTTTAGTGTGCCATGGGCTGGGCCCATTTGTTATGTGCCGAATGTTTTTTTTTTTTTTTTGCTGAATGTGCCGAATGTTTAATAGCTTTGATAAGGAGTTTCCTTCTCTGCTGAAATTTTCTTAATTGAGCAGCTGCTGTGAGCAGACGGAGGAAGAGGAATTCTCTCTGGGGAAATCCCTTTCTGTTGACTGATCCATCAATTCAGGAAAATAGATTTTTAGGGAAGGTTCAGACCGTTGAACACAATAAAATTGATGACCAAACAGTGCGTAAATCATCAAGAGCCTAGAGCTTAATTCTTACCCTAATATGCTGAGCTCGATAGTTGCTTTATACTGAGAAGGAACTTCCATTCAGGCTGCGAGAGCGAATTCCGCCTGTTGTCTAGATGCATCCACATTCTTGGACATGATCTCAGTAAAGTTGACAAACTGACAAGACCAAGGAAAGAAGGTTCTCTGCTGAGCATGCGGAAAAATGTCATGGCCATCGATACTGTTAGACCGGTGGCTAATGTACCTGGAAATTGTCAAAGGCTCGCGCAGGAATGTTATCATCATATTCCTTCATCAGGCCCCATAGATAAAGGGTATTCGCTGCAATCAAGTTTACATATATTATGTCATAAGGATGGGAAAAGAAATGCAAATGAGAACGTGAAAAGTCACCTCGTAGTGGTTGGAAGGATTACCTAGCTCTTGCGGTTGCGTCAACCGTCCTTCGCTCTTGTGGACTGAGCTGGCCGTACTGAGTGTCAACACTTCCGTTGCCTGGTCGGTTGCCAATGTATTTGGCAGAAATTTCGGGAGACCAAGTATATGAAACTTCCTTTTCTATTGTAGGAAGTAACCGATTATCACGACACAATACTATATTCTCTCATTAAAAGCGGATAGTTGGGTATCCTAGCACCAAAAATCGTAAAAATTCATAAAAAAAAAGTTCAAAAAATAGGAAACTTCATTCCTGAAAGGATGACAGCATCTGGTGAAGAAGCTGCAACTTAGCTTTGAGTGTTTGGTCCATGAAGAACGTGATTTTACCTTCCCATCAGCTATTGTTAACAGGACATGGTCCTGGCCGCCGCTTTGCTCTGCAACCGTCATCGCCATCTGAACAACGGGTGCAAAAGATGTAGGGGCTACATTTCCAGAAACATATTCAGAGCATTCTGCAGAAGCAGAAGCCCCTAGAAATTGATAAATTAAACAGAAGAAGCACCTGCACAGCTTAGAAATTGATAAATTAAACAGAAGAAGCACCTGCACAGCTTAGACGGGAGAGACCTCTTTGTATCGCATCAAAACTACCTCAAATCCATTACAGAATCTATAGTCTGAATAAAACTGAAAACATCCTGGTCGTGCATGGATGCTGCAGAATTTTCATAAGTAGATTCATCTTCCATAAAGTTATTCGTATAAGATTATGATCCCCGCAGGGCACTAATGTAACATCTCCAAATCCGAAATAGGGAATTATCCTCATCCAATGCGGGTAAAGTCTTTTCGGTGATTGATATCGCTTGCTCGTAGGGATTCTGACCATGGCCGATGTCATGCAGGCTTCACCAATGGAATGACCTCGTGCTTAATTTTCAAAACAATCTCCCACATGGTTCATAACATGACATATGAAATGGACCAAGGTAATAAGGTAGCATACCTGTTCACTCATTGCTCTTCGTGAAATCAATCTTGACGATGAGATTTTTTTTTTTTTTTTTGGTCGGTCTATTTCTATTTTAACTCTCATTCTCATATTTTTGCTATACTTTCTTGCAGGGTGTGAGAGTTGAAACCCATACCTGAAACTAAATCGTCTCTATCCCAATCCTCTTTAGAAGGTGGGGATTTGAATCCTCCACCTCCTTCTTCCCAATAGCAAGAGTTCAAACCTTAGTGGTTAATCCTGACGATGAGATTAAGAGATTTTAATCCAGTTTGAGCGAGAGCAGAAATTACCTGTGCTAGTCAGATCATTTGTCATCATCTTATATGAAAAGATAAGAAGCATCATGTTGCCGTTTCAATCGGAATTTTCAAACCCCGTACCATTTGAACATCTTCAAAAGGCAGGCCAAAACTGTAGTTTAAACATCTTTAGACTTCTCAATTCAAAAATTTCATTGTTAGCGGACACACTCGATTCCTTTTTCCCTTTCCTTTTTGGTACCATTCCGTAGATCGGTATGTATATCCAGTTTACAGCTAGCATGACAGCCCATCCCAAAGTTTATGAGATTGAACACAGATCCTCTTAATGTTCAACTTTTGAAGAGCCACCACAGGCGACATATATTGAGTCACACTAAGAGATAAGGAGATCTTTCGCTGTATTAGAACAAGCCTAGAGTATAATCTCTCTAAACGCTGTCGAGGACCGAGCTAATTACCTCAAGAACGATCAATATTGGCTATGCTCGAATATTTCGTGTTGACTATCTTCCGACGCTGGCTGGTCCACGCTTGCAAAAGTTATGTCGCATGATTCTACGACGGAGAAGGCATGCAGTGATGATGCAAATGTTTATGGTGCAGATCTAGCGTAGTACTGCCTCCATACGCACTCTAAGAACTCGAGGAAGTTGAAGCACACCCTCCATTTGAATATGGTCTCCTCCTGCCCGTTCTCTTTGGCAATATGCCTCCCATCACCTGCAAACCTTTAAAAAAGAAAGAAAATAAATGTGACTAGAAGCTCCAGGCTAAGGAATGAAAAAGAAGAGACTGTTATAGCAGGGTTTTTATTTTCTTTTATCAATATATTTTGCCAGAACATAAGAGACTGAATCATGAACATATTTGAGAACTCATAACTACTGTTGCCGAAACAAGCATTGACCAATAAAATAACAAAGCAAGAAAATAAATTAAACACTGAATTTACATTGTTTGGTCGTTGTGACTTAAGTTCACGGAAAGAGCAGCAAAAGATTTCATTATGGATCAAGCAATACAAATGGATTATGATCACACTCGAGACAAATTGCACCCAAGTGTTTAGGCCCACCATTATGGGGAAAAAGATACCATAAGTGCCATAATTTTCGTATAACACTCACTTAAGTTACAATTTTTTTTTAATCACTTGAGTGACATAACTTTCGTATGATATTCATTTGAGTATTATAATTTTTTTTTCCGATTATTTGAGTGTCATATGACTTTCTAATCATTCACTTGAGTGTCAAAATTTTTTAAAAACGTTCACCACGAGTGCCATGCCGCGTTAGGTTTTTAGCACTTTAAGGAATGTTTTAAAAAAAATTTTGGTATGCAAATGATTGATTGAAAGTTATGGCAATCAAATGAGCGTTGTATAAAAGTTATGATACTTGCAATGTCTTTATCCTACAATTTTTCATAAAATAATCTTTTAATATCACAAAAGAATTAGCAAATCTTATGAAAAGATTTAATCGGTTTCAACGCGTAAATTCTTGGTCACAAAGAATGACCCAGTTGCAGTGTAATCCAACAAATTCACGGAAATCACTCTTGCAACAACAGCACAAGCACCAACAACTATATATATATGCAAAATCGTTTGCCGACTCAAACAGAGAGTTTAATTTCCCCATTTGTTTCTTTTCTTCCTCTGACCCAATTAACAAGTCCACACTTTCCTTCTCTATGTTCTTTTCTTTTCATCGTCAAAGTCTAATTCCGCTTTCGACTCCAACGCTGAAGCCATTTCCAAATATGAAAGATTCGGCTTACAACTTTCATGCTCATACACAATTCAATTGAGATCGGATTCATTCAACGGACTCAAACTCGAAACATATTTAACAACTATTTTTCTCCAAAAGAATTGTCCACCGCTAGTTTGCGCAAATCAAGTAATATTAATCTTGTTTGGCTGAAAAGAACAGTAATATCTATTTAGAAATCAATGGTTTCGACATTTATTACCTTATTGGAACAGACTGCCTGATTTTTGGCATGTCTATATAGCTGTGATAACGGGCTCTAAACATATATATGGATCAAGAAGTTATGACTCAAATTATACATTTCAGAATGAGTGTCAAACCTTATAGTAATGTTTAGAGGAGTAGTTGTCATGTCATCCCTTCCCACCTTATTGTAAAAGAAAAAAAGAAGGCCCGGATTAGTGGTCACTATATAAGCAAAAGTTTTCAATCCTTGAATTCTACAAATTACTATTCACCAATGGTAATTTGGGGTTGGGATCTTAAAAGGCAGAAGTCTCGTTAAATTACCTGACCATTCCTCGTGCTAAAATGATCAGCAGTTTGTCCCCTTTAAAGTTAGAGAGATTTATATTCTTTCAATATATCTATCTCTCGTGAGAAACAACTAATACACAATATTAGCAAATTCATATTTAATTTGGAAGGGTCTATGTTTTGGAAGATTCTTTCAATTAATGACGAGTATACTTCAAGAATAAAAAGCTAGACTTCTATGTTAGGATTGCAAAACTTTCTAGAGACACGCAGCAACTCTTCTCAGTAAGAGATTTTGAACGGCATTAAAGCTCGTCCTTGGAAATATTTCAACCAAAAAAATAATTGATGTTAAATTAACACATGCAACTTAAAGACTTTTAAATCTCAAAGTAACATGCACACAAGTGATACAAGTACAATTGTTAGTCCACAAGCGACTCGCACGACTGATGACCTGAGGAAAAAAAACATTATTAAGTTATGCCGTGTTGAAGAAATAAAAGAGAATTCTCACTCTACAGTCACAATGCAAATTCCTCAAATGGGTCTTTTTATTAACTGCATAAGAAGCACTAATACTATTTGTTTGGAGATGTATTTTTTTTTTCTAAATAGTCGAAAAAAAGATACCACTCATATATTAGAATAATATTTGAGAGGTACATAAAAAGCTTTCCAGCTTAACAAAACCGAAATAACTGCAAACCAAATCAAAAGCCAAAAAGCACATGACAAAGCACAGACTGTAACTAGAAATGCACTCTCATCCTTAAAAAACAGATCTGACACCGTAAACTATCATCAGCTGATCACCAAATTTAGTAATGAGTAAACACTGAAATTTCCCAATCCATTTGCAACAGCTTAAGATGCGCGTCTAGATTCAACGTTCTCATCACCATTGCCGTGCAGAAATATTGAAAGAACACAGATCAAATATTTGTAGGCTGTCTCTCCCTTAGGGATGGCACTACAAAGAGGTGGCAGCTTCAAGGGAAAAGAGAGGAAACCCAAAGCTATGTTGTATGGAGATGTTTTTTGCTATAACATTATACAATGCAAAGAAAGACGCTTCATCATAATTAATTACAAAACGTCATGAAATATGATGTTTTTTGCTTAACGCAATTTTGTCATGCATCGGATTTATAAGATGGTTTAATTGGTAGCAGAGTGAGAGGCACTTTCTTGAATACATTCAAGCCAGCCCCTTCCTCCATGCTCACATCTCCCTCCTTCATTCCCTTTGGCAATTCCCAGTCGAAGGAGTGCAAGACATTGGCGAGTGCTAGCTCGACCACCGCCATCCCCATCGACATCCCGGGGCATCCTCTCCTCCCCGCCCCGAGTGGTAATAGCTCGAAATGACTTCCCTTGTAATCAATTCGATTGTCCTCGAACCTCTCGGGCACAAATTCCTTAGGGTCCTCCCACAAGCTCGGGTCCCGCCCGATGCCCCACACGTTGACTAGGACACGGGTCTTTGGGTCGACATCGTAGCCAAATAACTTAAAGTGGCCCATTGTTTCCCTTGGAACAAGTAGTACAGCTGGAGGATGTAACCTCATTGCCTCCTCGAGTACTAACTTGAGATATTTGAGCCCGTGAAGGTCATCTTCCACAACCCATTTCTTGTTTCCAACATAACTTCGGATCTCCTCTCGAGCTTTTCGCATCACCCTCGGGTTTCTGATGAGCTCGGCCATTGTCCAATCCATGACAAGTACAACACTGTCCACTCCAGCTAGAAATATGTCCTGAGAATGTTCATGAAGTCATGATTTCCAAAACATCCAAAACAGACGTACAATTTTTGGTGTAACGCCGTTCATATTCGAAAAAAGAAGATGGGTCTATATTGAAGTTCTTGAATTGCATCCTGCTATATATAGAACATTCAAATTGGCTTCTCTATTGTGCATATAATCTACATTGGAGAATATGTAAGAGACGGTATGACGTACCATCATGATGGCCTTGATGTTATCTTGCTTGAACTGAACTGCCGCAAGCTCGGTGTGATCCCTTTCCAACTTCAACAGCAAATCGACAATGTCCTCTTCCTTGTTGCTCATATTCACGTTCCGATGCTCTTCGATCACCATTTGATAGAATACTTCCAAGTTGCGAAAGCTCTTCTCCAACTTCGAATGGAACCCCGTGAGCTTGTCCACGATCCAGCCCAATCGAGGGAAAAAATCGGACGCTGAGAAGCTTCCCAACATCGCCAATGCCTCGCAAATCACATCCTCTAACCTTCTAATATCGAACTCTGTCCCTTGAAACGCCCTACCAAATGCGACCCTGCATGTAAGGTGTGCAAACAAGTCGAAGTCACTTGTGGGCGATTCTTGCTTGGCTCTCAGGCTAGACATGCTTTGGTTCATATCTTTTCTGAGTTTGAGAGGAGGTTCTCTAGTTGGAGCATTGACTCAAATCAAGTTTGAACTTGATAATAGCTAAACAATTCAGTTAAATTGTAAGCTAATCAAGTCTTATCAAGTATAGTCAAGCTCGAACCTAGAAAATATGGTCGAGGTTAAGTTCAAAGAACCATGCTTAACAGAAACCTCGAAGAGAAGTGAATTCAAGTAGTTAGTCGATGTGACTCAACTTGCCTCATCAACTACACCATGAGGCCCTACCTGCAAGTGATGCTAATCGTCAAAGCCATGAACTTCTCTCTCATATTGACCCGAGTTCTGCTCTCTGCTGCCTTTGCGATTGACTCGATCATAGAACCCACCTCCTCTTCCCTGACATATCGAAAGGACTGAACTCGCTTGGTGCTAAGAAGATTGAGCACGCAGAGCTTCCTCAGCTCCCTCCAATAATCGCCATACTCAGCAAAGGCGATGTCAAGATGGTCATAGGTGAGGCGTCCTGTGCTGAGTAGCCGTGGGCGGCTGCAACAGTCGAGGTCGTGGGTCTTGAGGACCTCCCTGGCAGCATTGGGGGAGGAGATGATTACTGTGGGTATGCAGCCGAGGCGGATGAGCATGACGGGGCCATACCGTCTGGAGAATTCCCACAGAGACTGATGAGGCAAGTGGCCGAGCTGGTGGAGGTTGCCTATGATGGGGAGTGGTGGAGGCCCTGGAGGGAGGTTCTTCTTCTGCTTCTTCGTCCTTGGAGTCGCTGTCTTCGCGGCATTTATGTTTTTGTTGTTGAAGCTTTTCGCTAAGAGGAGGAGGAGAGGAAGGAAAAGAGAAAACCATGTGAGGAGGATGTGAAGAGCCATTGTTGGGATGGTTATGTGCCGCGAGGGTTTTTCGTTCGGGATGGTTTAGTAGTGCGAGGGGTGAGAATGATGATCAACATAAAACGGATGCTGAGGGTTGAGAGTGAAGATCAATATAAAATTGTTGACACCTAAATTTTAACGATTCTATCATTCATTTATTGCATAAAAATTAGGGCTAAAATTTAGCCCCTAAACAAAAATAATAAATCACATTACATATAGTTATTAGGAGCATATCTCAATATACTTGCATATTTGTGGACTGGTAGCGGATGGGCTTAAGTTTTGAACATAATTGCATTGAATCGGGTTGGCGGCGGATGAACCCGAGTAAATGGTTTTGAGCTTTATTGAAGTTAAGCCCGCGGAAAGTGAAAGATTGGAGTAAGCTTCATAATATAACCAAGTTTGACACGAATTTGGGATAAGATTGAGCACAATTTTCACATGGCATCTTAACAAGACATGAAAAATCTTTGAGGAAGAATAAATATCTTTATTAATAAAAGATAATCTCGGTCAACTTGGTGCAGAGAAGTGTGATATTTCTACGCAAGAATCTACCAAATTAAGGATTGGGACACATATTTCTTGTTTTAAAACAAGAAAGAGTGCACCGATAAAGAAAATTTCATGCGTCCTACGCATCCAGGGGCGTGAGCAGAAAAGAAAAGATTTCGTGGCCGAAAATCATGAATATATGGTCAAAGTTGGGAGTATTCACGCATTTGAGGAAAGGAAGGAATAAAATATATTATATTGGGTCCTTTCCTTTGAAGGCCTTGGTTGTCCTATAAATAAGGAGAACGCTAACGAATTTGGGGGGTCGGCACTTCTATTTAAAAGGCACGTTGAGAGATTTACACGTGAGAGAGAGAAAAGAGAAGGAACTCTCTCTGCCGAACCGAGGAGCCCCCACGTTGTGCGAGGCCCTTTGCCGCAGCGTCACACCCGAGCCGCCTGACTTACCGTCGCTACACCGTCTTTGCTGCGTTCCCCCCTGCAGCAACGACGGACTCGCTGCTGTGAGCTCTTTGCCTTTCCGACGAGCTGCTGATCTGGTGCCAACCTCCTACCGTCGTGACCAAGCCTCGACGAGCCCAGCTCAACCGAGACGTTGATGGAGCTACTGCCTTCCTCGCGCTCAACTGTTGCTTGATTCGCTGTTGCCCCGACGGGATCGTAATTTCTCCTTGCCGCAATCACTCGAGCAGCCCTCACATCCCCGACGATCCATGATCTGCTGCTTTTGCTATACCGCGAACCAGCACACCCCAGGGACGCTTGAACCACTACAGCCTAGTTCGGAGTCGGCGAGGACTCCCGCAAGTTCCATCTAGCCTGGCGATGTCCCGAAGTGTTTTCTTCTGACTCACCGACAATCACCAAACAGGCTTTTGCGCTTTGTTCGTATTCATTCTTTGCAGGTTTCGTCGGAGTCCAAAGAGGCCAACATCTCTTGACCAGCATGAATACCACGTCATATACTGTGGCCACCACTTGCAAGCCTGGAGTCCATAGTCAAAAGAGTCGCTAGAATTTTGATAAGTCTAAGTGGTGAATTGGTCTTCTGCAGGTATTGTCCAGAAGTGAAAATACAAAAGAAAAAATTGTCAAAGCTTCCTCTGTGTGGCGTCACCTCGACGTCTTCGACTTTAGACGAGCGGTCCACTGTGATCCATCTTGGGCGTCCTCGTTGCCGCCGGTCACCTGCCACAGTGTGTCGCTCGCCGCACGCCGTTGCTCACATCGTCGAGCATTGCAAACCACCATCGGTCACTGTTCGTGATCCATTGCCCGGCGCTTGAATTTGGAAAGTTATTGTCACAATTAGGTAATACTCCTTACTCGGTGCCATTGAATATTTTATCGTCTAATTTGTCTATCTGATATCCATTAAGCATATTTGAATGATAGGCAATTCTCCCAATTAAGATTTATTGCCCAATTCGTAACCGCGCCTGGGTTTTTTATTTCATCTATAAGGCTTATCGATTTTACTAGCGAAATATCATCCCTTAATCTGAATGGTGTGTGATATCTTTGATGATTTTGAATGGACTATCTTGTCTCGATTGCTTTATTCATCTTGAGATATGTTTAAGTTAGAATATTGCATGCTTTAGGGTTATTTGCATATTTAGACTAAGCATTTTATTTATCATGAATTTTTGAAATAAAAAAATAAATTTAGGATGTTAGATTGTCGTTTCATTAACCTAAATTGCATGTTTAATTATTTAACAATTTTAATTTCGATTTTTTTTAAAAAAAAAAAGAAAAGAAAAAAAGAAAAAAAGGAAAACTTAGAATTAGGGCATTCTTTGCATGTCATCGCATATTAGGATAGATTGCATGCTTATTAAGTAAATAAAAATCATGTGCATGTCATATAGCATTAGGTTCATGAAACGCACATCATTTAATAATTATTGCTAGGTCTATTTAATTAGAAATTACATGTCATTAGAATTAGGTCATTTAGTTAATATTGCATTGCATATTGCATGATTTTCATTAATTAAGTGAAAACAAAAAAAAAAAATTGAGTATTAATTAGAAACCGTATCTAGGGTTGTTGATGTGGATTTTACTTTAACATTGCAGATGCTTTCGTTGCTTTGAGGTAAGTTTTTGCAATTTATTTATCGTTTATCTAGGTGTTAAATTGGTGGATTGCGCACCCGCATGATCACCTCACATGTTAGAGAAATAGATTTAAAATCAATTCAAGCTGCTTGCCAAACATTTTTTAAAATAAAAGAATGGTACCAAGTCCCCGTACCCATAGTCTCTGGTTCGTAGGAGTAAAGTGAACCTCCCGTTGCTTTACTTGGGTTTCTAATCGACCCACCAAAAATAGATTAGTGGCGACTCCTTGATAAAATCCACTTGCATGTTAAGAACTTGAACAGAAAGTCGCGAATTGGTATGGGCTTGGGAGAGCCCGAGTTAAGTCTAGGCTTAACAATCCATTAGCCAAACCCTAGGTGGTTCACACCCGAAAAATTGGTCGCGACAAAAATGGATGCTGAAGAATCTGTTGTTAAAATTGATACGAAATTGGCGAAAGTTACGCTTAATATTACTCTACCGTAAGGCTACTATTTGATACCATGAGTCCATAATTGCATTGAAATGATGTTGATGCAAAAAGAGATAATTGATCCTTAATTGGAATCTACCTCTTCATCCAGTCGATTGAAGTTGTTTCAACATTGTTAGCTAGCATGGGTCATTGAAAAAAAGGGTATTTAATTGACAAGTTAGATTCTTAAAAAAAAAATACCTAGAAACGTCCATGATCTCCATTTTTTTTTTAAGAAAGTTCCAATGAAGCACATTGCTATGATAACAAGAGACTATTAAATAATGGACAGAGAAGACGATATAAAAGAGTCAACATATTTCTCATCTTGTCATACTTTATAGACATTTTTCTACTAAATGGACCTTTTTTCAACATGCAACCACTTAAACTAATTCGAAAAAGTTTTTATTTCAACCCATGGAAAAATTCGTTAATTTTCATTAGATTACTTTGGGTACATTTTGTTCAGTATTTTCAGGGGGCTTTCAGTCTCCAAAACTCCTTAGAGAAATACTAGACCATTTAGAAACAATTTTGAGGGGACTTTAAAGTGAAAACTAGTATTGAGAAGGCAGAAGGAGAAAACCCAATGCTAATCTAGCATTGGGATTAGCATTGGGCTTTCGGCATTTGACCAAATGTCAAAACTAATTTTTTCCCCCAACTATACTCACCAATTCTCTAAAATTTCAATTTTGTCCCTTATTATTATTATTATTATTATTATTATTTTTTTAAATTAAAAAAGGACCAAACCTTTCATTGAAAGATATGGCCACTAGTAAGCCAGATCTGGCGTCAACAGTTGTCAGTTGAGGTTGCCCAAGCTTGGGCGACCTCCGATGAAGGTTGTGTGACCCTAGCGAGGGCCGCCAAAGGTCACAAGATCTCAGGCGACCCAGGTGATACGCGACCTAGGCAACGGTCACTTAGGTCGCACACCGCTTGGGTCATGCGACCTTTGCTTAGGCTCGCTCAAGGTAGGGTGACCTCCGACGCCTCTCGCTAGGGTCTCGCGACCCTCGCCGAATGTTGCCCGACCTTGGGCAACCTTGACCGATGGCAACCGGCCTTAGATCTGGCTTGTCGGCAGCCATAGCCCTTCGTCGAATCGGCGATGGATTTGGTCTTTTTAAAAAAAAAAAAAATTATATGTATTTTATTTTTTAGCATTATTGTCAAAATTTGTATTTAAAAAGTTGCATATATATTTTTTCAATTTAAAAAAAATAAAAATAACAAAAACTAATATTAATCACCTAAAGAACTTTTCAAATGTATTTTCTACCAAATGGCATTTCTCTCAAAATTACTTTTCAAAGCGTAATTTACCAAACGACCTTTACATTTGTCTAAAACCTTTTAGGCTAAACTATTTTGTGTTTTCTCAATGAGTTTTCAAAATACTGAACCAAATGCACCATTTCTTTTTAGGCAAGTAACAATAGACTCCGAGTCGACTCCAAGTCGACTCCACTTGAATATCGCTAGAAAGTTACTTGAGATAAATGGGTTTTCCGAAATGCTACACCGTTTGGTAATTTATAATCTCAAATGGCATTGAAATGTAACTTTAGCATAAATACCGTTTGGCAAATTTTACATTACAAATGGGCTTTTGCTTTTATTTTATTTTTTAAAAAAATTTGAAAATCAAATCCGGCGGCCAGATCTGGCCGTTCGGCCGCCTGAGGTTGCAACCTTAGGTGATGCCGTCACCACTTGGGGGCGCGACCTCAGGCGCCTGGAGGTGTAGAGGCCAGATCTGGCCTTCTAGCAGCCAGATCTGGCCTCCGCATCGCCAGATCTAGCGGCCTGAGGTCACGCGGACCTAGGCGGCGCGACCTCAGGCAACGCTGTCACCGCTTGGAGGCGCGACCTTAGGCGCTTGAGGCCAGATCTGGCGGCCTAAGGTCGCGCGGACCCAGGCGGCGTTACCTGGTTCCGCGTGAACCAGGCGACGCCGCCTGGGTCCTCGCGACCTCAGGCGGCGTCGCTTGGTTCGTGCGCGCCAGGCGACGCCACTTGAGGTCCGCGCGACCTCAGGCAGCGTCGCCTGGGTCGCACGAACGCTAGGCAATGCCGCCTGGGTTGCGGGTCGCGCCACCCCCAGGCGGTGGTCACCGGGGAAGCGCAACCCTCAGGCGGCGGTGGCGGCTGCCGGAGAAGCCCGATGGGCGGGGAAGAAGAAGACGCCGGGAAGAAGAAGACGCCGTGAAGAAGAAGACGAAGGTGGAAGAGAAATGAACAGTGAGTTTTGCATTTCCCAAATGCCGAATGCTCAATGCCGCCCCTTCCCAGCTTTCAGCATTCAGCCTTCGGAATGCTCATATTTGAGCAAAGGGGCTTTCAAAAACTTTGCCAAACACCAAAAATTTCCCCCAAAGCCTCTTGGGAATGCCCAACCAAACGGGCCTAAGTCGAGCTTGAACATGAATGTCAAAGCTTGAATCAAACTCAAATAATTTTGGGAACAAACTCTGGTGAAGGAAAGTCATTTCTTTGCCACTAATAAACAAAATCTGTTCATACATTACAGTCTCCTCATCATACTCGACACTTGGATTTAAGCTCGATTAATTAGACTTGATATTGACTCGTGAAGCAATTGGCGGGCTTGTACTCAAATCGAATTATAAAAAGATAAGATGGATTCGTCCGCTACATAAAGTTTCAACTAAAGCAATTTGATTACAAAAGTTTAATTGCATCTACTGTACGAACTACTCCAATTGGATTAAACCCTCCAAAAAATTTCGCATGAATTAAAATATGGAGTCAGGTCGCTCGGGGAGCCGCACTTATTTCCACTCTTTCACGACACTTCCAAATAGATTTCCTTTTTCCCTTTTCGGTCCGATCGCTTCCCACGAGATAAACGTGGTAGCCCTGATTCAATCACCCAACACTTATTCAAAGCTATTCCTCATGATTCATGAGGAATGATGATACCATCAAAGGTTGGAAAGCCCGTTCCACCTTTGTACCCCAACAAAACAAATACAGTGTAAGCGCGCGTCCACTACCCCAACAGGGACAAAAACTAAGTAAGATGGATGTCATGGAGATTATCGACTGTTATTGCTCGGTCCGCCTTTATTCGAAATTTAAAACCGTCCTTCTATGTTATTTGTTCAAAATGGTCCTAGTGCTTTTTTTAAAATATCACCGATTGTTCTTGTGCCATCCCAGTGACGGATTTGCTGACGTGGACTTGATGCCATTAAAAAATAGATGAAGTGGAACTCTTAGTAAAAAAAATAAAAAAAATGAAAAGAAAGCTGTGACTCCAATTGATTTGGATTTGTGAATTTTTTTATTCATTTGAAAGTTCCTCTCTCATGAAAGGAAGAAAAAATTGCACGGCTGCATAAAACCACCACCTCCCCCTGGGGCGGCGGCGAGGGCGCCCCCCTCCTCTCTCTTCCTCTCAGGTGGCACTACTATTGAAGGTGCTAAGTGATTATCATCACGCAATGAAAAAAAAAAAATATTCAGAAAAAATATTGAAAAGTTATCAATTTTGTATACATTAGCATCGCTCATATCACATAAGACGGTCGACATCTATATTAATGGTTTTTTTTTACCAAAATTGACAAGATTGACTCAATTTGCATAGATGCAAAAGATTCACAATTAAATTGGTTCAATTAAAAAAAATTGAATTGGTACCAATGCGATAATTTAAGACTTTTTTGGTACTTTTCTCCACAAGAGACCGAAGCATAATCATATTTGAGAATTCGAAACTACTATTGTAGAACAAGCATCCAAGATTAAAATAAAAGAACAAGAAGATAAATTGAACATCATATTTATGTAGTTCGGTCAGTGTGATCTACGTCTATAGGAAGAGTAGCAAAAGATTTCACTATAAAAAAAACAATTCAACGGGATGACATTCATGCTTGAATCAATAAGTTATTCTCAGTGTTTCTTAATCCCAAATTATATATAATAACTTGCATAGTGTTTAACTCCATAGTTTCTCACCACATAATATCTCAAACTCACAAAAGAAATTAATAAATCTTATCACAAGATATTTTCAACATTGACACACATATTCTTGGTCACGAAGAAAGACCCAATTTGAGTGTTATCCAACAAATTCACGAACAAGCTCACTCATCAACAATGGAGCAAGCATTTGCCGACCCAGAGAGTTTAATTTCCTTGTTTGTTTCTTTTCTTCCTCTGACACAATCAATAAGTCCGCACTTTCCTTTTCTTTGCTTGTGCTGGAGAAAGAAAACTTTTGTGGCTTTCCCTTGACCATGAGACGGTCAGACCGTCATGCTAGAGGGACCCCTTTTTCTTTCTCCAGCGCAAGCATGTGGAAACTTGCCAAGCGAAGCACAAGCATGGGGAAATGTGTGATGGAGGGTTCATCGTCTGTTTCCTAAGCTAACGGTACAGTTAGCTAATCATTTCCCTACGGGGACCCAAACTAATATTACTTGATTTATGCAAACCGGAGGCAGATAATCCTTCTAGAGAAAAATAGTTGTTAAATTTATTTCGAGTTTGAGTTGACTGAACCAACCCGTTCTCAATTGAATTGTGTATAAGCATGAAAGCTGAAAGCCGAATCCTTCGTTTTTGGAAATGGCTTTGGCGTTGGAGGCCGCTTTGATATTTTTCACGTTGGAGTCATAATCGGAATTAGACTTTGACAACGAAAAGAAAAGGGTCTCTCTAGCGTGACGGTCTGACTCTGACTGTCTCACGGTCAAAGGAAAGCCACAAAAGTTTTCTTTCTCCAGCACAAGCATGTGGAAACTTGCCAAGCGAAGCCCAAGCATGGGGAAATGTGTGGTGGAGGGTTCACCATCTGTTTCCTAAGCTAACGGTATGGTTAGCTAATCATTTCCCTATTAGTTTTGTTTGGCTAGAAAGAAAAGTAATATCTATCAAGAAATTGAGGATCTAGACATTTATTACCTTATTGGGAGAGAGCGTCTGATTTTTGGTATGTCTATTTAGCTGCAATAATGAGCTCTAACTATAAATATGGACTGAGAAGGTATGACTCAAACTATACATTTCATAACAAGTGTCAAACCTTATAGTAACATTTAGAGCAGTAGTTGTCATGTCATCCCTTCCTACCTTGTCGTAAAAAGAAAAAAAAAAGAAAAAAAAAAGAAAAAAGAAGAAAAAAGAAGGCCCGGATTATGGTCTTAAAAGGCACAAAGTTTGGTTAAATTACTTGACCATCTTTCATGCTAAAATGATCAGAAGTTTGTCTCCTTTAAAGTTAGAGAGATTTATGTTCTTTCGATATATTTATCTCAACCACTGGGGGTTCGCCTCAGTGGCCACCCTTCCACCGTGGAAAGGGGAGGTTGGGGGTTCAAATCCCCACATTCTCAGAGGGGATTGGGGTGGGGACGATTTTATTTCAGGAGTGGGTTTCGATTCCCACGCCCTGCAAGGAGGCATGTCAAAAGTCTGAAAGTGAGTGTTAGAGTAAAATTAGAATATGACCGACCAAATATATATATGTATCTCTTGTGAGAAAAAATCTAATACGCAATGTTAACAAATCCGTATTTAATTTGAAAGTCCCTATATTTTGAAAAATTATTTCAATAAATGGGAGTACACTTCAAATGAATAAAAACTAGACTTCTATGTTAGGATTACAGAACTTTCTAATGACATGCCATGGCTCTTCTCAGTAAGAGATTTGAGGGGCATTAAAGCTCTTGATCGGAAACAAAATTGATGTTAAACAAACACATCCATCTAAAAGACTTTTAAATCTCAAAGTAATTTGCATACAGGGGATACAAGTACAATTTGTTAGCCCACAAGTGATTCGCATGACCAATAGTCCCAAAAAAAAAAAAAACTTCATTATGGTATGCTGTAGAAAGAAAGTAGAATTCTCACTCTATAGTCACAATGCGCAAACTCCTCAAATGGGCCTTTTTATTAATTGCCTAAGAAGTATAATACTATCTGTATGGAGATGTTGTACGCTATAGCATTGTACCATGCACCCTTAAGGCAATCGATCATAATTAAGTACAAAACATTGTGAAATATAATGTTATTCGCTTAATACGATTTTGTCATGCATCGGTTTTATAAAATGGTGTAACTGGCAGCAGAGTAAGTGGCTCTTTCTTGGATACGGCCAGGCCAGCCTCTTCCTCCATGCTCACATCTCCCTCCGTCATTCCCTTTGGCAATTCCCAGTCGAAGGAGTGCAAGACATTGGTGAGCGCTAGCTCGATCATTGCCATCCCCATTGAAATCCCGGGGCATCCTCTTCGTCCGGCCCCAAATGGTAACAGCTCGAAATGATTCCCACTGTAATCGATTGGACTATTCTCGAACCTCTCAGGCACAAACTCCTCAGGGTCCTCCCACAGGCTCGGGTCTCGCCCGATGGCCCACACGTTGACGTGGACACGGGTCTTTGGGTCGACATCATAGCCAAACAAGTTGAAGTGGCCCATGGTTTCCCTCGGGATGAGTAGTACAGCTGGAGGATGTAACCTCATTACCTCCTTGAGTACTAACTTGAGATATTTGAGCCTGTGAAGGTCATCTTCTACGACCCATTTCTTGTTTCCAACACAACTCCTGATCTCCTCTCGAACTTTTTGCATCGTCCTCGGGTTCCTAGCTAGCTCGGTCATTGTCCAGTCCATGAGAATTGCATTGGTATCCACTCCAGCTAGAAATATATTCTGGATGTGACCGTGAAGACGTGATTCACAAAAAAAGACACGTATATTAATTTTTGCCGTATAAACCATTTATATCCGAGAAGGATAGGAGTATTCACTTAAGAAGTAATTGAATTATATCCTGCAATATAAAGAACCTTCGAGTTTACTTCTCGATTGTGTATATGATCTACAATAGGTAATATGTAGCGACTGTGGAATGTACCATCAAGATGGCCTTGATGTTATCTTCCTTGAGTTGAACTCCCGCGAGCTCAGTCCGATCTCTCTCCATCTTCAGCAGCAAATCGACAATGTCCTCCTCCTCCTCGTTGCTCTTATATGCGTTCCGATGCTCTTCGATCACTTTCTGATAGAAATTGTCCAGCTTAAGAAAGCTCTTCTCCAACCTCGCATGGAGCCCTGTGAACCTGTCCACAATCCAGCCGAATCGAGGGAAAAAATCAGATGCCGAGAAGCTTCCCAACATCGCTATTGCCTCGTGAATCATGTCCATAAACTTTCCGTCGTTGAGCTCCATCCACGGAAACTTCTTCCCAAATGCGACCCTGCATGTAAGGTGTGCAAACGATTCAAAGTTATATATGGGCGATTCTTTCTTCGCTCTCAGGCTAGACAAGCTTTGGTTCAAATCTTTTCTGATTTTCAGTTGAGTTTTCCCGGTTGAAGCATTTACTTGAATCGAGTTTGAACTTGATAATACCTACATAATTTGGGAAGCTCTTAAGCCTAACTGAGTATAATTAAGCATAGTCAAGCCTGAACCCAGAAGACGTTGTCAATTCGAGCTCAAGTTCAAAGAAACAGGCTCAATATGGTCAAACACAAAGAATTGAGGTGAGTTCAAGTAGTAACTTAGTCGACGTGACTCAACTCGCCTCATCAACTAAACGACTAGGCCCAACCTGCAAGTGATGCTAATCGTCAAAGCCATGAACTTCTCTCTCATATTGATTGGAGTTCCGCTCCGTGCTGATTTTGCGATTGACTCGATCATTGAACCTACCTCCTCTTCCCTGACATACCGGAAGGACCGAACTCGCTTGGTGCTAAGCAAGTTGAGCAGGCACAGCTTCCTCAGCTCCCTCCAATAATCGCCGTACTCAATGAAGGCGATGTCAAGGTGGTCATAAGAGA
Source organism: Eucalyptus guilfoylei (assembly GCA_016097605.1). Taxonomy (NCBI): domain Eukaryota; kingdom Viridiplantae; phylum Streptophyta; class Magnoliopsida; order Myrtales; family Myrtaceae; genus Eucalyptus; species Eucalyptus guilfoylei. The sequence goes on along the minus strand of CM027861.1, from coordinate 23,211,335 downwards.
GGCGTCCTGTGCCGAGTAGCCGTGGGCGGCTGCAACAATCGAGGTCGTGGATCTTGAGGACCTCCCTGGCAGCACCGGGGGAGGAGATGATGATTGTGGGTACACAGCCGAGGTGGATGAGCATGACGGGGCCATACTGTCTAGAGAGTTTCCATAGAGACTGGTGAGGCAAGTGGCCGAGCTGGTGGAGGTTGCCTATGATGGGGAGGGGTGGAGGCCCTGGAGGGAGTTTCTTCTGCTTCTTGGTCGTTGTAGTCATGGTCTTCGTTGCAGTTTTGTTTTTGTTGTTGAAGCATTTCGCGAAGAGGATGAGGAGAGGAAGGAACAGAGAAAACCATGTGAGGAGGATGAGAAGAGCCATTATTGGGATGGTTATGGGCTGTGAAAGTACATACAATTTGAGCTTGTTTGGGATGGTTAAATAGTGTGAGGGGTGAGGGTGAAGGCCAATATAAAATGGATGCTGAAGAATCTGTTTATAGGAAATTGGCGAAAGTGACACTTAATATTTGCTTACCCTAAGGCTACTAATTGATAGCGTGATTGCATTGATATGACGTTGACGCAAAATAAAATAATATAAAATAAAGATATTGATCCTTAATTGAAATCTACCTCTTCATCCAATCGAAGTTGTTTCGACATTATTAGCTAGAATGGGTCTTCGAAAAAAAGGGTATATGATTGACATGTTAAATCCTTCAATTAAAAAAACGACCTAAAAAATCCATGATCTCCAAATTTTGTTGACAAAATTCCAATAAAGCACATTGCTATGTTGAAAAGAAATTATGAAAAAACGGACGAAGAGGATGATTTAAAAGAGTCAACATATTTCCCATATTGTGATACTTTATAGATATTTAGGTTAACAAAACAACGTAAATTCTCAAACTGATGTACTTATAATAAATTTATCTCAAATTAATTTTTTGATTACAAAAAAAATCCAAAACTGATATATTTATAATAAGTTTATCCTCTTTTAGTTTATGTTAAATTTTACTGTGCAATTCCCCAGGTTCGATGACATGTGACAGTTAACGGATGTACCAATTTGGTGTTTTATCCTTTGTTTGTTATATATGTACTAGTTTGTAGTTTTTTATTATATTGATTCAATCTAATAAAAATTTAACGGAGAATAAATTTGTCATAAATGTACAAGTTTGGAGTTTAGTAGTCAAAAATTTAGTTTGGGATAAATTTAGTATAAGGGTACCAATTTGAGGTTTTTTGTTATCAAAATATTAGGTTGAAGTAAATTTATCACGAGTGTAATCATTTGTGATTTTTCTTGGTATTAATCCTAAATATTTTTCCACTTAATGGACTTTTTTCAACATGCAAACACTTAAACTCAATTTGATAAAGTTTTTCTTTCAACCCCTGGAAAAATTCATTAATTTTCATTAGATTACTTTCTTCTTAGGCAAGTAAACAGTAGAGTCTAAGTCAACTCCGAGCCGACTCCGAGCTTTCCTCCACTTGAATAATTATCGTTAAAAATTTATTTGAGAAATTCGACTCGAGCTCGGTCGAGCTTGATTTTTCACCTTCAAGCTTGACTGAATCAGCCAATAGTTTCATTCAAAACTTGAATCGAACTCAAATAATTTTGAGGACAGACTCTAGTGAAGGAAAGTAATTTCTTTTCCACTAATAAATAAAATCAGTTCATACATCACAATCTCCTCATTATACTCGATACTTGATTTAAGCTCAATTAATTAGACTTGATATTGACTCGCGAAGTAATTGGAGGGTTTGTACTCGAATGGACTTATAAAAGATAAGATGGATTGGGCCGCTACATAGAGTTTCAACCACAGCAAAGTGAAAAGCCAAAATTTAATTGCATCTACTATACGAACTACTCAAATGAGATAAAACCCTCCAAAGTAAAAAAATTCACATGAATTAAGATATGGAGTCAAGTCGCTCGAGGAGCTTCACTTATTACCACTCTTTCACGACACTTCCCAATAGAGTTCCTTTTTTCCTTTTCGGTTAGAGCACTTCACACGGGATAAATGTGGTAATCTTGATTCAATCACTCAACCCTAAAACGGATATTTGGAGTGCTAAAACTTAGTACAAAGAGACATTTAAGTGTCAAAAGTTATGAAAGTGTCACTTTTTTGAAAAATGAAATATCTAAGTGCCAAATTTAGCGAAGGTGACCGGAAATTCTATGTGGCAATTTTTTAATAATATAACTTGTTTACGTACACGTCAAAGAGCTGAGTCAGCAACGATTCACCAAAACGATGTTCTTGTCTTTTTTTGAATTTTATATTAATTTAATTAAAAAAAAGGCCCTTGCCACTTGCAACCTCCACCTTCCTCCTTTTTTTTAAATATTTAAATTTAATTTTTAAAGTTTATTTTTTAGTATTTATATTAATTATTTATTCATATTAGTAGCACAACGACGTTGCTTTTACATTTGTCTAACGCAAAACAACATTGTTTTGCACTTGTCTAGCCGGAAAATTGCCACATCAGTATTTTGGTTGGATTTTTGTTGTTGTTGGTACTTAATTGATCAATTTTGCTTTGATTTTGGCACTTTAGTGTCGTTTTCGTAACTTTTGATAGTTAATTGTTCTTCAGTGTCAAGTTTTGGCATTTCAGATGTTATTTTCCAAGCTATTCCTCATGATTCATGAGGAATCATGATACCACCAAACAAACACAATGTAAGTGCACGTCATCTTCATTAACTGGGACGAAAACTAAGTAAAATGGATGTGATGGAGATTATTGATTGTTAATGCAAATGAGTTACAATAGTATCGGTGATCCCTCTACTTTTGTTCGATATTCAAAACCGTCCGTCTATTTTGTTTGTTCAAAATGGGCCCGATACTTTTTAAAAGTATCGCCATCCGTCTTTGGTGCCATTCCAACGAAGAATTGTTGACATGGACTTGATCCTGATTAAAAAAAAAAAAAAACGATGCGGATCTTTATTTTTTGGAAACAAAGACGAGTTTGATTTGAAAGGGATTAGTGAACTTTATTTTTCATTTTTTAGACATCTCTCTCTCTCTCTCTCTCTCACACACACACACACACACACACACACACACATAATGGTAGCGCCCCTCGGGTAACCCCGTCATAGTGGTCGCACGACTCAGCTTGAAATTTCAACCGGCGTTGTGCCCTCTGTTTCTATGCGTGCCTGCAGGATTTGAGGCCATTGTCATGGTGGTCGCCGTTGAAAGGCGACCATCGTCGGCTTGCGACTGAGATTAAATTGAGATGGCAAGATCCCTGCGGCGGTGGCGGTCTTGCAACCACCGAGTCCCTCGTCCACTTTTTGGTTTTTTACTTTTGTGACCACATCAGCAAAAATAAGAATGGTGAGATGTGTTCGCAGATTGCCACCTCTTTTTCTCGACTGCCAACTCATCACTCTTGTGCAAAGTTTAACCTAAGTATAACAATGACACTTTTTATAAAGTAAGGACCATTTTGGGAAAAAAAGAAAAAGAAAAAGTGACTGAGGGATGGTTTTGAATTTCTGGTAAAAACTAGGTGGACCGCTTGTGCCATTTCACCAAAATACAATAGGGTGGTTTTCGTGTTGCCATGAGCCTAAAAATAGAAGTAGATCCTTGTATTGTATAAATAATAAATATCGTGGGATCAAACATTATAAAATGAATGACTAAAGGGCTCATGTTTAGTTACTTAAGTTTGACATACTTTGTGTGAAGAGGCATCTTGATTACTAGCAACTTGATGGGGGCTATGGTGATGCACTTGCAAGCCTCAAACCTTCATATTGCAAGTATAGTAAAGTAGTTATAACTAAAACTAAACATTAGATAATGAGAATGTAATCCTAATGATAATGCCTAGAGGGAGTTGATGATTATAGTTGCCTTATCCACCCTTTCTTCAACGGAATTTTTTTTTTCTATATTAGTTAATATGTTGTCTCGGACCCAAAAAAAAAAAAAAAAATCTTGTCCCGGAAAAGGTACAAGCACTAAAACGTTAGAAACTTACCTTTTGATAATAAAGTTATTAAGCAAATTGAAAACACACGTTATACTTATACAAAAAAAAAAAAAAGAATAGTAAGAATTTTTCCAAAGCCGATGAATCTTAATATAGAACAGAGGTAAGAATTTTAATGTGCTGGGTAATACGTTCACGCAATAGTAAGGTTTCATCTACGGTATTAACTATTGATACATCTAAAATTAATAGCATCTATATGTGATTAGCGACTTTTTACTAATGCAAGTAAGTGTGAATGCATTAGCTAATTTTTAAATGATTATGATTTTCGTTTTTTTTTTTTTTCCTTTTGTGACATACTGCCTACAATTAATTCTATGGGTCATAAATCTCTTTCCTTTTCTAAATCATGGCAACTGGCATATGATCGGATCCATTTCAACTATTAATCAATATATACCAATGTTGATTCCCTTGTCCGATTTAGTGCAAGATGAAATAGATCTAGGTAAGTATTCTATGGTACAAGTAGTTGCTCGACTCAGCTTTGTTGTTAGATAAAGAGTGATCAAATGATCTGGGGGCCCAAAATTGAACCCTGACCTTGGGCTTGGGCCTACAGAAGAACCAAACATCTCCATGTAAAGCCCATTAACTTCCATGCCCTCAACGGTTTGTAGCAGGCTTTGGAGAGATGAAACACGTCAAAGAGGAAGAAAATACAGACAGCTGCATATGATATATATGTAGATTGACGACTGATGATGAGCCAAGATCAGGACAAGTGGTATGCACGTAACCTGGCAAGAGAAGAAGGAGAAACAGAGAAGGCCAGGTCGGTCAACTAAAAATGCTTGGACACATTCCGTTAAGGCCCATCCATGTGCTTTTTAATGTTATATCCAGCTTGAAGTGAGTGGGAGTTGGCAAAGAGTCAACATCCCCCACTTTGAGTCTTGTCCATGAGACTCCAGAGGGCATTTTCTGTTGCATAAAGAATGACACACATGCTAAACAGCGATTTCATAACAACTTTTGATCATATACGATCTTGTAAGAGCTATTGACCAATGACATTGGATTACAATGATTTCTCATTTGATCATAACCGGGTAATTACTGGGACGATGGCTCTTCAAGGTCATTGTAAGAAAGTTGTCTTTGCAGGAAGACTAAGACAACTTTTTTAGATTTCATAACAAAATTTCTCCATCAAGATTGTATGCGATTTTCTAGAAATCAAGGGCCTGGGCATATGCCTCAGCTATGAGTTTTTGTGATAACACTCCTTATGTAAAAGAAAAAAGCCCTGGATAACTAGTCACTACTAAGCAAAAATTTTCAAACCTTCTATTCCACAAATCGTCATTCAGTGATGTTTATTTGGGATTTGGAGTTTGGACCTTAAAAGGCATGAATTCTCATTCAATTACATGGCCATTGTTTAGTGTATATGGTAAAATTATTTGCAGTTCGTCCTCTTCCAAGCTTAAGAGACAGATATTCTTTTTAATATATTTGTTTCTTATTTTACTTGATCACAAGTATGCTTCAATTTAATAAAAGCTAGACTTCTACCCTCGATATGACCAAACTTTCTAATGGCACGCCACAGGTGGTCTTGAGGGGCATTACCCTCTTTCTCGGGAGCGTCATGACCTTAAAAATTTTCGATGTTGGATTAACATATGCAACTAGAAGACTTTCAACTCTTAAACTAATTTGGACTTCAGTGGATACAAAAATCAATTTGTTAATAAAAAAGTGACTCGCTCAATTGATAATCTTTCTTCTCTAGTCACAGTTCATACGCTTGATCATCATCAACATGGTGTACAATGTTCCAGTTTGAGTGCGATTTTGTCACACATTGGTTTCATGCGATGGCCTAATCGGCATCAGAGTAAGAGGCACTTTTTTGAACACGGTCAGGCCAGGCGCTTCCTCCATGCTCAAATCTCCCTCTTTCATCCCCTCCGGTAATTCCCAATCGAAAGAGTGCAAGACATTGGCAAGCGCCAACTCTACCGCTGCCATCCCCATCGAAATCGCTGGGCATCCCCTCCGGCCCGCTCCGAATGTCAACAACTCAAAATGATTCCCCTTATAATCGATCGGACTATCCTCAAATCTCTCCGGCACAAACTCCTCTGGACGCTCCCAGAGGCTTGGGTCCCGCCCGATGCCCCACACGTTGACCTGGACACGGGTCTTTGGTTCGATATCATAGCCAAACAGCTTGAAGTGGCCCATTGTTTCCCTTGGGATAAGTAGTACACTTGGAGGGTGTAGCCTCATTGACTCCTTGAGTACTAACTTAAGATATTTGAGCTTGTGGAGGTCGTCTTCCGCGACATGTTTCTTGTTTCCAACACAACTTCGAATCTCTTCTTGAGCTTTTCGCATCACCCTCGGGTTCCTGGCAAGTTCGGCCATTGTCCAGTCCAGGGTAAGTGCACCGGTGTCCACTCCACCAAGAAATATATCCTGAGAGTACACATGAAGTCACGATTCATTAAAAAAATTAGTACATCAATTTCTCGATGACGTTTTTATGTCCAAGAAAGAGGACAGAATATTCATTTTGGAAGTTCTTGAATTGTATGGCAGGAATTAGACATTCAAGTTTGTTACTCAATTGTGTATATGATCTGCTTTGGGGAAAATGCGAGAGATCCTACGACGTACCATCAGGATGGCCTTGATGTTATCTTCCTTGAATCGAATGGTCGCGAGCTCAGTCTGATCCCTCTCCATCTTCAGCAGCAAATCGACAATGTCCTCATTTTCCTCGTTGCTCTTATTTGCGTTCCGATGCTCTTCAATCACTTGCTGATAAAAAGCATCCAAATTGCGAAAGGTCTCCTCCATCCTCGAATGAAGCCCTGTGAACCTGTCCACAATCCAGCCGAATCTAGGGAAAAAATCGGATGCCGAGAAGCTTCCCAGCATCGCCAACCCTTCGTGAACCATATACATTAACCTTCCATCGTCGAACTTTGTCCCCTGAAACGCCTTCCCAAATGCGACCCTGCATGTAAGGTGTGCAAACAAGTCAAAGTTACTTGTTGGCGGTTCATGCTTGGCGATGAAGCTGGACAAGTTTCGCTTCAATTCTTTTTGAGTTTCCTTGTTGGAGCATTGGCTAAAATAAAGATTGAATCTTGGTGATAGCTAATTAAGCAGGGTAGCTCGTAAGCCCAATCGAGTCTAACTAAGCATAGACAGGTCCAAATCTAGAAATCATGGTCACTTGAGTTCAAAGATCCAGGCTCAATATAATGTCAATCCTCGAAGAATTGAGTCGATTCAAGTAGTAACTTAGTCGATGCTACTTATCAACTACACCACTAGGCCCTACCTGCAAGTGATGTCGGCTGTCAAAGCCATGAACCTCTCGCTCATATTGATTGGAGTTCCGCTATTTGCTGACTTTGCAATCGAATCGATCATAGAAGCCACCTCCTCTTCCCTGACATACCGGAAGGACTCGTTTCGCTTGGTGCTAAACAGCTCAAGTACGGAGATCTTCCTCACCTCCCTCCAATAATCGCCGTACCCAACGAAGGCGATATCAAGGTAGTCATAGGAGAGGCGTCCCGTGCCGACCAGTCGAGGGCGGCTGCAGCAGTTGAGGTCATGGGTCCTGAGGATCTCCCTGGCAGCGCTGGGGGAGGAGACGATGAGGGTGGGGATGCCACCGAGGTGGACGAGCATGACGGGGCCATACTGTTGGGAGAGCTTCCACAAAGATTGGTGAGGCAACTGGCCGAGCTGGTGAAGGTTGCCTATGATGGGGAGTGGTGGAGGCCCTGGAGGGAGGTTCTTCTTTTTGTTGTTGAGCTTTTTCGCTGAGAGGAGGAGGAGGAGGAGGAGGAGAGGAGGAAGGGAAAGAGCAAGGCATGTGAAGAGGATGTCGAGAGCCATTGTTGGGATGGCGATGTACGCCGTTGAGTAAGTTTGGGGTGGTTAAATAGCGCGAGGGGTGGGAGTGAAACTTAACGCGAAAGAATTAATGGAAGAGTCTGCTGCCGAAATTGACCAGAGCATCTTGCGGGGATGACTTTTCTTTATTACCTGGGAAGAAGAAAATGGTGGACTCTTTAGGGTGGAGAGAAAATTGGGGGTAATGTATTGAATATATCACCGCCTATCTCTCGTCACTCTTCATGTTTTGATCGAAAGGCTGTTCAGTTTCTAACGGAAGCCGTTTTGGCACACATATCTTTATTATTATTTATTTAAACATGTATTTTCATATATCTAAGGTATGTCAAGAGTCTCCCCAATGGCCACCTTTCCAACTTGAAAAGGGGAGGTGGGGGGTTCAAATCCCCACATTCTCAGAGAGGGTTGGGGTGTGGACGATTTCATTTCAAAAGTAGGTTTCGACTTCCACGCCCTGCAAGGAGGCATGGCAAAAGTCTGAGAGTGAGTGATAAAGTAGGATTAGAGTATGACCGACCAAAAAAAAAAAAAGGTATGTCAAGGGTCTTGTTTTAAGCTTACGTATAAACGAGTTGTAATTGTTTCAAATAATAAAGAGCGAAGAGACTTTTCTGCAAGTAAAGTAGTGTATTCATCTCATTTCTTAAGAGTTTCTATTGTGAGAGTGTTATCAGAGTTGTGCGACTCTGATATTCAGTATAATGCACTTAACATTATCCGTGAAAGCTACAATTTGGAGTTGATTATTCTACCCTTAGGCTGCTAATTAGTAGCACAATTGCATTGATATCATGTTGATGTCAAGAAGGAAATCAATCCTTAATTTTAATGTACAGCTCCGTCCAATTAATTAAAGTTGTTTCAACATGCTTAGCTAGCATTGGGCCCCAAAAAGTAGAGGGCATGCGATGTCATGTTCAACTTCTCCAATCATTAGGAAAACCTTAAAACATACATGGTCTCCCAATTTTGTTGAGAAAATTCCAATAAAGACTTTGATGACGAGAAATAGTCAAATAATGAGCAAAAAAGATTACTTGAAAGAGTCGACACGTCTCATTTGGTCTTGTTTTATAGGTGTCATGTAGGGAAAGGTTCCTTTGTCAAAATTCAACAATTTGAACTCATGCTTTTTAAACTCATATTCACGTTATAAAATAAAATAGTGACCGTGTCGAAGCAAGCATCCACACCATTTTCACCTTTATCGATCCAGTTTCTCATTTGACAACCACCAAATCACCATCTTCCCCTCTATCTTCACTCTCATTCTGTATTGCTCCTTGTCCTTCCACTTATTGCTTACTTAACGTCCTTCCACTCGCCCCGCCAGCTACTGTCAAGGGTGAGGTCATTGGCCATCGCCTCCAACTAATTGCTGGTCATTGCCAAAGCCTAGTGACTAGTTAGAGGAGGAAGAAGAAAAGGAAAAAAGAAAGAAAATAAAATAAAAATAAATAAATAAAAATATTATTAAAAATTATCCATATTAATACTAATTGCGTTATATAAGAAGGTGGATGTTCACATCAATTATTTTCGGCCAAAATAAGTTGGATATATCAATTGGAAAAACATGAAAATATTTATAATTCAATTGACAAAATTAAAAATTTTATGACCGAATTAGTAGAAATGTAATATATTTATGATTTTTTAGACAATTTTCTGGAAATTTTTATTGAAATGACTTTGGCATATACGATTGCATCCATTATAACCGTTGATGAAAGATATATGGATGTCGATTTTCTCGTTTGATTTCTAGTGCACAATGAAATAACATACATGAATGTTTTATGGCTCGAGTTGTCGCTTGACTCATTACGGGCCCCAAAATTGAACGTAGACCGGGGGCTTGGATCTACCAAAAAAAAAAAAAAAAGACAATCGTAAGCCCATTTACTTTCATGCCATAGTTGTTCATCACATGTTTGGCTTCGGAAAGAGAAAATGCCTGAACTAGTAGTCTGATAATGCCACTCCGCACCACGTGACAAGACGTACCATTGTCAGAATCCAAATCCAAAACCATAACTATCCTCATCGATACAGATGCACCTCGTTTGGGTCAAAACTAATGGCCAATCTCCACGTGGGGCTGCAAGAAATGCATTATTGCGTCCATCGTCCACTTTGCAAATGTGTTCTGTCAGAATAATTATCCTTCGTTGGAACAGTCTACGCTTGCATGGTGTGAGGTTTTATGGGCCACACATCTGGCAGCTGCTTTGCTTCTTCTAGTCCTCCAAATGTCAGTTAATTTCGAACGTGGCGTGAGGACCTTGTCAACTTGTTGCTACTTATTTTCTGCATTTATCCCGGCCCGCCAAAAAATATTGTTTGGCCTAATATAATGGGAGAGCGATCCCAAGATGAATTCATCGTATTCTCTCTTCCATGGAAGTCCTGTACCTCATGAGTCATGACAGAATATCACTAGAGGACTCCATATCCCAGCAATATTTATGTACTTACACATGGAGTTAATGAGTGAACTAGATATATTAATTTCTTCTTTTAAAGTTTGGTTATCTAATCTTGTAAAATTTGTCCACTAATTTGAAGGGCACTTAATATGCTATTACCCATATCATTAAAATCTAAGTTGACTAAATATTTGCTCCAATAATTACCATGTGACACTTCACTTTGAGTCTATGATTGTTACATAGAGGTGGCAATCCTATTTAATGAAAGCTGTTGATACGTCTAAAATTAATAGCATCTATTTGTGAGTAGGGACTTTTTAATAATGTAGGTAACTTTGAATATATTTCGTAATATTTACATAATTATTTTCATTTTCATTGTGACGTAAGCTTATGGCAACGTGTGAATATTGCCAAGACTCTGATCCATATAATTGGATCCATTCCAATTGTTGATCAAAACATATGGATGTCGATTTTCTTGTCTGATCTAGTGTACAACGAAATAAATCTAAATTAGTACCTTATGGCACAAGTGGTCCTTTAAATAAAGAGTGATCAAATGATCTGGGGGCCCAAAACTGAACCTTGACGATGGGCTTGGTCTACAAATAACCCAAACATCTCCATGTAAAGCCCATTAACTTCCCTGCCCACAATGATTTATTATAGGCTTTGGAGAGATAATAGACGTTAACGAGGAAGAAAATACAAACACTTTGTTGTATTTAATAATTACGTAAACGTGTGATGATGAGCCAAGATTAGCATAGCACCAATTTGCATGGAATCTGGCAAGAGAAGCAAGAGAACCGGAGAGGTCAGGTCATTTACTAAATCCTGTTAAGCGTGCACGCATCAAATAGAAACTTCAACAATTGGTGAACATGTCCATGGCCGAATTCAAGAGTAGGTCATGGTAACACAACAAAATATTGATTTATTATTACTGGTAACTTCATCTTGAAGTGAGTGAGAGTCAGCATCGCCCAATTATCTTTTTATCCATTGTTTGACTATATATGCCTACTTTGCGCATGCAAATAAACTCCAGATGGCATTTTGTTGTTGCATAAAGTATGATACGGATCAGGAAAATTTCCCATTATATAGCAATGGCGTATAACAGCCACATGAGGCTTTTGAAGGTTATACAGTAAGAAAGTTGTGGGGGTAAGAATAATACAAGTGCCAATACTTTCGTATGGTACTCATTTAAATGCCATAATTTTTTTTTTCGCTCATTTGAGTGTTACAAATTTAAAAAATCGATCACTTGAGTGCTACTTTTAATTTGCTCCACTAAAAAAGCTGATGTCGTCGCACGGAAAATATTATTTTAATATTTTAAATATTTTTTTGATTTTTATTTTTTTGTTTAGGGCAGCAAGGGTCATCGGGTACCCTTGTTGGCCACGAAATCCTCTCGCAATTTGGATGAGGGCCACCTCGCCCTCGGTTGTAAAGGCCTTGGGCGAGCCCTCAGGGCCTCACCAATGGTTGGTGAGGGCCCTCACTACCTCACTCTCACTGTGAAGGCCTTGGGCGACAGCATTAGGGCCTCGCCCATAGCCGCCCAAAGCCAGCGAGGGCCCTCATTGCCTCGCTCTCACCATGAAGGCCTTAGGTGACAGCCCAAAGCCGGCGAGGCCCTGATAGTCTAGCTCAAGGCCTTCATGAAGGGGTGGGTTTCATGGCTGGCGAGGGTCGCCGGTGACCCTCACTGGCCCTAAAGAAAAAACGCAAATAAAATTCAAAAAAATTCAAAAAATTCATTTAGGACATTTAGTTGGAAGTGGCACTTAAGTGAGTAAAAAAAAAAAAGAGTTCTGGCACTTAAGTGAGTGCCGTACAAAAGTTTTGACACTTCTTTTGTTATTTTCTCGAAAATTGTCTTTGCTGGAACTCTAAAACTTCTCTAGAATTCATAACAACCTTTCTCCAGTAGGATTTTTCGCCGCTGGTTTGTGCAAATAAAGTAATATTGGTTTTGTTTGTCCAAGAAAAAAAGTAATATTTGTTTAGAAATCCTAGATCTTTGTTACCTCATTTGGAGAGAATTATAGGTTTGTAACGCACTAGTGGGGTTATAATGACGGACTTTATACCTATAGATGGACTGGATGGTTATAACCAAAATCAAATATTTTATTATGGTTGTGAAATCCCTTATTGTAACTCTCAGAGGAATTTTGTGATGATCGCCTTTCTCCACTATATTGTGAAGAAAAAGAAGGCTTGGCTAAGTACTCGCTACTAAGCAAAAGTTTTCAATCCTCCGATTCTACAAATCACTATTCACTTATGTAAATTTATAATTTGGAGTTTGGATCCTAGAAGGCAAGAATGCAAGTGATAATATAATTCTTTTTGCAGAAATTAAAAAAAAAACAAAAAATCTTAAAATTTTCTTGATTTATTTACTATAAGAGGGATGAAGACATATGGTTATCCATGACAATAACCTTGAAAAGAATGATTGTTGAAGAAATAAAAGAAAATGGAGAAATTTGATTTCTCTTCCTTAATCCACTTTTTTCTTAACGTATTTTTATTCAATGGAAGATAAAATACAACTTTTTGTTATCTTGGGTGGAGAGAGAGACACACTCTATTTATATAGTGTATCAGTATGTGCCTTCCATCAAAGTACATTCTATCTTCATAAGAGTGACATCTTTTCATAAAAATTATGACTTCTCGTAAGACACCTCTTCATAAGAGTTGCATCTCTTCGTAGAAGTTGCAACTTCTCATAAGAGGATGCAACTTTTTATAGCCAATGCATTTTAGCACTTAAATAAATATTAAATCACTAATTAATAATATCATGTGGGCCACAATTATTCTTACAAAGAAGTATCATTAAATTACATGACCATTTCTTATGAAAAAATATGCTACTCCTTCTATTTTAAGTTCGACAGATTGATATTCTTTTAATACATTTACTTCTTGCGAAAAAACAACTAATATGCAGTTTTGGTAAATCTGTATTTAATTTGAAAGTGCCTGTGTTTTGGAAGAATAATAATTAATTATGAGTATGCTTCGAACGAATAAAGCTATTTTACTATTCTCGAATGGCTGAACTTGCTAATGACACGCTACAGCTCATCTCAACGAAGGGCATTACCTCTTACTTGAAAATTTTACATCCTAACAAAATGTTAAATGTTGAATCACCTCATGCAAGTAAAACTGTTTTGTCAGAATTTGTCTGTCATGAAATATCTTTTATCGAAAGTCGTCCTTTGACTTTTATTTAAGGAAATCAGGATTTTGTGCCAATTCCGAATTAAAAAAATTGTTATGACTAGATCTATCACCTAAAGGGAAATGAATAGGTGATTATGCAGAAATAAAATAATTTCAAGAAATATTGCTGCGAATTAACTTTTGGTAACCGAGGGCTTTGCAACCAGATCTTACTGATATGTAATTCTATCACAAAAAATAAGGAGAGAGAGAAAGAGATAGAAAATTGCACACGAAAGATTATAATGGTTCGGTTTTTCAAACCTACGTCTACTCTCCCGTGCTACAACCTAGTGGTTGGATTCCACTTAAAAGAACTAGTAAGAGATTACAAGATCTGACCTATGACAACTCAAGCTCGTATGTATCACTTCTCACACACTCTCAACCTCTAATTGATTATACAGTTTCACTCATAGAGACGAATGTATATAATCAAAAAACACTCTTTAGACTTTGGAATTAAAAGTTTCGATTCTCATGAATGTGATGCTCCTTTTAGCTTTAAAACCTTCTTTTATACTACTCCTATTCCAAGTTGACCATTGGACATATCTCCAGGAAGACAATCCAGCTAATTTATCCGTTGGCCTGGTTCTCACCAAGAAGGTCTGAATGCTTCAACATTGTTGAGGATGATGCTTCTTATAAATTCTACAGCCCATACAGCAGTTTGAATTTTCATAAGTCGAGTGCTTTCATTTGGAAAGAATGTTTTGCCTCAAGTAAGTCGTTCTAGGAAAGTTGAATCTTTGAGAGAGATTAGGAAGACTTTCCTTTTGGAACTCCTCATAAATAAGGTAAGAGATCCAATCAATCGCCACTAGCTGTTGCACAAGTATATTCCATCATTCCTAGCTGTTGTACATAACAAATAAGGAAGGAGTTAATTTCGCCACAACTCTAGTTCTGACTAGCAATGTTTGATCATATCTTATAAGACTTTTCATCTAAAAATACTTGTCATAAAAAATAGAGTCTTTGAGTTTTGTCAATCTTCAAAATCACTTAGGGAATAATTTCTCAACAAAAATCACAGGCAAAAGGAATTAGCACCTTCAACTCAAATTGAATTATACATATTCAAATCACGCTGAAATTTAATTGATGACAATGCCTTGAAAAGATATAGACTTGATAAAGTAATCAGACGTGAACAAATTTTGTTGGAATTTAATTGACGACATAACCTAAAAACGTAAAAATATTATATTAGAATTTCATCAATGATGCAAATCTGAAAACTACATCTAAGGAAAATAAAGTACAATGCAGGAAAGAAAAGATAAAGATAATAGATTTGCTTGATTTGTGTGGTGGGTTTTTTCTAATGGATGGTCAAACCATCTGGACCACCTGGAATCATACCAGAACCGGCAATCCCCAAGGAAATTGGTCTGGTTCTCGCTAGTTCCAATAATTTAGAACCGGCAATTACTAATCTAGTTCAACCACCCACTTTGACCGGATTGGTATTATATATATATATATATATATTTGAAATATGTCTCGAGTTTAAAACTATTGAACAAACACGACCCAAGTCTATTTACATATTAACCTCGTAGATCAAAGTTCAAGATTGGATCTTGCATAATGTAGAAACCTCATCTGTATTGGTGTTGTGATCAAGAACATAATTATTTCCTTTTACGAGTTCAACTTAGTGAAGAAAGAAGACAAAAAAAGGAAAGTCAAGTTTGTGGGCTTTGTTGACCGAATTGGATTTCTTCAGGCAGTGGACGTATGCAGTGTATATATAGGGATAAGTACAATAGAAGTCCTAAAACTTGTAACGAAAATGCAATTGAGTCCTAAAACTTGTAAAAAGTGCAATCAAGTCCTAAAAATTAAATTTAAAAACTAGAAAAGGAAAAGCTAAAATTTATTTAAAAAACAAAACAATTCAAAAAAAAAAGGCAAGTCGCCGGCCCCTCCGGCGATGGGTGGTGGCGGAGGAATGGATGAGCAATGGATGTTTAATATCGTGAAAGAGAAAACAACTACTGATTTGATGAAAGCCCTATCAGATATGTATGAGAAGCCCTCTGCGAGCAATAAGGTCTGTTTGATACTGAAAGGGCTAGTAAGATCACCTAGAGGGGGGTGAATAGGTGATAAAGAAATTTTTACGAGACTTCAAAATAATTTGCTAGCAACATAAACAATAGTAAACAGTTATATGAAGTTGTAAATAAAAATAAGGAGTTTAAGGGAGAGAAAATAGAAACACAATATTTATAGTGGTTCGGCTTAGATCAAGCCTACGTCCACTCTTCCGCGCTGACAGCCCACCGGTTGGATTTCACTAAGGATCAAAAGAGATGTTATAGTCTTATGTCCTTGACTTTACAGTGTAGAGACTCTACTACTGTGACATCCCAAATTTCACCGACCTTCATTAGTGTAATTAGATCATTAGGAACTTAGATTAATTAGATTGGGCCAGAAAGTGAACCCGATGGATCGTGAGAAAAGTGTGGGCTTGAGAAATAAGTGGGCCACACGAATTGGACTTGAGAAGTCTAATGAGAGATTACGGGCTTGGACTTGGCTTGAAGCGGGCCAAGGTTCGGAATTATCAGATTTGTAGATTTAGTTTAGTGGGCCGGATTGTTATAGATTAAGTTTATTGGGCCGGAAATGAATATTTAGGCCCGAGTGATTTTATTTTATAGATTATAGTTATGATAACTTGATTAATGTTTATAATGCTAAAATCAATTGCCAACTTGAGCATTTTTGTGATGAATTCTTTATAGACTAACATTCTAACATTGACTAGTCGATATGTTATATATATGTCATGACTTTGTATAATTATAAAAGAATTGAAATCAAGTAGAAACAAAAGGAAATTAATTGAAAAACATTAGAGACTAAATGATTTTGAGTGACAAATTGAATTTGAGAGAACAAACTTGGAGGCCACAACATCACTCTCTCTCTCTTTTCTTCTTGCATGCGACACCCACGGATTTCTTTCCTCTAGAAACCGAAACCATCAACTCAAGGAAAACAATCATTAGCAAATTTCATCATTAGTCTAGCCTAGGGATTAGCTTTGTAGACCTATTTCCCCCTTAAGTTTCGTAACCCTCTCTCTCTCTCCATATAAAACCAAGCAACCCACCTTCATCTTCTTCTTTCTGTTTTCTCTCGGTCGAGCAGTGAAGAACCAGAAGCAAACCAGCGATTTCTTCTTCTTGCATACGAGATTTTGGTGTTGATCTTGAAGCATCTTTGTGTTGTTTAGTAGCTGAAGCAAGGTAAGGAAAGATACCACTCTAAATTAAAAGTTATCCATTGTTTTGTCAAGAAAGCTTGCGGATCTAACCAAACAGTGAAGGATTTAGTTTGTAGTTGCTGTTTTGTGGTTAATCTAAGCTGAGTAAGTGTTAGATTAAAGGTAGAAGCCATTGCATGTTGTTTTTGAGCCTTGCATGTTTCGAAATCCAAGTGTGAGTATGCTGTTTTGTTGAGTGAAGTGATGAAATGGATGCTGAGTGGATGGATGTGGTGTATACTGTGATGAGTGAACTCACGGATGCGTTTATACTACGAGCCGAGTTGTGGATTTGATTATTTGTTAGAGAAAGACATGCCGAAGGTGCCTTAAGTTACCGTGATCAGGCATTGAAATATTGTAGAAGAAGTTTGTGAAAAGATAAGTGGTTTAGTTGGGTTAGAAGCAAAGGAAATCGTGTACCTATTCTGTTCTAGGTGAAAACGGTTATGGAGTCTTCTGTTTGTATTTATTTTCTTTATGTATGTTAATGGAAATAAGAAAGAAACCACTCTACATGATAGAAAATCTATAAGATCAAGTTATACACGTAGCTATAACCATATGAATATAAAAACATAGAGATAGAAGTGAATTTAGTAAAACTAGTAAACTGTTTTGTGAGAAACGGTTTGACCTTTATTGATTATACGAATTTTCTGTAATTACCTAGTTAGATTTGGACTTCGAATCCTTAATGGAAATTGTAGAAAACATATTAAGGAATTACGTGTCAAAATTTGAGATTAAATAGATAATATTTGGCTAGTGAAATAATTTTCTTTGTAGATAAAGAATCTGGACGTCGGTACAGGGTGTTAGTAAAGATTATAGCAATTGTTACTCTTAATAAAGCGACATTCAGACTTAAGTTTCATCACGGAAAATGTCAATATATGTCTCTAGTTTAACATACTAAAATTTGGTAGCATTTCGACAAGAATTGATATACCTTCTGTGTTCGAAACCAAAACTGTTCATTTAGCTAGTAAACTGTCTGGACCCGAGAACGTATATTAGATGCTCTGTCTTTTATATTAGGCTTTTGTGATGCACGTAGAACCTAATAAACCTCACAATAGATGTTAGTTGTGTAAAATTAAGTCTCACATCTTATTTGAGATATATAAGTGCATATAGTATCATGCGTGTGCAATGAGTGCGGTGCATAGTGCTTAATTATGGGATAAATATTTGTTCGACATGGAATGGGACATGTAGTAATGGGTTTTATCTTATAATTTGGACACGCGCGTGTGCTAGGTTCATGAGAGTTAGATATATTGTTAGATACTTTGGAGTCTTTTCTTTTGCATACGATAAATGCATTAATCAAAGGTGTGGTGGTGTGAAACGTGTGCATAAGTGAGTGAATGAACCCATCAGTACAGAGATACTGGTGATGCCCCCAGAAGTTTGGGATGCCCTTACTGAGTGGTCTTGGATGCCTCGGTAGAGAGATATCGAGATGCCTCGGAGTGAAATGCCCTTGTGTGTGATCAAGGATGCCTTAGTTGTGTGATACTAAGATGCCTCGGAGTGAGATGCCCCTTGCTGAGTGGTCTTGGGAGGACCTCGGTTGTGTGATACTGAGATGCCTCGGAGTGAGATGCCCATGATAGAAATATTGTGGAAGTTTGGATGAGGTAACTTCCGAAAGTGACTCGATCGGGCCAGTTGAATTCCGGTTAGTGATTGATCGAGGGTGGATCATATGCTCACTAAAAATAATTCTATTTGGCGAGTGAGTCCATTTATTATTGTTGCATTACATCTTGATATGAGATTGAGTTTGAGAAAGGTAAGCATAGAAATGGATGCTCATAAGGTGATTATATATAATGTGTTAATATCCAATTGTTTATGCTTGTGATAACTTCATTTAGCATCTAAATTGTTTGATGATTCTCTTGAAATATTGATGGCTGTGGATTGTTTAAGTTAGAGTTTTATCATTCTTTACTGGGCAAGGTTGTTTGCTCATACCTTACATTTTCAGATTGATAGCATGGATGTACCGCCAGTAGCTCGATATAGGGCGGTAGTGAGTCTTGATGTTTCTCTTCATGACGTGTATGATCCCGACATTGACATGATTTTCTCTAAATATGAGGCGACTTTATGGCTGGATGACGGTAGTGCCGTCTTGATACCGATGACGTTCGTTGCATGATTTATCAACCATGAAGGGGAGATATTTGGACCTTTACCCTTTGGAGCAGGAGGACTAGGAGGACTTGGAGCGGGTATGGACGATGCCTAGACGCCTTGGATCACGTAGAAGCTGACTGGCTTTTGTTTTTCTTTTGTTAGATGCGGGCTTGTGTGGGAACTCGTGGAGTAGACACCCTCACCCTTTATCCCTGACTTTTGTTACGCCTGACTTTTGTTATGTACATGTTGTATATATAGGCGATGAACATGGAAAGAGTCCAGGTCGATAAATTTTGTAAGCCCTGATGATGATATGAAGAAATGAAGCTTCTCGTGTTCTTGTTTATGTGCATGAATGATTTGGCCAATGCTTGAATTGAAGGTAGAGTGATTGTAAGATGACCTCATAATATAAACTTGAGATTTTAAATAATCCATGTTATACATGCTAACCTTCAATGGTAAATACTATAGATTATCTAAAGGAGATTACAAGTTAGGCAAGAAGATAATAATAATAATAATTCCGCTTGCGCTTAGTACGTGACGCCCTGGGACGTCACAACTACACTTCTTCAAAGTCTTACAGGTATTTGCTCTCTCTTTTGAGTACAATGAAAGCTTAACGATTGAAACAACAAAGAACTAAGAGCTTCAGACTTTGTAATTTTTCTCTCACGCACACACTCGTATAACTTGATCGTTTTCCTTATATACTCCTTAATGCGGTTACCGTTGGCACTTTCCAAAGGAGTTCTTCCAATCTACCCATTGGACAGAATCAATCAAGAAGATCTCGAGTCATTTAAGTAATGTGATGATAGTCCACAAAATCTTGCTTGCCCATACAACCAGGATCTAGGTTTCCATAAGTAGAACCTTCCAAGTATACTTCACTTTTCAACAGATCTTGATTATTTGAATTGATTCCAAGAGTAATTGATCTTGATGTGCTTTCTCCAGCCGTAGGATCTTCTACAAACCAAACGAACCGAATCTTAGAAGATAAACTCGCATCTGAATAAATCTTCTCTTCATCGGTCTGGAAACTGTCAATGAAGGTAGATTTTGAGTCTTGAGTCTTGAGTCTAGAGTCTTGAGACTTCGACGATAGAGTCTGGAGTTCGACAGACTTTAACACTTGAGTCTAGAAGTCTTTAGACTAGACTAATGGAAACATTATGTCAACTTCAAAACAATAAGGGAGTTTTCTCCAACAATCTCCCCCTTTTTGATAGTGACAAAACTTTCTTGCAAATTTGAAAACTTTTGTCTTGCAAAATAAAACTTAATCAATACATGATAGCTTATAAAAATAAGTTGATTAGGACTTGGATAGCATCAATTCTGCAACCATAGAAAACATGTTAGTCCTGCAAAATAACCATCTATCCACCATCAGTATCTCAGGCTAAGTTATTGCAAGCATCAAAGATTCAAACCACAGCAGCAGTCAAAGGTCCAAGTCCAAAGTCAAAAGACCACAACCAAACAACCAAACAAAAACACCAAAGTCTAAAAGTCATAAAAACATAAAAAAAAAAGAAAGAAATCTGCATGACTTCTCCCCCTTTTTGTTACAGTAAAAAGTGGAGCAAAAAGTGTTGAATGAAAAGAGTGGTGTGAAAATCATGGCTGTTTTGGCAAGCGAACAAGCTGTAATTCCCCCATAGAGCTCACTGTATTTTCAAGCTTTCCAATAATCTCCTTCAGTTACTATAACTCTTCACCCTTTACATGATCTTGCATTTGAGTCTTCAGGGTAGATAACTGGTCTTGCAACGAAATTGAAGTAGCCAAGAAAGCCTTCTTGAGATCTTTTATCTCATACTCCAAACCATATTGACCCTTCTTTAAATCAAGCAGGACATCCATTATTCATGAAAAGTCCGCTGAAAGTGCTAATGCAGCACTGGGTCCAGCTGAATCCGTTCCTGGAGTCTTGAGATTGGAGGGATCTTCAGCAGTTCGACTTGGAGTGAATGCCTCAAGGTCTGGTTCTGGATGGTGAGAGGCATACACGTCCTCTGGATCTGCTGCAGATCGACTAACATTACTAGTTAGAATAGGTGAAGAAATACCTCGTTTTTCAGCAGCTCCTCCTGTTTGTGTGCCTTTAGGTGGAGAAATAGATTCTTCTTCCTGTTCTGCTTCAGCAAGTGAGTGATGTTTTCCTTTCCCTTTCTCACCAGCAGTTCCACTCCTTGTCTTTTCTGAGTTGCTCGACAAGGATACAGCCAATGAGCCTCTTCTTCCTCTTCTTCTATTCTTCCTTCCTCTTCTTCTTCTTCTCCTCTTCCTTGATCTTCTTCTTCTTCTTCTCTTCTTCCTTCATCTCTTCTCTCAGTCTCTTCTCCGGTCTCGCAAAAGCTAACAAAACTCTTCAAATTCCTTAAGGCTGAAAGAGTCATCTCGTCTTCATCTTCTTCATCTTGCAAGATTAGAGTTCTCTTCCTCTTTACAGGTTTAAGCTCTTTCAATCGCATCTTGGTGACCATTTAAAGCCAATCACCATTTGAGTAATGCTTGTCAAACACAAAGGTGTAGGAATATGAATTTTGAAATGTCTAAAAAGACGTGTGATAAGAGCAGAATAAGGGAGTTATCTATTGTCTTTTACCACTATCCTGTACATGTGAAACATGATGGTGTGCGGCAGAGAGAATTTGTATCTAGCATCGATGGCATACATCAATTTTTCCTCAGAAGGATGTTGATTTTGGATGGATGCAGTTGATCATGATTTTATGCAACAAGATGTTGGAGGCATTCATCCTTGAGTAGGAGATCTTGCCTTCAACAAACCTGTCTTTTACCAATGCCAGTGTACGTGAGCAACGGACACACTGATTAGTTGGAAACACGCTCTTTCCACCCCAATCAAGTCAGCCAAAGTGTCCATATCCACCAAAAACTCCTTATCCTTGACTGTGAAAGAGAAACCGTTTGCGTCCAAAAAGGATAGATTCGAATAGAATTAGGCTGTGAGTTCAGGATAAGCAATTGTAGATTCAGAACAAAAACGTTCCAATTGAAGAAGTGCAAACTTCTCCCTCAAATTTACTTGCACTGAGTCGAGAAAATCAAAATCAACGCTTCTGGGATTCATAACTCCTCTCTTCAACATATTCGAATAAACCTTCTTGTGGTTTTTCGATCTGAATAGACTCGATCCATCGCCATCCACATTTACAGCCACTCCTGTTTTAGGCTGGAAATGTGTGAACATTCGTTCATCATCGTCCTATCCTTCTGATTGATTAGCCGTGCCAAAACGTGGGTCACTAGGAAAGTTAGCAAATGCCTTTTCAGCCAACCCTTTTTCTGCAATACCCATCTTCTCCATATTGCGCAAAAATAGAGTTTCATTCTTATAGCCTCTCTCTCTCAGATATTCATCAATCAAAGACATATCAGTACCTCCTTCTTTCAACTTAGAATAAAGCTTGAAAGCAACATTAGGTGTCAGCGTTCCTACAGGCTCAACTTCTTCCAAAATTTCTTCTTTTGGTTGAGTTAGTGGAGGAGACTAACGCTGTTGGGAAGGTTGTTGTTGCATTGGTTGCTGTGGTTGAGAAGAATCTTCTTTCTTGGTCAAATCGAAATGTGTAGAACTCTCAGGCATGTGTCGTGGTCCCCTGCTTGCGATTCTCGAAGACTTTCTTGAAGACATTGTCGCTTTAAGGGAGAAATTCTCAAACTTGCTCAAAAATGTGAAAACTTTTTGGAATAAACTATAGAGAAAGTGAGAGCAAGTGCGATTTTTTATTCTAGGGTTTGAGAGTGAAAACGAAGAAGACGAATCTCAATAGTATATAAAGCAAGTAAAACGGGGTAAATGAATCGTCATAAAATAAAACTGCCTTTTTGAAAATGAATAACTGCATTTTTGAAAATGAAAAACTACCTTTTTGAAAATGAAAATTACCATATATTCAAAAACTCGAAAATGATAATTTCTAACAATATAACAATCAATTAGCGATTAAAAAGTAACCGTACATTGTCAAATTTTTATCTAAAAAGATTAAAATGCTAGAATCGAAAGAACTTACAATCGTAACTCTTAGTTATTCTAAGTCTGAACATCTTCAGACTTTACCTCTGAGTCTTGAGCACTTCCAGACTTTACTCGATAAAAGATGTGATGTTCAGTCTAGTGCGAATAGACTCAAATAGGCTTTTCTCCAGTGGCTTTGTAAATATATCTGCTAGTTGATTCTTTGAATCAATGAACTGAATCATAACTTCTCCATTTTGAACATGGTCTCTAATAAAATGATGTCGAATCTCTATATGCTTTGCCTTTGAATGCATAATTGGATTCTTTGTGAGATTTATGGCGCTGGTGTTGTCACATTTGATCTCGGTGCATGATTCTTCAATTCCAAAGTCTCTTAGTTGTTGTCAAATCTACAAAATTTGAGAGCAGCAACTTCCAAGAGCTACATATTCTGCTTCAGCTGTTGAAAGAGCTACAGTATTTTGTTTTCTTGAAAACCATGATACCAACTTGATGTTTAGAAGTTGGCAAGTACCAGAAGTACTCTTTTGATCCACTCTGCAACCTGCTAAGTCTGCATCTGAATAACCAAGGAGAGTGAAGTCTCCTTCTTTTGGATACCACAGCCCTAACTTTGGAGTTGTTGCAATGTATTTGATGATATGCATTGCAGCAGTTAAGTGCGATTCTTTGGGATTTGATTGGAACCTAGCACAAATGCAAACATTAAACAAAATATCAGGTCTAGATACAGTAAGATAAAGAAGTGAACCAATTATGCTCCTGTATAGCTTCTGGTCTACACTCTTTCCATCTTCATCTTTATCCAGCTTTGAAGAACTTCACATAGGTATTTCAGTTTTTTTGCAGTTTTCCAATCCGAACTTTTTAATAAGATCTTTTGCATATTTCTCTTGGTGAATGAAAATTCCCTTCTTCAATCGTTTGACTTGTAATCTGAGAAAGAAAGTTAATCCACCCATCATGCTCATCTCGAATTCATCCTGCATAGACTTAGAAAACTTTTTGCACAGATTTTCATTAGGTGAACCGAAAATGATATCATTAACATAGATTTGAACTAGTAGGAAATCTTTACATTCTTTCTTAATGAACAAAGTAGTGTCTAATTTACTTTTATCAAAACCATTTTGAATTAGAAATTTACTTCACCTGTCATACCAAGCTCGATGCGCCCGTTTTAATCCATAAAGAGCCTTTTTCAATTTAAACACTGAGTCTGGCTTTCTTGGATCTTCAAAACCAGGTGGTTGTTCCACATATACTTCTTATTGGATAAAATCATTTAGGAATGCACTTTTTACGTCCATTTGGAATAATCTGAAATTTTTATAGCTAGGAAAAACAAGTAATAATCTAATTGCTTCTAACATCGCTACTAGTGCATATGTCTCGTCATACTCTATCCCTTCTTCTTGAGTATATCCTTTGGCTACAAGTCTTGCTTTGTTCCTTGCCACTTTTTCTTTCTTGTCCATCTTGTTCCTGAAAACCCATTTAATTCCAATAATAGACTTACCTTTAGGTTTAGGAATGAGTTCCCAAACATCGTTGATGCTGAACTGTCGAAGTTCGTCTTGCATAGCTTCAATCCAACTTTCATCAGTCAAGGCTTCTTCATGCCTTTTAGAAACAAGTGCTAAAGCACTAGACTCTTCATGCCTTTTGGATCTGGTGCGAATTCCTTCATCAATGTTGCCAATGATGAGTTCCTCGGGATGACTTGACTTATGCTTCCAATTGCTGGTTGGTTTGTGAGTCTACTGATCCTCTGTTTCAGTTGAATCTTCTGATTCGTCTTGTTGTTGAACTTCAGGAGTCTGAGCCACTTCGGGAGAAGTAGACTTTGTAGGATTTGAAGTAAATTCAGATTCTTCAAGTTGAGTCTTATTCATTTGATTCTTTATTGAGTCTTGAAATTTGACATTCATAGATTCTTCCATAGACTGACTCTTCTTGTTGAATACTCTGCAGACTTTGCTTGAGGTTGAGTAGCCAAGAAAAATTCCTTCGTCTGATCTTTCTTCAAACTTACCAGTTCGATCATTTACGTTCTTTAAAATAAAACACTTGTACCCAAACACATGAAAATACGAAACAATTAGCTTCTTTCCTTTGAATAACTCATAAGGAGTTTTCTCCAGAATATGCCTTAAGAAAACTCTGTTAATGATATAACAAGCTGTAGAAACTGCTTCAGCCCAAAAACGAGAAGAAATATTACTTTCAATTAAGAGAGTTCTAGCCATTTCCTACAAAGATCTATTCTTTCTTTCCACAACTTCATTATGTTTTGGAGTATATGGAGATGAGAAAACATGCTGAAAACCAGAGTCATCACAGAATTTTGCAAAATCTTGATTTTCAAACTCACCTCTATGGTCTGTCCTAATACTTGAAATAGTATAACATTTTTCATTTTGTAGTTTCTTTGCAAATTTTGAAAAATAGGAAAATGTTTCAGACTTACTTGCCAAGAAGAATACCCATGTAAAACGTGAATAATCATCCACGATTACTAGGTAGTATCTCTTTCCACCAATACTTTGAGTTCTGGTTGGTCTAAAAAGATCCAAATGCAGAAGCTGCAAAACTCGATTAGTAGAAATTTTGTTTATAGATTTGAAAGAACTTATAACCTGTTTTTCCAAAACACATGGTGTACATAAGTCATATTTTTTATACTTCAAGTTGGGTAGTCCACGACAAAGCTTCTTTGATGAGATCTTGACAATTTGCTTCATGTTGATATGCCCAAGTTTTCTATGCCAGAGGTTTGCTTTATCTTGAATGGATATTAGACACTGAGAACTTTCTGGTTTTATATCTAGAAGATAGATATTCTCATGTCTTCGTCCAGTGAAAGACTGAGATAAATCCTTACTAGTTCCCGAACAAATACCTTCTTGGAAGTTAATTTTGAATCCGGTGTCACACAATTGACTAATGTTGAGTAGATTGTAATTCAGACCTTTCACCAAGGAGACATTGTTAATTGTGAGATTTCCAATTTTTACAGTTCCACATCCAACAATTCTTCCTTTGCTATTTCCATCAAAAGAAACTTTTCCTTCTTTTATTTGCATAAGCTTTATAAAACAACTTGAATCTCCTGTCATGTGTCTCGAGTAACCACTATCCAAATACCACTTTATCTTTTTCTTGATAGTGACCTGCAATTATAAAAAGAACTCAAGCTTTCTTTGGTATCCACATTTTCTTGGGTCCAGGGGAGTTAGTGCAATATACAGTCTTTGCCCATTCCTTCTTAACAGGTCTCCAAACCATATGACATTCTTTCTCAAAATGTTCTGAGTTATTACACTTTGAACATTTGAGAGCACTTCGACCAACATGTTTTACAAAATGATTTCTGTAAATGTTTTTGTAGGTTTTTGTTTGATTCTTTCCTTTACCTTTGGAAAATTAATTAAAGATATAGTTTCTTGTGTCATACCCAAACCGGATTTGTTAAAATATGGTTTTTGAATTGAAAGAATCCTTTCCAACTTCTCAGATCCTATTGAAAACTTTTTTGTAATATTTGAGATATCATCTTTTAAGAATATATTTTACTTTGAAATAGAATCTGCATTTTCTTTTAAATCAATAAAACTTTTGTCTAGATTTTCAAACTTTTCTTTCCAAGAGATTTCTTGTTGCTTCAGTTTGGAATTTTCCCTTTTTAGTTCAGAGATCTTTTTAAGAGAGGTTTTAAGACTAAGACAAAGTTCATCAATGTACTTCAAGACTTTAGCAGGAATTTTTAAATTACTAACCTCGATTTCACTGTTTGAGTCTGAGTCTGAGTTTGCCATTAAACATATGTTGGCATACTCTTCATCACTTTCCTCACATTCTGTATCACTCCATGTTTCTGCTTTGAGAGCCTTCTTAAATTTCTCAATCCTTGCTTTCTTTTTCTTCAATAGAGGGCAGTTAGGTTTGATGTGTCTTTTTTTCTTACATTAAAAACAGACCACATCTTTGTTAATCTCCTCATCCTCAGTTGATCTGTTTGGAATTTTTGAGAGTCTTGCTTCTTCCAGTTAAATCTTATTCACTTTCTATTCACTTTCCTGAATCTCCTTATCATAAGTGCCAGCTCTTCATCATCCATGTCGTCTTCAGAATCTGTATCATCAGAATCATCGTTAGATTTTAAAGCAATTGACTTCTTACCTTTGAGATCTTCTTCCTCATTGAGTTGCTCCACTTCATATGATTGAAGTGTGCCTATGAGTTCATCAACGGTCAGTGGCATGATCCTTTGGGTTTCTCTTATTGAAGTCTTTACGTTATTCCAATCTTTGGATAGTTCACGCAGCAATTTATTGACCTTCATTGGTCCTGAGATTGGTTGTCCCTGATATGATAGACCGTTTACAATTTTTGTGAAACGACTAAACATGTCAGTAATGGATTCTCCTGGTTTCATCTTGAAGGCTTCATACTGTCCAAGTAAAATATTGATCTTTGTTTCTTTTACTCGATCAGTTCCTTCATAAGTAACATGCAACCTATCCCAGACTTCTTTGGCTGTTTCACAAGATGAAATTCTGTTATATTTGGTAGGAGATAAAGCACAGTATACAGAGTAGATTGCTTTAGCATCAAGAGCTTGTCTTTTGGTTATTTCTTCTTGTGCCATTTCGCCAGCGTCTACAACTTATTTTCCTCTTTCTAAGACTGATTCAGCTTTAGGAATGATTCATTTTTCTACCACATCTCATTCCAAGGGATCTTTTGATCTTATGAATGCCTTCATATTGTTTTTCCAAACATTGTACTCCTTTCCATCAAAGTAAGAAGGTCTGGGGTTGCTTTGGCCTTCAACCAAACCTGGAGCCAAAATACTAGCCATAGATCTTTAGCTCATAAGTAAAAACACTTCAATAAAACGAGCACACGAGCTTTGATACCAATTGAAAAGGCTAAGATCACCTAGAGGGGGTGAATAGGTGATAAAGAAATTTTTACGAGACTTCAAAATAATTTGCTAGCAACATAAACAATAGTAAACAGTTAAATGAAGTTGTAAATAAAAATAAGGAGTTTAAGGGGGAGAGAATAGAAACACAATGTTTATAGTGGTTTGGTTTAGATCAAGCCTACGTCCACTCTCCCGCGCTGACAACCCACTTGCTAGATTTCACTAAGGATCAAAAGAGATGTTACAGTCTTATGTCATTGACTTTACAGTGTAGAGACTCTACTACATTTCTTCAAAGTCTCATAGGTGTTTGCTTTCTCTTTTGAGTACAATGAAAGCTCAACGATTGAAATAGAAAAGAACTAAGAGCTTTAAACTTTGGAATTTTTCTCTCACGCACACGCTCAAATAACTTGAGCGTCTTCCTTATATACTCCTTCATGCCATTACCGTTGGCACTTTCCAAAGGAGTTCTTCCAATCTACCCGTTGGATAGAGTCAATCAAGAAGATCTCGAGTCATTTAAGGAATGTGATGATAGTTTACCAATTCTGCTCGCCCATACAATCAGGATCTAGGTTTCCATAAGTAGAACATTTCAAGTATACTTCGCTTTTCAACAAATCTTGACTAGCCAAATTGATTCCAAGAGTAATTGATCTTGATGTGCTTTCTCCAGCCGTAGGATCTTCTACAAACCAAACGAACTGAATCTTAGAAGATAAACTTGCATCTGAATAAATCTTCTCTTCTTCGGTCTGGAAACTGTCAATGAAGGTAGACTTTGAGTCTTGAGTCTTGAGACTTTGACGACAGAGTCTAGAGTTCGACAGACTTTAACACTTGAGTCTAGAAGTCTTCAGACTAGACTGATGGAAACGTTTTGTCAACTTCAAAACAATAAAGTAGTTTTCTCCAACAGATGCGACGTCTGTTTAATTTGAAGATAAGCAAAGGCGCGTTAGTTGTAGATCATATCAATGAATTCAATATGATTGTTAGTCAACTGAGTTTAGTTAGGGTTGCCTTTGAAGATTAGATAGGTGATTTGATTCTATTATCCCCATTACCTGTTAATTAGAATACTACTATTACTGATGTTAGTAATTTCTCTAGGTCAACAAGTTTGACGTTTGATGGGACTCGAGATTTAATTCTGAGCAAGGACATCCGTAGAAGAGAATCTAGCGAACTTGTATATATTACTTTAGTAGGTGAAAATAGAGGAAGATATAGAATACATGGTAGCAAGAGTAGTACTCATATGAATAGGCGTAGTCAGCTAGGATTGGTGTTGTCGTCTGTTGGAATTGTGGCAAGATGGGCAATTTTTGAAGAAATTGCCTTAAGTTGAAGAATGAAAATGGTAAGAGAATTATAGTTGATTCTACAGATGATGTTGCAGTTGTAGCTGATAATGTTGATTACGTTTTGTCTGTTATTGATTATTCATCATTTGATGAATGAACTATGGATTTTGGCTGTTCTTTTCATGCTACACTAAATAGAAACCGGTTTACTACTTAACAATACATGGATAATGGTAAAGTGCAGTTGGAGAGCAACCTAAAATGCAATGTTATCAGTGTTGGCAATATTAGAATAAGAATGTATGATGGTATTGTGAGGACATTTACTGGAGTGAGGCATGTTCTAGAGTTGAAGAAGAACTTAATTTCCTTGAGTGCTTTGGATTTAGCTGGGTATCAATATATTTTAGAGTGTGGAATTCTGAAAATTTTTCAAGTTGCTTTGATAATTATGAAAGGAATCAAGCACAGTAGCATGTATGAACTTCAAGGTGAGATAGTGACAAATTTCGCCGCGGAGACATCGAATGCATTTGTTCGAAAGTCTGAATTGTCGCATATGTGTTTGGGGCACATTGGCGAGAGAAGCCTGAAAGTTTTATGTGAAAGAAATATGCTATGTGGTTATAATGCTAACGAACTGAATGTATGCAAGTACTATGATTTAGATCAATGACGAAAAGTGTAGTTTAGTATTACTGTCAAAGAAACCACGGAAATTACAAAGTTAATTCACTTGAATGTTTACAAGTTGTTGTGATTTCCTTTGAAGAAAAGTGCTAGATATATGCTAACAATTGTTGATGACTACTCGATGAAGACGTGGGTGTTTGTGCCTAGGCATAAGTTTGATGTTATTGTCAGGATTATGCAATTGATAGCTTTGATTGAAAAGGAGACAAGTAAAACGATCAAGCAGGTGCGGACTAACAGTAGCATGGAGTTTTGCTTGAAGTTGTTAAATGAATTCTGCATGAATGAAGGCATAGTGAGACAACACACTTATGCCAATGAACCAAAACATGTCGCGGAATTGATGAGCAAAATGTTATTAGAGACGATCGATAAAATGCTCTCTAGTGCTGGTATAGTTATGAGATCCTAGTAGATGCGCTTAGTATGGCGAGCCACCTGATAAATAGATCCCCATCAACTGCCATTGGATGTCAGACTTCTGAAGAAGTGCAGTCAAATAACATTGCTGATTATTCTATTCTTAGAATATTTGGTTGTTTATGTTATATTGGAGTTAGTGATGGTAAGTTCGATGGAAGGTAAAAAAGTGCATGTTCCTAGGCTATACACAAGGTGAGAGGGGTTATCGGTTGTGGTGCTTGGAATAAAATTCACTTGTTAGTAGTAGAAAAGTTATGTTTGACGAGTCTCTAGTACTTCTGGCTAGGAGTGTTTATGGCAGTATTTATACGGATATGAACGGTGTTCAACTTGAGGTGGAGTTGCAACCAAATACTCCTGAGGTAGCTAGTACAAGTACTAATATGGTAATTGACACAGATGATGTTTGTAGCTAGGTGGAGCTTATGGAGCCAATGGTTGCTATAACTGTTGAAATTGACAAGATGCGTATTTGATCTTCTGATAGATATGGATGCAACAATGATTTTGTTTTATCTACGGTTAAGGAGGTTGAGTCGAAAAATCCCTGCAGAGCAGTTAAAGGTGCATGTGGAGTTGGTATTCTAATGAGGTCCTTGGTTATGGCGAAGTTGAAGTGAGGCTTGCACTTGGATAAAATCTGTAGTGGTTGAGCCTATTGGGGACTATGGGAGAGTAGCAACAAAGTTTGAATTTTAGCGAAGCGATTGCAACTTGGCTCGAACATGAGTCAAGGTGGAGATTGTTAAAATATATCTCGAGTTTAAGCCTATTGAATGAACATGACCCAAGTTTATTTGCATATTAACTTGGTAGATTGAAGTTCAAGATCGGATCTTGCATGTGCGGAAACCTCATCCGTATTGGTGTTGTGATCAAGAACATAATTTATTTCCTTTTACAAGTTCAACTCGGTGAAGAAAGAAGACAGAAAAAGGAAAGTCAAGTTTGTGGGCTTTGTTGACTGAATTGGATTTCTTTAGGTGGTGGATGTATATATAGATTTCAAACTTGTTATTGCTTGAAACGTGGCTTAGTTAACCAAATCTTATTAGGATTATATGAATTTTCCGAGTGCTTAAGCGGTGGGCTATCTTCGTGGGTTTGTTCGTGAATTACATCCAAGAAGATACAAATGTTCAAGCCGATAAAATCTTGCGAGTTCAAGATTTGTAAATTTTTTTCGTGAGATTGAGAGATTATTTTGCGAGAAGTTATGAGGCTAAATACTACGTACGTTATTAGGTGTAATTGGGGCTTGGGAAATACTGAGAGTGTTTGAGTGACTCGAATATGCAATCTTCATTGTATTGCTTGATTTATAATGAAATTTGTCGTTGCTCTCCCCATGGACGTAGATTTCTACGACCAAACCATGTAAATGTAGTATCCGATTTATTTTTTTCTTCTGTCTATATTATTGTTTTTTTTTTGGTCAGTTTTACTCTATTCCTACTCTAATCTCACTCTCACTCTCAGACTTTTGTCCAGCCTCCTTGTAGGGCGTGGGAGTCGAAACCCACACTTGAAATTAAATCCTCTCCACGCCAGCCCCTCCTAAGAAAGTGTGGATTTGAACCCCCCACGTAAATTTTAGGGTTTTGTTATTGTTTGATCGCTTGCTTTTTGCAACACACACACAATTTTCCAAAAAAAAAAAAGTAAAAAATAAAACCCTAAAATTCCTAATTTGAAGCTCAACACTCATTGAATGAGTGTTCGTCTCGTCTTACTTTCACTTCATATGAGTTATCTTTCTATCTCTCATTCATGGCCTTGACTATTAAGGTTAATGCCCATCAACTCATAATCTTGACTCTCAACTTTCAATATAAGCCCAATCTTTTTACCGATCTTACAATTAAGACTAGGGAAATTCTTTGCTTTTGCCTTCACTTTGGCTTGCTTGAAAACTTTATATTGAGTGTATGAAACTTGTTGGAACTGGTTTTTATAGATCCATCCGAGAATCAGACCAAATTGGTAGTCTAATTCTCAAGTGGATTAGTGAAACCAACGAGTAGTTCTTGATTCAAATATTTTGGAATCCATCTTTAATATGCGATTCCCAATTCTAAGGGCCGGATCATGCTCACCCCAAAGCTGTCCTCTACGGTTACCTCCGTGTCCCTTTGCTCCCGACATTCTGGTACCCATGATCTCTTGGCACTCTTGTTGAGCAGTCATTTTCTTTGGAATGCGTGTTAACTGCATAATGACCTTGTTCCGGTGGTTGCAGCCTTTTAACATGTGTCCATTGGTTACCTGACGAATGCAACTTCCTGGCTACATTGGACTCACGATCGCGCTTTGTCCTGCCACATTGACTTTCGCCGTTTGCGATCTCGAAAAGGAGATTGCAACTCTTTGCCCTTCTTACCCCTAGAAATTTTGTTGGTCAATCTGACCGATTTGCTGCCTCCCGCTCATCGATGCTCATGCTAACAGCAGTTCGTGTCGTTATTCGTCGACGGCTGATCGATGGCCCCTGTCACCGTATGTCCGTCTTAGTCTCTATAGCCATCGACACAACGATAATGTCGTTCATCAGCCACGTGGTCTCATGCTCGTCAATATAGATGGCTTGTTCATTTTCTGGTGTATACAAAAAGTCTTTGAACTCTCGAAGTAACGTGCACGCATGGGATACATATACAATTTGTTAATGTACACGTGACTCGCCCAGCTGATGATCTCTCCTCGATGATCACAATGCACAAATTACTCAAACGGTCTTTTTATTAATTGCTCTAGAAGTAATATACTCAACGAGTCTCCGTTATATATGGAGATGTTGTTTGCTAGGACATTGTACCGTACAACTTTAATACGCTTAATCATAATTATAAGCATAAAACGTTATGAGATATGATGATTTTTTGTTTGACGCTGATTTCGTCATGCATTGGCTTCATGCGATACCTTTACTGGCAACAGAGTGAGAGGCACTTTTTTGAACACAGCTAGGCCAGCCCCTTCTTCCATGCTCACATCTCTCTCCGTCATCCCCTCTGGCAATTTCCAATCAAAGGAGTGCAAGACATTGGCGAGCGCCAGCTCAATCGTTGGCATTGCCATCGATATTCCAGGGCATCCCCTCCGTCCCGCTCCAAATGGCAACAACTCGAAATGATTCCCCTTGTAATCGATCACACTGTCCTCAAACCTCTCGGGCACAAACTCATCTGGACGCTCCCATAGGCTCGGGTCCCGCCCGATGCCCCACACATTCACCTGGACACGACTCTTCAGGTCGACATCATAGCCAAATAGTTTGAAGTGGCCCATTGTTTCCCTTGGGATGAGTAGAACAAGTGGAGGGTGTAGCCTCATTGTCTCCTTGAGTACCAACTTGAGATATTTGAGCGCGTTGAGGTCATCTTCATCAACCCATTTCTTGTTTCCGACGCAACTCCGAATCTCCTCTTGAGCTTTTTGCATTGCCCTCGGGTTCTTGGTGAGCTCGGCTATTGTCCAGTCCATGACAACTGCACCGGTGTCCACTCCAGCTAGAAATATATCCTGAGAGTGAACATAAAGTCATGATTCACCAAAAAGACAAGTACATCAATTTTTGCCGCTGTACTTATCCGAGAAAGAGGATGGAGTATTCATTTAAGGAGTTCTTGAATTATATCCTGCAATATGTAGAACCTTCAAGTTTGCTTCTCAATTGTGTATACGATCTACATAAGGTAATAAGTAGAGATTGTATGATGTACCATCGAGATGGCCTTGATGTTATCTTCCTTGAGCCGGATCCCCGCAACCTCAGTCTGATCCCTCACCATCTTCAGCAGCAAATCGACAATGTCCTCTTGCTCGTGGCTCTTAGTCGCATTACGATGCTCGTCGATCACCTTCTGATAGAAAACGTCCAAATTGCGAAAGCTCTTCTCCAACCTCGAATGGAGCCCCGTGAACCTGACCACAATCCAGCCAAATCGAGGGAAAAAATCAGATGCCGAAATGCTTCCCAACATCGCCACTGCCTCGTGAATCATATTCATGAAACTCCCTTCTTTGAACTCCGTCTCCTGAATCGCCTTTCCAAATGCGACCCTGCATATAAGGCGTGCAAACAAGTCAGAGATTCTCGTGAGCGATCAAGCTTGGCTCTCAGGCTAGACAAGCTTTGGTTCAAATCTTTTCCAGATTTGAGTGGAGTTTCTCTAGTTGGAGAATCAAGTTCGAACTTGATAATAGCTAAATAATTCGGGCAGCTCGCAAGTCTGATGGAATCCAATGGAGTATAGTCAAGTTCGTACATAGAACTCATGGTCAAGTCGAGCTCAAATTTATAGAATAGACTCAATATACTGTCATACCTCCGAAGAATTCAAGTAGTAACCAAAGGTGGCAAATGGATTAAAGACCGACTTTTTAACTCGCATTTGGCGGCTTGTGAGTTAGTTAAAATTTTAAATATAGGTTGTTATGGGTTCATAGTAGCAAAGCCCAACTAGATATGGATTTTATGGATTTACAGCATTATACTCATTTTCGATCAATTTATGGCGCTCAGCGTCAAACAAGTCATTCACGCTTTTCGCCATGGCCATGTCTCCTACTTCCTTGTGATGAGTGATTACAGACATTTATATAAATTGTCGACACACCATGTTCTCTTTCCGCATTAAAATTCACCAATCCGTTTTTGTTCATTAATTTAGCTTTTATATGGTCCTGTGATCTTTATTAATACACTTGAAAAGTTATCAATTCGATATATACATTTCCCTAAGCACTGATTTATCGACCCTTGTTTGAAAAAATATTATTATTACGTGTTTATAAATGTAGGACTTTAGACGAACGCGGCTGGCCCTCGCCAAAGCAATTTGGGCTAATCCTATAAGCAACCGATGAGCCACTTTTCCTTATGATCCTCAAGAGTTCGTAACAGACGAATTTCATCAAATCCAAAGTCGAAATTCTCTTTCCTACATACTCTATTGCACAATCATTCCCAAATCATCAAGTTTTCTTTTTCTTAATTAAGTGATGCCCGTCTATATAGAATTTCCAAAATATCATTCCGGAAACAACTCCTACTTATGCGAAAGATAAAAACAGTTTTATTATTAAATTTCCCTCATCAGGAGAAATAATTTGCGTGTTATCGTAGTTTCGTCAAATTTTTTTAGTAATTTCTTATTCGCTAATTTTTTCAATGTTTAATTTGTTTTAAATCAGATAGTTTTTTACAATAAGTTGTTTTCTATATTTAAAGGGAAAAACTGCTAATGATTGGATCAAGTTCAAACAGGATTGGGTGTGACTTGTTAAAATTGTATTATAGAAAGATGGATCAATATAATTAAATAGATAACTTACTCGACTCGACTCCTCAACTGCACCACTATATCCTACCTGCAAGTGATGTTAGCCGTCAGAGTCATGAATTTCTCGCTTATATTAACTGGAGTTCTACTCTTGGCTGGCATCGCAATCGACTCGATCATAGACCCCACCTCCTCTTCTCTGACGTACCGGAAGGACTGGACTCGCTTTGCGCTATACAACTCGAGTACATACAACTTCCTCAGCTCCCTCCAGTAATCCCCGTACTCGACAAAGGCCATGTCGAGGTAGTCATAGGAGAGGCATCCCATGCCGACTAGCCGTGGGCGGCTGCAACAATCGAGGTCGTGGGTCTTGAGGACCTCCCTGGCAGCTTCAGGGGAGGAGACTACGATGGTGGGGATGCTCCCGAGGCGGATGAGCATGACGGGGCCATACCGTTTGGAGAGTTTCCACAGAGACTGGTGAGGCAAGTGGCCGAGCTGGTGGAGGTTGCCTATGATGGGAAGAGATGGAGGCCCTGGTGGGAGATTCTTCTTTTTGTTGTTGAAGTTTTTCACTGAGAGGAGGAGGAGGAGGAGAGGAAGCGAAAGAACAAGCCATGTGAAGAGGATGTGAAGAGCCATTGTCGGGGGATGGTCGTGTGCAGTGCAAATACTTAAATTGTTGAGTTAGTTTGGCGTGGTTAAGTCGTGTTAAATACAAAGTGGATGCAGATGATGATTCTTTTATGATTATCGACAAAGACAAAAAAGGTATGCTTTTGAAAATATGACAGAACAAACGGAGGAAGACAATTTGCCCGCAAGAATAACTGGCGCTGACGATCCAACCAATGGTTTTTTTCTTCAGTGGTGGAAAGTAAGCCTCAAGGCCCACATTCCTAGATGTCAACCTTCGATAAATCGAAGCTACCTACTAGCTACAGACTAACTTTTTCTAACTTTTTTCTTTTGGCCGAAAATAGAGCATACAAAATGTACGTATTCTCTCTAATCACTGTAGAAATTGGATCGACTAAGTGAACCTTTTCGAGCAATTATATACTTAAATATGACTAAATAAAAGATCTTTAGTTCTTAATTATAGTGTTCCTCTCAAAATTCAAGCCTGAGTTTGAGTTCGAAGTACAATTTAGTGACCTATTAAATCAAGTGAAGTCAAGGTCAAGTTCTTGAAAACTTTATCTAGTTAAGTTGGAATTTGTAAAATTGAGCTTGGAGGGTGCATCATGTGACATCCGAAAATTACTATATTAATGAATAGTACACAAAAATTAATACGATAATTGTCATTGGTGGAAGTTTTAGTTGGATTACTAATATGGAGATCGAGCTTCTTAAAAACTTAATTGAGTTAAGTTCGAACTTGAAAAAGGGAGACGTGTTCTCACATTGCCACCTCCGCTTTTCAGCTGTTAACTGTGTCCTCTAAAAAAAGGGCTGACTATGAAACCTTTTTAAAAAGTAAAGGGATCATTTGGAAAAAGAAGCGTAAAGAGACGGCATCGAATTTCTCAGAAAAAGTACTTGGACCACTGGTGCCTTTTCACCAAAATATCAATGGGGTGGTTTTCATGTTGCCTCCAGCTTAAAACGAAAGCAGATCCTTACATAATTTTGACTATCGGATTTCAATGATATAATAAGAACTAATTAAATAAAATGAATGACTAAACAGTTTATGCTGCATTGTCTTGCTACGGCATACTTTGCATGGATAAATTTGATTGATAGTATATTGGTGAAGTTATGGTACATCGGACACTTGAATTACAAGTGGTGTGGGATAGCTATAATTCAAATTGAACTTTTCGTAGGCAAGGCGTGACCCTTGTGATGATGCCTAGAGGGAGCTGTTAGGATTGTCTTGCCATACCCTTTTTTCGACAAATCTACGTAATTATACATGTCATTAGATAACTTAAACGAAAAAAGGTGCTGTCACTAAAATGTTGAACCATAAAAAAAAAAAAAGTTATTAAACAAATGACAACATACTTTTATACAAGAAGAAAAAAGCGTACTTTTTGTTGGCTTCCCAAGACCCATATGAATAACATGTAATTTCTCCAACTAGTTGATAAAGAATTTTAACGTACTCCATAATTGATTCATGCAACTATGAGATTTCGTATAAGATAATGACTATTGATGAATTAGTATATCTATATGTGACTTCTTAATAATGCAATGAACTTTGAATTTATTCGACAATGTTTACACAATAGTAATTATTTATTTTATTATTTTAATAATGTTGTGACTACAATCAGTTTATGGGACATGAATTATATCCCTTTTTAAGCTCATGACAGTGGGTGAATATAGTTAAGACTCCGGTCCACATAACTATTCGATTCATTTCAATCGTTGATCAAATTGTACAACTATTGATTTCCTCGTCCATGCCTGTGGTGGTTTAAAATAGGTTTAGCCACCCAAAGAGAAAAGTCATGAACCTCAAACTTTGTTCAACAGAAGACTCGGAGGTATATTACAAGACGAAGGACTAGGGTAACGTCAAAACCCGAGTGGTAGGTACTTACAAGGACAAATTTGATAGAGCACCCCATATCACTTAATCCGCGAGCATCAAATTGTGATTAGCCGAAGATTTGTCCACATGACTTTGAATCATTATGGCTAAAGTCCAATATCCTAACTATCCTCAATAGAGATGCAGCTCGATTTGGTCCAACCTAAAGGCAAATTTCTATGTACAAGTCGTGATTATGAGCATACACCTTTGATCGGTTAATGTTGATCCCCCAGCTACTAGAAATGAAATATTGCAATTTTGTTCATCACGAGAATTGTCTTTGGGTGGACCAATCTACACATGTGGGGTTTATGTATATATGTAATATCTGCTTTGTTTCATTAAATCCTCTAAGGGACTACTTGTTTAGAAGGTGGTGTGAGGACCTTTCCACTTATTGCTACTTATTTTCTGCATTCGTTCCGAAGGGCCCAAAATAATGTTTGGCCAAATATAATACGAGAAGCGATCCCAAAGATGAATTTAGCAAGTTTTTTCTCACATTAATGTCCTATACCTCACGACAGAATACCACAAGAGGAGTCCAAATCCAAGCAATATTGAAGTATTTCGATTTATGGAGTTAAATCAGCGAGCCTGATATAATATTAACCCCTTTTAAAGTCTAGTTTCTAATCTAATAAATTTTGTCCATTAATTCGAAAGGTGCAATCCTATGCTGCAGACGTTTAATAAGCTTTGAATTGTATTCTCTAATCTATTATATATAGTGAGAATCTAAGTTGACTGAATGTTTGTTCCAATACTTGTTATGTGGTACTTCACTTTGTGTCTATGCCTGTTACATGGAGGGGTGCAATTTTATACAATGATAACTATTGATACATCTAAAATTACTAGCATCCATATGTGATTAATAACTAATTAGTAATGCCAGTAACTTTGAATATATCTGGTCATGTTTACATGATTATTTTCTTCTTTTTGGTGATGTACTAACTGCAATCTATTTTTTTAAGCTCATGCTCATAGTTTGACTATCTATGCCTACTTTGCTCGAGAAGATAAACTTCAAATGGTATTTTATCATTCCATAAAGTATAATACAAATGCCAAACAACTTATGTATCCGATCTTGCTGGAGCAATCGACTAATTGCATTGGATCAGGGCGATTTTCCATTATATTGCAATAGGGTATATACCAGGACATGAGAATAAAATATTATTTATATTGAAATATAATTGTAATTTATTAATTTAAGAAATTTGTTATTTGATAAAAAAATTTCTTATTATAGATATTAGAAATCCTATCTATCATTATCTCATCTCTCCTATGAAATAATTTTATCCGATCTATATCCTCCTTATATCCAACTTTATCCTATCTTGAGTGGACACCAAATGCAAAATAGGATAAATTTTATTATATCCTGAATTTTATCTTGACAACCAAACGCAGCCTAGAGGAGAATGGTTGTGATCATCACCTTTTGGATTTCGGATCTTAAAACTTAAAAGGCAAGAAGTCTCATTAAAATTGCATGACATTTTTTATGCTATGATTTGCAATACATCCTCTTTTCAGTTTGACAGAGTGTTTTTCTTTTGATAGATTTACTTCTTACAAAAAAAAAAAAACTAATAAATACGCAGTGTCGATAAGTCTATATTTAATTTGAAAGTGCCTATGTTTTGGCAGATTACTTCAATTTATTACGAGTATGCTTGAAATGAATAAAGCTATATTATTATTCTCGAATGACTGAATTTCTAGTGACACTCTACAGCTCATCTCGACGAGGGGCATTACCCTTTTATTTGAAAATATTAAAACAAAAAAAAAATGTTAAATCAGCCCATGCATGTAAAAGACTTTTAACTGTCAAAGTAATTTGCACGCTTGGGATGCAGATGCAATTTGTTAATTCACAAGTGACTCGCTCAACTGATGATCTCTCTTCAATAGTCACAATGCACAAAATTCCTCAAATGGGTCTGTTTATTAATTTTAGAAGCAATACACTCAAAGAGTCTTATTTTATACATACATACACACACACACATATATATATATATATATATATATATATATATATATATATATATATATATATATATATGGAGATATTGTGTGCTAGAACATTGTACCGTACAACTTTAAGATGCTTAATCATAATTAAGTATAAAACGTTGTGAGATATGATGGTTTTCATTTAACAACGATTTTGTCATGCATCCATTTCACGCGACGCTTTCACCGGCAACAGAGTGAGAGGTATTTTCTTGAACACGGCTAGTCCAGCCCCTTCTTCCATGCTCACGTCTCCCTCTGTCATTCCCTCTGGCAATTCCCAATCGAAGGAGTGCAAGACATTGGCAAGCGCCAGCTCGATCGTTGCCATGGCCATTGACATCCCAGGGCATCCCCTCCGCCCTGCCCCAAATGGTAACAACTCGAAATGATTCCCCTTATAATCAATTGGACTTTCCTCGAACCTCTCCGGCACGAACTCCTCCGGGCGCTCCCACAAGCCTGGGTCCCGCCCGATGCCCCATACATTCACCAGGACACGACTCTTTGGGTCAACATCGTAGCCAAATAGCTTGAAATGGTCCATGGTTTCCCTTGGAAGGAGTAGTACACCTGGAGGGTGTAGCCTCATCACTTCTTTGAGTACTAATTTGAGATATTTGAGTTTGCTAAGGTCATCTTCTACGACCCATTTCTTGTTTCCAACGCAACTCCGGATCTCTTCTTGAGCTTTTCGCATCGCCCTTGGGTTCCTGACGAGCTCGGCCATTGTCCAGTCCATGACGACTGCACCGGTGTCCACTCCTCCTAGAAATATATCCTGATACCGACCATGAAGTCGTGATTCACAAAAAAAGACATATAGATCAATTTTTGCCATGATATCATTTAT
This sequence comes from Eucalyptus guilfoylei, assembly GCA_016097605.1. Taxonomy (NCBI): domain Eukaryota; kingdom Viridiplantae; phylum Streptophyta; class Magnoliopsida; order Myrtales; family Myrtaceae; genus Eucalyptus; species Eucalyptus guilfoylei. The sequence goes on along the minus strand of CM027861.1, from coordinate 23,170,161 downwards.
ACCCGAGAAGGACTGTGTATTCATTTAAGGAGTTCTTAAATTATATCCTGCAATATATAGAACCTTCAATTTTGCTTCTCGATTGTGTATATGATCTACATTAGGTAATACGTAGAGATTGTATGATGTACCATCAAGATGGCCTTGATATTTTCTTCCTTCAGCCGGACCCCCGCGAGCTCAGTCTGATCTTTCTCCATCTTCAGCAGCAAATCGACTATGTCTACATCTTCCTCGTTGCTCTTATTCGCATTCCGATGCTCTTCGATCACCTTCTGATAGAAAACGTCCAAATTGCGAAAGCTCTTCTCCAACCTCGAATGGAGACCCGTGAACCTGTCCACAATCCAGCCGAATCGAGGGAAATAATCAGATGCCGAGAAGCTTCCCAACATCGCCACTGCCTCATGAATCATATGCATGAACCTTCCGTTTTCGAACTCCATCCCGTGAAATGCCTTCCCAAACGCAACCCTGCATGCAAGGTGTGCAAACAAGTCAGAGTTTCTATTGAGCGATTCATGCTTCGCTCTCAGGCTTGACAAGCTTCGGTTTGGAGCAGTGACTTGAGTCAAAGCTGAAGTTGATAATAGCCAAATAATCGGCTAGCTTGTAACACTGATCGAATCTAATTAAACATAGTCAAGTTCGAACGTAGAACTCATCGTCAAGTTGAGCTTGAGTTTAAAGAACGAGGCTCAATATATTGTCGAACCCTGAAGAATTCGAGTAGTGATTAAAGATGGCAAAATGGGTTAAAGAGCCAACTTTTTATTCAAATTTAGTGGGTTGAGTTTATATGCGGGTTAGTTAAAAGTTAAAAAACAGTTTGTTATGAATTCAGAGTAATAAAGCCCGACCAGATATGAATTTTACGAATTTACAATATATTCATTTTCATCCAATTTCTAGCACTTAGGCGATTGCTCGGCATCATACAAGTCGTCCATGCTTTTCACCATGGCATATCTCCTACTTCCTTGTGATGAGTGATGAGAGACATAAGTATATAGATTGTCGGCACATGCCTCTCTTTCTACGTTAAAATTTATCAATCCATTTTCTTTCATTAATTGGCTGTTTATATGGTCGCGTGATCATTACTTAATACACATGAAAAGTTATTGAGTCGATATATGCCCTACCTAACGATGAATCAATATAATTAAATGGATAACTTAGTCGACTGGACTCCTCAACTACACTACTATGCCCTACCTGCAAGTGAAGTTAGCCGTCAGAGCCATGAACTTCTCGCTCATATTAATCGGAGTTCCACTCTCTGCTGATTTTGCGATCGACTCGATCATAGATCCCACCTCCTCTTCCCTGATGTATCGGAAGGAGTGGACTCGCTTTGCACTGAACAACTCGAGCACACACAACTTCCTTACCTCCCTCCAGTAATCGCCATACTCCACGAAGGCCATATCGAGGGAGTCATAGGTGAGGCGTCCTGTGCCGACCAGCCGTGGGCGACTGCAACAATCGAGGTCATGGGTCTTGAGGACCTCCCTGGCGGCTTCAGGGGAGGACGTTACGATGGTAGGGACACCGCCGAGGCGGATGAACATGACGGGGCCATACCGTCTGGAGAGTTTCCACAGAGACTGATGAGGCAAATGGCCGAGCTGGTGGAGGTTGCCTATGATGGGGAGTGGTGGAGGCCCTGGAGGGAGGTTCTTCTTTTTGTTATTGAAGTTTTTCACTGAGAGGAGGAAAAGGAGGAGAGAAAGGGAAAGAGCAAGCCACGTGAAGAGGATGTGAAGAGCCATTGTCGGGATGGTTATGTGCAGTAAGAATACTTAAAATGTTGAGTTAATTTGGCGTGGTTGAGTAGTGTTATATACAAAATGGATGCTGAAGAATCAACTCTTGGAATTGATACATAGACTTTTCTGATCTGTCTGTAGTGACGATTTTTCTCTCATTATCCACAAAGACAAAAATGGTGGACGAATCCATGATAATCACTTCTTGCATAATATGACCGATTCATAACATGTTGATGTTCAAGATGATATTGATTCTTAATTGGAATCTACAGCTTTATCCTAACGATTTTCAAGTTGTTTCGACATTATTAGCTACCAAGGGGCCTCAAAAAGTAAAGGGCGTGTGTTTGACATGCTTGACTTCTCCAATTATAAAGGAAACTTAAAAACATCTACCATCTTCAATTTTGTTAAGAAAATTCCAATAAAGCACATTGCTTTGCCGTGATAGTCAGGATAACAAGAAATTGTCAATGGACACAAAGGAGATTATTTGAAAGAGTCAACATATTTCTCATCTTGTCTTATTTTACCGATATATTATAATGGATGGATAATTTTCTCAACATGAAACAATTTACATTCATGCTACTCAAACTTGATTCGCATCAACTACAGGCTTGAGTTTGGCCTTGTATACCTTGCATTATTAAAAACAATTTTGTACACGCATTGAATTCGTGAAACTAGATATTGTACCGCGGTTCTCATTCATCGAATTTCTCCAATGATTTCTTTTCATGCATGGCCTTATGAAAAGTCTTGCTTTGAACTCAATGGAAAAAAGGCCGAGAATTTTCATTAGATTATATTCTTCTCGGTAAGTAATCAGTAGTCCGAATCACATTCGACCTCCGCTTCTCTTGAATAATTAAGGCTCGGAATACAACTTCATTTGAGAAATGCGACCCGGAGCTTGGTCAAGCTTGATTTTTCAAGTTCAAGCTCTGAATGGATTAATCGATAGATTCCCTTGAAACTTGAATTAACCTCGAATAATTTGAGAACAAACTATCATTCATAAATTAGTATTTTTTTTATATATTTATTCATATTTGTGAAGTTATATGCGTGAATGACATGTACAAAAGTATAACTACTCGATTAAGCTGGGAAGGACTCGAATAAGAAATTTTGAAGCTTGAGTTCAGCTCAATTTAATTTGAAAGTTTAAAAATAGAGTCGAGTTCAATTTATCGAATTGAATTTGAGTAACTCATGAGTAACTTAGGATCCAAATATATAATGCTTTTGCAAAAATAAAATATAAAGATATAAATATATTTAATTAAGAAAGCATGAAACACAAAAGCATTAGAAATTTTATCTATTGAAAAAAATTAGGCACATGATTTAGATTAATACAATTACGACTACATTCTGGCAGCTTTTGAGATGAAAGCCTGATCCATGGAAGCAACTTTTTCCTTTTCAATTAAAGAGCTTACTGTCGTTTCTAGATATTTTGCTAAAAGCACGGGCTTAAAATAGTAGAAACATCAATCCGATACAACTCTAAATGAGTTTCCACCATTATAGAGATCATAAGATAAAAAGAATTTAAATGGAACTCTGTTGATATTTACATAGACCAAAAGGGTAACAAGGTAATAAAAAGGACAACATTATTTTCATTTAGATAATGGATTACAATGAAAAGAATTTCTACAATATGGGCAAGAGTATAATTATGAGAATTTGTAAATAGTACTGAAGGATTAATTGAACAAATCGAAAGTTTAGAAACTGGATTCCACATTTCACATCAGTGGAGGGACTAATCAGCAAATTCCACGGTAGTTGAGGGACTTGTGATGACTTTTTCCTTTGTTTAATCAAACAAAATGATTACATTGAACATTTAAAGATAGTTCAAGTACAACTTTGAACGAATTAAAAGTTTAAGGATAACATTTTATATTAGGTCAAAGTTTCAGTATCATAAGTGTCAAATCTGGATAAGTTATTAAACAAATGCAAAACATACTTTTATATTATTGATACCTAAATTTCAATGACCTATATACCACATCCATTACGTAAGAAAAATTTGGATCAAATTCAACCCCTAAACAAAATTATTATTATTGCATCGCATTTAGACATTTCAAATTTCATTGGCTCGGTGGTGGATTGCATGGCTGAATTTCATTGATGCCCTGCGCATGGCGTCCAAAGTTTGAAAAGTAAAGCATCCAAAGCAAAGAATTTCAGCAAAGGGCAGGCTGTGATATTGGCTCTTGGCAAGATTATGGGACGAAGCAAAAAGGAAATTAGGGGCTGATTATGTACGATTCTTAGCAAGAAAAGTGGCCGCGTGATTGGGGCAATCGGAAATTAATGAGAAAATCTGGCCGGGAGATTGTGGAGTTGATGGGTGAACTTGAGAAAGGAGTAATAAATGGATTCGCAGCAATATGGAAAGAATATACACCCGCTCGGCCAAAATTTGAGCGTGGAAATACAAAAGGGAAAATCGAATAAGGCGAGAGGGGATTTGACAACATATTTGATTAGAAATTTAAATGGAAATTATGGCAAGAGAAGGGGAAAATTCAGGGATTTGAAGGAAGTTTTTGCACTATAGAAGGGGGATTATCGTCTTCAAGGGGCACCTCACAATAGAAAGAGCAAAATACGTAAGATACAAGGGAGTTTTCTTCTGTCGTTGCGTTGTCCCACCTCCTTTTCCTCGGCGATTCGAAGCAAGTTCCTGTATTCCAATGAGACTCTCAGGGTGCATTTGATAACGATTCTGTTCTTATAAACAATTTCTGATCAGAAATGATTTTCTTTTATTTTGTTTTTTTTTATCGGAAAACAGCAGCTCGTCATTTACTATTGCATATAAGGAAATATTACACCAAGAACATCAGTGCATAAAAGATCAAATAAAGCAGGGGGGTTGGATAACCGGTTAGATGGGAGAGTTTTGGCTCGACACGCCTTAGCTGTTCAATCCGCGAGGTGATTTGAGCTTCGGCTGCAATGGGCCAGGGAAAGGCCCGAAAGACGAGCGAGTTTGACTTTGGCCCGGCCAACGATCGATTGCACTTGCCAACTGAGTTCGGTGGAAGACTTTAACGCGTGCACAAGAGAGAGGCTCAGTGTACTTGTGGAGATAGAAAGCTTCGGTTCTCAATAAACGCTAGGGTTTCCTCCATGGCTATCGCCTCCGCCTGAGAAGCCGAAGCGGCATCGACTGGCTTCGCGAAACCATCCACCAAATGGCCTCGGTGATCTCGACAGACGCAAGCAATGGCGGCTCTGTGTCGAGGAGGGTCTCTCACATCGTTGGATGTTAAGTCCTCTGCCGGATCTGGAACAAAGGAAGCATCTATGTTGATTCGTAGCATACCTGGAGGAGGTGGATGCCATTTTCCAGATGAGTTTTCTGCCTCTTTCTTGAGTTTTGATTTACTGTTTATGGCTCGGTAGCTCTCTGTTAACGCCTCTGCTCTAGAGATTGTGTATTGTGGCTTTGGGGTTTGATGATTGAAAATATATTGATTAAGCTCTTTCCAGATGCTCCACATCATCACCGCTATTTGATCAAATTTGCAGTTGGTGGCTGGGTTTTCTTGGATGCTACAAATCCAGTCTTCAAGCTAAGTTAGGCTGAATCTGGAGATCTAGATATGCAGGGGAGCCGAGTTCCAGACCTGAGCAGTCCATGGACAGAGGAGGAGCGTATGTTCAAGGGTTTCTGCTTCCTGCTTACAGAGGGGGCATAGAGGGGAAGGTACAATTTTTTGATGATGTAAATTCTCCATTGTAGCTAGGGCATTATTGCATGCATTCCAGAGGAAAAGTTTGATTTGGGGGGGGAGGGTTGTGGACTGCCAAATGTATTTCCAGAGGTTGGGGTTAACTTGGTATGACGAGGTTGCTTGTATTTCCTGTGATCTGATTGAGACTTCCCTGAATATAAAGTAGCCACTTTTAACTGAGTAATTGCCTGATTTTGTATGCATCCATACCAATTTATCTTCTTCATCAGGTAATCCGATGGTTGTGGCTAAAATGTCCTTAACACATCTTTCATCAAACATAGAATGTAAAAGAGTTTCATTCCATGTACCTGTGTCTTGGTTTATAAGATCTGCTATTTTAGCTGGCTCTTGATTTGTTGCTAGGCCTCCTATGGGGCCACTTTTTAGCCATCGATCTTCTCTAATTGATGTGTTCTTTCCATTGCCGATCTTGTACATGACCTGAGGAGCTATGGAGTCCCTGGCCTTGATGATGCTCTGCCAGCCCCAAGAGGGACGGGAAACTCTTCCAGCATTCCAGATGTCACAGTGTGAGTCATACAGCCCTTTTAGTACTTTAGTTAACAGAGAATCTGGATTTTGAGTGATGCGCCACATTTGTTTTGCTAGCATAGCTGTATTGAAAATTTGTAAATCTTTGAAACCCAAACCCCTTTCACTCTTCCTGGTTTTCAGCAAATCCTACTTCTTCTAATGAATTCCAGCCTTTTTCTCATTGCTTTTCCACCAAAAAGATGCTACCTTCCTCTCAATTGCTTTGCAAATCGATATAGGTATTTTGAATATAGACATAGCATATTGAGGGATGGCTTGTATTACTGCTTTAAGGAGAATTTCCTTACCTGCTCTGGATAACAATTTTTCCTTCCAGCTGTCCAGTTCGGAATTGACCCGAGCTAAGACCCATGCGAACATGTTTTTCTTGGAGTGACCCCAGTCTGAAGGTATGCCTAAATATTTCCCTATCTTTGTGATTTATGGAACTCTGAGAGTTGTTGCCATGTTTCTCTTTAGAGCTATAGGGCAGCCTTTACTAAAATAAATGCCTGATTTGTTCAGGTTAATGGCCTGACTTGAGGCAAAGCAGTATTGATTTAATATTGCAGCCAAATTTTGACATTCTACAATTGTGCCGTGCAGGAAGAAAATCAAATCGTCGGCAAAAGGCAGATGGGACAGAGTGGGACAGCTTATGTTCAATTTGATTCCTGTAAGTGTACCCTCCTGAACAGCTTTCTTCATCAGGATAGACAACACATTAGCCACAATTATAAAGAGATAAGGTGAGAGTGGGTCACCTTGACGTAAGCCTCGGGTGGGTTTGGAGAAAGGTAAGGGCTCCCCATTAAAATTTATGCTGAATGTTACTGTGGTGACACACTGCATGATCCATTGAACCCATAGGTCACAGAATCCCAGTTTGGTTAGACAGGCTTTAAGGAAATCCCATTCAATGCGATCATACGCTTTCTGCATGTCCAGTTTTAAAACAGCTTTTGCATTCCAGAGGTTACCCATGCTTTTGCAGAGAGCCGCTAGTCTCCTGTCCTCATCGATTTGATCAGCCATGTTTTGTCTGTAGGGGAATGGGAACCTGGATGATTCGTGGGCGTCAGGATCGAAGGGAGCTCAGATGAGTGAAGATCGAGGGAGATGGTGAGGTGAAGAAAGATGGAGGAAGAAAAGCGAAGGGGCAAGAATTAGGGTTTCAGAACACTCAAATGAGGGTTTTCGTCTGTTTTCAGCGCAACGAAGGAAACGCCACAGGGAGAAAGGAAAAACACGAAGCGAGCAGAAAACTCCAAGATCGGAGAGGGAAACGGCAACAAGACCTACCCAGCTGGTAGAAGGGCACTACGCAAGCGGTAGAGGGGAAACTCCATGGATGTGTTCTTTTATTTTGTTGCCGGGAACAATTTCTAAACATTTTAAGTCGTTTGGTAACTGTTCAAAATTTCTGATTCTGGAATAGAAATGTGTTTGGTACTGTGCTCAAAATTTCTACTCCAAATCAATTTTTTTTAATTTTTAAATAATTTCTTTCTTTTTCCCTTTTTTTTATTTTCTTTTTTTCCTTTCTCTCTCCTATTCTTCTTGTTCAAGTGGCCAGTCGCCGGCCCTCGTTGGCCGAGCCTCGCCCGGCCTCGCTGGGGCTGGGCGAGGCCTACCTGGCCATCGGCGGGGTTGGGCGAGCCTCGTCGATGGCTAGGCTTTCCTTCGGCGAGCTCGTCAGACCGGTTGCTGGCAACCGGCGGCGGTGGGCGGCGGTGGGCGGCGGATGGTAGCGGACGGCTACTGCGGCGGTGGCGGTAGATAAAGAAGAAGAAAAGGGAAGAAAAAGAAGAAAATGCTTGATTCTTAGATTTGTTCCCGGGAACAATAATCAACTTTTTTTTATTCTTGATTCTGTTCCAAATCTACTTCCGGGAACAAAAATTTTCTCAAACATGATTTTGTTCCAAAACTACTTCCGGGAACAAAATAATCAGAATCTGGCACTGTTGGGATAGTTACTAAACAAGCCCTCACAAGCCCGATTGCATCGTTGTTGCTTTTCGTTGCTACTGCATCGCTGCTGTTTGTCACTGCTCCCTGCTATTCCCTGCTGCTGCTCACCGCTATTTGCTGTTGTTCGTCGCTGCTTGCTGCTGTTCATTGCTGTTTGTCACTGCTGCTGCTTGCTGTTGTCCACTGCTGTACGCTGCTGTTTGCTGCTGTTGCGTCTCTGTTTTTGCTCACCACGTTAATGTGCCTTCATTTCGCATCGACTTCTTGTGGTTAACTCTAATCAAGGCAAGAATGAGGTTTGTTTAATTCTGATAAATAATTTTAATTACATGTTATTAGTTAATGACACATTAGGTTATTGTGTTGTGATTGTTTCTTGCCTTGATCAAAGCATATCAGGTTCTGGGACCTTAATGCCATAAGGTCGGACCCTACAATTATCTTGCCTGACTTGCTGTGATTGATGGGCTGGAAAAAGCATGTTATTAATTATATGAGGTATTATAAAGATAACTTGTATTTCAAGGCATCATAATATTATCAATCGTCATCACACGTCCCATGCATATTTAGAGTTTAGGACGCATCCCTAATTTGTTATTTAGGGCAATTCATGTTAATTTTGAAATGCATATAGATTTAGGGTAATTCATGATTTTTATTAAACAAAAACTATAAAAAAAAAAAAAACGTCAATAGAATCATATAGACTGCATGTAGGTTTAAAGTCAATTAGTCTCATAGCATCCATATTATATAATGCACGTCATTTAGAATTAATTCTTAGTAATCACATAATGTAGATAGTTTTAACTATTCATAGCATTTCATGCATAATCCGCATTGCATATAGTTCAATAATAATGGATATTCCACTAGGCCACATTGGAACCCTGGAATTCAATCTACTTTTCTCTTAAAAAATAATAAAAAATAATAAAATAAAAAAAAACATATCATATAACTTGCATCATTGGACTAATCCATGTTTAATTCTATCTCATGTTATAGTATTCCTGACATGTCATGTCATTAGCTATAGGAATTAATTTCATAGTATTGCATGTAGTTTGATGATAGCACAGCAAGCATGACATTTCGGACTTCACTTTAGTTCTTTAATGCATGTTAGATTAGTGCATATAATCATAGCATTAGTTGAGTCGTGTCCATATTGCATTTAGGGAGTTCATTTCATAAACAAGAAAACACAAAAAGAATCATTTGACATTACATCTTAGTTATCTCACATAGCTGAAGTCATGCATTAGTCATATTCATCAAGATTCATTAATAAAATGCATTTGTCATCGCATGTATGTTACCAAAGTCTAAGTTTAAAGAACCCTGTCTCAATGGATGTCGAATAAGGATGCATTTCTACTTGCTCATGAACCTCGTGTTTTTTAATCTTTCCAGTAATTTTTTTACTATTTTAATTATTGAATGTTTCATTATTGCTTGTTAGTTATAGGCTTTCATTTTTAGTCGGTTGCTTTGTGCCTTGTGTGGGAACTAACTATGCTACATGTGCTTCACGAGTGTTACATTACTTTCATAAAGGTTACCTACGCTAAACGATTGTTTGAGATATCACTTTGGTGGCTGCCAATGAAAATTTATGCTATGTAATAGACAGTTTTTTCTCTTTTTTTTTGGCACCGAGAGTTGTAAGTCCTAATGAATTATGAAGGTTTTCAAATATACTGGTGCATAAGAATGATATTTTTATGATGATAAGATCGATATTATTTCAAGAGCACTACATAGGGGCATATATGTCCTTTATAATAATATTCATCAAACAATTGATAGGATAAGATATAAAAACATCATACTATAAATCTATAGTTCACCAAACAGTAAATCGGATATGACAAAATTTCTAGATTTCTTATCCTACTTTATTCAAACATTTTCTAACTAGAAATCTAGACGATAAAATGCAATTTTATATCCAATTTTGTTAGAGCAATTAGCTAATTGCATTGGATTTGGGTGATTTTCCATTATATCACAATAATGTATATACAGGACATGAGGCTCCTGAAAGTTTGTTGACACCTAAAAATACCCCCACGGGCATGTGCAAGGCATGAGGGACAAAAAGCTCTAAAGCCGTCGTCACAACCACAAATGGGTTATAATCCACATTGGCCCAGCCCATAAATATCCATCGTGCCAAGATAATTAAGGATGTTGAGAAATTTTGGGCTGAATTTTGACAGATAAAGACATGTAATATCATGATGAAGCAGCGGAACACCACGTGTTGAAGTCAAAGATCAATGATGAAGATGTAGCCTTGGCGGTAAAAATGGGCGAGAACAGTTAAAAAGGCACCAAACTCGAAAGAGGAGCGGTTAATACTTGCTGGACAAGTCATGACACTATTATCGAACAAGTATGGATAAGGCGGTTCAGCATGAAATGTGGAGTGACTCTTGAGGAGAAAGTAGCTGACTAATTGATAGTTACCAAGTTGGCTTATAAATATCACAAGCTATCCAATAGACAAGCCCTCCTCTCCCAAACAACACACAAAACTACTTTATATTGCCTTTATCTTTACTTAGCTTTAGTCTAACAATAGCTTAAGATTTTCATCATAAATTCAATTTTGACGAGTGTCTATATCCCGGAAAGTGCTGTCAATTAGATTCCAGTACTAACCCATTGTCCAGTATCGTTGATTCAATTCCGGCATTATGTCATCATCCTCATCTAGAGACAGTGTTCATTAGATGTTGCATTTGTCTAGAATTATTGATTAGATTCCAACATTATGTTCATGCACACACCTAGGAATAGTGTGTACTAGGTGTTGTCCACATTGTTCAGCGTCATTGATTAGATTTTGACATTGTATCCTCGTATCTATCTTGGATTGGTGTCTACTAGGTGTTATCCACACTATCCAACGTCATTGATTAGATTCGGATGTTGTGTCCTTAAACTTAGTAGAAGGTAGCGCTTTATCAAGCATCTTGTTCATATCCAGTGTTGTCGAAGTGCCTTCATTGTTGTATAGACTACTTTAATTTTAATGGGCTTTAATTAATTTAATGATGTCATTAATTAGGTTTCAACATTAATTATCATTGATATCGAACATGCGATAGGTCAGCTACTTCTTTGATTTCGAGATTATAAGGTGTATAGTCTCATTGCATTTGACCCTCTCTGTTTAAAGCTAATACAAAACATGAGTCTCCTTCAATAAAAAAAACCAAAATATAATACTTGGTGAAAGATATTTTATTGCATGATCCAAAATTGACGAAACAATAGGCTCAGATCACTGTCCCTTATTGGTATCATTCATGGCTGAAAGGAGGAAGAGAAATAGGTATTTTAAGTTTGAAGCTTTCTGGTTGGAAGATCAAGAATATGAGGAAAAAGTAAATATGGTGTTGAATGATTCTGGAGTAAAAAATCTAAGCTAGGGGGAAAAATTCAGAAAATCACGGCATCTTTAGAGGTATGGAGCAAAAAATTTTCCAATGCCCAGACTCAAATCAGAGACTTAAAAAGAGAACTTGAAGCCATAACAAATAATCAAAAGGCAATGCATGATAGAAAGAGGGCACAAGAGGTAAAAGGAAAAATAGAACTGTTATGGAAGCAAGAAGAAATGTTCTAGGGGATGAGATCGAGAGTTTCATGGCTGAAATGGGGGGATAGGAACTCTAAATATTTTAATGCTACTACAATTCAGCGCAAGCAAAGAAACAGAATATCTATGCTCCAAGTCTCCAATGGAGAGTGGACCCAGGATGAAGGAAGACTGAAAGAGGAAACTTTAGCTTTTTTCACTGATTTGTACACCTCAGTGGGACCCCGCAATATCCAACCCATCATCGACCAATGCCCTATTATGGTGATGGAAGAGATGAATTCAGCTTTAACAGCAAAAGTTAGGCTACAGGAAGTCAAAGATGCAGTCTTTCACCTTCGCATTACGATGCTCTTCGATCACCTTCTGATAGAAAACGTCCAAACTGCGAAAGCTCTTCTCCAACCTCGAATGGAGCCCCGTGAACCTGACCACAATCCAGCCAAATCGAGGGAAAAAATCAGATGCCGAAATGCTTCCCAACATCGCCACTGCCTCGTGAATCATATTCATGAAACTCCCTTCTTTGAACTCCGTCTCCTGAATCGCCTTTCCAAATGCGACCCTGCATATAAGGCGTGCAAACAAGTCAGAGATTCTCGTGAGCGATCAAGCTTGGCTCTCAGGCTAGACAAGCTTTGGTTCAAATCTTTTCCAGATTTTAGTGGAGTTTCTCTAGTTGGAGAATCAAGTTCGAACTTGATAATAGCTAAATAATTCGGGCAGCTCGCAAGTCTGATCATATCCAATGGAGTATAGTCAAGTTCGTACATAGAACTCATGGTCAAGTCGAGCTCAAATTTATAGAATAGACTCAATATACTGTCATACCTCCGAAGAATTCAAGTAGTAACCAAAGGTGGCAAATGGATTAAAGACCGACTTTTTAACTCGCATTTGGCGGCTTGTGAGTTAGTTAAAATTTTAAATATAGGTTGTTATGGGTTCATAGTAGCAAAGCCCAACTAGATATGGATTTTATGGATTTACAGCATTATACTCATTTTCGATCAATTTATGGCGCTCAGCGTCAAACAAGTCATTCACGCTTTTCGCCATGGCCATGTCTCCTACTTCCTTGTGATGAGTGATTACAGACATTTATATAAAATGTCGACACACCATGTTCTCTTTCCGCATTAAAATTCACCAATCCGTTTTTGTTCATTAATTTAGCTTTTATATGGTCCTGTGATCTTTATTAATACACTTGAAAAGTTATTAATTCGATACATACATTTCCCTAAGCACTGATTTATCCACCCTTGTTTGAAAAAATATTATTATTACGTGTTTATAAATGTAGGACTTTAGACGAACGCGGCTGGCCCTCGCCAAAGCAATTTGGGCTAATCCTATAAGCAACCGATGAGCCACTTTTCCTTATGATCCTCAAGAGTTCGTAACTGACGAATTTCATCAAATCCAAAGTCGAAATTCTCTTTCCTACATACTCTATTGCACAATCATTCCCAAATCATCAAGTTTTCTTTTTCTTATATAAGTGATGCCCATCTATATAGAATTTCCCAAATATCATTCCGGAAACAACTCCTACTCATGTGAAAGATAAAAGCAGCTTTATTTTTAAATTTCCCTCATCAGGAGAAAAAACTTGCGTGTTATCGTAGTTTCGTCAATTTTTTTAGTAATTACTTATACGCTAATTTTTTTCAATGTTTAATTTGTTTTAAATCGGATAGTTTTTTGCAATAAGCTGTTTTCTATATTTAAAGGGAAAAACTGCTAATGATTGGATCAAGTTCAAACAGGATTGGGTGTGACTTGTTAAAATTGTATTAGAGAAAGATGGATCAATATAATTAAATAGATAACTTACTCGACTCGACTCCTCAACTGCACCACTATATCCTACCTGCAAGTGATGTTAGCCGTCAGAGTCATGAATTTCTCGCTTATATTAACTGGAGTTCTACTCTTGGCTGACATCGCAATCGACTCGATCATAGACCCCACCTCCTCTTCTCTGACGTACCGGAAGGACTGGACTCGCTTTGCGCTATACAACTCGAGTACATACAACTTCCTCAGCTCCCTCCAGTAATCCCCGTACTCGACAAAGGCCATGTCGAGGTAGTCATAGGAGAGGCATCCCATGCCGACTAGCCGTGGGCGGCTGCAACAATCGAGGTCGTGGGTCTTGAGGACCTCCCTGGCAGCTTCAGGGGAGGAGACTACGATGGTGGGGATGCTCCCGAGGCGGATGAGCATGACGGGGCCATACCGTTTGGAGAGTTTCCACAGAGACTGGTGAGGCAAGTGGCCGAGCTGGTGGAGGTTGCCTATGATGGGAAGAGATGGAGGCCCTGGTGGGAGATTCTTCTTTTTGTTGTTGAAGTTTTTCACTGAGAGGAGGAGGAGGAGGAGAGGAAGCGAAAGAACAAGCCATGTGAAGAGGATGTGAAGAGCCATTGTCGGGGGATGGTCGTGTGCAGTGCAAATACTTAAATTGTTGAGTTAGTTTGGCGTGGTTAAGTCGTGTTAAATACAAAGTGGATGCAGATGATGATTCTTTTATGATTATCGACAAAGACAAAAAAGGTATGCTTTTGAAAATATGACAGAACAAACGGAGGAAGACAATTTGCCCGCAAGAATAACTGGCGCTGACGATCCAACCAATGGTTTTTTTCTTCACCGGTGGAAAGTAAGCCTCAAGGCCCACATTCCTAGATGTCAACCTTCGATAAATCGAAGCTACCTACTAGCTACAGACTAACTTTTTCTAACTTTTTTCTTTTGGCCGAAAATAGAGCATACAAAATGTACATATTCTCTCTAATCACTGTAGAAGTTGGATCGACTAAGTGAACCTTTTCGAGCAATTATATACTTAAATATGACTAAATAAAAGATCTTTAGTTCTTAATTATAGTATTCCTCTCAAAATTCAAGCCTGGGTTTGAGTTCGAAGTACAATTTAGTGACCTATTAAATCAAGTGAAGTCAAGGTCAAGTTCTTGAAAACTTTATCTAGTTAAGTTGGAATTTGTAAAATTGAGCTTGGAGGGTGCATCATGTGACATCCGAAAATTACTACATTAATGAATAGTACAAAAAAATTAATACGATAATTATCATTGGTGGAAGTTTTAGTTGGATTACTAATATGGAGATCGAGCTTCTTAAAAACTTAATTGAGTTAAGTTCGAACTTGAAAAAGGGAGACAAGTTCTCACATTGCCACCTCCGCTTTTCGGCTGTTAACTGTGTCCTCTAAAAAAAGGGCTGACTATGAAACCTTTTTAAAAAGTAAAGGGATCATTTGGAAAAAGAAGCGTAAAGAGACGGCATCGAATTTCTCAGAAAAAGTACTTGGACCACTGGTGCCTTTTCACCAAAATATCAATGGGGTGGTTTTCATGTTGCCTCCCGCTTAAAACGAAAGCAGATCCTTACATAATTTTGACTATCGGATTTCAATGATATAATAAGAACTAATTAAATAAAATGAATGACTAAACAGTTTATGCTGCATTGTCTTGCTACGGCATACTTTGCATGGATAAATTTGATTGATAGTATATTGGTGAAGTTATGGTGATGAACTCACCAACATCGGACACTTGAATTACAAGTGGTGCGGAATAGCTATAATTCAAATTGAACTTTTCGTAGGCAAGGTGTGACCCTTGTGATGATGCCTAGAGGGAGCTGTTAGGATTGTCTTGCCATACCCTTTTTTCGACAAATCTACGTAATTATACATATCATTAGATAACTTAAACGAAAAAAGGTGCTGTCACTAAAATGTTGAACCATAAAAAAAAATAAAAAAAATAAAAAAAAAGTTATTAAACAAATGACAACATACTTTTATACAAGAAGAAAAAAGCGTACTTTTTGTTGGCTTCCCAAGACCCATATGAATAACATGTAATTTCTCCAACTAGTTGATAAAGAATTTTAACGTACTCCATAATTGATTCATGCAACTATGAGATTTCGTATAAGATAATGACTATTGATAAATTAGCATATCTATATGTGACTTCTTAATAATGCAATGAACTTTGAATTTATTCGACAATGTTTACACAATAGTAATTATTTATTTTATTATTTTAATAATGTTGTGACTACAATCAGTTTATGGGACATGAATTATATCCCTTTTTAAGCTCATGACAGTGGGTGAATATAGTTAAGACTCCGGTCCACATAACTATTCGATTCATTTCAATCGTTGATCAAATTATACAACTATTGATTTCCTCGTCCATGCCTATGGTGGTTTAAAATACGTTTAGCCACCCAAAGAGAAAAGTCATGAACCTCAAACTTTGTTCAACAGAAGACTCGGAGGTATATTACAAGACGAAGGACTAGGGTAACGTCAAAACCCGAGTGGTAGGTACTTACAAGGACAAATTTGATAGAGCACCCCATATCACTTAATCCGCGAGCATCAAATTGTGATTAGCCGAAGATTTGTCCACATGACTTTGAATCATCATGGCTAAAGTCCAATATCCTAATTGTAGTACTTTAGCAAGTACGTCCATGATGGGGTGCGATTGGATCGCACCATATCGTCTTGATATGCTACGATGAAAGGGTATGAAGGGTGTCATATATAAGTCTTTTGTGGACAACCATTGGCATTGGTTGGTAGATCATTCGCACCAAGATTTCTCTCCCTTTCCATCATAGAAAAAGGAAGGCATTTCATTTCAGTTTTGCAAGAACAATCGGCATTTATGTCATGGAAATCGGGTGTTTTTCTTGTGATTGTATCCAAACCAACGTGAGGTATTGTTGTTCGTGATTCATTTGCAATTCAGTGTTCGTTCTTGGGCTATTTGCTATTTGTGCATTGGAATCAGGTAAGTCGTCTTCCGCCGACTTAAATTCCATCATTGGTATCAGAGCCCGGTTGTGATTTTTGCCTTGTTTTTCATTGAATTTTCTTGTTTACCATTTGATATCGAGATCAAGAGTATGAAATCTACATTGTTTGGATGTCTAATTGTCGGAATTTCCATCCGAAAACTCGAAATCGAACCGAAGTAAAGGAACGAGCTTGGGGTCGCGTGCATTCGCGCGGTTTTGGCCATTTTTTGAAATAATTTTTCAGCCAAAATAAATTTTTAAACATACAGGGTGCAAGTACTCGTCGAGACGAGTCCGGCGATGGGTCGAGCGTCGCCGAAGGACGCCGGATGCGCCCACACGCGCGGCCAGAAGCCTCTACGCGTGGGCGTCACGTGCCTAAAGCGCTGGGAAAGCCCGCGCGTGCGCAACACGCGTCAGTCGGTGAACCAGCGTGTGATAACGTCACCGTGACGTCTCCTAACGGTCGGTAGCCGTTGGGATGACGTCATCGATGACGTCACTTCCGACGCCGGTTGGCCGACCAGTCACCGGCCGACGACTCGACCCGAGACCCGATCTGACCCGAGGTTGACCCAACCCAACCCGATTGTTGACTGGTCAACGGTTTGGACCGGTCAACCGGTCCGACGGTCAAACCGGTCGGACCGGCCAGGAGCCGTTTGGCTCGCTGGCGCGTGCGCCACACGCACCACGCACTCAGGCGGCGCGTGTAGGCGCGTGAGACGTCCGATTGGAGCATGGTCAGTGGCGTTTAGTTCGTATGAATGTTTTCTACAATGTAGTATAATTATTTTATACTTTTGAAATTTATAAATGTATGAAAATGCTTATGAAACCCTAAGTATGCATATTTTTTGGGGTTTAATGTATAATTTATTCATTTGTAGCTTGTATTTTCTTGTGGTTTAGGAAATACAGTAGCTAGCTCATGTGCAAATGATGTCATATATGCTGTGTAGAGCTTGGTTCGATGATTTCATGTATATAGTTTAATATACTTGCAATTTTCTAGTTGCTGGAAAATTTGAACAATGGTAGGAAATCCATTACATGTTGAATTGCGATTATAATTGTAATTATAGCATGATTATTTTTGCACGTTGGTTTATATTATGCTATACTTTTGTGCTAATGGAAAAATGTAGTATTTACATGAGGTCATGTAGTTATTTTTTCTAGTGGGAGTTCGTAGGTTGGTAGAATTCAAGAGAGTTCTCACCTAGAACTTAAAATTTGCGCAAATTAAGCTAATTAATGATAATAGAACAATCGTACATAAAAGTTGATTGGAAACATAGTGAACTTTTGTTTCTGTGTCTTTTGTTGAATTATTATTAATTTAGTTTGTTTTTACTGCAAATTAAATATGTGTGTTACTCTGAAAAATGTGCTAGTATTGATTCTGCGTTTATTATATCAATGTGTTATAGCAATTGATTATGGCTTCGGCATCTAAGACCATTGTGGCTGACCTCAATAAGGGTGAGAAGCTGAACAGTGACAATTATGATATTTGGCATTGAAAGGTTTAGTACATCCTTGAGGAGCAATAGGTTTTGGAAACCTTCAACCACACCATGGATCAACCTGAGCATGGAACTTCAGCTCAACACATGAGAGATCTAGAAGCTTATCAAGCTTGGAAAAAGAAAAATAGCATTGCTCGCATCACGTTGCTGAGCTATATGTAAGATGATCTCATGTGTGAATTTGAAGGTTATGAAAAAGCTCAAGCTATGTGGGTTGCCTTGAAAGATAAGTTTGGGGGTACGCCTGCCACTAAACTAAGAAGACTCACCATCAAGTTTGACACATTCTGAAAGCGCCCAAATGTAACGATGAGGCAGCATCTTCGGGAGATGTTAAATATGATTCGTGAGCTGAAGTCGGTAGGTCACTCCCTTACTGATGAACAACAAGTTCAGGCTGTTATAAGATCTCTTCCTGATAATTAGGAGTATATGAAGATCAATATGAGGCATGATGAGAATATTGTCACTTTTGATGATATTGCTCGTCATTTGGAATTAGAGGATGAGCGCCTAGAGGCTGCGAGATCCTCTACCCATGCTTATGTTGCTGAATCGAGTTCGCGCAAAGTTTCGAGCTTCAAGCGCAAAAGGAATTCTCAATTCAACAACAAAGGGAAGAAGACTGATCAGGCACCTAAGAGGGCTAAGACCTTCCAACACAAGAAGCGTGGTGGGAAGAAGGACAAGGCCAAGATGAAATGCTACAATTGTGGCCAGATGGATCATTTTGCTCGTGAATGCACTGAGCTGAAAGAGGTACCCTATTACTCTATCACTTTAAGTAATGCTTTTGTTTCTAGCACTGTGATGCTTGCTGAATCTCATCCAATGTAGACTATAAACTCAGGAGCAACATATCACGTAGCTAAAGATCTAGAAGCATTTGAGGAGTATCGTCGGATACAACCTAGAAGAAGATGGATATATGTTGGGAATAACTCATGAATTGAAGTGAAAGGGTGTCGACACATGTAAATTGATTTTACGTAGTGGTCGAAACCTATTCCTACATGATGTCCTCTATACTCCAGATGTTCGACGAAACTTGGTCTCCGTAGTTGTTGTTCTAAGCTTAGGTTATGTATTGAATTTCCATGGTGATTGTGTTGATATTTTGTATGGAACAGTTTATTATGGTTCGGGTCATGTATCGAATGGTTTTTATGGTGTTAGACATTGACTATGATCAGTACAATATTAATGTCGATGGTTGTTTTTCTTTAATTGCATCTTCTAATAATGTTGAGATCGATGCAAGTACTTGGCATGATAAATTAGGTCACATTGGGTTGCAAAGAATGCAAAGATTAGCTAGAGAATGCCTTTTAGGGTCACTCACTTATGTTGATCTACCCATATGTGAATATTGTCTAGCGGGGAAAGCAACTAGAAAACCATTCGGTAAAGGGACTAGAGCCGAATTTCCATTGCAACTCATACATTCTGACATTTGTGGTCCTTTGAATGTGAGGGCGAGGCATGGAGCCTCATATTTCATCACTTTCATAGATGACTTCACGCGTTTCGGTTATGTCTTTCTGATCTCCCATAAGTTAGAAGCATTAGACTGCTTTAGATGATATATAGTGATGGTAGAGAATCAGTTGAACAAAACAATAAAAGCATTGAGAACCGATCGCGGACGTGAGTATCTATTGGAGCAATTCAAGGCTCTTTGTGATGAAAAAGGGAATTGTACGTCAATTGACTATTCCTGGTACTCCACAACAAAATGGGATAGTTGAGAGAAGGAATAGAACCATATTGGAAATGGTTAGGTCTATGATGGTGCAAACAAATTTACCTATCTCCTATTGGGGAGATGCATTATTGACTGTTACCCATATACTTAACCGAGTGCCCTCAAAATCTGTCACTTCCACTCCTTATGAATTATGGACTGGTAGGAAACCAGACTTAAGTAGTCTATGTCCATGGGGATGTGCAGCTTATGTTCATGATTCTTCCCATAAATATGGCAAATTAGGTCCTACAGGGAAAAAATATATCTTTATAAGATATTCATAACACTCCAAAGGGTATGTGTTCATAGGTGAACAAGCTGATGGAAGTGTGACCGAAATGGAGTCACGAGATGTCACGTTCTTGGAGAACGATTTTCCTAATAAATGTGAAATTGATAAGGATTTCCAATTATATGAGATGGAAGATCCTAATAACACACCCACTAATGTTGTAGAGGGAAATGAAGATTTACCTCAACACACAAGACCTAGTGGGAGTGTTACATCGCCTGACGAATCGAATTCAAGAGAAATTCAATTGCGTAAAAGTAATTGTAAAAGTATTCCCCGTCGTCGTTTTGAGATTGAAGGGGAAGCATTTATGATTGCTCAAAAGGACGATGCCGAGCCTAAGACTGTTCGAGAGGCTCTCTCATCCTCTGATAAGGAAGAATGGAGAAAAGCTTTGGAAGATGAAATGGAGTCAATAAGGGCAAATCATGTCTAGGACTTGGTTGATCTACCACCCAATCGCAAGGCCATTGGAAACAAATGGGTCTTTAAGATTAAGCGAAGGGCGGATGGATCCATTGAAAAGTATAAGGCTCGTCTTGTGGCGAAAGGTTATACTCAACAAGAGGGTATAGACTATGAGAAAACTTTTTCACCAGTTGTAAGATTTGCCTCAATACGCCTTATCCTAGCCATCGTTGCATATTTGGACCTTGAATTACATCAAATGGATGTAAAGACGGTATTTTTCAATGGAGAACTAGATGAGGAAATCTATATGAAGTAGCCAATATGTTTCATAGCTAAAGGTCAAGAGGATAAAGTTTGCAAGCTTCATCGCTCAATATATGGTCTTAAGTAATCATCTAAACAGTGGTATCTTCGTTTTCATCGAGCCATAACCACTTTTGGTTTCACGATGATTGAGGAAGATCACTATGTATATGTCAAGCAGTCCGAAGATAAATTTGTGATTTTATCACTTTATGTGAACGATATTCTATTGGCTGGAAATGACAAGGTTTTGGTTATCACCATAAAAGAATGGTTGTCCTCTAATTTTGAAATGAAGGACATGGGAGAAGTTGCTTATATATTAGGAGTTAAGATCGAAAGAGATCGATCAAGGAAACTCCTTGCTTTATCACAAGAGTCTTATATAATGAAGATTCTTGGGCGTTTCAATACGCAACATTGTAATCCCATTGATACCCCTGTCATGCAAGGTGAAGGCCTAAGTACTGAGATGTGTCCTAAAACTCCAGAAAAAATTAAAATGATGAAAACTGTTCCTTACACTAGTGCGGTCGGGAGTTTGATGTATGCTATGATGTGTACTCAACCCGACATATGTTATGCCGTGGGATTGGTGAGCCGATATCAATCAAATCCCGGTCAATCACACTAGAAAGCAGTGAAGAGGATCCTAAGATACTTGAAGGGCACTATGGACTATCGACTTTGTTACCAAGGGAGTGATCTACGCCTATTAAGCTATTCAGATGCCGATTGGGGTGGAGACCTAGATGAGCATAAATCGACTTCTAGATATGCGTTCTTGCTCAATGGAGGTGCAATTTCTTGGAATAGCAAGAAACAGACATGCACGTCCTTGTCTACGATGGAGGCAGAATTTATTGCATGTTCTGCTGCAGTGCAAAAGCAGTCTAGCTAAAACGTTTCTTGGAAAATTTAGCCACTATCACTGAGGTTTCAAGACCGGTGATAGTTTATTGTGATAATCAAGCAGCCATTGCCTATGTGAAGGATCCCAAGTATCATGGAAGGACGAAGCACATTGACATAAAGAACAACTTCATCAGAGATATTATAGCGTAGAAAGAAGTGATCCTACAATACGTTTCAACCAATAGAATGGTTGCTGATCCATTTACGAAGGCTATTCCTAAAGACATATTCTTGACCCACAGGATGTCACTAGGATTGCGTAGAATGTGATATGTGTTATTGTAAAGGATTATTGGTTTATGTATTTGTGAACATATGTATTGTACTTGTTTGTTTATTAGTGATTTGATATTTTATCAATAAGTACAAATTCATTATGAGACTAGCATAAGCACACATATATTATTGGAAAGTATGTCAACAAGCAGTGATTGGCTCACTCACACGAGCAATCGCCTCAAGTGCTATAGATAGCACGTTGAGATGAGACGTTATGTACAAATAAACGTTGAGGAGTAAGTTTAGTACATAAAATGATATGTCGCCTTGATTGGAGTCAAGATGAGGTCTATGATTTATTTATAATAAGACCGAACATGATAATCCCATAATCATGAATGCCTGTAAGATGCCGGATGCGAGTACTTAATTGTGCACTATAGAAAGCGAGCTGATATAGCACTCGGGCTAAACATGAGTACGTGAGAAGCTCGTGACTATGTTTAGGCTAAGATCCGTATAGTGGATATAGTTAATAAATGACATACGCTCTTATAGAAAGAGAAATCCACTATAGCATGTAATTCATACTACATGTGCATTGTACGACCGACAAGGGAAGGTGAGTAAAATTATCCCTATCTACTCATCGTGTGAGTCATTGAGGTAATTTATAATTTACTTCATTTTGTGCCCTATGTTACTTCTGACTATGTTCTCGAAGTGAAAGATCAATGTTGCTACTTTAGCATGTTATCGACGGTCATGAATGGATATGGCCTTATAAGACGTGTCTAGGAAAGTAGTTGTTCTAAAATGGAGAGAGACATGAGTGTAAAGGAAGACTATTGTTGTTTTACATCTATCACATGTATTTACTGGTCGACCAATTATATCGCGCTTATGCGGTTGCGGATATAATTGTAAATACATGGTGTTTTGAGAATAGTCAAGTATAGCCTTTAAGGGATAGGTATACTTGGACTGATGTAACAAAATATGTCTAGGACACAGTGAGACATCGATTGTTTATTTCTTTTCGGGGTTGTAGCCATTATGTCATCCCTAACAGGTGCATAATTTGAGCTCCCAAGTGCAGGTGTACTCATTGGTCGCACGGCTTACTTGCCAGTATGAATTGTTTTGTAAAATTGATAAATGTTGAATGCCTTATATTCTTGATAAAGCGCTATCAAACCCATCACGTCCGAGTGGGAGATGTAGTACTTTAGCTAGTACGTCCATGATGAGGTGCGATTGGATCGTACCATATCGTCTTGATATGCTACGATGAAAGGGTATGAAGGGTGTCATATATAAGTCTTTTGTGGACAACCATTGGCATCGGTTGGTAGATCATTCGCACCAAGATTTCTCTCCATTTCCATCATAGAAAAAGGAAGGCATTTCATTTCAGTTTTGCAAGAACAATCGGCATTTACGCCGTGGAAATCGGGTGTTTTCTTTGTGATTGCATCCAGACCAACATGAGGTATTGTTGTTCGTGATTCATTTGCAATTCAGTGTTCGTTTCGGGGCTATTTGCTGTTTTCGCATCAGAATCAGGTAAGTCGTCTTCCGCCGACTTGAATTCCATCACTAACTATCCTCAATAGAGATGCACCTCGATTTGGTCCAACCTAAAGGCAAATTTCTATGTACAAGTCGTGATTATGAGCATACACCTTTGATCGGTTAATGTTGATCCCCCAGCTACTAGAAATGAAATATTGCAATTTGTTCATCACGAGAATTGTCTTTGGGTGGACCAATCTACACATGTGGGGTTTATGTATATATGTAGTATCTGCTTTGCTTCATTAAATCCTCTAAGTGACTACTTGTTTAGAAGGTGGTGTGAGGACCTTTCCACTTATTGCTACTTATTTTCTGCATTCGTTCCGATGGGCCCAAAATAATGTTTGGCCAAATATAATACGAGAAGCGATCCCAAAAATGAATTTAGCAAGTTCTTTCTCACATTAATGTCCTAAACCTCACGACAGAATACCACAAGAGGAGTCCAAGTCCAAGCAATATTGAAGTATTTCGATTTATGGAGTTAAATCAGCGAGCCTGATATAATATTAACCCCTTTTAAAGTCTAGTTTCTAATCTAATAAATTTTGTCCATTAATTCGAAGGGTGCAATCCTATGCTGCAGG
The DNA here is from genome assembly GCA_016097605.1 of Eucalyptus guilfoylei. Classification (NCBI taxonomy): domain Eukaryota; kingdom Viridiplantae; phylum Streptophyta; class Magnoliopsida; order Myrtales; family Myrtaceae; genus Eucalyptus; species Eucalyptus guilfoylei. The sequence goes on along the minus strand of CM027861.1, from coordinate 23,146,051 downwards.
CGTTTAATAAGCTTTGAATTGTATTCTCTAATCTATTATATATAGTGAGAATCTAAGTTGACTGAATGTTTGTTCCAATACTTGTTATGTGGTACTTCACTTTGTGTCTATGTCTGTTACATGGAGGGGTGCAATTTTATACAATGATAACTATTGATACATCTAAAATTACTAGCATCCACATGTGATTAATAACTAATTAATAATGCCAATAACTTTGAATATATCTGGTCATGTTTACATGATTATTTTCTTCTTTTTGGTGATGTACTAACTGCAATCTATTTTTTTAAGCTCATGCTCATAGTTTGACTATCTATGCCTACTTTGCTCGAGAAGATAAACTTCAAATGGTATTTTATCATTCCATAAAGTATAATACAAATGCCAAACAACTTATGTATCCGATCTTGCTGGAGCAATCGACTAATTGCATTGGATCAGGGCGATTTTCCATTATATTGCAATAGGGTGTATACGGGGACATGAGAAAAAATGTTATTTATATTGAAATATAATTGTAATTTGTTAATTTAAGAAATTTGTTATTTGAGAAAAAAAATTCTTATTATAGATATTACAAATCTTATCTATCATTATCTCATCTCTCCTATGAAATAATTTTATCCGATCTATATCCCCCTTATATCCAACTTTATCCTATCTTGAGTGGACACCAAATGCAAAATAGGATAAATTTTATTCTATCCTGAATTTTATCTTGACAACCAAACGTGGCCTAGAGGAGAATGGTTGTGGTCATCACCTTTTGGATTTCGGATCTTAAAACTTAAAAGGCAAGAAGTCTCATTAAAATTGCATGACATTTTTTATGCTATGATTTGCAATACATCCTCTTTTTAGTTTGACAGAGTGTTTTTCTTTTAATAGATTTACTTCTTACCAAAAAAAAAAAAAAACTAATAAATACGCAGTGTTGGTAAGTCTATATTTAATTTGAAAGTGCCTATGTTTTGGCAGATTACTTCAATTTATTACGAGTATGCTTGAAATGAATAAAGCTATATTATTATTCTCGAATGACTGAATTTCTAGTGACACTCTACAGCTCATCTCGACAAGGGGCATTACCCTTTTATTTGAAAATATTAAAACCAAAAAAAAAAAATTTGTTAAATCAGCCCATGCATGTAAAAGACTTTTAACTGTCAAAGTAATTTGCACACTTGGGATGCAGATGCAATTTGTTAATTCACAAGTGACTCGCTCAACTGATGATCTCTCTTCAATAGTCACAATGCACAAAATTCCTCAAATGGGTCTGTTTATTAATTTTAGAAGCAATACACTCAAAGAGTCTTATTTTATACATACATACATACATATATATATGGAAATATTGTGTGCTAGAACATTGTACCGTACAACTTTAAGATGCTTAATCATAATTAAGTATAAAACGTTGTGAGATATGATGGTTTTCATTTAACAACGATTTTGTTATGCATCCATTTCACGCGACGCTTTCACCGGCAACAGAGTGAGAGGTATTTTCTTGAACACGGCTAGTCCAGCCCCTTCTTCCATGCTCACGTCTCCCTCTGTCATTCCCTCTGGCAATTCCCAATCGAAGGAGTGCAAGACATTGGCAAGCGCCAGCTCGATCGTTGCCATGGCCATTGACATCCCAGGGCATCCCCTCCGCCCTGCCCCAAATGGTAACAACTCGAAATGATTCCCCTTATAATCAATTGGACTTTCCTCGAACCTCTCCGGCACGAACTCCTCCGGGCGCTCCCACAGGCCTGGGTCCCGCCCGATGCCCCATACATTCACCAGGACACGACTCTTTGGGTCAACATCGTAGCCAAATAGCTTGAAATGGTCCATGGTTTCCCTTGGAAGGAGTAGTACACCTGGAGGGTGTAGCCTCATCACTTCTTTGAGTACTAACTTGAGATATTTGAGTTTGCTAAGGTCATCTTCTACGACCCATTTCTTGTTTCCAACGCAACTCCGGATCTCTTCTTGAGCTTTTCGCATCGCCCTTGGGTTCCTGACGAGCTCGGCCATTGTCCAGTCCATGACGACTGCACCGGTGTCCACTCCTCCTAGAAATATATCCTGATAACGACCATGAAGTCGTGATTCACAAAAAAAGACATATAGATCAATTTTTGCCATGATATCATTTATACCCGAGAAGGACTGTGTATTCATTTAAGGAGTTCTTAAATTATATCCTGCAATATATAGAACCTTCAATTTTGCTTAGCGATTGTGTATATGATCTACATTAGGTAATACGTAGAGATTGTATGATGTACCATCAAGATGGCCTTGATATTTTCTTCCTTCAGCCGGACCCCGCGAGCTCAGTCTGATCTTTCTCCATCTTCAGCAGCAAATCGACAATGTCTACATCTTCCTCGTTGCTCTTATTCGCATTCCGATGCTCTTCGATCACCTTCTGATAGAAAACGTCCAAATTGCGAAAGCTCTTCTCCAACCTCGAATGGAGACCCGTGAACCTGTCCACAATCCAGCCGAATCGAGGGAAATAATCAGATGCCGAGAAGCTTCCCAACATCGCCACTGCCTCATGAATCATATGCATGAACCTTCCGTTTTCGAACTCCATCCCGTGAAATGCCTTCCCAAACGCAACCCTGCATGCAAGGTGTGCAAACAAGTCAGAGTTTCTAGTGAGCGATTCATGCTTCGCTCTCAGGCTTGACAAGCTTCGGTTTGGAGCAGTGACTTGAGTCAAAGCTGAAGTTGATAATAGCCAAATAATCGGCTAGCTTATAACACTGATCGAATCTAATTAAACATAGTCAAGTTCGAACGTAGAACTCATCGTCAAGTTGAGCTTGAGTTTAAAGAACGAGGCTCAATATATTGTCGAACCCTGAAGAATTCGAGTAGTGATTAAAGATGGCAAAATGGGTTAAAGAGCCAACTTTTTATTCAAATTTAGTGGGTTGAGTTTATATGCGGGTTAGTTAAAAGTTAAAAAACAGTTTGTTATGAATTCAGAGTAATAAAGCCCGACCAGATATGAATTTTACGAATTTACAATATATTCATTTTCAACCAATTTCTAGCACTTAGGCGATTGCTCGGCATCAAACAAGTCGTCCATGCTTTTCACGATGGCATATCTCCTACTTCCTTGTGATGAGTGATGAGAGACATAAGTATATAAATTGTCGGCACATGCCTCTCTTTCTACGTTAAAATTTATCAATCCATTTTCTTTCATTAATTGGCTGTTTATATGGTCGCGTGATCATTACTTAATACACATGAAAAGTTATTGAGTCGATATATGCCCTACCTAACGATGAATCAATATAATTAAATGGATAACTTAGTCGACTGGACTCCTCAACTACACTACTATGCCCTACCTGCAAGTGAAGTTAGCCGTCAGAGCCATGAACTTCTCGCTCATATTAATCGGAGTTCCACTCTCTGCTGATTTTGCGATCGACTCGATCATAGATCCCACCTCCTCTTCCCTGATGTATCGGAAGGAGTGGACTCGCTTTGCACTGAACAACTCGAGCACACACAACTTCCTTACCTCCCTCCAGTAATCGCCATACTCCACGAAGGCCATATCGAGGGAGTCATAGGTGAGGCGTCCTGTGCCGACCAGCCGTGGGCGACTGCAACAATCGAGGTCATGGGTCTTGAGGACCTCCCTGGCGGCTTCAGGGGAGGACGTTACGATGGTAGGGACACCGCCGAGGCGGATGAACATGACGGGGCCATACCGTCTGGAGAGTTTCCACAGAGACTGATGAGGCAAATGGCCGAGCTGGTGGAGGTTGCCTATGATGGGGAGTGGTGGAGGCCCTGGAGGGAGGTTCTTCTTTTTGTTATTGAAGTTTTTCACTGAGAGGAGGAAAAGGAGGAGAGAAAGGGAAAGAGCAAGCCACGTGAAGAGGATGTGAAGAGCCATTGTCGGGATGGTTATGTGCAGTAAGAATACTTAAAATGTTGAGTTAATTTGGCGTGGTTGAGTAGTGTTATATACAAAATGGATGCTGAAGAATCAACTCTTGGAATTGATACATAGACTTTTCTGATCTGTCTGTAGTGACGATTTTTCTCTCATTATCCACAAAGACAAAAATGGTGGACGAATCCATGATAATCACTTCTTGCATAATATGACCGATTCATAACATGTTGATGTTCAAGATGATATTGATTCTTAATTGGAATCTACAGCTTTATCCTAACGATTTTCAAGTTGTTTCGACATTATTAGCTACCAAGGGGCCTCAAAAAGTAAAGGGCGTGTGTTTGACATGCTTGACTTCTCCAATTATAAAGGAAACTTAAAAACATCTACCATCTTCAATTTTGTTAAGAAAATTCCAATAAAGCACATTGCTTTGCCGTGATAGTCAGGATAACAAGAAATTGTCAATGGACACAAAGGAGATTATTTGAAAGAGTCAACATATTTCTCATCTTGTCTTATTTTACCGATATATTATAATGGATGGATAATTTTCTCAACATGAAACAATTTACATTCATGCTACTCATACTTGATTCGCATCAACTACAGGCTTGAGTTTGGCCTTGTATACCTTGCATTATTAAAAACAATTTTGTACACGCATTGAATTCGTGAAACTAGATATTGTACCGCGGTTCTCATTCATCGAATTTCTCCAATGATTTCTTTTCATGCATGAACTTATGAAAAGTCTTGCTTTGAACTCAATGGAAAAAGGCCGAGAATTTTCATTAGATTATATTCTTCTCGGTAAGTAATCAGTAGTCCGAATCGCGTTCGACCTCCGTTTCTCTCGAATAATTAAGGCTCGGAATACAACTTCATTTGAGAAATGCGACCCGGAGCTTGGTCAAGCTTGATTTTTCAAGTTCAAGCTCTGAATGGATTAATCGATAGATTCCCTTGAAACTTGAATTAACCTCGAATAATTTGAGAACAAACTATCATTCATAAATTAGTATCTTTTTTATATATTTATTCATATTTGTGAAGTTATATGCGTGAATGACATGTACAAAAGTATAACTACTCGATTAAGCTGGGAAGGACTTGAATAAGAAATTTTGAAGCTTGAGTTCAGCTCAATTTAATTTGAAAGTTTAAAAATAGAGTCGAGTTCAAGTTATCGAATTGAATTTGAGTAACTCATGAGTAACTTATGATCCAAATATATAATACTTTTGCACAAATAAAATATAAATATATATATATATATTTAATTAAGAAAGCATGAAACACAAAAGCATTAGAAATTTTATCTATTGAAAAAAATTAGGCACATGATTTAGATTAATACAATTACGACTACATTCTGGCAGCTTTTGAAATGAAAGCCTGATCCATGGAAGCAACTTTTTCCTTTTCAATTAAAGAGCTTACTATCGTTTCTAGATATTTTGCTAAAAACACGGGCTTAAAATAGTAGAAACATCAATCCGATACAACTCTAAATGAGTTTCCACCATTATAGAGATCATAAGATAAAAAGAATTTAAATGGAACTCTGTTGATATTTACATAGACCAAAAGGGTAACAAGGTAATAAAAAGGACAACATTTTTTTCATTTAGATGATGGATTACAATGAAAAGAATTTCTACAGTATGGGCAAGAGTATAATTATGAGAATTTGTAAATAGTGCTGAAGGATTAATTGAACAAATCGAAAGTTTAGAAACTAGATTCCACATTTCACATCAATGGAGGGACTAATCAGCACATTCCACGGTAGTTGAGGGACTTGTGATGACTTTTTCCTTTGTTTAATCAAACAAAATGATTACATTGAACATTTAAAGATAGTTCAAGTACAACTTTGAACGAATTAAAAGCTTAAGGATAACATTTTATATTAGGTCAAAGTTTCAGTATCATAAGTGTCAAATCTGGATAAGTTATTAAACAAATGCAAAACATACTTTTATATTATTGATACCTAAATTTCAATCACCTATATACCCCATCCATTACATAAGAAAAATTAGGATCAAATTCAAACCCTAAACAAAATTATTATTATTGCATCGCATTTAGACATTTCAAATTTCATTGGCTCGGTGGTGGATTGCATGGCTGAATTTCATTGATGCCCTGCGCATGGCGTCCAAAGTTTGAAAAGTAAAGCATCCAAAGCAAAGAATTTCAGGAAAGGGCAGGCTGTGATATTGGCTCTTGGCAAGATTATGGGACGAAGCAAAAAGGAAATTAGGGGCTGATTATGTACGATTCTTAGCAAGAAAAGTGGCCGCGTGATTGGGGCAATCGGAAATTAATGAGAAAATCTGGCCGGGAGATTGTGGAGTTGATGGGTGAACTTGAGAAAGGAGTAATAAATGGATTCGCAGCAATATGGAAAGAATGTACACCCGCTCGGCCAAAATTTGAGCGTGGAAATACAAAAGAGAAAATCGAATAAGGCGAGAGGGGATTTGACAACATATTTGATTAGAAATTTAAATGGAAATTATGGCAAGAGAAGGGGAAAATTCAGGGATTTGAAGGAAGTTTTTGCACTATAGAAGGGGGATTATCGTCTTCAAGGGGCACCTCACAATAGAAAGAGCAAAATACGTAAGATACAAGGGAGTTTTCTTCTGTCGTTGCGTTGTCCCACCTCCTTTTCCTCGGCGATCCGAAGCAAGTTCCTTTATTCCAATGAGCCTCTGAGGGTGCATTTGATAACGATTCTGTTCTTATGAACAATTTCTGATCGGAAATGATTTTCTTTTATTTTGTTGCCGGGAACAATTTCTAAACATTTTAAACTGTTTGGTAACTGTCCAAAATTTCTAATTCTGGAGTAGAAATGTGTTTGGTACTGTGCTCAAAATTTCTACTCCAAATCATTTTTTTCATTTTTAAATAATTTTTTTTTTTTCCCTTGTCTTTCTATTCTTTTTTTCCTTTCTCTCTCCTATTCTTCTTCTTCAAGTGGCCAGTCATCGGCCCTCGTTGGCCGAGCCTCGCCCGGCCTTGCCAGGGCTAGGCGAGGCCCGCCTGGCCATCGGCGGGGTTGGGCGAGCCTCGCCGATGGCTAGGCTTGCCTTCGGCGAGCTCGTCAGACCGGTTGCCGGCGGTGGGCGGCGGTGGGCGGCGGATGGTAGCGGACGGCTACTGCAGCGGTGGAGGTAGATAAAGAAGAAGAAAAGGGAAGAAAAAGAAGAAAAATGCTTGATTCTTAGATTTGTTCCGGGAACAACAATCAACTTTTTTTTTATTCTTGATTCTGTTCCAAATCTACTTCCGGAAACAAAAATTTTCTCAAACATGATTTTGTTCCAAAACTACTTCCGGGAACAAAAAAAATCAGAATCTGGCACTATTGGGATGGTTACTAAACAAGCTCTCACAAGCCCGATTGCATCGTTGTTGCTTTTTGTTGCTGCTGTTTGTCACTGCTCCCTGCTATTCCCTGCTGCTGCTCACTGCTATTTGCTGTTGTTCGTCACTGCTTGCTGCTGTTCATTGCTGTTTGTCACTGCTGCTGCTTGCTGTTCAGCATCATTGATTAGATTTTGACATTGTATCCTCGTATCTATCTTGGATTGGTGTCTACTAGGTGTTATCCACACTATCCAACGTCATTAATTAGATTAGGATGTTGTGTCCTTAAACTTAGTAGAAGGTAGCGCTTTATCAAGCATCTTGTTCATATCCAGTGTTGTCGAAGTGCCTTCATTGTTGTATAGACTACTTTAATTTTAATGGGCTTTAATTAATTTAATGATGTCATTAATTAGGTCTCAACATTAATTATCGTTGATATCAAACATGCGATAGGTCAGCTACTTCTTTGATTTCGAGATTATAAGGTGTATAGTCTCATTGCATTTGACCCTCTCTGTTTAAAGCTAATACAAAACCTGAGTCTCCTTCAATAAAAAAACCAAAATATAATACTTGGTGAAAGATATTTTATTGCATGATCCAAAATTGACGAAACAATAGGCTCAAATCAATGTCCCTTATTGGTATCACTCATGGTTGAAAGGAGGAAGAGAAATAGGTATTTTAAGTTTGAAGCTTTCTGGTTGGAAGATCAGGAATATGAGGAAAAAGTAAATATAGTGTTGAATGATTATGGAGTAAAAAATCTAAGCTGGGGGGAAAAAAGAAAATCACGGCATCTTTGGAGGTATGGAGCAAAAAATTTTCCAATGCCCAAACTCAAATCAGAGACTTAAAAAGAGAACTTGAAGCCATAACAAATAATCAAAAGGCAGTGCATGATAGAAAGATGGCACAAGAGGTAAAAGGAAAAATAGAACTGTTATGGAAGCAAGAAGAAATGTTATGGGGGATGAGATCGAGAGTTTCATGGCTGAAATGGGGGGATAGGAACTCTAAATATTTTCATGCTACTACAATTCAGCGCAGGCAAAGAAACAGAATATCTATGCTCCAAGTCTCCAATGGAGAGTGGACCCAGGATGAAGGAAGACTGAAAGAGGAAACTTTAGCTTTTTTCACTGATTTGTACACCTCAGTGGGACCCCGCAATATCCAACCCATCATCGACCAATGTCCTATTATGGTGACGGAAGAGATGAATTCAGCTTTAACAGCAACAGTTAGGCTACAGGAAGTCAAAGATGCAGTCTTTCAACTCGGTGCATTTAAAGCCCCAGGACCGGATGGACTAAATGGTCAGTTTTATCAACATCACTGGAAAGATATTCAAACAGACATTATGGAAATGGTAGAAGACTTCTTGGAGACTAAATGCCTAAATCCGAATCTGAACAGAACACACATTGCACTTGTCCCTAAAGCTCCAAACCCAAAAAAATTAGACCAATTCCGACCGATCAGCCTTTGTAACTTTTCCTATAAAATTATTTCAAAAGTGTTGGCAAATCGTCTTAAGAGATGGCTTCCGATTTGATTGAATTTGAACAGAGCGCTTTTGTTAGTGGAAGACAGATACAAGACAACATCCTCATAGTTCAAGAGGCCCTTCACCAACTTAGAATCAGGAAAAGAAAGAAGAAATTCCAAGCCGTGCTTAAACTAGACATGAAGAAGGCCTATGACAGAGTTGAATGGGACTTCCTCGAAGCTTGCATGAAGAAAATGGGTTTTAGCACTACATGGGTAACTTGGATCATGCAATGTGTCACAACTACCTCATTCAGTGTGAAATTAAATGGAGATTCCCTACCTTATTTTCAACCAGCTCGAGGTATTAGACAAGAAGACCCTCTATCCCCTTACCTCTTTATACTTATGGCGAATGTCTTATCTTTAATGATGAAAAAAGCAGTTGATGAGGGAAGACTAAAATGTATTAAGTTAAACAGCCACTGCCCCACACTATCGCACTTACTGTTTGCAAATGACTCTATTTTCTTTTTAGATGGGAAGATTAGTGAGTGCCAAAATCTAGCTGAGGTGTTGAATCAATATTGTGTAGCTACTAGGCAACTAGTGAATTTGAACAAATCAGGAATCCTTTTTAGTGCTGGCTGTCCCCAGAGTTTAAGGAGGATTATGGCAGGGGAGATGCGAGTTCCAGAGATCGACAAAACAGGAAAATATTTGGGTATACCCTCTGATTGGGGTAGTTCAAAAAAACAGATGTTTGCATGGATTTTGGCACGGGTAAATATGAAGCTGGAAGGATGGAAGGAAAACTTGCTGTCTAAAGCAAGAAAGGAAGTCCTCTTGAAAGCAGTAGTTCGGGCTATCCCACAATATGCAATGTCGATATTTAAAATCCCGGTATCTATTTGCAAAGCAATAGAATAAAAGATAGCTTCCTTTTGGTGGAAAAACAATGAAAGGAAAGCTGGAATTCACTGGAAGAGTTGGAATCTAATGAAAATGAGGAAAGATAGTGGTGGTATGGGTTTCAAAGACCTCATTACATTCAACAAAGCTATGCTAGGAAAGCAAGCATGGCGTCTAGCGGAAAACCCTCCAACACTATGGATCCAACTTCTCAAAGGCTTATATTTTCCTAATACATATTTCTGGCATACAAAAAAGGGGCAAAGAGCTTCATGGGGATGGAAAAGTCTCCTAGTTGGGAGGAAGCTATCTAGAACCGACCCAATGGAAGTGGGTGACGGACAATCGGTCGAATACGGCAGGATAAATGGCTAAAGCAGGGCATACTAATCGGACTGCTAATAGAGAAGACCCTGAGCGTGTTAACAAATTAATTGACAAGCAGTCTAGCTCATGGAAAGAAGATATAGTACAAAACACTTTCGAAGACAGCATTGCAAATGAAATACTGGCAATTCCCATCCCGGCTACAAGTGAAAAAGACAAATTAGTGTGGACTGCAACAACATTAGGCAACTACACAGTAAAAAGCGGGTATAATCAACTAAGGAGAGCAGAGATCAAGTCAGCACACAATGAAGCATCAACTTCATATCAGAAGCCAAGAGAACTATGGTGCAAAATCTGGAACTTGTGGACCATCCCGAAAATCAAAGTTTTTATGTGGACCCTTTGTCAAAATGCACTCCCTACGTCAGAAAACTTAAGCAGAAGGAAAATAGCACATGAGTCGACTTGCCAGCTCTGTAGAAAGAACCCCGAAACAGAGGAACATCTGTTTTTGCTCTGCCCCTGGACAACCAAGATTTGGTCAGACCCACGCATCAGTATACCAATTCAAAGAAAGGGTCTAACATGTAAGAGTTTTCCTAATTGTGGACTACATTAATTGATATTGTAATTTATCATTTAACGTTTATCGTTTTACGGGGTTTGGTCTAAGGTGAGATAGAAGGTTTCTTAATTAGAGTCTAATATGGGCTGGCTAGTGTGGGCCGAGTTGAGCTTGGCCCGTAATGAGAGGGACTGGTTGGAAACTCTATAAATAGTGCTCAAGTCTCTCCTCTAACCCTAATTCTCACATGTATCCTCACCTAAGGAGTGTTTACCTAACACTAAACGTGAGGGGGGTTGCCTCATTGAGCCAGTGATACGGAGGGCAATAGAGGAGAACGACTTGCGCGTGGAACATTGTGTTTCCGCTTCCGCTTCAAGTACAATGGATCCTAAAACAGGTGCGTAAATCTTTCTGATCTATTATGCATGTTTTTGTTCTAGTTATGGAGATCTTGGGGTTGCGTAATTTGCATCCAACATGTGGTATCAGAGCAACCATAACCCTAGAACTCGAACGCATAGAATTTTTGCCCTAATTTGTGATTTTCGTGATTTTTTGTTCAATAAAAATAAAATTAAATCATAAATTCGGATTGGGCTTGATGAGACGAGCAAGATGGTCGGCAGCGCATCGCCGGGGGAGGTCTCACATGCCCCACGCGCGGCCACGCGCCGCGCACTCTGGCGGCGCATGTGGGCGCGTGGAGCCTCCGTTCGGCGCGTGGGTGGCGGCGATGGATTTGTATGATCTTCCTCTATGTCGTGATGTATTTATTTTATATTTTTGATTATTTTATGGATGTGAAAATACATACAAAACCCTAAATACGTGTTTTTTTAGTGTATTTTTGCGTATTTTTCTTGTATTTTCTGTGATTTTGGAAATACAAGTGTTGGGTTACTGGTATGTTATAACATAAACATTATAATGGTGTGATTCATTAATAAAAATTAAATTTTATTGTGAACTAAAGCTGGCTTAATGAGATACAACCATTATGAGATAGTATTTGAACTATGTATTGAGGTCCTGAGAAGCAGTAAAAGTTATGGATTTGTTGCTCAAGCATAGTTATTTATACACATCTTGATGTTTTTTTTTTCTTCTGATAATCTTTGAATGATGGACGTCTTAAGAACTCGTGACCAAACTGATTGTACTGATTAACACATCTACTGAATGTAGGTAATGTATGTCAATTAAGTTATTGCATATTTTACCTAAATTCATCTTGTCACTTGTTAAGGTCTATCAAATTGAGCATTGGTTTATGGTTAAGAAGTATGACAACATTTACGCAGAGCAATAATATCTATTGTTATAAGATTAGATATTTGGTTCTGTATTTTGACTCAATTTATAGGCCACTAGTTGATGTAATGATAATTTGTTACTTAAAAATTGGCTAATAAATCAATTGTTGGCCTTGGAGTTATTTTTTGCCTTATGAACTATGAGTGATAATGGATAAGCTGTCAAGCTTGTCGATTTGGTGTACCATGTATTACTATTGATATTATTTTGTGAGAGATATTCTAGATCAGCATTCTTTTAATGTTGTTCTAGTAATCAGCAATCGGGTGCACAAGAGATGCTTACTTCTATGTTATGAGAAGTTTCTTGTGTTGTTGTGATCGTTGATCTCATTTGAATCTGTCTTTCAAGTTCGCTATATATATATATAAGCAATATAATTAGCATGATATGTGATTTTGGTGATATGTTGCCCCTATCACTAAAGTTAAAATCACATGTATATGGTGTATGTGAAAAATAAAGTTTATATCCCTGATACGAGAGAATTTCAAGGATTCAATTGAGTAGTGACCGCCAAAGTGGCACGCTTGATTGGGTTTGAGAAATTTCGGTCCCGTATGATGATTGGGATGTCTCCTGGTCTAATGCGTAGTCATACTCCGAAAGGAGGTGATTGTGTATTAGTTCATGGAGGGATACATGATGGTGTGGTGGAGGAGTGACCGATTCTAGTGATTCATATACCCAAAGGTGATGAATTCACGAAGAATTGGAATATATTCTTATAACCGCTATCATGTGGGGAGTGTACAACTGCATGTCATGTATTCTACCCAAAGGTGATTATATGATTATGTGTGTAACTCTCTGGATGTGTACTTGTACGTCAAGTTACACGATACTCACATGATGCTAATTATATACATTGCTTGTTTTTCAGTCACATTTTCTGTAATTTATAACTCCACTATTATTGAGGTTTTTACTACTTCAAATTTAAGTTGTGGACATATGATTTGTTGCTTGAGAAAATAGCAATTGAATTTGCTTACTGTCCATGAAGCGTTCCATTCTAAAACACTTGAAAAGAGGTTTGTCTACGGACTGCACTTGCTATAAGATGATGGAAGCCTTAGTTGCTTGTAATTATGTCTTGTCTGATATCGAAATTAGGACACATCTGCAAATGTTGTGTTTAAATCCTAATGACATATACATCCCGATATGGTTAAAAGGTTGTTTCCAAAAGTTTTCTATTTAAGGAAAATTGCCATGATAAAGAATAAACTGGTTAAAAATTAGTCTTGAAGGTTATCAAGCCTAATAGTAGCGGTAAGTATTTTGGCAAGTATGACCATACTGAATTACTTAAAGGGTCTTTTGTCAAATACTTGGTAAATTCTGGGGTGGTAATTTAATTACTATGCTTGAAAATACTAACAAGAAGATTTGGCTAAAAGGCATGAAGCACCATAATGAACATGGTGATGAGTATGGTAAGTAAGACTAATTTATTCGGTCTTCTGTGGACTAATATTATGAAAGAAACTTTTTCAAATACAAAAGGTGTCTCTTATCAAAGTTGTTTCATAAACTTCTTTTGAGTTATAGACTGGGATAGACTACTTGAATCATATTAAATTTAGAGGTGTTATATAGAAGTGAGATAATCTAATCCAATTTTAAGTGCGTTGCAATTCAGATCCACTCGGAATTATTTTGTATCTTATCTAGATTGTTAAAAGGGTATTGATTTTATGACCCTAAAGAAGATACAAGAATTATAGAATCACATACTCTAAAGTTTCTAAAGATCGACGTATTTGTAGAGGATAGCTGCTCTCAAACTATTAAAGATAATAGTATAATGGAGATTACTGTGTTTTTGTCTTTACCTATACAGATAATTATGGAATCTCCTGTACCATAGACTAAACTTGTTGAGGTTTAAGGTACTATTCTTGATATAGTTTATAATGAAATTTCTTAAACCTCTCAAGTGCAAAATGAAGTGGTTGCAGCTTTATTAAGGAGATTTGTTAGGGAAAGATGATCAGTTATACCATCAAACTATATAGTCTATTTGTGAGAGCATGATTATAATATCTACTACATGGTTGTTTTAGCAACTTATATAAATGTCGTTTATTGTTCTTGATTAAGTATGTGATTAGATGCCATAAAAAATAATAATAATGTTTTCACTCTGAAAGAGGGGTGGATAGTTTATAGTGAAAAATAAATATTTCTTTCTATTATTTCTTTAAAAGATTCTTTCAGAGTGAACATGGCATTAATAATTTATTTTGATATGAAATTACGTCAAATAGATACAAAATCTATATAGTGCAACTTGATGATTTTGCAGCAGATTCAAGTAAACTTATGTGTAGACTAAAAAGTCTTAATTCATGGTCTTAAGCAAGTTTCTAGACAATATTATTAAAGTTTCGTAGTGTTGTTATTTTGTTCAATTGGGAACAAAGTAATTCAATATACTGCAAGGTCAGTGGGAGGAAATTTATTTTTTCTCATACTTTATGTACATAATTTTTTGCTTACAAGTTGTGACCTTGAGACATCTTATATCCTTTGTACTGAGATCTATAAGGATTGTTTTTGCCATATTATATTATATTTTCTCGGAGGACATTTGCTGATTGTATATTGGAAATATTCAATCTACATCATTGCAAGCCAGGAATTGCTCCTGTTGTTAAAGGGTGATGGACTGAATCTATCACATTGTCCTTATTTAGATATTGAGAAAATCTGATTAAATGGTGTACCTTGTGTCAGTGCACTTAAAAGTATAATATATGCTCGAATTTGCACTAGACTAAATATCGTCTTTGTGACGAGACTTTTAGGCAGATATCAATCAAATCCAGGATGTGATCATCGGGTTGCTGCCAAGAAGGTTTTGAGGTATTTAAAAGAACAAGAGATTATATGCTAATTTACAGACATGTTTAATTTTTACAGTTAGTAGGGTATTTAGATGTAAATTTTGTTATCTGTTATGATGACAAGAGATCAATAACATAATACATATTTATGTTAGCAGGAAGTGCAATAAATAAAATTATATGTTATCTTCTACTATGTAAACAGTGCTAGTAACATTCTTTTAGGTTGTTACTTGGGCTTTTAGGCTCCGGAACCTCATTAAAGAGTTGACCGTTTTTAATTTTATGGATTGACCCATACGGTTGTATTGAGACAATAAATTTGTAGTATTAACAACAAAGGTCTCAATGGGTCTAAATATATGGTAGTCAAAAATTTTTACCATAAAAAAACGGTACAGAAAGGTGACATTATAATATAACATATTTTCATAGATGATGTGATTATAAATCCACTAATCGAAGGCCTACGCCCATGTGTATCTGAATGACATGTCATTAGCATGGGCATAAAAGCATCATGAGATGCTGTTGTTTAGTGGGAGCTATTTCGTTACACTTTGTAACGGTTTGATATGTATCAACTTTTGCATTCAACAAAATATTTTTGAATATGTTGTTATGTTGAATACATATTGATAAAGTCTCAAGGTACTTGTATAAACCTTGAGTGAAGGCTAGGGGCATCCAGTTATTAGCCTTGTGCATATGTCTTGTTATACATAAAGAAAGGTTAACCGTAAAGACAAGACATATGTGGATTCATTGGAACCATAAGACATTCTCTAGTGGCACAAGTTTTTGTAACGCTTAAGGTAAGAGAATGGTGACTGACAAATGGGATCTCTCTATGAGAGATGTTATCCATTTGACACACTGCCATATTGAATTCATATCAATAAATTTGAGAACATTCGTGACCATGGAAGGCTCTGTGTGTATACATGCAGTTACCGCCATGATTCGGTGTTTAAGACTTTATGGGATAGGATTGACTATTAAGAATTATCTCTGGACCAATGTGCGCACATACAGTACGATTTCAATTAATATAGTCCAAGTGGGAAAATGTAAGAGTTTTCCTAATTGTAGACTACATTAATTGATATTGTAATTTACCATTTAACGTTTATCGTTTTACGGGGTTTGGTCTAAGGTGAGATAGAAGGTTTCTTAATTAGTCTAATATGGGCTGGCTAGTGTGGGCCGAGTTGAGCCGGCCCCCGTCATGAGAGGGACTGGTTGGAAACTCTATAAATAGTGCTCAAGTCTCTCCTCTAACCCTAATTCTCACATGTATCCTCACCTAAGGAGTGTTTACCTAACACTAAACGTGAGGGGGGTTGCCTCATTGAGCCAGTGATACGGAGGGCAATAGAGGAGAACGACTTGCGCGTGGAACATTGTGTTTCCGCTTCCGCTTCAAGTACAATGGATCCTAAAACAGGTGCGTAAATCTTTCTGATCTATTATGCATGTTTTTGTTCTAGTTATGGAGATCTTGGGGTTGCGTAATTTGCATCCAACATAACAAGCATAGATCAGTGGATTCTTAACAACAAGCGAGCCTTACCAGAAGCACCACCCCTCGAGCAAGTTGCTGAACTGCTCTGGTTCATGTGGAAAGCAAGGAACGAGGCCATTTTCAAAGGGAAATCGCTGGATCCGTAAGGAGTCATCTCGGAAGCCCTCGCAAAGCATGAAGAATTCAAGATCTGGAACTCAAAATAGGAAGTGCGTGAGGAGAGAGATTGTACCCGCGCGACGAACTAGAACCCCCTGCACCGAAATCGCTGAAAATCAACGTCGATGGAGGTTTCAGAGTGGGCGAATCTAGAGGATCGATTACTGGTGTATGCAGGGACACGGCTGGTGTTCTGCTCGGAGGGTTCGCTCGCCAAGTTAGAGTGCAATCCGCAATCCAAGCTAAAACCCTAGCTCTGCTCGAGGGGATGAAGCTCGCGCACGAATGGGAGAAGGGGAAAGGTAAAAGTGAAAGTACAATTGTTGAATCTGACTCCTCTGTTGCAGTTCACGCTTTGTTGGGGGAAGGACAAGTACCGTGGGATATTGCAGCACAAATTGAGATGGGCCGGGCCTCACTATTTTCTTCGCCTCACATAAGAATCACCCACTGCTTTAGAGAACAAAACAAAATTGCCGATTGGGTTGTTAAAGCCCAGCTTGACCATCGCCTCCCGAACAACTAGGTTTCGAGCCCACCACAACCTCTGTTTGATTTTCTTTGTTCTGAAGCCCAGACGGGTTCATGTTCTATGTTATCTACTTAAGTTGAAATGAAATGCAGCTTTTTCGACCAAAAAAAAAAAAAAAAAAAGTTATAGAAAGGAAATTGTCTTTGTTGTAACTCCAAAAACTTCTCTAGAATTCATAACAACTTTTCTCCATCAAAATATTCCGTCGCTGGTTTGTGCAAGTTGTCTTTGTTTTGGCCAAAAAGAAGAGTAGTATTTGTCTAGAAATTTTTTGGCCCTTTATTACCTCATTTGGAGAGGCTTCCTACCTTCCAATACGCTGATGGGGCTAAAATAACGGACTCTACACTTACAAATGAATTGAGCGGTTATAACATGAACCATGCGGGTGTGAATCCCATATAATTACTCTTAGAAGAATAGCCGTGAAGGTCACTTCTTCCCACCGTATTGTGTAGAAAAAAAAAAGGCATAACTTACTAGTCACTACTAAGCAAAATTTTTCAATCCTTCGATTCCACGAACTACTTTCCACTAGTGTTAATTCATAATTTGGAGTTTGGATCTTTAAACGGCAAGAAGTCTCATTAAATTACATTATCATTTTTCATGCTAAAATCTGCAGTTCATCCTCTTTTAGGTTTGAGAGATTGATATTCTTTTAATATTTTTACTTCTTGTGAAAAAAAAAAAGTAATACACACAAGTGTCGTAAATTTGTATTTAATTTGAAACTGCAAGTGTTCCGTGAGATTATTTCAATTAATTACGAGCATGCTTCAAATGAATAAAATATATATTACTATTCTCTAATGAATGAACTTACTAATAACACGCTATGACTCATCTCAACAAGCGGCATTACCCTCTCATTCAAAAATATTAAAACCCAAAAAAAAAAAAATATATATATATAATAATAATAATAATAATAATAATAATAATAATAATAATAATAATAATAATAATAATAATAATAATAATAATAATAATAATAATAATAATAATAATAATAATAATAATAATAATAATAATAATAATAATAATAATAATAATAATAATAATAATAATAATAATAATAATAATAATAATAATAATAATAATAATAATAATAATAATAATAATAATAATAATAATAATAATAATAATAATAATAATAATAATAATAATAATAATAATAATAATAATAATAATAATAATAATAATGAAAACGATTGATGTTGAATCGACCCATGCAAGTAAAAGGCTTTTAACTCTCAAGGTAATTTGAGCTCGTGGGAAGCAAATACAATTTGTTAATGCACAAATGACTCGCTCAACTGATGGTCCCCCTTCAATAATCACAATGGACAAATTCCTCTAATGGATCTGTTTATTATTTGCCCTGGAGGCAATATACTCAACGAGTCTTGTTTTCCATATATATGGAGATGTTGCATACTAGAATATTGTACCGTAAAATTTTAAGACGCTTGATCATAATCAAGTACAAGACGTTGTGAAATATGATGTTTTACATTTGTCGACACTTTCGTCATGCGTCAATTTTATGGGATGCCTTTATCGGCAACAGAGTGAGAGGCACTTTCTTGAACACGGCTAGGCCAGCCCCTTCTTCCATGTTCACATCTCCCTCTGTCATTCCCTCCAGCAATTCCCAATCGAAGGAGTGCAAGACATTGGCAAGCGCCAGCTCGATCATCGCCATGGCCATCGACATCCCAGGGCATCGCCTCCGCCCGGCCCCAAATGGTATCAGCTCGAAATGATTCCCCTTGTAATCGATTGGACTGTCCTCGAACCTCTCCGGCACAAACTCCTCCGGACGCTCCCACAGTCCTGGGTCCCGTCCCATGCCCCACGCATTCACGTAGACACAGCTCTTCGGGTCGACATCGTAGCCAAATAGCTTGAAGTGGCCAATGGTTTCCCTTGGTATGAGTAGAACACCTGGAGGGTGTAGCCTCATTACTTCTTTAAGAACTAACTTTAAATATTTGAGCCCGCTGAGGTCCTCCTCTACGACCCATATCTTGTTTCCAACGCAACTTCGGATTTCCTCTCGAGCTTTTCGCATCACCCTCGGGTTCCTAGCGAGCTCAGCCATTGTCCAGTCCATGACAACTGCACCGGTGTCCACTCCGCCTAGAAATATATTCTGATAGTGACCATGAAGTCATGATTCACAAAAAAGACATATACATCAATTTTTGCCATGATATCGTTTATAGCCAAAAAAGGAGGACGGTGAATCCATTTAAGGAGTTCTTAAATTATATCCCGCAATATATAGAATCATCAATTTTGCTTCTCAATCGTGTCTATGATCTACATTAAGTAATACGTAGAGATTGTATGATATACCATCAAGATGGCCTTGATGTTATCTTCCTTGAGCCGGACCCCCGCGAGCTCAGTCTGATCTTTCTCCATCTTCAGCAGCACATCGACAATGTCCTCTTTTCCCTCGTTGCTCTTATTCGCATTCCGATGCTCTTCGATCACCTTCTGATAGAGATCGTCCAAATTGCGAAAGCTCTTCTCCAACCTCGAATGGAGCCCCGTGAACCTGTCCACAATCCAGCCGAGTCGAGGGAAATAATCAGATGCCGAGATGCTTCCCAACATCGCCATTCCCTCGTGAACCATATCCATGAACCCTTCGTCTTCCAACTCCGTCCCCTGAAATGGCTTCCCGAATGCGACCCTGCATGTAAGGTGTGTAATCAAGTCAGAATTTCTTGTGAGCGATTCATGCTTGGCTCTCAGGCTAGACAAGCTTCGGCTTGGGGCATTGACTTGAATCAAGTCTGAACTTGATAATAGCTAAACAATCCGGTAACTTGCGACACTGAATCTTATCGAGTATAGTCAAGTTCGAACATAGAACTCACTGTCAGGTTGAGCTCTAGTTCATAGAACCAGGCTCAATATATTGTCAAACCTCGAAGAATTTGAGTAGTAACTAAAGATGGAAAGATCGGTTAAAAACTCACTTTTTAACTTAAATCTAGTGGGTTTAGTGAAAAGTTTAAAAAAAAAAAAAAATTGGTATGTGTTTACAGTAGTAAAGCCCAACTAGACATGGATTTTGTGGGGTCCAAATTCCTTACGATATTCAAGAGTTTGTAACTGACGAATTTCATCACTTCCACAATTGAAATTCTCTCTCCTACATACTCTATTCCCCAATCATTCCTAAATTAGAAATTTTTCTTTTTCTTATATAAATGATAAAATCAACTTCATTTTCTAATTTCCCACGCCAGGAGAAATAACAGATCTTATCATAGTTTGATTTGTCAAATTTTTTGGTAATTTACTATTTGCTATTTTTTTTTCATATTTAATCAGTTTTTAATCGGTAGTTTTTTCAATATGCTATTTTCCATATATGAAGAGAAAAACTGCTAATCAATTATTAATCGGGTTGGGTTGGTTGGATTGGATCGGGTGTGGGTCGTTAAGATGGATCAGTATAATTAGATAGATAACTCAGTCGATTTGACTTGACGCGACTCCTCAACTACACCACTATGCACCAACCTGCAAGTGAAGTTAGCCGTCAGAGCCATGAACATCTCGCCCATATTAACCGGAGTTCCGCTCTCTGCTGATTTTGCGATCGATTCGATCATAGATCCCACCTCCTCTTCCCTGATGTATCGGAAGGACTGGACTCGCTTCATGCTAAACAGCTCGAGCACACACAGCGTCCTTAACTCCCTCCAGTAATCGCCGTACTCCACGAAGGCCATGTCGAGGGAGTCATAGGAGAGGCGTCCCGCGCCGACCATCTGCGGGCGACTGCAACAATCAAGGTCGTGGGTATTGAGGACCTCCCTGGCGGCTTCGGGGGAGGAGATTACGATGGTAGGGGTGCCACCGAGGCGGATGAGCATGACGGGGCCATATCGTCTGGAGAGTTTCCACAGAGACTGATGAGGCAGGGGGCCGAGCTGGTGGAAGTTGCCTATGATGGGAAGTGATGGAGGCCCTGGAGGGAGGTTCTTCTTTTTGTTATTGAAGTTTTTCACTGAGAGGAGGAGGAGGAGGAGGAGAGGAAGGGAAAGAGCAAGCCATGTGAAGAGGATGTGAAGAGCCATTGCCGGAGGATGGTCATGCGCAGTGAGAATACTTGGCCTGTCGAGTTTGGCGCGGTTAAGTCGTCTTAAATAAAAAATGGATGCAGATAATGATTTTCTTGTTTTATCCACACGGACAAAATTGGTATGCTTCTGAAAATATGACAGGACAAACACAGGAAAACAAGTTGTCCATAAGAAATAATTGACACTGACGATCGTGTTGGAACACAACACCTAATATAATAATAAACCGCCAAAGAGAAGTGTGCTGCAGCATCACTTCGTAAACCGCCAAAGAAGAGAACTCTGGAAGAAGCCACAAGCTGAAGAAATGAAGGGGCACACATTATAATAATATTATAATAGTTACTGGAGTCTTCAAGGAGCAGGAAGCAAAGTTCAACTTGTTGAAGTCTGGACGTGAGAATTCTAAAGAGAAGAAGAGAAACTTGAAGAAAGTCAACAATAGTGGCTGATAAAGAAACTTGTACGTGGACAGCAAGAATACTTTAAGAAGAAGAAAATGAGTTGTCTTGCATGTTTGAAGTCAAAGGTGGTGGAGTCAGGCGGTGGAAGTTGATTATAAACATGGCAGTACGTGAAGCATTTGAGCTTAGGCCGGAAGGCCTCACATAAAGCCACCGCAAACTCAGGTTAATAGGCCAGGGAGAGGGCCTCACGCCACACGCAGGCGGAGAACCTCAGGCCAGTACGAGGTGAGCTTCGGGGAAAGTCTCCAGTAGTGAGAGCTTCGGAACAGGAAGTCACCAGGTGCAACGGTGAACTTCAAGTGAGAGGCACTGCAGCCTCAGTAGCTCTGTGTGAGCGAGTTATCCCTCCGTGATCGAGAAGGGAAGAAAATAGAATAGCTGAGTTTATGCTTGTATTAGTGAATTTGAGTGTGCTTGTATCAGCTAGTTTGATTTTAGTATTTTATCGCTTTCACATATTTTATAAGCTGCGCACTCTACAATTAATATTAAAGCAAAGGGTCGCGTACCCTACAATTGGTTCCAACAATTGGTATCAGAGCTAGTCGGCCAGGGACCGTATCAAAGCTAGCGGTCAAGGATCGTGAATCCAGAGCAGGCCAAGGATCGAAGTGTCAAAGCCTAGGAGGTCAGGAACCGGAGGATCAAAACCAGTGGCCGGAGACCGAGAACCTAGAGCAGTTGATCAAGGATCGTGAACTCAGAGCCAGCGACCAGGGACTATATCAAAGGAGCACTCAAGAAGGAAGAGTTTCTCGAGATCGAGTTGATGAAATCCGAGCTTCGCAAAGCCCAGTCGAAAGTTGCAGTTGTAGATGCAATTAAAGGATATGAATATCAAATGCTAGAGAAGAAGAGTATTAGGTGTTGAGGGAGAGTGTTGGAACACAACACCTAATATAATAATAAACCGCCAAAGAGAAGTGTGCTGCAGCATCACTTCGTAAACCGCCAAAGAAGAGAACTCTTGAAGAAGCCACAAGCTGAAGAAATGAAGGGGCACACATTATAATAATATTATAATAGTTACTGGAGTCTTCAAGGAGCAGGAAGCAAAGTTCAACTTGTTGAAGTCTGGACGTGAGAATTCTAGAGAGAAGAAGAGAAACTTGAAGAAAGTCAACAATAGTGGCTGATGAAGAAACTTGTACGTGGGCAGCAAGAATACTTTAAGAAGAAGAAAATGAGTTGTCTTGCATGTTTGAAGTCAAAGGCGGTGGAGTCAGGCGGTGGAAGTTGATTATAAATATGGCAGTACGTGAAGCATTTGAGCTTAGGCCGGAAGGCCTCACATAAAGCCACCGCAAACTCAGGTTAATAGGCCAGGGAGAGGGCCTAACGCCACACGCAGGCGGAGAACCTCAGGCCAGTACGAGGTGAGCTTCGGGGAAAGTCTCCAGCAGTGAGAGCTTCGGAACAGGAAGTCACCAGGTGCAACGGTGAATTTGAAGTGAGAGGCACTGCAGCCTCAGTAGCTCTGTGTGAGCGAGTTATCCCTCCGTGATCGAGAAGGGAAGAAAATAGAATAGCTGAGTTTATGCTTGTATTAGTGAATTTGAGTGTGCTTGTATCAGCTAGTTTGATTTTAGTATTTTATCGCTTTCGCATATTTTATAAGCTGCGCACCCTACAATTAATATTAAAGCAAAGGGTCGCGTACCCTACAATTGGTTCCAAATCGTTTTGGTTCCAACAGATCGAACCAATCGCACATGTCAACATATAATATATCGAAGGTAGCGGCTAGCGCGTGTGTACATATCTAATCGCAGTAGCAGTAGGATCAGCTAAGTGAACATTTTCGAGCAATTATATACTTTAAATATTACTAAATAAAAGATCTTTAGTTCTCAATTATAGTGTTTCCTCTTAAAGTTCAAGCTCAAGTTCTGAATTTTGAGTATGATTTATTGACCAATTAAGGAAAGTGAAGCTAGGTCGAGCTTCTTGAAAACTTAATTGAGTTAAGTTCAAACTTGAAAAATTGAGCTCGGGTGATGCACCATCTGACATCCAAAAACTCCTACATTAATTAGTAGTCCGAAGAAAATGAACGCGATAAATGTTATATTATAGGTGAAAGTTCTAGTCGGATTACTTACGTGGAGGTTGAGCTTCTTAACAACTTAATGGAGTTAAGTTCAAACTTGAAAAATCGTGACATGTCCTCCCATTGCCACCTCCGTTTTTCAGCTGCTAACTTTGCACTCCGGCGGTCAAGATTAACCAAAGGGCTGACTGTGAAACTTTTTTAAAAAGTAAAGGGATCATTTTGAAAAGAAAAAAAAAAGGTCAAGAGACGGCATTGAATTTCTAAAAAAAAAAAAAGATTTCGACGAAAAAAAATATTATCATAAAAGTACTTGGACCGCTAGTGCCATTCACCAAAATATAGGTAAGGTGGTTTTCATGTTGCCTCCAGCTTAAAACGAAACTGAATCCTTATGTAATTTTGACTATCGGATTTTAATGATATAATAAGAACTATTATTATATAAAATGAGTGACTAAATAGTTCATGCTACATTATCTAGTTGTGGCATACTTTGTATGGATAAATTTCCAGATTGATAGCGTCTTTGTGAAGTCATGGTAATGAACTTACCAACAGTGGACACTTAGATCGCAAGTGATGCGGAATAATTGTAACTCAAAATTGAACATTTCGTAGGCAAGACGTGACCCTTGTGATAATGCCTAGAGGGAACTGCTAAGATTATCTCGCGACACTCTTTTTTCCAATAAATTTACGTATTTATATATATCACGTAATAACTAAAATCGAAAAAAGTGTTGGCTCTAAAATGTCGTTGAATATAAAAAAGTTATTAAACAAACGACAAAATACTTTTATACAAGAAAAAAAGCGTACTTTTTGTTGGCTTCCCAGGACCCATATGAATAACATGTAATTTCTCCAACTAGTTGATAAGGAATTTTAACGTACTCCATGATGGATTGATGCAACCGCGAGATTTCGTATAAGATAATGACTATTGACACATCTAACATTAGCATATCTGTATGTGGCTTCTTAATAATGCAATTAACTTTGAATTTATTCGACAATGTTTACACAATTTTAATTATTATTTTTTATTTTTTTATAACGTTCTGACTACAATCGATTAATGGGGCATGAATTGTATCCCTTTTGAAGCTCATGACAGTGGGTGAATATTGCTAAAACTCCGGTCCATATTGTTGTTAATTGGCGTCGCAGCAGAAGCGGATCGTATATTTTGCAATTATGTCAGGAGCTATAGAAATCGATCGAAATAAAACGAGGAACAATAAAAGGACACTAGAAATTTACGTGGTTCGGTCCGAATGTCGGAACCTACATCCACGGGGAGAGCCAGCAAAACAATTCACTATAAATCGGAGAATTACAGGATTACAATTACACATGCACTCAAGTGTTTCCCAGCCCTACTTTATACCCGATACCCACAGTGTTTAACAACTCAACTCACTGGACTCAAGTTCCGCACAAAACCTCTCTGAGCTCTCGTCTCTCGCTCTCTCTTTTCGCTCTTTTCTTTTCGCTCTTTTTTCGAGCTCCAGACGTCTTCTCCTTTTATCGGTGGAAGGGAAGAAAACAAGACAAAAACAAATGAAAATAAATGGCCTCATTAAATGCAGCGCAGGCGCCCACAAGACAAGCCCACAATCGGCACCGAACGCCCACCATATTTGTAGGCATGCATGCAGATCGTGCATGTGCATGGGCAAACATTTAATGAGGCAGAAGAAAGAGTGATAATAGTCAACAAACGTGTGCCTTTGATCCGTGAAATGAGGTGGGCTGCGGTCTTCGAATTTCTTGTTCCTGGAGAGAGGCATGCGAAAAAGAGGAGTCATCTTCATGCATTTGCTGCAGGTGGCGGGTCCTTTATTTAATGCAGAATATTGTGGATGCCCTCCTTTTCGGCAGAAGACAATCTCTCTTCGAGACTTTGCTGGCCGAAAATCTCTCTTCTCTGACTTCGCTTGCATGCTTGAAGAATTAAAACCCCATGCAGCTTTCTTTGGTTTCTTCCTTCTACGCATACGCACGAAGAGATGGGATTAATGCCGGAACAAAATTCGAAGACATCACAAAGTCTCCCCTGAACTTTGTTATTCGGCCAGACTTATGCGTATTAATCTAACGGGCTCAAACTTGAGACACAATATAACACGTATAACTACTAGATTCATTTCAATCATTGATCAAAATAAACAAATGTTGATCCCCTCGTCCATATCACTTAATCCACGAGCATCGAATTGTGATTAGCCGAAGATTTGTCCACATGACTTAGAATCATCATGGCTAAAGTCCAATAACCTAACTGTCGGCAATAGAGATGCACCTCGATTTGGTCCAACCTAAATGCTTTCTATGTACAAGTCGTGACTATAAGCATACACCTTTTATCAGTCAATTTTTATCCTAAAAATTGTAAACTTATTGCATTTTTACAAATTCAGTCATAATTCTTTTAATTTTGTTAATTGAGTAGTAAATATTTTCACGTGTTGCCAATTAAGTTCTTTTGGTCAATTTTAACTAGAAATCGTTGACGTTGATCTCGATAGTGCCACGTAGGATGATCGTGCGTTGATTTATTTCTTTTACTTTTCTCTCTATCAGGTCCGGCAAAGGTTGCTAGTTGACCCTCACCAACCACAGTCGAGGGCTGCCGAAGCCCTTGCCTATCAGCCCTTGAGAGATTTGGGCAAGAGCCGCGAAGCCCTCGCTCGCAATCGATGAGGGTGTCACGGCTCTCACCAAGTGATCAGCAAAGGTTGACTGGCAATGCAAGCTGAACTTGAAAGAAAAACAGGGAAAAGAAAGAAAGAAATTTTAAAAATAGAAATTTAAAAAAAAATTATAAAAATTATTTGCATCAACGTCAACGTCCACGTCAGCAATTTTCGGTTAAAATTGGCTTAATGTTTAAGACTTAATTAGCAATAATGAAAGGCTTGGAATTGCATTGATAAAAGTGCAATAAATTTAAAACTTTTTGAACAATTTCCTCTAGCTAAAGTACAAAACCCTTTCGACCCAAAAAAAAAGGTTGAAAACCCTAATTACCGTGGATAGAGATGCATCTCGATTTGGTCCAACCTATAGGCAAATTTCTATGTATAAATCGTGACTGAGCATGCACCTTTGATCGGTCAATGTTGATCCACAGCTACCAGAAATGAAATATTGCAATTTAGTTCATCACGAGAATTATCTTTGGGTGGACCAATCTACACATGTGGGGTTTGTTTACATATGTAATAACTGCTTTGCTTCATTAAGTCCTCCAAGTTACTGCGTGTTTAGAAGGTGGCGTGAGGACCTTTCCACTTATTGCTACTTATTTTCTGCATTCATTCCGATGGGCCCAAAATAATGTTTGGCCAATAATGCGAGAAGCGATCCCAAAGACATATTCAGCAAGTTCTTTCTCACATGAATGTCCTGTAATTCGGGACGGA
Source organism: Eucalyptus guilfoylei (assembly GCA_016097605.1). Classification (NCBI taxonomy): domain Eukaryota; kingdom Viridiplantae; phylum Streptophyta; class Magnoliopsida; order Myrtales; family Myrtaceae; genus Eucalyptus; species Eucalyptus guilfoylei. The sequence continues at coordinate 23,118,981 of CM027861.1, read as the reverse complement.
ATATCACAAGAGGAGTCCAAATCCGAGCAATATTGATGTATTCGATTTATGGAGTTAAATCAGCGAGCTTGATATATCATTAACTCCTTTTAAAGTCTAGTTTTCTAATCTAATAAATTTTGTCCATTAATTCGGACAATGCAATCCTATGCTGCAGACGTTTAATAAGCTTTTAATTGTATTGTCTAATCTATTATATATAGTTAAAATCTAAGTTGAACGAATGTTGATTCCAATGGTTGTTACGTGTTACTTCACTTTGTGTCTATGTCTGTTACATGGAAGGTGCAAGCCTATACAATAATAACTATTGATTCATCTAAAATAGTTAGCATCCATACATGATTAGTAACTTTTTAATAATGCAAGTAACTTTGAATATATTCGGTAATGTTTGCGTGATTATTTTCTTCTTTTTGGTGATTGACTAACTACAATCTGTTTTATGAGTCATGAATTTTATCTGTTTTTAAGCTCATGACGATGGGTGAATATTGCCAAGACTCCGATCCATATGATCAGGTCTATTTTAATCGTTGATGAATATATATGGATGTCGACCAGCCGCGGGCAGCTGCAACAATTGAGGTAGTGGGTCTTGAGGACCTCTCTGGCAGCTTCAGGGGAGGAGATTACGATGGTAGGGCCGTCGAGGCAGATGAGCATGACGGGGCAATACCGTCTGGTGAGTTTTCACAAAGAGTGGTGAGGCAGGTGGCGTAGAAATCGCCTATGATGGGGAGTGACGGAGACCCCGGAGGGAGTTTATTCTTGTTGTTATTGAAGTTATTCACCGACTGGAGGAGGAGGAGAGGAAGGGAAAGAGCAGCCCACGTGAAAAGTATGTGAAGAGCCATTGTCGGAATGGTCATGTGCAGGGATATTACTTAAAAATGTTGAGCTAGTTTGGTGTGGTTTAGTCGTGTTAAAGACAAAATGGATGCTGAAGAATCAACCCGTGAAGAGCCATTGGCGGAATGGTCATGTGCAGGGATATTACTTAAAAATGTTGAGCTAGTTTGGCGTGGTTTAGTCATGTTAAAGACAAAATGGATGCTGAAGAATCAACCCGTGAAATTTATACAAAGACTTTTCTGATCTGTCTGTAGTGATGATTTTTCTCTAATTGTCCACAAAGACAAGTGGTGGAGGTATTTCTGGGGAGAGGTATTCCATTGTAATCACGTCTTGCGTCATAGTATCACTGATTGATAACTTGTTGATGCAGGAAAGAATATTGATTCTTAATTAGAACGTACAGCTTCATCCTAACGATTGACATCCTTTATTTCTCCAATCATAAAGGAAACCTAAAAACATCAACCATCTCCAATTTTATAAAGAAAATTCCAACAAAGCACGTTGCTTTGCCATGAGATTCAGGATAACAAGAAACTGTCAAACAATGAACAGAAAATATTTGTTTGCCATAGTCAACATTAGTCTCATCTCATCTTAGTTTATTGGTTAGTAGATATCTCCTAATGAAGGAATTTTTTTTCAACACACGGCAATTTAAACTCATGCTATTCAAACTCGATTCACATTGACTATAGGCTCGAGTTTGGGCTCATATACCTTGCATTACTAAAAACGAGAGTGTACATGCATCAAATCCGTAAAACTAGATTTTATAACATGGTTCTCTTCCATTTTCTCAAATGAATTTTCTTCATGCGTTACCTTACGAAAAGTTTTGCGTTCAACACAGTGGAAAAAGGCCAATGACGTGAATCCTCATTAAATTTCTTTCTTCTTGGCAAGTAATCTAATGAAGATTAATCTAGTGAATAATCTAGCGAGTAACACAGTTAGTAAAGAGTCAGCATCTCCCACGTGTTGTCTTATCCACAAATTGACAATCTATGCCTACTATGGTCATAAAAATAAACTCCACATGGCATTTAATGAGAAAAATACTAAAAAAATCATATCCCCATTACATTGATACGAATTCAATCATAAATCTTTCAATTAAATTAATTCAATATTAAACCTTTTTAACATTGATACCAATTTAGTCCATCAGGCCAATTTTGGTTGGCCAATGCTGACATGGACGTCAACCGATGGCCAGACGTTGAAATGGCAAAATTTTTAAATTTTTTTATTTTTTGAATTTTTTATTAATTTTATGTTTTTTTTTTTCTTTTTTTCTTTTCTTTTTCTTTTTCTTTTCTCTCTTTTTCCTCCTTGGGAGAAGCTACCTCGCCTGCGACTCTGGGCAAGGCTGGGCAAGGGTCGCAAGCCTCACTGGAGGCTCGCCGGCCACTGCGAGGAAAGTCCAAGAAGGAAGAAGAGAGAAAAGAAAAGGAAAAAGAAAAGAAAAAAATTCAAAAAAAAAAAAATCAGAAAAATATTTAAAAATTGCCAAGTTAGTGTTTGGCCACTGGCCGGCATCCACATTAGCGCCAACCGGCTAAAATTGATCGGATTGACTAAATTAGTATTAAAATGAAAATGTTTTGAACTAAATTGGTCCAACTAAAATATTTAAGACTGAATTGATATCAATGCAATAGGTTTAGGAAAATACAATATTGCTAAACAACTTATATATCGACTCTTGCTTGAACAATTGACTAATCACACTGGATCATGGTGATTTCCCATTTGTTGTAACTGGGTAATTATCGGGACAAAGGCTCTTGAAGGTGATCGCGAGAAAGTTATCTTTGTCGGAGCTCAAAAACGACTTCTTTGGATTTGGTGACAACTTTTCTCCAACAAGATTGGCCGCCCGCTAGCTGTGCAAGTCAAGTGATATCAGTCTTCTTCGGCCAAAAAGAAAAGTGAGCTTTTTTCTAGTAATTAGCGGCCTAGGCATTTGTTACATGATTTGAAGACTGAATAATTATGATTCAAATCAAACGTTACATAGTGAATGCGAGACCTTATAATAATGCTCTCATTGTGAAAAAAAGGCAAAAAAAAGGGCCTGGCTAACTAGTCATTACTAATTTGGGGGAAAAAACACTAGTCCTTACTAGTAGTTTGCAATCCTTTAATTCCACAAATCACCATACACAAAAGGTAATTCAACATTTGGAGTTTCGACCTTAAAAGACATAAAATATCATAAATGTTTTTTTATCAAGATAATATCATGAATTACCTTACCGTTTTTTATGCTAAAATAATCTACAGCTTATCCTCTTTCAAGTTTGAGAGATAGATATTCTTTAAATATATTTACTTCTTGTGAAAAAAATACGCAGTATTAGTGAATCTTAGTTTAAAATTGCCTATGTTTTGGAAGATTATTTCAATTAATTACGAGTATGAAAGCTATGTTACTATCCCGATGACTATGACACGCTACAGCTTGTCTTAATATAGAGATATTGAGGAGCATAACCCTCTTACTGGGGAACATCACAACCGAAAATTTTTCTAAATAAGTGCACTTAAAGTGTTATCAAGCCCTTAAACTTGTCAAATTAATACAATTGAAACCTACTATTAACGTCGTCAATTTGTCTAATGGAAAATGCCAACATTGAATTTTTAAATCAATTTCTCTCTCATTCATGACATTTTTTATTATTTTCTTCTCCAAATCTTATTTAAATTAGATTAAAAAACTAAAAAAAAAAATCTTAAATTTTAATTTTAAAAGATAAAACTCGGAAAAAAAAAATGAAAGGGCCTCACCAATGGGGCACTACCATTGCCACTCATCACTGGAGGGGCCAACGAAGGTTGCCGACAAAAACCGGCATTGCCCAAATCCAAGCGAGTCTTGTTGGCCCCAAGCAAGGGCCAGGGAGACGTCGCTCAAATCTGTACTAGCCTTGCTATATATCGATTGATTATTACTTAGTAAAGAGTCAGCATCTCCCAAATATCTTTTTATCCATTATTTGACTATTTATGCCCCCTTTCCTCATGAAGATAAATTCCATCTGGCATTTTATCGTTGCATGAAGTATAATAGTGATGCTAACGAATTTTACATCTAATCATGTTAGAGGAATCCACTAATCACATTGAATTAGGGCAATTTCCCATTATATCGCCGTCTGGTATATATGGGGACATGAGGCTCTTGAAGGTTACATTAAGAAAGTCATCTTTGCTGGAACTCTAAAACTTCTCTAGAATTCGTAACTACTTTTTCCTCGACAGGATTTTCCGCCATTAGCTTGTGCAAGTCAAGTAATACCAATCCTGTTTGGCCAAATGAAAGAGTAGTATTTCTCTGAAAATCGAGGGTATGGGCCTTTGCTACCATACTTGAAGAGACTTCCTACCTTCTAATATGTGGTTAGGGTTGCAATGATCGCCTCTACACCTATACATGGACTGAGTAATTATAACCCAAGCCAAACATTTTACAGTGGGTGTGAAATTTCTTATAGTAACTCCCAGAGGAATAGTTGACCATCGTATTGTGTAAAAATAAATAAATAAATAAAAGGCCTAACTGACCAGTCACTACTAACCAAAAATTTTCAACCCTTCAATTCGACAAATCACATCCACTAATGTTAATTTATAATTTGGACTTCGCATCTTAAAAGGCAAGAAGTCTCATTAAAATTAAATGACCATCATTTTATGGATTGACCCATACGGTTGTATTGAGACAATAAATTTGTAGTATTAACAACAAAAGTCTCAATGGGTCTAAATATATGGTAGTCAAAATTTTTTACCATAAAAAAACGGTACAGAAAGGTGACGTTATAATATAACATATTTTCATAGATGATGTGATTATAGATCCACTAACTGAAGGCCTACACCCATGTGTATCTGAATGACATGTCATTAGCATGGGCATAGAAGCATCATGAGATGCTGTTGTTTAGTGGGAGCTATTTCGTTACACTTTGTAACGGTTTGATATGTATCAACTTTTGCATTCAACAAAATATTTTTGAATATGTTGTTATGTTGAATACATATTGATAAAGTCTCAAGGTACTATATAAACCTTGAGTGAAGGCTAGGGGCATCCAGTTATTAGCCTTATGCATATGTCTTGTTATACATAAAGAAATGTTAACCGTAAAGACAAGACATATGTGGATTCATTGGAACCATAAGATATTCTCTAGTGGCACAAGTTTTTGTGACGCTTAAGGTAAGAGAATGGTGACTGACAAATGGGATCTATCTATGAGAGATGTTATCCATTTGACACACTACCATATTGAATCAATATCAATAAATTTGAGAACATTCGTGACCATGGAAGGCTTTGTGTGTATACATGCAGTTACCGCCATGATTCGGTGTTTAAGACTTTACGGGATAGGATTGACTATTAAGAATTATCTCTGGACCAATATGCGCACATACAGTACGATTTCAATTAATATAGTCCAAGTGGGAGAATGTAAGAGTTTTCCTAATTGTGGACTACATTAATTGATATTGTAATTTACCGTTTAACGTTTATCGTTTTACGGGGTTTGGTCTAAGGTGAGATAGAAGGTTTCTTAATTAGTCTAATATGGGCTGGCTAGTGTGGGCCGAGTTGAGCCTGACCCGTAATGAGAGGGACTGGTTGGAAACTCTATAAATAGTGCTCAAGTCTCTCCTCTAACCCTAATTCTCACATGTATCCTCACCTAAGGAGTGTTTACCTAACACTAAACGTGAGGGGGGTTGCCTCATTGAGCCAGTGATACGGATGGCAATAGAGGAGAAGGACTTACGCGTGGAACATTGTGTTTCCGCTTCCGCTTCAAGTACAATGGATCCTAAAACAGGTGCGTAAATCTTTCTGATCTATTATGCATGTTTTTGTTCTAGTTATGAAGATCTTGGGGTTGCGTAATTGGCATCCAACATAACAAGCATAGATTAGTGGATTCTTAACAACAAGCGAGCCTTACCAGAAGCACCACCCCTCGAGCAAGTTGCTGAACTGCTCTGGTTCATGTGGAAAGCAAGGAACGAGGCCATTTTCAAAGGGAAATCGCTGGATCCGCAGGGAGTCATCTCGGAAGCCCCGCAAAGCATGAAGAATTCAAGATCTGGAACTCAAAATAGGAAGTGCGTGAGGAGAGAGACTGTACCCGCGCGACGAACTGGAACCCCCTGCACCGAAATCGCTGAAAATCAACGTCGATAGAGGTTTCAGAGTGGGCGAATCTAGAGGATCGATTACTGGTGTATGCAGGGACACGGCTGGTGTTCTGCTCGAAGGGTTCGCTCGCCAAGTTAGAGTGCAATCCGCACTCCAAGCTAAAACCCTAGCTCTGCTCGAGGGGATGAAGCTCGTGCACGAATGGGAGAAGGGGAAAGGTAAAAGTGAAAGTACAATTGTTGAATCTGACTCCTCTGTTGCAGTTCACGCTTTGATGGGGGAAGGACAAGTACCGTGGGATATTGCAGCACAAATTGAGATGGGCCGGGCCTCACTATTTTCTTCGCCTCACATAAGAATCACCCACTGCTTTAGAGAACAAAACAAAATTGCCGATTGGGTTGTTAACGCCCAGCTCGACTATCGCCTCCCGAACAACTGGGTTTCGAGCCCACCACAACCTCTGTTTGATTTTCTTTGTTCTGAAGCCCAGACAGATTCATGTTCTATGTTATCTACTTAAGTTGAAATGAAATGCAGCTTTTTCGACCAAAAAAAAATAGTTATAGAAAGGAAATTGTCTTTGTTGTAACTCTAAAAACTTCTCTAGAATTCATAACAACTTTTCTCCATCAAAATATTCCGTCGCTGGTTTGTGCAAGTTGTCTTTGTTTTGGCCAAAAAGAAGAGTAGTATTTGTCTAGAAATTTTTTGGCCCTTTATTACCTCATTTGGAGAGGCTTCCTACCTTCCAATACGCTGGTGGGGCTAAAATAACGGACTCTACACTTACAAATGAATTGAGCGGTTATAACATGAACCATGCGGGTGTGAATCCCATATAATTACTCTTAGAAGAATAGCCGTGAAGGTCACTTCTTCCCACCGTATTGTGTAGAAAAAAAAAAGGCATAACTTACTAGTCACTACTAAGCAAAATTTTTCAATCCTTCGATTCCACGAACTACTTTCCACTAGTGTTAATTCATAATTTGGAGTTTGGATCTTTAAACGGCAAGAAGTCTCATTAAATTACATGATCATTTTTCATGCTAAAATCTGCAGTTCATCCTCTTTTAGGTTTGAGAGATTGATATTCTTTTAATATTTTTACTTCTTGTGAAAAAAAAAAAAAAGTAATACACAGTGTCAGTAAATTTGTATTTAATTTGAAACTGCAAGTGTTCCGTGAGATTATTTCAATTAATTACGAGCATGCTTCAAATGAATAAAATCTATATTACTATTCTCTAATGACTGAACTTACTAATAACACGCTATGACTCATCTCAACAAGCGGCATTACCCTCTCATTCAAAAATATTAAAACCCAAAAAAAAAAAAAAATAAATAATAATAATAATAATAATAATAATAATAATCATAATAATAATCATAATAATAATAATAATAATAATAATAATGAAAACGATTGATGTTGAATCGACCCATGCAAGTAAAAGGCTTTTAACTCTCAAGGTAATTTGAGCTCGTGGGAAGCAAATACAATTTGTAATGCACAAATGACTCGCTCAACTGATGGTCCCCCTTCAATAATCACAGTGGACAAATTCCTCTAATGGATCTGTTTATTATTTGCCCTGGAGGCAATATACTCAACGAGTCTTGTTTTCCATATATATGGAGATGTTGCATACTAGAATATTGTACCGTAAAATTTTAAGACGCTTGATCATAATCAAGTACAAGACGTTGTGAAATATGATGTTTTACATTTGTCGACACTTTCGTCATGCGTCAATTTTATGGGATGCCTTTATCGGCAACAGAGTGAGAGGCACTTTCTTGAACACGGCTAGGCCAGCCCCTTCTTCCATGTTCACATCTCCCTCTGTCATTCCCTCCAGCAATTCCCAATCGAAGGAGTGCAAGACATTGGCAAGCGCCAGCTCGATCATCGCCATGGCCATCGACATCCCAGGGCATCGCCTCCGCCCGGCCCCAAATGGTATCAGCTCGAAATGATTCCCCTTGTAATCGATTGGACTGTCCTCGAACCTCTCCGGCACAAACTCCTCCGGACGCTCCCACAGTCCTGGGTCCCGTCCCATGCCCCACGCATTCACGTAGACACAGCTCTTCGGGTCGACATCGTAGCCAAATAGCTTGAAGTGGCCAATGGTTTCCCTTGGTATGAGTAGAACACCTGGAGGGTGTAGCCTCATTACTTCTTTAAGAACTAACTTTAAATATTTGAGCCCGCTGAGGTCCTCCTCTACGACCCATATCTTGTTTCCAACGCAACTTCGGATTTCCTCTCGAGCTTTTCGCATCACCCTCGGGTTCCTAGCGAGCTCAGCCATTGTCCAGTCCATGACAACTGCACCGGTGTCCACTCCGCCTAGAAATATATTCTGATAGTGACCATGAAGTCATGATTCACAAAAAAGACATATACATCAATTTTTGCCATGATATCGTTTATAGCCAAAAAAGGAGGACGGTGAATCCATTTAAGGAGTTCTTAAATTATATCCCGCAATATATAGAATCATCAATTTTGCTTCTCAATCGTGTCTATGATCTACATTAAGTAATACGTAGAGATTGTATGATATACCATCAAGATGGCCTTGATGTTATCTTCCTTGAGCCGGACCCCCGCGAGCTCAGTCTGATCTTTCTCCATCTTCAGCAGCACATCGACAATGTCCTCTTTTCCCTCGTTGCTCTTATTCGCATTCCGATGCTCTTCGATCACCTTCTGATAGAGATCGTCCAAATTGCGAAAGCTCTTCTCCAACCTCGAATGGAGCCCCGTGAACCTGTCCACAATCCAGCCGAGTCGAGGGAAATAATCAGATGCCGAGATGCTTCCCAACATCGCCATTCCCTCGTGAACCATATCCATGAACCCTTCGTCTTCCAACTCCGTCCCCTGAAATGGCTTCCCGAATGCGACCCTGCATGTAAGGTGTGTAATCAAGTCAGAATTTCTTGTGAGCGATTCATGCTTGGCTCTCAGGCTAGACAAGCTTCGGCTTGGGGCATTGACTTGAATCAAGTCTGAACTTGATAATAGCTAAACAATCCGGTAACTTGCGACACTGAATCTTATCGAGTATAGTCAAGTTCGAACATAGAACTCACTGTCAGGTTGAGCTCTAGTTCATAGAACCAGGCTCAATATATTGTCAAACCTCGAAGAATTTGAGTAGTAACTAAAGATGGCAAGATTGGTTAAAAACTCACTTTTTAACTTAAATTTAGTGGGTTGAGTTATATGTGGTTTAGTGAAAAGTTAAAAAAACAAAAAATTGGTATGTGTTTACAGTAGTAAAGCCCAACTAGACATGGATTTTGTTGGGGTCAAATTCCTTACGATATTCAAGAGTTCGTAACCGACGAATTTCATCATTTCCACAATTGAAATTCTCTCTTTTACATACATATTCCACAATCATTCCTAAATTAGAAAGTTTTATTTTTCTTATATAAGCGATGCCCGTTTATTTAGATTTTCCAAAATATCAATCCAGAAATAGCTCATGTTCATATAAATGATAAAAACAACTTCATTTTCTAATTTCCCACGCCAGGAGAAATAACAGATCTTATCATAGTTTGATTTGTCAAATTTTTTGGTAATTTACTATTTGCTGATTTTTTTCATATTTAATCAGTAGATTTTTCAATATGCTGTTTTCCATATATGAAGAGAAACTGCTAATCAGTTTTTAATCGTGTTGGGTTGGTTGGATTGGATCAGGTATGGGTGGTTAATATTGCATTACATAAAGAAGGATCTTGACGCGACTCCTCAACTACACCACTATGCACCAACCTGCAAGTGAAGTTAGCCGTCAGAGCCATGAACATCTCGCCCATATTAACCGGAGTTCCGCTCTCTGCTGATTTTGCGATCGATTCGATCATAGATCCCACCTCCTCTTCCCTGATGTATCGGAAGGACTGGACTCGCTTCATGCTAAACAGCTCGAGCACACACAGCGTCCTTAACTCCCTCCAGTAATCGCCGTACCCCACGAAGGCCATGTCGAGGGAGTCATAGGAGAGGCGTTTCGTGCCGGCCAGCTGCGGGCGACTGCAAGAATCAAGGTCGTGGGTCTTGAGGACCTCCCTGGCGGCTTCAGGGGAGGAGATTACGATGGTAGGGGTGCCACCGAGGCGGATGAGCATGACGGGGCCATATCGTCTGGAGAGTTTCCACAGAGACTGATGAGGCAGGGGGCCGAGCTGGTGGAAGTTGCCTATGATGGGAAGTGATGGAGGCCCTGGAGGGAGGTTCTTCTTTTTGTTATTGAAGTTTTTCACTGAGAGGAGGAGGAGGAGGAGGAGAGGAAGGGAAAGAGCAAGCCATGTGAAGAGGATGTGAAGAGCCATTGCCGGAGGATGGTCATGCGCAGTGAGAATACTTGGCCTGTCGAGTTTGGCGCGGTTAAGTCGTCTTAAATAAAAAATGGATGCAGATAATGATTTTCTTGTTTTATCCACACGGACAAAATTGGTATGCTTCTGAAAATATGACAGGACAAACACAGGAAAACAAGTTGTCCGTAAGAAATAATTGACACTGACGATCGAACCAATCGCGCATGTCAACATATAATATATCGAAGGTAGCGGCTAGCGCGTGTGTACATATCTAATCGCAGTAGCAGTAGGATCAGCTAAGTGAACATTTTCGAGCAATTATATACTTTAAATATTACTAAATAAAAGATCTTTAGTTCTCAATTATAGTGTTTCCTCTTAAAATTCAAGCTCAAGTTCTGAATTTTGAGTATGATTTATTGACCAATTAAGGAAAGTGAAGCTAGGTCGAGCTTCTTGAAAACTTAATTGAGTTAAGTTCAAACTTGAAAAATTGAGCTCGGGTGATGCACCATCTGACATCCAAAAACTCCTACATTAATTAGTAGTCCGAAGAAAATGAACGCGATAAATGTTATATTATAGGTGAAAGTTCTAGTCGGATTACTTACGTGGAGGTTGAGCTTCTTAACAACTTAATGGAGTTAAGTTCAAACTTGAAAAATCGTGACATGTCCTCCCATTGCCACCTCCGTTTTTCAGCTGCTAACTTTGCACTCCGGCAATTAAGATTAACCAAAGGGCTGACTGTGAAACTTTTTTAAAAAGTAAAGGGATCATTTTGAAAAGAAAAAAAAGGTAAAGAGACGGCATTGAATTTCTAAAAAAAAAAAAAAGATTTCGACGAAAAAACAGAATTCTCATAAAAGTACTTGGACCGTTAGTGTCATTTCACCAAAATATAAGTAGGGTGGTTTTCATGTTGCCTCCAGCTTACACGAAACTAGATCCTTATGTAATTTTGACTATCGGATTTTAATGATATAATAAGAACTATTATTAAATAAAATGAATGACTAAATAGTTCATGCTACATTGTCTAGTTGCAGCATACTCTGCATGGATAAATTTCCTGATTAATAGCGTCTTAGTGAAGTCATGGTAATGAATTTATCAATAGCGAATACTTAAATCGCAAGTGGTGTAGAATAACTGTAACTCAAAATTGAACATTTCGTAGGCAAGGCATGACCCGTGTGATAACGCCTAGAGGGAGCTGCTAATATTGTCTCACAACAATCTTTTTTTTTTATAAATTTATGTATTTATATATATCTCGTAATAACTTAAACCGAAAAAGATATTGGCACTGAAATGTTGAAATATGAAAAAGTTATTAAACAAATGACAAAATACTTTCATACAAGGAAAAAAAAAGCATACTTTTTGTTGGCTTCCCAAGACCCATATGAATAACATGTAATTTCTCCAACTAGTTGATAAAGAATTTGAACGTACTCCATGATGGATTCATGCAAACGAGATATTTCGTATAAGATAATAACTATCGACACATCTAACATTAGCATATCTGTATGTGGCTTCTTGATAATGCAATTAACTTTGAATTTATTCGGCAATGTTTACACGATTGTAATTATTTATTTTATTTTTTTATAATGTTCTGACTACAATCGATTAATGGGACATGAATTGTATCCCTTTTGAAGCTCATGACAGTGGGTGAATATTGCTAAAACTCCGGTCCATATAACTACTAGATTCATTTCAATCATTGATCAAAATAAACAAATGTTGATCCCCTCGTCCATGCCTATCGTGGTTTAGAATAGGTTTAACTACCCAAAGAGAAAGGTCATCAACCTCAAACTTTGTCCAACAAAAGACTTGGAGGTATGTTACGAGACAAATGACTGGGGTAACATCATAACCCAAGCGGTGGGTACTTAGAAGGACAAATTCGATAAAGCCACCCCATATCACTTAATCGACGAGCATCGAATTGTGATTAGCCGAAGATTTGTCCACATGACTAAGAATCATCATGGCCAAAGTCCAATATCCTAACTGTCGTCAATAGAGATGCACCTCGATTTGGTCCAACCTAAATGCTTTCTATGTACAAGTCGTGACTATAAGCATACACCTTTTATCAGTCAATTTTTATCCTAAAAATTCTAAACTTATTGCTTTTTTACAATTTCAGTCATAATTCTTTCAATTTTGTTAATTGAGTCGTAAATATTTTCACGCGTTGCCAATTAAGTTTTTTGGTCAATTTTAATTAGAAATCGTTGACGCCGATCTAGATAGTGCCACGTAGGACGATATCGCGTTGACTTATTTCTTTTACTTTTCTTTCTATCAAGTCCAGCAAAGGTTGCCAATTGACCCTCACCAACCACAGTCGAGGGCCGCCGAAGCCCTCGCCTATCAACCCTTGAGAGATTTGGGAGCCACGAAGCCCTCACTCGCAATCGATGAGGGTGTCACAGCTCTCACCAAGTCTAGGCAAGGGTTAGGTGGCCCTTGCTTGTGATCAGCAAAGGTTGGCTGGCAATGCAAGCTGAACTTGAAAGAAAAATAGGGAAAAGAAAGAAAGAAATTTTAAAAATAGAAATTTAAAAAAAATTATAAAAATTATCCGTATCATCGTCAATGTCCATGTCGGTAATTTTCGGCTAAAATTGGCTTAATGTTTAAGACTTAATTAGCAATAATGAAAGGCTTGAAACTGCATGGATAAAAGTGCAATAGATTTAAAACTTTTTGAACAATTTCCTTTAGCTAAAGTCCAAAACCCTTTCAACCCATAAAAAAAAGGTCGAAAACCCTAATTACCGTGGATAGAGATGCATCTCGATTTGGTCCAACCTATAGGCAAATTTCTATGTATAAATCGTGACTGAGCATGCACCTTTGATCGGTCAATGTTGATCCACAGCTACCAGAAATGAAATATTGCAATTAAGTTCATCACGAGAATTATCTTTGGGTGGACCAATCTACACATGTGGGGTTTGTTTACATATGTAATAACTGCTTTGCTTCATTAACTCCTCTAAGTTACTGCGTGTTTAGAAGGTGGCGTGAGGACCTTTCCACTTATTGCTACTTATTTTCTGCATTCATTCCGATGGGCCCAAAATAATGTTTGGCCAATAATGCGAGAAGCGATCCCAAAGACATATTCAGCAAGTTCTTTCTCACATGAATGTCCTGTATCTCGGGACGGAATATCACAAGAGGAGTCCAAATCCAAGCAATATTGATGTATTCGATTTATGGAGTTAAATCAGCGACCTTGATATACCATTAACTCCTTTTAAAGTCTAGTTTTCTAATCTAATAAATTTTGTCCATTAATTCGGACAATGCAATCCTATGCTGCAGACGTTTAATAAGCTTTTAATTGTATTATCTAATCTATTATATCTAGTTAAAATCTAAGTTGACCGAATGTTGGTTCCAATGCTTGTTATGTGTTACTTCACTTTATGTCTATGTCTGTTACATGGAAGGTTTAAGCCTATACAATGATAACTATTGATTCATCTAAAATAATTAGCATCCATACATGATTAGTAACTTTTTAATAATGCAAGTAACTTTGAATATATTCGGTAATGTTTACGTGATTATTTTCTTCTTTTTGATGATTGACTAACTACAATCTGTTTTATGAGTCATGAATTTTATCTGTTTTTAAGCTCATGACGATGGGTGAATATTGCCAAGACTCCGATCCATATGATCAGGTCCATTTTAATCATTGATGAATATATATGGATGTCAACCAGCCGCGGGCAGCTGCAACAATTGAGGTTGTGGGTCTTGAGGACCTCTCTGGCAGCTTCAGGGGAGGAGGAGATTACGATGGTAGGGCCGTCGAGGCAGATGAGCATGGCGGGGCAATACCGTCTGGAGAGTTTTCACAAAGAGTGGTGAGGCAGGTGGCGTAGAAGTTGCCTATGATGGGGAGTGATGGAGACCCCGGAGGGAGTTTATTCTTGTTGTTATTGAAGTTATTCACCGACTGGAGGAGGAGGAGAGGAAGGGAAAGAGCAGCCCACGTGAAAAGTATGTGAAGAGCCATTGTCGGAATGGTCATGTGCAGGGATATTACTTAAAAATGTTGAGCTAGTTTGGCGTGGTTTAGTCGTGTTAAAGACAAAATGGATGCTGAAGAATCAACCCGTGAAGAGCCATTGTCGGAATGGTCATGCGCAGGGATATTACTTAAAAATGTTGAGCTAGTTTGGCGTGGTTTAGTCGTGTTAAAAGACAAAATGGATGCTGAAGAATCAACCCGTGAAATTTATACAAAGACTTTTCTGATCTGTCTGTAATGATGATCTTTCTCTGATTGTCCACAAAGACAAGTGGTGGAGGTATTTCTGGGGAGAGGTATTCCATTATAATCACGTCTTGCGTCATAGTATCACTGATTGATAACTTGTTGATGTAGAAAGAATATTGATTCTTAATTAGAACGTACAGCATCATCCTAATGATTGACATCCTTTATTTCTCCAATCATAAAGGAAACCTAAAAACATCAACCATCTCCAATTTTATAAAGAAAATTCCAACAAAGCACGTTGCTTTGCCATGAGATTCAGGATAACAAGAAACTGTCAAACAATGAACGGAAAATATTTGTTTGCCATAGTCAACATTTTTCTCATCTCATCTTAGTTTATTGGTTAGTAGATATCTCCTAATGAAGGAATTTTTTTTCAACACACAGCAATTTAAACTCATGCTATTCAAACTCGATTCACATCGACTATAGGCTCAAGTTTGGGCTCATATACCTTGCATTACTAAAAACGAGAGTGTACATGCATCAAATCCGTAAAACTAGATTTTATAACACGGTTCTCTTCCATTTTCTCAAATGAATTTTCTTCATGCATTACCTTAGGAAAAGTTTTGCGTTCAACACAGCGGAAAAAGGCCAACGACGTGAATCCTCATTAAATTTCTTTCTTCTTGCCAAGTAATCTAATGAAGATTAATCTAGTGAATAATCTAGTGAGTAACACAGTTAGTAAAGAGTCAGCATCTCCCACGTGTTGTCTTATCCACAAATTGACAATCTATGCCTACTATGGTCATAAAAATAAACTCCACATGGCATTTAATGAGAAAAATACTAAAAAAATCATAAACCCATTACATTGATACGAATTCAATCATAAATCTTTCAATTAAATTAATTCAATCTTAAACATTTTAACATTGATACCAATTTAGTCCATCAGGCCAATTTTGGTTGGCCAACGCTGACATGGACGTCAGCCGATGGCCAGAAGCTGACATGGCAAAATTTTAAATTTTTTTATTTTTTGAATTTTTTATTAATTTTATGTTCTTTTTCTTTTTTTCTTTTTTTTCTTTTTTTTTCTTTTCTTTTTCCTTTTCTTTTCTCTCTTTTTCCTCCTTGGGAGAAGCTACCTCGCCTACGGCTTTGGGCAAGGCTGGGCGAGGGTCGCAAGCCTCATTGGAGGCTCGCCGGCCACTGCGAGGAAAGTCCAAGGAGGAAGAAGAGAGAAAAGAAAAGGAAAAAAAAATCAAAAAAATCAAAAAAATATTAAAAAATTGCCAAGTTAGTGTCCGGCCATCGGCCGACATCCACATTAGCACCAACCGGCTAAAATTGATCGGATGGACTAAATTAGTATCAAAATGAAAAGGTTTTGAACTAAATTGGTCCAACTAAAATATTTAAGACTGAATTGATATCAATGCAATAGGTTTAGGAAAATACAATATTGCTAAACAACTTATATATCCACTCTTACTTGAACAATTGACTAATCACACTAGATCATGGTGATTTCCCATTTGTTGTAACTGGGTAATTATCGGGACAAAGGCTCTTGAAGGTGATCGCGAGAAAGTTATCTTTGTCGGAGCTCAAAAACGACTTCTTTGGATTTGGTGACAACTTTTCTCCAACAAGATTGGCCGCCCGCTAGCTGTGCAAGTCAAGTGATATCAGTCTTCTTCGGCCAAAAAGAAAAGTGAGCTTTTTTCTAGTAATTAGCGGCCTAGGCATTTGTTACATGATTTGAAGACTGAATAATTATGATTCAAATCAAATGTTACATAGTGAATGCGAGACCTTATAATAATGCTCTCATTGTGAAAAAAGGCAAAAAAAAGGGCCTGGCTAACTAGTCATTACTAATTTGGGGGAAAAAAACACTAGTCCTTACTAGTAGTTTGCAATCCTTTAATTCCACAAATCACCATTCACAAATGGTAATTCAACATTTGGAGTTTCGACCTTAAAAGACATAAAATATCATAAATGTTTTTTTATCAAGATAATATCATGAATTACCTTACCGTTTTTTATGCTAAAATTATCTACAGCTTATCCTCTTTCAAGTTTGAGAGATAGATATTCTTTAAATATATTTACTTCTTGTGAAAAAAATACGCAGTATTAGTGAATCTTAGTTTAAAACTGCCTATGTTTTGGAAGATTATTTCAATTAATTACGAGTATGAAAGCTATGTTACTATCCCAATGACTATGACACGCTACAGCTTGTCTTAATATAGAGATATTGAGGAGCATAACCCTCTTACTGGGGAACATCACAACCGAAATTTTTTCTAAATAAGTGCACTTAAAGTCCTAAAACTTATTGTGAAAGTATAATTAAGTCTTTAAACTTCCAAAAAGTGTTATCAAGCCCTTAAACTTGTCAAATTAATACACTTGAAACCTACTATTAACGTCGTCAATTTGTCTAATGGAAAATGCCAACATTGAATTTTTAAATCAATTTCTCTCTCATCCGTGACATTTTTTTATTATTTTCTTCTCCAAATCTTATTTAAATTAGATTAAAAAACTAAAAAAAATCTTAAATTTTAATTTTAAAAGATAAAACTCGAAAAAAAAAAAATGGAAGGGCCTCACCAATGGGGCACTACCATTGCCACTCATCACTGGAGGGGCCAACGAAGGTCGTCGACAAGGACCGGCATTGCCCAAATCCAAGCGAGTCTTGTTGGCCCCAAGCAAGGGCCAGGGAGACGTCGTTCAAATCTGTACTAGCCTTGCTATATATCGATTGATTATTACTTAGTAAAGAGTCAGCATCTCCCAAATATCTTTTTATCCATTATTTGACTATTTATGCCCCCTTTCCTCATGAAGATAAATTCCAACTGGCATTTTATCGTTGCATGAAGTATAATAGTGATGCTAACGAATTTTACATCTAATCATGTTAGAGCAATCCACTAATCACATTGAATTAGGGCAATTTCCCATTATATCGCCGTTGGGTATATATGGGGACATGAGGCTCTTGAAGGTTACATTAAGAAAGTCATCTTTGCTGGAACTCTAAAACTTCTCTAGAATTCGTAACTACTTTTTCCTCAACAGGATTTTCCGCCATTAGCTTGTGCAAGTCAAGTAATACCAATCTTGTTTGGCCAAATGAAAGAGTAGTATTTGTCTGAAAATCAAGGGTATGGACCTTTGCTACCATACTTGAAGAGACTTCCTACCTTCTAATATGTGGTTGGGGTTGCGATGATGAGGGGTGAGCGTGGTTCCCGGGTAGAACCGGGAACCGGAGAACCGAACCGCGGTGGTCCGGTTCGGTTCCGGTTCTAAGGGGACCAGTTCCGGTTCCGTTTCTATTTTCTGGGAACCGGAGGAACCGGAACCGGCCAAGAAAAAACCCTAGCCCCCCCTCCCCACGTGATTTCATTTTCCCCCCTTCTCTGCCGATTCTTCCCCCCTTTCCCTTTCTTTTTCTCTCTCTCTCTTTCTTTTCTCCCCTTTTTCCTCCTCACGTCACTTCCTGCCTCCCCCAAACTTTTTTCGTTTCTTCTCTTTCTCTCTCTTCTCTTTCCCCCTCTCTAGGTCGAAATCACCCCCTTCTTCTTCTTCTTCTTCCATCCTCTCTTTTTGAGGGTTTCCTTTTTGGCCGAGGGAGAGAGGGACCAAGCAAGGGAGAGCGACGGAGAGAGGGAAAGCAAGGGGGTTCTGGTTTTTCTGTAGATTTTGGGCTGAGAGAGAGATGAGCTCGAGGGAGAGAGACCGAGAAGGAGAGTTTCGTGCGACTGAGGGAGAGCGGGAGAGGTTCAGCCGTGCATGGGCTCGGTTAGAGAGTGAGACCGAGAGAGACCAAGGGAGTGAGAGAGAGAGTGAGTAGTCCACTTCGTCTGTATGAGAAAGAAGTAAGAGACTCGCGTCGCCGGAGGCCAGCCCACCGACCACCGCCCGCCATAGCACCGCGCCGGCCTAGGTAGGCCTTTCTTCATCTGTGCGTGCCTTGTTTTGGGCACGCGAGGTCTAAGTTCGCGGCTGTTCAGCTTATGTGAACTCCGGCCCTGCCGGTTCTCCGTTGACGCTGATGTGCATTCTGGTACGCTTGTTGTGTGTGCTAGTATGCCTATAAAGAGTCTTCGTTCGGGCTTAAGCAGGGGTGAGCACCCGGGAATCGGAGAACCGAACCGGACCCTCCCGTTCTCTGCCTCTGCCCGTCACTGACGCCGCTCGCCCTCGACACCGCCGCCGGACGCCGCCGCCGGACGCCGTTCGCCCTCGACGCCGCCGCTGGACGCCAGTCACCCCGCGCTCATCTCGCCCTTGCCTCCTGCTCCCTCGACGCCGTCACCCCTCGCTTACCTCGCTGCTCAGCCGCTCGCCGTCGACGCCGCCAGTGGACGCCGCTCGTCCCCTCGGTGGCACCTTCGTGCACATATAATCTTCTTAACGCAATAGTATACACCTTGATGAATGACAGGAAAATGTAAGGTTAGATATCAGTATCTAACCCACTGCACATTCTGGAATTCACACTATCATATGTCACTCTTGTAGCCTTTCTTCTCTAATTGGCTTGTTAACAACTTTCCCATCGATTGATGAATAGGGTGCCCAACTTGCTGCTGACAAAGGGAAAAGTGCAGCAACTTTAGTGGCTTGCCGAACTTTGGTTGAAGAACTCACAGAATCACGATTTCTAGCTCCTAGAATATTGGCATTTAAGGTTTCTCCTCCTTCACACTTTTAATGTTTAATTTGTCTTATGTTATTCACGTGATGAGATGCTCATATTGGTTTTCCTGTTCAATTTGTCTTATGTTATTCACGTGATGAGATGCTCATATTGGTTTTCCTGTTCAACAGGAGGGAAGCTGTACATAGTGAATGAGAAGAATGATTCTGAATCAAGGGTGAGTTTTTTTTTGTGCTTTTAACTCTTTTACACACTCAAAATGTTTATTTTTTGCGTGTGTTATAGTAATTGAGTTTAGTGATCTGCTGGCTAACTCATTGGTTGCTACTAGCTCATATTATCATCAGTCATAGATGTCTTAGAAGTTAACGATGGGACAACTCGCTTACATGTATAAACATGTTGCATCAGATGTCCCTGAATGGCCAATAGAAAATGTCAATTCTGGGACAGTAGATTGATTAATTTTAAGCTGTGTTCTTGTTGTCTAAATATCTACTATTACACTAGCAAATTTTTTTTTTGGCAAAAAAAGAATTAACCAGTGAAGCTTTTGTTATACGTCAAATATGTACAGTAGATAGAGAACAGAGAGAGTCCTCATTGGTTCGGCAAAATCATCAGTGGAGAAGCCAACTGCCTACTCACAGTACATTTACCGTAATTTTTCATTGCGGTTCAGAGAAAATCTTGTACTTCAATCTCTCTTTAGCTTTCTCATATCCTAATCTGTCTATTGCAATAATGCCTCGAGCTGTTCTTTTCGTGTGAAATCAGAAATGGCTGCAAATAGTTTATAGTTATGATGACAATTAATATCTTTTACTTCAGCAGGAGATCAAACTTCGAGGTTTAAGATGACATGTTTATGGTTTTGCTGTCTAATTTGGATTAAAAATGTTTTGATAGGGTTCAAAGTCTATATTCATATTGGACGGTCTAATTGCTGGTAACACAGAGAAAATTCCTCCATCACCAGTTATCAAGCAACTGGCTGTGGCTGTAGAGTAAGTCTTTATTATCTACAAGATAGCCATTATAACTTTTAGCTCTATATATTTCTTCTATCACTTAGACATCTTTGGAAACTTTTCCTAGGAATGGGAAGAAATTTAGCTCAATGAAAGATTTTCTAGCAACAAACAAAGGTTCTTCTCCTATCAAGGAAAGGGCAGGACTAAGTCTCTTTGCTGTGAGGTCGCTTGTGCTTTGTGAAAAGGAAGATAACATATCCGAGTTTCCAGATGAAGTGAAGCTCTATTCTTTGATTAGTTTGCTGTTTGATGCAGGTAAATCAATAATCAGATTATCAAATTTACTAGCCCATGAAATAATATCCATTATAAAAAATTTATCGATTCTTTTTTAAAATTATCCATGATGATCTTTCACTTCTGTTGTAATATCTGCAAGATATTTGTAGGGGGAAAGTTTCTCAGAAGAAAGATCAGTTCTGGTTCAGAAACCACTGCTGCAACATTGCCGAGAGATATTCATGCAGCTCCACTTGAAAGCTTTGTTACTAAAGTTGCTGAAGTCATTGGAAGCTGTAAAACAATGAGGGATATGGCTTTATTTGGTGCAGGGTTGTTGCTGAGGTAAGGGACTTTGTGAAGTGAACCGCTAGACTTTGCAAAAGAGAAATAGTTCACATTTTAGAATATTAAACGCTTATGAGTATTATAGATTGTGTTCGTGTTATATTTTCTTTGATGAATGACAAGTTTGTTTATTATTGCTGCATTCATTTCCATTTTGTTAAACTAAAAAATGAAAAAAGAAAAAGAAAAAAGAACCTGTTGGAACCTGGAACCGACCCCGGAACCTGTGATAGGGTAGGTTCCAGGTTCTTGGTTCTGACGGGTAGGTTCCAGGTTCCAAAAAATGAGGAACCTGTACCCGAGGGTAGGTTCCAGGTTCCAAGCGGAACCTGTAAGGAATCGGGAACCGCTCACCCCTAGCGATGATGGGCTCTACACCTATACTGAGTAATTATAACTCAAGCCAAACATTTTACAATGGGTGTGAAATTTCTTATAGTAATTCCCAGAGGAATAGTTGACCATCGTATTGTGTAAAAATAAATAAATAAAGGCCTAACTGACCAGTCACTACTAACCAAAATTTTCGACCCTTCAATTTGACAAATCACATTCACTAATGTTAATTCATAATTTGGACTTCGCATCTTAAAAGGCAAGAAGTCTCATTAAAATTAAATGACCATTTTTTATGCTAAAATCTGCAAATTCATCCTCTTTTTTGTTTGAGAGATTGTTTTTCTTTTACTAGATTTACTTCTTGTAAAAAAAAAAAAACTTGTACGCAGTGTCGGTAAATTTGTTTTTAATTTGAAAAGTGCCTATGTTTTAGGGAATTATTTCAATTAATTACGAGTATGCTTGAAATGAATAAAAGCTATATTACTATTCTCGAATGACAGAACTTTCCAATGACACACTACAGCTCATTTCAACGAGGAGCATCACCCTCTTATTCGAAAATAATGCAACCAAAAAAAAAATGTTTAGTGTTGAACTACTCCATGCAAGTAAAAAACTTTTATCTGTCAAAGTAATTTGCACATGGGATACAAATTCAATATGTTAATGCGCAAGTGACTCGCTCAACTAATGATCTCTCTCCAATTGTCCTAATGCACAAATTTATATGGTACGCTAGAACATTGTACCGCATAACTTTAAGAGGCTTGATTATAATTAAGTATAAAAGGTTGTGAGAGATATGCTGGTTTCCGTCTAACAACGATTTCATCGTGCATCGGTTTCATGCGATCCCTTTATCGGCAATAGAGAGGCACTTTATTGGACACGACTAGGCCAGCCCCTTCTTCCATACTTACATCTCCCTCCGTCATTCCCTCCGGCAATTCCCAATCGAAGGAATGCAAGACATTGACGAGCGCTAGCTCGATCATCGCCATTGCCATCAACATCCCGAGGCATCCTCTATGCCCCGCCCCGAATGGCAATAGCTCGAAATGATTCCCTCTGTAATCAATCGTACTGTCCTCGAACCTCTCAGGCACAAACTCCTTCGGGCACTCCCACAGGCTTGGTTCCAGCCCGATGCCCCATGCATTCACCTGGATACGGCTCATTAGGTCGTCATCATGGGCAAATAGCTTGAAGGGGCCCATTGTTTCCCTCGGAATGAGTAGTACACCTAGAGGGTGTGGTCTCATTATCCACACTTCTTGTTTCCAACGCAACTTCAGATCTCCTCTCGAGCTTTTCGCATCGCCCTTAGGTTCCTGGCAAGCTCGGCCATTGTCTGGTCCATGACAGGTGCAGCGGGGTCCAGCTAGAAATATGTCTTGAGAGTGACCATAAAGTGATGACTCGCAAAAGAAACACGAACATCAATTTTTGTCCGAAAAAGAGGACAGAGTATTCATTTAAGAGGTTCTGGAATTATATCTTGCAATATAAAGAACCTTCAAGTTTGCTTCTCATTTGTGTGTATGATCTACATGAGGGAATAAGTAGAGATTGTATAATGTACCATCAAGATGGCCTTGATGTTATCTTCCTCGAGCTGGACCCCGCGAGCTCGGTCTGATCCCTTTCCATCTTCAGCAGCAAATCGACAATGTCCTCCTCTTCCTCGTTGCTCTTATTCGTGTTCCGATGCTTTTCGATCACCTTCTGATAGAAAGCGTCAAAATTGTGAAAGCTCTTCTCCAGCCTCGAATGGAGCCCCGTGAACCTGTCCACAATCCAGCCGAATCGAGGGAAAAAATCAGATGCCGAGAAGCTTCCCAACATCGAAACTGCCTCGCGAATCATGTCCATGAACCTTCCATCGTTGAACTCCATCCGCGGAAACGCCTTTCCAAATGCGACCCTGCATGTAAGGTGTCCAAACAAGTCAGAGTTTCTTGCGAGCGATTCATGCCTGACAAGCTTTGGTTTGGATCATTGACTTGAATCAAGTTTGGACTCGATAATAGCTAAATAATTCTGTAGCTCGTAAGATTGATCAAATCAAATCGACTATAGTCAAGTTGGAACATAGAAATTATGGTCAAGTTGAGCTCGAGTTTAAAGAATGAGGCTCAATATACTGTTAAACCTCGAAAAATTCAAGTAATTACTAAAGGTGGCAAAATGGGTTGAAGACCCTCTTTTTTAACTCATATTTAGCGAAAGACCAAACCAAAAACCCATATTTATTGGGTCGAATTATATGTGGGATAGTTAAAATTTAAAAACCGGTTATTAGGGATTCAAAGTAGCAAAGGCCAACTAGATATGGGTTTATGGGTTTATGGGTTTAGGACATACCAATTTTCAACCTATATTTCGCACTAAGGTTGTTGGTCAGCGTCGAAGAGAGTCGCCCACGCCCTCCGCCATGGCCATTTCTCCAACTTCCTTGTGATGACTGATGAGAGACATATGTAGAAATTGTCGACACATGTTTTATTTCTTTCCACATTAAAATTCATCAATTTGTTTTGCATTCATTAATTGGGTTTTATATGGTCTCGTGATCTTTATTTAGGCTCCGACTATTTTGCAAAAAATGTGAAATTTCTAGAAAGTATATTTCAGGAAGTTATTTTTTGGAAAAATGACAATATTTTCCAATATTCAACTAAAACCTGAAAATAGCAAGAAAATATTTTCATCATTTAGTATGAAAAATACGATTTGATTTTCCTTGGGAAAATTACCAAAATATTGAAATTTTTAATTATTTTTATTTTATTTTTCCTCCTTCCTCAACTAGCCACGGTGACGGCCGATGACCGACCACAAGCGAGGAACGAGCTCACCCAAGACCGATGAGGCTCAAGCTCGCCAAATTCTGACTAGCTAAGCCTCACTAGCCTTGGATGAGGCCGAAAAGGTGGAGGCTGGAGTTCATCGAATTCCGATGAGCTCACGCTTCACTAGCCTTGAGCAAGCTCATCCCTTGCTTGTGGTTGGTTGCCGATTGTCATTGCAGTTGGTGACCAGCCAAAGAAAAAGGAAAAAAAAAGTAATTAAAAATTCAATTTTTCATAAAATAAAATAAAAAATAATTAAAATGAGTGCATGAAAAAAAAAAAAAAAAAAAAAAAGATGCTTGATCTATGTGAAAGAAAGAGAAGAAAAAATCATTTCCTCTTTTCAAACAGAGGAAATCATTTTCCCCATTTTGAAGGTGTTATTTTCATTGATAGAAAATGTTATCCTTCACTAGCTTACTTTTTGAGAACCAAATATCGAAAAATCTAGAAAGCTTTTTTCCTAAGAATTGTTTTCCATGAAACTAATAGAGCTTAACACACTGAAAAATGATTAACTCAATACATAAATTTTCCCTTAGCACTGATTTATTAATCCATGTTTAACAAATTTTCCCTTAGTTTTAATTGTTTTTTCAAGCTCAACTTGAATATTTAATATTTTCACTTGAAACTCGAACCAACCCGGAATAATTTGAGAACAAACCAAAATCCATAAAGGCCTTCCGCCTTCTTCCTTCGGCTGGGGCCGTGTTCACCTTGACTAGTTTCACTGCTGTTCGTCTAAGGTGGTGACTCCTCCTTGGTGTTTTGTGACTGTTTTATTTCTTTGTTGTCTATCCTTTGTTTTGGTTGTTTTGTCGAGGTTGGGTTCCTTTTGGCCATGCGTGGCCTCCTCTTTCCTCGTTTGCATGTTGCTTAGGCTATTATTCGCTTTGGCCGCTCTTGCGGAGTTCTTTTGCATCCGGCTCCCTTCCACTCATTTAGACTTATTGTCTTCATGAGTGCAAGTTTTGTGGCGCCGGTTCTTGTATAATTGTTTGGCTCAAAGCTCAATATATTATTACTTCTGACCAAAAAAAAAAAAAAAACCAAAATCCATAAATTAGTGATTTTCATCTATTTATTGATATTTGTAAAGTTATAAACATAAATGACATATGAAAAATGTAAATATCTGATTATGCTGCAAATCACTCGAATAAGTATTTTGAAGCTTGAGTTTAACTTGATTTAGTACTCATGCTATCCAAACTTAGTTCGAATTTTAAAAAATTGAGTTGAGTTCAAGTTATCTAGGAATTAACTCGTGAGTAGTTAATGATTCACGTATAAAATACTTTTACATATATGAAGCACAAAGATTTTACAAAATTCTTTGAGAGGCACGAGCTTGAAAATTTTATCTATCCAAAATATTAGGAACAAAATTTAGATTAATATAAGTACAAGGATCCAAAGATAAATTAATATTGTTTGTAGATATCCTTATGAAAACATTTAGACTCAAAATATCGTAAAAATCAACCCGATACAACTCTAAATGAAGTTCTACTTTTACTATTATAATGATCATCAAATAAAATACACTGAGATGGAGCCATGGTGATACTTATAAAGATCAAAAAGGTAAAAAGGTACTAAAAAATTAACATTTTTTTTTTTGTTGATTTCGGAAATGGGCGGTAGTGAAAAGAATTTCTAAAATTCGAGGAATAGTGTAATAATGAGAATTTGTTAATACTAACGAATGACTAATTGAACAAATTGAATGTTTAAAAACTCTATTGCAGATTTCACAAGGCTTTAAGGACTAATATGCACATTTCGCAATAGTTAAGGGACTTTAGTGACTTTTTTCCTTGTTTGATCATCCACAAGAACTATATTAAACATTTGAAAATAGTTTAAGGACCACATCGAACAGATTCAAAGTCTCAAGATGACATAGCGCATGAAGCACTTAAGAACTATTTGTGTCATTTCCACAGAAATTTTTTTTTTTTTTGGTGGAAATGCGCAAAAGCTATTAAACAAATATAAAACATACATTTACACAATAAAAGAAAAAGAACAGCTCCCCAAGACACATATCAATAAGGTATAATTTCCCTATCTAGTTGATAAGTCTTGATACAGGATAGAAAATACCACCAAATGACACAAAATTTTTAATACCACGAAATTCCTAAACTACATGAATAATAACTAAATGACATTAAGCTTCGGGGGGGAAATAAGACACTAAGCTAATCTAATGCTAAGATCTAACTATCTAAGCAAGAACTATCTTCGAATCATTTTCTGTTTTTTCTTATTCTTTTTTATTATTGTTTTCTTTTTCTTGCTTTTTCGGTTCTTCCCGCAACCTCACGAACTATTTAAAATCCCCTCTTCCCCTTTTTCAATTTTGTCTTGCACCCAATTAACGACAAAATCCCCTCAATTATACAAAACCACTTCACTGACTTCTTTCTCAGAAGACAGATTCTACTTCTACACTTTCCATCACCATTTCTAGCCAGGCCTTTCGGTACTTACTGATCCGTGTTTGAACTTCAAGAGTGCAGCATCATCATCAAGCCATGAAGCTCGATTCTTCTTCTTTCACCACTAAACCACCGTCGGAATCTTTATACGCGCTCCAGCTTGCTCATTCCGAGTGGATAGCATCCTGCCCTCGCGTATTCAGATGTTGACATGAGACGAGAATCACACCAACATCGACTACTAGCTTTGACTCACCTCATGTAACATCGAATTCACTTGGTTTATGTAGCAAAACATTAAAGATACGTCAATACACAACAGGAAAATCAAAGCAGATGAACTGCCGGTGTGCAAACTCTCAACCAAAAATCAAAGGTGCTCGATTGAAGATGTTATAAGAGAGTCAGTCAGTCATCTTTCAGACTAGATGTAGAAAAATCGAACTGACGCTAATACTTCATACATTTGAGCATCAGCTTCATGCAGACATTTCGACAAAACATACGGCAGGCATCTCGGTTTAGCGATCAAGACACAAGGACGGAGCAGCGATTTAAAAACCATACGACCACAACATGATCAAAGCAGGTTCAAATCAATAATAGATCCTCAATTGGAGACTATTTTCCAAACAAACCACACCTAGAGTTCTCGGCCTCAGTCTCGCATACAAAGCAACAGAGACGAAGCATAAGCAACACCTTGAAGAAATACAACAACCGACCTTGAATGAGGATCAAATCGGAGGGAGAGGTCGTCAGAGACAATGAAGCTAAGGATCGGAGCCAGTAAAGGAGAAACGAGCAAGTACACATTACTTCGAGTTCACTGACTGAAATACGGGGGCGGCCAGAGCAGCCCCCGTGACTACGAAGTTAACCTGTGACGGAAATCGATGATGGAGAGAGAGGTAAGGATTCAAAGAAGAAATCAAGAGATGATCACTACTATATATTCCAATAGATTTATTGTAGGGTCCCATTGGCGTGCATCCAGTAGGAATTGAACCTACGAATTCGCCAATTTGAGAATTCTTTCTCTATGCTCCCCGCTCTATCCGCTGAGTCAAATGCGAACTGTCTGGTCCGCAATCATTTCAACTCGAAGGTGCAGTCATTAGCCACCGAGGGCAATTAAACTAGAGAGTGAAGGTTCTGGAAGCATCAATGGATGAAGACCGAAGCTGGCGAAGGACGATTGAGCCAGGCCAAGCGCTTCGGTCACCGTAGATGAGGCTCGGCGACGAGGAAATTCAATGACGGAATCACTCAGACCAAGATGCTCGACTGCGATTGGCCTGGCGATGAACAGCCGCCGTCGCGGACCTTGAATTGGCAGTCCGGAGCTTCGAGCGAGACCAAAGATGGAAGGATTGGAGAGTTTCCTTTCAGAGCCTCGCCTGGTATGTCTCATCTCCCTCCCCCAGGTAGTCTGAAGTTGCTTAGAAGAGAAACTACACAGAGAGAGGAGTTCTCCTTTCCTTCTTGAACTGGGCTGAGTCTCTTGGAAGGATTCTTTTTGTTGTGGGCTTCCTTTGTGAATATTACTGGCTCCTTTTATGGGCCCCTTATCTTAAAAAGAGTTCTTGGGCTCGCAATTGGGCTGGCCCGATCACACCTATCTGAAAATTTCAATTGGCAAGTTGGGCTCGGTTTTCGAGACTTGGGCCGTTCTCCGGTTTACTAGATTTGGATGGGCTTCCCAACTGGCCTTTTCCCTTTTATCTATTTATCTTTTTCATTATGCATTGCCTGAATTGTCATCTTGAAGGTCTTTATCCAATTATAAAAAAACCCTGAAAACATCCGTGATCTCCAAATTTTGATGAGAAATTTCCGATGAAGCCCATTGCTATGATAACAAGAAATTTTTAAATAACAGACAAAAGAAATTATTTAGAAGAGTCGACATATATCTTATCTCTCATCTTAATTTATAAATATCTTTGAGCAAGTAAATTTTTTTCAACATGTGACAATTTAAAATCATGTTATTCGAACTCAATTCGCATTGTAAGATAACAAAGTGGCAGTGTCGAAGGATGGTTTGCATCGCAATCTTATAGAGTTGAGTAAAAAAAAACAAATTTGAACTATTATTATAATCAAAATGGATAGTATATTGATCGATAGCTATTAAAAGCAAGTTAGAATTATTAATAAGACAATATTGGTCATATTTCTTAATTAATTATAATGTAGTGAATATACCTACAAGTTACTTTTGTTATTTTTTAATTGATTATTAAGTGAAAGGTAGAATTATTGACGACGAATAATTTTCCTTTTAGAAATAAGGAATGGAATTATAGAGGAATCACGATTCCGTCAAGGAGGGAAAGGCCCATCCCATCCCACCTCGCAAGTGCGTTTTATCTACGCAAATTGGGACCAAACCTCACAAAGATGGATTCCATGGCGATTATTCACTATTTATTCGGAAATAGGTAAAATGGCGCTGTTGATCCTTTTTTCGTTTTCTTTTTTGGATGTTTTTCATTTTTTTCTTTAAAATGATCCATATACTTTTCAAAATGTACCATCATGTTATATAATTATTGAATGACCATCACGTTATGATCGCACCGCTCTCGTGGGCTCGTTATGATAGTGACCACCATTATAGTGACTGCTAGAAATTTCCACTGGTAACGTGCCTCGTTTTTTCTGTGCATGGCCACCGGATTTAGGATCACTGACATGACGGTCATTATGACAGGTGACACATCTCAAAGGTGGTCGTCCTTGAAAGGCGACCACAGCCACGATGGTCGCCTGGCCGCCTTGCAACTGAGATCAACCCGAACATTTTAATCTGTTTTGACCACAACGATGGATACCATGATCGACACAGTGAGGCGACCATGATGGCAAAACAAGTTGGCAAGACGGTCGCGGCGGCGGCGGCAGCAGCCTATGACCACCGAGTCCTCTGTCCACCTTTTAGCTCTTTTACTTTTCATCGAATTATTTTACTTTTCTAACGCACGAAACTTTTAATTTTATGACCACATTGGCAACAAATGTCCCGGTAAAAGCGGCAAGACGTGTTCTCACGTTACCACCTTAGC
Organism: Eucalyptus guilfoylei; assembly: GCA_016097605.1. Taxonomy (NCBI): domain Eukaryota; kingdom Viridiplantae; phylum Streptophyta; class Magnoliopsida; order Myrtales; family Myrtaceae; genus Eucalyptus; species Eucalyptus guilfoylei. Next base: position 23,089,306 of record CM027861.1, on the reverse strand, counting down.
TTTTCGGCTACCAACTCGGCATTCCTGCAATCAAGTATGACACTTATTAGAAAGTAAATGAAAGATTTCGGTATTAAAAAAAAAAATTAAAGAGAAGGCTTAGAATTTCTGGCAAAAATAGTTGGACCACCTGTGTCATTTCACTAAAATATGAGTAGAGTGTTTTTCGTGTTGCCTTGAGCTTAAAAACAGAAGTAAATCTTGTGTAATTTGGACCATCAGATTGTAATAAAATTATAAAAACCATTGTTAGACAAAATGAATGACTAAATGACTCATACAACATTGTCTAGTTATGACACGCCTTATGTGAAGCAACATTTTGACTGCCAATAGCTTGGTAAGATTGTGGCAATAGACTCGCAAATTTCAGATCTTTAAATCACATTAGTGCAAAGCAGTTATGACTCAAGTCAAACATTATGTGGAGAGTGTGTGACCTTTGCGATATTGCTTAGAGGGAATAACTAAGGTCACCTTCCCCATCCATTTTTTTTAATAAATCAAAATAATTTTCTATTTTGCTCAACAACTTAACTTGAAAAAGGCACTAGCAATTTGAAACCTAAAGTTATTAAACAAATGAAAAACATACTTTTAGTTGGCTTCCCAAGACCATATCAATAACATGGAATTCTCCAACTAGTTGATAAATGTTAACGTAGACTAACAAAAATTTTAATGTGCTTAGTAACTTATTCACACAACCGTGAGATTTCATATGAGATAATAATTATTGATACGATTAAATTTAACACCGTCTATTTGAGATTAGCTACTATTTAATAATGCAAGTAACTCTGACAAAAAAAAAAAATAATGCAAGTAACTTTGAATATATTCTGTAAATTCTACATGATTGTAATGTGGCTAATGGTAATCAGTTTTGTAGGTCATGAATTTTATTCTTTTTAAGCTCATGACAGCATGTGAATATTGTCAAGACTCCAGCCCATATGATAGACTCCATTTCAACTGTTGATCGAAACGTGTGGATGCTGATTCCCTTGTCCGATCTAATGCACATCGAAACAGATCTAGGTCAATATATAAAGACACGAGTGATCGCTAGATTCACCTTCTTTTTTTTTTTGTTAGATGAACAGTGTTGAAATGATCCGGGGCCCCCAAAATTGAACCTTGACAGTGGGCTCGAGCCTACGAAAAAACCGAAACATCCCCATGCAAAGCCCATTAACTTCCATGCCCGTGAACGGTTTACTATATGTTAGGCTTCCCAAAGAGAAAAAGTCATGAACCTCAAACCTTGTCCGACGACATCATTTGGAGGTTGTGTCACGAGACAACGGAAGGCTAAGCGTAACATCACCATCCAAGTGGTGGGTACGACAACATCACTTAAACCCACTAGCATCGAATTCTGATTAGCCAAGAATTAGTCCCCAAGACCTAGAATCATCATGGCTAAAGTCCAAAACCATAACTTTCGTCGATAGGGATGCACCCAATTTGGTCCAATTTAGACGCAAATTTCAATGTTCAATTCGTGACCATGAGTACACACCTCTGATCGGTCAATGTTAATCCACAGCTACAAGGAATGCATTATTGCAATTTTGATCATCACCGAGAACTATTTTTGGGTGGACCAATCTACACATGTATGGTTTAGGGTTTATGGACCACATATCTACCGACTGCTTTTCTTCCTTCAAGTCCTCTGAATGTCTGAATGTCCATTTATTGAAGGTGGTGTGAGGGCCTCTCCACTTGTTGCTGCTTCTTTTCTGCATTCGTTCCGATGTGCCCAAAATAATGCTTGGCCTACCGTAATAGGAGAAGCGACCCTAAAGATGAATTCATCAAGTTCTTTCTTACATGGAAATCCCGTACATGACATCGTGGGATTAATTCACTCGAGATATTATCCCATTTGACCTATCTTATATCGAGTCTCATGATCTTGTCCTTTCAGATACAAGTAGGCACTTTCCCAATTTGTCACCTATCATGGTAATGCTCTTACTTAAGTGTCCTTAACATTAGAGTTTCAAACCTAAGCGTTATCATTATATCAAAAGGTGTTTCTCTTGTAAGTTAATTCCAGTTGCACGAATATATCCCATGAACACTCTTCTCTTGTTTGGTATATAATTCGGTTCATTTCTGCCTTATTCGCCATCCTACAAGCCTCCTAGGAAATGCTCCTCGTCCGGGCCCTCTAACCCTAGTGAAAACTCATCGCTTTCATCAAATTAGGTCATACAGGCTCACCAACTTCTGCATGGTTTGTCCGCAAACCACACATCTACTAGTAGAGATCACCATCCTAGTTGTGCTCTCACCTGAGCATGCTTAACATTAGAGTTCTCATGTTGAATGCTGTCGTTACATGGAAAGGTATTTCTCTTGTACATCACGCGAAAGCTCTTCCTTTGTTCAGTATGCAATTTGATTTCTTCCTACCACTTTCGCCATCCTATAAGTTTGTTAGGAGCTACTCCTTGTGGACTCTTTGGCTTCGATGAACGCTCCCTCCCCTCATCAAATCAGGTTGTTACACTATACCTTATGATAGAGGAGTTCTAGTCCCCACAATATTGATGTATTTTAATTATGGAGTTAAAGGAGTGAGCTAGATATATCAATTACTCCTTTTAAAATCTAGTTATCTAATCTAATAAATTTTATTTTTAATTTTGAGTGCGTAATCCTACGCACAAGGGATTCGGTAAGCTGCACAAAGCTTCCTCCAGTGATATGAGTTACCACTTCTTGGTTGTATTCTCTAATGTAATGTATATTGGCAAACCAGAGCCGAGGAAATATTCATTCCAATGCTTGTCATGCGACATTTCATTTTGTGTTTGTAACTATCGTGTAGCATAGTTTTACCATATGGCTCAAAGTCAACTAACAAGCATTAGTGTATTAGTCTGGTACCCTTGAACTTTCCCTCTAGTACTGAGTTCAAAATTTTGAAAATGAATAGTAAGAAAATCTTGCACATGTATTTAAATGATACAATTTATTTTTGTCCAACGAGTGAAGACAAAGTATCTTCGAATAAGGTAGAAAAAAATCCATTGAATGTATGAATCCACTAAACTAAATGATATTTTGTTACTGCTGCTAGTAAATAGACTATTGCTAGTTCTAAATTTCTGTGCGTGTTCTTAGTTCGGTTCCTATTTCGATTTTCAAATGAAAATTGATGTCGAAATATTCCGCACCACCAACATACGAGATCTATAATGACTTTACAAACACTCCTCCATCTAATTTGGAAGTTTCTATCAATATCTTCCAATATTGCAACCTCACTCCTCTATCTAACCTGGAAGTCTCTATCAATATCTTCCTATATTGCGACCTCACAATTTTGGTCGGCGAATGAGATTAAAATAGCACCTCATATGCTTTTCACATCACAAGTTGGTTTTCCAATCACCGGCTCTACTATCTTTGATTTGCTTTGCCCATAGGGCATGGCATGTCCTAGTAAGCGAAGTTCCCCACGTTGGTATCGAAATGGAATTGGTCGCGATTAATTAGTAGACTTGCTAACTTTAAATTCTATGCACGTTTTTCATTCGGTTCTCATTCTGGTTTACATATGAAAAGTGTTACTAAAATATTTCACACCATCAATATATACGATATCTACAATGATCTTACAAATGCTTCTCCTCCAACTAATTTGGAAGCTTCTACCGACATATCCTTATATTGTGACCTCACAGATTTGATCCGCGAATGTTATGGAAACAGTGCCTCATATGCTTTTCACATCTTGTTTGGTTTTCCCATCACCCACTCGTGTCCCCTCCTTTGATTTGCTTTGCCCATAGGGCATGGAATGTCATGTCCTAGTGAGCGAAGCTTTCCACGTTAGTGTCGAAATGGAATCAGTCTTATGTTAATCAATTGGTCGCGGTTAATTAGTAGACTATTGCTAGTTTTAAATTATGTACACATTTTTCATCCAATTCATATCCCGGTATACACATGAAAAGTGATGCCAAAATATCCCACACCGTTTATATATACGATATCTACAATGACCTTACAAACGCTTCTCGTCTGACTGACTTGGAAGTTTCTAACGTTATATCCCTATATTGCGACCTCACGAATTTGGTCGGCGAATGGTATGAAAACAACACTTCATGTGCTTTTAACATCTTGTGTGGCTTTCCCATTGCCAACTCGAGTCCCCTCCTTTCGTTTGCTTTGCCTATAGGGCATGGAATGGCATGTCCTAGCGAGCAAAGCTTCCCATGTCAACGTCGAAATGGAATCGGTCTTACGTTAATCAATTGGTTGCGGTTAATTAGTAGACTATTGCCAATTTTAAATTCCGTGCACATTTCCATCAAGTTCTCATTCCGGTTTAAACATGAAAAGTGATGCTGAAATATATACGAGATTTATGATTTACAAATACTCCTCCGACTAACTTGGAAGTTTCTTCCGATATCTCCCTATAGTGCACCTCACAAATTTGGTCGGCGAGCGGCATGAAAACAGCACCACTTATGCTTTACACATCTTGTCTGCTTTTCACATCTTCTTCCGTTATCTCCCTATAGTCCTCTCCTTTCATTTGCTTTGCCCATGGGGCATGGAATGGCACGTCCAAGCCAGGGAAGTTTCCCATGTTAGCGTCAAATGGGATTGGTCTTATATTTTATTCAATTGGCCAACAAAATCGACCTAACATCTGTCATTTGCATCCTCTAGAACTCGGAACAAGTTCACATAGATACATATACATGTATGCATATGTATGGATATACATGAAGAGTACCGTTAAAATGGGGGGGGGGGGGTCCAAATCGATGTAGATGTACTCATTCGTTCAACAAAGATCAGCTCATCTGGTTCAGAAAATAAAACACTTGGCGTTCGACCCCACAAAGACCCTCTTTGCAAAGATCGTCGTGTCTCACCGTCAAGGCCGTAGCAAAAGCTTTCGAGTGCCGGGTCGAACCTATCACGAATCCAACTTTGTCTTCGTGCGATGACGCACCTCCGCGACATTATTCTACTTGGCGTCGAAGAATAATTGCGCAGGAGAGAGTACGCTGGAGTGGAGACTGTTTTTCCTTTGGGTTCTTATTTGTTATTTTCTTCCCCGCCCACCTTTGTTGACCCACCTTCGTTGCTATTCTACTTGTCATCTTCCAAGGAATAGCGCTGCGTACGTATTAATTTTCGGTATCTATCGGAGTTCTCCAGCGGAGAAAAGGGGTTACAGATGTAAATACCGGTTCGGGTCGGGGTCGAGGCGAAAATTCAAGAATGTTAAGGGCACGTTAGGGTAAATTCGGCTAATAATTTTACAGTCTCCTTGAAAATGCATCCGAATTTTCTCTCAAATAGTTCAGATGGAACATGGGAAGGTTGGACCCTTTCTCGGTTTTGCTTTGAACGTGCACCATCAATGACGAAATCATTCATGCCATCCCTAAAGGAAGGTCCTATCCAAGAGAGATAATTACAGAGTAATTTTAGTACATACTTGGGGGGGAAAAGAAAAACACTAAACACTCGAATCAAACTAAATTTCCTACGGAACCGTAAATCTACTCTAACGTCTTAAGTCTCAGTTATCATCCAAATCTTTTCTCCTAATCTTTCTTCACCGGTGCAAACATGGTAAGGACCCTCGCGTGCTACGCCGCCGGCATCCGATCTCCCTTTCGCTTACCCAACTTTCGAATCCACAGGACCACAACATTCCTATCCCATCGGAAAAGAAGGGGGCAAAAGGAAAGGAGGAAGTGGTGCTTTTGGGTGTGCGTGCGTGCGTGTCTAGGCGTGAATGGTGCGGTTTTGGACTTTGATTCGGAACCGGTAAATCACGATCTTCAAAGATGCGAGCAGCGTCATCGGTTGGTCCAAAATGGAGGACAACACCCACCTTAGTCCACTTCAGTAGGTTTGAAGTTTGAACGCTTTAACGGCAAGAACTTGCTGACCAGAATTTCGGAGGCTACTGTTACTCCTGCTCCTACCAAATTGCCGAATCTCATTATTGTCCAAAAGCGACATCTCCTCTCTCTCTCTCTCTCTCTCTCTCTCTCTCTCTCTCTCTCTCTCTCCCCGTTCAAAGTTCAAACCCAAATTTCAGGAAAACAAACAATAATGAAAGACTAAGGATGAACAAAAAGAAAAGGAAAAGGCCAGTCCAAGTGGCTGTATCAGTCCTTCCTCATGACCTGCTTATGCCCAACAGTTTTGGCCACCAAATGTTGTCGTCTAGAAACATTTCCAGAATATTAACTAGCTGTGATTCCCTTCTCTTTTTCTTTTTTCTTTTTTCTCAGGATAAAAGTTGCCAAAAATCCCAAATTATACTCATTATGATGCATTTATCCTAAATTTTAATTACATCGTGTATATGTGATGTTAACCTTCTTTCAATGAGCACCGTTAAAAATCTATTTACATGAACTCCTAAAAGCAAATGGTGTTAACATGGTGGCCATGTGCCTTAAGTGAAATAAAAACAATTATGTTAAATCATCTTACGGAACCTACGTCATATAGGTACAAGTTTAGAGGGTTTTTTTTTTTATATCATGAGAAAAGATTTAAAGTAAATGTGCCATAGTGAACATAATTTAGGGCTTTTAATGTTACATAAAAAATTCGAAATAAATATGTTATAGCGTGTATAGTCTAAAATTTTTGGTGGCTTTTTCCCTTTTTTTTTTTCAATGTTAATGCGAAGCATTTTCCCTTTTTTCTAGGTCAAAAAAGATAGCTTAAGCTGAATTTTATTCCATGACCATTGATGAATAAGTTGTGTGCGCAAGAGAGAGGAAATTGGGGGGGATTCAATATGGCCAGAGATTCATTGAGGTATCTCTCGATATGAATTGTATATGGCCCAACTTTACATGGAACGAGAGAAATTCCTCCATAGCGGAACTCAGAATCAATCTGCCTAACTTTGAATGTCAATCATTGCGGACCCACCACGTTTCTTATTATAGATATTAGAAATACTATCCATCATTTTCTCATCTCTCCTATGAAATAATTTTATCCGGTCTATATCGCCCTTATATCCAACTATATCCTATCTTGAGTGAACACCAAATGCAAAATAGGATAAATTTTATTCTATCATGAATTTTATCCTGACAACCAAACGCAGCCTAAAGGAGAATGGTTATGATCATCACCTTTTGGATTTTAGATCTTAAAACTTAAAAGGCAAGAAGTCTCTAAAATTGCATGACATTTTTTATGCTATGATTTGCACTACATCCTCTTTTCAGTTTGACAGAGTGTTTTTCTTTTGATAGATTTACTTCTTACAAAAAAAAAAAAAAAACTAATAAATACGCAATGTCGGTAAGTCTATATTTAATTTGAAAGTGCCTATGTTTTGGCAGATTACTTCAATTTATTACGAGTATGCTTGAAATGAATAAAGCTATATTATTATTCTCGAATGACTGAATTTCTAGTGACACTCTACAGCTCATCTCGACAGGGGCATTACCCTTTTATTTGAAAATATTAAAACAAAAAAAAAAAAAAATGTTAAATCAGCCCATGCATGTAAAAGACTTTTAACTGTCAAAGTAATTTGCACGCTTGGGATGCAGATGCAATTTGTTAATTCACAAGTGACTCGGTCAACTGATGATCTCTCTTCAATAGTCACAATGCACAAAATTCCTCAAATGGGTCTGTTTATTAATTTTAGAAGCAATACACTCAAAGAGTCTTATTTTATACATACATACATACATATATATATGGAGATATTGTGCGCTAGAACATTGTACCGTACAACTTTAAGATGCTTAATCATAATTAAGTATAAAACGTTGTGAGATATGATGGTTTTCATTTAACAACGATTTTGTTATGCATCCATTTCACGCGACGCTTTCACCGGCAACAGAGTGAGAGGTATTTTCTTGAACACGGCTAGTCCAGCCCCTTCTTCCATGCTCACGTCTCCCTCTGTCATTCCCTCTGGCAATTCCCAATCGAAGGAGTGCAAGACATTGGCAAGCGCCAGCTCGATCGTTGCCATGGCCATTGACATCCCAGGGCATCCCCTCCGCCCTGCCCCAAATGGTAACAACTCGAAATGATTCCCCTTATAATCAATTGGACTTTCCTCGAACCTCTCCGGCACGAACTCCTCCGGGCGCTCCCACAGGCCTGGGTCCCGCCCGATGCCCCATACATTCACCAGGACACGACTCTTTGGGTCAACATCGTAGCCAAATAGCTTGAAATGGTCCATGGTTTCCCTTGGAAGGAGTAGTACACCTGGAGGGTGTAGCCTCATCACTTCTTTGAGTACTAACTTGAGATATTTGAGTTTGCTAAGGTCATCTTCTACGACCCATTTCTTGTTTCCAACGCAACTCCGGATCTCTTCTTGAGCTTTTCGCATCGCCCTTGGGTTCCTGACGAGCTCGGCCATTGTCCAGTCCATGACGACTGCACCGGTGTCCACTCCTCCTAGAAATATATCCTGATAACGACCATGAAGTCGTGATTCACAAAAAAAGACATATAGATCAATTTTTGCCATGATATCATTTATACCCGAGAAGGACTGTGTATTCATTTAAGGAGTTCTTAAATTATATCCTGCAATATATAGAACCTTCAATTTTGCTTCGCGATTGTGTATATGATCTACATTAGGTAATACGTAGAGATTGTATGATGTACCATCAAGATGGCCTTGATATTTTCTTCCTTCAGCCGGACCCCCGCGAGCTCAGTCTGATCTTTCTCCATCTTCAGCAGCAAATCGACAATGTCTACATCTTCCTCGTTGCTCTTATTCGCATTCCGATGCTCTTCGATCACCTTCTGATAGAAAAGGTCCAAATTGCGAAAGCTCTTCTCCAACCTCGAATGGAGACCCGTGAACCTGTCCACAATCCAGCCGAATCGAGGGAAATAATCAGATGCCGAGAAGCTTCCCAACATCGCCACTGCCTCATGAATCATATGCATGAACCTTCCGTTTTCGAACTCCATCCCGTGAAATGCCTTCCCAAACGCAACCCTGCATGCAAGGTGTGCAAACAAGTCAGAGTTTCTAGTGAGCGATTCATGCTTCGCTCTCAGGCTTGACAAGCTTCGGTTTGGAGCAGTGACTTGAGTCAAAGCTGAAGTTGATAATAGCCAAATAATCGGCTAGCTTATAACACTGATCGAATCTAATTAAACATAGTCAAGTTCGAACGTAGAACTCATCGTCAAGTTGAGCTTGAGTTTAAAGAACGAGGCTCAATATATTGTCGAACCCTGAAGAATTCGAGTAGTGATTAAAGATGGCAAAATGGGTTAAAGAGCCAACTTTTTATTCAAATTTAGTGGGTTGAGTTTATATGCGGGTTAGTTAAAAGTTAAAAAACAGTTTGTTATGAATTCAGAGTAATAAAGCCCGACCAGATATGAATTTTACGAATTTACAATATATTCATTTTCAACCAATTTCTAGCACTTAGGCGATTGCTCGGCATCAAACAAGTCGTCCATGCTTTTCACGATGGCATATCTCCTACTTCCTTGTGATGAGTGATGAGAGACATAAGTATATAAATTGTCGGCACATGCCTCTCTTTCTACGTTAAAATTTATCAATCCATTTTCTTTCATGAATTGGCTGTTTATATGGTCGCGTGATCATTACTTAATACACATGAAAAGTTATTGAGTCGATATATGCCCTACCTAACGATGAATCAATATAATTAAATGGATAACTTAGTCGACTGGACTCCTCAACTACACTACTATGCCCTACCTGCAAGTGAAGTTAGCCGTCAGAGCCATGAACTTCTCGCTCATATTAATCGGAGTTCCACTCTCTGCTGATTTTGCGATCGACTCGATCATAGATCCCACCTCCTCTTCCCTGATGTATCGGAAGGAGTGGACTCGCTTTGCACTGAACAACTCGAGCACACACAACTTCCTTACCTCCCTCCAGTAATCGCCATACTCCACGAAGGCCATATCGAGGGAGTCATAGGTGAGGCGTCCTGTGCCGACCAGCCGTGGGCGACTGCAACAATCGAGGTCATGGGTCTTGAGGACCTCCCTGGCGGCTTCAGGGGAGGACGTTACGATGGTAGGGACACCGCCGAGGCGGATGAACATGACGGGGCCATACCGTCTGGAGAGTTTCCACAGAGACTGATGAGGCAAATGGCCGAGCTGGTGGAGGTTGCCTATGATGGGGAGTGGTGGAGGCCCTGGAGGGAGGTTCTTCTTTTTGTTATTGAAGTTTTTCACTGAGAGGAGGAAAAGGAGGAGAGAAAGGGAAAGAGCAAGCCACGTGAAGAGGATGTGAAGAGCCATTGTCGGGATGGTTATGTGCAGTAAGAATACTTAAAATCTTGAGTTAATTTGGCGTGGTTGAGTAGTGTTATATACAAAATGGATGCTGAAGAATCAACTCTTGGAATTGATACATAGACTTTTCTGATCTGTCTGTAGTGACGATTTTTCTCTCATTATCCACAAAGACAAAAATGGTGGACGAATCCATGATAATCACTTCTTGCATAATATGACCGATTCATAACATGTTGATGTTCAAGATGATATTGATTCTTAATTGGAATCTACAGCTTTATCCTAACGATTTTCAAGTTGTTTCGACATTATTAGCTACCAAGGGGCCTCAAAAAGTAAAGGGCGTGTGTTTGACATGCTTGACTTCTCCAATTATAAAGGAAACTTAAAAACATCTACCATCTTCAATTTTGTTAAGAAAATTCCAATAAAGCACATTGCTTTGCCGTGATAGTCAGGATAACAAGAAATTGTCAATGGACACAAAGGAGATTATTTGAAAGAGTCAACATATTTCTCATCTTGTCTTATTTTACCGATATATTATAATGGATGGATAATTTTCTCAACATGAAACAATTTACATTCATGCTACTCATACTTGATTCGCATCAACTACAGGCTTGAGTTTGGCCTTGTATACCTTGCATTATTAAAAACAATTTTGTACACGCATTGAATTCGTGAAACTAGATATTGTACCGCGGTTCTCATTCATCGAATTTCTCCAATGATTTCTTTTCATGCATGAACTTATGAAAAGTCTTGCTTTGAACTCAATGGAAAAAGGCCGAGAATTTTCATTAGATTATATTCTTCTCGGTAAGTAATCAGTAGTCCGAATCGCGTTCGACCTCCGCTTCTCTCGAATAATTAAGGCTCGGAATACAACTTCATTTGAGAAATGCGACCCGGAGCTTGGTCAAGCTTGATTTTTCAAGTTCAAGCTCTGAATGGATTAATCGATAGATTCCCTTGAAACTTGAATTAACCTCGAATAATTTGAGAACAAACTATCATTCATAAATTAGTATTTTTTTTATATATTTATTCATATTTGTGAAGTTATATGCGTGAATGACATGTACAAAAGTATAACTACTCGATTAAGCTGGGAAGGACTTGAATAAGAAATTTTGAAGCTTGAGTTCAGCTCAATTTAATTTGAAAGTTTAAAAATAGAGTCGAGTTCAAGTTATCGAATTGAATTTGAGTAACTCATGAGTAACTTATGATCCAAATATATAATACTTTTGCACAAATAAAATATAAATATATAAATATATTTAATTAAGAAAGCATGAAACACAAAAGCATTAGAAATTTTATCTATTGAAAAAAATTAGGCACATGATTTAGATTAATACAATTACGACTACATTCTGGCAGCTTTTGAAATGAAAGCCTGATCCATGGAAGCAACTTTTTCCTTTTCAATTAAAGAGCTTACTATCGTTTCTAGATATTTTGCTAAAAACACGGGCTTAAAATAGTAGAAACATCAATCCGATACAACTCTAAATGAGTTTCCACCATTATAGAGATCATAAGATAAAAAGAATTTAAATATTTACATAGACCAAAAGGGTAACAAGGTAATAAAAAGGACAACATTTTTTTCATTTAGATGATGGATTACAATGAAAAGAATTTCTACAGTATGGGCAAGAGTATAATTATGAGAATTTGTAAATAGTGCTGAAGGATTAATTGAACAAATCGAAAGTTTAGAAACTAGATTCCACATTTCACATCAATGGAGGGACTAATCAGCACATTCCACGGTAGTTGAGGGACTTGTGATGACTTTTTCCTTTGTTTAATCAAACAAAATGATTACATTGAACATTTAAAGATAGTTCAAGTACAACTTTGAACGAATTAAAAGCTTAAGGATAACATTTTATATTAGGTCAAAGTTTCAGTATCATAAGTGTCAAATCTGGATAAGTTATTAAACAAATGCAAAACATACTTTTATATTATTGATACCTAAATTTCAATCACCTATATACCCCATCCATTACATAAGAAAAATTAGGATCAAATTCAAACCCTAAACAAAATTATTATTATTGCATCGCATTTAGACATTTCAAATTTCATTGGCTCGGTGGTGGATTGCATGGCTGAATTTCATTGATGCCCTGCGCATGGCGTCCAAAGTTTGAAAAGTAAAGCATCCAAAGCAAAGAATTTCAGGAAAGGGCAGGCTGTGATATTGGCTCTTGGCAAGATTATGGGACGAAGCAAAAAGGAAATTAGGGGCTGATTATGTACGATTCTTAGCAAGAAAAGTGGCCGCGTGATTGGGGCAATCGGAAATTAATGAGAAAATCTGGCCGGGAGATTGTGGAGTTGATGGGTGAACTTGAGAAAGGAGTAATAAATGGATTCGCAGCAATATGGAAAGAATGTACACCCGCTCGGCCAAAATTTGAGCGTGGAAATACAAAAGAGAAAATCGAATAAGGCGAGAGGGGATTTGACAACATATTTGATTAGAAATTTAAATGGAAATTATGGCAAGAGAAGGGGAAAATTCAGGGATTTGAAGGAAGTTTTTGCACTATAGAAGGGGGATTATCGTCTTCAAGGGGCACCTCACAATAGAAAGAGCAAAATACGTAAGATACAAGGGAGTTTTCTTCTGTCGTTGCGTTGTCCCACCTCCTTTTCCTCGGCGATCCGAAGCAAGTTCCTTTATTCCAATGAGCCTCTCGAGGGTGCATTTGATAACGATTCTGTTCTTATGAACAATTTCTGATCGAAATGATTTTCTTTTATTTTGTTGCCGGGAACAATTTCTAAACATTTTAAACTGTTTGGTAACCCTCCAAAATTTCTAATTCTGGAGTAGAAATGTGTTTGGTACTTGTGCTCAAAATTTCTACTCCAAATCATTTTTTTTCATTTTTAAATAATTTTTTTCTTTTTCCCTTGTCTTTCTATTCTTTTTTTCCTTTCTCTCCTATTCTTCTTCTTCAAGTGGCCAGTCATCGGCCCTCGTTGGCCAAGCCTCGCCCGGCCTTGCCAGGGCTAGGCGAGGCCCGCCTGGCCATCGGCGGGGTTGGGCGAGCCTCGCCGATGGCTAGGCTTGCCTTCGGTGAGCTCGTCAGACCGGTTGCCGGCGGTGGGCGGCGGTGGGCGGCGGATGGTAGCGGACGGCTACTGCAGCGGTGGCGGTAGATAAAGAAGAAGAAAAGGGAAGAAAAAGAAGAAAAATGCTTGATTCTTAGATTTGTTCCCGGGAACAACAATCAACTTTTTTTTTATTCTTGATTCTGTTCCAAATCTACTTCCGGAAACAAAAATTTTCTCAAACATGATTTTGTTCCAAAACTACTTCCGGGAACAAAAAAAATCAGAATCTGGCACTATTGGGATGGTTACTAAACAAGCTCTCACAAGCCCGATTGCATCGTTGTTGCTTTTTGTTGCTGCTGTTTGTCACTGCTCCCTGCTATTCCCTGCTGCTGCTCACTGCTATTTGCTGTTGTTCGTCACTGCTTGCTGCTGTTCATTGCTGTTTGTCACTGCTGCTGCTTGCTGTTCAGCATCATTGATTAGATTTTGACATTGTATCCTCGTATCTATCTTGGATTGGTGTCTACTAGGTGTTATCCACACTATCCAACGTCATTAATTAGATTAGGATGTTGTGTCCTTAAACTTAGTAGAAGGTAGCGCTTTATCAAGCATCTTGTTCATATCCAGTGTTGTCGAAGTGCCTTCATTGTTGTATAGACTACTTTAATTTTAATGGGCTTTAATTAATTTAATGATGTCATTAATTAGGTTTCAACATTAATTATCGTTGATATCAAACATGCGATAGGTCAGCTACTTCTTTGATTTCGAGATTATAAGGTGTATAGTCTCATTGCATTTGACCCTCTCTGTTTAAAGCTAATACAAAACCTGAGTCTCCTTCAATAAAAAAACCAAAATATAATACTTGGTGAAAGATATTTTATTGCATGATCCAAAATTGACGAAACAATAGGCTCAAATCAATGTCCCTTATTGGTATCACTCATGGTTGAAAGGAGGAAGAGAAATAGGTATTTTAAGTTTGAAGCTTTCTGGTTGGAAGATCAGGAATATGAGGAAAAAGTAAATATAGTGTTGAATGATTATGGAGTAAAAAATCTAAGCTGGGGGGAAAAAAGAAAATCACGGCATCTTTGGAGGTATGGAGCAAAAAATTTTCCAATGCCCAAACTCAAATCAGAGACTTAAAAAGAGAACTTGAAGCCATAACAAATAATCAAAAGGCAGTGCATGATAGAAAGATGGCACAAGAGGTAAAAGGAAAAATAGAACTGTTATGGAAGCAAGAAGAAATGTTATGGGGGATGAGATCGAGAGTTTCATGGCTGAAATGGGGGGATAGGAACTCTAAATATTTTCATGCTACTACAATTCAGCGCAGGCAAAGAAACAGAATATCTATGCTCCAAGTCTCCAATGGAGAGTGGACCCAGGATGAAGGAAGACTGAAAGAGGAAACTTTAGCTTTTTTCACTGATTTGTACACCTCAGTGGGACCCCGCAATATCCAACCCATCATCGACCAATGTCCTATTATGGTGACGGAAGAGATGAATTCAGCTTTAACAGCAACAGTTAGGCTACAGGAAGTCAAAGATGCAGTCTTTCAACTCGGTGCATTTAAAGCCCCCAGGACCGGATGGACTAAATGGTCAGTTTTATCAACATCACTGGAAAGATATTCAAACAGAAATTATGGAAATGGTAGAAGACTTCTTGGAGACTAAATGCCTAAATCCGAATCTGAACAGAACACACATTGCACTTGTCCCTAAAGCTCCAAACCCAAAAAAATTAGACCAATTCCGACCGATCAGCCTTTGTAACTTTTCCTATAAAATTATTTCAAAAGTGTTGGCAAATCGTCTTAAGAGATGGCTTCCTGATTTGATTGAATTTGAACAGAGCGCTTTTGTTAGTGGAAGACAGATACAAGACAACATCCTCATAGTTCAAGAGGCCCTTCACCAACTTAGAATCAGGAAAAGAAAGAAGAAATTCCAAGCCGTGCTTAAACTAGACATGAAGAAGGCCTATGACAGAGTTGAATGGGACTTCCTCGAAGCTTGCATGAAGAAAATGGGTTTTAGCACTACATGGGTAACTTGGATCATGCAATGTGTCACAACTACCTCATTCAGTGTGAAATTAAATGGAGATTCCCTACCTTATTTTCAACCAGCTCGAGGTATTAGACAAGAAGACCCTCTATCCCCTTACCTCTTTATACTTATGGCGAATGTCTTATCTTTAATGATGAAAAAGCAGTTGATGAGGGAAGACTAAAATGTATTAAGTTAAACAGCCACTGCCCCACACTATCGCACTTACTGTTTGCAAATGACTCTATTTTCTTTTTAGATGGGAAGATTAGTGAGTGCCAAAATCTAGCTGAGGTGTTGAATCAATATTGTGTAGCTACTAGGCAACTAGTGAATTTGAACAAATCAGGAATCCTTTTTAGTGCTGGCTATCCCCAGAGTTTAAGGAGGATTATGGCAGGGGAGATGCGAGTTCCAGAGATCGACAAAACAGGAAAATATTTGGGTATACCCTCTGATTGGGGTAGTTCAAAAAAACAGATGTTTGCATGGATTTTGGCACGGGTAAATATGAAGCTGGAAGGATGGAAGGAAAACTTGCTGTCTAAAGCAAGAAAGGAAGTCCTCTTGAAAGCAGTAGTTCAGGCTATCCCACAATATGCAATGTCGATATTTAAAATCCCGGTATCTATTTGCAAAGCAATAGAATAAAAGATAGCTTCCTTTTGGTGGAAAAACAATGAAAGGAAAGCTGGAATTCACTGGAAGAGTTGGAATCTAATGAAAATGAGGAAAGATAGTGGTGGTATGGGTTTCAAAGACCTCATTACATTCAACAAAGCTATGCTAGGAAAGCAAGCATGGCGTCTAGCGGAAAACCCTCCAACACTATGGATCCAACTTCTCAAAGGCTTATATTTTCCTAATACATATTTCTGGCATACAAAAAAGGGGCAAAGAGCTTCATGGGGATGGAAAAGTCTCCTAGTTGGGAGGGAAGCTATCTTAGAACCGACCCAATGGACAGTGGGTGACGGACAATCAGTCAGAATACGGCAGGATAAATGGCTAAAGCAGGGCATACTAATCGGACCTGCTAATAGAGAAGACCCTGAGCGTGTTAACAAATTAATTGACAAGCAGTCTAGCTCATGGAAAGAAGATATAGTACAAAACACTTTCGAAGACAGCATTGCAAATGAAATACTGGCAATTCCCATCCCGGCTACAAGTGAAAAAGACAAATTAGTGTGGACTGCAACAACATTAGGCAACTACACAGTAAAAAGCGGGTATAATCAACTAAGGAGAGCAGAGATCAAGTCAGCACACAATGAAGCATCAACTTCATATCAGAAGCCAAGAGAACTATGGTGCAAAATCTGGAACTTGTGGACCATCCCGAAAATCAAAGTTTTTATGTGGACCCTTTGTCAAAATGCACTCCCTACGTCGAAAACTTAAGCGAAGGAAAATAGCACACCGAGTCGACTTGCCATTTCTCGTAGAAAGAACCCCGAAAAACAGAGGAACATCTGTTTTTGCTCTGCCCCTGGACAACCAAGATTTGGTCAGACCCACGCATCAGTATACCAATTCAAAGAAAGGGTCTAACATGTAAGAGTTTTCCTAATTGTGGACTACATTAATTGATATTGTAATTTACCATTTAACGTTTATCGTTTTACGGGGTTTGGTCTAAGGTGAGATAGAAGGTTTCTTAATTAGAGTCTAATATGGGCTGGCTAGTGTGGGCCGAGTTGAGCCTGGCCCGTAATGAGAGGGACTGGTTGGAAACTCTATAAATAGTGCTCAAGTCTCTCCTCTAACCCTAATTCTCACATGTATCCTCACCTAAGGAGTGTTTACCTAACACTAAACGTGAGGGGGTTGCCTCATTGAGCCAGTGATACGGAGGGCAATAGA
The DNA here is from genome assembly GCA_016097605.1 of Eucalyptus guilfoylei. Classification (NCBI taxonomy): domain Eukaryota; kingdom Viridiplantae; phylum Streptophyta; class Magnoliopsida; order Myrtales; family Myrtaceae; genus Eucalyptus; species Eucalyptus guilfoylei. The sequence goes on along the minus strand of CM027861.1, from coordinate 23,071,967 downwards.
GGAGAAGGACTTGCGCGTGGAACATTGTGTTTCCGCTTCCGCTTCAAGTACAATGGATCCTAAAACAGGTGCGTAAATCTTTCTGATCTATTATGCATGTTTTTGTTCTAGTTATGGAGATCTTGGGGTTGCGTAATTTGCATCCAACATGTGGTATCAGAGCAACCATAACCCTAGAACTCGAATGCATAGAATTTTTGCCCTAATTTGTGATTTTCGTGATTTTTTGTTCAATAAAAATAAAATTAAATCATAAATTCGGATTGGGCTCGATGAGACGAGCAAGATGGTCGGCAGCGCATCGCCGGGGGAGGTCTCACGTGCCCCACGCGCGGCCACGCGCCGCGCACTCTGGCGGCGCATGTGGGCGCGTGGAGCCTCCGTTCGGCGCGTGGGTGGCGGCGATGGATTCGTATGATCTTCCTCTATGTCGTGATGTATTTATTTTATATTTTTGATTATTTTATGGATGTGAAAATACATACAAAACCCTAAATACGTGTTTTTTTAGTGTATTTTTGCGTATTTTTGTTGTATTTTCTGTGATTTTGGAAATACAAGTGTTGGGTTACTGGTATGTTATAACATAAACATTATAATGGTGTGATTCATTAATAAAAATTAAATTTTATTGTGAACTAAAGCTGGCTTAATGAGATACAACCATTATGAGATAGTATTTGAACTATGTATTGAGGTCCTGAGAAGCAGTAAAAGTTATGGAACTTTTGTTGCTCAAGCATAGTTATTTATACGCATCTTGATGTTTTTTTTTTCTTCTGATAATCTTTGAATGATGGACGTCTTAAGAACTCGTGACCAAACTGATTGTACTGATTAACACATCTACTGAATGTAGGTAATGTATGTCAATTAAGTTATTGCATATTTTACCTAAATTCATCTTGTCACTTGTTAAGGTCTATCAAATTGAGCATTGGTTTATGGTTAAGAAGCATGACAACATTTACGCAGAGCAATAATATCTATTGTTATAAGATTAGATATTTGGTTCTGTATTTTGACTCAATTTATAGGCTACTAGTTGATGTAATGATAATTTGTTACTTAAAAATTGGCTAATAAATCAATTGTTGGCCTTGGAGTTATTTTTTGCCTTATGAACTCATGAGTGATAATGGATAAGCTGTCAAGCTTGTCGATTTGGTGTACCATGTATTACTATTGATATTATTTTGTGAGAGATATTCTAGATCAGCATTCTTTTAATGTTGTTCTAGTAATCAGCAATCGGGGTGCACAAGAGATGCTTACTTCTATGTTATGAGAAGTTTCTTGTGTTGTTGTGATCGTTGATCTCATTTGAATCTGTCTTTCAAGTTCGCTATATATATATATAAGCAATATAATTAGCATGATATGTGATTTTGGTGATATGTTGCCCCTATCACTAAAGTTAAAATCACATGTATATGGTGTATGTGAAAAATAAAGTTTATATCCCTGATACGAGAGAATTTCAAGGATTTAATTGAGTAGTGACCGCCAAAGTGGCACGCTTGATTGGGTTTGAGAAATTTCGGTCCCGTATGATGATTGGGATGTCTCCTGGTCTAATGCGTAGTCATACTCCGAAAGGAGGTGATTGTGTATTAGTTCATGGAGGGATACATGATGGTGTGGTGGAGGAGTGACCGATTCTAGTGATTCATATACCCAAAGGTGATGAATTCACGAAGAATTGGAATATATTCTTATAACCGCTATCATGTGGGGAGTGTACAACTGCATGTCATGTATTCTACCCAAAGGTGATTATATGATTATGTGTGTAACTCTCTGGATGTGTACTTGTACGTCAAGTTACACGATACTCACATGATGCTAATTATATACATTGCTTGTTTTTCAGTCACATTTTCTATAATTTATAACTCCACTATTATTGAGGTTTTTACTACTTCAAATTTAAGTTGTGGACATATGATTTGTTGCTTGAGAAAAGAGCAATTGAATTTGCTTACTGTCCATGAAGCGTTCCATTCTAAAACACTTGAAAAGAGGTTTGTCTACGGACTGCACTGCTATAAGATGATGGAAGCCTTAGTTGCTTGTAATTATGTCTTGTCTGATATCGAAATTAGGACACATCTGCAAATGTTGTGTTTAAATCCTAATGACATATACATCCCGATATGGTTAAAAGGTTGTTTCCAAAAGTTTTCTATTTAAGGAAAATTGCCATGATAAAGAATAAACTGGTTAAAAATTAGTCTTGAAGGTTATCAAGCCTAATAGTAGCGGTAAGTATTTTGGCAAGTATGACCATACTGAATTACTTAAAGGGTCTTTTGTCAAATACTTGGTAAATTCTGGGGTGGTAATTTAATTACTATGCTTGAAAATACTAACAAGAAGATTTGGCTAAAAGGCATGAAGCACCATAATGAACATGGTGATGAGTATGGTAAGTAAGACTAATTTATTCGGTCTTCGTGGACTAATATTATGAAAGAAACTTTTTCAAATACAAAAGGTGTCTCTTATCAAAGTTGTTTCATAAACTTCTTTTGAGTTATAGACTGGGATAGACTACTTGAATCATATTAAATTTAGAGGTGTTATATAGAAGTGAGATAATCTAATCCAATTTTAAGTGCGTTGCAATTCAGATCCACTCGGAATTATTTTGTATCTTATCTAGATTGTTAAAAGGGTATTGATTTTATGACCCTGAAGAAGATACAAGAATTATAGAATCACATACTCTAAAGTTTCTAAAGATCGACGTATTTGTAGAGGATAGCTGCTCTCAAACTATTAAAGATAATAGTATAATGGAGATTCTTGTGTTTTTGTCTTTACCTATACTACAGATAATTATGGAATCTCCTGTACCATAGACTAAACTTGTTGAGGTTTAAGGTACTATTCTTGATATAGTTTATAATGAAATTTCTTAAACCTCTCAAGTGCAAAATGAAGTGGTTGCAGCTTTATTAAGGAGATTTGTTAGGGAAAGATGATCAGTTATACCATCAAACTATATAGTCTATTTGTGAGAGCATGATTATAATATCTACTACATGGTTGTTTTAGCAACTTATATAAATGTCGTTTATTGTTCTTGATTAAGTATGTGATTAGATGCCATAAAAAATAATAATAATGTTTTCACTCTGAAAGAGGGCTGGATAGTTTATAGTGAAAAATAAATATTTCTTTCTATTATTTCTTTAAAAGATTCTTTCAGAGTGAACATGGCATTAATAATTTATTTTGATATGAAATTACGTCAAATAGATACAAAATCTATATAGTGCAACTTGATGATTTTGCAGCAGATTCAAGTAAACTTATATGTAGACTGAAAAGTCTTAATTCATGGTCTTAAGCAAGTTTCTAGACAATATTATTAAAGTTTCGTAGTGTTGTTATTTTGTTCAATTGGGAACAAAGTAATTCAATATACTGCAAGGTCAGTGGGAGGAAATTTATTTTTTCTCATACTTTATGTACATAATTTTTTGCTTACAAGTTGTGACCTTGAGACATCTTATATCCTTTGTACCGAGATCTATAAGGATTGTTTTTGCCATATTATATTATATTTTCTCGGAGGACATTTGCTGATTGTATATTGGAAATATTCAATCTACATCATTGCAAGCCAGGAATTGCTCCGTTGTTAAAGGGTGATGGACTGAATCTATCACATTGTCCTTATTTAGATATTGAGAAAATCTGATTAAATGGTGTACCTTGTGTCAGTGCACTTAAAAGTATAATATATGCTCGAGTTTGCACTAGACTAAATATCGTCTTTGTGACGAGACTTTTAGGCAAATATCAATCAAATCCAGGATGTGATCATCGGGTTGCTGCCAAGAAGGTTTTGAGGTATTTAAAAGAACAAGAGATTATATGCTAATTTACAGACATGTTTAATTTTTACAGTTAGTAGGGTATTTAGATGTAAATTTTGTTATCTGTTATGATGACAAGAGATCAATAACATAATACATATTTATGTTAGCAGGAAGTGCAATAAATAAAATTATATGTCATCTTCTACTATGTAAACAGTGCTAGTAACATTCTTTTAGGTTGTTACTTGGGCTTTTAGGCTCCGGAACCTCATTAAAGAGTTGACCGTTTTTAATTTTATGGATTGACCCATACGGTTGTATTGAGACAATAAATTTGTAGTATTAACAACAAAGGTCTCAATGGGTCTAAATATATGGTAGTCAAAAATTTTTACCATAAAAAAACGGTAAAGAAAGGTGACATTATAATATAACATATTTTCATAGATGATGTGATTATAAATCCACTAACTGAAGGCCTACGCCCATGTGTATCTGAATGACATGTCATTAGCATGGGCATAAAAGCATCATGAGATGCTGTTGTTTAGTGGGAGCTATTTCGTTACACTTTGTAACGGTTTGATATGTATCAACTTTTGCATTCAACAAAATATTTTTGAATATGTTGTTATGTTGAATACATATTGATAAAGTCTCAAGGTACTGTATAAACCTTGAGTGAAGGCTAGGGGCATCCAGTTATTAGCCTTGTGCATATGTCTTGTTATACATAAAGAAAGGTTAACCGTAAAGACAAGACATATGTGGATTCATTGGAACCATAAGACATTCTCTAGTGGCACAAGTTTTTGTAACGCTTAAGGTAAGAGAATGGTGACTGACAAATGGGATCTCTCTATGAGAGATGTTATCCATTTGACACACCGCCATATTGAATTCATATCAATAAATTTGAGAACATTCGTGACCATGGAAGGCTCGTGTGTATACATGCAGTTACCGCCATGATTCGGTGTTTAAGACTTTATGGGATAGGATTGACTATCAAGAATTATCTCTGGACCAATGTGCGCACATACAGTACGATTTCAATTAATATAGTCCAAGTGGGAAAATGTAAGAGTTTTCCTAATTGTAGACTACATTAATTGATATTGTAATTTACCATTTAACGTTTATCGTTTTACGGGGTTTGGTCTAAGGTGAGATAGAAGGTTTCTTAATTAGTCTAATATGGGCTGGCTAGTGTGGGCCGAGTTGAGCCTGGCCCGTCATGAGAGGGACTGGTTGGAAACTCTATAAATAGTGCTCAAGTCTCTCCTCTAACCCTAATTCTCACATGTATCCTCACCTAAGGAGTGTTTACCTAACACTAAACGTGAGGGGGGTTGCCTCATTGAGCCAGTGATACGGAGGGCAATAGAGGAGAAGGACTTGCGCGTGGAACATTGTGTTTCCGCTTCCGCTTCAAGTACAATGGATCCTAAAACAGGTGTGTAAATCTTTCTGATCTATTATGCATGTTTTTGTTCTAGTTATGGAGATCTTGGGGTTGCGTAATTTGCATCCAACATAACAAGCATAGATCAGTGGATTCTTAACAACAAGCGAGCCTTACCAGAAGCACCACCCCTCGAGCAAGTTGCTGAACTACTCTGGTTCATGTGGAAAGCAAGGAACGAGGCCATTTTCAAAGGGAAATCGCTGGATCCGTAAGGAGTCATCTCGGAAGCCCTCGCAAAGCATGAAGAATTCAAGATCTGGAACTCAAAATAGGAAGTGCGTGAGGAGAGAGATTGTACCCGCGCGACGAACTAGAACCCCCTGCACCGAAATCGCTGAAAATAAACGTCGATGGAGGTTTCAGAGTGGGCGAATCTAGAGGATCGATTACTGGTGTATGCAGGGACACGGCTGGTGTTCTGCTCGGAGGGTTCGCTCGCCAAGTTAGAGTGCAATCCCCAATCCAAGCTAAAACCCTAGCTCTGCTCGAGGGGATGAAGCTCGCGCACGAATGGGAGAAGGGGAAAGGTAAAAGTGAAAGTACAATTGTTGAATCTGACTCCTCTGTTGCAGTTCACGCTTTGTTGGGGGAAGGACAAGTACCGTGGGATATTGCAGCACAAATTGAGATGGGCCGGGCCTCACTATTTTCTTCGCCTCACATAAGAATCACCCACTGCTTTAGAGAACAAAACAAAATTGCCGATTGGGTTGTTAAAGCCCAGCTTGACCATCGCCTCCCGAACAACTAGGTTTCGAGCCCACCACAACCTCTGTTTGATTTTCTTTGTTCTGAAGCCCAGACGGGTTCATGTTCTATGTTATCTACTTAAGTTGAAATGAAATGCAGCTTTTTCGACCAAAAAAAAAAAGTTATAGAAAGGAAATTGTCTTTGTTGTAACTCCAAAAACTTCTCTAGAATTCATAACAACTTTTCTCCATCAAAATATTCCGTCGCTGGTTTGTGCAAGTTGTCTTTGTTTTGGCCAAAAAGAAGAGTAGTATTTGTCTAGAAATTTTTTGGCCCTTTATTACCTCATTTGGAGAGGCTTCCTACCTTCCAATACGCTGGTGGGGCTAAAATAACGGACTCTACACTTACAAATGAATTGAGCGGTTATAACATGAACCATGCGGGTGTGAATCCCATATAATTACTCTTAGAAGAATAGCCGTGAAGGTCACTTCTTCCCACCGTATTGTGTAGAAAAAAAAAAAGGCATAACTTACTAGTCACTACTAAGCAAAATTTTTCAATCCTTCGATTCCACGAACTACTTTCCACTAGTGTTAATTCATAATTTGGAGTTTGGATCTTTAAACGGCAAGAAGTCTCATTAAATTACATGATCATTTTTCATGCTAAAATCTGCAGTTCATCCTCTTTTAGGTTTGAGAGATTGATATTCTTTTAATATTTTTACTTCTTGTGAAAAAAAAAAGTAATACACAAAGTGTCGAGTAAATTTGTATTTAATTTGAAACGCAAGTGTTCCGTGAGATTATTTCAATTAATTACGAGCATGCTTCAAATGAATAAAATATATATTACTATTCTCTAATGACTGAACTTACTAATAACACGCTATGACTCATCTCAACAAGCGGCATTACCCTCTCATTCAAAAATATTAAAACCCAAAAAAAAAAAAAAAAAAATAATAATAATAATAATAATAATAATAATAATAATGAAAACGATTGATGTTGAATCGACCCATGCAAGTAAAAGGCTTTTAACTCTCAAGGTAATTTGAGCTCGTGGGAAGCAAATACAATTTGTTAATGCACAAATGACTCGCTCAACTGATGGTCCCCCTTCAATAATCACAATGGACAAATTCCTCTAATGGATCTGTTTATTATTTGCCCTGGAGGCAATATACTCAACGAGTCTTGTTTTCCATATATATGGAGATGTTGCATACTAGAATATTGTACCGTAAAATTTTAAGACGCTTGATCATAATCAAGTACAAGACGTTGTGAAATATGATGTTTTACATTTGTCGACACTTTCGTCATGCGTCAATTTTATGGGATGCCTTTATCGGCAACAGAGTGAGAGGCACTTTCTTGAACACGGCTAGGCCAGCCCCTTCTTCCATGTTCACATCTCCCTCTGTCATTCCCTCCAGCAATTCCCAATCGAAGGAGTGCAAGACATTGGCAAGCGCCAGCTCGATCATCGCCATGGCCATCGACATCCCAGGGCATCGCCTCCGCCCGGCCCCAAATGGTATCAGCTCGAAATGATTCCCCTTGTAATCGATTGGACTGTCCTCGAACCTCTCCGGCACAAACTCCTCCGGACGCTCCCACAGTCCTGGGTCCCGTCCCATGCCCCACGCATTCACGTAGACACAGCTCTTCGGGTCGACATCGTAGCCAAATAGCTTGAAGTGGCCAATGGTTTCCCTTGGTATGAGTAGAACACCTGGAGGGTGTAGCCTCATTACTTCTTTAAGAACTAACTTTAAATATTTGAGCCCGCTGAGGTCCTCCTCTACGACCCATATCTTGTTTCCAACGCAACTTCGGATTTCCTCTCGAGCTTTTCGCATCACCCTCGGGTTCCTAGCGAGCTCAGCCATTGTCCAGTCCATGACAACTGCACCGGTGTCCACTCCGCCTAGAAATATATTCTGATAGTGACCATGAAGTCATGATTCACAAAAAAGACATATACATCAATTTTTGCCATGATATCGTTTATAGCCAAAAAAGGAGGACGGTGAATCCATTTAAGGAGTTCTTAAATTATATCCCGCAATATATAGAATCATCAATTTTGCTTCTCAATCGTGTCTATGATCTACATTAAGTAATACGTAGAGATTGTATGATATACCATCAAGATGGCCTTGATGTTATCTTCCTTGAGCCGGACCCCCGCGAGCTCAGTCTGATCTTTCTCCATCTTCAGCAGCACATCGACAATGTCCTCTTTTCCCTCGTTGCTCTTATTCGCATTCCGATGCTCTTCGATCACCTTCTGATAGAGATCGTCCAAATTGCGAAAGCTCTTCTCCAACCTCGAATGGAGCCCCGTGAACCTGTCCACAATCCAGCCGAGTCGAGGGAAATAATCAGATGCCGAGATGCTTCCCAACATCGCCATTCCCTCGTGAACCATATCCATGAACCCTTCGTCTTCCAACTCCGTCCCCTGAAATGGCTTCCCGAATGCGACCCTGCATGTAAGGTGTGTAATCAAGTCAGAATTTCTTGTGAGCGATTCATGCTTGGCTCTCAGGCTAGACAAGCTTCGGCTTGGGGCATTGACTTGAATCAAGTCTGAACTTGATAATAGCTAAACAATCCGGTAACTTGCGACACTGAATCTTATCGAGTATAGTCAAGTTCGAACATAGAACTCACTGTCAGGTTGAGCTCTAGTTCATAGAACCAGGCTCAATATATTGTCAAACCTCGAAGAATTTGAGTAGTAACTAAAGATGGAAAGATCGGTTAAAAACTCACTTTTTAACTTAAATCTAGTGGGTTTAGTGAAAAGTTTAAAAAAAAAAAAATTGGTATGTGTTTACAGTAGTAAAGCCCAACTAGACATGGATTTTGTGGGGTCCAAATTCCTTACGATATTCAAGAGTTTGTAACTGACGAATTTCATCACTTCCACAATTGAAATTCTCTCTCCTACATACTCTATTCCCCAATCATTCCTAAATTAGAAATTTTTCTTTTTCTTATATAAATGATAAAATCAACTTCATTTTCTAATTTCCCACGCCAGGAGAAATAACAGATCTTATCATAGTTTGATTTGTCAAATTTTTTGGTAATTTACTATTTGCTATTTTTTTTTTTCATATTTAATCAGTTTTTAATCGGTAGTTTTTTCAATATGCTATTTTCCATATATGAAGAGAAAAACTGCTAATCAATTATTAATCGGGTTGGGTTGGTTGGATTGGATCGGGTGTGGGTCGTTAAGATGGGTCAGTATAATTAGATAGATAACTCAGTCGATTTGACTTGACGCGACTCCTCAACTACACCACTATGCACCAACCTGCAAGTGAAGTTAGCCGTCAGAGCCATGAACATCTCGCCCATATTAACCGGAGTTCCGCTCTCTGCTGATTTTGCGATCGATTCGATCATAGATCCCACCTCCTCTTCCCTGATGTATCGGAAGGACTGGACTCGCTTCATGCTAAACAGCTCGAGCACACACAGCGTCCTTAACTCCCTCCAGTAATCGCCGTACTCCACGAAGGCCATGTCGAGGGAGTCATAGGAGAGGCGTCCCGCGCCGACCATCTGCGGGCGACTGCAACAATCAAGGTCGTGGGTATTGAGGACCTCCCTGGCGGCTTCGGGGGAGGAGATTACGATGGTAGGGGTGCCACCGAGGCGGATGAGCATGACGGGGCCATATCGTCTGGAGAGTTTCCACAGAGACTGATGAGGCAGGGGGCCGAGCTGGTGGAAGTTGCCTATGATGGGAAGTGATGGAGGCCCTGGAGGGAGGTTCTTCTTTTTGTTATTGAAGTTTTTCACTGAGAGGAGGAGGAGGAGGAGGAGAGGAAGGGAAAGAGCAAGCCATGTGAAGAGGATGTGAAGAGCCATTGCCGGAGGATGGTCATGCGCAGTGAGAATACTTGGCCTGTCGAGTTTGGCGCGGTTAAGTCGTCTTAAATAAAAAATGGATGCAGATAATGATTTTCTTGTTTTATCCACACGGACAAAATTGGTATGCTTCTGAAAATATGACAGGACAAACACAGGAAAACAAGTTGTCCGTAAGAAATAATTGACACTGACGATCGTGTTGGAACACAACACCTAATATAATAATAAACCGCCAAAGAGAAGTGTGCTGCAGCATCACTTCGTAAACCGCCAAAGAAGAGAACTCTTGAAGAAGCCACAAGCTGAAGAAATGAAGGGGCACACATTATAATAATATTATAATAGTTACTGGAGTCTTCAAGGAGCAGGAAGCAAAGTTCAACTTGTTGAAGTCTGGACGTGAGAATTCTAGAGAGAAGAAGAGAAACTTGAAGAAAGTCAACAATAGTGGCTGATGAAGAAACTTGTACGTGGGCAGCAAGAATACTTTAAGAAGAAGAAAATGAGTTGTCTTGGATGTTTGAAGTCAAAGGCGGTGGAGTCAGGCGGTGGAAGTTGATTATAAACATGGCAGTACGTGAAGCATTTGAGCTTAGGCCGGAAGGCCTCACATAAAGGCACTGCAAACTCAGGTTAATAGGCCAGGGAGAGGGCCTCACGCCACACGCAGGCGGAGAACCTCGAGCCGGTACGAGGTGAGCTTCGGGGAAAGTCTCCAAGAGTGAGAGCTTCGGAACAGGAAGTCACCAGGTGCAACGGTGAACTTCAAGTGAGAGGCACCGCAGCCTCGAGCTCTGTGTGAGCGAGTTATCCCTCTGTGATCGAGAAGGGAAGAAAATAGAATAGCTGAGTTTATGCTTGTATTAGTGAATTTGAGTGTGCTTGTATCAGCTAGTTTGATTTTAGTATTTTATCGCTTTCGCATATTTTATAAGCTGCGCACTCTACAATTAATATTAAAGCAAAGGGTCGCGTACCCTACAATTGGTTCCAACAATTGGTATCAGAGCTAGTCGGTCAGGGACCGTATCAAAGCTAGCGGTCAAGGTCGTGAATCCAGAGCAGGCCAAGGATCGAAGTGTCAAAGCCTAGGAGGTCAGGAACCGGAGGATCAAAACCAGTGGCCGGAGACCGAGAACCTATAGCAGTTGATCAAGGATCGTGAACTCAGAGCCAGCGACCAGGGACTATATCAAAGGAGCACTCAAGAAGGAAGAGTTTCTCGAGATCGAGTTGATGAAATCCGAGCTTCGCAAAGCCCAGTCGAAAGTTGCAGTTGTAGATGCAATTAAAGGAGATGAATATCAAATGCTAGAGAAGAAGAGTATTAGGTGTTGAGGGAGAGTGTTGGAACACAACACCTAATATAATAATAAACCGCCAAAGAGAAGTGTGCTGCAGCATCACTTCGTAAACCGCCAAAGAAGAGAACTCTTGAAGAAGCCACAAGCTGAAGAAATGAAGGGGCACACATTATAATAATATTATAATAGTTACTAGAGTCTTCAAGGAGCAGGAAGCAAATTCAACTTGTTGAAGTCTGGACGTGAGAATTCTAGAGAGAAGAAGAGAAACTTGAAGAAAGTCAACAATAGTGGCTGATGAAGAAACTTGTACGTGGGCAGCAAGAATACTTTAAGAAGAAGAAAATGAGTTGTCTTGCATGTTTGAAGTCAAAGGCGGTGGAGTCAGGCGGTGGAAGTTGATTATAAATATGGCAGTACGTGAAGCATTTGAGCTTAGGCCGGAAGGCCTCACATAAAGGCACCGCAAACTCAGGTTAATAGGCCAGGGAGAGGGCCTAACGCCACACGCAGCGGAGAACCTCGAGGCCCGGTACGAGGTGAGCTTCGGGGAAAGTCTCCAGCGGAGAGCTTCGGAACAGGAAGTCACCAGGTGCAACGGTGAATTTGAAGTGAGAGGCACTGCAGCCTCGTAGCCTGTGTGAGCGAGTTATCCCTCCGTGATCGAGAAGGGAAGAAAATAGAATAGCTGAGTTTATGCTTGTATTAGTGAATTTGAGTGTGCTTGTATCAGCTAGTTTGATTTTAGTATTTTATCACTTTCGCATATTTTATAAGCTGCGCACCCTACAATTAATATTAAAGCAAAGGGTCGCGTACCCTACAATTGGTTCCAAATCGTTTTGGTTCCAACAGATCGAACCAATCGCGCATGTCAACATATAATATATCGAAGGTAGCGGCTAGCGCGTGTGTACATATCTAATCGCAGTAGCAGTAGGATCAGCTAAGTGAACATTTTCGAGCAATTATATACTTTAAATATTACTAAATAAAAGATCTTTAGTTCTCAATTATAGTGTTTCCTCTTAAAATTCAAGCTCAAGTTCTGAATTTTGAGTATGATTTATTGACCAATTAAGGAAAGTGAAGCTAGGTCGAGCTTCTTGAAAACTTAATTGAGTTAAGTTCAAACTTGAAAAATTGAGCTCGGGTGATGCACCATCTGACATCCAAAAACTCCTACATTAATTAGTAGTCCGAAGAAAATGAACGCGATAAATGTTATATTATAGGTGAAAGTTCTAGTCGGATTACTTACGTGGAGGTTGAGCTTCTTAACAACTTAATGGAGTTAAGTTCAAACTTGAAAAATCGTGACATGTCCTCCCATTGCCACCTTCGTTTTTCAGCTGCTAACTTTGCACTCCGGCGGTCAAGATTAACCAAAGGGCTGACTGTGAAACTTTTTTAAAAAGTAAAGGGATCATTTTGAAAAGAAAAAAAAAAGGTCAAGAGACGGCATTGAATTTCTAAAAAAAAAAAAGATTTCGATTTAAAAAAAATATTATCATAAAAGTACTTGGACCGCTAGTGCCATTCACCAAAATATAGGTAAGGTGGTTTTCATGTTGCCTCCAGCTTAAAACGAAACTGAATCCTTATGTAATTTTGACTATCGGATTTTAATGATATAATAAGAACTATTATTATATAAAATGAGTGACTAAATAGTTCATGCTACATTATCTAGTTGTGGCATACTTTGTATGGATAAATTTCCAGATTGATAGCGTCTTTGTGAAGTCATGGTAATGAACTTACCAACAGTGGACACTTAGATCGCAAGTGATGCGGAATAATTGTAACTCAAAATTGAACATTTCGTAGGCAAGACGTGACCCTTGTGATAATGCCTAGAGGGAACTGCTAAGATTATCTCGCGACACTCTTTTTTCCAATAAATTTACGTATTTATATATATCACGTAATAACTAAAATCGAAAAAAGTGTTGGCTCTAAAATGTCGTTGAATATAAAAAAGTTATTAAACAAACGACAAAATACTTTTATACAAGAAAAAAAGCGTACTTTTTGTTGGCTTCCCAGGACCCATATGAATAACATGTAATTTCTCCAACTAGTTGATAAGGAATTTTAACGTACTCCATGATGGATTGATGCAACCGCGAGATTTCGTATAAGATAATGACTATTGACACATCTAACATTAGCATATCTGTATGTGGCTTCTTAATAATGCAATTAACTTTGAATTTATTCGACAATGTTTACACAATTTTAATTATTATTTTTTATTTTTTTATAACGTTCTGACTACAATCGATTAATGGGGCATGAATTGTATCCCTTTTGAAGCTCATGACAGTGGGTGAATATTGCTAAAACTCCGGTCCATATTGTTGTTAATTGGCGTCGCAGCGGAAGCGGATCGTATATTTTGCAATTATGTCAGGAGCTATAGAAATCGATCGAAATAAAACGAGGAACAATAAAAGGACACTAGAAATTTACGTGGTTCGGTCCGAATGTCGGAACCTACAAACACGGGGAGAGCCAGCAAAACAATTCACTATAAATCGGAGAATTACAGGATTACAATGACACATGCACTCAAGTGTTTCCCAGCCCTACTTTATAGCCGATACCCACAGTGTTTAACAACTCAACTCACTGGACTCAAGTTCCGCACAAAACCTCTCTGAGCTCTCGTCTCTCGCTCTCTCTTTTCGCTCTTTTCTTTTCGCTCTTTTTTCGAGCTCCAGACGTCTTCTCCTTTTATCGGTGGAAGGGAAGAAAACAAGACAAAAACAAATGAAAATAAATGGCCTCATTAAATGCAGCGCAGGCGCCCACAAGACAAGCCCACAATCGGCACCGAACGCCCACCATATTTGTAGGCATGCATGCAGATCGTGCATGTGCATGGGCAAACATTTAATGAGGCAGAAGAAAGAGTGATAATAGTCAACAAACGTGTGCCTTTGATCCGTGAATGAGGTGGGCTGCAGTCTTCGAATTTCTTGTTCCTGGAGAGAGGCATGCGAAAAAGAGGAGTCATCTTCATGCATTTGCTGCAGGTGGCGGGTCCTTTATTTAATGCAGAAGATTGTGGATGCCCTCCTTTTCGGCAGAAGACAATCTCTCTTCGAGACTTTGCTGGCCGAAAATCTCTCTTCTCTGACTTCGCTTGCATGCTTGAAGAATTAAAACCCCATGCAGCTTTCTTTGGTTTCTTCCTTCTACGCATACGCACGAAGAGATGGGATTAATGCCGGAACAAAATTCGAAGACATCACAAAGTCTCCCTGAACTTTGTTATTCGGCCAGACTTATGCGTATTAATCTAACGGGCTCAAACTTGAGACACAATATAACACGTATAACTACTAGATTCATTTCAATCATTGATCAAAATGAACAAATGTTGATCCCCTCGTCCATATCACTTAATCCACGAGCATCGAATTGTGATTAGCCGAAGATTTGTCCACATGACTTAGAATCATCATGGCTAAAGTCCAATAACCTAACTGTCGGCAATAGAGATGCACCTCGATTTGGTCCAACCTAAATGCTTTCTATGTACAAGTCGTGACTATAAGCGTACACCTTTTATCAGTCAATTTTTATCCTAAAAATTGTAAACTTATTGCATTTTTACAAATTCAGTCATAATTCTTTTAATTTTGTTAATTGAGTAGTAAATATTTTCACGTGTTGCCAATTAAGTTCTTTTGGTCAATTTTAACTAGAAATCGTTGACGTTGATCTCGATAGTGCCACGTAGGATGATCGTGCGTTGATTTATTTCTTTTACTTTTCTCTCTATCAGGTCCGGCAAAGGTTGCTAGTTGACCCTCACCAACCACAGTCGAGGGCTGCCGAAGCCCTTGCCTATCAGCCCATGAGAGATTTGGGCAAGAGCCGCGAAGCCCTCGCTTGCAATCGATGAGGGTGTCACGGCTCTCACCAAGTGATCAGCAAAGGTTGACTGGCAATGCAAGCTGAACTTGAAAGAAAAACAGGGAAAAGAAAGAAAGAAATTTTAAAAATAGAAATTTAAAAAAAAATTATAAAAATTATTTGCATCAACGTCAACGTCACGTCAGCAATTTTCGGTTAAAATTGGCTTAATGTTTAAGACTTAATTAGCAATAATGAAAGGCTTGGAATTGCATTGATAAAAGTGCAATAAATTTAAAACTTTTTGAACAATTTCCTCTAGCTAAAGTACAAAACCCTTTCGACCCAAAAAAAAAAGGTTGAAAACCCTAATTACCGTGGATAGAGATGCATCTCGATTTGGTCCAACCTATAGGCAAATTTCTATGTATAAATCGTGACTGAGCATGCACCTTTGATCGGTCAATGTTGATCCACAGCTACCAGAAATGAAATATTGCAATTTAGTTCATCACGAGAATTATCTTTGGGTGGACCAATCTACACATGTGGGGTTTGTTTACATATGTAATAACTGCTTTGCTTCATTAAGTCCTCCAAGTTACTGCGTGTTTAGAAGGTGGCGTGAGGACCTTTCCACTTATTGCTACTTATTTTCTGCATTCATTCGGATGGGCCCAAAATAATGTTTGGCCAATAATGCGAGAAGCGATCCCAAAGACATATTCAGCAAGTTCTTTCTCACATGAATGTCCTGTATCTCGGGACGGAATATCACAAGAGGAGTCCAAATCCGAGCAATATTGATGTATTCGATTTATGGAGTTAAATCAGCGAGCTTGATATATCATTAACTCCTTTTAAAGTCTAGTTTTCTAATCTAATAAATTTTGTCCATTAATTCGGACAATGCAATCCTATGCTGCAGACGTTTAATAAGCTTTTAATTGTATTGTCTAATCTATTATATATAGTTAAAATCTAAGTTGAACGAATGTTGATTCCAATGGTTGTTACGTGTTACTTCACTTTGTGTCTATGTCTGTTACATGGAAGGTGCAAGCCTATACAATAATAACTATTGATTCATCTAAAATAGTTAGCATCCATACATGATTAGTAACTTTTTAATAATGCAAGTAACTTTGAATATATTCGTAATGTTTGCGTGATTATTTTCTTCTTTTTGGTGATTGACTAACTACAATCTGTTTTATGAGTCATGAATTTTATCTGTTTTTAAGCTCATGACGATGGGTGAATATTGCCAAGACTCCGATCCATATGATCAGGTCTATTTTAATCGTTGATGAATATATATGGATGTCGACCAGCCGCGGGCAGCTGCAACAATTGAGGTTGTGGGTCTTGAGGACCTCTCTGGCAGCTTCAGGGGAGGAGATTACGATGGTAGGGCCGTCGAGGCAGATGAGCATGACGGGGCAATACCGTCTGGTGAGTTTTCACAAAGAGTGGTGAGGCAGGTGGCGTAGAAATCGCCTATGATGGGGAGTGACGGAGACCCCGGAGGGAGTTTATTCTTGTTGTTATTGAAGTTATTCACCGACTGGAGGAGGAGGAGAGGAAGGGAAAGAGCAGCCCACGTGAAAAGTATGTGAAGAGCCATTGTCGGAATGGTGGGATATTACTTAAAAATGTTGAGCTAGTTTGGTGTGGTTTAGTCGTGTTAAAGACAAAATGGATGCTGAAGAATCAACCCGTGAACAGCCATTGGCGGAATGGTCATGTGCAGGGATATTACTTAAAAATGTTGAGCTAGTTTGGCGTGGTTTAGTCATGTTAAAGACAAAATGGATGCTGAAGAATCAACCCGTGAAATTTATACAAAGACTTTTCTGATCTGTCTGTAGTGATGATTTTTCTCTAATTGTCCACAAAGACAAGTGGTGGAGGTATTTCTGGGGAGAGGTATTCCATTGTAATCACGTCTTGCGTCATAGTATCACTGATTGATAACTTGTTGATGCAGGAAAGAATATTGATTCTTAATTAGAACGTACAGCTTCATCCTAATGATTGACATCCTTTATTTCTCCAATCATAAAGGAAACCTAAAAACATCAACCATCTCCAATTTTATAAAGAAAATTCCAACAAAGCACGTTGCTTTGCCATAAGATTCAGGATAACAAGAAACTGTCAAACAATGAACAGAAAATATTTGTTTGCCATAGTCAACATTAGTCTCATCTCATCTTAGTTTATTGGTTAGTAGATATCTCCTAATGAAGGAATTTTTTTTCAACACACGGCAATTTAAACTCATGCTATTCAAACTCGATTCACATTGACTATAGGCTCGAGTTTGGGCTCATATACCTTGCATTACTAAAAACGAGAGTGTACATGCATCAAATCCGTAAAACTAGATTTTATAACATGGTTCTCTTCCATTTTCTCAAATGAATTTTCTTCATGCGTTACCTTAGGAAAAGTTTTGCGTTCAACACAGTGGAAAAAGGCCAATGACGTGAATCCTCATTAAATTTCTTTCTTCTTGGCAAGTAATCTAATGAAGATTAATCTAGTGAATAATCTAGTGAGTAACACAGTTAGTAAAGAGTCAGCATCTCCCACGTGTTGTCTTATCCACAAATTGACAATCTATGCCTACTATGGTCATAAAAATAAACTCCACATGGCATTTAATGAGAAAAATACTAAAAAAATCATATCCCCATTACATTGATACGAATTCAATCATAAATCTTTCAATTAAATTAATTCAATATTAAACCTTATTAACATTGATACCAATTTAGTCCATCAGGCCAATTTTGGTTGGCCAATGCTGACATGGACGTCAACCGATGGCCAGACGTTGAAATGGCAAAATTTTTAAATTTTTTTATTTTTTGAATTTTTTATTAATTTTATGTTTTTTTTCTTTTTTTCTTTTCTTTTTCTTTTTCTTTTCTCTCTTTTTCCTCCTTGGGAGAAGCTACCTCGCCTGCGACTCTGGGCAAGGCTGGGCAAGGGTCGCAAGCCTCCCGAGGCTCGCCGGCCACTTGCGTGGAAAGTCCAAGAAGGAAGAAGAGAGAAAAGAAAAGGAAAAAGAAAAGAAAAAAAAAATTCAAAAAAAAAATCAGAAAAATATTTAAAAATTGCCAAGTTAGTGTTTGGCCACTGGCCGGCATCCACATTAGCGCCAACCGGCTAAAATTGATCGGATTGACTAAATTAGTATTAAAATGAAAATGTTTTGAACTAAATTGGTCCAACTAAAATATTTAAGACTGAATTGATATCAATGCAATAGGTTTAGGAAAATACAATATTGCTAAACAACTTATATATCGACTCTTGCTTGAACAATTGACTAATCACACTGGATCATGGTGATTTCCCATTTGTTGTAACTGGGTAATTATCGGGACAAAGGCTCTTGAAGGTGATCGCGAGAAAGTTATCTTTGTCGGAGCTCAAAAACGACTTCTTTGGATTTGGTGACAACTTTTCTCCAACAAGATTGGCCGCCCGCTAGCTGTGCAAGTCAAGTGATATCAGTCTTCTTCGGCCAAAAAGAAAAGTGAGCTTTTTCTAGTAATTAGCGGCCTAGGCATTTGTTACATGATTTGAAGACTGAATAATTATGATTCAAATCAAACGTTACATAGTGAATGCGAGACCTTAAAATAATGCTCTCATTGTGAAAAAAAGGCAAAAAAATGGGCCTGGCTAACTAGTCATTACTAATTTGGGGGAAAAAACACTAGTCCTTACTAGTAGTTTGCAATCCTTTAATTCCACAAATCACCATACACAAAAGGTAATTCAACATTTGGAGTTTCGACCTTAAAAGACATAAAATATCATAAATGTTTTTTTATCAAGATAATATCATGAATTACCTTACCGTTTTTTATGCTAAAATAATCTACAGCTTATCCTCTTTCAAGTTTGAGAGATAGATATTCTTTAAATATATTTACTTCTTGTGAAAAAAATACGCAGTATTAGTGAATCTTAGTTTAAAATTGCCTATGTTTTGGAAGATTATTTCAATTAATTACGAGTATGAAA
Organism: Eucalyptus guilfoylei; assembly: GCA_016097605.1. NCBI lineage: Eukaryota > Viridiplantae > Streptophyta > Magnoliopsida > Myrtales > Myrtaceae > Eucalyptus > Eucalyptus guilfoylei. The sequence continues at coordinate 23,052,858 of CM027861.1, read as the reverse complement.
GCTATGTTACTATCCCGATGACTATGACACGCTACAGCTTGTCTTAATATAGAGATATTGAGGAGCATAACCCTCTTACTGGGGAACATCACAACCGAAAATTTTTCTAAATAAGTGCACTTAAAGTGTTATCAAGCCCTTAAACTTGTCAAATTAATACAATTGAAACCTACTATTAACGTCGTCAATTTGTCTAATGGAAAATGCCAACATTGAATTTTTAAATCAATTTCTCTCTCATTCATGACATTTTTTATTATTTTCTTCTCCAAATCTTATTTAAATTAGATTAAAAAACTAAAAAAAAAATCTTAAATTTTAATTTTAAAAGATAAAACTCGGAAAAAAAAAATGAAAGGGCCTCACCAATGGGGCACTACCATTGCCACTCATCACTTTGGAGGGGCCAACGAAGGTTGCCGACAAAAACCGGCATTGCCCAAATCCAAGCGAGTCTTGTTGGCCCCAAGCAAGGGCCAGGGAGACGTCGCTCAAATCTGTACTAGCCTTGCTATATATCGATTGATTATTACTTAGTAAAGAGTCAGCATCTCCCAAATATCTTTTTATCCATTATTTGACTATTTATGCCCCCTTTCCTCATGAAGATAAATTCCATCTGGCATTTTATCGTTGCATGAAGTATAATAGTGATGCTAACGAATTTTACATCTAATCATGTTAGAGCAATCCACTAATCACATTGAATTAGGGCAATTTCCCATTATATCGCCGTCTGGTATATATGGGGACATGAGGCTCTTGAAGGTTACATTAAGAAAGTCATCTTTGCTGGAACTCTAAAACTTCTCTAGAATTCGTAACTACTTTTTCCTCGACAGGATTTTCCGCCATTAGCTTGTGCAAGTCAAGTAATACCAATCCTGTTTGGCCAAATGAAAGAGTAGTATTTCTCTGAAAATCGAGGGTATGGGCCTTTGCTACCATACTTGAAGAGACTTCCTACCTTCTAATATGTGGTTAGGGTTGCAATGATCGGCTCTACACCTATACATGGACTGAGTAATTATAACCCAAGCCAAACATTTTACAGTGGGTGTGAAATTTCTTATAGTAACTCCCAGAGGAATAGTTGACCATCGTATTGTGTAAAAATAAATAAATAAATAAATAAATAAAAGGCCTAACTGACCAGTCACTACTAACCAAAAATTTTCAACCCTTCAATTCGACAAATCACATCCACTAATGTTAATTTATAATTTGGACTTCGCATCTTAAAAGGCAAGAAGTCTCATTAAAATTAAATGACCATCATTTTATGGATTGACCCATACGGTTGTATTGAGACAATAAATTTGTAGTATTAACAACAAAAGTCTCAATGGGTCTAAATATATGGTAGTCAAAATTTTTTACCATAAAAAAACGGTACAGAAAGGTGACGTTATAATATAACATATTTTCATAGATGATGTGATTATAGATCCACTAACTGAAGGCCTACACCCATGTGTATCTGAATGACATGTCATTAGCATGGGCATAGAAGCATCATGAGATGCTGTTGTTTAGTGGGAGCTATTTCGTTACACTTTGTAACGGTTTGATATGTATCAACTTTTGCATTCAACAAAATATTTTTGAATATGTTGTTATGTTGAATACATATTGATAAAGTCTCAAGGTACTATATAAACCTTGAGTGAAGGCTAGGGGCATCCAGTTATTAGCCTTATGCATATGTCTTGTTATACATAAAGAAATGTTAACCGTAAAGACAAGACATATGTGGATTCATTGGAACCATAAGATATTCTCTAGTGGCACAAGTTTTTGTGACGCTTAAGGTAAGAGAATGGTGACGACAAATGGGATCTATCTATGAGAGATGTTATCCATTTGACACACTACCATATTGAATCCATATCAATAAATTTGAGAACATTCGTGACCATGGAAGGCTTTGTGTGTATACATGCAGTTACCGCCATGATTCGGTGTTTAAGACTTTATGGGATAGGATTGACTATTAAGAATTATCTCTGGACCAATATGCGCACATACAGTACGATTTCAATTAATATAGTCCAAGTGGGAGAATGTAAGAGTTTTCCTAATTGTGGACTACATTAATTGATATTGTAATTTACTGTTTAACGTTTATCGTTTTACGGGGTTTGGTCTAAGGTGAGATAGAAGGTTTCTTAATTAGTCTAATATGGGCTGGCTAGTGTGGGCCGAGTTGAGCCTGACCCGTAATGAGAGGGACTGGTTGGAAACTCTATAAATAGTGCTCAAGTCTCTCCTCTAACCCTAATTCTCACATGTATCCTCACCTAAGGAGTGTTTACCTAACACTAAACGTGAGGGGGGTTGCCTCATTGAGCCAGTGATACGGAGGTCAATATAGGAGAAGGACTTACGCGTGGAACATTGTGTTTCCGCTTCCGCTTCAAGTACAATGGATCCTAAAACAGGTGCGTAAATCTTTCTGATCTATTATGCATGTTTTTGTTCTAGTTATGAAGATCTTGGGGTTGCGTAATTTGCATCCAACATAACAAGCATAGATCAGTGGATTCTTAACAACAAGCGAGCCTTACCAGAAGCACCACCCCTCGAGCAAGTTGCTGAACTGCTCTGGTTCATGTGGAAAGCAAGGAACGAGGCCATTTTCAAAGGGAAATCGCTGGATCCGCAGGGAGTCATCTCGGAAGCCCTCGCAAAGCATGAAGAATTCAAGATCTGGAACTCAAAATAGGAAGTGCGTGAGGAGAGAGACTGTACCCGCGCGACGAACTGGAACCCCCTGCACCGAAATCGCTGAAAATCAACGTCGTTAGAGGTTTCAGAGTGGGCGAATCTAGAGGATCGATTACTGGTGTATGCAGGGACACGGCTGGTGTTCTGCTCGAAGGGTTCGCTCGCCAAGTTAGAGTGCAATCCGCACTCCAAGCTGAAACCCTAGCCCTGCTCAAGGGGATGAAGCTCGTGCACGAATGGGAGAAGGGGAAAGGTAAAAGTGAAAGTACAATTGTTGAATCTGACTCCTCTGTTGCAGTTCACGCTTTGTTGGGGGAAGGACAAGTACCGTGGGATATTGCAGCACAAATTGAGATGGGCCGGGCCTCACTATTTTCTTCGCCTCACATAAGAATCACCCACTGCTTTAGAGAACAAAACAAAATTGCCGATTGGGTTGTTAAAGCCCAGCTCGACCATCGGCTCCCGAACAACTAGGTTTCGAGCCCACCACAACCTCTGTTTGATTTTCTTTGTTCTGAAGCCCATACGGGTTCATGTTCTATGTTATCTACTTAAGTTGAAATGAAATGCAGCTTTTCGACCAAAAAAAAAAGTTATAGAAAGGAAATTGTCTTTGTTGTAACTCTAAAAACTTCTCTAGAATTCATAACAACTTTTCTCCATCAAAATATTCCGTCGCTGGTTTGTGCAAGTTGTCTTTGTTTTGGCCAAAAAGAAGAGTAGTATTTGTCTAGAAATTTTTTGGCCCTTTATTACCTCATTTGGAGAGGCTTCCTACCTTCCAATACGCTGGTGGGGCTAAAATAACGGACTCTACACTTACAAATGAATTGAGCGGTTATAACATGAACCATGCGGGTGTGAATCCCATATAATTACTCTTAGAAGAATAGCCGTGAAGGTCACTTCTTCCCACCGTATTGTGTAGAAAAAAAAAAGGCATAACTTACTAGTCACTACTAAGCAAAATTTTTCAATCCTTCGATTCCACGAACTACTTTCCACTAGTGTTAATTCATAATTTGGAGTTTGGATCTTTAAACGGCAAGAAGTCTCATTAAATTACATGATCATTTTTCATGCTAAAATCTGCAGTTCATCCTCTTTTAGGTTTGAGAGATTGATATTCTTTTAATATTTTTACTTCTTGTGAAAAAAAAAAAAAAGTAATACGCAGTGTCAGTAAATTTGTATTTAATTTGAAACTGCAAGTGTTCCGTGAGATTATTTCAATTAATTACGAGCATGCTTCAAATGAATAAAATATATATTACTATTCTCTAATGACTGAACTTACTAATAACACGCTATGACTCATCTCAACAAGCGGCATTACCCTCTCATTCAAAAATATTAAAACCCAAAAAATAATAATAATAATGAAAACGATTGATGTTGAATCGACCCATGCAAGTAAAAGGCTTTTAACTCTCAAGGTAATTTGAGCTCGTGGGAAGCAAATACAATTTGTTAATGCACAAATGACTCGCTCAACTGATGGTCCCCCTTCAATAATCACAATGGACAAATTCCTCTAATGGATCTGTTTATTATTTGCCCTGGAGGCAATATACTCAACGAGTCTTGTTTTCCATATATATGGAGATGTTGCATACTAGAATATTGTACCGTAAAATTTTAAGACGCTTGATCATAATCAAGTACAAGACGTTGTGAAATATGACGTTTTACATTTGTCGACACTTTCGTCATGCGTCAATTTTATGGGATGCCTTTATCGGCAACAGAGTGAGAGGCACTTTCTTGAACACGGCTAGGCCAGCCCCTTCTTCCATGTTCACATCTCCCTCTGTCATTCCCTCCAGCAATTCCCAATCGAAGGAGTGCAAGACATTGGCAAGCGCCAGCTCGATCATCGCCATGGCCATCGACATCCCAGGGCATCGCCTCCGCCCGGCCCCAAATGGTATCAGCTCGAAATGATTCCCCTTGTAATCGATTGGACTGTCCTCGAACCTCTCCGGCACAAACTCCTCCGGACGCTCCCACAGTCCTGGGTCCCGTCCCATGCCCCACGCATTCACGTAGACACAGCTCTTCGGGTCGACATCGTAGCCAAATAGCTTGAAGTGGCCAATGGTTTCCCTTGGTATGAGTAGAACACCTGGAGGGTGTAGCCTCATTACTTCTTTAAGAACTAACTTTAAATATTTGAGCCCGCTGAGGTCCTCCTCTACGACCCATATCTTGTTTCCAACGCAACTTCGGATTTCCTCTCGAGCTTTTCGCATCACCCTCGGGTTCCTAGCGAGCTCAGCCATTGTCCAGTCCATGACAACTGCACCGGTGTCCACTCCGCCTAGAAATATATTCTGATAGTAACCATGAAGTCATGATTCACAAAAAAGACATATACATCAATTTTTGCCATGATATCGTTTATAGCCAAAAAAGGAGGACGGTGAATCCATTTAAGGAGTTCTTAAATTATATCCCGCAATATATAGAATCATCAATTTTGCTTCTCAATCGTGTATATGATCTACATTAAGTAATACGTAGAGATTGTATGATATACCATCAAGATGGCCTTGATGTTATCTTCCTTGAGCCGGACCCCCGCGAGCTCAGTCTGATCTTTCTCCATCTTCAGCAGCACATCGACAATGTCCTCTTTTCCCTCGTTGCTCTTATTCGCATTCCGATGCTCTTCGATCACCTTCTGATAGAGATCGTCCAAATTGCGAAAGCTCTTCTCCAACCTCGAATGGAGCCCCGTGAACCTGTCCACAATCCAGCCGAGTCGAGGGAAATAATCAGATGCCGAGATGCTTCCCAACATCGCCATTCCCTCGTGAACCATATCCATGAACCCTTCGTCTTCCAACTCCGTCCCCTGAAATGGCTTCCCAAATGCGACCCTGCATGTAAGGTGTGTAATCAAGTCAGAATTTCTTGCGAGCGATTCATGCTTGGCTCTCAGGCTAGACAAGCTTCGACTTGGGGCATTGACTTGAATCAAGTCTGAACTTGATAATAGCTAAACAATCCGGTAACTTGCGACACTGAATCTTATCGAGTATAGTCAAGTTCGAACATAGAACTCACTGTCAGGTTGAGCTCTAGTTCATAGAACCAGGCTCAATATATTGTCAAACCTCGAAGAATTTGAGTAGTAACTAAAGATGGCAAGATTGGTTAAAAACTCACTTTTTAACTTAAATTTAGTGGGTTGAGTTATATGTGGTTTAGTGAAAAGTTAAAAAAACAAAAAATTGGGTATGTATTTACAGTAGTAAAGCCCAACTAGACATGGATTTTGTTGGGGTCAAATTCCTTACGATATTCAAGAGTTCGTAACCGACGAATTTCATCATTTCCACAATTGAAATTCTCTCTTTTACATACATATTCCACAATCATTCCTAAATTAGAAAGTTTTATTTTTCTTATATAAGCGATGCCCGTTTATTTAGATTTTCCAAAATATCAATCCAGAAATAGCTCATGTTCATATAAATGATAAAAACAACTTCATTTTCTAATTTCCCACGCCAGGAGAAATAACAGATCTTATCATAGTTTGATTTGTCAAATTTTTTGGTAATTTACTATTTGCTGATTTTTTTCATATTTAATCAGTAGATTTTTCAATATGCTGTTTTCCATATATGAAGAGAAACTGCTAATCAGTTTTTAATCGTGTTGGGTTGGTCGGATTGGATCAGGTATGGGTGGTTAATATTGCATTACATAAAGAAGGATCTTGACGCGACTCCTCAACTACACCACTATGCACCAACCTGCAAGTGAAGTTAGCCGTCAGAGCCATGAACATCTCGCCCATATTAACCGGAGTTCCGCTCTCTGCTGATTTTGCGATCGATTCGATCATAGATCCCACCTCCTCTTCCCTGATGTATCGGAAGGACTGGACTCGCTTCATGCTAAACAGCTCGAGCACACCCAGCGTCCTTAACTCCCTCCAGTAATCGCCGTACCCCACGAAGGCCATGTCGAGGGAGTCATAGGAGAGGCGTTTCGTGCCGGCCAGCTGCGGGCGACTGCAAGAATCAAGGTCGTGTGTCTTGAGGACCTCCCTGGCGGCTTCAGGGGAGGAGATTACGATGGTAGGGGTGCCACCGAGGCGGATGAGCATGACGGGGCCATATCGTCTGGAGAGTTTCCACAGAGACTGATGAGGCAGGGGGCCGAGCTGGTGGAAGTTGCCTATGATGGGAAGTGATGGAGGCCCTGGAGGGAGGTTCTTCTTTTTGTTATTGAAGTTTTTCACTGAGAGGAGGAGGAGGAGGAGGAGAGGAAGGGAAAGAGCAAGCCATGTGAAGAGGATGTGAAGAGCCATTGCCGGAGGATGGTCATGCGCAGTGAGAATACTTGGCCTGTCGAGTTTGGCGCGGTTAAGTCGTCTTAAATAAAAAATGGATGCAGATAATGATTTTCTTGTTTTATCCACACGGACAAAATTGGCATGCTTCTGAAAATATGACAGGACAAACACAGGAAAACAAGTTGTCCGTAAGAAATAATTGACACTGACGATCGAACCAATCGCGCATGTCAACATATAATATATCGAAGGTAGCTAGCTAGCGTGTGTACATATCTAATTGCAGTAGCAGTAGGATCAGCTAAGTGAACATTTTCGAGCAATTATATACTTTAAATATTACTAAATAAAAGATCTTTAGTTCTCAATTATAGTGTTTCCTCTTAAAATTCAAGCTCAAGTTCTGAATTTTGAGTATGATTTATTGACCAATTAAGGAAAGTGAAGCTAGGTCGAGCTTCTTGAAAACTTAATTGAGTTAAGTTCAAACTTGAAAAATTGAGCTCGGGTGATGCACCATCTGACATCCAAAAACTCCTACATTAATTAGTAGTCCGAAGAAAATGAACGCGATAAATGTTATATTATAGGTGAAAGTTCTAGTCGGATTACTTACGTGGAGGTTGAGCTTCTTAACAACTTAATGGAGTTAAGTTCAAACTTGAAAAATCGTGACATGTCCTCCCATTGCCACCTCCGTTTTTCAGCTGCTAACTTTGCACTCCGGCAATTAAGATTAACCAAAGGGCTGACTGTGAAACTTTTTTAAAAAGTAAAGGGATCATTTTGAAAAGAAAAAAAAGGTAAAGAGACGGCATTGAATTTCTAAAAAAAAAAAAAAGATTTCGACGAAAAAACAGAATTCTCATAAAAGTACTTGGACCGTTAGTGTCATTTCACCAAAATATAAGTAGGGTGGTTTTCATGTTGCCTCCAGCTTACACGAAACTAGATCCTTATGTAATTTTGACTATCGGATTTTAATGATATAATAAGAACTATTATTAAATAAAATGAATGACTAAATAGTTCATGCTACATTGTCTAGTTGCAGCATACTCTGCATGGATAAATTTCCTGATTGATAGCGTCTTAGTGAAGTCATGGTAATGAATTTATCAATAGCGAATACTTAAATCGCAAGTGGTGTAGAATAACTGTAACTCAAAATTGAACATTTCGTAGGCAAGGCATGACCCGTGTGATAACGCCTAGAGGGAGCTGCTAATATTGTCTCACAACAATCTTTTTTTTTTTATAAATTTATGTATTTATATATATCTCGTAATAACTTAAACCGAAAAAGATATTGGCACTGAAATGTTGAAATATGAAAAAGTTATTAAACAAATGACAAAATACTTTCATACAAGGAAAAAAAAAGCATACTTTTTGTTGGCTTCCCATGACCCATATGAATAACATGTAATTTCTCCAACTAGTTGATAAAGAATTTTAACGTACTCCATGATGGATTCATGCAAACGAGATATTTCGTATAAGATAATAACTATCGACACATCTAACATTAGCATATCTGTATGTGGCTTCTTGATAATGCAATTAACTTTGGATTTATTCGGCAATGTTTACACGATTGTAATTATTTATTTTATTTTTTTATAATGTTCTGACTACAATCGATTAATGGGACATGAATTGTATCCCTTTTGAAGCTCATGACAGTGGGTGAATATTGCTAAAACTCCGGTCCATATAACTACTAGATTCATTTCAATCATTGATCAAAATAAACAAATGTTGATCCCCTCGTCCATGCCTATCGTGGTTTAGAATAGGTTTAACTACCCAAAGAGAAAGGTCATCAACCTCAAACTTTGTCCAACAAAAGACTTGGAGGTATGTTACGAGACAAATGACTGGGGTAACATCATAACCCAAGCGGTGGGTACTTAGAAGGACAAATTCGATAAAGCCACCCCATATCACTTAATCGACGAGCATCGAATTGTGATTAGCCGAAGATTTGTCCACATGACTAAGAATCATCATGGCCAAAGTCCAATATCCTAACTGTCGTCAATAGAGATGCACCTCGATTTGGTCCAACCTAAATGCTTTCTATGTACAAGTCGTGACTATAAGCATACACCTTTTATCAGTCAATTTTTATCCTAAAAATTCTAAACTTATTGCTTTTTTACAATTTCAGTCATAATTCTTTCAATTTTGTTAATTGAGTCGTAAATATTTTCACGCGTTGCCAATTAAGTTCTTTTGGTCAATTTTAATTAGAAATCGTTGACGCCGATCTAGATAGTGCCACGTAGGACGATATCGCGTTGACTTATTTCTTTTACTTTTCTTTCTATCAAGTCCAGCAAAGGTTGCCAATTGACCCTCACCAACCACAGTCGAGGGCCGCCGAAGCCCTCGCCTATCAACCCTTGAGAGATTTGGGAGCCACGAAGCCCTCACTCGCAATCGATGAGGGTGTCACAGCTCTCACCAAGTCTAGGCAAGGGTTAGGTGGCCCTTGCTTGTGATCAGCAAAGGTTGGCTGGCAATGCAAGCTGAACTTGAAAGAAAAATAGGGAAAAGAAAGAAAGAAATTTTAAAAATAGAAATTTAAAAAAAATTATAAAAATTATCCGTATCATCGTCAATGTCCATGTCGGTAATTTTCGGCTAAAATTGGCTTAATGTTTAAGACTTAATTAGCAATAATGAAAGGCTTGAAACTGCATGGATAAAAGTGCAATAGATTTAAAACTTTTTGAACAATTTCCTTTAGCTAAAGTCCAAAACCCTTTCAACCCATAAAAAAAGGTCGAAAACCCTAATTACCGTGGATAGAGATGCATCTCGATTTGGTCCAACCTATAGGCAAATTTCTATGTATAAATCGTGACTGAGCATGCACCTTTGATCGGTCAATGTTGATCCACAGCTACCAGAAATGAAATATTGCAATTAAGTTCATCACGAGAATTATCTTTGGGTGGACCAATCTACACATGTGGGGTTTGTTTACATATGTAATAACTGCTTTGCTTCATTAACTCCTCTAAGTTACTGCGTGTTTAGAAGGTGGCGTGAGGACCTTTCCACTTATTGCTACTTATTTTCTGCATTCATTCCGATGGGCCCAAAATAATGTTTGGCCAATAATGCGAGAAGCGATCCCAAAGACATATTCAGCAAGTTCTTTCTCACATGAATGTCCTGTATCTCGGGACGGAATATCACAAGAGGAGTCCAAATCCAAGCAATATTGATGTATTCGATTTATGGAGTTAAATCAGCGACCTTGATATACCATTAACTCCTTTTAAAGTCTAGTTTTCTAATCTAATAAATTTTGTCCATTAATTCGGACAATGCAATCCTATGCTGCAGACGTTTAATAAGCTTTTAATTGTATTATCTAATCTATTATATCTAGTTAAAATCTAAGTTGACCGAATGTTGGTTCCAATGCTTGTTATGTGTTACTTCACTTTATGTCTATGTCTGTTACATGGAAGGTTTAAGCCTATACAATGATAACTATTGATTCATCTAAAATAATTAGCATCCATACATGATTAGTAACTTTTTAATAATGCAAGTAACTTTGAATATATTCGGTAATGTTTACGTGATTATTTTCTTCTTTTTGATGATTGACTAACTACAATCTGTTTTATGAGTCATGAATTTTATCTGTTTTTAAGCTCATGACGATGGGTGAATATTGCCAAGACTCCGATCCATATGATCAGGTCCATTTTAATCATTGATGAATATATATGGATGTCAACCAGCCGCGGGCAGCTGCAACAATTGAGGTTGTGGGTCTTGAGGACCTCTCTGGCAGCTTCAGGGGAGGAGGAGATTACGATGGTAGGGCCGTCGAGGCAGATGAGCATGGCGGGGCAATACCGTCTGGAGAGTTTTCACAAAGAGTGGTGAGGCAGGTGGCGTAGAAGTTGCCTATGATGGGGAGTGATGGAGACCCCGGAGGGAGTTTATTCTTGTTGTTATTGAAGTTATTCACCGACTGGAGGAGGAGGAGAGGAAGGGAAAGAGCAGCCCACGTGAAAAGTATGTGAAGAGCCATTGTCGGAATGGTCATGTGCAGGGATATTACTTAAAAATGTTGAGCTAGTTTGGCGTGGTTTAGTCGTGTTAAAGACAAAATGGATGCTGAAGAATCAACCCGTGAAGAGCCATTGTCGGAATGGTCATGCGCAGGGATATTACTTAAAAATGTTGAGCTAGTTTGGCGTGGTTTAGTCGTGTTAAAAGACAAAATGGATGCTGAAGAATCAACCCGTGAAATTTATACAAAGACTTTTCTGATCTGTCTGTAATGATGATCTTTCTCTGATTGTCCACAAAGACAAGTGGTGGAGGTATTTCTGGGGAGAGGTATTCCATTATAATCACGTCTTGCGTCATAGTATCACTGATTGATAACTTGTTGATGTAGAAAGAATATTGATTCTTAATTAGAACGTACAGCATCATCCTAATGATTGACATCCTTTATTTCTCCAATCATAAAGGAAACCTAAAAACATCAACCATCTCCAATTTTATAAAGAAAATTCCAACAAAGCACGTTGCTTTGCCATGAGATTCAGGATAACAAGAAACTGTCAAACAATGAACGGAAAATATTTGTTTGCCATAGTCAACATTTTTCTCATCTCATCTTAGTTTATTGGTTAGTAGATATCTCCTAATGAAGGAATTTTTTTTCAACACACAGCAATTTAAACTCATGCTATTCAAACTCGATTCACATCGACTATAGGCTCAAGTTTGGGCTCATATACCTTGCATTACTAAAAACGAGAGTGTACATGCATCAAATCCGTAAAACTAGATTTTATAACACGGTTCTCTTCCATTTTCTCAAATGAATTTTCTTCATGCATTACCTTAGGAAAAGTTTTGCGTTCAACACAGCGGAAAAAGGCCAACGACGTGAATCCTCATTAAATTTCTTTCTTCTTGCCAAGTAATCTAATGAAGATTAATCTAGTGAATAATCTAGTGAGTAACACAGTTAGTAAAGAGTCAGCATCTCCCACGTGTTGTCTTATCCACAAATTGACAATCTATGCCTACTATGGTCATAAAAATAAACTCCACATGGCATTTAATGAGAAAAATACTAAAAAAATCATAAACCCATTACATTGATACGAATTCAATCATAAATCTTTCAATTAAATTAATTCAATCTTAAACATTTTAACATTGATACCAATTTAGTCCATCAGGCCAATTTTGGTTGGCCAACGCCGACATGGACGTCGCCCGATGGCCGAGAAGCTGACATGGCAAAATTTTAAATTTTTTTATTTTTTGAATTTTTTATTAATTTTATGTTCTTTTTTTTTTTTCTTTTTTTCTTTTTTTCTTTTCTTTTTCCTTTTCTTTTCTCTCTTTTTCCTCCTTGGGAGAAGCTACCTCGCCTACGGCTTTGGGCAAGGCTGGGCGAGGGTCGCAAGCCTCATTGGAGGCTCGCCGGCCACTGCGAGGAAAGTCCAAGGAGGAAGAAGAGAGAAAAGAAAAGGAAAAAAAAATCAAAAAAATCAAAAAAATATTAAAAAATTGCCAAGTTAGTGTCCGGCCATCGGCCGACATCCACATTAGCACCAACCGGCTAAAATTGATCGGATGGACTAAATTAGTATCAAAATGAAAAGGTTTTGAACTAAATTGGTCCAACTAAAATATTTAAGACTGAATTGATATCAATGCAATAGGTTTAGGAAAATACAATATTGCTAAACAACTTATATATCCACTCTTACTTGAACAATTGACTAATCACACTAGATCATGGTGATTTCCCATTTGTTGTAACTGGGTAATTATCGGGACAAAGGCTCTTGAAGGTGATCGCGAGAAAGTTATCTTTGTCGGAGCTCAAAAACGACTTCTTTGGATTTGGTGACAACTTTTCTCCAACAAGATTGGCCGCCCGCTAGCTGTGCAAGTCAAGTGATATCAGTCTTCTTCGGCCAAAAAGAAAAGTGAGCTTTTTTCTAGTAATTAGCGGCCTAGGCATTTGTTACATGATTTGAAGACTGAATAATTATGATTCAAATCAAATGTTACATAGTGAATGCGAGACCTTATAATAATGCTCTCATTGTGAAAAAAGGCAAAAAAAAGGGCCTGGCTAACTAGTCATTACTAATTTGGGGGAAAAAAACACTAGTCCTTACTAGTAGTTTGCAATCCTTTAATTCCACAAATCACCATTCACAAATGGTAATTCAACATTTGGAGTTTCGACCTTAAAAGACATAAAATATCATAAATGTTTTTTTATCAAGATAATATCATGAATTACCTTACCGTTTTTTATGCTAAAATTATCTACAGCTTATCCTCTTTCAAGTTTGAGAGATAGATATTCTTTAAATATATTTACTTCTTGTGAAAAAAATACGCAGTATTAGTGAATCTTAGTTTAAAACTGCCTATGTTTTGGAAGATTATTTCAATTAATTACGAGTATGAAAGCTATGTTACTATCCCAATGACTATGACACGCTACAGCTTGTCTTAATATAGAGATATTGAGGAGCATAACCCTCTTACTGGGGAACATCACAACCGAAATTTTTTCTAAATAAGTGCACTTAAAGTCCTAAAACTTATTGTGAAAGTATAATTAAGTCTTTAAACTTCCAAAAAGTGTTATCAAGCCCTTAAACTTGTCAAATTAATACACTTGAAACCTACTATTAACGTCGTCAATTTGTCTAATGGAAAATGCCAACATTGAATTTTTAAATCAATTTCTCTCTCATCCGTGACATTTTTTATTATTTTCTTCTCCAAATCTTATTTAAATTAGATTAAAAAACTAAAAAAAATCTTAAATTTTAATTTTAAAAGATAAAACTCGGAAAAAAAAAAAAAAAAAAAAAATGGAAGGGCCTCACCAATGGGGCACTACCATTGCCACTCATCACTGGAGGGGCCAACGAAGGTCGTCGACAAGGACCGGCATTGCCCAAATCCAAGCGAGTCTTGTTGGCCCCAAGCAAGGGCCAAGGAGACGTCGTTCAAATCTGTACTAGCCTTGCTATATATCGATTGATTATTACTTAGTAAAGAGTCAGCATCTCCCAAATATCTTTTTATCCGTTATTTGACTATTTATGCCCCCTTTCCTCATGAAGATAAATTCCAACTGGCATTTTATCGTTGCATGAAGTATAATAGTGATGCTAACGAATTTTACATCTAATCATGTTAGAGCAATCCACTAATCACATTGAATTAGGGCAATTTCCCATTATATCGCCGTTGGGTATATATGGGGACATGAGGCTCTTGAAGGTTACATTAAGAAAGTCATCTTTGCTGGAACTCTAAAACTTCTCTAGAATTCGTAACTACTTTTTCCTCAACAGGATTTTCCGCCATTAGCTTGTGCAAGTCAAGTAATACCAATCTTGTTTGGCCAAATGAAAGAGTAGTATTTGTCTGAAAATCAAGGGTATGGACCTTTGCTACCATACTTGAAGAGACTTCCTACCTTCTAATATGTGGTTGGGGTTGCGATGATGAGGGGTGAGCGTGGTTCCCGGGTAGAACCGGGAACCGGAGAACCGAACCGCAGGGTCCGGTTCGGTTTCCGGTTCTAAGGGGACCAGTTCCGGTTCCCGTTTCTATTTTTCTGGGAACCGGAGGAACCGGAACCGGCCAAGAAAAAACCCTAGCCCCCCCTCCCCACGTGATTTCATTTTCCCCCCTTCTCTGCCGATTCTTCCCCCCTTTCCCTTTCTTTTTCTCTCTCTCTCTTTCTTTTCTCCCTTTTTCCTCCTCACGTCACTTCCCGCCTCCCCCAAACTTTTTCGTTTCTTCTCTTTCTCTCTCTTCTCTTTCCCCCTCTCTAGGTCGAAATCACCCCCTTCTTCTTCTTCTTCTTCCATCCTCTCTTTTTGAGGGTTTCCTTTTTGGCCGAGGGAGAGAGGGACCAAGCAAGGGAGAGCGACGGAGAGAGGGAAAGCAAGGGGGTTCTGGTTTTTCTGTAGATTTTGGGCTGAGAGAGAGATGAGCTCGAGGGAGAGAGACCGAGAAGGAGAGTTTCGTGCGACTGAGGGAGAGCGGGAGAGGTTCAGCCGTGCATGGGCTCGGTTAGAGAGTGAGACCGAGAGAGACCAAGGGAGTGAGAGAGAGAGAGTGAGTAGTCCACTTCGTCTGTATGAGAAAGAAGTAAGAGACTCGCGTCGCCGGAGGCCAGCCCACCGACCACCGCCCGCCATAGCACCGCGCCGGCCTAGGTAGGCCTTTCTTCATCTGTGCGTGCCTTGTTTTGGGCACGCGAGGTCTAAGTTCGCGGCTGTTCAGCTTATGTGAACTCCGGCCCTGCCGGTTCTCCGTTGACGCTGATGTGCATTCTGGTACGCTTGTTGTGTGTGCTAGTATGCCTATAAAGAGTCTTCGTTCGGGCTTGCAGGGTGAGCACCGGGAATCGGAGAACCGAACCGGACCCTCCCGTTCTCTGCCTCTGCCCGTCACTGACGCCGCTCGCCCTCGACACCGCCGCCGGACGCCGCCGCCGGACGCCGTTCGCCCTCGACGCCGCCGCTGGACGCCAGTCACCCTGCGCTCATCTCGCCCTTGCCTCCTGCTCCCTCGACACCGTCACCCCTCGCTTACCTCGCTGCTCAGCCGCTCGCCGTCGACGCCGCCAGTGGACGCCGCTCGTCCCCTCGGTGGCACCTTCGTGCACATATAATCTTCTTAACGCAATAGTATACACCTTGATGAATGACAGGAAAATGTAAGGTTAGATATCAGTATCTAACCCACTGCACATTCTGGAATTCCCACTATCATATGTCACTCTTGTAGCCTTTCTTCTCTAATTGGCTTGTTAACAACTTTCCCATCGATTGATGAATAGGGTGCCCAACTTGTTGCTGACGAAGGGAAAAGTGCAGCAACTTTAGTGGCTTGCCGAACTTTGGTTGAAGAACTCACAGAATCACGATTTCTAGCTCCTAGAATATTGGCATTTAAGGTTTCTCCTCCTTCACACTTTTAATGTTTAATTTGTCTTATGTTATTCACGTGATGAGATGCTCATATTGGTTTTCCTGTTCAATTTGTCTTATGTTATTCACGTGATGAGATGCTCATATTGGTTTTCCTGTTCAACAGGAGGGAAGCTGTACATAGTGAATGAGAAGAATGATTCTGAATCAAGGGTGAGTTTTTTTTGGTGCTTTTAACTCTTTTACACACTCAAAATGTTTATTTTTTGCGTGTGTTATAGTAATTGAGTTTAGTGATCTGCTGGCTAACTCATTGGTTGCTACTAGCTCATATTATCATCAGTCATAAATGTCTTAGAAGTTAACGATGGGACAACTCGCTTACATGTATAAACATGTTGCATCAGATGTCCCTGAATGGCCAATAGAAAATGTCAATTCTGGGACAGTAGATTGATTAATTTTAAGCTGTGTTCTTGTTGTCTAAATATCTACTATTACACTAGCAAAAATTTTTTTTGGCAAAAAAAGAATTAACCAGTGAAGCTTTTGTTATACGTCAAATATGTACAGTAGATAGAGAACAGAGAGAGTCCTCATTGGTTCGGCAAAATCATCAGTGGAGAAGCCAACTGCCTACTCACAGTACATTTACCGTAATTTTTCATTGCGGTTCAGAGAAAATCTTGTACTTCAATCTCTCTTTAGCTTTCTCATATCCTAATCTGTCTATTGCAATAATGCCTCGAGCTGTTCTTTTCGTGTGAAATCAGAAATGGCTGCAAATAGCTTATAGTTATGATGACAATTAATATCTTTTACTTCAGCAGGAGATCAAACTTCGAGGTTTAAAATGACATGTTTATGGTTTTGCTGTCTAATTTGGATTAAAAATGTTTTGATAGGGTTCAAAGTCTATATTCATATTGGACGGTCTAATTGCTGGTAACACAGAGAAAATTCCTCCATCACCAGTTATCAAGCAACTGGCTGTGGCTGTAGAGTAAGTCTTTATTATCTACAAGATAGCCATTATAACTTTTAGCTCTATATATTTCTTCTATCACTTAGACATCTTTGGAAACTTTTCCTAGGAATGGGAAGAAATTTAGCTCAATGAAAGATTTTCTGGCAACAAACAAAGGTTCTTCTCCTATCAAGGAAAGGGCAGGACTAAGTCTCTTTGCTGTGAGGTCGCTTGTGCTTTGTGAAAAGGAAGATAACATATCCGAGTTTCCAGATGAAGTGAAGCTCTATTCTTTGATTAGTTTGCTGTTTGATGCAGGTAAATCAATAATCAGATTATCAAATTTACTAGCCCATGAAATAATATCCATTATAAAAAATTTATCGATTCTTTTTTAAAATTATCCATGATGATCTTTCACTTCGTTGTAATATCTGCAAGATATTTGTAGGGGGAAAGTTTCTCGGAAGAAAGATCAGTTACGGTTCGAAACCACTGCTGCAACATTGCCGAGAGATATTCATGCAGCTCCACTTGAAAGCTTTGTTACTAAAGTTGCTGAAGTCATTGGAAGCTGTAAAACAATGAGGGATATGGCTTTATTTGGTGCAGGGTTGTTGCTGAGGTAAGGGACTTTGTGAAGTGAACCGCTAGACTTTGCAAAAGAGAAATAGTTCACATTTTAGAATATTAAACGCTTATGAGTATTATAGATTGTGTTCGTGTTATATTTTCTTTGATGAATGACAAGTTTGTTTATTATTGCTGCATTCATTTCCATTTTGTTAAACTAAAAAATGAAAAAAGAAAAAGAAAAAAGAACCTGTTGGAACCTGGAACCGACCCCGGAACCTGTGATAGGGTAGGTTCCAGGTTCTTGGTTCTGACGGGTAGGTTCCAGGTTCCAAAAAATGAGGAACCTGTACCCGAGGGTAGGTTCCAGGTTCCAAGCGGAACCTGTAAGGAATCGGGAACCGCTCACCCCTAGCGATGATGGGCTCTACACCTATCGAGTAATTATAACTCAAGCCAAACATTTTACAATGGGTGTGAAATTTCTTATAGTAATTCCCAGAGGAATAGTTGACCATCGTATTGTGTAAAAATAAATAAATAAAGGCCTAACTGACCAGTCACTACTAACCAAAATTTTCGACCCTTTAATTTGACAAATCACATTCACTAATGTTAATTCATAATTTGGACTTCGCATCTTAAAAGGCAAGAAGTCTCATTAAAATTAAATGACCATTTTTTATGCTAAAATCTGCAAATTCATCCTCTTTTTTGTTTGAGAGATTGTTTTTCTTTTACTAGATTTACTTCTTGTAAAAAAAAAAAAAACTTGTACGCAGTGTCGGTAAATTTGTTTTTAATTTGAAAAGTGCCTATGTTTTAGGGAATTATTTCAATTAATTACGAGTATGCTTGAAATGAATAAAAGCTATATTACTATTCTCGAATGACAGAACTTTCCAATGACACACTACAGCTCATTTCAACGAGGAGCATCACCCTCTTATTCGAAAATAATGCAACCAAAAAAAAATGTTTAGTGTTGAACTACTCCATGCAAGTAAAAAACTTTTATCTGTCAAAGTAATTTGCACATGGGATACAAATTCAATATGTTAATGCGCAAGTGACTCGCTCAACTAATGATCTCTCTCCAATTGTCCTAATGCACAAATTTATATGGTACGCTAGAACATTGTACCGCATAACTTTAAGAGGCTTGATTATAATTAAGTATAAAAGGTTGTGAGAGATATGCTGGTTTCCGTCTAACAACGATTTCATCGTGCATCGGTTTCATGCGATCCCTTTATCGGCAATAGAGAGGCACTTTATTGGACACGACTAGGCCAGCCCCTTCTTCCATACTTACATCTCCCTCCGTCATTCCCTCCGGCAATTCCCAATCGAAGGAATGCAAGACATTGACGAGCGCTAGCTCGATCATCGCCATTGCCATCAACATCCCGAGGCATCCTCTATGCCCCGCCCCGAATGGCAATAGCTCGAAATGATTCCCTCTGTAATCAATCGTACTGTCCTCGAACCTCTCAGGCACAAACTCCTTCGGGCACTCCCACAGGCTTGGTTCCAGCCCGATGCCCCATGCATTCACCTGGATACGGCTCATTAGGTCGTCATCATGGGCAAATAGCTTGAAGGGGCCCATTGTTTCCCTCGGAATGAGTAGTACACCTAGAGGGTGTGGTCTCATTATCCACACTTCTTGTTTCCAACGCAACTTCAGATCTCCTCTCGAGCTTTTCGCATCGCCCTTAGGTTCCTGGCAAGCTCGGCCATTGTCTGGTCCATGACAGGTGCAGCGGGGTCCAGCTAGAAATATGTCTTGAGAGTGACCATAAAGTGATGACTCGCAAAAGAAACACGAACATCAATTTTTGTCCGAAAAAGAGGACAGAGTATTCATTTAAGAGGTTCTGGAATTATATCTTGCAATATAAAGAACCTTCAAGTTTGCTTCTCATTTGTGTGTATGATCTACATGAGGGAATAAGTAGAGATTGTATAATGTACCATCAAGATGGCCTTGATGTTATCTTCCTCGAGCTGGACCCCCGCGAGCTCGGTCTGATCCCTTTCCATCTTCAGCAGCAAATAGACAATGTCCTCCTCTTCCTCGTTGCTCTTATTCGTGTTCCGATGCTTTTCGATCACCTTCTGATAGAAAGCGTCTAAATTGCGAAAGTTTTTCTCCAGCCTCGAATGGAGCCCCGTGAACCTGTCCACAATCCAGCCGAATCGAGGGAAAAAATCAGATGCCGAGAAGCTTCCCAACATCGAAACTGCCTCGCGAATCATGTCCATGAACCTTCCATCGTTGAACTCCATCCGCGGAAACGCCTTTCCAAATGCGACCCTGCATGTAAGGTGTCCAAACAAGTCAGAGTTTCTTGCGAGCGATTCATGCCTGACAAGCTTTGGTTTGGATCATTGACTTGAATCAAGTTTGGACTCGATAATAGCTAAATAATTCTGTAGCTCGTAAGATTGATCAAATCAAATCGACTATAGTCAAGTTGGAACATAGAAATTATGGTCAAGTTGAGCTCGAGTTTAAAGAATGAGGCTCAATATACTGTTAAACCTCAAAAAATTCAAGTAATTACTAAAGGTGGCAAAATGGGTTGAAGACCCTCTTTTTTAACTCATATTTAGCGAAAGACCAAACCAATAACCCATATTTATTGGGTCGAATTATATGTGGGATAGTTAAAATTTAAAAACAGGTTATTAGGGATTCAAAGTAGCAAAGGCCAACTAGTTATGGGTTATATGGGTTTATGGGTTTACAACATACCAATTTTCAACCTATATTTCGCACTAAGGTTGTTGGTCAGCGTCGAAGAGAGTCGCCCACGCCCTCCGCCATGGCCATTTCTCCAACTTCCTTGTGATGACTGATGAGAGACATATGTAGAAATTGTCGACACATGTTTTATTTCTTTCCACATTAAAATTCATCAATTTGTTCTTCACTGACTTCTTTCTCAGAAGACAGATTCTACTTCTACACTTTCCATCACCATTTCTAGTCATGCCTTTCGGTACTTACCGATCCATGTTTGAACGTCAATAGTGCAGCATCATCATCAAGCCATGAAGCTCGATTCTTCTCCTTTCACCACTAAACCACCGTCGGAATCTTTATACGCGCTCCAGCTTGCTCATTCCGAGTGGATAGCATCGTGCTCTCGCGTATTCAGATGTTGACATGAGACGAGAATCACACCAACATCGACTACTATCTTTGACTCACCTCATGTAACATCGAATTCACTTGGTTTATGTAGCAAAACATTAAAGATACGTCAATACACAACAGGAAAATCAAAGCAGATGAACTGCCGGTGTGCAAACTCTCAACCAAAAATCAAAGGTGCTCGATTGAAGATGTTATAAGAGAGTCAGTCAGTCATCTTTCAGACTAGATGTAGAAAAATCGAATTGACGCTAATACTTCATACATTTGAGCATCAGCTTCATGCAGACATTTCGACAAAACATATGGCAGGCATCTCGGTTTAGCGATCAAGACACAAGGATGGAGCAGCGATTTAAAAACCATACGACCACAACATGATCAAAGCAGGCTCAAATCAATAATAGATCCTCAATTGGAGACTATTTTCCAAACAAACCACACCTAGAGTTCTCGGCCTCAGTCTCGCATACAAAGCAACAGAGACGAAGCATAAGCAACACCTTGAAGAAATACAACAACCGACCTTGAATGAGGATCAAATCGGAGGGAGAGGTCGTCAGAGACAATGAAGCTAAGGATCGGAGCCAGTAAAGGAGAAACGAGCAAGTACACATTACTTCAAGTTCACTGACTGAAATACGGGCCGGCCAGAGCAGCCCCCGTGACTGCGAAGTTAACCTGCGACGGAAATCGATGATGGAGAGAGAGGTAAGGATTCAAAGAAGAAATCAAGAGATGATCACTACTATATTTGAGAATTCTTTCTCTATGCTCGCCGCTCTATCCGCTGAGTCAAATGTGAACTGTCTGGTCCGCAATCATTTCAACTCGAAGGTGCGGTCGTTAGCCACCGAGGGCTATAAAACCAGAGAGTGAAGGTTCTGGAAGCATCAATCGATGAAGACCAAAGCATGCTAAGGAGGATTGAGCCAGGCCAAGCGCTTCAGTCACCGTAGATGAGGCTCGGCAACGAGGAAATTCAATGACGGAATCACTCAGACCAAGATGCTCGGCTGCGATTGGCCTGGCGACGAACAGCCGCCGTCGTGGACCTTGAATTGGCGGTCCGGAGCTTCGAGCGAGACCAAAGATGGAAGGATTGGAGAGTTTCCTTTCAGAGCCTCGTCTGGTATGTCTCATCTCCCTCCCCCTGCTAGTCCGAAGTTGCTTAGAAGAGAAACTACAGAGAGAGAGAGGAGGAGTTCTCCTTTCCTTCTTGAACTGGGCTGAGTCTCTTGGAAGGATTCTTTTTGTTGTGGGCTTCCTTTGTGAATAATACTGGCTCCTTTTATGGGCCCTTATCTTAAAAAGAGTTCTTGGGCTTGCGATTGGGCTGGCCCGATCACACATATCTGAAAATTTGAATTGGCAAGTTGGGCTCGGTTTTCGAGACTTGGGCCGTCCCGGTTTACTAGATTTGGATGAGCTTCCCAACTGGCCTTTTCCCTTTTATCTATTTATCTTTTTCATTATGCATTGCTTGAATTGTCATCTGGAAGGTCTTTATCCAATTACAAAGAAACCCTGAAAACATCCATGATCTCCAAATTTTGATGAGAAATTTCCGATGAAGCACATTGCTATGATAACAAGAAATTTTCAAATAACAGACAAAAGAAATTATTTAGAAGAGTCGACATATGTCTTATCTCTCATCTTAATTTATAAATATCTTTGAGCAAGTAAATTTTTGTCAACATGTGAAAATTTAAAATCATGTTATTCGAACTCAATGCGCATTGTAAGATAACAAAGTGGCAGTGTCGAAGGATGGTTTGCATCGCAATCTTATAGAGTTGAGTTAAAAAATAAATAAAAAACAAATTTGAACTATTATTATAATCAAAATGGATAATATATTGATCGATAGCTATTAAAAGCAAGTTAGAATCATTAATAAGTCAATATTGGTCATATTTCTCAATTAATTATAATGTAGTGAATATACCTACAAGTTACTTTTGTTATTTTTTAATTGATTATTAAGTGAAAGGTAGAATTATTGACGACGAATAATTTTCCTTTTAGAAATAAGGAATGGAATTATAGAGGAATCACGATTCCGTCAAGGAGGGAAAGGCCCATCCCATCCCACCTCGCAAGTGCGTTTTATCTACGCAAATTGGGACCAAACCTCACAAAGATGGATTCCATGGCGATTATTCACTATTTATTCGGAAATAGGTAAAATGGCATTGTTGATCCTTCTTTTGTTTTCTTTTTTGGATGTTTCTCATTTTTTTTCTTTCAAATGATCCATGTACTTTTCAAAATGTACCATCATGTTATATAATTATTGAATGACCATCACGTTATGATCGCACCGCTCTCGTGGCCTCGTTATGATAGTGACCACCATTATAGTGACTGCTAGAAATTTCCACTGGTAAGGTGCCTCGTTTTTTCTGTGCATGGCCACCGGATTTAAGATCACTGACATGACGGTCATTATGACAGGCGACACATCTCGAAGGTGGTCGTCCTTGACAGGCGACCACCGCCACGATGGTCGCCTGGCCGCCTTGCAACTGAGATCAACCCAAACATTTTAATATGTTTTGACCACAACGATAGATACCATGATCGACACTCATGATGGCAAAACGAGTTGGCAAGACGGTCGCGGTGGCGGCGGCAGCCTACGACCACCGAGTCCTCTGTCCACCTTTTAGCTCTTTTACTTTTCATCGAATTATTTTATTTTTCTAACGCACGAAACTTTTAATTTTATGACCACATTGGCAACAAATGTCCCGGTAAAAGCGGCAAGACGTGTTCTCACGTTACCACCTTAGCTTTTCGGCTACCAAGTCGGCATTCCAGCAATCAAGTATGACACTTATTAGAAACTAAATGAAAGATTTTGGTATATAAAAATAAAAATAAAAAGTAAAGAGAAGGCTTAGAATTTCTGGCAAAAATAGATGGACCACCTGTGTCATTTCACTAAAATATGAGTAGAGTGTTTTTCGTGTTGCCTTGAGCTTAAAAACAGAAGTAAATTTTGTGTAATTTGGACCATTAGATTGTAATAAAATTATAAAAACCATTGTTAGACAAAATGAATGACTAAATGACTCATACAACATTGTCTAGTTATGACACGCCTTATGTGAAGCAACATTTTGACTGCCAATAGCTTGGTAAGATTGTGGCAATAGACTCGCAAATTTCAGATCTTTAAATCACATTAGTGCAAAGCAGTTATGACTCAAATCAAACATTATGTGGAGAGTGTGTGACCTTTGCGATATTGCTTAGAGGGAATAACTAAGGTCACCTTCCCCCATCCATTTTTTTTTAATAAATCAAAATAATTTTCTATTTTGCTCAACAACTTAACTTGAAAAAGGCACTAGCAATTTGAAACCTAAAGTTATTAAACAAATGAAAAACATACTTTTAGTTGGCTTCCCAAGACCATATCAATAACATGGAATTCTCCAACTAGTTGATAAATGTTAACGTAGACTAACAAGAATTTTAATGTGCTTAGTAACTCATTCACACAACCGTGAGATTTCATATGAGATAATAATTATTGATACGATTAAATTTAACACCGTCTATTTGAGATTAGCTACTATTTAATAATGCAAGTAACTCTGACAAAAAAAAAATAATGCAAGTAACTTTGAATATATTCTGTAAATTCTACATGATTGTAATGTGGCTAATGGTAATCAGTTTTGTAGGTCATGAATTTTATTCTTTTTAAGCTCATGACAGCATGTGAATATTGTCAAGACTCCAGCCCATATGATAGACTCCATTTCAACTGTTGATCGAAACGTGTGGATGCTGATTCCCTTGTCCGATCTAATGCACATCGAAACAGATCTAGGTCAATATATAAAGACACGAGTGATCGCTAGATTCACCTTCTTCTTCTTTTTGTTAGATGAACAGTGTTGAAATGATCCGGGGCCCCCAAAATTGAACCTTGACAGTGGGCTCGAGCCTACGAAAAAACCGAAACATCCCCATGCAAAGCCCATTAACTTCCATGCCCGTGAACGGTTTACTATATGTTAGGCTTCCCAAAGAGAAAAAGTCATGAACCTCAAACCTTGTCCGACGACATCATTTGGAGGTTGTGTCACGAGACAACGGAAGGCTAAGCGTAACATCACCATCCAAGTGGTGGGTACGACAACATCACTTAAACCCACTTGCATCGAATTCTGATTAGCCAAGAATTAGTCCCCAAGACCTAGAATCATCATGGCTAAAGTCCAAAACCATAACTTTCGTCGATAGGGATGCACCCAATTTGGTCCAATTTAGACGCAAATTTCAATGTTCAATTCGTGACCATGAGTACACACCTCTGATCGGTCAATGTTAATCCACAGCTACAAGGAATGCATTATTGCAATTTTGATCATCACCGAGAACTATTTTTGGGTGGACCAATCTACACATGTATGGTTTAGGGTTTATGGACCACATATCTACCGACTGCTTTGCTTCCTTCAAGTCCTCTGAATGTCTGAATGTCCATATATTGAAGGTGGTGTGAGGGCCTCTCCACTTGTTGCTGCTTCTTTTCTGCATTCGTTCCGATGTGCCCAAAATAATGCTTGGCCTACCGTAATAGGAGAAGCGACCCTAAAGATGAATTCATCAAGTTCTTTCTTACATGGAAATCCCGTACATGACATCGCGGGATTAATTCACTCGAGATATTATCCCATTTGGCCTGTCTTATATCGAGTCTCATGATCTTGTCCTTTCAGATACAAGTAGGCACTTTCCCAATTTGTCACCTATCATGGTAATGCTCTTACTTAAGTGTCCTTAACATTAGAGTTTCAAACCTAAGCGTTATATCAAAAGGTGTTTCTCTTGTAAGTTCATTCCAGTTGCACGAATATATCCCATGAACACTCTTATCTTGTTTGGTATATAATTCGGTTCATTTCTGCCTTATTCGCCATCCTACAAGCCTCCTAGGAAATGCTCCTCGTCCGGGCCCTCTAACCCTAGTGAAAACTCATCGCTTTCATCAAATTAGGTCATACGAGAGCTCACCAACTTCTGCATGGTTTGTCCGCAAACCACACATCTACTAGTAGAGATCACCATCCTAGTTGTGCTCTCACCGAGCATGCTTAACATTAGAGTTCTCATGTTGAATGCTGTCGTTACATGGAAAGGTGTTTCTCTTGTATATCGCGCGAAAGCTCTTCCTTTGTTCAGTATGCAATTTGATTTCTTCCTACCACTTTCGCCATCCTATAAGTTTGTTAGGAGCTACTCCTTGTGGACTCTTTGGCTTCGATGAACGCTCCCTCCCCTCATCAAATCAGGTTGTTATACTATACCTTATGATAGAGGAGTTCTAGTCCCCACAATATTGATGTATTTTAATTATGGAGTTAAAGGAGTGAGCTAGATATATCAATTACTCCTTTTAAAATCTAGTTATCTAATCTAATAAATTTTATTTTTAATTTTGAGTGCGTAATCCTACGCACAAGGGGTTCGGTAAGCTGCACAAAGCTTCCTCCAGTGATATGAGTTACCACTTCTTGGTTGTATTCTCTAATGTAATGTATATTGGCAAACCAGAGCCGAGGAAATATTCATTCCAATGCTTGTCATGCGACATTTCATTTTGTGTTTGTAACTATCGTGTAGCATAGTTTTACCATATGGCTCAAAGTCAACTAACAAGCATTAGTGTATTAGTCTGGTACCCTTGAACTTTCCCTCTAGTACTAAGTTCAAAATTTTGAAAATGAATAATAATAAAATCTTGCACATGTATTTAAATGATACAATTTATTTTTGTCCAACGAGTGAAGACAAAGTATCTTCGAATAAGGTAGAAAAATATCCATTGAATGTATGAATCCACTAAACTAAATGATATTATGTTACTGCTGCTAATAAATAGACTATTGCTATCTTCGACGTCTGAGTTGGCCTTGCCTGGGTTGACACTTGGTGCTACTTTGTGTTCTTCCTTTGGCGTGTTGTCTTGTTTTGGTGCTGTCGGCCGATTGGCCTTTTTTCGATTTCCTCTCACTCATCATGAGCCTGTTCATCTTGAGTGACAGTTCTTTGAAGCCGTTTGTCTGTACTTTTTGACCTCCCCCTTAATATTACTTACCTTACCAAAAAAAAAAAAAAAAATAGACTATTGCTAGTTCTAAATTTCTGTGCGTGTTCTTAGTTCGGTTCCTATTTCGATTTTCAAATGAAAATTGATGTCGAAATATTCCGCACCACCAACATACGAGATCTATAATGACTTTACAAACACTCCTCCATCTAATTTGGAAGTTTCTATCAATATCTTCCAATATTGCAACCTCACTCCTCTATCTAACCTGGAAGTCTCTATCAATATCTTCCTATATTGCGACCTCACAATTTTGGTCGGCGAATGATATTAAAATAGCACCTCATATGCTTTTCACATCACAAGTTGGTTTTCCAATCACCGGCTCTATTATCTTTGATTTGCTTTGCCCATAGGGCATGGCATGTCCTAGTAAGCGAAGTTCCCACGTTGGTGTCGAAATGGAATTGGTCGCGATTAATTAGTAGACTTGCTAACTTTAAATTCTATGCACATTTTTCATTCGGTTCTCATTCCGGCCTACATATGAAAAGTGTTACTGAAATATTTCACACCATCAATATATACGATATCTGCAATGATCTTACAAATGCTTCTCCTCCAACTAATTTGGAAGCTTCTACCGACATATCCTTATATTGCGACCTCACAGATTTGATCTGCGAATGTTATGGAAACAGTGCCTCATATGCTTTTCACATCTTGTTTGGTTTTCCCATCACCCACTCGTGTCCCCTCCTTTGATTTGCTTTGCCCATAGGGCATGGAATGCCATGTCCTAGTGAGCGAAGCTTTCCACGTTAGTGTCGAAATGGAATCAGTCTTATGTTAATCAATTGGTCGCAGTTAATTAGTAGACTATTGCTAGTTTTAAATTATGTACACATTTTTCATCCAATTCATATCCCGGTTTACACATGAAAAGTGATGCCAAAATATCCCACACCGTTTATATATACGATATCTACAATGACCTTACAAACGCTTCTCGTCTGACTGACTTGGAAGTTTCTAACGTTATATCCCTATATTGCGACCTCACGAATTTGGTCGGCGAATGGTATGAAAACAACACTTCATGTGCTTTTAACATCTTGTGTGGCTTTCCCATTGCCAACTCGAGTCCCCTCCTTTCGTTTGCTTTGCCTATAGGGCATGGAATGGCATGTCCTAGCGAGCAAAGCTTCCCATGTCAACGTCGAAATGGAATCGGTCTTACGTTAATCAATTGGTTGCGGTTAATTAGTAGACTATTGCCAATTTTAAATTCCGTGCACATTTCCATCAAGTTCTCATTCCGGTTTAAACATGAAAAGTGATGCTGAAATATATACGAGATTTATGATTTACAAATACTCCTCCGACTAACTTGGAAGTTTCTTCCGATATCTCCCTATAGTGCACCTCACAAATTTGGTCGGCGAGCGGCATGAAAACAGCACCACTTATGCTTTACACATCTTGTCTGCTTTTCACATCTTCTTCCGTTATCTCCCTATAGTCCTCTCCTTTCATTTGCTTTGCCCATGGGGCATGGAATGGCACGTCCAAGCCAGGGAAGTTTCCCATGTTAGCGTCAAATGGGATTGGTCTTATATTTTATTCAATTGGCCAACAAAATCGACCTAACATCTGTCATTTGCATCCTCTAGAACTCGGAACAAGTTCACATAGATACATATACATGTATGCATATGTATGGATATACATGAAGAGTACCGTTAAAATGGGGGGGGGGGGGGTCCAAATCGATGTAGATGTACTCATTCGTTCAACAAAGATCAGCTCATCTGGTTCAGAAAATAAAACACTTGGCGTTCGACCCCACAAAGACCCTCTTTGCAAAGATCGTCGTGTCTCACCGTCAAGGCCGTAGCAAAAGCTTTCGAGTGCCGGGTCGAACCTATCACGAATCCAACTTTGTCTTCGTGCGATGACGCACCTCCGCGACATTATTCTACTTGGCGTCGAAGAATAATTGCGCAGGAGAGAGTACGCTGGAGTGGAGACTGTTTTTCCTTTGGGTTCTTATTTGTTATTTTCTTCCCCGCCCACCTTTGTTGACCCACCTTCGTTGCTATTCTACTTGTCATCTTCCAAGGAATAGCGCTGCGTACGTATTAATTTTCGGTATCTATCGGAGTTCTCCAGCGGAGAAAAGGGGTTACAGATGTAAATACCGGTTTGGGTCGGGGTCGAGGCGAAAATTCAAGAATGTTAAGGGCACGTTAGGGTAAATTCGGCTAATAATTTTACAGTCTCCTTGAAAATGCATCCGAATTTTCTCTCAAATAGTTCAGATGGACCATGGGAAGGTTGGACCCTTTCTCGGTTTTGCTTTGAACGTGCACCATCAATGACGAAATCATTCATGCCATCCCTAAAGGAAGGTCCTATCCAAGAGAGATAATTACAGAGTAATTTTAGTACATACTTGGGGGAAAAGAAAAACACTAAACACTCGAATCGAACTAAATTTCCTACGGAACCGTAAATCTACTCTAACGTCTTAAGTCTCAGTTATCATCCAAATCTTTTCTCCTAATCTTTCTTCACCGGTGCAAACATGGTAAGGACCCTCGCGTGCTACGCCGCCGGCATCCGATCTCCCTTTCGCTTACCCAACTTTCGAATCCACAGGACCACAACATTCCTATCCCATCGGAAAAGAAGGGGGCAAAAGGAAAGGAGGAAGTGGTGCTTTTGGGTGTGCGTGCGTGCGTGTCTAGGCGTGAATGGTGCGGTTTTGGACTTTGATTCGGAACCGGTAAATCACGATCTTCAAAGATGCGAGCAGCGTCATCGGTTGGTCCAAAATGGAGGACAACACCCACCTTAGTCCACTTCAGTAGGTTTGAAGTTTGAACGCTTTAACGGCAAGAACTTGCTGACCAGAATTTCGGAGGCTACTGTTACTCCTGCTCCTACCAAATTGCCGAATCTCATTATTGTCCAAAAGCGACATCTCCCTCTCTCTCTCTCTCTCTCTCTCTCTCTCTCTCTCTCTCCCCGTTCAAAGTTCAAACCCAAATTTCAGGAAAACAAACAATAATGAAAGACTAAGGATGAACAAAAAGAAAAGGAAAAGGCCAGTCCAAGTGGCTGTATCAGTCCTTCCTCATGACCTGCTTATGCCCAACAGTTTTGGCCACCAAATGTTGTCGTCTAGAAACATTTCCAGAATATTAACTAGCTGTGATTCCCTTCTCTTTTTCTTTTTTCTTTTTTCTCAGGATAAAAGTTGCCAAAAATCCCAAATTATACTCATTATGATGCATTTATCCTAAATTTTAATTACATCGTGTATATGTGATGTTAACCTTCTTTCAATGAGCACCGTTAAAAATCTATTTACATGAACTCCTAAAAGCAAATGGTGTTAACATGGTGGCCATGTGCCTTAAGTGAAATAAAAACAATTATGTTAAATCATCTTACGGAACCTACGTCATATAGGTACAAGTTTAGAGGGTTTTTTTTTTTTATATCATGAGAAAAGATTTAAAGTAAATGTGCCATAGTGAACATAATTTAGGGCTTTTAATGTTACATAAAAAATTCGAAATAAATATGTTATAGCGTGTATAGTCTAAAATTTTTGGTGGCTTTTTCCCCCTTTTTTTTTCAATGTTAATGCGAAGCATTTTCCCTTTTTTCTAGGTCAAAAAAGATAGCTTAAGCTGAATTTTATTCCATGACCATTGATGAATAAGTTGTGTGCGCAAGAGAGAGGAAATTGGGGGGGATTCAATATGGCCAGAGATTCATTGAGGTATCTCTCGATATGAATTGTATATGGCCCAACTTTACATGGAACGAGAGAAATTCCTCCATAGCGGAACTCGAATCAATCTGCCTAACTTTGAATGTCAATCATTGCGGACCCACCACGTTTCTTATTATAGATATTAGAAATACTATCCTCATTTTCTCATCTCTCCTATGAAATAATTTTATCCGGTCTATATCGCCCTTATATCCAACTATATCCTATCTTGAGTGAACACCAAATGCAAAATAGGATAAATTTTATTCTATCATGAATTTTATCCTGACAACCAAACGCAGCCTAAAGGAGAATGGTTATGATCATCACCTTTTGGATTTTAGATCTTAAAACTTAAAAGGCAAGAAGTCTCTAAAATTGCATGACATTTTTTATGCTATGATTTGCACTACATCCTCTTTTCAGTTTGACAGAGTGTTTTTCTTTTGATAGATTTACTTCTTACAAAAAAAAAAAAACTAATAAATACGCAATGTCGGTAAGTCTATATTTAATTTGAAAGTGCCTATGTTTTGGCAGATTACTTCAATTTATTACGAGTATGCTTGAAATGAATAAAGCTATATAATTATTCTCGAATGACTGAATTTCTAGTGACACTCTACAGCTCATCTCGACAGGGGCATTACCCTTTTATTTGAAAATATTAAAACAAAAAAAAAATGTTAAATCAGCCCATGCATGTAAAAGACTTTTAACTGTCAAAGTAATTTGCACGCTTGGGATGCAGATGCAATTTGTTAATTCACAAGTGACTCGGTCAACTGATGATCTCTCTTCAATAGTCACAATGCACAAAATTCCTCAAATGGGTCTGTTTATTAATTTTAGAAGCAATACACTCAAAGAGTCTTATTTTATACATACATACATACATATATATATGGAGATATTGTGCGCTAGAACATTGTACCGTACAACTTTAAGATGCTTAATCATAATTAAGTATAAAACGTTGTGAGATATGATGGTGTTCATTTAACAACGATTTTGTTATGCATCCATTTCACGCGACGCTTTCACCGGCAACAGAGTGAGAGGTATTTTCTTGAACACGGCTAGTCCAGCCCCTTCTTCCATGCTCACGTCTCCCTCTGTCATTCCCTCTGGCAATTCCCAATCGAAGGAGTGCAAGACATTGGCAAGCGCCAGCTCGATCGTTGCCATGGCCATTGACATCCCAGGGCATCCCCTCCGCCCTGCCCCAAATGGTAACAACTCGAAATGATTCCCCTTATAATCAATTGGACTTTCCTCGAACCTCTCCGGCACGAACTCCTCCGGGCGCTCCCACAGGCCTGGGTCCCGCCCGATGCCCCATACATTCACCAGGACACGACTCTTTGGGTCAACATCGTAGCCAAATAGCTTGAAATGGTCCATGGTTTCCCTTGGAAGGAGTAGTACACCTGGAGGGTGTAGCCTCATCACTTCTTTGAGTACTAACTTGAGATATTTGAGTTTGCTAAGGTCATCTTCTACGACCCATTTCTTGTTTCCAACGCAACTCCGGATCTCTTCTTGAGCTTTTCGCATCGCCCTTGGGTTCCTGACGAGCTCGGCCATTGTCCAGTCCATGACGACTGCACCGGTGTCCACTCCTCCTAGAAATATATCCTGATAACGACCATGAAGTCGTGATTCACAAAAAAAGACATATAGATCAATTTTTGCCATGATATCATTTATACCCGAGAAGGACTGTGTATTCATTTAAGGAGTTCTTAAATTATATCCTGCAATATATAGAACCTTCAATTTTGCTTCTCGATTGTGTATATGATCTACATTAGGTAATACGTAGAGATTGTATGATGTACCATCAAGATGGCCTTGATATTTTCTTCCTTCAGCCGGACCCCCGCGAGCTCAGTCTGATCTTTCTCCATTTTCAGCAGCAAATCGACAATGTCTACCTCTTCCTCGTTGCTCTTATTCGCATTCCGATGCTCTTCGATCACCTTCTGATAGAAAACGTCCAAATTGCGAAAGCTCTTCTCCAACCTCGAATGGAGACCCGTGAACCTGTCCACAATCCAGCCGAATCGAGGGAAATAATCAGATGCCGAGAAGCTTCCCAACATCGCCACTGCCTCATGAATCATATGCATAAACCTTCCGTTTTCGAACTCCATCCCGTGAAATGCCTTCCCAAACGCAACCCTGCATGCAAGGTGTGCAAACAAGTCAGAGTTTCTAGTGAGCGATTCATGCTTCGCTCTCAGGCTTGACAAGCTTCGGTTTGGAGCAGTGACTTGAATCAAAGCTGAAGTTGATAATAGCCAAATAATCGGCTAGCTTGTAACACTGATCGAATCTAATTAAACATAGTCAAGTTCGAACGTAGAACTCATCGTCAAGTTGAGCTTGAGTTTAAAGAACGAGGCTCAATATATTGTCGAACCCTGAAGAATTCGAGTAGTGATTAAAGATGGCAAAATGGGTTAAAGAGCCAACTTTTTATTCAAATTTATTGGGTTGAGTTTATATGCGGGTTAGTTAAAAGTTAAAAAACAGTTTGTTATGAATTCAGAGTAATAAAGCCCGACTAGATATGAATTTTACGAATTTACAATATATTCATTTTCAACCAATTTCTAGCACTTAGGCGATTGCTCGGCATCAAACAAGTCGTCCATGCTTTTCACCATGGCATATCTCCTACTTTCTTGTGATGAGTGATGAGAGACATAAGTATATAAATTGTCGACACATGCCTCTCTTTCTACGTTAAAATTTATCAATCCATTTTCTTTCATTAATTGGCTGTTTATATGGTCGCGTGATCATTACTTAATACACATGAAAAGTTATTGAGTCGATATATGCCCTACCTAACGATGAATCAATATAATTAAATGGATAACTTAGTCGACTGGACTCCTCAACTACACTACTATGCCCTACCTGCAAGTGAAGTTAGCCGTCAGAGCCATGAACTTCTCGCTCATATTAATCGGAGTTCCACTCTCTGCTGATTTTGCGATCGACTCGATCATAGATCCCACCTCCTCTTCCCTGATGTATCGGAAGGAGTGGACTCGCTTTGCACTGAACAACTCGAGCACACACAACTTCCTTACCTCCCTCCAGTAATCGCCATACTCCACGAAGGCCATATCGAGGGAGTCATAGGTGAGGCGTCCTGTGCCGACCAGCCGTGGGCGACTGCAACAATCGAGGTCATGGGTCTTGAGGACCTCCCTGGCGGCTTCAGGGGAGGACGTTACGATGGTAGGGACACCGCCGAGGCGGATGAACATGACGGGGCCATACCGTCTGGAGAGTTTCCACAGAGACTGATGAGGCAAATGGCCGAGCTGGTGGAGGTTGCCTATGATGGGGAGTGGTGGAGGCCCTGGAGGGAGGTTCTTCTTTTTGTTATTGAAGTTTTTCACTGAGAGGAGGAAAAGGAGGAGAGAAAGGGAAAGAGCAAGCCACGTGAAGAGGATGTGAAGAGCCATTGTCGGGATGGTTATGTGCAGTAAGAATACTTAAAATGTTGAGTTAATTTGGCGTGGTTGAGTAGTGTTATATACAAAATGGATGCTGAAGAATCAACTCTTGGAATTGATACATAGACTTTTCTGATCTGTCTGTAGTGACGATTTTTCTCTCATTATCCACAAAGACAAAAATGGTGGACGAATCCATGATAATCACTTCTTGCATAATATGACCGATTCATAACATGTTGATGTTCAAGATGATCTTGATTCTTAATTGGAATCTACAGCTTTATCCTAACGATTTTCAAGTTGTTTCAACATTATTAGCTACCAAGGGGCCTCAAAAAGTAAAGGGCGTCTGTTTGACATGCTTGACTTCTCCAATTATAAAGGAAACTTAAAAACATCTACCATCTTCAATTTTGTTAAGAAAATTCCAATAAAGCACATTGCTTTGCCGTGATAGTCAGGATAACAAGAAATTGTCAATGGACACACAGGAGATTATTTGAAAGAGTCAACATATTTCTCATCTTGTCTTATTTTACCGATATATTATAATGGATGGATAATTTTCTCAACATGAAACAATTTACATTCATGCTACTCAAACTTGATTCGCATCAACTACAGGCTTGAGTTTGGCCTTGTATACCTTGCATTATTAAAAACAATTTTGTACACGCAGAATTCGTGAAACTAGATATTGTACCGCGGTTCTCATTCATCGAATTTCTCCAATGATTTCTTTTCATGCATGGCCTTATGAAAAGTCTTGCTTTGAACTCAATGGAAAAAGGCCGAGAATTTTCATTAGATTATATTCTTCTCGGTAAGTAATCAGTAGTCCGAATCGCGTTCGACCTCCGCTTCTTTTGAATAATTAAGGCTCGGAATACAACTTCATTTGAGAAATGCGACCCGGAGCTTGGTCAAGCTTGATTTTTCAAGTTCAAGCTCTGAATGGATTAATCGATAGATTCCCTTGAAACTTGAATTAACCTCGAATAATTTGAGAACAAACTATCATTCATAAATTAGTATTTTTTTTATATATTTATTCATATTTGTGAAGTTATATGCGTGAATGACATGTACAAAAGTATAACTACTCGATTAAGCTGGGAAGGACTCAAATAAGAAATTTTGAAGCTTGAGTTCAGCTCAATTTAATTTGAAAGTTTAAAAATAGAGTCGAGTTCAAGTTATCGAATTGAATTTGAGTAACTCATGAGTAACTTATGATCCAAATATATAATACTTTTGCAAAAATAAAATATAAAGATATAAATATATTTAATTAAGAAAGCATGAAACACAAAAGCATTAGAAATTTTATCTATTGAAAAAAATTAGGCACATGATTTAGATTAATACAATTACGACTACATTCTGGCAGCTTTTGAAATGAAAGCCTGATCCATGGAAGCAACTTTTTCCTTTTCAATTAAAGAGCTTACTATCGTTTCTAGATATTTTGCTAAAAACACGGGTTTAAAATAGTAGAAACATCAATCTGATACAACTCTAAATGAGTTTCCACCATTATAGAGATCATAAGATAAAAAGAATTTAAATGGAACTCTGTTGATATTTACATAGACCAAAAGGGTAACAAGGTAATAAAAAGGACAACATTTTTTTCATTTAGATAATGGATTACAATGAAAAGAATTTCTACAATATGGGCAAGAGTATAATTATGAGAATTTGTAAATAGTACTGAAGGATTAATTGAACAAATCGAAAGTTTAGAAACTAGATTCCACATTTCACATCAATGGAGGGACTAATCAG
Organism: Eucalyptus guilfoylei; assembly: GCA_016097605.1. NCBI lineage: Eukaryota > Viridiplantae > Streptophyta > Magnoliopsida > Myrtales > Myrtaceae > Eucalyptus > Eucalyptus guilfoylei. The sequence goes on along the minus strand of CM027861.1, from coordinate 23,017,011 downwards.
CACATTCCACGGTAGTTGAGGGACTTGTGATGACTTTTTCCTTTGTTTAATCAAACAAAATGATTACATTGAACATTTAAAGATAGTTCAAGTACAACTTTGAACGAATTAAAAGCTTAAGGATAACATTTTATATTAGGTCAAAGTTTCAGTATCATAAGTGTCAAATCTGGATAAGTTATTAAACAAATGCAAAACATACTTTTATATTATTGATACCTAAATTTCAATGACCTATATACCCCATCCATTACGTAAGAAAAATTAGGATCAAATTCAAACCCTAAACAAAATTATCATTATTGCATCGCATTTAGACATTTCAAATTTCATTGGCTCGGTGGTGGATTGCATGGCTGAATTTCATTGATGCCCTGCGCATGGCGTCCAAAGTTTGAAAAGTAAAGCATCCAAAGCAAAGAATTTCAGGAAAGGGCAGGCTGTGATATTGGCTCTTGGCAAGATTATGGGACGAAGCAAAAAGGAAATTAGGGGCTGATTATGTACGATTCTTAGCAAGAAAAGTGGCCGCGGGATTGGGGCAATCGGAAATTAATGAGAAAATCTGGCCGGGAGATTGTGGAGTTGATGGGTGAACTTGAGAAAGGAGTAATAAATGGATTCGCAGCAATATGGAAAGAATATACACCCGCTCGGCCAAAATTTGAGCGTGGAAATACAAAAGGGAAAATCGAATAAGGCGAGAGGGGATTTGACAACATATTTGATTAGAAATTTAAATGGAAATTATGGCAAGAGAAGGGGAAAATTCAGGGATTTGAAGGAAGTTTTGGCACTATAGAAGGGGGATTATCGTCTTCAAGGGGCACCTCACAATAGAAAGAGCAAAATACGCAAGATACAAGGGAGTTTTCTTCTGTCGTTGCGTTGTCCCACCTCCTTTTCCTCGGCGATTCGAAGCAAGTTCCTTTATTCCAATGAGCCTCGAGGATGCATTTGATAACGATTCTGTTCTTATGAATAATTTCTGATCGAAATGATTTTCTTTTATTTTGTTGCCGGGAACAATTTCTAAACATTTTAAACCGTTTGGTAATCGTCAAAATTTTCGATTCGGAATAGAAATGTGTTTGATCTTGTCTTTCAAAATTTCTACTCCAAATCATTTTTTTTTAATTTTTAAATAATTTTTTTCTTTTTCCCTTTTCTTTCTTTTCTTTTTTTCCTTTCTCTCTCCTATTCTTCTTCTTCAAGTGGCCAGTCACTGGCCCTCGCTGGCCGAGCCTTGCCCGGCCTCGCCAGGGCTGGGCGAGGCCCGCCTGGCCATCGGCGGGGTTGGGCGAGCCTCGCCGATGGCTAGGCTTGCCTTCGGTGAGCTCGTCAGACCGGTTGCCGGCGGCCGGCGGCGGTGGGCGGCGGATGGTAGCAGACGGCATTTGCCACGCAGCGGTGGCGGTAGATAAAGAAGAAGAAAAGGGAAGAAAAAGAAGAAAATGCTTGATTCTTAGATTTGTTCCCGGGAACAATAATCAACTTTTTTTTTATTCTTGATTCTGTTCCAAATCTACTTCCGGGAACAAAAATTTTCTCAAACATAATTTTGTTCCAAAACTACTTCCAGGAACAAAAAAAATCAGAATCTGGCACTGTTGGGATGGTTACTAAACAAGCCCTCACAAGCCCGATTGCATCGTTGTTGCTTTTCGTGCTGCTGCGTCGCTGCTGTTTGTCACTGCTCCCTGCTATTCCCTGCTGCTGCTCACTGCTATTTGCTTTTGTTCGTCGCTGCTTGCTGCTGTTCATTGATGTTTGTCACTGCTGATGCTTGCTGTTCAGCGTCATTGATTAGATTTTGACATTGTATCCTCGTATCTATCTTGGATTGGTGTCTACTAGGTGTTATCCACACTATCCAACGTCATTAATTAGATTAGGATGTTGTGTCCTTAAACTTAGTAGAAGGTAGCGCTTTATCAAGCATCTTGTTCATATCCAGTGTTGTCGAAGTGCCTTCATTGTTGTATAGACTACTTTAATTTTAATGGGCTTTAATTAATTTAATGATGTCATTAATTAGGTTTCAACATTAATTATCGTTGATATCAAACATGCGATAGGTCAGCTACTTCTTTGATTTCGAGACTATAAGGTGTATAGTCTCATTGCATTTGAACCTCTTTGTTTAAAGCTAATACAAAACCTGAGTCTCCTTCAATAAAAAAACCAAAATATAATACTTGGTGAAAGATATTTTATTGCATGATCCAAAATTGACGAAACAATAGGCTCAAATCACTGTCCCTTATTGGTATCACTCATGGTTGAAAGGAGGAAGAGAAATAGGTATTTTAAGTTTGAAGCTTTCTGGTTGGAACATCAGGAATATGAGGAAAAAGTAAATATAGTGTTGAATGATTATGGAGTAAAAAATCTAAGCTGGGGGGAAAAATTTCAGAAAATCACGGCATCTTTGGAGGTATGGAGCAAAAAATTTTCCAATGCCCAAACTCAAATCAGAGACTTAAAAAGAGAACTTGAAGCCATAACAAATAATCAAAAGGCAGTGCATGATAGAAAGAGGGCACAAGAGGTAAAAGGAAAAATAGAACTATTATGGAAGCAAGAAGAAATGTTCTGGGGGATGAGATCGAGAGTTTCATGACTGAAATGGGGGGATAGGAACTCTAAATATTTTCATGCTACTACAATTCAGCGCAGGCAAAGAAACAGAATATCTATGCTCCAAGTCTCCAATGGAGAGTGGACCTAGGATGAAGGAAGACTGAAAGAGGAAACTTTAGCTTTTTTCACTGATTTGTACACCTCAGCGGGACCCCGCAATATCCAACCCATCATCAACCAATGCCCTATTATGGTGACAGAAGAGATGAATTCAGCTTTAACAGCAACAGTTAGGCTACAGGAAGTCAAAGATGCAGTCTTTCAACTCGATGCGTTTAAAGCCCCAAGACTGGATGGACTAAATGGTCAGTTTTATCAACATCACTGGAAAGATATTCAGACAGACATTATGGAAATGGTAGAAGACTTCTTGGAGACTAAATGCCTAAATCCGAATCTGAACAGAACACACATTGCACTTGTCCCTAAAGCTCCAAACCTAGAAAAATTAGACCAATTCCGACCGATCAGCCTTTGTAACTTTTCCTATAAAATTATTTCAAAAGTGTTGGCAAATCGTCTTAAGAGATGGCTTCCTGATTTGATTGAATTTGAACAGAGCGCTTTTGTTAGTGGAAGACAGATACAAGACAACATCCTCATAGTTCAAGAGGCCCTTCACCAACTTAGAATCAGGAAAAGAAAGAAGAAATTCCAAGCCGTGCTTAAACTAGACATGAAGAAGGCCTATGATAGAGTTGAATGGGACTTCCTTGAAGCTTGCATGAAGAAAATGGGTTTTAACACTACATGGGTAACTTGGATCATGCAATGTGTCACAACTACCTCATTCAGTGTGAAATTAAATGGAGATTCCCTACCTTATTTTCAACAAGCTCGAGGTATTAGACAAGGAGACCCTCTATCCCCTTACCTCTTTATACTTATGGCGAATGTCTTATCTTTAATGATGAAAAAAGCATTTGATGAGGGAAGACTAAAAGATATTAAGTTAAACAGCCACTGCCCCACACTATCGCACTTACTGTTTGCAGATGACTCTATTTTCTTTTTAGATGGGAAGATTAGTAAGTGCCAAAATCTAGCTGAGGTGCTGAATCAATATTGTGTAGCTACTAGGCACCTAGTGAATTTGAACAAATCAGTGGATTCTTAACAACAAGCGAGCCTTACCAGAAGCACCACCCCTCGAGCAAGTTGCTGAACTGCTCTGGTTCATGTGGAGAGCAAGGAACGAGGCCATTTTCAAAGGGAAATCGCTGGATCCGCAGGGAGTCATCTCGGAAGCCTTCGCAAAGCATGAAGAATTCAAGATCTGGAACTCAAAATAGGAAGTGCGTGAGGAGAAAGACTGTACCCGCGCGACGAACTGGAACCCCCTGCACCGAAATCGCTGAAAATCAACGTCGATGGAGGTTTCAGAGTGGGCGAATCTAGAGGATCGATTACTGGTGTATGCAGGGACACGGCTGGTGTTCTGCTCGAAGGGTTCGCTCGCCAAGTTAGAGTGCAATCCGCACTCCAAGCTGAAACCCTAGCTCTGCTCGAGGGGATGAAGCTCGTGCACGAATGGGAGAAGGGGAAAGGTAAAAGTGAAAGTACAATTGTTGAATCTGACTCCTCTGTTGCAGTTCACACTTTGTTGGGGGAAGGACAAGTACCGTGGGATATTGCAGCACAAATTGAGATGGGCCGGGCCTCACTATTTTCTTCGCCTCACATAAGAATCACCCACTGCTTTAGAGAACAAAACAAAATTGCCGATTGGGTTGTTAAACCCAGCTCGACCATCGCCTCCCGAACAACTGGGTTTCGAGCCCACCACAACCTCTGTTTGATTTTCTTTGTTCTGAAGCCCAGACGGGTTCATGTTCTATGTTATCTACTTAAGTTGAAATGAAATGCAGCTTTTTCGACCAAAAAAAAAGTTATAGAAAGGAAATTGTCTTTGTTGTAACTCTAAAAACTTCTCTAGAATTCATAACAACTTTTCTCCATCAAAATATTCCGTCGCTGGTTTGTGCAAGTTGTCTTTGTTTTGGCCAAAAAGAAGAGTAGTATTTGTCTAGAAATTTTTTGGCACTTTATTACCTCATTTGGAGAGGCTTCCTACCTTCCAATACGCTGGTGGGGCTAAAATAACGGACTCTACACTTACAAATGAATTGAGCGGTTATAACATGAACCATGCGGGTGTGAATCCCATATAATTACTCTTAGAAGAATAGCCGTGAAGGTCACTTCTTCCCACCGTATTGTGTAGAAAAAAAAAAGGCATAACTTACTAGTCACTACTAAGCAAAATTTTTCAATCCTTCGATTCCACGAACTACTTTCCACTAGTGTTAATTCATAATTTGGAGTTTGGATCTTTAAACGGCAAGAAGTCTCATTAAATTACATGATCATTTTTCATGCTAAAATCTGCAGTTCATCCTCTTTTAGGTTTGAGAGATTGATATTCTTTTAATATTTTTAATTCTTGTGAAAAAAAAAAAAAGTAATACACAGTGTCAGTAAATTTGTATTTAATTTGAAACTGCAAGTGTTCCGTGAGATTATTTCAATTAATTACGAGCATGCTTCAAATGAATAAAATATATATTACTATTCTCTAATGACTGAACTTACTAATAACACGCTATGACTCATCTCAACAAGCGGCATTACCCTCTCATTCAAAAATATTAAAACCCAAAAAATAATAATAATAATGAAAACGATTGATGTTGAATCGACCCATGCAAGTAAAAGGCTTTTAACTCTCAAGGTAATTTGAGCTCGTGGGAAGCAAATACAATTTGTTAATGCACAAATGACTCGCTCAACTGATGGTCCCCCTTCAATAATCACAATGGACAAATTCCTCTAATGGATCTGTTTATTATTTGCCCTGGAGGCAATATACTCAACGAGTCTTGTTTTCCATATATATGGAGATGTTGCATACTAGAATATTGTACCGTAAAATTTTAAGACGCTTGATCATAATCAAGTACAAGACGTTGTGAAATATGACGTTTTACATTTGTCGACACTTTCGTCATGCGTCAATTTTATGGGATGCCTTTATCGGCAACAGAGTGAGAGGCACTTTCTTGAACACGGCTAGGCCAGCCCCTTCTTCCATGTTCACATCTCCCTCTGTCATTCCCTCCAGCAATTCCCAATCGAAGGAGTGCAAGACATTGGCAAGCGCCAGCTCGATCATCGCCATGGCCATCGACATCCCAGGGCATCGCCTCCGCCCGGCCCCAAATGGTATCAGCTCGAAATGATTCCCCTTGTAATCGATTGGACTGTCCTCGAACCTCTCCGGCACAAACTCCTCCGGACGCTCCCACAGTCCTGGGTCCCGTCCCATGCCCCACGCATTCACGTAGACACAGCTCTTCGGGTCGACATCGTAGCCAAATAGCTTGAAGTGGCCAATGGTTTCCCTTGGTATGAGTAGAACACCTGGAGGGTGTAGCCTCATTACTTCTTTAAGAACTAACTTTAAATATTTGAGCCCGCTGAGGTCCTCCTCTACGACCCATATCTTGTTTCCAACGCAACTTCGGATTTCCTCTCGAGCTTTTCGCATCACCCTCGGGTTCCTAGCGAGCTCAGCCATTGTCCAGTCCATGACAACTGCACCGGTGTCCACTCCGCCTAGAAATATATTCTGATGGTGACCATGAAGTCACGATTCACAACATATACATCAATTTTTGCCATGATATCGTTTATAGCCAAAAAAGGAGGACGGTGAATCCATTTAAGGAGTTCTTAAATTATATCCCGCAATATATAGAATCATCAATTTTGCTTCTCAATCGTGTATATGATCTACATTAAGTAATACGTAGAGATTGTATGATATACCATCAAGATGGCCTTGATGTTATCTTCCTTGAGCCGGACCCCCGCGAGCTCAGTCTGATCTTTCTCCATCTTCAGCAGCACATCGACAATGTCCTCCTTTCCCTCGTTGCTCTTATTCGCATTCCGATGCTCTTCGATCACCTTCTGATAGAGATCGTCCAAATTGCGAAAGCTCTTCTCCAACCTCGAATGGAGCCCCGTGAACCTGTCCACAATCCAGCCGAGTCGAGGGAAATAATCAGATGCCGAGATGCTTCCCAACATCGCCATTCCCTCGTGAACCATATCCATGAACCCTTCGTCTTCCAACTCCGTCCCCTGAAATGGCTTCCCAAATGCGACCCTGCATGTAAGGTGTGTAATCAAGTCAGAATTTCTTGCGAGCGATTCATGCTTGGCTCTCAGGCTAGACAAGCTTCGACTTGGGGCATTGACTTGAATCAAGTCTGAACTTGATAATAGCTAAACAATCCGGTAACTTGCGACACTGAATCTTATCGAGTATAGTCAAGTTCGAACATAGAACTCACTGTCAGGTTGAGCTCTAGTTCATAGAACCAGGCTCAATATATTGTCAAACCTCGAAGAATTTGAGTAGTAACTAAAGATGGCAAGATTGGTTAAAAACTCACTTTTTAACTTAAATTTAGTGGGTTGAGTTATATGTGGTTTAGTGAAAAGTTTAAAAATAAAAAAAAAATTGGTATGCGTTTACAGTAGTAAAGCCCAACTAGACATGGATTTTATTGGGGTCAAATTCCTTACGATATTCAAGAGTTCGTAACCGACGAATTTCATCATTTCCACAATTGAAATTCTCTCTTTTACATACATATTCCACAATCATTCCTAAATTAGAAAGTTTTATTTTTCTTATATAAGCGATGCCCGTTTATTTAGATTTTCCAAAATATCAATCCAGAAATAGCTCATGTTCATATAAATGATAAAAACAACTTCATTTTCTAATTTCCCACGCCAGGAGAAATAACAGATCTTATCATAGTTTGATTTGTCAAATTTTTTGGTAATTTACTATTTGCTGATTTTTTTCATATTTAATCAGTAGATTTTTCAATATGCTGTTTTCCATATATGAAGAGAAACTGCTAATCAGTTTTTAATCGTGTTGGGTTGGTCGGATTGGATCAGGTATGGGTGGTTAATATTGCATTACATAAAGATGGATCAGTATAATTAGATAGATAACTTAGTCGATTTGACTTGACGCGACTCCTCAACTACACCACTATGCACCAACCTGCAAGTGAAGTTAGCCGTCAGAGCCATGAACATCTCGCCCATATTAACCGGAGTTCCGCTCTCTGCTGATTTTGCGATCGATTCGATCATAGATCCCACCTCCTCTTCCCTGATGTATCGGAAGGACTGGACTCGCTTCATGCTAAACAGCTCGAGCACACACAGCGTCCTTAACTCCCTCCAGTAATCGCCGTACTCCACGAAGGCCATGTCGAGGGAGTCATAGGAGAGGCGTCCCGCGCCGACCATCTGCGGGCGACTGCAACAATCAAGGTCGTGGGTCTTGAGGACCTCCCTGGCGGCTTCAGGGGAGGAGATTACGATGGTAGGGGTGCCACCGAGGCGGATGAGCATCACGGGGCCATATCGTCTGGAGAGTTTCCACAGAGACTGATGAGGCAGGGGGCCGAGCTGGTGGAAGTTGCCTATGACGGGAAGTGATGGAGGCCCTGGAGGGAGGTTCTTCTTTTTGTTATTGAAGTTTTTCACTGAGAGGAGGAGGAGGAGGAGGAGAGGAAGGGAAAGAGCAAGCCATGTGAAGAGGATGTGAAGAGCCATTGCCGGAGGATGGTCATGCGCAATGAGAATACTTGGCCTGTCGAGTTTGGCGCGGTTAAGTCGTCTTAAATACAAAATGGATGCAGATAATGATTTTCTTGTTTTATCCACAGGGACAAAAATGGTATGCTCCTGAAAATATGACAGGACATACACAGGAAAACAAGTTGTCCGTAAGAAATAATTGACACTGACGATCGAACCAATCGCGCATGTCAACATATAATATATCGAAGGTAGCGGCTAGCGCGTGTGTACATATCTAATCGCAGTAGCAGTAGGATCAGCTAAGTGAACATTTTCGAGCAATTATATACTTTAAATATTACTAAATAAAAGATCTTTAGTTCTCAATTATAGTGTTTCCTCTTAAAATTCAAGCTCAAGTTCTGAATTTTGAGTATGATTTATTGACCAATTAAGGAAAGTGAAGCTAGGTCGAGCTTCTTGAAAACTTAATTGAGTTAAGTTCAAACTTGAAAAATTGAGCTCGGGTGATGCACCATCTGACATCCAAAAACTCCTACATTAATTAGTAGTCCGAAGAAAATGAACGCGATAAATGTTATATTATAGGTGAAAGTTCTAGTCGGATTACTTACGTGGAGGTTGAGCTTCTTAACAACTTAATGGAGTTAAGTTCAAACTTGAAAAATCGTGACATGTCCTCCCATTGCCACCTCCGTTTTTCAGCTGCTAACTTTGCACTCCGGCGGTCAAGATTAACCAAAGGGCTGACTGTGAAACTTTTTTAAAAAGTAAAGGGATCATTTTGAAAAGAAAAAAAAAGGTCAAGAGACGGCATTGAATTTCTAAAAAAAAAAAAAGATTTCGACGAAAAAAAAAATTATCATAAAAGTACTTGGACCGCTAGTGCCATTCACCAAAATATAGGTAAGGTGGTTTTCATGTTGCCTCCAGCTTAAAACGAAACTGAATCCTTATGTAATTTTGACTATCGGATTTTAATGATATAATAAGAACTATTATTATATAAAATGAGTGACTAAATAGTTCATGCTACATTATCTAGTTGTGGCATACTTTGTATGGATAAATTTCCAGATTGATAGCGTCTTTGTGAAGTCATGGTAATGAACTTACCAACAGTGGACACTTAGATCGCAAGTGATGCGGAATAATTGTAACTCAAAATTGAACATTTTGTAGGCAAGACGTGACCCTTGTGATAATGCCTAGAGGGAACTGCTAAGATTATCTCGCGACACTCTTTTTTCCAATAAATTTACGTATTTATATATATCACGTAATAACTAAAATCGAAAAAAGTGTTGGCTCTAAAATGTCGTTGAATATAAAAAAGTTATTAAACAAACGACAAAATACTTTTATACAAGAAAAAAAGCGTACTTTTTGTTGGCTTCCCAGGACCCATATGAATAACATGTAATTTCTCCAACTAGTTGATAAGGAATTTTAACGTACTCCATGATGGATTGATGCAACCGCGAGATTTCGTATAAGATAATGACTATTGACACATCTAACATTAGCATATCTGTATGTGGCTTCTTAATAATGCAATTAACTTTGAATTTATTCGACAATGTTTACACAATTTTAATTATTATTTTTTATTTTTTTATAACGTTCTGACTACAATCGATTAATGGGGCATGAATTGTATCCCTTTTGAAGCTCATGACAGTGGGTGAATATTGCTAAAACTCCGGTCCATATTGTTGTTAATTGGCGTCGCAGCAGAAGCGGATCGTATATTTTGCAATTATGTTAGGAGCTATAGAAATCGATCGAAATAAAACGAGGGACAATAAAATGACACTAGAAATTTACGTGGTTCGGTCCGAATGTCAGAACCTACATCCACGGGGAGAGCCAGCAAAATAATTCACTATAAATCGGAGAATTACAGGATTACAATCACACATGCACTCAAGTGTTTCCCAACCCTACTTTATACCCGATACCCACAGTGTTTAACAACTCAACTCACTGGACTCAAGTTCCGCACAAAACCTCTCTGAGCTCTCGTCTCTCGCTCTCTCTTTTCGCTCTTTTCTTTTCGCTCTTTTTTCGAGCTCCAGACGTCTTCTCCTTTTATCGGTGGAAGGGAAGAAAACAAGACAAAAACAAATGAAAATAAATGGCCTCATTAAATGCAGCGCAAGCGCCCACAAGACAAGCCCACAATCGGCACCGAACGCCCACCATATTTGTAGGCATGCATGCAGATCGTGCATGTGCATGGGCAAACATTTAATGAGGCAGAAGAAAGAGTGATAATAGTCAACAAACGTGTGCCTTTGATCCGTGAAATGAGGTGGGCTGCAGTCTTCGAATTTCTTGTTCCTGGAGAGAGGCATGCGAAAAAGAGGAGTCATCTTCATGCATTTGCTGCAGGTGGTGGGTCCTTTATTTAATGCAGAAGATTGTGGATGCCCTCCTTTTCGGCAGAAGACAATCTCTCTTCGAGACTTTGCTGGCCGAAAATCTCTCTTCTCCAACTTCGCTTGCATGCTTGAAGAATTAAAACCCCATGCAGCTTTCTTTGGTTTCTTCCTTCTACGCATACGCACGAAGAGATGGGATTAATGCCGGAACAAAATTCGAAGACATCACAAAGTCTCCCCTGAACTTTGTTATTCGGCCAGATTTATGCGTATTAATCTAATGGGCTCAAACTTAAGACACAATATAACACGTATAACTACTAGATTCATTTCAATCATTGATCAAAATAAACAAATGTTGATCCCCTCGTCCATATCACTTAATCCACGAGCATCGAATTGTGATTAGCCGAAGATTTGTCCACATGACTTAGAATCATCATGGCTAAAGTCCAATATCCTAACTGTCGGCAATAGAGATGCACCTCGATTTGGTCCAACCTAAATGCTTTCTATGTACAAGTCGTGACTATAAGCATACACCTGTTATCAGTCAATTTTTATCCTAAAAATTGTAAACTTATTGCATTTTTACAAATTCAGTCATAATTCTTTCAATTTTGTTAATTGAGTAGTAAATATTTTTACGTGTTGCCAATTAAGTTCTTTTGGTCAATTTTAACTAGAAATCGTTGACGTTGATCTCGCTAGTGCCACGTAGGATGATCGTGCGTTGATTTATTTCTTTTACTTTTCTCTCTGTCAGGTCCGGCAAAGGTTGCTAGTTGACCCTCACCAACCACAGTCGAGGGCTGCCGAAGCCCTTGCCTATCAGCCCTTGAGAGATTTGGGCAAGAGCCGCGAAGCCCTCGCTTGCAATCGATGAGGGTGTCACGGCTCTCACCAAGTGATCAGCAAAGGTTGGCTGGCAATGCAAGCTGAACTTGAAAGAAAAACAGGGAAAAGAAAGAAAGAAATTTTAAAAATAGAAATTTAAAAAAAAATTATAAAAATTATTTGCATCAACGTCAACGTCCACGTCAGCAATTTTCGGTTAAAATTGGCTTAATGTTTAAGACTTAATTAGCAATAATGAAAGGCTTGGAATTGCATTGATAAAAGTGCAATAAATTTAAAACTTTTTGAACAATTTCCTCTAGCTAAAGTACAAAACCCTTTCGACCCAAAAAAAAAGGCTGAAAACCCTAATTACCGTGGATAGAGATGCATCTCGATTTGGTCCAACCTATAGACAAATTTTTATGTATAAATCGTGACTGAGCATGCACCTTTCATCGGTCAATGTTGATCCACAGCTACCAGAAATGAAATATTGCAATTTAGTTCATCACGAGAATTATCTTTGGGTGGACCAATCTACACATGTGGGGTTTGTTTACATATGTAATAACTGCTTTGCTTCATTAACTCCTCCAAGTTACTGCGTGTTTAGAAGGTGGCGTGAGGACCTTTCCACTTATTGCTACTTATTTTCTGCATTCATTCCGATGGGCCCAAAATAATGTTTGGCCAATAATGCGAGAAGCGATCCCAAAGACATATTCAGCAAGTAAATAAAATTTGTTAATGCACAAATGACTCGCTCAACTGATGGTCCCCCTTCAATAATCACAATGGACAAATTCCTCTAATGGATCTGTTTATTATTTGCCCTGGAGGCAATATACTCAACGAGTCTTGTTTTCCATATATATGGAGATGTTGCATACTAGAATATTGTACCGTAAAATTTTAAGACGCTTGATCATAATCAAGTACAAGACGTTGTGAAATATGACGTTTTACATTTGTCGACACTTTCGTCATGCGTCAATTTTGTGGGATGCCTTTATCGGCAACAGAGTGAGAGGCACTTTCTTGAACACGGCTAGGCCAGCCCCTTCTTCCATGTTCACATCTCCCTCTGTCATTCCCTCCAGCAATTCCCAATCGAAGGAGTGCAAGACATTGGCAAGCGCCAGCTCGATCATCGCCATGGCCATCGACATCCCAGGGCATCGCCTCCGCCCGGCCCCAAATGGTATCAGCTCGAAATGATTCCCCTTGTAATCGATTGGACTGTCCTCGAACCTCTCCGGCACAAACTCCTCCGGACGCTCCCACAGTCCTGGGTCCCGTCCCATGCCCCACGCATTCACGTAGACACAGCTCTTCGGGTCGACATCGTAGCCAAATAGCTTGAAGTGGCCAATGGTTTCCCTTGGTATGAGTAGAACACCTGGAGGGTGTAGCCTCATTACTTCTTTAAGAACTAACTTTAAATATTTGAGCCCGCTGAGGTCCTCCTCTACGACCCATATCTTGTTTCCAACGCAACTTCGGATTTCCTCTCGAGCTTTTCGCATCACCCTCGGGTTCCTAGCGAGCTCAGCCATTGTCCAGTCCATGACAACTGCACCGGTGTCCACTCCGCCTAGAAATATATTCTGATAGTGACCATGAAGTCATGATTCACAAAAAAGACATATACATCAATTTTTGCCATGATATCGTTTATAGCCAAAAAAGGAGGACGGTGAATCCATTTAAGGAGTTCTTAAATTATATCCCGCAATATATAGAATCATCAATTTTGCTTCTCAATCGTGTATATGATCTACATTAAGTAATACGTAGAGATTGTATGATATACCATCAAGATGGCCTTGATGTTATCTTCCTTGAGCCGGACCCCGCGAGCTCAGTCTGATCTTTCTCCATCTTCAGCAGCACATCGACAATGTCCTCTTTTCCCTCGTTGCTCTTATTCGCATTCCGATGCTCTTCGATCACCTTCTGATAGAGATCGTCCAAATTGCGAAAGCTCTTCTCCAACCTCGAATGGAGCCCCGTGAACCTGTCCACAATCCAGCCGAGTCGAGGGAAATAATCAGATGCCGAGATGCTTCCCAACATCGCCATTCCCTCGTGAACCATATCCATGAACCCTTCGTCTTCCAACTCCGTCCCCTGAAATGGCTTCCCGAATGCGACCCTGCATGTAAGGTGTGTAATCAAGTCAGAATTTCTTGCGAGCGATTCATGCTTGGCTCTCAGGCTAGACAAGCTTCGACTTGGGACATTGACTTGAATCAAGTCTGAACTTGATAATAGCTAAACAATCCGGTAACTTGCGACACTGAATCTTATCGAGTATAGTCAAGTTCGAACATAGAACTCACTGTCAGGTTGAGCTCTAGTTCATAGAACCAGGCTCAATATATTGTCAAACCTCGAAGAATTTGAGTAGTAACTAAAGATGGCAAGATTGGTTAAAAACTCACTTTTTAACTTAAATTTAGTGGGTTGAGTTATATGTGGTTTAGTGAAAAGTTAAAAAAACAAAAAATTGGGTATGTGTTTACAGTAGTAAAGCCCAACTAGACATGGATTTTGTTGGGGTCAAATTCCTTACGATATTCAAGAGTTCGTAACCGACGAATTTCATCATTTCCACAATTGAAATTCTCTCTTTTACATACATATTCCACAATCATTCCTAAATTAGAAAGTTTTATTTTTCTTATATAAGCGATGCCCGTTTATTTAGATTTTCCAAAATATCAATCCAGAAATAGCTCATGTTCATATAAATGATAAAAACAACTTCATTTTCTAATTTCCCACGCCAGGAGAAATAACAGATCTTATCATAGTTTGATTTGTCAAATTTTTTGGTAATTTACTATTTGCTAATTTTTCATATTTAATCGGTAGATTTTTCAATATGCTGTTTTCCATATATTAAGAGAAACTTCTAATCAGTTTTTAATCGTGTTGGGTTGGTGGGATTGGATCAGGTATGGGTGGTTAATATTGCATTACATAAAGATGGATCAGTATAATTAGATAGATAACTTAGTCGATTTGACTTGACGCGACTCCTCAACTACACCACTATGCACCAACCTGCAAGTGAAGTTAGCCGTCAGAGCCATGAACATCTCGCCCATATTAACCGGAGTTCCGCTCTCTGCTGATTTTGCGATCGATTCGATCATAGATCCCACCTCCTCTTCCCTGATGTATCGGAAGGACTGGACTCGCTTCATGCTAAACAGCTCGAGCACACACAGCGTCCTTAACTCCCTCCAGTAATCGCCGTACTCCACGAAGGCCATGTCGAGGGAGTCATAGGAGAGGCGTTTCGTGCCGGCCAGCTGCGGGCGACTGCAAGAATCAAGGTCGTGTGTCTTGAGGACCTCCCTGGCGGCTTCAGGGGAGGAGATTACGATGGTAGGGGTGCCACCGAGGCGGATGAGCATCACGGGGCCATATCGTCTGGAGAGTTTCCACAGAGACTGATGAGGCAGGGGGTCGAGCTGGTGGAAGTTGCCTATGATGGGAAGTGATTGAGGCCCTGGAGGGAGGTTCTTCTTTTTGTTATTGAAGTTTTTCACTGAGAGGAGGAGGAGGAGGAGGAGAGGAAGGGAAAGAGCAAGCCATGTGAAGAGGATATGAAGAGCCATTGCCGGAGGATGGTCATGCGCAGTGAGAATACTTGGCCTGTCGAGTTTGGCGCGGTTAAGTCGTCTTAAATACAAAGGTCGAAAAGATTGAAAAAAAAATCAGTCATTCACAACCACTGACGAAGGATTCCTTTTCTTGTTTTATCCACAGGGACAAAAATGGTATGCTCCTGAAAATATGACAGGACATACACAGGAAAACAAGTTGTCCGTAAGAAATAATTGACACTGACGATCGAACCAATCGCGCATGTCAACATATAATATATCGAAGGTAGCGGCTAGCGCGTGTGTACATATCTAATCGCAGTAGCAGTAGGATCAGCTAAGTGAACATTTTCGAGCAATTATATACTTTAAATATTACTAAATAAAAGATCTTCAGTTCTCAATTATAGTGTTTCCTCTTAAAAATCAAGCTCAAGTTCTGAGTTTTGAGTATGATTTATTGACCAATTAAGGAAAGTGAAGCTAGGTCGAGCTTCTTGAAAACTTAATTGAGTTAAGTTCAAACTTGAAAAATTGAGCTCGGGTGATGCACCATCTGACATCCAAAAACTCCTACATTAACTAGTAGTACGAAGAAAGTGAACGCGATAAATGTTATATTATAGGTGAAAGTTCTAGTCGATTACTTACGTGGAGGTTGAGCTTCTTAAAAACTTAATGGAGTTAAGTTCAAACTTGAAAAATCGTGACATGTCCTCCCATTGCCAGCTCCGTTTTTCAGCTGCTAACTTTGCACTCCGGCAATCAAGATTAACCAAAGGGCTGACTGTGAAACTTTTTTAAAAAGTAAAGGGATCATTTTGAAAAGAAAAAAAAGGTAAAGAGACGGCATTGAATTTCTAAAAAAAAAAAAAGATTTCGACGAAAAAAAGAATTCTCATAAAAGTACTTGGACCGTTAGTGTCATTTCACCAAAATATAAGGAGGGTGGTTTTCATGTTGCCTCCAGCTTACACGAAACTAGATCCTTATGTAATTTTGACTATCGGATTTTAATGATATAATAAGAACTATTATTAAATAAAATGAATGACTAAATAGTTCATGCTACATTGTCTAGTTGCAGCATACTCTGCATGGATAAATTTCCTGATTGATAGCGTCTTAGTGAAGTCATGGTAATGAATTTATCAATAGCGAATACTTAAATCGCAAGTGGTGTAGAATAACTGTAACTCAAAATTGAACATTTCGTAGGCAAGGCATGACCCTTGTGATAACGCCTAGAGGGAGCTGCTAATATTGTCTCACAACAATCTTTTTTTTTTATAAATTTATGTATTTATATATATCTCGTAATAACTTAAACCGAAAAAGATATTGGCACTGAAATGTTGAAATATGAAAAAGTTATTAAACAAATGACAAAATACTTTCATACAAGGAAAAAAAAGCATACTTTTTGTTGGCTTCCCAAGACCCATATGAATAACATGTAATTTCTCCAACTAGTTGATAAAGAATTTGAACGTACTCCATGATGGATTCATGCAAACGAGATATTTCGTATAAGATAATAACTATCGACACATCTAACTTTAGCATATCTGTATGTGGCTTCTTGATAATGCAATTAACTTTGAATTTATTCGGCAATGTTTACACAATTGTAATTATTTATTTTATTTTTTTATAATGTTCTGACTACAATCGATTAATGGGACATGAATTGTATCCCTTTTGAAGCTCATGACAGTGGGTGAATATTGCTAAAACTCCGGTCCATATAACTACTAGATTCATTTCAATCATTGATCAAAATAAACAAATGTTGATCCCCTCGTCCATGCCTATCGTGGTTTAGAATAAGTTTAACTACCCAAAGAGAAAGGTCATCAACCTCAAACTTTGTCCAACAAAAGACTTGGAGGTATGTTACGAGACAAATGACTGGGGTAACATCATAACCCAAGCGGTGGGTACTTAGAAGGACAAATTCGATAAAGCCACCCCATATCACTTAATCGACGAGCATCGAATTGTGATTAGCCGAAGATTTGTCCACATGACTAAGAATCACCATGGCCAAAGTCCAATATCCTAACTGTCGTCAATAGAGATGCACCTCGATTTGGTCCAACCTAAATGCTTTCTATGTACAAGTCGTGACTATAAGCATACACCTTTTATCAGTCAATTTTTATCCTAAAAATTCTAAACTTATTGCTTTTTTACAATTTCAGTCATAATTCTTTCAATTTTGTTAATTGAGTCGTAAATATTTTCACGCGTTGCCAATTAAGTTCTTTTGGTCAATTTTAATTAGAAATCGTTGACGCCGATCTAGATAGTGCCACGTAGGACGATATCGCATTGACTTATTTCTTTTACTTTTCTTTCTATCAAGTCCAGCAAAGGTTGCCAATTGACCCTCACCAACCACAGTCGAGGGCCGCCGAAGCCCTCGCCTATCAACCCTTGAGAGATTTGGGAGCCACGAAGCCCTCACTCGCAATCGATGAGGGTGTCACAGCTCTCACCAAGTCTAGGCAAGGGTTAGGCGGCCCTTGCTTGTGATCAGCAAAGGTTGGCTGGCAATGCAAGCTGAACTTGAAAGAAAAATAGGGAAAAGAAAGAAAGAAATTTTAAAAATAGAAATTTTAAAAAAAAAATTATAAAAATTATCCGTATCATCGTCAATGTCCACGTCGGTAATTTTCGGCTAAAATTGGCTGAATGTTTAGGACTTAATTAGCAATAATGAAAGGCTTGAAACTGCATGGATAAAAGTGCAATAGATTTAAAACTTTTTGAACAATTTCCTTTAGCTAAAGTCCAAAACCCTTTCAACCCATAAAAAAAAGGTCGAAAACCCTAATTACCGTGGATAGAGATGCATCTCGATTTGGTCCAACCTATAGGCAAATTTCTATGTATAAATCGTGACTGAGCATGCACCTTTGATCGGTCAATGTTGATCCACAGCTACCAGAAATGAAATATTGCAATTAAGTTCATCACGAGAATTATCTTTGGGTGGACCAATCTACACATGTGGGGTTTGTTTACATATGTAATAACTGCTTTGCTTCATTAACTCCTCTAAGTTACTGCGTGTTTAGAAGGTGGCGTGAGGACCTTTCCACTTATTGCTACTTATTTTCTGCATTCATTCCGATGGGCCCAAAATAATGTTTGGCCAATAATGCGAGAAGCGATCCCAAAGACATATTCAGCAAGTTCTTTCTCACATGAATGTCCTGTGTCTCGGGACGGAATATCACAAGAGGAGTCCAAATCCAAGCAATATTGATGTATTCGATTTATGGAGTTAAATCAGCGACCTTGATATATCATTAACTCCTTTTAAAGTCTAGTTTTCTAATCTAATAAATTTTGTCCATTAATTCGGACAATGCAATCCTATGCTGCAGACGTTTAATAAGCTTTTAATTGTATTATCTAATCTATTATATCTAGTTAAAATCTAAGTTGACCGAATGTTGGTTCCAATGCTTGTTATGTGTTACTTCACTTTATGTCTATGTCTGTTACATGGAAGGTTTAAGCCTATACAATGATAACTATTGATTCATCTAAAATAATTAGCATCCATACATGATTAGTAACTTTTTAATAATGCAAGTAACTTTGAATATATTCGGTAATGTTTACGTGATTATTTTCTTCTTTTTGATGATTGACTAACTACAATCTGTTTTATGAGTCATGAATTTTATCTGTTTTTAAGCTCATGACGATGGGTGAATATTGCCAAGACTCCGATCCATATGATCAGGTCCATTTTAATCATTGATGAATATATATGGATGTCAACCAGCCGCGGGCAGCTGCAACAATTGAGGTTGTGGGTCTTGAGGACCTCTCTGGCAGCTTCAGGGGAGGAGGAGATTACGATGGTAGGGCCGTCGAGGCAGATGAGCATGGCGGGGCAATACCGTCTGTGTTGGAACCAAAATGATTTGGAACCAATTGTAGGGTATGCGACCTTTTGCTTGACACTAATTGATTGTAGAGTGTGCAGCTTATAAAATATGCGGAAGCATTAAAATACTCAAATTAAACTAGCTGATACAATAACTGTTGACACCTAAATTTTGGCAACCCATTTAATCATTGATCACATTAAAAAAAATTAGGGATCAACCGTGACCCCTAAGCAAAAATATAAGTTAATTGCATGGACGTTAGGAGCATTATCATAATAATGAGTCCACGTAAAGTTGCATTGCATGGATCTTGTGCGAAATTCGGAAGTGGACATTCAATATTGCGGACAAGGAACCCACTCACGTATGAACTTTAAAAATTGGCTTCGGCACAAAAAAAAATCCAAAAGGCTGACCAATGTTTCTGTTGAGGAAAATAATGAAGAAAAATGAAATTTGGACATACTAAATGTATATTCTCTTCACACATATCTATAGCAGTATATTTGGTTTGTCTTGAATAGATTTGAAGCAAAGAGGGCAATTGAATAATTCGGCAAAGTGCAGAGGTGTGGGAATCGTGAAATAAGATAATAACAAATTATGCTTCCCACAATTCAAGATAAATTCGTGCCGATAGAATGTGAAGGAGAAGCAAGGCGACGACAAAATATCGCCCACTCTTATTGGTATTTCCAATTCGGTAACGCAAGGAAAATATTGAGGGAAGCACAGGATACGCATGCAAGAGGTAACGGAGGAAATGTGAATTTCAACGATTCTTTTTCTTATACAAATTTCCTCTTTTGCAATACAAGGTGGGCAGTATAAAAGGGGAGGATTCTGAATTTCAGTGAGACACACGTGAGAGAGAGTGGAGCAGACATGAGGAATTTCGACCAACTCTTGGCCGAGACGCTCCTTCCACACGGGCGCTCCTTCCACGGCTAGACCTGTGGTCGTGCTTCTGTCTCCATCACCGCTGCATCGTGCTGCTGCCCTGGTGAGGTGTTGACGACGGCCAAGCTACTCCCTGCACACGTGCCGCCTGAGAAGTCAACCGAGTCCAAGCTGTTGCACCCAACCACGTTGCTGCTTTGGTGTCGTTATTGCTGTGCGTTGGCCCCGTTGCGTCCTGACCATCGTCGATCTTCCACCGTTGAACGCTACCCCACCGAGTTGGCGGTCTTTTGTGCATTTATTTTCAGGTTCCGTGAGTCCAGTGTCACTTGCGTGCACTTGAGTTACATTGGTGACCAGCCCTGGACGTTCAAATTTTCACGCCAACAACCCTCCTTTTGCTGTTCAAGTCTTCTGGCGGACATCCCCTTGCTGTGTTGGTCAAATTTTGTGACTTTGTGAGGCCGAATCAGTGAAGTATTAGTCACCACTCGAAATTTGCTATTGCTTACTGAGCGAGACACCATCTTTGAGCAACACGTCGTCTTGAACCGCCACCCGTGAGTCATCCCACCGTCCGTTGCTTGACCGAACTTGACAACGTGGTTCAAGTGACGCCAAATATTAGGTAAGAATCTCTTTTAGTTCGATTTTCATATATCCTTATTGCCTAATTTGTGGGATTATCTCGTTTGAATATTTGAATGATACCATCATATCCACAAAATCTCGAGTAGCCTTTTAAATTGGGAAATCTTCCTAATTTCGCAACGTACATATGATTGACGGTCCGATTTCACGCTAGAAATACGACCCGCAATCGTACGGAAAAATCACCAATCCGATCTCACGCTCGAGATATGATTCGTGATTTTATTTAAAAATTGGCCAATCCGATCTCATGCGCGAGATATGATTCGTCAATTTATTTCCCCAAATTAAATGGACATGGATGATATCTTGCTTGATTTGTTGCTGCACTTGTTCTTGATGCCTTTATTTGTTTGTTCCCATGAATAAAAAATATTTGAGTTAGATTAGATGCATGATAGGATATTACTTGTTTTAGGTTATTTTGCATGTCTAGATTAGGAAATTAGTTTATTTCGAATTTCTTATATAAAAAATACCAAAAACACAAATTTAGGATGCTAGATTTCTGTTTCACTAGTTTAAATTGCATGTTTAATTACTTGGCAATTATTAATTTCGAAAAAAATTAAAAAAAAAAAAAAAAATATCATATGCATGTCATATAGAATTAGATTCATGAAATGCATGTCATGAGGTAGTTGTTGCTAGGTCCATCCAATTAGAAATTACATGTCATTAGAATTAGGTCATTTAGTTAATATTGTATTGCATATCGCATAATTTTCATTAAATAAGTGAAAACAAAAAAAAAGAGAAATTGCGTGTTAATTAGAAACCATATTTAGGGTTGTTGATGTGGATTTTAATTTAACATTGCAGATGCTTTCGTTGCTATGAGGTAAGTCCTGCAATTTATTCATTGCTTTTCTTGGGTGTTAAATTAGTGGTTTGCGCACCCGCATGATTGCATCACATGTTAGGAAAATAGATTTAAAATTAATTCAAGCTGCCTGCAAAACATTTTTCAAAATAAAAGAAAAAGGTACCGAAAGGGCATTAGAGAAATCTAGTGTAACCAAGTCCCCGTACCCATAGTCTCTCGGTTTGTAGGAGTAAAGTAAATCTCCCGTTATTTTACTTGGGTTTCTAATCGACCCACCAAAAATAGATTAGTGGCGACTCCTAATTGAAAATCATTTGCATGTTAAGAAATTTAAATTTAAGTCGCGAATTGGTATGGGCTTGGGAGAGCCCGAGTTAAGTCTAGGCTTAACAATCCATTAGCCAAACCCTAGGTGGTTCACACCCCGAAAAATTGGTCGCGACAGCTTGGCGACTCCGCTGGGGACTTGAGTTAAAACTCTTAGTGGACTTAGGCCAATTTTCTTTTAAAAAAAATATTTTTGTTTGGCAGCGAGGATTCCGGGTACGCCCCTAACATTTAAGGTGTTAAATGTTTTTGCAGGATGGGAGGTATAAGGGGAAGTGTTTGCTAACCTTTGTTTTGTAGGGAGGTGTATGAATGTATGGTTTATTTTCATAAATGAAGTGTTGCTTGATATAAACTGTTGTGCATGCCTTGCATCTAGCACTACACTATTGCACACACAACCTGCCGCCGGACCTGGGCCGCATAGGATCATCTAGGATGGTATTGAGATGTTTGCCACTTCGACCGCATGCTCGCGGTATGAGTCGCCCATCTCAATCCCGAAGTTTCTTTCATGGTGTCAAGAGTACCCACCTCGGTCCGCATGCTCGCGACCCGGGTTGGCTCTTTGACTAAGCCGGAGTCATGAGGACCCGACATAGTCCACAAGCCAGTGGCTAGTCTGATCATCCTTGTGGCTCCACCTTGATAAGCCTTATAGATTAGAAATTGAGCCACTTACCATGCGCATGTCTATGTGATTGCCGATCATTGGTAAAGTAAGTTCTCCAAATTTTTGGCCTTTGCAATTTACTTACTTTATCGCATTATTTTGTCGATCCATGGCATTAGGATTGTCCTGAGTCTGGATCAATATACAATGGGGACACCGGACATTCGAATTATTTTCCCTCCAAAGGAAGAGCTTAGCACTTGGTGGAACAAGTTAGATCAAGATGGCCGTCAGTTCGTAGAGTCACATATTGGTCGACTGCTTCCACTGCTGCGTATCAACATCCATGTCGGCCTCGTCCAAGCACTTGCCCACTGTTGGTGCCCCGAGACTTCTACCTTTATCTTCGGCGGTAAGCATGAGCTCACTCCCACCTTGGAAGAGTATAGCATTGCCATAGGAAAATCCTTGAAAGCTGAATTGATTAGTCCGCCTATCGGAATAGATCCTGTTATGGCTTTATCTGATTTTCTGAGAATTAAGGAAGATGATGTAAGAAAGGTTTTAAAGGCTCACCGCAATACATGTCCTTTATCCTTCCTAAAAGAATGTTTTGAGAAAGGCACTTCATCTCAAATGCGAAGGGTTTTCCTTTTAGCTTTCTTTGGGTTTATAGTTTTTCCTTCTTTGCAAGAATGCTATTAACCCTTTGATCGCTCAATTAGTTAAACAAGTGTTGGAAGGAAAGAATTTTGTAAACACTGTTCTAACTGAAACTTTCCTTTCCCTCACTCGATTTAAAGGAGGTGGTGATAAGATTTTCCATTCCTCTCCTGAACTTTTGCAAATTTGGTTTCTTTCACATATAAAAGGGTTTGGTGGTCTAATGACTATACATGATATTAATGACTCTAATCACCCCATTATGAGATTTGAGAACAACCAAAAACATGCACCAGATTATCATTATTCTAGGTGGCTAGCTTTCATAAAAAAACCAACTTCCAATGGTTTCCTATGGCATGCTAAATGGTTCCAAGTTCGGGTAGCAAGACTCGTGTGGAGGAGTTGGCCCAATCCCTCTATTGGGATTCACCGGAGCATTGGAGTACTATCCAACTAGAGTGACCCGTCGGTATCAAGTCGTGCAAGAGCTTCCCCGATGTTACAATCGAGATCCACTTCAAGTTAGCTTCGTTGATGGAAGCCGAGGCCATGAAGATTCCATTCTCACTATCAAATCGATGTGGGACATGTGCCATCCTCGAAAGCTTAAATGGCCACGAGGAAGAGTTGAAGGGTAATGAAAGGAAGTACTATGCCTCGACTAAGTACATTCAACAACACAAGATTCCGAGGAGTTGCTTCCGAAGATACCGAGGTGCCGTTGAAGATCACCAATTGTGCTGAGAATAAACGCCTCAAAAGAGTTGCTGAAAAAGCTCAAGAGGAGAATAAGCGTTTGCGGCGAGTGGTGTCCCGAGTGTATATTGATCAAGCTAGATGAAGTCTTGAATCAATCTCATTATTTTCGCTTCTAGATTAATGTTTAGGAAGTTGAGTCATTTACTTTCCTAGTTCATTTGTTTAGGGCATTTCAAGTTTTTATTTTGTTAGGCTTGTCAAAAGCTCCATTGATGAATAAAAGTTCTAGATCGTTGCCATGGATCGGCATATTTCATATGAGATACTTATTTTTGTTCATTTCTTCAATTTAGGTGATAACGGATCCTCCACGTACGCCCATTATCACGCGATTAAGAGCAAGAATGGCCGAACAAACCGAAGTGCGTGATCGTATCTCCGCTGTGGAACGCCACCTCCAACAGTTAGCCGCCTCTATGGAGCTTATAACAACTCAAATCCAATCCCTCCAAGTGAATCCGGCTCCTCCACCCACTCTCCCTGAGATTGTTGTCCCGAAGCAGACAAACAAGGCCCAAATGGGTGAGGATGACATGCCTGAGCTGGAGGATGATCCATTCCCGATCAATGTGGAAAAGGCTAAGCTTGTCGATGTCCCTAAGACGGAGCAGGATGAACGCTTCACGAAATTGGAAGAAAAGTTGAAACAATTGCAGGAGTCACAGAGTTCACTCCCGTTTGACTTGTCCGTGTACGAGAAAGTCAAGATGCCAAAGAAGTTCAAAATGCCGGATTTTGAGAAATACGATGGTACTTCCTGCCCAAAAGCTCATCTTCAGATGTACCATGTGCGTATGGCTCAATATGTCAAGAATGAGCCTCTCATGATCCAATCATTCCATGCAAGTTTGACTGGGCCTGCACTGAACTGGTATGTCATGAAGAATGTGAACCTTCTCAACACTTGGAATGAAGTGGCCGACGCATTTCTCAAGCAATACAAGTTCAACATGGATATTGCATCTTCCCGAGAGGATCTTGAGAGGATGGAGAAAAAGAGGAGCGAGTCGTTCAAAGAGTATGCCGTGAGATGGCGAAATCTGGCAGCTCAAATCACCCCCAAGCCTACTGACAAGGAGTTGATGAAGTTGTTTATCAAAACTCTCCCGTCCGAGTTCCGCAATCGAATGGCCAGCACGTACGTTGAAAAATTCAATCAGCTTATTCCTGTGGGAGAACAAATCGAGATGGGGATAAGGGAAGGATGGTTTACTGAACCGTCAAGTAGAAGATTCTCTGCCAAGAAGGAGAAGGAAGCTGTTATAGACGTGAATGTGGCTTATGGCCAAGAAAGTATCAATTGTGCCCCGGCTATCCAGACGAATCAAAGGCAACAACAAACTGCCGGTCGTCAACCATTCGCCCAAGCAAGAAGGCAATTCACTCCTCTCTCTGGATCTCCATCCCAAGTGTTGGCTATCCTAAGAAAGAAAGGTTTGCTTACTAATGAACCAAAGCGTCCTAATCGTGAAAGCATCCGAGGTTACGACCCGATAAAGAAGTGTGATTACCATAGCGGCGAACTGGGGCATTCAACTGATGAATGTTTCACTCTCAAGCATAAGATCCAAAACCTCTTGGACACGAAGGCCTTCTCATTTCAAACTGCTTGGCCAAATGTCCAAAAGAATCCGTTACCAGAACATGAAGGTACGGTCAATGCTATCTTGGAGCATGAAGTCGGTCGGATCAAGAACTCAAAGGTGCACGTGGCAGATGCTTACAACGGGCTGGTGAGAGCTGGATATTATCCAGATCATGAAGATGTTCCTCTATCACTGATGAAGGAAAGAGTCACCAGGATGGTGGATGACGGTATCATCGTCTATGCTGACCATAATTGCATAGTTTCCACTATTTCCTCCATCATTATCGATTGGGAGGAGGAGCAAGCGGCACTCAATGCTGATAAGGAGGAAGTTGATCTTTCACTTGTGGACATGCCCCCACTTGAAGATGCATCCGACGATGAGATAGTGATTGAAATGCCTCAACCGTCTGAATATGTCAACAATAAGGCGGTCCCTTGGTCCTATGATCTAGATGTTGACCTTGTTACAAGGTCTGGTCGGACTTATCCTCAAGCCAATGCTCAACCCGCGAAACCTGTCACCGATGAAGAGGCTAAGGAATTTCTGGCTGTGATTAAAGCAAGTGAGTATAACGTGGTTGACCAATTGCAAAAGATGCCCGCCCATATCTCCTTACTCGAACTCTTGATGACATCCCTCGTGCATCAAAAGTCGCTGATGAAGGTGCTGAGTGAAATTCGAGTGCCAGAGACGGTCGAGGCAGACAAGCTGGAAGAATTTGTGGGATCAGTCTTTCTCAAGGACTTGATTGCTTTTTCTGATGAGGAATTCCCTCTTGAAGGCAAGGGACATAACAAGGCACTCTACATATCTGTCAAGCACAAGTCTTCTCATGTGTCCCGAGTGCTCATTGATAATGGGTCCGCATTGAACATATGTCCGTTGGCCACTCTTCACCGCCTCAAAATAGACCCATCCAGGATTCATGCTGCCAAGACTTCTGTGCGAGCTTTTGATGGCACAAAGAAGGAGGTGATCGGGGAAATCCACCTCGATGTACAAATAGGGCCAGTTGCCTTCAACATTCCCTTTCAAGTGCTGGACATCCCTACAGCTTTTAATTTCCTGCTAGGTCGTCCCTGGATACATACTGTTGGAGCGGTACCTTCAAGCTTACATCAAGCTGTGAAGTTCGTGATCGAAAGAAAGTTGGTTACTGTCTATGGCGAAGAAGATCACCGAATTTATCGTGAGACAGCTATCCCCTATGTGGAGCCAGATTTTGAGTTTGAATCAAGCTACCACTCGTTTGAGTTGGTGTCCACCATTCATGCTTCTCAAGACTCATCGCCGCCTACTCCTGAAGTTTCAAATGCTGCTCTCATGGTAGGAAGAGTGATGGTAGGGAATGGTTTTATTCCTGGTAGTGGTCTTGGAATAAATGGTCAAGGCATCCGAAACCCCATTAAAGCCCCTCAGAGGTCCCGTGCTGTTGGATTAGGGTACCATGGAAGAGGTGGGGAAAGTTTTGGAGGACGAAGACAGGAAAGACGGAACCCGCCACCAAACCAAGGGCGAGGAAGGCAAAACCCATTACCCCCGAACATTCGCGAGACATTCCCTGGTCCTCCGATAATGATGCAGGATGAAGCAGAAATAATGGACACCACAGGGCAGCCAAGCGGAAAATTCGACTATCGGTGAAGTATTCAGCTCCTCCCGGTTTCTATATTGATCCCCGCGACATTATCCCGGATGGATGGGGTGGCATGGATGATCCGACACCCCCGAAGACGGAAAACCCCGAAGATGCATTGGAAGGAATCTCTAGTCTCTTCGATGACGTCTTCATAGGGACCATTGACGAAGGACCTCCGGAGGAGATGGGCTCTGGCCCACAAGAGTAACTCATTTACTGCTTTCTCATATTCCCCTGCGCGGGAATTTTCATCGCTTTCTAGGGCTTGTTTTTGATTTCTTCTTTTTCGCTTTCTTTTTAGGGCTTGAAAATCGCATTTCCATTCAATAAATGTAATTGATTGATGAATATCAATAAAATTACAAGTTTTATTTTGAGGGCATGATGAGGTACACCAAACCAGCCCGGTGATGATATCCAGTTGATATAAAAAAAAAAATCCAAGGAGAATTCTGAGGCCTGGGCTTCATCATGCTTTCTCGTGTCAAAATATTCCAAAAAATGTCTTTACCAAAATTTAAAAAAAAAAGAAACAAAAACAAAAAATATAGATTACTCTGTTTGTCTTTCTAATTTATTTACTTCATGTTTCAGGAGCAATCTTATGGCATACAAAGGTATGGAAATGGTCCAGCCCAATGCAACAAATGCTGACATTGACGACCTCGAGGACTTGAGTGAAGATTCCATTGAGGTGCAGCGAAGCGGGAACAACATGAAAAAGCCAAGGCTCTCATATCCGAGAAAGATTTGTCACTATTAATTTAGGTGATACTGAAGAAGTCAAAGAAGTTAAAATTGGGGCAAATCTCGCCAAAGACGAGGCCGAGCGCCTAATTTGGCTACTAAAGGAATATCAGGATATCTTTGCATGGACCTATGCTGACATGCCTGGTTTAGACCCATCAATCGTCGAGCATTGCTTGCCTACTAATCCAGACGTGCCACCTAAGAAGCAGAGGCTGCGAAGAACTAAACCCGAGCTCTCGAAGAAGATAGAGGAAGAGGTGATGAAGCTTTTGAAAGTGGGATTCATTGAAGTCTCACAGTACCCCGAATGGGTGGCTAATATTGTGCCGGTGATGAAGAAGGACGGTCGAGTTCGAGTTTATGTTGACTATCGAGATCTAAACAAGGCTAGTCCAAAGGATGATTTCCCATTACCACACATAGATGTCCTTATGGATAGTACTGCTGGTTTTGAGCTATTCTCATTTATGGATGGTTTTTCTGGGTACAATCAAATAAGGATGAAGGAGGAAGACAAGGAGAAAACTGCGTTCATCACCCCGTGGGGAACCTTTCATTACAAGGTCATGCCTTTCGGACTCAAGAATGCAGGGGCAACCTACCAGCGAGCCATGGTTGCATTATTTCATGACATGATGCACAAGGAGATTGAAGTCTATGTTGATGATATGATTGCAAAGACTCGACCAGGAAGAAGCCACATCGAAACCTTGAAGAAGTTGTTCGATCGACTCCGTAAATTCAAGCTTCGGCTAAATCCCACTAAATGCGTGTTCGGGGCAACATCTGGTAAATTACTCGGATTTATTGTAAGCAATAAGGGGATTGAGATCGACCCATCCAAGGCTAAGGCCATATGCGAGTTGCAACCTCCAGCAACGGTGAAAGAAGTTCGGAGCCTTTTGGGAAGACTGAATTACATAGCTCGGTTCATTTCCCAGCTCTCTGAAACTGCCAAGCCATTCTTCAAGCTCCTAAAGAAGAATGCACGAATCAACTGGGATGATGAGTGCCGAGAAGCGTTCGATAAGTTGAAGCAGTACCTGATGAATCCACCAGTTCTTGTCCCGCCATCACCGAGGCATCCCTTGATTCTTTACCTCACCATTCATAGTGAATCATTGGGCGCAATGTTGGCTCAAGAAAGTCCTTTTGATAAAAAAGAACGAGCCATTTATTATCTGAGTAAAAAGTTCACTATATCAGAGTTGAAGTATTCTGATGTTGAAAAGACTTGTGCCGCATTGGTGTGGGTATTGCATAGATTGCGACAATACACGCTACATTACCGGACGTTCCTTGTGATCGAGAATGACCCCATCAAGTATTTACTTGATCGGCCAGCTACAGTGGGAAAGTTAGCCAAATGGCAAATTTTGATTTCCGAATTTGATGTGCAATTCATGACACAAAAGTCGGTTAAGGGTCGAGCGATCGCTGATCTATTGGCCGAAAATTCAGGAATCTTTAATGACGATGATGGTTTCCTAGATGACCGTGTCTTGAGTGTAAATGAAGACTCATGGAAGATGTTCTTTGATGGAGCTGTAAACTTGTCTGGTTCTGGTACTGGGGCAGTTCTGATATCCCCAGATGGACAGCACTATCCGGTAGCTGCAAAATTGATATTCCCATGTATTAACAATGTGGCCGAGTATGAGGCTTGCATCCTCGGACTTCAAGCCGCAATCGAGATGGGAGTGGCCAAGTTAATGGTATTCGGAGATTCAGCATTGATCATATTGC
Source organism: Eucalyptus guilfoylei (assembly GCA_016097605.1). NCBI lineage: Eukaryota > Viridiplantae > Streptophyta > Magnoliopsida > Myrtales > Myrtaceae > Eucalyptus > Eucalyptus guilfoylei. Next base: position 22,987,510 of record CM027861.1, on the reverse strand, counting down.
AGACTGTAGGTGAGTGGAAGACCAAAGATGCCAAGTTGCACCCGTACCACGAGTATTTAGAAGGTCTCGTGAAGGAATTCGAAGAAATTTCGTTTGAATACTTGCCAAGGTCTCACAATCAATTTTCTGATGCACTTGCGACTTTGTCATCTATGTTGCAAGTCACCGACGGGTTAGAAGTCGAGCCATTGAAAATAGAGGTTTTGCCAAAACCGGCTTACTGTATGATCATAACTGAAGAACCTAATGGAAAACCGTAGTATTACGATATCATGAACTACATTAAAAGGCAGGAATTTCCAGAAGGAAGCACTCCCACTGATAGGAAGTACATCACGAAGATGGCCTCAAAATTCTTCGTCAGTGGCCAGAATTTGTACAAGAGATCTTATGATTCAGTCTTATTGCGGTGTGTGGATGCAACCGAAGCCACTCAAATCATGCAAGAGGTGCACGAAGGAATATGTGGCCCTCATATGAATGGGCACATGATGGCTAAGAAGATTATGAGATTAGGCTACTATTGGCTCACACTAGAAAGTGACTGCATCAAGCACGTACGAAGTTGTCACCGCTGCCAGATTCATGGTGATAAGATAAATGTTCCTCCAAGTGAGTTGCACCAGTTTTCCGAGCCATGGCCCTTCTCAATGTGGGGCATTGATGTGATTGGCCCGATAAATCCCAAAGCCTCAAATGGGCATCGATTCATCTTGGTGGCGATAGACTACTTCTCAAAATGGATCGAAGCTACATCCTTTGCAAGCGTCACCGCCAGCAATGTTGTGAAGTTCATCAAACGTGACATAATTGCTCGCTATGGCGTTCCTGAAACAATCGTCACCGACAACGGGACGAACTTGAACAATAAACTTGTTGATGAGTTGTTTAGTGAGTTCAGGATCAAGCATTTGAATTCGTCCCCTTACCGCCCTCAAATGAATGGGGCTGTTGAAGCGGCCAATAAGAACATTAAGAAGATCTTGGCTAAGACAGCCGAGAATTATCGAGATTGGCATGACAGGTTACCTTTTGCGCTAATGGCATATCGGACATCCATCCGCACTTCTACTGGGGCAACCCCTTTTGCTCTGGTGTACGGCGTGGAAGCGGTTCTGCCCGTGGAGGTGGAGATTCCTTCTCGAGAGTTTTATCCCAAGTGGAGTTATCGAGACCGAATGGGTGCAGCAAAGACTTGAGCGGTTAAACTTGATAGATGAGAAAAGCGAAGGCTCTTTGCCATGGCCAAACTTATCAGCAGAGAGTGGCCAGATCCTTCAATCGAAAGATACGACCGAGACATTTCGAGATAAATGATCTTGTTCTAAGAAAGCTGTTGCCGATTTTTCCAGATCCTAGGGGCAAGTTCGCCCCAAATTACGGCGGCCCGTATGTGGTGAAGAAGGTACTTCTGGAGGTGCCCCGATCTTGGCGAAATGGATGGTCGTGAGTTTTCTACTCCGAGTCAATGCGATCTTTGTCAAGAAATATTATCCATGATAGAATTTGCCATGTCATGAATTGCAAGTATTTCTGTGACTAATAAAATGCCTCAATGAGTTGAATCATTCAAATTTGTTATGAATCTTGCATTCTTCTTCCTTAATGAATTGTGTGAGATAAATTGAATGTGTCAAATGAGATACCTTGGAATGATGAAAGGCAGGCCTTGTTCCATACACTATCCCATACACTAATCCTCGGTGAGTTGTGTGGAAGAGTTCTGTGCTCGCAAGGAAAAGGGTGATCTCGCAAAGGGTACACTAACCAAGGTGACGAGAGGCAGTTCTTTCCTCTACCCGAAACACTACAGGTATACTCATTGTTTAGCCCTTTGAGCCCATACACATGAAGAGTTTTTAAATCATCCCTGTCAAGGATCATCCCACATCGGGACAAAATTTGAGATGAATGATAGGAATTTTCTTACTCACACTTGCATCAATCTTTGAGTATTGCTTTCGCATTGTAACTCGTACGACAGTTTAAAGTGCCCTAGGATGATGAAGAGCAGTCATTTCTCTATCATATACACTTTTATCCATTGCATAGCCCACTTGAGCTTATGAATTCATTTCATATTAAACCCAGTTGGTGATCATCCCCCACACTGGGGCAGGACAAAAACATTCAAGTGACATGAATTAGAATGTCGACAAAATGGAGACTTTGTCCAAAGAAAATAAGTGCAAAAAAGGAGGCATGAAAAAGCAGTGTGCCTGGTAAAAGCAAGGCCAATGCCTAGAAAAAAAAAATCAAACTCTTGATATAATGAGTCGTATCCCCAACAAGGCGGTACTAAAACTCAAATGCTGTTGCAATCAATGGAGATTTGATGAGAAAAATCTTCAATAGTGGAGAAGGAAAGTGGTGGAAATGTCAAGATGATCACCAACTTTGACCCCCTAAACACTTTTTGAGCCTAATGATCATTTCATTTCTCAACCCATGAACCAAGCCTACGTTACGTCCCTTGTAAAGTCTCTTCAGATTAGGGCACTTGAATTAACGTAAAAGTTCACATGCTTGAAAGCATCGCTTGAAGAAGTGCGGGTAAGACAATTACTGCCTTATTTCATATGTTTCTTGACTTGAAAATCCCAAGACAGTTACGAAATGTCATTTTTCAAAATAGCCTCGACTCAAAGAGTCCCCTTTGTTAAGCCATTGTCCAAGCCGACAGTACGGTCCCTGTTAAAGACCCCTCAGATTGGTAAGGGCGTAACACTTGCGAGATTGCTTAAAACCTTGTCTGGCATGACGATGGTGAGATAGAATGATTGTCAAGATCCCGCATCAAAGGTCAGGATAAAACAGTCCCTTTTAAAGAGGATGAGTGAAAAGTCCTTTCAGACAGAAGGATCCCTCATTTGACAATCCATGACGCTCATGCGTTCAGATTAGAATCATTTTTCGAAATCATTCCTATTGGAATTAGGATAATGCATGGTTGATAGAAATCATTACGCATGAACCTTGAATTAATGTATGTTTGTGATTACAAATGCATGTTGCCTCTCCTACGATCATGTTTTGCAGGAGACATGTCCCCAAGAATCAGAAATATCACCAGGTAAGTATATCCTTATCCATACCTTAAATACTTGTCGTTGCACAGGTATTCCCCTTTTGAATACATTGACACTCAATTAAGTTGTCTTCAAAGATTTTTCTCCAGATTCAGTCTGATTAAGGCGACCGAAGAATGGTTCGGGTCCTGGTCAGAATGATCTGTGTTGCAACGCTGGGTGACCGAAGAATGGTTTGGGTCCTGGCCAAGCAAAATCTCCGTTTAGGCGACCGTAGAATGGTACGGGTCCTAAACAACATTAATTGCTCTAACAGGCGACCGTAGAATGGTACGGGTCCTGGAAAAGCAATTTCCCTATTCAGGCGACCGTAGAATGGTACGGGTCCTGAAAAATCAATTTTCCGTCAAGGCGACCGTAGAATGGTATGGGTCCTCGACAACACCTATTCCTTATTCAGGCGACCGTAGAATGGTACGGGTCCTGGAAAGTGAATCCCCGTTTAGGCGACCGTAGAATGGTACGGGTCCTAGGAAAGCAATCTCTTTGTAAAGTCATGTTACTATTCTAGGCGACTGTAGAATGGTATGGGTCTTGGACATGTAACACCAACTACCTCAAACTACTCTATCCTCCTTAAAGATAAGTGATTCCAGGTAGGTTCCTTTATCATTAGCATTTTCATGCATCATACAAATTGCATTTTAAAATAGAATTCATTTTCCAAAAAAAAAAAAATCATTCACTACATGTGTATGGTCAAAATTTAGGTCTCAATTTGTCTTTGAAGGCAACCTCTACGAGCTCACCTTCAAAGAGGGGCAGCTGTTGACACCTAAATTTTGGCAACCCATTTAATCATTGATCACATTAAAAAAAATTAGGGATCAACCGTGACCCCTAAGCAAAAATATAAGTTAATTGCATGGACGTTAGGAGCATTATCATAATAATGAGTCCACGTAAAGTTGCATTGCATGGATCTTGTGCGAAATTCGGAAGTGGACATTCAATATTGCGGACAAGGAACCCACTCACGTATGAACTTTAAAAATTGGCTTCGGCACAAAAAAAATCCAAAAGGCTGACCAATGTTTCTGTTGAGGAAAATAATGAAGAAAAATGAAATTTGGACATACTAAATGTATATTCTCTTCACACATATCTATAGCAGTATATTTGGTTTGTCTTGAATAGATTTGAAGCAAAGAGGGCAATTGAATAATTCGGCAAAGTGCAGAGGTGTGGGAATCGTGAAATAAGATAATAACAAATTATGCTTCCCACAATTCAAGATAAATTCGTGCCGATAGAATGTGAAGGAGAAGCAAGGCGACGACAAAATATCGCCCACTCTTATTGGTATTTCCAATTCGGTAACGCAAGGAAAATATTGAGGGAAGCACGGGATACGCATGCAAGAGGTAACGGAGGAAATGTGAATTTCAACGATTCTTTTTCTTATACAAATTTCCTCTTTTGCAATACAAGGTGGGCAGTATAAAAGGGGAGGATTCTGAATTTCAGTGAGACACACGTGAGAGAGAGTGGAGCAGACATGAGGAATTTCGACCAACTCTTGGCCGAGACGCTCCTTCCACACGGGCGCTCCTTCCACGGCTAGACCTGTGGTCGTGCTTCTGTCTCCATCACCGCTGCATCGTGCTGCTGCCCTGGTGAGGTGTTGACGACGGCCAAGCTACTCCCGCACACGTGCCGCCCGAGAAGTCAACCGAGTCCAAGCTGTTGCACCCAACCACGTTGCTGCTTTGGTGTCGTTATTGCTGTGCGTTGGCCCCGTTGCGTCCGACCATCGTCGATCTTCCACCGTTGAACGCTACCCCACCGAGTTGGCGGTCTTTTGTGCATTTATTTTCAGGTTCCCGTGAGTCCAGTGTCACTTGCGTGCACTTGAGTTACATTGGTGACCAGCCCGGACGTTCAAATTTTCACGCCAACAACCCTCCTTTTGCTGTTCAAGTCTTCGGCGGACATCCCCTTGCTGTGTTGGTCAAATTTTGTGACTTTGTGAGGCCGAATCAGTGAAGTATTAGTCACCACTCGAAATTTGCTATTGCTTACTGAGCGAGACACCATCTTTGAGCAACACGTCGTCTTGAACCGCCACCCGTGAGTCATCCCACCGTCCGTTGCTTGACCGAACTTGACAACGTGGTTCAAGTGACGCCAAATATTAGGTAAGAATCTCTTTTAGTTCGATTTTCATATATCCTTATTGCCTAATTTGTGGGATTATCTCGTTTGAATATTTGAATGATACCATCATATCCACAAAATCTCGAGTAGCCTTTTAAATTGGGAAATCTTCCTAATTTCGCAACGTACATATGATTGACGGTCCGATTTCACGCTAGAAATACGACCCGCAATCGTACGGAAAAATCACCAATCCGATCTCACGCTCGAGATATGATTCGTGATTTTATTTAAAAATTGGCCAATCCGATCTCATGCGCGAGATATGATTCGTCAATTTATTTCCCCAAATTAAATGGACATGGATGATATCTTGCTTGATTTGTTGCTGCACTGTTCTTGATGCCTTTATTTGTTTGTTCCCATGAATAAAAAATATTTGAGTTAGATTAGATGCATGATAGGATATTACTTGTTTTAGGTTATTTTGCATGTCTAGATTAGGAAATTAGTTTATTTCGAATTTCTTATATAAAAAATACCAAAAACACAAATTTAGGATGCTAGATTTCTGTTTCACTAGTTTAAATTGCATGTTTAATTACTTGGCAATTATTAATTTCGAAAAAAATTAAAAAAAAAAAAAAAAAATATCATATGCATGTCATATAGAATTAGATTCATGAAATGCATGTCATGAGGTAGTTGTTGCTAGGTCCATCCAATTAGAAATTACATGTCATTAGAATTAGGTCATTTAGTTAATATTGTATTGCATATCGCATAATTTTCATTAAATAAGTGAAAACAAAAAAAAAAGAGAAATTGCGTGTTAATTAGAAACCATATTTAGGGTTGTTGATGTGGATTTTAATTTAACATTGCAGATGCTTTCGTTGCTATGAGGTAAGTCCTGCAATTTATTCATTGCTTTTCTTGGGTGTTAAATTAGTGGTTTGCGCACCCGCATGATTGCATCACATGTTAGGAAAATAGATTTAAAATTAATTCAAGCTGCCTGCAAAACATTTTTCAAAATAAAAGAAAAAGGTACCGAAAGGGCATTAGAGAAATCTAGTGTAACCAAGTCCCCGTACCCATAGTCTCTGGTTTGTAGGAGTAAAGTAAATCTCCCGTTATTTTACTTGGGTTTCTAATCGACCCACCAAAAATAGATTAGTGGCGACTCCTAATTGAAAATCATTTGCATGTTAAGAAATTTAAATTTAAGTCGCGAATTGGTATGGGCTTGGGAGAGCCCGAGTTAAGTCTAGGCTTAACAATCCATTAGCCAAACCCTAGGTGGTTCACACCCCGAAAAATTGGTCGCGACAATAACACACTCAAACTATTCAATACAAGCATAAACTCAGCTATTCTATTTTCTTCCCTTCTCGATCACGGAGGGATAACTCGCTCACACAGAGCTACTGAGGCTGCAGTGCCTCTCACTTCAAATTCACCGTTGCACCTGGTGACTTCCTGTTCCGAAGCTCTCACTGCTGGAGGCTTTCCCTGAAGCTCACATACGTGTGGCTTCCTTGCTGGCCTGAGGTTCTCCGCCTTCGTGTAGCGTGAGGCCCTCTCCCTGGCTTGTTGACCTGAGGCTGCGGTGCCTCCATGTGAGGCCTTTCGGCCTTCTCCTTCACCTTGAGGCCTTTTGGCCTATTGACCTGGGGCTGCGGTGCCTTTATGTGAGGCCTTCCGGCCTGAGCTCAAATGCTTCACGTACTGCCATATTTATAATCAACTTCCACCGCCTGACTCCACCGCCTTTGACTTCAAACATGCAAGACAACTCATTTTCTTCTTCTTAAAGTATTCTTGCTGCCCACGTACAAGTTTCTTCATCAGCCACTATCGTTGACTTTCTTCAAGTTTCTCTTCTTCTCTCTAGAATTCTCACGTCCAGACTTCAACAAGTTGAACTTTGCTTCCTGCTCCTTGAAGGCTCCAGTAACCACTATAATATTATTATAATGTGTGTCCCTTCATTCCTTCAGCTTGTGGCTTCTTCAAGGATTTTCTTCTTCGGCGGTTTACGTGTTGCGCTTCAGCACACTTCTCTTTGGCAGTTTATTATAATATTAGGTGTTGTGCTCCAACAGTCTGGAGAGTTTTCACAAAGAGTGGTGAGGCAGGTGGCGTAGAAGTTGCCTATGATGGGGAGTGATGGAGACCCCGGAGGGAGTTTATTCTTGTTGTTATTGAAGTTATTCACCGACTGGAGGAGGAGGAGAGGAAGGGAAAGAGCAGCCCACGTGAAAAGTATGTGCAGGGATATTACTTAAAAATGTTGAGCTAGTTTGGCGTGGTTTAGTCGTGTTAAAGACAAAATGGATGCTGAAGAATCAACCCGTGAAGAGCCATTGTCGGAATGGTCATGTGCAGGGATATTACTTAAAAATGTTGAGCTAGTTTGGCGTGGTTTAGTCGTGTTAAAAGACAAAATGGATGCTGAAGAATCAACCCGTGAAATTTATACAAAGACTTTTCTGATCTGTCTGTAATGATGATTTTTCTCTGATTGTCCACAAAGACAAGTGGTGGAGGTATTTCTGGGGAGAGGTATTCCATTATAATCACGTCTTGCGTCATAGTATCACTGATTGATAACTTGTTGATGTAGGAAAGAATATTGATTCTTAATTAGAACGTACAGCTTCATCCTAATGATTGACATCCTTTATTTCTCCAATCATAAAGGAAACCTAAAAACATCAACCATCTCCAATTTTATAAAGAAAATTCCAACAAAGCACGTTGCTTTGCCATGAGATTCAGGATAACAAGAAACTGTCAAACAATGAACAGAAAATATTTGTTTGCCATAGTCAACATTTTTCTCATCTCATCTTAGTTTATTGGTTAGTAGATATCTCCTAATGAAGGAATTTTTTTTCAACACACAGCAATTTAAACTCATGCTATTCAAACTCGATTCACATCGACTATAGGCTCAAGTTTGGGCTCATATACCTTGCATTACTAAAAACGAGAGTGTACATGCATCAAATCCGTAAAACTAGATTTTATAACACGGTTCTCTTCCATTTTCTCAAATGAATTTTCTTCATGCATTACCTTAGGAAAAGTTTTGCGTTCAACACAGCAGAAAAAGGCCAACGACGTGAATCCTCATTAAATTTCTTTCTTCTTGCCAAGTAATCTAATGAAGATTAATCTAGTGAATAATCTAGTGAGTAACACAGTTAGTAAAGAGTCAGCATCTCCCACGTGTTGTCTTATCCACAAATTGACAATCTATGCCTACTATGGTCATAAAAATAAACTCCACATGGCATTTAATGAGAAAAATACTAAAAAATTCATAAACCCATTACATTGATACGAATTCAATCATAAATCTTTCAATTAAATTAATTCAATCTTAAACATTTTAACATTGATACCAATTTAGTCCATCAGGCCAATTTTGGTTGGCCAACGCTGACATGGACGTCAGTCGATGGCCAGACGCTGACATGGCAAAATTTTAAATTATTTTATTTTTGAATTTTTTTTTAATTTTATGTTCTTTTTCTTTTTTTCTTTTCTTTTTCCTTTTCTTTTCTCTCTTTTTCCTCCTTGGGAGAAGCTACCTCGCCTACGGCTTTGGGCAAGGCTGGGCGAGGGTCGCAAGCCTCATTGGAGGCTCGCCGGCCACTGCGAGGAAAGTCCAAGGAGGAAGAAGAGAGAAAAGAAAAGGAAAAAAAATCAAAAATATCAAAAAAATATCAAAAAATTGCCAAGTTAGTGTCCGGCCATCGGCCGACATCCACATTAGCACCAACCGGCTAAAATTGATCGGATGGACTAAATTAGTATCAAAATGAAAAGGTTTTGAACTAAATTGGTCCAACTAAAATATTTAAGACCGAATTGATATCAATGCAATAGGTTTAGGAAAATACAATATTGCTAAACAACTTATATATCCACTCTTGCTTGAACAATTGACTAATCACACTAGATCATGGTGATTTCCCATTTGTTCTAACTGGGTAATTATCGGGACAAAGGCTCTTGAAGGTGATCGCGAGAAAGTTATCTTTGTCGGAGCTCAAAAACGACTTCTTTGGATTTGGTGACAACTTTTCTCCAACAAGATTGGCCGCCCGCTAGCTATGCAAGTCAAGTGATATCAGTCTTCTTCGGCCAAAAAGAAAAGTGAGCTTTTTTCTAGTAATTAGCGGCCTAGGCATTTGTTACATGATTTGAAGACTGAATAATTATGATTCAAATCAAATGTTACATAGTGAATGCGAGACCTTATAATAATGCTCTCATTGTGAAAAAAAGGCCAAAAAAAGGGCCTGGCTAACTAGTCATTACTAATTTGGGGGAAAAAACACTAGTCCTTACTAGTAGTTTGCAATCCTTTAATTCCACAAATCACCATTCACAAATGGTAATTCAACATTTGGAGTTTCGACCTTAAAAGACATAAAATATCATAAATGTTTTTTTATCAAGATAATATCATGAATTACCTTACCGTTTTTTATGCTAAAATTATCTACAGCTTATCCTCTTTCAAGTTTGAGAGATAGATATTCTTTAAATATATTTACTTCTTGTGAAAAAAATACGCAGTATTAGTGAATCTTAGTTTAAAACTGCCTATGTTTTGGAAGATTATTTCAATTAATTACGAGTATGAAAGCTATGTTACTATCCCAATGACTATGACACGCTACAGCTTGTCTTAATATAGAGATATTGAGGAGCATAACCCTCTTACTGGGGAACATCACAACCGAAAATTTTTCTAAATAAGTGCACTTAAAGTCCTAAAACTTATTGTGAAAGTATAATTAAGTCTTTAAACTTCCAAAAAGTGTTATCAAGCCCTTAAACTTGTCAAATTAATACACTTGAAACCTACTATTAACGTCGTCAATTTGTCTAATGGAAAATGCCAACATTGAATTTTTAAATCAATTTCTCTCTCATTCGTGACATTTTTTATTATTTTCTTCACCAAATCTTATTTAAATTAGATTAAAAAACTAAAAAAAATCTTAAATTTTAATTTTAAAAGATAAAACTCGGGAAAAAAAATGGAAGGGCCTCACCAATGGGGCACTACCATTGCCACTCATCTTGGAGGGGCCAACGAAGGTCGTCGACGAGGACCGGCATTGCCCAAATCCAAGCGAGTCTTGTTGGCCCCAAGCAAGGGCCAGGGAGACGTCGTTCAAATCTGTACTAGCCTTGCTATATATCGATTGATTATTACTTAGTAAAGAGTCAGCATCTCCCAAATATCTTTTTATCCATTATTTGACTATTTATGCCCCCTTTCCTCATGAAGATAAATTCCATCTGGCATTTTATCGTTGCATGAAGTATAATAGTGATGCTAACGAATTTTACATCTAATCATGTTAGAGCAATCCACTAATCACATTGAATTAGGGCAATTTCCCATTATATCACCGTCAGGTATATATGGGGACATGAGGCTCTTGAAGGTTACATTAAGAAAGTCATCTTTGCTGGAACTCTAAAACTTCTCTAGAATTCGTAACTACTTTTTCCTCGACAGGATTTTCCGCCATTAGCTTGTGCAAGTCAAGTAATACCAATCTTGTTTGGCCAAATGAAAGAGTAGTATTTGTCTGAAAATCAAGGGTATGGACCTTTGCTACCATACTTGAAGAGACTTCCTACCTTCTAATATGTGGTTGGGGTTGCGATGATGGGCTCTACACCTATACTGAGTAATTATAACTCAAGCCAAACATTTTACAATGGGTGTGAAATTTCTTATAGTAATTCCCAGAGGAATAGTTGACCATCGTATTGTGTAAAAATAAATAAATAAAGGCCTAACTGACCAGTCACTACTAACCAAAATTTTCGACCCTTCAATTCGACAAATCACATTCACTAATGTTAATTCATAATTTGGACTTCGCATCTTAAAAGGCAAGAAGTCTCATTAAAATTAAATGACCATTTTTTATGCTAAAATCTGCAAATTCATCCTCTTTTTTGTTTGAGAGATTGTTTTTCTTTTACTAGATTTACTTCTTGTAAAAAAAAAAAAAAAAAAAAAAACTTGTACGCAGTGTCGGTAAATTTGTTTTTAATTTGAAAAGTGCCTATGTTTTAGGGAATTATTTCAATTAATTACGAGTATGCTTGAAATGAATAAAAGCTATATTACTATTCTCGAATGACAGAACTTTCCAATGACACACTACAGCTCATTTCAACGAGGAGCATCACCCTCTTATTCGAAAATAATGCAACCAAAAAAAAATGTTTAGTGTTGAACTACTCCATGCAAGTAAAAAACTTTTATCTGTCAAAGTAATTTGCACATGGGATACAAATTCAATATGTTAATGCGCAAGTGACTCGCTCAACTAATGATCTCTCTCCAATTGTCCTAATGCACAAATTTATATGGTACGCTAGAACATTGTACCGCATAACTTTAAGAGGCTTGATTATAATTAAGTATAAAAGGTTGTGAGAGATATGCTGGTTTCCGTCTAACAACGATTTCATCGTGCATCGGTTTCATGCGATCCCTTTATCGGCAATAGAGAGGCACTTTATTGGACACGACTAGGCCAGCCCCTTCTTCCATACTTACATCTCCCTCCGTCATTCCCTCCGGCAATTCCCAATCGAAGGAATGCAAGACATTGACGAGCGCTAGCTCGATCATCGCCATTGCCATCAACATCCCGAGGCATCCTCTATGCCCCGCCCCGAATGGCAATAGCTCGAAATGATTCCCTCTGTAATCAATCGTACTGTCCTCGAACCTCTCAGGCACAAACTCCTTCGGGCACTCCCACAGGCTTGGTTCCAGCCCGATGCCCCATGCATTCACCTGGATACGGCTCATTAGGTCGTCATCATAGGCAAATAGCTTGAAGGGGCCCATTGTTTCCCTCGGAATGAGTAGTACACCTAGAGGGTGTGGTCTCATTATCCACACTTCTTGTTTCCAACGCAACTTCAGATCTCCTCTCGAGCTTTTCGCATCGCTCTTAGGTTCCTGGCAAGCTCGGCCATTGTCTGGTCCATGACAGGTGCAGCGGGGTCCAGCTAGAAATATGTCTTGAGAGTGACCATAAAGTGATGACTCGCAAAAGAAACACGAACATCAATTTTTGTCCGAAAAAGAGGACAGAGTATTCATTTAAGAGGTTCTGGAATTATATCTTGCAATATAAAGAACCTTCAAGTTTGCTTCTCATTTGTGTGTATGATCTACATGAGGGAATAAGTAGAGATTGTATAATGTACCATCAAGATGGCCTTGATGTTATCTTCCTCGAGCTGGACCCCCGCGAGCTCGGTCTGATCCCTTTCCATCTTCAGCAGCAAATCGACAATGTCCTCCTCTTCCTCGTTGCTCTTATTCGTGTTCCGATGCTTTTCGATCACCTTCTGATAGAAAGCGTCAAAATTGTGAAAGCTCTTCTCCAGCCTCGAATGGAGCCCCGTGAACCTGTCCACAATCCAGCCGAATCGAGGGAAAAAATCAGATGCCGAGAAGCTTCCCAACATCGAAACTGCCTCGCGAATCATGTCCATGAACCTTCCATCGTTGAACTCCATCCGCGGAAACGCCTTTCCAAATGCGACCCTGCATGTAAGGTGTCCAAACAAGTCAGAGTTTCTTGCGAGCGATTCATGCCTGACAAGCTTTGGTTTGGATCATTGACTTGAATCAAGTTTGGACTCGATAATAGCTAAATAATTCTGTAGCTCGTAAGATTGATCAAATCAAATCGACTATAGTCAAGTTGGAACATAGAAATTATGGTCAAGTTGAGCTCGAGTTTAAAGAATGAGGCTCAATATACTGTTAAACCTCGAAAAATTCAAGTAATTACTAAAGGTGGCAAAATTGGTTGAAGACCCTCTTTTTTAACTCATATTTAGCGAAAGACCAAACCAAAAACCCATATTTATTGGGTCGAATTATATGTGGGATAGTTAAAATTTAAAAACCGGTTATTAGGGATTCAAAGTAGCAAAGGCCAACTAGATATGGGTTTATGGGTTTATGGGTTTACGACATACCAATTTTCAACCTATATTTCGCACTAAGGTTGTTGGTCAGCGTCGAAGAGAGTCGCCCACGCCCTCCGCCATGGCCATTTCTCCAACTTCCTTGTGATGACTGATGAGAGACATATGTAGAAATTGTCGACACATGTTTTATTTCTTTCCACATTAAAATTCATCAATTTGTTTTGCATTCATTAATTGGGTTTTATATGGTCTCGTGATCTTTATTTAGGCTCCGACTATTTTGCAAAAAATGTGAAATTTCTAGAAAGTATATTTCAGGAAGTTATTTTTTGGAAAAATGACAATATTTTCCAATATTCAACTAAAACCTGAAAATAGCAAGAAAATATTTTCATCATTTAGTATGAAAAATACGATTTGATTTTCCTTGGGAAAATTACCAAAATATTGAAATTTTTAATTATTTTTATTTTATTTTTCCTCCTTCCTCAACTAGCCACGGTGACGGCCGATGACCGACCACAAGCGAGGAACGAGCTCACCCAAGACCGATGAGGCTCAAGCTCGCCAAATTCTGACTAGCTAAGCCTCACTAGCCTTGGATGAGGCCGAAAAGGTGGAGGCCGGAGTTCATCGAATTCCGATGAGCTCACGCTTCACTAGCCTTGAGCAAGCTCATCCCTTGCTTGTGGTTGGTTGCCGATTGTCATTGCAGTTGGTGACCAGCCAAAGAAAAAGGAAAAAAAAAGTAATTAAAAATTCAATTTTTCATAAAATAAAATAAAAAATAATTAAAATGAGTGCATGAAAAAAAAAAAAAAAAAGATGCTCGATCTAGGTGAAAGAAAGAGAAGAAAAAATCATTTCCTCTTTTCAAACAGAGGAAATCATTTTCCCCATTTTGAAGGTGTTATTTTCATTGATAGAAAATGTTATCCTTCACTAGCTTACTTTTTGAGAACCAAATATCGAAAAATCTAGAAAGCTTTTTTCCTAAGAATTGTTTTCCATGAAACTAATAGAGCTTAACACACTGAAAAATGATTAACTCAATACATAAATTTTCCCTTAGCACTGATTTATTAATCCATGTTTAACAAATTTTCCCTTAGTTTTAATTGTTTTTTCAAGCTCAACTTGAATATTTAATATTTTCACTTGAAACTCGAACCAACCCGGAATAATTTGAGAACAAACCAAAATCCATAAAGGCCTTCCGCCTTCTTCCTTCGGCTGGGGCCGTGTTCACCTTGACTAGTTTCACTGCTGTTCGTCTAAGGTGGTGACTCCTCCTTGGTGTTTTGTGACTGTTTTATTTCTTTGTTGTCTATCCTTTGTTTTGGTTGTTTTGTCGAGGTTGGGTTCCTTTTGGCCATGCGTGGCCTCCTCTTTCCTCGTTTGCATGTTGTTTAGGCTGTTATTCGCTTTGGCCGCTCTTGCGGAGTTCTTTTGCATCCGGCTCCCTTCCACTCATTTAGACTTATTGTCTTCATGAGTGCAAGTTTTGTGGCGCCGGTTCTTGTATAATTGTTTGGCTCAAAGCTCAATATATTATTACTTCTGACCAAAAAAAAAAAAAACCAAAATCCATAAATTAGTGATTTTCATCTATTTATTGATATTTGTAAAGTTATAAACATAAATGACATATGAAAAATGTAAATATCTTATTAAGCTGCAAATCACTCGAATAAGTATTTTGAAGCTTGAGTTTAACTTGATTTAGTACTCATGCTATCCAAACTTAGTTCGAATTTTAAAAAATTGAGTTGAGTTCAAGTTATCTAGGAATTAACTCGTGAGTAGTTAATGATTCACGTATAAAATACTGTCGAGACCAATTTTTTTGGGTGTGAACCACCTAAGGTTTGGCTAATGGATTGTTAAGCCTAGACTTAACTCGGGCTCTCCCAAGCCCATACCAATTCGCGACTTAGGTTCAAGTTCTTAACATGCAATTGATTTTTCAATTAGGAGTCGCCACTAATCTATTTTTGGTGGGTCGATTAGAAACCCAAGTAAAGTAACGGGAGTTTTACTTTACTCCTACGAACAAGAGATCATGGGTACGGGGACTTGGTTACACTAGATTTCTCTAATGCCCTTTCGGTACCTTTTTCTTTTATTTTGAAAAATGTTTTGCAGGCAGCTTGAATTAATTTTAAATCTATTTTCCTAACATGTGATGCAATCATGCGGGTGCGCAAACCACCAATTTAACACCCAAGAAAAGCAATGAATAAATTGCAAGACTTACCTCATAGCAACGAAAGCATCTGCAATGTTAAATTAAAATCCACATCAACAACCCTAAATATGGTTTCTAATTAACACGCAATTTCTCTTTTTTTTGTTTTCACTTATTTAATGAAAATTATGCAATATGCAATATGCAATGCAATATTAACTAAATGACCTAATTTTAATGACATGTAATTTCTAATTGGATGGATCTAGCAACAACTACCACATGACATGCATTTCATGAATCTAACTCTATATGACATGCATATGATATTTTTTTCTTTTTTTCTTAAAAAGAATGCAATTCATCCTATAAAATAAAACTAATTTATTCTAAGACATTTTTTTGGTTTTTTTTTATGAAATTCGGAATTAAAACAAAATGTGAAAATTATCTAGCTAGATTAAGATCCTATTCAATTTATATTAGGAATTAGGTTAAACTAAATCCTAATTTAAACTAAAATATTGTCTTAACCCAAATAATCCTAGAATGCAATCTATCTAAAAAATCTATCTGAACTTAAAATTAGTTAGAAAGTAAAATTCAACATGCAATCTTACCCTAATATGCAATAACATGCAAAAGATACCCTAATTCTATATGCATGATGATTTTTTATTTTTTACTTTTTTCCCTTCTTTTTTTTAATTTTTTCGAAATTAATAATTGCCAAGTAATTGAACATGCAATTTAAACTAGTGAAACAGAAATCTAGCATCCTAAATTTGTGTTTTTGGTATTTTTTATATAAGAAATTCGAAATAAACTAATTTCCTAATCTAGACATGCAAAATAACCTAAAACAAGTAATATCCTATCATGCATCTAATCTAACTCAAATATTTTTTATTCATGGGAACAAACAAATAAAGGCATCAAGAACAGTGCAGCAACAAATCAAGCAAGATATCATCCATGTCCATTTAATTTGGGGAAATAAATTGACGAATCGTATCTCGCGCATGAGATCGGATTGGCCAATTTTTAAATAAAATCACGAGTCGTATCTCGAGCGTGAGATCGGATTGGTGATTTTTCCGTACGATTGCGGGTCGTATTTCGATCATGAAATTGGACCGTCAACCATATGTACGTTGCGAAATTAGGAAGATTTCCCAATTTTAAAGGCTACTCGAGATTTTGTGGATATGATGGCATCATTCAAATATTCATACGATATAATCCCATAAATTAGGCAATAAGGATATATGAAAATCGAATTAAACGAGATTCTTACCTAATATTTGGTGTCACGTGGACCACGTTGCCGAGTTCAGTCAAACAACGGACGGCGGGATGACTCACGGGCAGCAGCTCAAGATGACGTGCTGCTCAAGGATGGTGTCTCGCTCAGTAAGCAATAGCAAGTTTCGAGTGGTGGCTGATGCTTCGCTGATTCGGCTTGGCAAAGTCAACGAGGATGACCAGCACAGCAGGGGGGGCAGCCACAAGAAGACTAGAACAGCATCGGGGAGAGTTGCTGCAAAATAGAAACCCAATAAGATTGCCGACTGGATGAGGCAGCGATCTCTTCGCAGAGGGCTAGCATCAGGCAGCGTTCGTCAATGGAGGATCAGCGGCAGTGGGCCAGAGAGCAATGGCGCCAGTGCACGGCAACAACGAGGGGAAAACAATGACGGCAACGTCCGGGAAATAGTCGAAACAGCAACTACGAGGAGCGGAGCTGCAGTGACGTCATCGACGAAGGGGCTGCGGTGGCGTCTTCAAGCGGTCGAGCAATAACTCCAACATGATGGCAGCTCGTTGACAATGTATCGCGGACGATGAAAGCACCGCGGTAGAAGCGTCGGCGTGAGTTTTGGCCTAGAATTGACCAAGAAGACCCATGCTCTTTCCTCTCTCACGTGTGTGTCTCTCTCTCGTATGTCTCTTTGAAATTCGGAATCCCCCCTCTCTCTCAGTTTACTGCTCTATTTATAATATGGCAGCTCCAAGTCGATTGAATACGTGCTGAATATTCCCTTTTTGATTTTATTTCTTCAAATTGAATATCAGCTTGCAAGTTTTGTCGATTTCTCCCCTTTCTTGCCGTGAATAGATCCATGGGTATATCCAACAATATTTCTTTCTTTGTCCTTGAGTTGATGCAGAGAATTCGTTTCCCTTTTGCTCAAGCTTACGGATGCGTGCGATTTCTTTGATGGTGCACTCTTTCTTGTTTTAAAACAAGAAATAATGTAGCATAAATACCAATATATTGATTCTTTCAACTTTCTCACCCGTATCCCTTTTCTTTCCTATTCTCTACCAGCTTTCGTTTCCTCAAAGACGTCTCCACCGCATCCTTCCTTTCCTTAATTACTGAAAGTCGCGTGCCCACACAAAATTGAAAGAATTTTTGCATGGGTCAATGGGTCAAAACTTTCGCTTAACAGAATTAAAATTCTGGCATTAAAAGGGTGCGGTCATCATAACCTTTCAATGAGTTTGACCCCGTTTGCCGTCCAGTGGATTGGAGATGTTTCGAAGCCGCAGCCAGTTGTGAGATTGTGTTCCCATCGTCATCGTACAAGGTCATCTGCATCTCCATCTTCGACACTTCTTGAGCGCATCGGACTGATCGTTCTCCACTTGGTCCTACGCCTGATGGCCACGTAGTGGAATGGTGCCCAGCCACCTTTGTTCTCGATCATGCAAAGATCATGGCCTACTATAAAAAGAAATGCTCCTAAAACTATATGTTATGCAATTTTTTTATAGGTTAAAAATTAATCCCTGATTTTTATGTAATAAGTAAATGACTGGGTCGCCAAAATTTAGGTGTCAACAGCTGCCCCTCTTTGAAGGTGAGCTTGTAGAGGTTGCCTTCAAAGATAAATTGAGACCTAAATTTTGATCATGTACATGCAATGAATGATTTTTTTTTTTAAAATGGATTCCGTTTTTTTAATGCAATTTATATGATGCATAGAAATGCTATTGCAAATGATAAATGAACTTTACCTAAAATAACTTACCTTCAAGGAGGATGGAGTAGTTCAAGGTAGTTGGTGTTACATGTCTAGGACCCGTACCATTCTACGGTCGCCTAGAATAGTAACATGACTTTATGAAGAGACTGCTTTCCTAGGACCCATACCATTCTACGGTCGCCTAGTATGGCAGTGCTTGGTTGTGTCTAGGACCCGTACCATTCTACGGTCGCCTGAATAAGGAATAGGTGTTGTCGATGACCCGTACCATTCTACGGTCGCCTTGACGGAAAATTGATTTTTCAGGACCCGTACCATTCTACGGTCGCCTAAACAGGGGTTTTGCTTGGCTAGGACCCGAACCATTCTTCGGTCGCCCAGCGTTGCAATCTGGAGAAAAATCTTTGGGGACAACTCAATCGAGTGTCAGTGTATTCAAAAGGGGAATACCTATGCAACGACAAGTATTTAAGGTATGAATAGAGATATACTTACCTGGTGACATCTGTTCCTTGGGGACATGTCTCCGCAAAACATGATCGTAGGAGAGGCAACATGCATTTGTAATCACAGACATACATTAATTCAAGTAAGGTTCATGCATAATGATTTCTATCAACCATGCATTATCCTAATTCCAATAGGAATGATTTCGAAAGATGATTCTAATCTGAACGCATGAGCGTCATGGATGTGTCAAATGAGGGATCCTTGATCGAAAGGACTTTTCACTCATCCTCTTTAAAAGGGACTGTTTTATCCTGACCTTTGATGCAGGATCTTGACAATCATTCTATCTCACCATCATCATGCCAGACAAGGTTTTGAGCAATCTCGCAAGTGGTACGCCTTTACCAATCTGAGGGGTCTTTAACAGGGACCGTACTGTCGGCTTGGACAATGGCTTAACAAAGGGGACTCTTTGAGTCGAGGCTATTTTGAAAAATGACATTTCGTAACTGTCTTGGGATTTTCAAGTCAAGAAACATATGAGATAAGGCAGTAATTGTCTTATTCGCACTTCTTCAAGCGATGCTTTCAAGCATGTGAACTTTTACGTTAGTTCAAGTGCCCTAATCTGAAGAGACTTTACAAGGGACGTAACGCAGGCTTGGTTCATGGGTTGAGAAATGAAATGATCATTAGGCTCAAAAAGTGTTTAGGGGGTCAAAGTTGGTGATCATCTTGACATTTCCACCATTTTCCTTCTTCACAATCGAAGATTTTTTCATTAAATCTCCATTGATTGCAACAACATTTGAATTTTTCAGTACCACCTTGTTGGGGATACAACTCATTATATCAAGAGTTTGATTTTTTTTTTCTGGGCATTGGCCTTGCTTTTACCAGGCACACTGCTTTTTCATGCCTCCTTTTTGCACTTATTTTCTTTGGACAAAGTCTCCATTTTGTCGACATTCTAATTCATGTCACTTGAATGTTTTTGTCCTGCCCCAGTGTGGGGGATGATCACCAACTGGGTTTAATATGAAATGAATTCATAAGCTCAAGTGGGCTATGCAATGGATAAAAGTGTATAGGATAGAGAAATGACTGCTCTTCATCATCCTAAGGCACTTTAAACTGTCGTACGAGTTACAATGCGAAAGCAGTACTCGAAGATTGATGCAAGTGTGAGTAAGAAAATTCCTATCATTCATCTCAAATTTTGTCCCGATATGGGATGATCCTTGACAGGGATGATTTAAAAACCCTTCATGTGTATGGGCTCAAAGGGCTAAACAATGAGTATACCTGTAGTGTTTCGGGTAGAGGAAAGAATTGCCTCTTGTCACCTTGGTTAGTGTACCCTTTGCGAGATCACCCTTTTCCTTGCGAGCACGGAACTCTTCAACACAACTCACCGAGGATTATTGTATGGGATAGTGTATGGAACAAGGCCTGCCTTTCATCATTCCAAGGTATCTCATTTGACACATTCAATTTATCTCACACAATTCATTAAGGAAGAAGAATGCAAGATTCATAACAAATTTGAATGATTCAACTCATTGAGGCATTTTATTAGTCACAGAAATACTTGCAATTCATGACATGGCAAATTCTATCATGGATAATATTTCTTGACAGCATCAGCATTGACTGGAGTAGAAAACTCACGACCATCCATTTTTGCCAAGATCAGGGCACCTCTAGGAAGTACCTTCTTCACCACATACGGGCCGCCGTAATTTGGGGCGAACTTGCCCCTAGGATCTGGAAAAATCGGCAACAGCTTTCTTAGAACAAGATCATTTATCTCGAAATGTCTCGGTCGTATCTTTCGATTGAAGGATCTAGCCACTCTCTGCTGATAAGTTTGGCCATGGCAAAGAGCCTTCAGTCTTTTCTCATTTATCAAGTTTAACTGCTCAAGTCTTTGCTGCACCCATTCAGTCTCAGATAACTCCACTTGGGATAAAACTCTCAGAGAAGGAATCTCCACCTCCACGGGCAGAACCGCTTCCACGCCGTACACCGAGCAAAAGGGGTTGCCCCAAGTAGAAGTGCGGATGGATGTCCGATATGCCATTAGCGCAAAAGGTAACTGTCATGCCAATCTCGATAATTCTCGGCTGTCTTAGCCAAGATCTTCTTAATGTTCTTATTGGCCGCTTCAACAGCCCCATTCATTTGAGGGCGGTAAGGGGACGAATTCAAATGCTTGATCCTGAACTCACTAAACAACTCATCAACAAGTTTATTGTTCAAGTTCGTCCCGTTGTCGGTGACGATTGTTTCAGGAACGCCATAGCGAGCAATTATGTCACGTTTGATGAACTTCACAACATTGCGGGCGGTGACGCTTGCAAAGGATGTAGCTTCGATCCATTTTGAGAAGTAGTCTATCGCCACCAAGATGAATCGATGCCCATTTGAGGCTTTGGGATTTATCGGGCCAATCACATCAATGCCCCACATTGAGAAGGGCCATGGCTCGGAAAACTGGTGCAACTCACTTGGAGGAACATTTATCTTATCACCATGAATCTGGCAGCGGTGACAACCGTACGTGCTTGATGCGTCACTTTCTAGTGTGAGCCAATAGTAGCCTAATCTCATAATCTTCTTAGCCATCATGTGCCCATTCATATGAGGGCCACATATTCCTTCGTGCACCTCTTGCATGATTTGAGTGGCTTCGGTTGCATCCACACACCGCAATAAGACGAATCATAAGATCTCTTGTACAAATTCTGGCCCCGACGAAGAATTTTGAAGCCATCTTCGTGATGTACTTCCTATCGTGGGAGTGCTTCCTTCGGAAATTCCTGCCTTTTAATGTAGTTCATGATATCGTAATACCACGGTTTTCCATCGGGTTCTTCAGTTATGATCATACAGTAAGCCGGTTTTGGCAAAACCTCTATTTTCAATGGCTCGACTTCTAACCCGTCGGTGACTTGCAACATAGATGACAAAGTCGCGAGTGCATCAGCAAATTGATTGTGAGACCTTGGCAAGTATTCAAACGAAATTTCTTCGAATTCCTTCACGAGACCTTCTAAATACTCGTGGTACGGGAGCAACTTAGCATCCTTGGTCTTCCACTCACCTACAGTCTGCAATATGATTAGTGTTGAATCTCCGAATACCATTAACTTGGCCACACCCATCTCGATTGCGGCTTGAAGTCCGAGGATGCAAGCCTCATACTCGGCCACATTATTAGTACATGGGAATATCAATTTTGCAGCTACCGGATAGTGCTGTCCACACGGGGATATCGAAGCGCTTGATGCACGGGAACCGCACAAGTTTACAGCTCCATCAAAGAACATCTTCCATGAGTCTTTATTTACACTCAAGACACGGTCATCTAGGAAACCGTCATCGTCATTAAAGATTCCTGAATTTTCGGCCAATAGATCGCGATCGCTCGACCCTTAACCGACTTTTGTGACATGAATTGCACATCAAATTCGGAAATCAAAATTTGCCATTTGGCTAACTTTCCCACGTAGCTGGCCGATCAAGTAAATACTTGATGGGGTCATTCTCAGTCACAAGGAACGTCTGGTAATGTAGCGTGTATTGTCGCAATCTATGCAATACCCACACCAATGCGGCACAAGTCTTTTCAACATCAGAATACTTCAACTCTGATATAGTGAACTTTTTACTCAGATAGTAAATGGCTCGTTCTTTTTTATCAACAGGACTTTCTTGAGCCAACATTGCGCCCAATGATTCACTATGAATGGTGAGGTAAAGAATCAAGGGATGCCCCGGTGATGGCGGGACAAGAACTGGTGGATTCATCAGGTACTGCTTCAACTTATCGAACGCTTCTCGGCACTCATCATCCCAGTTGATTCGTGCATTCTTCTTTAGGAGCTTGAAGAATGGCTTGGCAGTTTCAGAGAGCTGGGAAATGAACCGAGCTATGTAATTCAGTCTTCCCAAAAGGCTCCGAACTTCTTTCACCGTTGCTGGAGGTTGCAACTCGCATATGGCCTTAGCCTTGGATGGGTCGATCTCAATCCCCCTTCGCTTACAATAAATCCGAGTAATTTACCGGATGTTGCCCCGAACACGCATTTAGTGGGATTTAGCCGAAGCTTGAATTCTGAGTCGATCGAACAACTTCTTCAAGGTTTCGATGTGGCTTCTTCCGGTCGGGTCTTTGCAATCATATCATCAACATAGACTTCAATCTCCTTGTGCATCATGTCATGAAATAATGCAACCATGGCTCGCTGGTAGGTTGCCCCGCATTCTTGAGTCCGAAAGGCATGACCTTGTAATGAAAGGTTCCCCACGGGGTGATGAACGCAGTTTTCTCCTTGTCTTCCTCCTTCATCCTTATTTGATTGTACCCGGAAAAACCATCCATAAATGAGAATAGCTCAAAACCAGCGGTACTATCCACAAGGACATCTATGTGTGGTAATGGGAAATCATCCTTTGGACTAGCCTTGTTTAGATCCCGATAGTCAACACAAACTCGAACTCGACCGTCCTTCTTCATCACCGGCACAATATTAGCCACCCATTCGGGTACTTGTGAGACTTCAATGAATCCCACTTTCAAGAGCTTCATCACCTCTTCCTCTATCTTCTTTGAGAGCTCGGGTTTAGTTCTTCGCAGCCTCTGCTTCTTAGGTGGCATGTCTGGATTAGTAGGCAAGCAATGCTCGACGATTGATGGGTCTAAACCAGGCATGTCAGCATAGGTCCATGCAAAGATATCCTGATATTCCTTTAGTAGCCAAATTAGGCACTCGGCCTCGTCTTTGGGGAGATTTGCCCCAATTTTAACTTCTTTGACTTCTTCAGTGTCACCTAAATTAATAGTGACAGTCTGCTCGGATATGAGAGCCTTGGCTTTTTCATGTTGTTCCCAGCTTCGTTGCACCTCAATGGAATCTTCACTCAAGTCCTCGAGGTCGTCAATGTCAGCATTTGTTGCATTGGGTTGGACCATTTCCATACATTTGTATGCCGTAAGATTGCTCCTGAAACATGAAGTAAATAAATTAGAAAGACAAACAGAGTAATCTATATTTTTTGTTTTTGTTTCTACATTTTTTTTAAAATTTTGGTAAAAACATTTTTTGGAATATTTTGACACGAGAAAGCATGATGAAGCCCAGGCCTCAGAATTCTCCTTGGATTTTTCTTCTTTTTTATCGTCTGGATATCATCACCGGGCTGGTTTGGTGTACCTCATCATGCCCTCAAAATAAAACTTGTAATTTTATTGATATTCATCAATCAATTACATTTATTGAATGGAAATGCGATTTTCAAGCCCTAAAAAGAAAGCGAAAAAGAAGAAATCAAAAACAAGCCCTAGAAAGCGATGAAAATTCCCACGCAGGGGAATGTGAGAAAGCAGTAAATGAGTTACTCTTGTGGGCCAGAGCCCATCTCCTCCGGAGGTCCTTCGTCAATGGTCCTTATGAAGACGTCATCGAAGAGACTAGAGATTCCTTCCAATGCATCTTCGGGGTTTTCCGTCTTCGGGAGTGTCGGATCATCCATGCCACCCCATCCATCTGGGATAATGTCGCGGGGATCAATGTAGAAACTGGGAGGAGCTGAATACTTCACCAGATAGTCGAATTTTCCGCTTGGCTGCCCCAGGGTGTCTGCTTCATCCTGCATCATTATTGGAGGACCAGGGAATGTCTCGCGAATGTTCGGGGGTAATAGGTTTTGCCTTCCTCGCCCTTGGTTAGGTAGCGGGTTCCATCTTTCTTGTCTTCGTCCTCCAAAACTTTCCCCACCTCTTCCATGGTACCCTAATCCAACAGCACGGGACCTCTGAGGGGCTTCAATGGGGTTTCGGATGCCTTGACCATTTCTTCCAAGACCACTACCAGGAATAAAACCATTCCCTACCATCACTCTTCCTACCATGAGAGCAGCATTTGAAACTTCAGGAGTAGGCGGCGATGAGTCTTGAGAAGCATGAATGGTGGACACCAACTCAAATGAGTGGTAGCTTGATTCAAACTCAAAATCTGGCTCCACATAGGGGATAGCTGTCTCATGATAAATTCGGTGATCTTCTTCGCCATAGACAGTAACCAACTTTCTTTCGATCACGAACTTCACAGCTTGATGTAAGCTTGAAGGTACCGCTCCAGCAGTATGTATCCAGGGACGACCTAGCAAGAAATTAAAAGCTGTAGGGATGTCCAAAGCACTTGAAAGGGAATGTTGAAGGCAACCGGCCCTATTTGTACATCGAGGTGGATTTCCCGATCACCTCCTTCTTTGTGCCATCAAAAGCTCGCACGAAGTCTTGGCGGCATGAATCCCGGATGGGTCTATTTTGAGGCGGTGAAGAGTGGCCAACGGACATATGTTCAACGCGGACCCATTATCAATGAGCACTCGGGACACATGAGAAGACTTGTGCTTGACAGATATGTAGAGTGCCTTGTTATGTCCCCTGCCTTCAAGAGGGAATTCCTCATCAGAAAAAGCAATCAAGTCCTTGAGAAGGACTGATCCCACAAATTCTTCCAGCTTGTCCGCCTCGACCGTCTCTGGCACTCGAATTTCACTCAGCACCTTCATCAGCGACTTTTGATGCATGGGGGATGTCATCAAGAGTTCGAGTAAGGAGATATGGGCGGGCATCTTTCGCAATTGGTCAACCACGTTATACTCACTTGCTTTAATCACAGCCAGAAATTCCTTAGCCTCTTCATCGGTGACAGGTTTCGCAGGTTGAGCATTGGCTTGAGGATAAGTCCGACAGACCTTGTAACAAGGTCAACATCTAGATCATAGGACCAAGGGACCGCCTTATTGTTGACATATTCATACGGTTGAGGCATTTCAATCACTATCTCATCGTCGGATGCATCTTCAAGTGGGGGCATGTCCACGAGTGAAAGATCAACTTCCTCCTTATCGCATTGAGTGCCGCTTGCTCCTCCTCCCAATCGATAATGATGGAGGAAATAGTGGAAACTATGCAATTATGGTCAGCATAGACGATGATACCGTCATCCACCATCCTGGTGACTCTTTCCTTCATCAGTGATAGAGGAACATCTTCATGATCTGGATAATATCCAGCTCTCACCAGCCCGTTGTAAGCATCTGCCACGTGCACCTTTGAGTTCTTGATCCGACCGACTTCATGCTCCAAGATAGCATTGACCGTACCTTCATGTTCTGGTAACGGATTCTTTTGGACATTTGGCCGAGCAGTTTGAAATGAGAAGGCCTTCGTGTCCAAGAGGTTTTGGATCTTATGCTTGAGAGTGAAACATTCATCGTTGAATGCCCCGGTTCGCCGCTATGGTAATCACACTTCTTTATCGGGTCGTAACCTCGGATGCTTTCACGATTAGGACGCTTTGGTTCATTAGTAAGCAAACCTTTCTTTCTTAGGATAGCCAACACTTGGGACAGAGATCCAGGGAGAGGAGTGAATTGCCTTCTTGCTTGGGCGAATGGTTGACGGCCGGCAGTTTGTTGTTGCCTTTGATTCGTTTGGATAGCCGGGGCACGATTGGTACTTTCTTGGCCATAAGCCACATTCACGTCTACAGCAGCTTCCTTCTCCTTCTTGGCAGAGAATCTTCTACTTGACGGTTCAGTAAACCATCCTTCCCTTATCCCCATCTCGATTTGTTCTCCCACAGGAATAAGGCGATTGAAGTTTTCAACGTACGTGCTGGCCATTCGATTACGGAACTCGGACGGGAGAGTTTTGATAAACAACTTCATCAACTCCTTGTCGTAGGCTCGGGGTGATTTGAGCCGCAGATTTCGCCATCTCACGGCATACTCTTTGAACGACTCGCTCCTCTTTTTCTCCATCCTCTCAAGATCCTCTCGGGAAGGTGCAATATCCATGTTGAACTTGTACTGCTTGAGAAATGCGTCGGCCACTTCATTCCAAGTGTCGAGAAGGTTCACATTCTTCATGACATACCAGTTCGGTGCAGCCCGATCAAACTCGCATGGAATGATTGGATCATGAGAGGCTCATTCTTGACATATTGAGCCATACGCACATGGTACATCTGAAGATGAGCTTTTGGGCAGGAAGTACCGTCGTATTTTTCAAAATCTGGCATTTTGAACTTCTTTGGCATCTTGACTTTCTCATACACGGACAAGTCAAACGGGAGTGAACTCGTGACTCCGCAATTGTTTCAACTTTTCTTCCAATTTCGTGAAGCGTTCATCCCGCTCCGTCTTAGGACGCCGACAAGCTTAGCCTTTTCCACATTGATCGGGAATGGATCATCTTCCAGCTCAGGCATGTCATCCTCACCCATTTGGGCCTTGTTTGTCTGCTTCGGGACAACAATCTCAGGGAGAGCGGGTGGAGGAGCCGGATTCACTTGGAGGGATTGGATTTGAGTTGTTATAAGCTCCATAGAAGCGGCTAATTGTTGGAGGTGGCGTTCCACAGCGGAGATACGATCACGCACTTCGGTTTGTTCGGCCATTCTTGCTCTTAATCGCGTGATAATGGGCGTACGTGGAGGATCCGTTATCACCTAAATTGAAGAAATGAACAAAAATAAGTATCTCATATGAAATATGCCGATCCATGGCAACGACCTAGAACTTTTATTCATCAATGGAGCTTTTGACAAGCCTAACAAAATAAAAACTTGAAATGCCCTAAACAAATGAACTAGGAAAGTAAATGACTCAACTCCCTAAACATTAATCTAGAAGTGAAAATAATGAGATTGATTCAAGACTTCATCTAGCTTGATCAATATACACTCGGGACACCACTCGCCGCAAACGCTTATTCTCCTCTTGAGCTTTTTCAGCAACTCTTTTGAGGCGTTTATTCTCAGCACAATTGGTGATCTTCAACGGCACCTCTGGTATCTTCGGAAGCAACTCCTCAGGAATCTTGTGTTGTTGAATGTACTTAGTCGAGGCATAGTACTTCCTTTCTTTACCCTTCAACTCTTCCTCGGGCCATTTAAGCTTTCGAGGATGGCACATGTCCCACATCGATTTGATAGTCAGAATGGAATCTTCATGGCCTCGGCTTCCATCAACGAAGCTAACTTGAAGTGGATCTGATTGTAACATCGGGGGAAGCTCTTGCACGACTTGATACTGACGGGTCACTCTAGTTGGATAGTACTCCAATGCTCCAGTGAATCCCAATAGAGGGATTGGGCCAACTCCTCCACATGAGAGTCTTGCTACCCGAACTTGGAACCATTTAGCATGCCATAGGAAACCATTGGAAGTTGGTTTTTTCATGAAAGCTAGCCACCTAGAATAATGATAATCTGGTGCATGTTTTTGGTTGTTCTCAAATCTCATAATGGGGTGATTAGAGTCATTAATATCATGTATAGTCATTAGACCACCAAACCCTTTTATATGTGAAAGAAACCAAATTTGCAAAAGTTCGGGAGGGGAATGGAAAGTCTTATCACCACCTCCTTTAAATCGAGTGAGGGAAAGGAAAGTTTCAGTTAGAACAGTGTTTACAAAATTCTTTCCTTCCAACACTTGTTTAACTAATTGAGCGATCAAAGGGTTAATAGCATTCTTGCAGCAAGGAAAAACTATAAACCCAAAGAAAGCTAAAAGGAAAACCCTTCGCATTTGAGATGAAGTGCCTTTCTCAAAACATTCTTTTAGGAAGGATAAAGGACATGTATTGCGGTGAGCCTTTAAAACCTTTCTTACATCATCTTCCTTAATTCTCAGAAAATCAGATAAAGCCATAACAGGATCTATTCCGATAGGCGGACTAATCAATTCAACTTTCAAGGATTTTCCTATGGCAATGCTATACTCTTCCAAGGTGGGAGTGAGCTCATGCTTACCGCCGAAGATAAAGGTAGAAGTCTCGGGGCACCAACAGTGGGCAAGTGCTTGGACGAGGCCGACATGGATGTTGATACGCAGCTGTGGAAGCAGTCGACCAATATGTGACTCTACGAACTGACGGCCATCTTGATCTAACTTGTTCCACCAAGTGCTAAGCTCTTCCTTTGGAGGGAAAATAATTCGAATGTCCGGTGTCCCCATTGTATATTGATCAAGACTCAGGACAATCCTAATGCCATGGATCGACAAAATAATGCGATAAAGTAAGTAAATTGCAAAGGCCAAAAATTTGGAGAACTTACTTTACCAATGATCGGCAATCACATAGACATGCGCATGGTAAGTGGCTCAATTTCTAATCTATAAGGCTTATCAAGGTGGAGCCACAAGGATGATCAGACTAGCCACTGGCTTGTGGACTATGTCGGGTCCTCATGACTCCGGCTTAGTCAAAGAGCCGACCCGGGTCGCGAGCATGCGGACCGAGGTGGGTACTCTTGACACCATGAAAGAAACTTCGGGATTGAGATGGGCGACTCATACCGCGAGCATGCGGTCGGAGTGGCAAACATCTCAATACCATCCTAGATGATCCTATGCGGCCCAGGTCCGGCGGCAGGTTGTGTGTGCAATAGTGTAGTGCTAGATGCAAGGCATGCACAACTGTGAGTTTATATCAAGCAACACTTCATTTATGAAAATAAACCATACATTCCTACACCTCCCTACAAAACAAAGGTTAGCAAACACTTCCCCTTATACCTCCCATCCTGCAAAAACATTTAACACCTTAAATGTTAGGGGCGTACTGGAATCCTCGCTGCCAAACAAAAATATTTTTTTTAAAAGAAAATTGGCCTAAGTCCACTAAGAGTTTTAACTCAATTCCCAAATGAGTCGCCAAGCTGTCGCGACCAATTTTTTTGGGTGTGAACCACCTAGGGTTTTGCTAATGGATTGTTAAGCCTAGACTTAACTCGGGCTCTCCCAAGCCCATACCAATTCGCGACTTAAGTTTAAATTTCTTAACATGCAAATGATTTTCAATTAGGAGTCGCCACTAATCTATTTTTGGTGGGTCGATTAGAAACCCAAGTAAAATAACGGGAGATTTACTTTACTCCTACAAACCAGAGACTATGGGTACGGGGACTTGGTTACACTAGATTTCTCTAATGCCCTTTCGGTACCTTTTTCTTTTATTTTGAAAAATGTTTTGCAGGCAGCTTGAATTAATTTTAAATCTATTTTCCTAACATGTGATGCAATCATGCGGGTGCGCAAACCACCAATTTAACACCCAAGAAAAGCAATGAATAAATTGCAAGACTTACCTCATAGCAACGAAAGCATCCGCAATGTTAAATTAAAATCCACATCAACAACCCTAAATATGGTTTCTAATTAACACGCAATTTCTCTTTTTTTGTTTTCACTTATTTAATGAAAATTATGCAATATGCAATATGCAATGCAATATTAACTAAATGACCTAATTTTAATGACATGTAATTTCTAATTGGATGGATCTAGCAACAACTACCACATGACATGCATTTCATGAATCTAACTCTATATGACATGCATATGATATTTTTTTCTTTTTTTCTTAAAAAGAATGCAATTCATCCTATAAAATAAAACTAATTTATTCTAAGACATTTTTTTGGTTTTTTTTTATGAAATTCGGAATTAAAACAAAATGTGAAAATTATCTAGCTAGATTAAGATCCTATTCAATTTATATTAGGAATTAGGTTAAACTAAATCCTAATTTAAACTAAAATATTGTCTTAACCCAAATAATCCTAGAATGCAATCTATCTAAAAAATCTATCTGAACTTAAAATTAGTTAGAAAGTAAAATTCAACATGCAATCTTACCCTAATATGCAATAACATGCAAAAGATACCCTAATTCTATATGCATGATGATTTTTTATTTTTTACTTTTTTCCCTTCTTTTTTTTAATTTTTTCGAAATTAATAATTGCCAAGTAATTGAACATGCAATTTAAACTAGTGAAACAGAAATCTAGCATCCTAAATTTGTGTTTTTGGTATTTTTTATATAAGAAATTCGAAATAAACTAATTTCCTAATCTAGACATGCAAAATAACCTAAAACAAGTAATATCCTATCATGCATCTAATCTAACTCAAATATTTTTTATTCATGG
Source organism: Eucalyptus guilfoylei (assembly GCA_016097605.1). NCBI lineage: Eukaryota > Viridiplantae > Streptophyta > Magnoliopsida > Myrtales > Myrtaceae > Eucalyptus > Eucalyptus guilfoylei. The sequence goes on along the minus strand of CM027861.1, from coordinate 22,956,666 downwards.
GAACAAACAAATAAAGGCATCAAGAACAGTGCAGCAACAAATCAAGCAAGATATCATCCATGTCCATTTAATTTGGGGAAATAAATTGACGAATCGTATCTCGCGCATGAGATCGGATTGGCCAATTTTTAAATAAAATCACGAGTCGTATCTCGAGCGTGAGATCGGATTGGTGATTTTTCCGTACGATTGCGGGTCGTATTTCGATCATGAAATTGGACCGTCAACCATATGTACGTTGCGAAATTAGGAAGATTTCCCAATTTTAAAGGCTAATCGATATTTTGTAGATATGATGGTATCATTCAAATATTCATACGAAATAATCCCATAAATTAGGCAATAAGGATATATGAAGATCGAATTAACAGAGATTCTTACCTAATATTTGGTGTCATGTGGACCACGTTGCTGAGTTTGGTCCAACAATGGACGGCGGGATGACTCACGGGTAGCAGTTCAGGATGATGTGCTGCTCAAAGATGGTGTCTCGCTCAGTAAGCGATAGCAAATTTCGAGTGGGGGCTGATGCTTCGCTGATTCGGCTTGGCAAAGACAACAAGGATGACCAGCATAGCAGGGGGCAGCCACAAGAAGACTAGAACGGCAAAAGGGAGAGTTGCTGCAAAATAGAAACACAATAAGATTGCCGACTCGATGAGGCAGCGATTTCTAAGCAGAGGGGTAGCATCAGGCAGCGTTTGTCATCGGAGGATCAGTGGAAGTGGGCCAGGGAGCAATGGCGCCAGTGCACGGCAACAACGAGGGGAAAACAATGACGGCAACGTCCGGGAAATAGTCGAAACAGCAACTACGAGGAGCGGAGCTGCAGTGACGTCATCGACGAAGGGGCTGCGGTGGCGTCTTCAAGCGGTCGAGCAATAACTCCAACATGATGGCAGCTCGTTGACAATGTATCGCGGACGATGAAAGCACCGCGGTAGAAGCGTCGGCGTGAGTTTTGGCCTAGAATTGACCAAGAAGACCCATGCTCTTTCCTCTCTCACGTGTGTGTCTCTCTCTCGTATGTCTCTTTGAAATTCGGAATCCCCCTCTCTCTCGTTTACTGCTCTATTTATAATATGGCAGCTCCAAGTCGATTGAATACGTGCTGAATATTCCCTTTTTGATTTTATTTCTTCAAATTGAATATCAGCTTGCAAGTTTTGTCGATTTCTCCCCTTTCTTGCCGTGAATAGATCCATGGGTATATCCAACAATATTTCTTTCTTTGTCCTTGAGTTGATGCAGAGAATTCGTTTCCCTTTTGCTCAAGCTTACGGATGCGTGCGATTTCTTTGATGGTGCACTCTTTCTTGTTTTAAAACAAGAAATAATGTAGCATAAATACCAATATATTGATTCTTTCAACTTTCTCACCCGTATCCCTTTTCTTTCCTATTCTCTACCAGCTTTCGTTTCCTCAAAGACGTCTCCACCGCATCCTTCCTTTCCTTAATTACTGAAAGTCGCGTGCCCACACAAAATTGAAAGAATTTTTGCATGGGTCAATGGGTCAAAACTTTCGCTTAACAGAATTAAAATTCTGGCATTAAAAGGGTGCGGTCATCATAACCTTTCAATGAGTTTGACCCCGTTTGCCGTCCCAGTGGATTGGAGATGTTTCGAAGCCGCAGCCAGTTGTGAGATTGTGTTCCCATCGTCATCGTACAAGGTCATCTGCATCTCCATCTTCGACACTTCTTGAGCGCATCGGACTGATCGTTCTCCACTTGGTCCTACGCCTGATGGCCACGTAGTGGAATGGTGCCCAGCCACCTTTGTTCTCGATCATGCAAAGATCATGGCCTACTATAAAAAGAAATGCTCCTAAAACTATATGTTATGCAATTTTTTTATAGGTTAAAAATTAATCCCTGATTTTTATGTAATAAGTAAATGACTGAGTCGCCAAAATTTAGGTGTCAACAAATACTTTTACATATATGAAGCACAAAGATTTTACAAAATTCTTTGAGAGGCACGAGCTTGAAAATTTTATCTATCCAAAATATTAGGAACAAAATTTAGATTAATATAAGTACAAGGATCCAAAGATAAATTAATATTGTTTGTAGATATCCTTATGAAAACATTTAGACTCAAAATATCGTAAAAATCAACCCGATACAACTCTAAATGAAGTTCTACTTTTACTATTATAATGATCATCAAATAAAATACACTGAGATGGAGCCATGGTGATACTTATAAAGATCAAAAAGGTAAAAGGTACTAAAAAATTAACATTTTTTTTTTGTTGATTTCGGAAATGGGCGGTAGTGAAAAGAATTTCTAAAATTCGAGGAATAGTGTAATAATGAGAATTTGTTAATACTAACGAATGACTAATTGAACAAATTGAATGTTTAAAAACTCTATTGCAGATTTCACAAGGCTTTAAGGACTAATATGCACATTTCGCAATAGTTAAGGGACTTTAGTGACTTTTTTCCTTGTTTGATCATCCAAAAGAACTATATTAAACATTTGAAAATAGTTTAAGGACCACATCGAACAGATTCAAAGTCTCAAGATGACATAGCGCATGAAGCACTTAAGAACTATTTGTGTCATTTCCACAGAATTTTTATTTTTTTTTGTGGAAATGCGCAAAAGTTATTAAACAAATATAAAACATACATTTACACAATAAAAGAAAAAGAACAGCTCCCCAAGACACATATCAATAAGGTATAATTTCCCTATCTAGTTGATAAGTCTTGATACAGGATAGAAAATACCACCAAATGACACAAAATTTTTAATACCACGAAATTCCTAAACTACATGAATAATAACAAAATGACATTAAGCTTCGGGGGGGAAATAAGACACTAAGCTAATCTAATGCTAAGATCTAACTATCTAAGCAAGAACTATCTTCGAATCATTTTCTGTTTTTTCTTATTCTTTTTTATTATTGTTTTCTTTTTCTTGCTTTTTCGGTTCTTCCCGCAACCTCACGAACTATTTAAAATCCCCTCTTCCCCTTTTTCAATTTTGTCTTGCACCCAATTAACGACAAAATCCCCTCAATTATACAAAACCACTTCACTGACTTCTTTCTCAGAAGACAGATTCTACTTCTACACTTTCCATCACCATTTCTAGCCAGGCCTTTCGGTACTTACTGATCCGTGTTTGAACTTCAAGAGTGCAGCATCATCATCAAGCCATGAAGCTCGATTCTTCTTCTTTCACCACTAAACCACCGTCGGAATCTTTATACGCGCTCCAGCTTGCTCATTCCGAGTGGATAGCATCCTGCCCTCGCGTATTCAGATGTTGACATGAGACGAGAATCACACCAACATCGACTACTAGCTTTGACTCACCTCATGTAACATCGAATTCACTTGGTTTATGTAGCAAAACATTAAAGATACGTCAATACACAACAGGAAAATCAAAGCAGATGAACTGCCGGTGTGCAAACTCTCAACCAAAAATCAAAGGTGCTCGATTGAAGATGTTATAAGAGAGTCAGTCAGTCATCTTTCAGACTAGATGTAGAAAAATCGAACTGACGCTAATACTTCATACATTTGAGCTTCAGCTTCATGCAGACATTTCGACAAAACATACGGCAGGCATCTCGGTTTAGCGATCAAGACACAAGGACGGAGCAGCGATTTAAAAACCATACGACCACAACATGATCAAAGCAGGTTCAAATCAATAATAGATCCTCAATTGGAGACTATTTTCCAAACAAACCACACCTAGAGTTCTCGGCCTCAGTCTCGCATACAAAGCAACAGAGACGAAGCATAAGCAACACCTTGAAGAAATACAACAACCGACCTTGAATGAGGATCAAATCGGAGGGAGAGGTCGTCAGAGACAATGAAGCTAAGGATCGGAGCCAGTAAAGGAGAAACGAGCAAGTACACATTACTTCGAGTTCACTGACTGAAATACGGGGGCGGCCAGAGCAGCCCCCATGACTGCGAAGTTAACCTGCGACGGAAATCGATGATGGAGAGAAAGGTAAGGATTCAAAGAAGAAATCAAGAGATGATCACTACTATATTTGAGAATTCTTTCTCTATGCTCCCCGCTCTATCCGCTGAGTCAAATGCGAACTGTCTGGTCGGCAATCATTTCAACTCGAAGGTGCAGTCGTTAGCCACCGAGGGCTTAAACTAGAGAGTGAAGGTTTTGGAAGCATCAATGGATGAAGACCGAAGCTGGCGAAGGAGGATTGAGCCAGGCTAAGCGCTTCGGTCACCGTAGATGAGGCTCGGCGATGACGAAATTCAATGACGGAATCACTTGGACCAAGATGCTCGGCTGCGATTGGCCTGGCGGCGAACAGCCGCCATCGCAGACCTTGAATTGGCGGTCCGGAGCTTCGAGCGAGACCAAAGATGGAAGGATTGGAGAGTTTCCTTTCAGAGCCTCGCCTGGTATGTCTCATCTCCCTCCCCCTGGTAGTCTGAAGTTGCTTAGAAGAGAAACTACAGAGAGAGAGAGGAGTTCTCCTTTCCTTCTTGAACTGGGCTGAGTCTCTTGGAAGGATTCTTTTTGTTGTGGGCTTCCTTTGTGAATATTACTGGCTCCTTTTATGGGCCCCTTATCTTAAAAAGAGTTCTTGGGCTCGCAATTGGGCTGGCCCGATCACACATATCTGAAAATTTGAATTGGCAAGTTGGGCTCGGTTTTCGAGACTTGGGCCGTCCCGGTTTACTAGATTTGGATGGGCTTCCCAACTGGCCTTTTCCCTTTTATCTATTTATCTTTTTCATTTTGCATTGCTTGAATTGTCACCTTGAAGTTCTTTATCCAATTATAAAGAAACCCTGAAAACATCCGTGATCTCCAAATTTTGATGAGAAATTTCCGATGAAGCACATTGCTATGATAACAAGAAATTTTCAAATAACAGACAAAAGAAATTATTTAGAAGAGTCGACATATGTCTTATCTCTCATCTTAATTTATAAATATCTTTGAGCAAGTAAATTTTTTTCAACATGTGACAATTTAAAATCATGTTATTCGAACTCAATTTGCATTGTAAGATGACAAAGTGGCAGTGTCAACGGATGGTTTGCATCAATCTTATAGAGTTGAGTTAAAAAAAACACAATAACTTCATGTACGCATTGTAGTTGTTGTTCTTGCACCACCTCTTCCTCTTCCTTTTTCTCCAATTATACACAAATCCAAAATAAAATGCCTATCATCGGGTGTAATAATGCAGAAAATCAATGCCATTCTCAACTTCATTGTTCCAGTTTCAGTTAATTTCATTGCTGTGAAGCACCAAAGAAAGCCCAATTCTCCATTCAATAGCTACCCACTACCATCTTCACTCTCCTTTTCTATCGCTCTTGGCTGGGCCTCTTCATGTCCCTGTACCACGCCCGAGATTGGTTACTCGGGGAAGGTATCGCGGAAATCCAAGGTAGCCCCCTTAACCCCCTTAATAGGGGTGTGGACGGGGTGACCATTGGGGAAGTGATCTTTTTCGAGGCCCTTGCCTACCTCCACCAGGACTTTCCCTGTGGTTAGAGCCTTTTAAGGACCTGCTCAGGTCCAACCCACTACCATCTTCACTCTCCTTTTCTATCGCTCCTTGTGTCCTGTCCACTCGTCACTCATATGCCAACCTTTAATATTACTATGCAATGTTGGCACTTGTTACTTCCTCATGATCATTTCCTCTTCCCTTTATTTCAATTCATTCTCTCCTTATCTTGCACAGATGTAAAAAAATAAAAAAGGAATAATGATCCAATTATCTCTATTCGATCAATCATGAGAATTGAATAGAATAGAAAGTCTTGTGCTTGGTTACAAGGAAAAAAAAAACGAATACCATTGTTTGGGAATTTTCAAAAATTTTAAATTTACTATGCTTGCCTTAATTATAATTTTAGTATTTTAGAACATAATCACAATAAAATTTGAACTATTATTATAATCAAAATGGATAGTATATTGATCGATAGCTATTAAAAGCAAGTTAGAATCATTAATAAGTCAATATTGGTCATATTTCTTAATTAATTATAATATAGTGAATATACCTACAAGTTACTTTCGTTATTTTTTAATTGATTATTAAGTGAAAGGTAGAACTATTGACGACGAATAATTTTCCTTTTAGAAATAAGGAATGGAATTATAGAGAAATCACGATTCCGTCAAGGAGGGAAAGGCCCATCCCATCCCACCTCGCAAGTGCGTTTTATCTACGCAAATTGGGACCAAACCTCACAAAGATGGATTCCATGGCGATTATTCACTATTTATTCGGAAATAGGTAAAATGGCATTGTTGATCCTTCTTTTGTTTTCTTTTTTGGATGTTTCTCCTTTTTTTCTTTAAAATGATCCATGTACTTTTCAAAATGTACCATCATGTTATATAATTATTGAATGACCATCACGTTATGATCGCACCGCTCTCGTAGCCTCATTATGATAGTGACCACCATTATAGTGACTGCTAGAAATTTCCACTGATAACGTGCCTCGTTTTTTCTGTGCATGGCCACCGGATTTAAGATCACTGACATGACGATCATTATGACAGGCGACACATCTCGAAGGTGGTCGTCCTTGACAGGCGACCACCGCCACGATGGTCGCCTGGCCGCCTTGCAACTGAGATCAACCCGAACATTTTAATATGTTTTGACCACAATGATAGATACCATGATCGACACGGTGAGGCGACCATGATGGCAAAACAAGTTGGCAAGACGGTCGCGGCGGCGGCGGCGGCAGCCTACGACCACCGAGTCCTTTGTCCACCTTTTAGCTCTTTTACTTTTCATCGAATTATTTTATTTTTCTAACGCACGAAACTTTTAATTTTATGACCACATTGGCAACAAATGTCCCGGTAAAAGCGGCAAGACGTGTTCTCACGTTACCACCTTAGCTTTTCGGCTACCAACTCGGCATTCCAGCAATCAAGTATGACACTTATTAGAAACTAAATGAAAGATTTTGGTATATAAAAATAAAAATAAAAAGTAAAGAGAAGGCTTAGAATTTCTGGCAAAAATAGATGGACCACCTGTGTCATTTCACTAAAATATGAGTAGAGTGTTTTTCGTGTTGCCTTGAGCTTAAAAACAGAAGTAAATTTTGTGTAATTTGGACCATTAGATTGTAATAAAATTATAAAAACCATTGTTAGACAAAATGAATGACTAAATGACTCATACAACATTGTCTAGTTATGACACGCCTTATGTGAAGCAACATTTTGACTGCCAATAGCTTGGTAAGATTGTGGCAATAGACTCGCAAATTTCAGATCTTTAAATCACATTAGTGCAAAGCAGTTATGACTCAAATCAAACATTATGTGGAGAGTGTGTGACCTTTGCGATATTGCTTAGAGGGAATAACTAAGGTCACCTTCCCCCATCCATTTTTTTTAATAAATCAAAATAATTTTCTATTTTGCTCAACAACTTAACTTGAAAAAGGCACTAGCAATTTGAAACCTAAAGTTATTAAACAAATGAAAAACATACTTTTAGTTGGCTTCCCAAGACCATATCAATAACATGGAATTCTCCAACTAGTTGATAAATGTTAACGTAGACTAACAAGAATTTTAATGTGCTTAGTAACTCATTCACACAACCGTGAGATTTCATATGAGATAATAATTATTGATACGATTAAATTTAACACCGTCTATTTGAGATTAGCTACTATTTAATAATGCAAGTAACTCTGACAAAAAAAAAATAATGCAAGTAACTTTGAATATATTCTGTAAATTCTACATGATTGTAATGTGGCTAATGGTAATCAGTTTTGTAGGTCATGAATTTTATTCTTTTTAAGCTCATGACAGCATGTGAATATTGTCAAGACTCCAGCCCATATGATAGACTCCATTTCAACTGTTGATCGAAACGTGTGGATGCTGATTCCCTTGTCCGATCTAATGCACATCGAAACAGATCTAGGTCAATATATAAAGACACGAGTGATCGCTAGATTCACCTTCTTCTTCTTTTTTGTTAGATGAACAGTGTTGAAATGATCCGGGGCCCCCAAAATTGAACCTTGACAGTGGGCTCGAGCCTACGAAAAAACCGAAACATCCCCATGCAAAGCCCATTAACTTCCATGCCCGTGAACGGTTTACTATATGTTAGGCTTCCCAAAGAGAAAAAGTCATGAACCTCAAACCTTGTCCGACGACATCATTTGGAGGTTGTGTCACGAGACAACGGAAGGCTAAGCGTAACATCACCATCCAAGTGGTGGGTACGACAACATCACTTAAACCCACTTGCATCGAATTCTGATTAGCCAAGAATTAGTCCCCAAGACCTAGAATCATCATGGCTAAAGTCCAAAACCATAACTTTCGTCGATAGGGATGCACCCAATTTGGTCCAATTTAGACGCAAATTTCAATGTTCAATTCGTGACCATGAGTACACACCTCTGATCGGTCAATGTTAATCCACAGCTACAAGGAATGCATTATTGCAATTTTGATCATCACCGAGAACTATTTTTGGGTGGACCAATCTACACATGTATGGTTTAGGGTTTATGGACCACATATCTACCGACTGCTTTGCTTCCTTCAAGTCCTCTGAATGTCTGAATGTCCATATATTGAAGGTGGTGTGAGGGCCTCTCCACTTGTTGCTGCTTCTTTTCTGCATTCGTTCCGATGTGCCCAAAATAATGCTTGGCCTACCGTAATAGGAGAAGCGACCCTAAAGATGAATTCATCAAGTTCTTTCTTACATGGAAATCCCGTACATGACATCGCGGGATTAATTCACTCGAGATATTATCCCATTTGGCCTGTCTTATATCGAGTCTCATGATCTTGTCCTTTCAGATACAAGTAGGCACTTTCCCAATTTGTCACCTATCATGGTAATGCTCTTACTTAAGTGTCCTTAACATTAGAGTTTCAAACCTAAGCGTTATATCAAAAGGTGTTTCTCTTGTAAGTTCATTCCAGTTGCACGAATATATCCCATGAACACTCTTATCTTGTTTGGTATATAATTCGGTTCATTTCTGCCTTATTCGCCATCCTACAAGCCTCCTAGGAAATGCTCCTCGTCCGGGCCCTCTAACCCTAGTGAAAACTCATCGCTTTCATCAAATTAGGTCATACGAGCTCACCAACTTCTGCATGGTTTGTCCGCAAACCACACATCTACTAGTAGAGATCACCATCCTAGTTGTGCTCTCACCTGAGCATGCTTAACATTAGAGTTCTCATGTTGAATGCTGTCGTTACATGGAAAGGTGTTTCTCTTGTATATCGCGCGAAAGCTCTTCCTTTGTTCAGTATGCAATTTGATTTCTTCCTACCACTTTCGCCATCCTATAAGTTTGTTAGGAGCTACTCCTTGTGGACTCTTTGGCTTCGATGAACGCTCCCTCCCCTCATCAAATCAGGTTGTTACACTATACCTTATGATAGAGGAGTTCTAGTCCCCACAATATTGATGTATTTTAATTATGGAGTTAAAGGAGTGAGCTAGATATATCAATTACTCCTTTTAAAATCTAGTTATCTAATCTAATAAATTTTATTTTTAATTTTGAGTGCGTAATCCTACGCACAAGGGGTTCGGTAAGCTGCACAAAGCTTCCTCCAGTGATATGAGTTACCACTTCTTGGTTGTATTCTCTAATGTAATGTATATTGGCAAACCAGAGCCGAGGAAATATTCATTCCAATGCTTGTCATGCGACATTTCATTTTGTGTTTGTAACTATCGTGTAGCATAGTTTTACCATATGGCTCAAAGTCAACTAACAAGCATTAGTGTATTAGTCTGGTACCCTTGAACTTTCCCTCTAGTACTGAGTTCAAAATTTTGAAAATGAATAATAATAAAATCTTGCACATGTATTTAAATGATACAATTTATTTTTGTCCAACGAGTGAAGACAAAGTATCTTCGAATAAGGTAGAAAAATATCCATTGAATGTATGAATCCACTAAACTAAATGATATTATGTTACTGCTGCTAATAAATAGACTATTGCTATCTTCGACGTCTGAGTTGGCCTTGCCTGGGTTGACACTTGGTGCTACTTTGTGTTCTTCCTTTGGCGTGTTGTCTTGTTTTGGTGCTGTCGGCCGATTGGCCTTTTTTCGATTTCCTCTCACTCATCATGAGCCTGTTCATCTTGAGTGACAGTTCTTTGAAGCCGTTTGTCTGTACTTTTTGACCTCCCCCTTAATATTACTTACCTTACCAAAAAAAAAAAAAAAAAATAGACTATTGCTAGTTCTAAATTTCTGTGCGTGTTCTTAGTTCGGTTCCTATTTCGATTTTCAAATGAAAATTGATGTCGAAATATTCCGCACCACCAACATACAAGATCTATAATGACTTTACAAACACTCCTCCATCTAATTTGGAAGTTTCTATCAATATCTTCCAATATTGCAACCTCACTCCTCTATCTAACCTGGAAGTCTCTATCAATATCTTCCTATATTGCGACCTCACAATTTTGGTCGGCGAATGATATTAAAATAGCACCTCATATGCTTTTCACATCACAAGTTGGTTTTCCAATCACCGGCTCTATTATCTTTGATTTGCTTTGCCCATAGGGCATGGCATGTCCTAGTAAGCGAAGTTCCCCACGTTGGTGTCGAAATGGAATTGGTCGCGATTAATTAGTAGACTTGCTAACTTTAAATTCTATGCACATTTTTCATTCGGTTCTCATTCCGGCCTACATATGAAAAGTGTTACTGAAATATTTCACACCATCAATATATACGATATCTGCAATGATCTTACAAATGCTTCTCCTCCAACTAATTTGGAAGCTTCTACCGACATATCCTTATATTGCGACCTCACAAATTTGATCTGCGAATGTTATGGAAACAGTGCCTCATATGCTTTTCACATCTTGTTTGGTTTTCCCATCACCCACTCGTGTCCCCTCCTTTGATTTGCTTTGCCCATAGGGCATGGAATGCCATGTCCTAGTGAGCGAAGCTTTCCACGTTAGTGTCGAAATGGAATCAGTCTTATGTTAATCAATTGGTCGCAGTTAATTAGTAGACTATTGCTAGTTTTAAATTATGTACACATTTTTCATCCAATTCATATCCCGGTTTACACATGAAAAGTGATGCCAAAATATCCCACACCGTTTATATATACGATATCTACAATGACCTTACAAACGCTTCTCGTCTGACTGACTTGGAAGTTTCTAACGTTATATCCCTATATTGCGACCTCACGAATTTGGTCGGCGAATGGTATGAAAACAACACTTCATGTGCTTTTAACATCTTGTGTGGCTTTCCCATTGCCAACTCGAGTCCCCTCCTTTCGTTTGCTTTGCCTATAGGGCATGGAATGGCATGTCCTAGCGAGCAAAGCTTCCCATGTCAACGTCGAAATGGAATCGGTCTTACGTTAATCAATTGGTTGCGGTTAATTAGTAGACTATTGCCAATTTTAAATTCCGTGCACATTTCCATCAAGTTCTCATTCCGGTTTAAACATGAAAAGTGATGCTGAAATATATACGAGATTTATGATTTACAAATACTCCTCCGACTAACTTGGAAGTTTCTTCCGATATCTCCCTATAGTGCACCTCACAAATTTGGTCGGCGAGCGGCATGAAAACAGCACCACTTATGCTTTACACATCTTGTCTGCTTTTCACATCTTCTTCCGTGATCTCCCTATAGTCCTCTCCTTTCATTTGCTTTGCCCATGGGGCATGGAATGGCACGTCCAAGCCAGGGAAGTTTCCCATGTTAGCGTCAAATGGGATTGGTCTTATATTTTATTCAATTGGCCAACAAAATCGACCTAACATCTGTCATTTGCATCCTCTAGAACTCGGAACAAGTTCACATAGATACATATACATGTATGCATATGTATGGATATACATGAAGAGTACCGTTAAAATGGGGGGGGGGGGGGGGGGTCCAAATCGATGTAGATGTACTCATTCGTTCAACAAAGATCAGCTCATCTGGTTCAGAAAATAAAACACTTGGCGTTCGACCCCACAAAGACCCTCTTTGCAAAGATCGTCGTGTCTCACCGTCAAGGCCGTAGCAAAAGCTTTCGAGTGCCGGGTCGAACCTATCACGAATCCAACTTTGTCTTCGTGCGATGACGCACCTCCGCGACATTATTCTACTTGGCGTCGAAGAATAATTGCGCAGGAGAGAGTACGCTGGAGTGGAGACTGTTTTTCCTTTGGGTTCTTATTTGTTATTTTCTTCCCCGCCCACCTTTGTTGACCCACCTTCGTTGCTATTCTACTTGTCATCTTCCAAGGAATAGCGCTGCGTACGTATTAATTTTCGGTATCTATCGGAGTTCTCCAGCGGAGAAAAGGGGTTACAGATGTAAATACCGGTTCGGGTCGGGGTCGAGGCGAAAATTCAAGAATGTTAAGGGCACGTTAGGGTAAATTCGGCTAATAATTTTACAGTCTCCTTGAAAATGCATCCGAATTTTCTCTCAAATAGTTCAGATGGAACATGGGAAGGTTGGACCCTTTCTCGGTTTTGCTTTGAACGTGCACCATCAATGACGAAATCATTCATGCCATCCCTAAAGGAAGGTCCTATCCAAGAGAGATAATTACAGAGTAATTTTAGTACATACTTGGGGGGAAAAGAAAAACACTAAACACTCGAATCGAACTAAATTTCCTACGGAACCGTAAATCTACTCTAACGTCTTAAGTCTCAGTTATCATCCAAATCTTTTCTCCTAATCTTTCTTCACCGGTGCAAACATGGTAAGGACCCTCGCGTGCTACGCCGCCGGCATCCGATCTCCCTTTCGCTTACCCAACTTTCGAATCCACAGGACCACAACATTCCTATCCCATCGGAAAAGAAGGGGGCAAAAGGAAAGGAGGAAGTGGTGCTTTTGGGTGTGCGTGCGTGCGTGTCTAGGCGTGAATGGTGCGGTTTTGGACTTTGATTCGGAACCGGTAAATCACGATCTTCAAAGATGCGAGCAGCGTCATCGGTTGGTCCAAAATGGAGGACAACACCCACCTTAGTCCACTTCAGTAGGTTTGAAGTTTGAACGCTTTAACGGCAAGAACTTGCTGACCAGAATTTCGGAGGCTACTGTTACTCCTGCTCCTACCAAATTGCCGAATCTCATTATTGTCCAAAAGCGACATCTCCCTCTCTCTCTCTCTCTCTCTCTCTCTCTCTCTCTCTCCCCGTTCAAAGTTCAAACCCAAATTTCAGGAAAACAAACAATAATGAAAGACTAAGGATGAACAAAAAGAAAAGGAAAAGGCCAGTCCAAGTGGCTGTATCAGTCCTTCCTCATGACCTGCTTATGTCCAACAGTTTTGGCCACCAAATGTTGTCGTCTAGAAACATTTCCAGAATATTAACTAGCTGTGATTCCCTTCTCTTTTTCTTTTTTCTCTTTTCTCAGGATAAAAGTTGCCAAAAATCCCAAATTATACTCATTATGATGCATTTATCCTAAATTTTAATTACATCGTGTATATGTGATGTTAACCTTCTTTCAATGAGCACCGTTAAAAATCTATTTACATGAACTCCTAAAAGCAAATGTTGTTAACATGGTGGCCATGTGCCTTAAGTGAAATAAAAACAATTATGTTAAATCATCTTACGGAACCTAGTCATATAGGTACAAGTTTAGAGGGTTTTTTTTTTTTATATCATGAGAAAAGATTTAAAGTAAATGTGCCATAGTGAACATAATTTAGGGCTTTTAATGTTACATAAAAAATTCGAAATAAATATGTTATAGCGTGTATCGTCTAAAATTTTTGGTGGCTTTCCCCCCTTTTTTTTCCAATGTTAATGCGAAGCATTTTCCCTTTTTTCTAGGTAAAAAAAGATAGCTTAAGCTGAATTTTATTCCATGACCATTGACGAATAAGTTGTGTGTGCAAGAGAGAGGAAATTGGGTGGGATTCAACATGGCCAGTGAGATTCATTGAGGTATCTCTCGATATGAATTGTATATGGCCCAACTTTACATGGAACGAGAGAAATTCCTCCATAGCGGAACTCAAAATCAATCTGCCTAACTTTGAATGTCAATCATTGCGGACCCACCACGTTTCTAATAAAACGTTCGCCACCGTTGTGAATTTAAGTTTATAGTTCTGAACTATAAAGTTGTTTTAGCATCTTCCATGGAAAAATTATAGGTCATAAAGATAATTCACTTTTTCTTTTGCTGTGAAAAATAGGGAAAAAGAAATCATCGCCAATAAAATTTCTCTCACGTGCAACTTGGGAAATAGTGCCCTGGTCCGAACGGGTCCTCCAACTGCGAGCTCCGTTCATCCCGTGACCCAAGTGCATTAATATCACAAAAATTTCCCTCTCTCAAAAATAAATTTACTCCTTTTCTTTTCAAATTAATGCCTCAAAAAATCTTAAATTATGTCTACGGCATAACCAATACCTCGAATTCTTGCGATATAACTAAAAACTTATATATTGTGATATGGATACTCCAATTTTTTTAAGTGATAAAAAAACCCCGAATTTATATAGTTATAATGAAACTAAAATAGAATATATATATATATATATATATGCCTCATATATATAAGTTTAAACAAAAATTAGGGATAGTTATGTCACAATAAATGAATTTAGGATTTTTTTGTTATTAAAAAATTTGAGGAATTTATGTTAAGGGGGACGTAATTTAGGTTTTTTCTGTGGTGTCGGCCATTTTCTTTTCATTAGAAATCACGAGATGTTGAATGACATCACAGTTCACAACTTCACAGGACTCGACATGCATGCACGCATGCATCCTATGACCATCCCATGATGACGTGGCACTTTGACCAATTCCTCCCCTTTTCCTTCCCTTTTCCTTCCCATCCTTCCTTGCTTGCTTCCTCCTCCTCCTCTTCCTTCTTCTTCGTCTCTCATTAAGCTTCAGCGAAACTCTTGTCTCCCTCTCTCCCTCTCTCTCCCTCTCTCTCTCTTCCTCTACACCCCCTGCGCTACGCGTACCAATTTCAGCAGGAGCAGGAGCAGCAGCAGCAGCAGCAGCAGCAGCAGCTTCTCCTGGCTTCCCCTGGCCTCCTTTTTCCACGAACCAGGCGCCCGAAGGTTCTTCCTTCCTTCCCTGTTACGTGTAAGTCCACATTCAACAAACTCGACTCCATGAATTTGACCCGTTATTCTCGCCTGCACTCTTTTTTCAATTTCCCCTTCTTTTCTTTTGGGTCTCGAATCTCTGTACACGCCAGCTCTTCTAGGGGGTCTTAGTTTTACTCGGTCATAGATTCGTGTTTGATTTTTCTTCGTCTTCCTTCTTGCTGTACGGGGTTATGCACAGAGAGAGAGAGAGAGAGAGAGAGAGAGAGAGAGATTAGTTGAACAGTTCACCTAGAGAGAGAAGCAGTCAAGGGTTTTAGGTGGGGAAAACGGCAGGGGCTTTGAGAATAAGATTAAGAATTTTGGGCTTTCAACGTCAGGCCATTTTAATCTGATCGGGACACCAAGTTGCCCTTTTTCAATGCTCTTTCCGGGAACGATCGTTTTTCTCGGGTGCTCGTTATTTGCGCGGGTTTGGTAAATTTTCCGCCTGAGATGTTAGGGGAGGAAGACAGAGACCGGCCTGCTGGCGCCACCCCCCGGAAAACTTACCTGCGCTCTGTTTCGTGGAACGACCGGTCGCCGTTCAAGCCGAACCCAAGGCCGCAGCTGATTAACAAGGCGCGCGCCTGTTTACCGCCTCTTCAGCCCCTCGCTATTAATCGCCAGAATGTCGAGGAGTGGCCTAGAGCCGGTTCCGATGACCTTGGCGTGTGGCCTCACCCTCAAACCCCAAGGGGGGCGACCACGAAGCAGCTCGATAATTCGAGTACAGAAACTCCGGCCATGGAATTTCAGTTCAAGAGGGACAAGCTTGCTTTTTTCAATAAGGAGTGTTCGAGGATTGCTGATCACATATATTTGGGGAGTGATGCCGTAGCTCAGAACCGGGAATTGTTGAGGCAGAATGGGATTACGCATGTACTCAACTGTGTGGGCTTCGTTTCCCCCGAGTATTTCAAGAGCGACCTTGTGTACAAGACGCTTTGGTTGCAAGATAGCCCATCTGAAGATATAACAAGCATTCTTTATGATGTGTTTGATTACTTTGAGGATGTTAGAGAACAGGGAGGACGAGTTCTTGTGCATTGTTGCCAGGGCGTGTCTCGATCGACCTCTTTGGTCATTGCCTATCTCATGTGGAGGGAGGGCCAGAGCTTTGAGGATGCGTTTCAATATGTGAAGGCTGCAAGAGGGGTGACAAACCCTAATATGGGGTTTGCTTGCCAACTTTTGCAGTGCCAGAAGCGGGTGCATGCTGTGCCTTCAAGCACGACTCCTGTGCTGAGGATGTATCGGATGGCCCCACACTCACCTTATGATCCTCTCCATCTTGTACCAAAGATGTTGAGCAATCCAAGTGCAGAGAGGCTCGATTCTCGTGGAGCGTTCATCGTGCACGTTCCTTCTTCCATATATATTTGGTTTGGGAAAGGTTGCAATATCGTTATGCTAAATAAAGCAAAGGAGGCTGCTGGTCAGGTTATCCGGTACGAAAGGGCACAGGGTCCAATTGTGAGCATTCAAGAAGGGGAAGAGCCTTTTGAGTTTTGGAATGCACTTGGCAATAGACAACTATTGTCAGATGAATATGAAAGTGTCAAAGAAGAAACTTTATTGGCCGAACATGATACGAGTAATACAAATCCCAGAATTGGTGAAAGAAAAGTCAGTGCTTATGATTCGGATTTTGAGATATTTCACAAAGCACTTGCTGGAGGAACCATTCCACCTTTTTCCATGTCAAACGCTGGTTCAGAAACGTGCCTCCCTGCAAGAGAAAGAGGGTGGGATAGGCTTCGGCAGAAGTTTGCTAGTGGCGTAATGAAAGAGTATGTCACAGCATCCAAAGTGAGATGCGATTCTTCTCCATTTAATGGTACAGCCACTGGGATGGCAAATGAAGGATCAGAAAACCATGATTCACTAAGTAATCCTTCTTCACCATCGACCCCATCAACCTATCCATGCGGTTCACCAGATTCCTTTAGTTATCTCCTCAAAGGCAGCTCAGATATGACAAGGGATGACTTTAACGAGGAGGTCGAGAGTGTCACTTGCACTGATCCTTTTTCGTCACCAGTCCCAACACCTTGCGGTTCGCCAGATTCTTTCTCTTGTATTCCAGTCAACAGCCCCATCATCAGCGCTAAGTCCCCTGCGCTATCACCTTCAACCTCTGATTATGCTAGTTCATTTACCTTTTCACCCTCGTCCTCTAATTGGTCTGACTTGTCATACTTTTCTTCTCAGCAACCTTCACCTTCTGGTTGGGAACAAACAGATACTTTTCCTGTTAAGCATGTTCCTTCGACGATTTTTTCTTGTTTACCATATAAAGAGACTCCACCTTCACCTAGAGAAGTCTGTTCTGCAACTCAGGCCTCGAGGGCCACCAATGTTTCGTTGCCCTGTAAAGGGGCCTATCCATCATTAGCTGAGCGCAGAGGAAGTAATCCTCCTCCTAGAATGATGTTGGCTTCAGTAGATGAACGACCCTGTGTTCGCAGAAATTTGGTAAGGTCATGGTCGTTTTCTTTAGATGACAGCCTTATGGAGGACAGCGAATGCAGTCAAGCAGATACTGAATGCTGTGAAGTATATACAGAAGTGCTAATGTCAGATGCTGACTCCACGAAGGCTGGCATGGAGTTGGAAAATGAAGTCGAAGCGATGGTTGACAGCAATTCCCCTGCATAGGTTTCTCTCTCTCTCTCTCTCTCTCTCTCTCATGTGTGCCTGTGTGAGTGTGTATCTTGCCATGTTATCCATGACTTGAATTGAATTAAGTTAGGGAGGGATCTTTATATGATTGACATATTTGTGGGTCGTCCAATATCTTAGCTTACACTAATGATGAGAATTTAAATGCTTAGGTTTTCTAGCCTCACCTTGTATGACCACGCAAGAATTAGGATCATGAACTGGTGTCTTTAATGGTTGGTTGCTTTGGTTTAAGAGATAAATGCGGTAGTGTGATACTGCATCTTTCAGAATGATCTACAATGGGAGACTAGTTTTGGGTCTTGAGTTGTCACTAACTGGAAATGAATCGAGAGGATAGTTCAGCCAGCTTAGTTGCTAACTTGTTACGGTCAAGGATCGCAAGATGGATTTGGAATATTTCATTTCATGTGTTCATATGCTTGGTTCAAAGATGAACGAGGTGGCCTGCTTACATTTACAAATTAGTTTTCCCAATTGATGGATATGCTATCGTGATGATTTTGAGGCAGAATAGGGGTGAATGTTGTCTGGTATTGAAGCAAGGCAGGATATTGGGGCATAAAATCCAACTATTTAATGTTGAGTATGACAGCAATTAAATCCCATCTAAAGAAAGTGGGGATTTGTGTTGCTTCTTTTCAGACAGATTTATGTTTGTTGTGTTGGGAGGTTATCTGTAAGTAACCATTAGGATGAAAATTCTCTGTAATTGAGTATTTAGCAGGGTACAGCAAAGGTAAGTTGGGGCGCAGGAAAAATTATTCCTTGTCTGGGACATTAATTTGAAAATACTGAGGGTTGGTTGAAGTCAAGAAACAATTCCGTGTTGTAACATGTAGACAAGATGCTGGACTTATTTCTCAGCTTTTTGTTCTGGTACTTGTTTGAATTTGAGCTGACCCATGACTAACAGAAAAAATGGCAGTTTCACAATATGAGTACATTTTAAAGCCCAGAATTCCGCATTGTTACACTGAAATATGTGGTTGGGCAAGAAAAGAATACATACATACCAATTAGTGGATGCAAAAGATGTTTTTTTAGACATTAATAATATTATTAGTGGATCTCTCTCTCTCTCTCTCTCTCTCTCTCTCCATGTGCGTGGGTTTGGCTGGCATGTGCTGGAATTTTGTGTTGATTGGTAATGTCGCATAAGATGCCTGATCTTAACATTCAAAGAGATTTGATATTTGCAGAAGGTACGAGGATTTAAGGCGGAGCAGTTAGTGATGTTCTGCAGTTGCAAGGTGGGAAACATCCTTACGTTCAAATGGATTTTGCCCAAATGCTGAAAGACTGGAGATGTCAGAGTTTACATTACTTAATGCACTTACAGATGGTAAGAAAAGAACCTGATATCTTTTATGAGCAGAACGGATCTCACGACCAAGATTCACGTATTCATGACCATCGCGGACTCGGTTGTGCCATTGCCTACATGTAATGAAAGTAACGTTTCAAGACTTGAGGGCATATTTTGGCATCCCAGGCAGTGCAAATGATGCTGCTTGTGCGATGATTTGGGAGGAACAGAAGCTGTTAATATATGAAGTCATGTATAGAAAACAACCCTGCTGCAATACTTATAATTAGTAGAGGTAAATAGTGTCATGTAACTGAGCAATTGGGGATGAATGGGATATGTTTAGAATGAAATAAGGTATTTGAGAGCACTTTTCTTTTTATAATTCATGTGTATCAAGGTTCACCGGGTATCCTGCGCCGAAAGTGCTGCCATTTCTTGGAGTTGACCTTCGGGTCATGTTGCAAGTGCGTTGGACTGGTGTTTTGGTATGAACCGGGAAATGCTTTATTGCTCGCGCCAGAGTTAACAGAGGATGGTTTTTCCAAGCTGGGTATCAAGGCGATCGCACCAGCCAGTGCTTTTTGATGACCTATTTAACGAAGTTACGTCTGTCCATGTTTTTGCATTTGAACAGAGCATCTGGCGCTATGGATTTGCAGTCTGCATTGGATGTTATTTGCGTTTTGCTCGTAAAGGAAATCATGTTCTAACCAAAACTAACGACATAATCAAATCTTTCTTGAGCAATTGAGCAAGAGAGAGAACACAAAACTGACTTTAGATTAAGGGCCTGTTTGTTTATTTTTATTTCTGTTCCTCGGAACAAAAATTTCTGTTCTTTTCTTCCATGGAACAAAAAAAATAACAAAAACGCATTTGGTAAAACTTTTGTTCCCAGAAACAAATTTAGAACAGAAATAAGAAGTAGAAAAAAGTTGTTTCTTATTCCTAAGAACAATTTCGAGAAACAATTTTTCTCTCCTTTCTTTTCTTCTTTTCTTCTTTTCTTCTTCTTCTTCTTCCTTTTGTCGATCACCGGCTTTGGCCATGGCTGGCACCAACAACTAGCCAGACGAGGGCCGGTGACCTCACTAGAGCATCGCCGGCCCTTGGAGATGCCGAGCCCGACGAGCTCGCTCAGATCTGGCGAGGCCGACCTCTCGCCGCCTAGGCGAGGGAGGTCGAGCCTTGCCGGTGGCCAGGCGAGCCTCGCGATGGCCTAGCGAGGCTCCAGCGAGCTCACACGACCGGCGACCGTCCACAAAGAGAAAGAAGGAAAAAAAAGAAAAAAGAAAGAAGAAAAAAAGGAAAAATATAATAAAAAACATTAAAAAGTTAAAAGAAACAATAAAATTATACGAGTTTACCAAACGTACTCTATCCCGGAGTAGAAATTTTTTACAATTACCAAGCATGTTTTTATATTCAGAAATTGTTACTGGGAACAGAAACAAAAAAAACTATTTCTATTCAAAAATTGTTTCCCGGAACAGAAACGTTACCAAACGCGCCCTAAGTATCAGAATTTTACGTTATGCCATTCTCATCAAATGGAAACCGGATTTGTCAGTACTATTTTGTTCTACTCATAGGATGGAAACCTGCCATGGAACATTTTGAAGCAAAAGTAAAAGCCAAACCCTAGTGACTAGAGTAATGCAGCACTTACATGACAAGTAGACAGCCGGGAAGCAATTGATCTGAGATTTGGAGACAGATTATCTACAACTTGATGTGCCCTGAGGATTAGGAACAAGAAAAGCTTCTGTTTTGGAATCTTCACAATTTCAATGAACTCCTCCATGTCTCATGTGAAAAATACTGCAGCAATTCTGCTAGTGAAGATGCATTTCTTGCTTCCACTCCTTCGTTGTCACATCAAAGCCGAGCCTACCCAAGCATCAATGACTTGAAAAGCT
Source organism: Eucalyptus guilfoylei (assembly GCA_016097605.1). Lineage (NCBI taxonomy): Eukaryota > Viridiplantae > Streptophyta > Magnoliopsida > Myrtales > Myrtaceae > Eucalyptus > Eucalyptus guilfoylei. The sequence goes on along the minus strand of CM027861.1, from coordinate 22,935,617 downwards.
GCCTAAATTTTTGGAAGTGGGTCAACATAGCCCTAAGGCATATCTATAAACACGAAAAATTACTTGGTTGCTGCTACCGCTCATCATGGCTGGAGTCATTACATGTCCCCCCGTTTGCTTCCAATGCTGTGTAACCGATGGCAAATTCATCTCAGTCCATACAAATCCTCACATCGTCAAGAAACTCCAGCTTATGAATGGTCCACAAATAACCATGACAACAAGACATATGTGTATCAAGCAACAAATCCGACAATCCATCAAATGAACATTTCATTGCTGACATTATTGTAACAAAAATGTTCTTTCACAGGATCCTTTAATTGAAGAGACCTACATATCGCGAAGCTGAGAAAATGGAGTCCTCATGTATGGTAACAAACTGCTGCATAACACTCCTATAGACCCCTGCAATAATACAATCAGCAACATTTAGTGAGCACCTTAAAATGCAAACATGAGATTGGCAAACATGTGAAGACGATGGGGACAGACAAATCAGACAGACGAGAAAAAGCCTTTATCAAGAGGGTGGTATAAACAAAGAGACACCACAACATAAATTACAAAATGAAAAGAAATTGAATAGTGGAAAAAACAATCCTCAGCTCGGACAGCACAGTCCTTTCTCCAATCCTTTCGATGGCAGTATCATCCTAGGCTTATAATCTGACTGAGCGGGACCATTGTAGAAGAACATGCGCAATAGATCCTTGTGATGGATTGAATGTTTGCTCAAGTGACTAAAGACAAGAAGCTGCTCATTTGTTCAACTTAATTCATAGCAAATTAACCACCTTCAGCCCTCTCAAAATCTCACAATTGATGTACTAAGTGATAACTTGATGTCCAATGAATAGTTTTGGCAGGGTGCCCAAAAACCGCACATAACAGCACTTGCCATAAAGGCAGCAGCCAACTCGACTATCACATACAGACACTGGTATAAGATACGCATGTCAAACTGGGGAAATTGTGAACTAAGGCATAATCCAGGTATTTACTTCCAGTCAGCTACATATGATCAACAACACCACCTTACATTACCGCACCGTAAATTTTTTAAAAAGATTTAAATTGTTCCTTCATTAAACTCAATAAAATGATATTAAGCAATGTAATTTGTGTTTACATAGGATCCATCGACGAGCTCAAACTTGAAAATTCACAAGAAAGGTAAATCAGAGCCTTTGTCAAGCTGCGAATCAGCCGAGATTAAAGGCCGGCGAAGCAACCAAGTGATTGCTCATCGGTTTTATGCTCTCAATCGAGCACTTCCTCTCTCCATATGTATATTTTCTCCGGCAGTCATTTCACCAGTGAGCCAAAAGCCCAATCAGCTCGGACTTGTACAACCAAATCCGCAGTATCACTTCAGGTACCGTTGACAGAAAACAACGCATCGGTGCATAAGCATTGCAACAGCATCCAAAGCTTAAGATCGATTAAAGTTAATTCACATTAATCCCCCTAAGCACTCATGGGCGAAAGCATCGCAAACGAACAATTTCAATCGCCCCATCTTTCCCCGTCCCCAAAGCTATCCGATTCAAACGGAACAGAGCCAACATCGAACATCGAGCGCGTCTTCGATCGCCGCAAAAAAAGAAGAAAGGGAAGAAATTTCACCTGACTTTCTTGATGAGGATGGCCTTGAGCTTGCGAGCGAGGTCCTGGGACCGGATCTTGCGCTCGAGGGTCTTGCGGGCCAGGACGCGCTTCTCGGAGTTCTTGAGGTGGTGCGTCTGCTCGCGCTTGATCAGGCGCTCGATCCCGCTCGACTGCATCGTCCGCTGCATGAAGCCGAGGGCCTGCTCGAGGTTGCCATTCAGGACCTTCACTCGGATCCCCCGCGACTGCTGGTGGTTAAGGTGGTGGCCGCCGCCGCCGCCGGAAGCCCAGCTCGGCCGCCGCAGGATGGAGGACGCTCGTCGCGCGAGGTGGTTCATTTCGGCTAGGGTTTTTGCCTCTTTCCGGCGTCCCCCATGCGACTCCAATTTTTTGGTGAAATTCTCGGGGACGGCGGTGAAGCGGCGCGCGCGCGTGACTACAGTGAAGAGGCGACGCGCGTGGGTTTGGGAGCGATCCTCGCTTCGATCTCGTCATCGCATTCGACATCACATATACGGAAAGAGCGGAAGAAAAACAGTGAAGTCAGCTAAGAAAATCTTTGGAGAAATTATGCAAAAATATTTTGTAAATAATGATCGTTTTCATCATTTATAAAAATAAATAAATAAAAAATATTTTTACCGTTCACGAAAATATTTAAACATAAATTATTATTGACAATAAAATATATTTTATTAAGTAATTATTTCAAGCAATAATATTTAGAGAAATATTTTTTCGATTATTAATTTTTTTAAAACAAGTGTTAATAGAAATAATGCATGGTTACTTTCAAATTTTCAACCAACTTTTATTTTGTTACTACTGTTAACGCCTATTTATCTTTTCTATGAGCATGTATAATACATACGACCTTGAAGTTGGAAAAAGTATATTTTCCATATCTTTTTTTTTTTGGATGAAATCTCTCTTTTATCCTTAATTATAATAGAGAATAAAAAAAGACATATAAAATGGGAGGAAAGGAAATTAACTAGAGTACTAACAATAGAAAAATTGAATACCGATAATACTATTCAAAATTCAAAATATGTTGGAATTTGATAAATATCTACACTTTAATAGAACTAAATAAGATTTTGTTTTTTTAAAAAAAGAAGAATGAAAGCAATTTAAGTAAAAAGAGGGCTCGACAACAATAACTAAAATGACAAGAGATAAGTGCTCGGTGTGTATATTTAAAGGGTTAATTAATGTAAAAGCTTATTGATTAGTAAGATTATTTAAAAAGATTAATACTCGAAAAATTTCAAACCGATATACTTATGAAAAATTTACCACAACCTTTTTTTTTTTTACCACCAAAAACCCTAAACTGGTATATCTTTGATAAATTTACCACAAACCTGGTACATTTATGACAAATTTACCATATGTTAATTTTCATTAAATTTTACTGTCAAATTATTAAGTTAAATGACACGTGATGTTGACCAGTATACCAATTCGAGATTTTACACTTCGTTTGTCACAGTTTATAATTTTTGTAATTTTTTTGTGATATTAATCCAATTTAGCGGAGGGTATATTTGTCACAAATTTACCAGTTTGAGATTTTTTGTTGTCAAATAAATTAGTTTAAGGTAAATTTGTCATAAATATACCAGTTTATGATTTTTTTATGGTCGGTTGGGATAAATTTGTCGGGTATACCGGTTTTTGGTTTTTTATCGTCAAAAAAATAGTTTGAGATAAATTTGTCACAAATATATCAGTTTTGGGTTTTTCAGGATATTGACCCTATTTAAAAAAGGCTACATAAGGAAATGGTACATCCTCACTTCATACAAAGAAATGATTAGCTGAAATCCAAAATGATATGTTCAAGTGTTTTTATTGATCAATCATTTTCTTTTACATTAACTAACAATGTAAAAATACATAATGAACATCCAATTTTCGTAATTCGAGAGTTTTTATTGTTGAGGCCTTTTTCCATTTTACTAAATTGATTTTCTTTTTCCTTAAAATATCTCATTAGTTCTATCAATGTATTCATCAAATATTCTAGTTTATATAGTGTTCTCCATCTCCTTTATTTTACCGTTAATTATAAAAATCAAGGATAAGAAAGAGATTTCCTTGAAAATGAGGAAAATACACTTTCACTATTAAAGGCATATACATTGCATATGTTTAATGGAAAACATAATTGAGAGTTAAAGGTGGCCACACAGTAGGACTTGATGGAGTATTGTGCAATAATAACAAGTTTATCGAAACGTTTGCTGTTCCAAAATTTGATTTTCTATGATTAAGGTCGATCTGTCAATAGAGGGAAGTTAAATCGTTCATTAGTCCCCAGAAGCTGTGAATTTTTGCCCAAATTCTTAATACCCATGTTTTTCTTTTGCTGGAGTATAGTAACTTTTGACATACATTAAATCTAATTATTAAAACGAGCTTACTAAAGTTATCTGAAGAAATACCCACTATCGACCAGGATTTTTTATCACCTACTTAAAGAGTTATTAAACACCGACCAAAAAAAAAAAAGAGTTATTAAATTCGAACAAAAAGGAAAAAAAAAAGAAGCATATTATTAGCTATACAGTCTAAAATAAAATAAAATTAATGAAAGTAAAGATCTGAATGGCGTATTCTATTCTCAGTTTAGAACGGCACAAATAAATTTAGAAAATAAGATAGTCAATATTTATCAAATAAAAGCCCTCTTTCCTCTATTTAGGTCTTTATTCTTTAGGCCTTACTTACAGTCGAGGATGGTCGGACCCGCTAGTTATTGGTAAAACACTGAGCCTTTTTCTATAGCAAAAACCAATGTCAAGTCATCAACTCGATCTCGAAAAAGTCGACAGCCTTCCTCTCAACCGTCGTATGTCCGACCGCAACCCATCTCAATGCCATTAGAGCGTAACCCCTCACGGAGCTATGGGCGTGTACTTTTGTATCGTCCACTTGAAGCTGCAAGCCGAGGAGGCGGCGAGGGTGTCGAAAGGTGCTTCCTGTTAGAAAATTTGAGAAAAACCATGATCCCAATAATCGGAATTAATTACAGAAACGTGTAAATTCTTTACTAACCTCCAGCCATTGATGATATCAATAACAGATACGCAGAGCTTGAATAATCGTGAATAGGCACTTCTAGTTAGTTACCCTCTCGACATTAATGGTGTATTATCCAATTATCAGATAATCGGAATAATGAGAATAAAGAGAGGGTTTGACTTAGATGACTTATTTATATGTCCATACAAATCTTAGTAGATATAGACTTCCATTAAGACCTAGTAGATATAGTCAATCTCCATAATTATTTGAATAATAAATTCTTAATGAAATCTAATGTAGGCAATTTTAACTGAATGTGGGATCATATTAAATAAAATTACAACATTCTTCCACTTGATTCCAGTATTTCATTGAACGAGATATTTAACAAATCCACAATATTTTCATGTTGATAATAAAACATATGAATCATGGCAATAAGTTCTCTTAAAACGAGTATTATCTTCCATGTATCATAATATGTCTCACCAGCTCATATATGATAACATAACATAATGAACAAATATTATGTTTATTCTAGTTCAAGCATGATTTTTTTTTTAGAATAATTGAATATATATATATATATATATATATATATATATATATATATATATATATATATATGTGTGTGTGTGTGTGTGTATTGAGAAAAACATTGCAAATGAATGAAAATTTCACAATTATTCCATATAAAGAAAAATTTATATGGTTGGACCAATGTCCATTTTGACTATATGATCCTGAAATGAAATTCCTAAAGAAACTAAGAATATAATAGGTTCTTTTTAAATTCAAAACAAAACCACTATTGAGAATTAGTTTATATGTCCCAATAACTTCCACGTATGAACACATCTTATTTTCTAAGTGGATGCTTTGTTCACTTCCTACTAATTTCCATTTGTTCTGAAAGCCTCGTGAGGAATTCGAAATATGGATTGTATAACCAAAATCAATCAACCAAGTGTTGTGATTCATATTAATCATATTAGATTTATAACAAACACGCGAGAGTTAGTTACCTTTCTTTTTTAGCCAAGCCTTAAATTTGGTGCAATCGTTCTTCATGTGCCTCTTCTTTTTTACCGAAGAAGTACTTAGATTACCTTTTAATGCCAGCTTGTGGAGGTATTTTACATTTTCCCTTTTGCATGCCTTGCCTTTTATACTTATCATGTATTGTCATATGAGCACTTTCTCCCATTTCCATGAGTAACCTCCCTTCCTTTTAAACACGCATGATTATGAGTTCATTGTTTGACCATTTAGTATTACGTGTGTTGTAAGAAATCTTGAAAGGGGCATACTCTCAAGATATAGTATACAAGAATATACTCTGATATCCCAATCTCTAGATTTTTAAGTTGACCTGCAATGTCCCTTATCTTCATGATGTGCTCACACACACTTACCGACAAGCTTCAACGATAAGAACTTCACAACGAGGGTCATGACATATGCTTTTGCCGAAGATTCAAATTACACATCAATAGCCTTGAGCAATTCTTTAATATTGTTATGCTGAATAATTCAACCACAAATGCTAGCAGAAAATTTGTCTTTGTATACATCACATGGAGGCGATGAAAAGTAACTCCAACCTAAGTGCTAGTCTTAGTAGAAGTAGGTTGTTTATATGACCGTATAACATAATTAATATCCAAACATCCCAATTGAAGAAGAATTAATTCTCTCCATTCTTTATAGTTATCATCATTCAGCTTAGAAACAATTATACCAGAATTAATCGTAAGTGTTAAAACTGCATTATAATAAAAGGAAACTTATGCATCATATATTTGAGGCAAATAAACTTAAATAATGCTTTATTGATGTAAACATGTTATATAAAATATGGATCATATAACATTATAAACTACATGTGGATTAAGTTTTCAATTTAAATAGATTCATGATTACTTCATGATGAAACTATCAAATTATATTTCATTCCTCAATCCTTATGGATAAATTAAGAAAGATAAAATGATATTTCATCATAATTAATCACACAATTTATTGAAAATTCCCGTGGAATAAAATACATAATATTAAGGTGACTAATCATAATTAATATCTTTGACTATATGTGATCCAAAGATTCTTAATGTATGTAAATTAATATAATCAAAGTGCAATGGCTAATCTTCAATTAATTAAATATATACGGATCATTAGACATTTAATTACATGCATAAAAAATTCATTAAAATGTATGTAAGGACAAAATAGTAAAATGCAACCAAGGGCAAAACAGTAAATTAATTTGTCAAAGGGCAGAATCGTAAATTAACAGATAAGGGGCAAAACAATAAAATAAAGAAGATCAAGGGCATGATTGTAAAATCATGCAATATGACGGGCACATGTGACCTATGCCCGGACCACCACGCAGGCTCGTAGGTATCGCGCGCCGAGGGCCTATGCGGGCGCGTGGCTACACTTGCCTGTGCCAACCCATGGGACGCGTGGGCCTCATGAGCCTGAGGCTTGCACGGGTGCATGGCCAGACGCCTCTATGCCTTTTTTAGCATGATTTCACCATTTCGCCGCACCTTCTGCCACTCGATTCTCCACTTTAAACCAAAATAAGTGATGGTTACCAAGACCTTGCTAGCGTGACCACACAGGTCCAAGATTTGACGAAAACGGCCAAAAATTGCTTGAAATCAAGCAAAATTCCCCAAAACACAAACCCTAACCACCACGCATTTTGCTACGCAATTCACCTTCAATGATCACCATAATGCCGAATTATTTTAAGGTTTTTGTTGCCCATGGCGCTGCAGTGGCACTCACGAAAATCATCAAGGCAAAGATATAACAAGCTCTAATACTAACAGTTAGAAAGTTTGTAAAAAAGCATGATCCTAATAATCAGGATTAATTGTAGAAATGTGTAAATTTTATACTAACCTCTAGCCATCGGAACTTGAATGATCGTGAATAGGCACTTCTAGTTAATTACCCTTTCAATGTTGATAGTGTATTCTTCGCCTATCAAATAATCAGAATAATAAGAATAAAGAAAGGATTTGGCTTAGATAACCTTTTTATATGCCCCTACAAATCTTAGGAAGACTAATCCTATTAAGATATGGACAATCTCCATAGTTATCAGCAATTAGATTTGGATAATAAATCCTCAATGAAATCTAATATAGATAATTTTAATTGAACATGGGATCATATCAAATAAAATTATGACATCCCAGGACGGTGAATTGGCAGGTCTTGTCCTCGCCGAGATCGTCGAACGTTTTCCTCCGCGCGCGGTCTACTTGGATCGCGGTCGGTGCACCCAACCGGCTTCCTCTGACTTTGGAGTAGAGAATGGGCTCTTCACGCATGCTAATTTTCTTTCGGGGACTTGGGGAGGACATGATGTGACAAAAGCTACGACAAATGAATTGATTATTCCCAAAATCGCATGGCCAAATTTCCTCCCTCGTCGCACACGAAATGCGTCGCTTTTACTGAATGGGGATCGAATTGTTTAGAATAAACCCCGCTTTATCCGTTCAGACAACCTTGGCCCATGAGGGTGTCCGGGAGGTGGGGATTGGGAGACATGGTTGGGACGATTCGACGAGTTGGAAATGAGTTTCGTCATTGGTCCTGACGACTATCGTGCACCGACGGCGGTTCCTGCTCCTTAAAAGAGAGTCCAACTCGCTCAGCGCGTCCTTTCTCCTCTTTCTTTTTGGCCCCCATTGGAGTAGATGTGGCTGAATGGCTAAACATGAGAGATCTCATGGCCAAGGCTGTTTCTCTTTGAATGCGTTGAACTCAACATTGCACACATTTTTTCGCCATTTTATCGTGAACCCTTTGGTCATGTGTACTAATGTAGCAAAATTGCCGTGTACCTAAACACATGGGGGTCGGTGCAGAGTCTAACTAGTGCAAATGCGGCCTGCATCTTAGAACAGAAGGGAAAAAGCACATGGAGAGAAAGGATAAAGGCAGAGAGAGAGAGAGAGACAGAGTTAGCTAACAAATAATTGTCGACACCTAGAGAAGCTGGCCATTGGCTTTTAGGATCGCATGACCCTAACCTCAATAAAGGCCGCAAGCACTCATTGCTGGCCCAAGAGAGGCTTTGCCCACTTCGATTGAGCCAATGTTAACGAGAGCTACTTTGAACTCTTTCATCACTCAAATCAGATAAGGTTAATGGAAATTTTTATATTACTATTTCTTTTTGAAATTTTAGAACTTGATTACATTTTGAATACAAGTTTCGAATTTTTTTGGACGCTTATTTATTTCTCTAATTCTCTTATAGTTATATGGTAATCCGAGTGTTCATGTTAATTAATTCACGAGCATAGATGTAAGATATCACCTCGCAAGATAACATGAATGGGCCTCCAATGTTCCTTCGGGATTCAAACATGAAATTTGCTAGATTCGGATCTAGCGCTTTGACCAATTAACTAAACATGTATCTTGACTGGAATTTATCTACCGCATTCCAACTTGCATCATTTCCATTATAAAAAGTTTATGCCATTTCAAATCTAGATATTTAAAAGAAAATCAATAAAAATATCGTCATTATTTCCACTTCGTATAAAGTCGACTTTCGAGTTTTGCCGTCCGTGTCGTAATTTATTATTCGGACCTCGAATATAAAATTGAATCCAACTTAGTGAAGCAGTAGTTGCGGGGGATAATGGTGAGAAATGTAGATACGCTACAGCGATCTCTTCCTTTTTTGTTTTCGATAAGTGGATCCCTAATTTTCTAATTGATAAATAATATCTTCCCCCTCCCCACCCCCAATTTTTTTTTTTTTTTTTTTGCCCTGAATAACATGCGGCACTCGAATTTTTTTCCCCCAAAAATTTAATTGGGAACGAAATCGATCCGAACCTTTTGGAAAGCGAGGAAGGCAGATTCCCAAATATTATTATTTTTATGATTACTCATTAATTTAATTTTTTAAAAATTTTTCCTCTGCTGGTTCTTTCTCCACACTACAAAGGCGAAAAGCGAAAACGAAAAAACGAAAATCATCTGCGCCCCGTCGCGAATCGCACCATCATCACCATCGAGCAGCGAGGCGACAGCCCTGAAAACCCTTCCCCTCTCCGTCCCCGATAATCTCGTATGCCCCCGGAGCTCCGGCTCCATTGACGGAGCCCCGCCGCGGTTCGCCGGCGCCGCCGAGCAGATCCACCGATCCCCTCCCTTCCCTCTCTCGCCTTCTCCGATTCGCAGCCCCCCGCTCTCCAGTCGACCTCCGGATCTCGAGCTGAAAGGATGTCCAAGCCGTGGGGCAACATCGGCGCCTGGGCCGCCGAGGCCGAGCAGGCCGAGGCCGAGGAGGCCGCCGCCGCCGCCGCCGCCGCCGCCGCCCCCGTCGCCGCCCCCGCCAGGGCCGAGCCGCAGAACTTCCCCAGCCTCAGGGAGGCCGTCAGCGCCAAGCCCAAGAAGAAGAAGATGTCGCTGACGGAGTTCTATGTCGCCGCCACCGCGGGCGGGGGAGGGGGCGGTTCCAAGGGCCTGACCCCCGACGAAATGATGCGCCTGCCCACGGGCCCGAAGGAGCGGTCCGCGGAGGAGATGCAGTACGGCCGGCTCGGGGGCGGGTTCTCCTCCTACGGGAGGTCCGGCCCGCCGCCGAACCGGGGCCGTGAGGATGGGGATACTTCCTGGGGCGGCGGAGGCAGTGGTGGGGGTCGGAGATCCTACGGGGGCTTCGAGGATGATCGCCAGGGTCCTCCGTCGTCTAGGGTTTCGGAATTCGACCAGCCATCTCGCGCTGATGAGGCTGATAATTGGGCAATGGGGAAGAAGCCTCTGCCTTCACTTGATTCCTCAAGGCAGACCAGGTATGATTCTCTTGGAGGTGGCTCTAGGGCTGATGACGTTGATAATTGGGCAGTGGGGAAGAAGCCGCAACCTCCACCTCCTTCAAGGTCCTTCGGCTCGGGGTTCCGTGATGCTGGGATGGAGCCTGACCGCTGGAACAGAGGTGGAGGAGGGGGATTTAACACAGAGCGCCCCAAATTGGTGTTGAATCCGCCTAAGGGTGATTCAGTGGGAAATGAAGTGGTGAAATCTACTAGGGCGAGTCCATTTGGAGCAGCCCGGCCACGAGAGGAAGTCTTGGCTGAGAAGGGTTTAGATTACAGGAAGCTGGAATCAGAAATTGAGACCAAGAAGACGAGCAGACCCACAAGTGCACAGTCAAGCAGGCCATCCAGTGGGCAGTCGAGCCGGTCTGAGAGTCAAGGGCTGCAGGGTATTGAGAATGTGGCCAGGCCAAGGCCAAAAGTTAATCCATTTGGAGATGCCAAGCCTAGGGAAGTGTTGCTACAGGAGAAAGGGATGGACTGGCGCAAAATTGATTTTGAGTTGGAGCATCGCCGCGTTGATAGGTTTGTCGATCCAATCCTAATTATCTGATGCTATGTCGTCTTTGAATGCTTGTGAAAATGCAGTTGGCTAGTAGTGTCGTTTACTAAAGAAAACTTTCTGCCTGGAATTCTTGGCTGCAAATCATGGTTTGTGTCCTTTGTTAATTGATGACTCCATAGTGGAGGTACTGGGAGGTGCATCAGACTAGTGGGTGTGATTGGTGATCTACTGTTCATCTGTACTTTCCACATTCGATGCTTGAAGTGGGCGGCATTGGGTTGGTCTTGAGTCTCCTGACGATGCTTTAGATTTTTTGTGATATGTGGTGGACGTAATAGTATCCTGATAGCATGAATCTGTGAAGAGGAAAATCCTTAAAGATTGTTGTACTTTCTATCATGATTTGAAGATGGAAAAATAATGTAGAAGCGTACCTAGATATTGCCTTGGAAAAGCTATTAAGATTAAAGCACTCTGCTATATGCAAATTGGCTACATGATTTGGTTGTTTTCTGGCTCATCACTTTATTACCGTTTCATTAAACATTACTTGAACTTTGATTTTATGGAGGGGAAGTGGACAAGATTGGTCCATCTCCCACAAGAGACCTTGTGAGAACTAATCCATTGAGTTCTCTTTTAACGAGATAACAATGTTTGATTGTATTAGAGTAAAAATCTCATTCGCTAAAGAAAACATTGCTTGTTGACAACCAAATCATGTGAGAATTCGAGGAAAGAGTTATTTTGCAGGTAGTTGGGATAATGTTTCGTTGAGAGAAGAATCCCGAATTTTATATAGAGTTTGATGTGTGTGTTTTCAGAATATAACATTCCCTTCTGGAAGACGTTTGTACATTGTTCTAAGTACCCAACACATAATGTTCCTGCACTGAAGATGGACTTTTTTTGCTTTTGTTGATCTCTTGATCTCGAGTCCTTTTTGCACTGTTTTGCTTTTCAAGTATTTATATTACTAAATGATGATTCTGATGAGCACCAAATTCTGTCAGAGCGAACATAACTATCTCACCATAAATTCATGTTTATTGGAAGATTTCTGCCGGTTATGTCCATCTTTTGTTGGTTGACCAGAAAGTAATGGGGGAGAGAAGAGGGTCTTTTAACTGCCCAAGGTGATTTAAAGAATGCAAAATTTTTTAAGGCGCCCTTAATTGCAACTATCGAGAAGTCTATGCCTTGATAGGCAGACACACCTTTTATTTTTGGACTGTTTAGTGTTAAGGATGAGAGAACAACTTGTGCATTTTCCCTGTCCTTTACCTACGTTGTTTGTTTGTTGCTTTACTGTAGCAATAGAGACTTCACTACTTTGTAGTCATAGTTATTGATGGTAATTTAAAGAAAAGCACAGTTGAAGCAGTCATTGTTTTGGTTTATGGGGAGTGCTATTGTAGCCATGCTGGTTCTCTTATGTGCAAAAACTAGCTGCATTTATATAATAAAAGCTAGAGCATTGTTCTGCATTGCGAGCAGCTAAACTAATGAGACATTTTTATCCGAGAGCACTAATATTTGGTGAATATGCCGGATTGTGTCAATGTGGTTTGTGTTATGATAATGTTCTGCCATAAGGTCTTTCATGTGCTTACCCTAAACTTCCTCTAACTTATGCTCTCCTTTATTGGGGAAGATATCTTGTTGGTACTTTGTTTGTCTTCCACCTTGGGAAATGAAACCACACAAGGAGCCTATTTTTGTGAATTGAGCTTTTTTCTCATGCAAAGAAAATTTAAATCTTTTTAACGATCTTAGATTCCTGATAACGGCTAGATGGTCATCGGTTGCCTCTATACATGCCTTTTAGGTGTAGCATTAGTGCCCTTCCATGGCCTTGCTGATACTTTTGGTTCTGATCCCTTTTTCTTAAAGTTAATGCAAATGGATACCCTTGGCATCTAATTCAAGTAAGGTGTTCAGGCCTCAGACAGAGCAGGAAAACATGCTGAAGGAGGAGATAGAGAACTTGAAGAAAGAAATGGAGAAGGAACTTGCTCTTAAAGCAAACAATGAAAATTCCCAAGGATCTGAAGCAGACCAACCCAGTTTGAGTGATGCAATATCTCTGAAGGAAAGGGAACTGGAAGCTTTGACCCGTGATTTGGATGATAAAGTTCGATTTGGGCAAAAATCTGTTGACAGGCCTGGTTCTGGGTATGGTAGGTCCGGTAGCTTTTCTGATAGGCCATCTTCACGGTCAGGGTCAATTGATGAGTCTCGTAGTATGGATTACAACGATCGTCCTTCATCCCGTGGCATGGGAGATGCATGGTCCAGGTCTGGGAACGACAGAAGACCATTTCAAGGTGGCAGGGATAGAGGATTTTTGGCCAGTAGAGATTCCAACAGGTAAAGGATGCATCTTATGATTACTCATGCTCATCTTTTACTATCTAGGAAATTTGTAACTAGCACTGTGTTCTTTCTCTGGAAACTCCCTTGTCATCAGGCTTTAAAATCTACGACTTGATTAATACAATGGAAATAGATTGGCAATTTCCTTAAAGAAATGATGTACTTTGTATATGGCAAAGTTGGGTACTTTAGAAAGTTGATCTGATTTGTATTGTGCAGCTTTAATGTGATTTCAGTGTTAATATGAGAAAATGTAAGGTAATGTCAAACAAATTTAATTTACTGTACAGTTTTTTGAGCTTGACCTTCCTTGATGTAATCCAAGTTTGATTTGTTATGCTTTGGTGGATTCACTGATGATGGGAGTGGTACTTTGAGCTAAACTTCTCTCTTTCTTCAAGTGATTGTTTGCTATGCCTTGCCTGAAATGATGCATCAAATAGCAATTGAAACTTAATTGAGAGTATTCTCTCCCTCTTCCCCACTCTCCCTTGCTGTTTATTTACGTAATCTAATGTGCTAAAGGTGCACGGAATTTTTGCTTGGGCTGTTGTTCTTTATGCCATGTTGATTCACTGGAATCCTATGTCAGTTCATCTGGCTTGGTATCAGAAGTCGAAAAAAATGTGAAATGCTTATAACCTGATGCTCTTACATGCCAGGTCAAGGTCGAGGGAGAGATGGTGAACAGCTGTTGGACTTCCTGGGGTCCTCGACTTTTGACAGCTTGAAGCAGATACTGTTTTGCTGCTTTGTTTTTTTCGCATTGATATCTGTCTTTTTATAACTTTCATCTGGTTAGTAGAACAGGAATTGTTTAATGCTGCGGGGGGACAGATGCATTTTTTGGATTCTAATTCTCATTTTTGCCTGTGTTGAGGACACTGCAAGTCTATGGAAGTCTATTATGTGACCAATTTTTATACAGTAGTCTGATTGTAGCTTGCCAATGGACTGGCAATTTATATTTGATGATCCTTTCATCGCGAAACATTTCTGTGTCATGTTTTGAAATTCGGGTTTTGAGTTTGCAGCTCCTGTCAGGCTGTCACTCTTACAGGAGATAATGGAACTTTGGTGTTGTGAAGAATATATTTGTATTTGAATATGGTTATTCAATGGGACAGGGAAGGATTTCGGCAAAACAACGCTGCTTTTGTGGTATTCGTATTACTAAGCAATCAGGCATGGGCGAAGAGTCTCTGAATGGAAAATGCAAATGCTGGGGGAAATCCCATCTCGAGTCTATTGTCCTCTTGAGTTGAGAAGGGAAGAAATCACTGTCCTTATCGTGCGGCAGGGATGAACTTGGTGAAGCTCTCCTAGTAGCAATAGACTGATTGTATGACTCGACAGATTTTCGGTTCAGTCATAGGACGGTAGATAGGTAACTCTTTGCCAATTCCAGTTTTTGTGTTCCATGTCCAAAGTAAGCCATCACTGGACGACCCTGTGTCGATCTGTTTACAGAGAGTACTGAGTTATATCAATCTAGCGGAACGGTCGCCTGAAATTTAAGGCGCCGCGTGCGGTGAAGTAGGAGTAAACAAATAGATGCCATACGCACGACGTAAGACCTGAAAGCATGTGAGGACGTTTGCCCATTGAAAACAAAGCCCTGGTAGGGCGGTACGAGTCGCCTCTTGTTTCTTGAGAGTTTCCAAAGATTTGAACTCGTCAATGGAAATGGCCGAACGAGTCCTGAATTTTGCAGACGGATGTCCTTCCTTCAGTTGACAAAAACAAGCGGTGAGATTGAGCCACAGGCGAGCCATGGAATCCGAGAATGCAATTTTACTCGAATTCAGAACAGGGAAAATAATCCAAAAAAGGGCGAAAGAGACTGAAAGAAGATCGACTCCACTGGGGATCGAACCCAGAATCTCTGGTTCCGTAGACCAGCGCCTTATCCATTGGGCCATGGAGTCCTTGACGTTGCCTGGGAGCGTTAAATCAACCATATTAAAAATTCTCAAGCTTTTTCAGATGCCCAAAAGTGACTGATCACTTCCTCGAGCAAGTTTCTTCCTGATTTCACTGAACTTATTCCTTAGGGTTAGACGGGCCGTTCCATAATCGCGCTAGAGAAAGAGAAAAACTAGGACTTTTCCAAGCCCCAAAAGTGGGACTCTGGAAAAATGAAAGGAAGGGTGCTTGAAGAGCCAATCTTGCGAACCATCCGTCTGTTCGTATCTGCAAGCCTTCCGTCACCACGTGGATGAGTCATCTCACAAAGGCACTCACACAGGGGACCAAAATGGAATTATGTTATCGAGAACCGGTTTTCTCGGAGACGGTGAAAGATTGAATGTTCTTAGGTGGGTTGTTGACTCGAGATAAGATTCTCTCGATTTCCAACGATCTTGTCGGCGCTGCTTCCCGAATAACGTAGTGTAATGAGACATTTAATTCGATAGATTGCAAGGAAAAATGCCTTGCTTGGGTATCCTCAAATGGGCTCTCTTGGGTTGGAAGAAAATGAACGGAACATGACATCAAACATCGAACAGTGACCAGGTTAGAGTGAACGTGGAGCATCATTGTGGATGAGAATGGAAATTCCAAGAGGATTCCTTAGGTGCTCGTGGAGCATCATGCAATGGCCTCAAGTTGTCTGTTAGTGGTTGGCCTGTCATAATTGGCATATGTCGAAACAGTGATGCTATCCTTTGGGGGAATCTATCTATGCATCCAGCCCCAAGTTACTTGCGCAATCCATATGCATCAGCATATGAAATGGTAGATGTGGGAATTCAACTTGAGGCCTTATGTTTCTTAAAGTATCAGTCATTTCAACCTTATGAATTATTTGATTCTTGATTCTCTGGAAGCATTCTCTCATGCCGACTTCAATATGAAATGATTTGGTTGCCATCTTGAATTGCCAAAAACATGCAATTCATGGGAACATGCCAAAAATGAGCTGATCTTCACAAAAATGATCCTATTATTCCTTGCAAGACGGATAATTAACAAAAGCATAAGGATAACAAAAACACCTCCATGCAATGTAAGAGATTCCAAAGAGAGCAGAGTCCCCATTAAATGGATCACACCATATCCTTGCCGATGGCTGCATTTATTATTCCAAATCGAAAACTTACCAACCTTATAACAAGGCAAAATGATCACAAAAGTTATCCACCACGGCAGTATGACCAGGAGTTCTTATCCTAATGAAAAGTCTCATTTTCATCTCTGTTCGTCCAAAACGATGCCATCATCGCCATGAAAGTGACAAAAAAGAGCAGGCATGTGAATGATTGATTTGATCTTCCCCACGTTATATAAAGCGCTGGCCTTTTCAAGTCTCGTCCAAATTCAAACGCCACGATCCTTCCACACTCATCCCCACTGGGAGAAAACAAATTCTTTCTCTCTTCTTTTCTTGGTTCAGGTCTCGCTCGGTCTCGCCATGGAGGCTAGACGTTCGTCCGGTGGCTTCTTCGCGGTGTTGGTGCTGTCTAGTTTGGTTGGGAGTGCAACATTGGCTCGTGCCTCGTGTGATTTCCCGGCAATATTCAACTTCGGGGACTCAAACTCCGACACCGGCGGCCTCTCCGCGGTGTACGGCCAGGCACCGTCGCCTCATGGGGAAACTTACTTCCGCCACCCCGCCGGGCGGTACTCCGACGGCCGCCTCGTGGTCGACTTCATAGGTACCGATCTAGACAAGCTCTCTCGCAATGTTCTCTCTTTTACTCTGCTAGAAATTAGGCTGCTTCCAGGGTCGACAAACCTTCAATAAGAAATCAAATGAACAAATTTACAGTAGTAAGAAAAAAGGAGAAAACAAGTCGTGATGACATCATTTGTAGAATGATTAAGATTCAAAGAAGGGTCGATCAGATTTAAATAATGGTTCTTTTGGGCAACGTGAATACTATGCCATTCCACCAAATGAAGGCATGAAGTCCGGTTTTCGCCCGATGAATGGGCCATCACAAATTAGAACATAGCCAAAAACAATTTAGCAGAAAGCGACGTGGGTAGTATAGAAAAATCGATTGAGTCCTCGTGGGAACAAAGCTAATGAGCACACAAGCATGTGCGAGTGAAGTAGATGCGCAAAATCCACCGGCGAATCTTCTTGTCGCGACATGAATCTGAAGTTTCCGTCGGTCCCCATGGTCATGGAAAGTGACCTGCTGACATTGATGTTATTGGCGTGGTACACAGCACTTCAATGGTGGGCCTGAGGAAATTATTGGCATGGGATTTGAACTAGTAGTTCTTTATCTTCCAGTTTTTGGACAGGATTCCGGTTTCTTTTTTTCTCTTTTTTTTTTCTTTTGGCTATATAGGTCGGATGAAGTTTCATGATCAAACAGACGATTCAAATGTGATCCTCAATCAGCTAACTTACAATGTTTTGATTTGGCATCGAATTGGTTTTTCTCCAGAAGGAGTAATGAAAGGTGTTTGTGTCTGTGTCTTGTTTTTTCAGCTCAAAGCTTCGGATTGCCCTTTTTGAGCGCGTACTTGGACGCGGTCGGATCGAACTTCAGTCACGGAGCCAACTTCGCAACCTCCGGTTCAACCATTAGACCCCAGAACACGACTTTCCGTCAGACAGGGTACAGTCCCATCTCTCTGGATGTTCAGTTCAACGAGTTCTATGAGTTCCGCCGCCGATCTCAAGTTGCCCGCAGCCGAGGTATAAGAATGTTAATCTCGATAAATTTTCATGTCCTAAAACGGACCGAATCATCTGTATAAGAGTCAAACGGCTCATAACTAGCACCATGTTAGATGATGCATTAGCATTTTTACGCTTCTAAATGATCCCGACACTGATTTTATTTCCTGAGTATAAGGTGGGGTCTATGGGAAGCTGTTGCCCAAGGAAGAAGTTTTCTCTCGGGCGCTGTACACATTCGACATCGGCCAGAACGACCTCACGGCCGGTTACTTCCTGAACATGTCCACGAACGAAGTAAAAGCATACATACCCGATTTGCTCGGACAATTCAAGAACGTTGTCTCGGTCGGTGTACTAGATATACCTTGTGATCCATTTGAGTGCGAGTATTCTCATTACTAAAATGTAACCCGCATTGCGCAGAACATATATGGCGAAGGGGGGAGGTACTTCTGGATACACAACACGGGCCCCTTCGGTTGCCTCCCGTACGTGATGGAGCGGATCCCGATCCTGGTGTCGCAAGTCGACCGCGCAGGCTGCGCGTCCCCATTCAACGAAGTGGCGCGGCATTTCAACCGCGGATTGAAGGAAGTCGTGACCCAATTGAGGAAGGAACTGCCGTTGGCTGCCATCACCTATGTGGACGTTTACGCGGTCAAGTACGCCCTGATCAGCAAACCCAAGAAGTACGGTAAGTATCGAGCGACCCATGAAGCATCCAGCATCGACCGATTCCGATCGATGACTAACGTCTGTCGTGGAAATGCAGGATTCAAGCAACCGTTGAGGGCGTGCTGCGGCCACGGAGGGAAGTACAACTTCGACATGCACATGGGCTGCGGCGCCAAGATCACGGTGGGCGGGAAGGAAGTGTTGGTGGGAAAGTCCTGTGAAGACCCATCAGTTTATGTGAACTGGGATGGCTACCATTACACTGAAGCAGCCAACAAGCGGATCTTCGATCACATCGTGGGCGGTTCCCTTTCTGACCCGCCCGTTCCATTGAACAAGGCTTGTCACAGGCTTCCCTCTCCCTGAGTCGTCACCCTCTGGATCGAGTTCTCACCTTGTTCCAGGTGGGTTGTTGACTCGAGATAAGATTCTTTTTGGATTTCCAACGATCTTGTCGGCGCTGCTTCCCGAATAACTGCAGTGTAATGAGACATTTAATTCAATAGGTTGCACAGAATAATGTATTGCTAGGCTATCCTGAAATGGGCTCTCTTGGGTTGGAAGAAAATGAACGGAACGCGACATCAAACATTGAACAGTGACCAGCTTAGAGTGAACGTCGAGCATCGGAAGACTATGATGTGAATGGAAATTCCAAGAGGATTCCTTAGGTGTTCATGGAGCACCATGCCATGGCCTCATGTGGTCTGTTAGTGGTTGGCATGTCATGATCGGCATATATTGAAACGGGCTTCGGGGAATCTAATCAATCTATGCATCCAAACTAAAGACTTTATATCTCTCGAAACATTATCCATTTCGATCTTATAAATCATTCGACTCTCAATTCTCTCGAAATATTCTTTCATGCTAAATTCAATATGAAATGGTTTGGTAGCTTTTGTGTCACATCCCAAATCCTATAGCGATGAGGGGGTGACACGGCCATTATTTTTCCAAAAGACGCAGCCTCAACTATACTCAAAATATCTAGCTCCCAAAAGTTCTTGTGATGACTCTCTCGTACTCGTTCTAACGCCACTAAGTAAGAAACGTGAAAAACATGATAAGAAAAAATAATAAGCTAGCATAGATCGAGCAATCACTATACATATTTAAAATACAAACATAACTCACTTTCGCCAAATCTAAAAATTTAGAAAACCTTCAAGATCAAAATGCAATATTTCTTACTTTAGCATAATATGTTCAAAGCAGAAATATTCAAGATTATAACAAGTAAATATCACTGGTCCAACCCATTGATCAACCTCATAAAAAAACACATCAATAATCCATTCCATTGGCCAATCTCATGTCACACATTAATGGTCTATCCCATTGATTTATCTCATACGAAACCACACATTAATGGTCCATTTATCGACCAATCTTTTGCTTAATATCAATTCATGGTCATGACACAACACCTTGTGATAAGGTGACCAAGATTCTCTCCTAACAAGGTCTCTAGCTCGGCCCACATGATATCCTAGACTAGTATGCACATACCCACAAGCCCCTTACTGGAATCACGGTGATATTAAGCATCAATATCAATCCACAACATCATCTACAATCCATTAAGCTAAATCCAAAAATCATTTCATATATCACAATACATTTCACAAATCAACCTCATAACCTTTGGCAAATCAACTTATCCGCAGAAATACTTTTCATAAAACATTCTCAAATCACTTCAAGACTCGTTTCATAAACTAGCTTTATAAACTAAATCTAATCAAATTCATGTCATAAAACATTTCACAAACCGATGTATGTATGTGTGTGTATTCACCAAACAGTTCTAACATCATTTACAAATACTAAAACATAGTAAATGCTTGATCCAAACTTTATGCAATAAACATACATATTCATAACTCATAATATATCAAATCTTGATCATTTTGAAAATATGAGCTTACAAATTCTTATAAGAAATAGTATTATTCACCTGAGAAAAGTTGAAAACCAACATACGGTAGTCACTCGAGCTAACACACTCGCATACCCATCAATTAATTGAAAAATGATATTAAAAACTTAGTAATACACAACTTTAATGAATGACTCGACTAAACAATGTTCAACTGTCAGACGTACCAACTCTTAAGCACTACAAAGAAGCTCATTTATGGTGAACGTTCGTCTTTTGCCGTTAAGCCTATTATCCATTACGCGTAACCCACGTGCAAAACTTCGCAATTTCATTTACTATGAAATCGAGTTTCTGTCCCCTGCCTTGACTTCATGTTAGATGAGTGGAGAAGAACCAATGAAGATGGGCTGAGATGGTCTATGAAAGACATGGGCCTGGGGTTAATTGGCCCATATATTACATTTCGAAACATCCGGAAAGGATATGCGTGATCTTATATTGCCAAAAAAACACGCAATCCACGGAAACATTGCCAAAAATGAGCTGATCTTCATAGATAGTTTTGCCCCATCTTAGCAGCAAGAAATAATGCTCGAGGCGGGTACCTCTTTAGCCCCGGTTTCGATTACATTACAAGCTCGCATCTACGGTGAAATTAAATCCGCTTGTATTGTGCGTTATCCCATCATTCATTACAAAAGGATAACGAAGACACCTCAATGCAATGAAAGATATTCAACATAAAGCAGAATCCTCTTCTAATTGGAACGAACTATATTCTTGCCGATTGCCGCATTCAGTATTCCAAATCGAAGAACTTACCAACCTAACATGGCAAAACAATCACAAAAGTTATCCTCCACGACAGCTTCACCACGAGTTCTTATCCAAAAAGTCACATTTCCATCTCTGTCAGTCCATGACGATGCCATCATTGCCTTGAAAGTGACAAAAGAGACCCACGTGAACGATTGATTTGATCCATCCACATTATTTAAAGCGCTGCCCTTTTCAAGTCTCGTCCAAATTCAAACGCCACGCTCCTTCACTTTGCACACTCGTCCCCACTAGGAGAAAACAAATTCTTTCTCTCTTCTTTCTTGGTTCAGGTCTCGCTCGGTCTCGCCATGGAGGCTAGACGTTCGTTCGGTGGCTTCTTCGCCGTGTTGGTGCTGTCTAGTTTGGTTGGGAGTGCGCCGTTGGCTTGTGCCTCGTGTGATTTCCCCGCGATATTCAACTTTGGAGACTCGAACTCCGACACCGGCGGCCTCTCAGCAGTGTTCGGCCAGGCGCCGCCGCCTCATGGGGAGACTCACTTCCGCAGGCCTGCCGGGCGGTACTCTGACGGCCGCCTTGTGGTTGACTTCATAGGTACCGATCTAGATGTCTCTCTCGTGATGTTTTCTTTTTTACTCTGCTCAAAATTAGGCTGCTTCCTGGATGGACAGACTTTCTTTAAGAAGTCAAATGTACACATTTATAGTAGTAAGAAAAACAAGAAAACAAATCGTGATATTGGTTCCCCGTGTGACATCATATGTAGAATGATTTAGATTCAAAGAAGGGTGGATGAGATTTAAAATATGGTTCTTTTAGGCAACGCGAATACTATGCGATTCCACCAAATGAAGGCATGAAGTCCGGCTTTCGCGTAGAACAGGCCATCATAAATATAACATAGCCAAAAGCAATTTAGCAGAAAGCGACATGGGTAGTATATAGAAAAATCAATCGTGTCCTCGTGGGAATAAAGTAATGATCACACAAGCATGTTCAAGCAAAGTAGATGCACAAAATCCACCGACGAATCTTCTTGTCAGGACGTGAATCCAAAGTTTCCCTTGGTCCCCATGGTCACGGAAAGTGACTTGCAGACATTTATGTTATTGGCGTAGTGCAGAGCACTTCAATGGTGGGCCTGAGGAAATTATTGGCATGGGATTTGAACTAGTATTTCTTTTATCTTCCAGTTTTTGGACAGGATTCCCGGGTTTTTTTTTTTAAATTAATTAATTAATTAATTAATTTTGGCGATATAGGTCGGATGGAGTTTCATGATCAAACAGAGGATTCTTATGTGATCCTCCATCGGCTAACTTACAAATGCGTTGATTCAGCATTAAATTGAATTTTCTCCAGAAGAAGTAATGAAAGGTGTTTGTGTGTGTGTGTCTGGTTCTTTTCAGCTCAAAGCTTTGGATTGCCCTATTTGAGCGCGTACTTGGACGCGGTCGGATCAAACTTCAGTCACGGAGCCAACTTCGCGACTGCTGGTTCGACCATTAGACCACAGAACACGACTCTCCACCAGTCGGGGTTCAGTCCCATCTCCCTGGACGTTCAGTTCAACGAGTTCTACGAGTTCCGCCGCCGATCACAAGTTGCCCGCACCCGAGGTATAAGAATCTTAAATCTCAATGAATTTTCATGTCCTAAAACGGACCGAATCATCTATATAAGAGTCAAACAGCTCATAACTAGCACCATGTTAGATGATGCATTAGCATTTTTACGCTTCTAAATGATCCCGACACTGATTTTATATCCTGAGTATAAGGTGGGGTCTATGAGAAGCTGTTGCCCAAGGAAGAAGTTTTCTCTCGGGCGCTGTACACATTCGACATCGGCCAGAACGACCTCACGGCCGGTTACTTCCTGAACATGTCCACGAGCGAAGTAAAAGCATACATACCCGATGTGCTTGGACAATTCAAGAACATCGTCTCGGTCAGTGTACTAGATATACCTTGTGATCCATTTGAGTGCGAGTATTCCCATTACTAAAATGTAACCCGCACTGCGCAGTACATATATGGCGAAGGAGGGAGGTACTTCTGGATACACAACACGGGCCCGGTTGGTTGCCTCCCGTACGTGATGGAGCGGATCCCGATCCTGGTGTCGCAAGTCGACCGCGCAGGCTGCGCATCCCCGTTCAACGAAGTGGCGCAGCATTTCAACCGCGGATTGAAGGAAGTCGTGACCCAATTGAGGAAGGAACTGCCGTTGGCTGCCATCACCTATGTGGACGTTTACGCAGTCAAATACGCCCTGATCAGCAAACCCGAGAAGTACGGTAAGTATCGAGCGACCCATGAAACATCCAGCATCAGCCGATTCCGATCGATGACCAACGTCTGTCGTGGAAATGCAGGATTCAAGCAACCGTTGAGGACGTGCTGCGGCTTCGGAGGGAAGTACAACTTCAACATCCACATGGGCTGCGGCGCGACGATCACGGTGCGCGGGAAGGAGGTGTTGGTGGGAAATTCCTGTGAAGACCCGTCAGTTTATGTGAACTGGGATGGCGTCCATTTCACTGAAGCAGCCAACAAGCAGATCTTCGATCACATCGTGGGCGGTTCGTTTTCTGACCCGCCCGTTCCATTGAACAAGGCTTGTCAGACGCTTCCCTCTCACTGAGTCGTCGCCAGCCCTATGAATCGAGTTCTCACCTTGCTAGATTCTTTCTTGGTTGCCCTTTTGATCCTCTTGTCTTAGCTGCTCAATTTGCAAATTTGAGGATCAGATTTTGCTCTCTCTCTCTATCTCTCTTTTCTGTCAATTCTCTTAAAGACGAAAGGGATGAAATGAAAGTTCACGAGAGAGTGATTGAATAACATAATGATTGACAGCAAGAATGACCCAATCTTGCCCAATCTGAACTTTCCAAGTCTTTGCTGGAGTTTACTACAAGTTAGGAGCTAGGAAGCATACTTAGAAAAGTTGCCGCAGCACTTTAGACGCTATGTCGAGATGCCGTATCTTCATGCCTCATTGTTACAAGAAAAGTTGCTGCAACAATGCTAGACATGCTCCAATTTTTTCGCCGAGACTTGTCTGGTAAGTAACTCGATAACAGATCGTGAAAATGAGGACGATTTGTTCTTTTCGATTACACTTGAAATGCAAATGTTGGTCAGCATATATCTAAGCTTAAGATTACTAACTTGGTCCATAGAAGTAATCTAATATCTTGGTAAGAAATTGTTTTGACTCCCTCAAACCACTCCGAAAAGGATAAGCCTCCATTCGGAGAGGAGAAATAGACCAGAAAAAAAGATCTGATGAGATTCTACCATGGGAGTAAATATCTTCAAATTTCGGCAAAATTTCATAAAAATGAAAAAGAAAATTACAGATTTCTGATCTCATCCAAACAAACAACTTCAATGATCATATCCCATCCAGTTCTCCGTCCGTTTTGGACTTGTTATCACCTATAAAGGCCTCAACATTTAATGAGGCTTCGGCTCTCGCTCGCTTCGAGTTTCTCTCACTAAAGATGGAGGCCAGATGTTCTTCCTGCTTCTTCACGGCGCTGTTGCTGTGTTGGTTGGCGGGCATGGCTCAAGCATCCTGTGATTTCCCGGCGATGTTTAACTTCGGGGACTCAAACTCCGACACCGGCGGCCTGTCGGCTGTGTTCGGCCAGGCCCCGTGGCCTGAAGGCGAGACCCACTTCCACAGCCCCGCGGGGAGGTACACCGATGGCCGCGTTGTGGTAGACTTCATAGGTAACACTTCAAAAATTTTATTGATAATGAGCTCCATTTCTCACGAATTCTGCTTCTCTATACGTCTGCTCTGTTTCTGGCGACATTCAACACCAAATACTGCAGCTTTAAACATCTAAACAAAGACATGTTATCCGAAGTTAGCCCATGAGATCAACGTCCAGGATGCCGAAATTTTACTGATAAAGCATTGTACTTTTTCCTTGAAATCTCACTGTAACATCTCCGGTTTGTCTTTATGATAAGCCATCGATCATATTTTGAAGCAGCGTCTAGATTCTTGCGGACTTCGAGATCTATATCAGCTCAATTGGCCAATCGGGTAATGCTCGAGATGCCAAGACTTGATTTACCGTAGGATGTTTGTGTCTTTTACAGCTGAGAGCTTGGGGTTACCGTATCTGAGCGCGTATCTCGACTCGGTGGGCTCGAACTTCAGCCACGGAGCCAACTTTGCGACTGCAGGTTCCACCATTCGGCCCCAGAACACGACCCTTCAACAGTCGGGGTTCAGCCCCATCTCCCTGGACGTTCAGTACAACGAGTTCTATGAGTTCCGTAACCGAACTCCAGTGGCTCGTCAAAAAGGTGCAATCATCCATCCATCGGTTCTCCTTCGTCCTGCAACTTACATCCTAGATCTTTTAGCTTTTGTAACCGGCATGGTGCCGGATGCGTTCATTCATAATCATGTAAATGAGGCTTTTTTGGATATAGGAGAAGTCTTTGAGAAGCTGTTGCCCAAGGAAGAGGTTTTCTCTAAGGCTCTGTACACCTTTGATATCGGCCAGAATGACCTCACGGCTGGGTACTTCATGAACATGTCTACCTCCGAAGTAAGAGCATACCTTCCCGACGTCCTAGGGCAGTTCAAGAACATCGTCTCGGTTCGTACCTGAACCAAAAACACTTCCCGTCCCCTCGAATCGTGTTGGTGGATGTACCACACGGTCGTGATTTTTCTCTTCCTGATCAAAACTACTACCTGGTGTGCGCGCAGTACGTGTACAGCCAAGGCGGCAGGTTCTTTTGGATACACAACACGGGTCCGGTCGGTTGCCTCCCATACGTGATGGAGCGGGTACCGATCCTGGCATCACAAGTTGACCCCGTCGGCTGCGCGTCCCCTTTCAATGAAGTGGCTCGGGATTTCAACCGCGGGCTGAAGGAGGTCGTGATGCAGTTGAGGCAGGAGTTGCCCCAGGCGGCGATCACGTATGTCGATGTCTACTCGGTGAAATACTCCCTGATTAGCCATCCCGAGAAATATGGTCAGTGTACTCCCCTAGTTTTCTTTTGCAAAGATCTAATCTGCTGTAGTGACATAGCATCAGATCAGACTACAAGAATCTAGGATGAGACTGTCTCCCGCGAATTACATATGCAGGGTTCAAGCATCCGTTGAGGACTTGCTGCGGCCACGGAGGAAGGTACAACTATGACATCCACATGGGATGTGGCGCGACAGCGATGGTGGACGGGGAGGAAGTGATGGTGGCAAAGTCCTGCGACAATCCGGCGCTTCATGTGAATTGGGACGGAGTCCATTTCACCGAGGCGGCTAACAGGCAGATCTTCGAACACATCAGGAGTGGCTTATTCTCTGATCCACCTGTTCCGCTGAGCTCGGCTTGCCTGAGGCTGCCTCCGTCCTGAGGCGGACATGAACATATGATCTTCTCTTGCTGAAACTCGTTACGTTGTTTCTTTCCAGTGCTGCTTTCCGGCTGTTTTCAGTTTGCGGTTTCGCGGGAATGCAAACTAGGAGATACATTTCCGACATTGAATCCCAGCATCATCTTGAATCACAAGCCTATTAACACATGAGAAATCATCTACAAGCTTAGGACCTAGCAGGGTATAAGAATCTCGCAATTTTGCATATCCGTGCTTCGCGAGGCACCCGATTTTCAGAGGCACTTTTGGAAAAATGACTATTGTAATTAGATGAGCGATGGCACGTCAAACATTGCTGCACGACCTCACTAGTCAATAGCGCAGAAATATAATCAGAGTCTCAAAGAGAGATCTCTCTAAATGTATATTCGAGTGTGAGTGAGCATAGTCTGGGTGAGCGGTTCCCACTCTAAAATCAGAAACCGCCCACTAAGAACTGGTTCCGAAAAATTGGAATCAAGAATGGCTTGTCTATTCCATAGACCCACCAAGCCTCACACGTCAGCATTGTGATATGCAATAAAGAATTACACAATTGAATCACCTCATCAAAGAGACTCTTAGTTAGAGACTAGAGTCAATGAACCAACAACATTATTATGTTAGGAAATATGTAAGTAAGAGAGCATTCTCACCAAACTTGTCATGAATTGGCAAAAGTAGCTTATTATCCAACATAAAAACTAGCTGGTAGCTTAGGGATTCAAGATTTTCCACTTAAAAAAAAATTAAAAATTAAAAATATTATATATATATATATATTACTGGTTTAGTCCGGGAGGACAGTTCCACACCCTGGAAGTGGGAATTAGACCGGCACCACCAGTTCTTGGATAGTCCAGTCTGATTCGAGGCGGTCCTCGATGAATTTATTACACAAAAAGTCAAGACGTTTATGGACGGCATTCAAGTTAAGCAACGTTCATTGCAAGAAACATTTTTATATTTCCATGTCGACTTATATAAATACTATTTCCTTTCGCTGACATTCGCCTGTGCACGCACTCTGGGCAAAATCGAGGCCAACTCGAGGGAGCCGGTCTTCTCGGGCCTGCGAATGGCCATGGCGGTGGTGGTTGCGGCGCTCACGTTGCTGACCTCTAGATTTCCGGCATGTTCGGCTGCCGGTGCTGCTGCAGCAGCATGCGATTTCCCATCCATCTTCAACTTTGGAGACTCGAACTCCGACACGGGAGGGCTGTCGGCGGCGTTCGGGCAGGTCCCCCCGCCAAACGGAGAGACGTACTTCCACCGGCCAGCGGGGCGGTACTGTGACGGCCGCCTGCCCATCGATTTCATCGGTACGAATCTTTCGCTTCCCCTTGGAATGAATCTTGAGTTTCATGAGAGCAAGAGTTCCCAGATCCGAATTCTTCTGCGAGGGATTGCTTGAAAACAGTTGAAGATGCCATTAGGGATTGCTTGAAAACAGTCGAAGATGCCATTATTAAAATTATTTTTCGAATTTGAATCTTGAGTTTTCACGGTCAAACCTCATGAGATTTTCAAATTCAAAGTGCTGTCGATTCCAATAGATAAGATCTGTCCATATGTAATTGGGCCGATATATGCGACTATAATCAGTCAACTTTGCACATCTTTCTAAATAAAGCTAAGTTATAGCATAAAAGCTAGTGGTGCTATTAAATTATGTATGCACTTATTATCATAAACTTTAGAAATGTGAGATTCTTTTTAGGCAAAGCCAAGCAAGCTGTAAAATGCTTGTAAAGCGTCTTAAAAGTTTTTTTTTTTTAAAGCTTTTGGGATTTAGCCTTATGACGATATGAATATTTTATGGCCAGATTAATACATTAATGAATGTTCAGGAGCTCGAGCATAGATTTTTGTTTTTAAAAAACTTTGTAGGAAATATTATAATCCTAACACAAGGGTAATTGGTGCACTGACAATTAAGGTGCATTCGTTTCACATAAAATGAGTTATTTTGAAAATATTTTTCAAAAAATAATTGCTAATATTGCTTAGAAAATAAATTAATGAAATTTTTTTCATCACCCACGAATTTAATTAGGCATAAATTATTATCGATGATATTTTCTGTTAATTAATTTTTCTAAACAATATAAGCATTCGGTTTTCGGAAATCACAAAATGAATGCATCCTTAAAATTTTTTAATTTGCTGATTAATAAGTACTCCTAAAATACTCGTTAGCAAAATCCTTTTTATATCCATAACTATATGAAAAATTATACAAAATAATCTTCTCGTATGTCCAGATGATTTCGATTGTTCTTTCTTGTGCCATTGATGTCCAGATTATCCTCCAGAATCATTTGATCTAAAAAAGAAAGGAGCCCGATAACTTCTTCTTCTTCTTTTCCCAAATATTATTGGGTTAATCGTGATTTTGTGAAGTAAATAAATGAAGTGGTCTTTATATTCTTGTTTTCTTTCCTTCTTGGGCAGCGGAGGATTTGAGATTGCCTCACCTAAGTGCGTATTTGGACTCCGTCGGTTCAAATTTCAGCCATGGAGCCAATTTCGCTACGGCCGGATCACCGATCAGACCTCAGAACATGACCCTGGCGCAGAGCGGATATAGTCCGATCGCATTGAATGTTCAGCTCGTCGAGTTCTCAGACTTCCTTGCGAGGTCGCAATATTTTCGGTCTCAAGGTACCGACTCTGGACGGCGGACTGTATATTTCCGGTGTCATTTTCAGGTGCTAACGAAGATGTTCTTGTTCTGATGTGCCGCGCCTTCTGTTAACAAAAAGGAGGCGTGTTTACGAGATTATTGCCTCGAGAAGAGTACTTCTCCAGGGCTCTGTACACGTTCGACATCGGCCAAAACGACCTCACGGCCGGATTGACGCAGAACATGACCATCGATCAGATAAAGGCATACATTCCCGACGTGACGGCTCAGTTCTCAGATGCTATAAAGGTGGAGCCGTTTATCTAATCTAGTTCTGGTTGATATTCCTGTATTCGGTTCTAATCATTTCCGAAGTATTTTGACGAGTGGAAAAAAAATTTATGTGAAACAGAAAGTGTATGCCGAAGGAGGAAGGTCGTTTTGGATACACAACACCGGCCCGTTGGGTTGTTTGATCTACATCATGAACCGCTATCATCTCGAAGCTCCGGAAGACGAGCATGGCTGTTTGAGACCTTTCAATGAGTTGGCTGAGTACTTCAATGCCAAGTTGAAGGAAGCGGTGGATACACTCAGGACAGAACTTCCTCTAGCAGCAGTAACATATGTTGATGTGTACTCCGTGAAGTATAATCTCATCACTCAAGCACACCAACATGGTGATTACCTCAGTACCTTCACACCCTCTTTCAGACCTAATAACTTTTCCAGGACAGGTCTTTTGATAGGTGCGTGTCACTGTAGAATCTCGAGTAACATGTAGTTTCAGCATAGATTTAGGTAAACGCAAAGTGATGGAATACAATGGATTACTATCACGAAATCCATCGGAGGCTGTCTTGGTAACTCTTGTTCTGCGATGATGTTTTTGCGCATTTGCAGGATTTCAGCAACCTTTCAAAGCCTGCTGCGGTCATGGTGGGAAGTACAACTATAACGACAGTAGGAGGTGCGGATTCAAGATCACAGTCGAAGGCAAAGAGGTCATAATCGCAAGGTCGTGCAAAGATCCGTCGGTCCGGGTCAGTTGGGATGGAATCCATTTCACGGAAGCAGCAAACCGATGGATTTTTGAGCAAATAGCCGATGGCTCGTACTCGGATCCGCCAGTTCGTCTGAACATGGCATGTCATAGAATGGATCACTAATCCATGGTTTGACCGGTTTGACCTCTCGTTTTCGGATGCAGAGAAGCTATTTCGTTTTTGAACATTTTATGGACGAGACAAACCAGTGGTTAGGACATGGTCCGTCTGACTTCTTTTAGCTTATTGCTGCTGCTGCTATACAATCTCGGAACTTGGTGTGCATCTTCTTCAGTTTATTAAAAGATTTTAGCCAATCTTAAGATATGATTTCTGCTGCGTTTGCTTTCTATGCCAGATAGAATGACAAATGGTTTTCAGATTAATTCCCTTCAAGTGCCAAGCATGGGTTTTCCAATGAGCGGTGAAGAGTGCAGTAAGAATCATTGGACCAGTTCTATAGGACCATATTACTTCCACAAGGGAATAAGCAAAAGAAAGGGAAAAAGAATGATAATGTCAGTTCAAAAAAATGCATTCCAAAAGAAATAATACTCTAGGCAGGTACCTCTCTAGCCAAAAGAACATGCCAAAAATGATCCTATCATTCCTTACAAGATAGATAATTGTAAAAAAAAAAAAAAAATGCGGATAACGAAGACCCGTCCATGCAACGAAAGATTCCCTAGGGCAAGATATCCTGAATCGCACCATATCCTTGCTGATTGCCACATTCAATACTCCAAATTGACAATATACAAAAATGATAGTTCAGGGTATTGTAGACTTCCTGCAATTAATTGGGGAGCTTTCGGGCAGTGAACATACATAAAAATGACAGTTTAAGGTATGGTGAAGCCATATAATTTTACGGATCTTAATTTGAGCTTACAGTTTGCTTAGAATGAAATTTCGAAGTTTATCGTGCATACTGGTCATATTCCGAACAGTAACTTTTGGGGCTTTTGGAGTGGCTGAGTTGGGGTTTTTGTAGTATATTGAAATGGCTTTCTATAGATCTATGGAGGAAGTTATGATCCGAAGAAGTTAGTGTGCGAGCTACACATAGCGGACAACAATAAGTTTCTGCTATGGACAAGCTTTTTGTTAGCGCGTAGGTGTCAATTTATCAACTTATAGGCAGAATTTTGTCAATTCGTTCATTAAATATATTTTTAGCTCAGTCTTTAATATCGTTTTTTGGTTAATTGTTAGGAATTTGAATGCATCGGCTTGAGTAATCCACGTAGATTGGTTTTTGGCATTCCCAAGTGAGTGATACTATTTTTTAAATTCAATATTTTATGAGTTTGAATAAGCATATTCATTGCATAAAATTTGGATCGGATAGTTAGTTAGTTTTTGTATCTATGAATGGCGTGAGAATTATTCGATGAAAATATATATTATGTTTAATGAACAAAATTGAGAAATCTTATATGTGAAATACTTTATAACATGCATTTGATTTGATTCGATTTATAAAACCAGTTTATGCAATGAGTCATGAAATAATCTACAAATATTTTATGAAAAAGTATTTTTGGTGGATGAGTTGAGTTGCGAAAGCCATTGGTGATTGAATTGTGAAATGTATTTTGATATGTGAGATTCTTTATGGATTGAATTTCTAGTATTGGTGGATGAGATTGGGTGCTCAATATCGCTGTAAGCGAGGGGGGAATCTTGGTCGCTTGCGGGTATACGTGTTTTAGTTTAGGATATCATTGTGGGCTGATTAACGGCCTAATCTCCAACTAAAGGGGAATCTTGGTCGCTTTGTCAACATGCGATATGTAGTGACTCTAGTTTGATATTGAGCAAAAGATTGATCGATGGATGAACTATTAACGTGTGATTTCATATGAGATGGATCAATGAGATAGACCATTGATGTGTGGCAAGAGATTAATCAATCGAATGAACAATTGACATATATTTATGAGATTGACCAATGAATTGGACCGTTGGTGTTTGCTTGTTATTATCTTGAATATTTCTATTTTGAATATATTATGTTAAAGTAACAAATATTGTATTTTTTGTCTTAAAGGTTTGTTAAATTCCGGTTTTTGTAAAAGTAAGTTGTACTTGTGTTTTAAATGTGCTTAGTGATTGCATGATCCGTTTAGAAGAAATATATTACTTATTAAGCCGTGATAGCTCATTCCTTTTTCTTATCATTTTTTCAGATGCCTCGGTTAGTAATCAATAGAGCGAGAGTGAGAACTATCGGGAGCTAGATAGTTAAGGTATAATATAAGGCTACGCCCTTGGGAAAAAGAACGGCGTGTTACTCCCTCATCCATATAGGATTTGGGGTGTGACAGTTTTCACTTTGCGAATTTGCAGGATTGCGAACTAGGAGATACATTTCGGCCATCAGATTCCAGCGCCATCTTGAATCACAAGCCTATTAATACATGAAAAATCATCTACGAGATTAGGACTTGCTATGGTATAAGTAGGGGTATCAAGAACCGAACCGAATCAAAAAATTCGATTTTTTCGGTTCGGTTCAATTTTCAGTTCGGTTCTCATTAAAAATCAATATTTTTTTTATCGATTCAGTTTTTATCGGTTAACCGAACCGAACATAACCGAACTATGAACCGATAAAATCAAACCATTAAAAATTCGATTTTATTCTCTCCCGACTTCTGTCTCTTCTGGCTCTAAGTCCTCTCCTCTCGTGTCTCGTCTTGGTCGGCTTAGAGGTGCAATGGCGACGGCGACTGCGACTGCGATGGCGACGGCGATCACTCAGGTGCGGCGGAGGGGAAGCTGCTGTGGTGCCGTCGCTCGGAGGTGGGAGCTGCAGGGGACGGGTGAGCGGTGGCGCAACTGCAGGCGTCTGGCGGGGCGGTGGTGCGAGCTCGTGGGTGAGGGGTGACCGGCCCGGGATCTGCTGGCGTCAGGTTGCAGGCGGAGACGCTCGGAGGCAGCGAGCGTTCCGACACGGCTGAGCGGGCAGTGGCGGAGGCGATCGGGCGACAGGGCTGCACGTCGCAAGCGAGACCGGCGAAGCGGCGGTGACCGGCCGCTAGGCCGCCTGTGCTGGGTTTGCGAACGGCGAACGCAGGCAACGAGTGCAGGGGGGAGAAGATAAACAGTTTTTCCGCTTTTTCCTTCTGTTGGCCTGTCCTTCACGTCCCTTCCCTCTCTGTCTCTTCTCTGTAGCTGCTGTTGTATAGCTTTTCCTTTTGACTTTTCTCTCTAAAGCTTTCTTTTCTCTTTCGTTTTTGTGTTGTTTCTTTTAGAAGAACGAAGAGAAGCCCCACTATTTCCAAAAACCGAAAAATCAAAAATCAAAAAATCGAACCGAACCGAATTCAGTTCGGAAGATTTTTCTAACGGTTCGATTCGGTTCGATTTTTCAAAAAACTGAACCAAACTAAACCGTTGACACCACTAGATACAAGAATCATGTGACTCTCTGTATCTGTGCTTGACGGGGTACTCGACTTGTAGAAGCACATTCGGAAAGACGACGTTTTAATTGGATGAGCGATGGCACATCGGACATCGTTGCATGACCTCCCTAGTAAATATTAGAGAAATATAATCAGAGTCTTGGAGAGCCATCTCTCCAAGTGTACATTACAGTCAAGACGATGCGATACAGTACGTTTGCCTATAATGTGAACAGGGAATGAATTTATTACACAAAAACTCAGACGTTGTTAAAGGACTGTCGTTGCAAAAAAAAAAAAAAAAAACATTTTTTAAATTTCCATGTCGACTTATATAAATACTCTTTCCTTTCCCCGACATTCTCCCGTGCTCGCACTTTAAACAAAATGGAGGCTAACTCGAGGGAGCCGGTCTTCTCGGGCCTGCGAATGGCCGTGGTGGCGGCCGCGGCGCTCACGTTGCTGCTCTGTCAATCTCCGGCGGGTTCAGCTGCCGGTGCTGCTGCGGCATGCGATTTCTCGTCCATCTTCAACTTCGGAGACTCGAACTCCGACACGGGCGGACTGTCGGCAGCGTTTGGGCAGGCCCCCCCGCCGAACGGAGAGACGTACTTCCACCGGCCATCCGGGCGGTACTGCGACGGCCGCTTACTCATCGATTTCATCGGTACGAACTTTCACTTCCCCTTGGAACGAATCTTGAGTTTCAATTCCCAGATCCGAATTTTTCTGCGTGGATTGCTTGGTAGCAGTTCAGATGCCGCTGTTCAAATTATTTTTCGAATTTGAATCTCGAGTCTGATGGGCTAAAATATAGTCAGACAACTTTCCACATCTTTCAAAATAAAGTTAATTTATAGCATAAAAGGTCGTGATAATATTAAATTATGTATGCACTTTTTAAATCGTAAAGTTGTTTTCGCTTTAAATTATTAGTATTATCATTATAAACTTTAGGAATATAAGATTCTTTTTAAACAAAGCCAAAGCAAGCTGTAAAATGCTTGTAAAGCGTCTTAAAGCTTTCTTTTAAGCTTTCGGGTTATACTTTTACGACAATATGAATCTTTTATGGCCAGATTAATACATTAATGAATGTTCAGGAGCTCAATCATTTTTTTTTTAAAAACATTTGTAAGAAATATTATTATCGAGGGTAATCGGTGTACTGACAATTAAAATTTCTCAATTTATTGATTAGTGCTCCTACAATACTCATTAGCAAAATCCTTTAAATACTCATAACTATATGGAAAAACGATACAAAACTTTTTAAAAAAATTATTGGGTTAATCGTGAATTTGTGATGGTCTTTATTCCCCCCCGCCCTTTTTTTTTGCAGCGGAGGATTTGAGACTGCCGCACCTGAGTGCGTATTTGGACTCCGTTGGTTCAAATTTCAGCCACGGAGCCAATTTCGCCACGGCTGGATCGACGATCAGACCCCAAAGCGGATATAGTCCGATCGCATTGAATGTTCAGCTCGTCGAGTTCTCCGACTTCCTCGCGAGGTCGCAACATTTTCGGTCTCAAGGTACCAATTCTCGACGGCGGACTGTATAACCCGGCAATCATATTGCTGCTCATCACTAGTGTCGTTTTCAGATGCTAATGAGGATGATCTTGTTTTGATATGCCATGCCTTCTGTTAACATAAAAGGAGGCGTGTTTACGAGATTATTGCCGCGAGAAGAGTACTTCTCCAGGGCTCTGTACATGTTCGACATCGGCCAAAACGACCTCACGGCCGGATTGAAGCAGAACATGACCATCGCTCAGATAAAGGCGTACATTCCCGATGTGATGGCTCAGTTCTCAGATGCTATAAAGGTGGCGCCATTTATCCAATCTAGTTCTCGTCGATATTCCCGTATTCGATTCTAATCATTTCCGAAGTATCTTGACGAGTGGAAAAAAAATTTATCTGCGAAACAGAAAGTGTATGCCGAAGGAGGAAGGTCATTCTGGATACACAACACCGGCCCGTTGGGGTGTTTGATCTACATGATGGACCGGTTTCATCTTGAAGCGCCAGAAGACGAGCATGGCTGTTTAAGAACTCTCAATGAGTTGGCTCAGTACTTCAATGCCAGGTTGAAGGAAGCAGTGGATTCACTCAGGACAGAACTTCCTCTAGCAGCAATAACATATGTTGATGTGTACTCTGTGAAGTACAATCTCATCACTCAAGCACGCCAACATGGTGATCACCCCAGTACCTTCAAACCCTCTTTCAGACGTAATAATTTTTCCAGGACGGGTCGTTTGATAGGTGCCCGTTGCTGTAGAATCTCATGTAACTTGTAGTTTCAGCATAGATCTAGGTAAACACGAAGGGATGGAATGCAGGGGATTACTTTCACTAAATCTGTCAGGTTGTCTCGATGAATCTTGGCCTGCAATGATGTTTTTTGCGAATTTGCAGGATTTGAGCAACCTTTCAAAGCCTGCTGCGGTCATGGTGGGAAGTACAGCTACAACAACAGTAGGAGGTGTGGATTCAAGGTCACAGTTGAAGGCAAAGAGGTCGTAATCGCAAGGTCGTGCAAAGATCCATCGGTCCGGATCAGTTGGGACGGAATACATTTCACAGAAGCGGCAAACCGATGGATTTTTGAGCAAATAGCCGATGGCTCGTACTCAGACCCGCCGGTCCGTCTGAACACAGCGTGTCATAGAATGGGTCACCAATCCATGGTTTGACCTCTCGTTTTCAGATGCAGGGAAGCTGTTTCGTTTTTGAACACTGCATGGACGAGACAGACCAGTGACTAGGACACGGTCTGACTTCTTTAGCTAGTTGCTGCTTCTACTCTACAGCCACAGATTTTGGTGTGCATCTTCTGAAGTTGAATAAAAGATTTTAACCAATCTTAAGTTATGATTTCTGGGGCGTTTGCTTTCTGTGCCAGTAAGAATGACAACTGAGGTTTTCAGATTACTTCCCTTCTGGTGCCAAGCATAGGTTTTGAAATGAGCGGTGAAGACTGCAGTAGGAATCATTGGACCATTTCTGTAGGACCATATTACTTCCACAAGGGAATAGGCAAAAAGAGAGGGAATAAGAATGATAGTTCAAAAAAAAATAAAAAAATGCAAAGCAGGTGTGTAGATATCCATCCTACTTTAACACAAAATGATGATGTGCATATCAAATGAATATTCAATGAACTTAACACATATTAAATTTAATATAGATTG
Organism: Eucalyptus guilfoylei; assembly: GCA_016097605.1. Taxonomy (NCBI): domain Eukaryota; kingdom Viridiplantae; phylum Streptophyta; class Magnoliopsida; order Myrtales; family Myrtaceae; genus Eucalyptus; species Eucalyptus guilfoylei. The sequence goes on along the minus strand of CM027861.1, from coordinate 22,898,564 downwards.
TCAAATCTGGTGAGACTCACGTGAGATCCACATGAGACCCATCATTTTCAACTATCTAAATGCAGTTTGATATACGTATTACACACATATAATAACTCCTTGGGCACAGTGAAAAAACAAGTTCTATCCAAGCATGATCATGTGTGGAAGATGCTAGTGTCCCAATTCACATTCCAAGCCATCCGGTCCATTCAACGGCATGTGCCTAAGCACAGAAAAGAAAGACAACCTTTTCTAACCACACGGCTCATTAATTCCATCATCTCTTATCATAGGATGAGCCTTTATCATTCCATTACTTATCTCGGAGTTCTCCATTGCTACTCCTCTACTCCTGTTACAGTCTTTGGCGTCCCTAACATCACATTTTGCAAGTAGACAATGGAAGCTCGATTAACATTGTGAAAGGAATGAGAAAAGGCGTTGCCATCGCACGACGTGCTCATATGCCGATTCGAGTTGCCTTATTGTTTATTCATTTTCATGTTTCGAGTACGCCAGATCTTAGTTAAGTTTGAGCGAGTGATTAAGCTTCAGATATTTCATAGTTAGTCACGGTCTGAGTGTTGCTTAGGCTGAGCTGTCGCGGGCGAAGGCTTTTCTAGCTGAGGACGAGCTTGTGCGGTGCCTAATGAGCTGAAACACCGGTCCAGCCTTCACTCAAGAATCCATTCATAAGAATAATATGGTGAATCAAATCATCGTCACAGACCATTCCATGCCAAATTTAACTCAGAGCATCCTATCTCTTAAGTGAGATATAAAGGACACTTCAGCACAAAAATGAAAATAAATAAAATAAAAAGAAATAGAAGGAATACAAAGTAAGGATCGTTGCAGGAAGTGATTGCTCAGTTTCCTTCGACGACTAATGAAGGATTATATCATTAGAGGGTCGGTCTCATCTGTTTTGTCTTGGAATTTTCATCGACGTCAAAGTCTCTGCCATTAGCCGCCCACGACATGTGCTTTTCCGGCATTGACTAATGACTTCTCTTTGTTTTCCGTTTCTCTCTTTCATTTAGGATTTTGTTAATAAATGTTTCGAGAAAATTTTCTTAAACATATTCCAATTTCAATAGATCTGTTAACCCTCTACATGCACGATCAATATTTTGAAATTAAGATATTTCCTCATTGAACATGTTTAATAAATGCCCGAATCATTATTTTGTAATTTTAATTATGTCTTACGAGTAATAAACTTCGGAAATTTGAGTATTCATTTGAAAAACAGCCTTACCTAAAAATTTCAGATCTTGAAAATGTCGGTTTTTGCGGGCATGGTGCACTTTTACTAGTGATGTAAAGGGATGTTTCTCACATACTTGCACCATCTGTCACTTTTATCCTAGCTAGTGCCATTGTCTACATTCCATAACTAACCACTAATTCACTTTTTGAAAGAATAACCATGTTACATTCCCTTCACCTTATCCAATCTCCATTTCTAATTTCTTTCTTAGCAGCCGGAATTGTCCATTCTTAGTTAAATGCATTTTTTATATGGACTAATTAGAACAGGCACGTAAATTCAAGATCAAGTAGATAAATAGATTTAAACTTTGGAGATGATGATTCTTGAAAGTCTCAAATAACTAAACTAGATAATCCATTACATAGGACAAGTTACTCTAGGAACAATTTACACAGTAATAAGAGGAACTGGAATTTAAGAACATAACATGTGCACATTCTATCAATTATTTCCAAAAGGGGGAAAAAAAGCATGAAAGTCCGTTGTCAAATTCAGTAGATAAAAATAAAAGGAACGGTTCCAAAAAATTTCTCATTCAAAAACGAAAGTGCAAAGACCAATCAACATATTTCATAGGAAAACGGATGAAACTAGAAATTCTACTAATCAGAAAGTTAAAAAGTTGGAAAATGGAGAACCTCAAGCCGTCCATGCATGTAGTCATGTACCAGGTTCACGCTTCAAAACCATTATTATCTTTTCGGACGCCTGAAGTTGCCTTCGAAAACCTTTAATCTCTTTGTAATGCTCTCTCTCCATTCCATGCAATCTCCTCATAAGTCTTTTGACATACCCATCTTCTGTAGATGCCAGATTCATCACTTTTCGTGACTGTCGTATCTCAAGCATGATCATGTTCCGTGGGAGCCGGCCGAAGTTGAAGTGTGCATTTCCTGCCAGGCCTTTCGTTTCCATGAGTTACTTAATTAAATGATTAGTTGAAGAAACATGAAGAGCACTGATCTTCTAAATTCTGTCGTTATCTCGTGATTTCGTGGAAGAAGACTTTGGTTGGGAGACTGGAAATTTAACAAGAAAGAGAAGACAACGAAGTTGGACACTGGGTTCTATTACTAGTGTTATATAACTACTCTTCCTCTCGCTGAGGTACTGCGCGCTCGCACACGCTGAGCAAATGGAGGGTCGCTTGAAAGAGACATCCTTGGGCCTCCAAACGGCTGGGCGGTGGCCACGTTGCTGCTCTGTCGATTTCCAGCGTGTTTGGCTGCTGCTGCTGGTGCAGTGTGCGATTTTCCGGCAATCTTCAACTTCGGAAGCTCGAACCCCGACACGGGCGGGTCGTCGGCGATGCTTGGGCAGGTCCCGCAGCCAAATGGGGAGACGTATTTCCACAAGCCGTCAGGGAGGTACCGCGACGGACGCTTGCTCATTGATTTTATAGGTACCTACTTGACTTTCTTCAGTTCTCAGATGATCATGTCAATGTTAGTTTCTGTCCGCAAGATCCGAATTTTTTCGAGGGATTGTTTAAGAAGTTATATGCTTTTTGTTGAAATCATTTAGGACTTCAAAAGAGAAGAGAATAATACAACATACACGACTCGTAATTGCATGGTTAACTTTAGCAGATTTTCAAAAAATTTTGGGCTTTGTCGACTGCATAATTTCACGTGAGTCAGATCTCCATAGACATATTAAACTGAAACTAAAGCTTATATCGCAGCGGAAGATTTGAGATTGCCTCATCTGAGTGCATATTTGGATTCTGTTGGTTCGAATTTCAGTCATGGAGCCAATTTCACCAGGGCCGGATCATCAATCAGACCACAGACTACGATCCAGGGCGGATATATTCCAATCTCACTAAACATTCAGCTCGTCGAGTTCTCTGACTTTCTCTTGAGATCACGAATATTTCGGTCAGGTATGGTCATTCTAGATTTTCCGGGCACTTTTTCATGAAAACTGGTTGACACTCGAGAAAGGAATCACCGTTTAGTTTTGGGTTCGTGAAGTTAATGTCAACAAACTGCGGGAAACTGGACTAGGTCAAATGAAGATGCAGTGAAGGAAAACGTTAAGTTGCATCCACAATTGGAAAAACAGATATGTCTGATATATCAGTCTATGTATCATTCTTCCCTTCTGTTATTACCTATAATATGAATAACCCTCATGGCTGCTCACTCGCAATGCACTTTGAAATTCAAAACAATAATAACTACCACCGCAATCTTCACGTTCAAGGTTCGACTTCGATGTTGCTACAGACTTTGCTAACTTGTTCTTATAAAACTTGTGATTGGCAACATATGACATTTTAAAATATAAAATCAGTCCAAGCTATCCAACTTACCATACAAGTCATAATCTGGCAATTTAATTTGCTTCTCATCACTACCGTAATTTGCATCTGCTAATGTGGATGTGATGATGTTTCAATCCCATGCCTTTGTTAATGAAAAGGAGGCGTATTCTCGAGATTATTGCCACAAGAAGAGTACTTCTCTAGGGCTTTGTACACATTCGAAATTGGCCAAAACGATCTCACCTCTGGATTGAAGCAGAACAGGACCATCGATCAGATAAAGGCAGACATTCCCGATGTGATGACTCAGTTCTCAGATGCCATAAAGGTGCTAGTCTGCGTCAGTATTCCATATTCGATGTGAAATTATTCTAAAACACTTTGGATGAAAATTCATGTGCAACAGAAAGTATATGCTCAAGGAGGAAGGTCATTCTGGATACAAAACACAGGCCCGTTGGGGTGTTTAATCTTCATCGTGGACCAGTATCATCGAGAAGCTCTGGAGGATGAACATGGTTGTTTGAGACCTTTCAATGAGTTGGCTCAGTACTTCAACACCAAATTGAAGCAGGCAATGGATTCACTCAGGACAGAGCTTCCTCTGGCGGCAATAACATATGTTGATGTCCACTCTGTGAAGTACAATCTCATCACTCAAGCAAATAAACATGGTAATTAACTAAATAACCTTCTCATCTTTTCTCCGTCTCAAGAATTTTTCCGGAACAGGTCGTTTCATAGGTATATAGATTGAAACTTATTATATTGTTTTGGCATAAATTTAGGCGCAGAAAAGATAAGAAGTGATGGGTTACCATGACTTTCTTCCACCAAATCATCAGAAGTCAAATTTCAATAACCCTCGGCCTGCAATGATGTTCTTTAGCTAATTTGCAGGATTTCAGCAACCTTTCATAGCCTGCTGTGGACATGGTGGGAAGTACAACTTCAACAATAGTAGGAGATGTGGAATCAAAGCTACTTTGAAGGAAAAGAGATTGTAATAGCGAAGTCATGCAAAGATCCATTGGTCCGGGTCAATTGGGATGGTGTACATTTCACAGAAGCAGCTAATAGATGGATATTTGAGAAAATAGTTGATGGCTCAAACTCAGACCCACCGATTCCTCTGAACATGGCTTGTCATAGAATGGATCACTGAGACAAATTCATCCACTGAAACTCCAACCCCCCCGGGGGTTTATGAACTTGCATTTTCGAAAGCAGGGAAGTTTTTTTTCAAGAACTGAACTCTCCTTTCTATGAACATGGCTTGTCATAGAATGTGTTCTTTTCCATGTTCTCTTGCCTCATGTTGATCAAAATCACAAGTCTTTATGTCATTGATCTACAACATTATGGGAAAATCTCTTGCAGGGTTTCCCTCAACATTCTATGGTGATTGGATTGGAGCAAATAAAAGTTATACAAACTTAGCTAAGACTATCAAGTTTTAGAGCTGTACTAGCCATTTGGACCAGGAAAAAAGGGGGAATTATGTAGTATGTACTATTCCAGAAAAGGAGCATCCAGATATTTGTGACCGAAGAAAAACTCAAAATGACCAAATTGGCTATATTACCTCGTCGCGTCTGAATTGACTCAAATCCACGACCATCACAGTGATATCATCCAGGCTACCCCTACTAATAGCGAGATTTGCAAGCTCCTTACAAGCAGCTATGAGACCAACAGGAGAGAATCCCTTGTTACAGTCGCCATTGTTCTCTTGACTACTTAGGCATTCAGTTTTCGTGTTTATTCTCTTAACCAGGGATACTCTTCTCGACTTCAATGGTGGGCTGTCAATCTCACCAAAAAACTCATTTTCACTATCTTTCCAGCTTTCAAGAGGTCTTCTGTGGCTAGGCGATTGCTTAATTTTCTTCTGTTGCTTGAGCAGCAAGATCCTCCGCAGTTTTGATGAGGGGCTCACCTTAACACATCCGTACTCATCATTTTCGTCCTTGTGAAGATCTGTTGATGAAAAAGTTGCCTTATCAGCCAAGCAAGAACGTTTCACGATGTTGACAGCTTCCTGGTTGCCAACCTAATGCAAAAGGTAGAATATGAGAAACTCAACGAAACAATCAAATAAAAAAATCATGAAATGCACTATAAAACAATTAACTAAAGCAGTGCATTGCTTATTTCATGATGCTCACCTCTTCCCATAATCCATCGGATGCCAAGACTAGAAATTCCATATCTACAGTCAAATGAAGAACTCTTGTATCAGGTTCAGCCATTACCCACTGCTTCAAATGAGCATCGCCGATGCTTCTTGAAACAGAGAGTATCCCGTGCACTCTCCAGGATCCTCTGTGCATCTCCACAAATCCTCCCTGAATCACAAGATGAGAGAGTACACAATCGAAATCAGTAAAAATAAAGATAAAACATTGAGAAAGTTTTAACTTTCAGGAGTTCAATTGGAGAGTAAAGCATACCATATCCTCTATTCTTTGCTTTTCATCCTCTTTATCTGCTCTATGATCCTTTGTGAGAGCTTCAGCCACTCCTCCTCTACAGAGAACCGCCCTGCAATCTCCCAAGTTTGAAATAGCAATTTCTTGGCCTTGTATTAAGGCCGTGACGCAGCAGGCACCGCTGCTTAAACCCTGCAAAAAGTAATTAATGGGCTGGTCAGGTACTGCATTTGAAAGGAGTATAGCAAGTCGAATGTTATAACAAGCATATGTGCTTGGCATACTCTCTGTTCAGTCTTGACCTATTCAATATGATGTAAATCTTGGCCAGATACATGCATATAGAGGTTTTGAAGAATGGATGAAAAATCCATCTTGACTAGCGAAGAATGAGTTAGATGAGAACGGTGGTGATGAGGATGAAAATGAAAATGAACCATTGAACTCAAGTGGGTATATTAGGATGAAATTTGCTACTTGCTGTAATCTAGAGACTGTAAGTAGCAAGTTTGACAGGACAGGGCAAATAGAGTAAAGAACGAGAATGCATGAGTGTACTGCATTTTTGTTATACCAGTCACGCCACACTCGATTTGCCAGAAACAAATAAGGAGATTACTGATAATTCTATCTGAGGGGCTCTTCAACAAAAACTACTCATCCAAGAAAATTTGAACTTTGGCACTCACGAAATCTCCATACAGGCTATCCAAAATCCAAATCCTGGCGGCCATTAATCATGACAAACATCATCTGTTTTACCTCCCCCACCAAGTTACGCGTAACAAAAAGAAGCAATCACCTTTATGAAATGCACTTCAGTTTTATCACAAGTTCTCCCAAATGGATTGAGGCATAGAAGCAATGCTAGAAGATAAAGCACTCAAGTTCTCGAGAAGCCCGTGGAAGCCGAACATCTGTCGAGAACGAGAATTAGGTAGATCTAAAGAAGCTAACTATTCTCATCCACAATATCATCTACTCCGCAATTCACTACTCCCCATATTCAGACTTCATTAAACAGGCATTAATGTCGACCGCTAGACCAACCAGGTCAAAGCTGAGGAATTCGTTCTCGTGATGCAAGAAACTACCTAAACTAAATCATTCCAGTACACAGCTCAAAACTTACCTGGGTCATAAATTCTCGGTCTGTTTTCAAGTACCCAGCTTTAATAGCTGCTTCCTTATCTGAACTCGTGTCGGCATTCCCCATCATTTCAAGGATGTTCTCGTGCAAGTGCTCCGCAACATAATCCGCAGCCTTCCTACCCCCATGCCCGTCATACACACCGAAGAAACCCTGCACAATGATAACCCAAACAAAGGGGTAAAAAACCGAAACTCTCGGAGAAATTCCCGGATAAACTTCACCTCTTAAAGTCCTTACTTTACTTGGGTTCCCATCTAGGGAAGAGGCGATCTTGAAAGCGTCCTCCATGAGCTGCTTCTTGCCTTTGAACGAGGCGACCGCGACCCCGGGCTCGCCGAAGCAGACGGCGTCGTCTCGGCAGGCGAGGTCCCGGGACCTGAGCTGGTCGGGCCGGAGCTCCCGCAGGACGCTCGGGATCTCCAGCTTCGAGGGCCGCTTCCGCTTGGCGGAGGGAGAGGGGAGAGCGAGGGCGCCGGTGGAAGACGAAGATGGGTCGCTCGCCATGGCGTTTAACGGCTACAACAGAGTGATGAACTGTGAACTGAATTGCACAGAGAGAGAGAGAGAGAGAAGGAGGAGAGGTGGGCGCGACATGCGAGCCGTTGGGGAGCTTGGAAATTAGCGGTCAATGCTTTGAACGGATTCTTTGGGCTTGGGCTTTTGGCGAGTCGCTGGAGGGAATATTTTACGAAATTCAAGCAGATGCTGCGAGCCTGTGCTGCGCATTTTTTTTATTGTTGGACTAGGAGAGAATGATTTCTTTCAATCGTTTTTCCCCCAATTTTAAATTTGTTGTTTTCAATTTATAGGAAACGTTTTATGTTGGTCTATTAATTTTCTGTCGTCCAAACATCAAAAGTTGGAAATAATTTCCTCAAACAACAGTAATTTAAGGAAAGTGATTTCCTTTATTGTCGAAAAAGCGATCGTTTTTCCGATCTAAACTTGTTATTTTCAATCCATAGAAAATGTTTTTGGTATACCGAAAAATGATAGAATAATTTCTCAAAATTTTTTTTCCCTCAAATAGGTGAATTGTTGAGGCATGTTTGTTTGAAGCACAAATGTTAAGTATATAGATATTATGTGTGTCCACTGGGCACGCCGCCTCGTGGTAAGGGAATTAGGTGAGGTGGGACATTTAGTTTTGAGTATAGAGTTCGATTTTCACTTTCTACAAAGGGATGGAGTAGGAATTTGAGAGAAAGAGAGAAGATTTAGAGTAGAACAAACTAAAAAAAAAGATTTATATGTGCATTTTTATGTGTCAATAATTGTTTATTTGAAAGAAGAGTCTCAAATTAAACAAAAACAAAAGTCATGATACACGAGTTACAAAATTTAGATTAAGCAAAAAATAAAAGTCAATTTAGACAAATCCTTTATTAATCAGACTTAAATAAATAGGTATTAAGTTTTTCTAAAGGACTCTATTAAAGGGTATCCTAAATATTGGATTGTATTTTTCTAAAGCACTAATTATAACACTATACAATAATAACAAATATATTGAAAACAAATAAGTTACTTGACAAATGTCTCGGTGACATATCTAAACAATGTTTTTCAAAAGGTGCATTTTTTTTTTCAATTGGCAAAGAAAATTTTGCGGTATTCAATGATTATCCTCATACTTTGTGAAATCAATAAGTTGAAAAGGATTTTGTCGAAAACAATTAACTAAGAAAACATTGCAATTTTTAACATATTAATTGTTCTTGTGATATGCTTAATAAACACTGCTATCCAAAAGCAATTGTAAACAATATTGGCTACAGGAAAAATAAGAAAAACGCCATATATTCTTAATTTAGTTAATTAACAACTGTCTAGATGGCACCCAATAATGGGCAGCGTAGTTGGTGTGCGTTCTCCCTTCCATCGTAGACGTCAGGGGTTTGAACCCTCTTATTGCTAAAGTGTCTTAAGCGAGGGATATTGACGCTTGGTCCGAGGTGCACCGTGTACTGTACAGGCCATGGGTTGACGATTAGTGTAAGCGAAGGGCGGGCCCGACGGATTCTCGGTTACCAAAAAAAAAAAAAAACAACTATCTAGATAGTTGCTACTAATATTCAATTTAGACTAAGTAATTCAAAAGGCAAATTTAATTCTCTCTCTATATATATTTGTGGGGGTGGATACTTGTAGTGATTAATCTCCATCATTGAATGCAATAAATGCAAGGTCGATTGTTGATAGGTCCAAATTCACTGGCAAAAACAAACAAACTCCATGGCTGGATAGGTCCAAATTCACTTGGCAAAAGCAAACAAACTCCATGGCTGGGCTTGCAGAGCCCCTCCCATGCTGCTCCCAAAAGGGGAAAAAGGAAGGCAATCGGATGGGAATATAGGCATTATAGGATCGCAAATTGCAGACCACCCTTTTATAGACCAGGTTAGTCGGGGTAGGAGATAGCTTGAGAACTCAAATGGGCCCAAAAATAAATATGTACTGTATAAATAGATTAAAAAAAATCATGTAAATTCGAGAATCATGTTCGGAAGATTTGCACTAAGGAAAGTACTCCTTATAGGAATAAAAACAATATATTAAATAATAACTTAACACTAAGGATGGATGGTTTCAGGTTTCGTACAGATATTACCTAAAATCTAGAATCTACCCATTGGAATAGGTTCTTCATTTTTTGGAATTTGGAACTCACCATATATACCCTAGAACCCGAAACTTACACTGTTACAGGTTCCAAGGTTAGTTCCGAGGCCTACCTAAGTTCTACACATATAATTAATTGAACGATTACAGTGAATTAAAACATTTAATAGCCACCATTTACTACTACAATTCATTAACCATAGTTTATATTTAAATACACGAAAAATATGAACATTAATAAAGTAAAAGTCTTGATTATAAAATGGAAGCTCAAACTAGTATTCTGGATTATACATTCATCATTGAACGGTATGAAATATCACAAAATCACGCGAAGATATGAATCAAGAAAAATATTAAAACTCGTTCCAGATTTTAAGTTATAAATTCCAGGTTCTAAATTCCTCTAATTAAGAACCTAGAATCTACCTGTTGAAATAAATTCCTTATTTTTGGAACCCGTAACCTACCCTAACCTACTCTATATATATCTTGGAATCTCGAACTTACAAGTTCTCACTAGTTCGGTGCTCTACTCTAAAATCATGCTCACCCTTACTTAACGGTTTCAATTCATTTAAATCATGATATTTTTTTACCATTTCACCAACGTATATTGTCCAACGGATGGTGTTAAATGGGCTCTAATTTGGTGATAAAATGATTCAAAGTGTGTTAAAATGCTCTTAAAATTGTTACACCAAATGGTCACTGAGCCGTTTTTCTTTAGGTCAGAACACATGTCTTATCATCTGAATTTTCATGACGATCCCTGTGAATCTTTATTTTCCTGGTAAAACAATTCGAAGTGCGTGGAAATGACTACAAAGATTCAAGGAAATCGGGCCACCATGGGTCCTTGACAAAGCGACAAACTAAAGGACCAAATTGTTACATGGCCCACTCAAACTTTACTACAGATAGATACATGAGAAAATATTTATAAAGACGGCTATGGTGGATAAAACTTAAAAAATGAATCTAATGCACTATGTAGAACTAGTTTAGGCTAAGCTATTCATGTTTTGCTAGTGGTCTCACTTCATCATATAATGGTTGTTTTTGGAAAAAGGTGGACAACGTCATTTGAAAAAGGGAAAAGGAAAGAAAATTCTATTGCATACCCAACCATGTCATGCCAGCCAGAAAGGGAACAAGACGATTTTTTGAATAGCTTCCCTACAGTGCAAAATATAGATCTTGAAAGTGGTGAAAGCATAAACGGTCTGTTAAAAAGGGGTTATTTTTGGAAAGATCACCAATATCTTTTGAGTTTTAATCATCAAATTTGTAAATTTTCTTAGGACTTCTTTATTCGTTATCAATAAATTATCCGGAGTTTGAACGACTGATAAACCGTTAGGATTAATCCGATGCTCAAAAAGGCACAAAATCTTAGGAACTCGAACTTTGAGTTTCTATTTTCATCTTCTTCTTCTTTATATTTCAGATTGGTAATGACCCTTGAGTGAGGGGAGTCAGTGGATCACGTCCAAAGGACCACATTAATTCCACAAAGGGAGTAAGAGAAAAGTTAAAAAAAAGGAATGACAGACAGGGGCCGGTTCAGAAATTGTGAAGTGGGCGTTGGAGATAAATCCCAGTCTAAGACAAGAAGAGATCGGTGGGCACAAACTGAAAAACAAGTGGTGGGCATCCTCGAATTGAGCATGACGACGTGGGGAAGAGATGTTGCTGTCCCTCCCCATTCGCATTCCAAGCCACAAGATCGTTCCGTTCAACTGCACAGCTGCCCAAACACACCAAAGAATAGTCAACTCCACCTAACCCTACGGCTCATTATATTCCACCCTCTACTCATAGATTGACCAATTAAATTACCTTTTTTCCATTAATAATGATCTTGGATACCATCATTAATTAATCGTCATTTTGTCTACCGATCGCCCAAGGAACAAGATCAACAAGTGTTGCCATCGCATGGTATGTTAACATGCCCGCGCGAGTCGCCGACTCGATTGGACTTTTGTTCTTGCCCCCGTGTCCTAAGGTCTATTCATCAACCAAGCACTTCACCGCCCTTCTTTGGCTTGGTGGCAAGGATAGCAAAACTCGAGACATCTAAGTGGGAATTAAACATTGCCCTTGAACATACGTTCCCTCTTTGGAATTCTCAAAATCAAACGCAATCCAAAAGGTCACATCGTCGACTTAACTCATCCCAATTGAAAGCCACGAAAATTCCTGGTGCCGAAAAGAAAAGGTGACCAAATCTCGCCAACCTCAATGGAAACTTTGAGACTTAGGATGGTTCCACCTACAATGACGCAACTATTCAAGGACATATTCCTTAGGGCTTTTCGTACTTCCCCGGTTCCCTTCTCCGTCCGCCACTTTGACTATTGGATCGTGAAACGTGGCTGTGTGGTTTGGGACTTCGGGGCGTTGGAAGAAGCTTCACGATGTGAAGGTCAATAGCCGCCTCCATTGATTCATCGGGGGCATTGACTCGTTCCCGTTTCTTCATTCAATTCACTCGCCATTTGCGGATTCCACGTTATTCATGTTGCCATTCCCATTTCGGTAACTCCCCCCATCGATGTCCTCGACAGCATTAGCGAAGACAAAAGGCAAAAAATAAAAGACACGAACTACGGGACAGGGTATGTTCCATGTAGACACCGTCCGCACATATATTTAAATGTTCCAACGTATCTTATTACATCACGTAGTTTTCGACTCGCGTCCAAGATCTTTTTTTTTTTTTGGTGGTGTCTAGATTTCAAATGATATGAAATCGTGGGTAACAATACAAACGCTGTGATTTGTTTCGGGTACCATCCCATGGCGATCTTTTATTGGTGGAAAACATTATCTTAGATGGATCGACCTAATTCTCGATATAAGATAATCATTCGATGATCGCCGGCTCTTGAATCGTGGATATGGGATAACCATCACAACGTTGGTCATTGTATGCTTATTCTCATAGACTAATAATCGGTAATAATTTAATACTATCACTGTACATGTTCAAGATGACCTCCTACTTTTAAAGATCGCGATACTTTTTTTTTTTCTTATCCAAAACATTCTCAATTACCGTGCAATTTATACATGATCTATCGGTTGAAAAAAGTACATAACTAGTAATGCCATTTTTTTTCACACATATTTCCAAGTTTGGAAATTTGAATTTTTTCCTTATAGTAAACAATGTACATTTATATATTTCCACGTGTACATGTACATTTCCTCATGCTATTCAGTTCAAGTACTTTATAACGAAGTAATACACAAAATCTATTAAGCCCATCTCATGTATACGTGACTCCAATCCATTTTTAGTAGTGACATAAAAATCAAACGACCTTTCTCATAAAGTTGCTATAGTCTGTTGCTTCTTTGGGCAAGTGCATCATTTATACTCAGCACCTAACTACTAATTCGCTTTCTCAATTAAAATCATGACCGAATGACCATATGCCATTCCATTTGCTATATCTAATTTTCATTTCTCCTTTCTTTCTATTTTTATTTTACATGAGTAGCCAGAATTGTCCGTTCTTAATCAAACCAATTTCCAATTAGGGAAAATTACGACACATCTAATTAAGTTCCACGACTCTATGCCGTGGCCTCAACCTTCGTCAGGAGATGATATGAGACCAAAAGTAAATAACCCTTTATTATAAACAATTGACTCAAAGATGAGGATTCTCAAAAGATTTGAATCTCATCAACTTTTGATTTCCCCCCAATCGATAGAGCTAACCGTAATTATCGCTATCTTTATCAAAGCTCAATTTTCGAAATACCTTGAATGGAGCTAACCGTAATTATCACATATCTTTATCAAAGCTCAGTTTTCGAAATACCTTGAATGGAGCTAACAGATTTTTGAAAACAAGCATGGGACGAGATCATCTAATTTATCATTACACAAAACCGAAGATTTTTCAAAAAATTGAATCCGTCATTCTAATTGATTTCGAAATCAATTAAATGCCAAAGTACCACAAAGCAGGTATCAAAGCTCAATTTTTGAAATTCCTCCGAACAGAACTAACAGATTTCAAAATGAGCATGGGATAAAATAATCATCTAACTCATCATTAGGCAAATCCAAAGATTTTTCAAAATAATCGGATCTGTCATCCTAATGGATTTCGAATCAATTAAATGTACAAGTACCAGAAAGCAGGTACGGAGCAAAAAGCCCTCTCATCTCATTCCACCTGCGCTAAGCCAGCATTCCCTCTAGAGCGAACATTCCAAAAAGCATAAATATAGACATTCACACAAATCGAGAATACCCCTCTCTCTCTCTCTCTCTCTCTAGACTCTCTTCGCTCTAATCGACATATATATATATATAAATAAACAAACAAAAGAAACACGTTCATCTTCCTAAATTCACACCAATCTCGTTGGCTAATCATCGCAGAGACGGCCATCCTCGTCGGTCCTCCTTTTTTCTCACGCCGTTCTCGCTTTCTTTCGCTCGCAGCGCTTTCCCGAAGCGAGGGGCTCGGGCTCTCTGCTGCTCTCCGGGCCTCTTCTCTTTCGCTGCGTGGCTAGATTCTCGTGATTCGCTGCTTCCTATTTTGATCCCTCGCCGTCCGTCGGGCCGACGCGCTCGCTTATCGGCCGCTGCTCCAGGTGGCCCCCTCCCGCGCCCGTTTTTCTCCAGGTGCGTTCTCCCGATTCCGAGCTCCCCTTCCCCTTCCTTTTTATAGCCGCGCCGCCGCCGCCGCCGCCGCCGCGAGTGATCGCGGGCGATTCGGCTTCTAAAGCCGAGAAACGGCCAGCGTTTCCGTCGGAGGTTTTGATCCTGGCGCGGCCGGCCGGCTGCGGGACGGCGAGCGAGGTCAGAGCTCGCTCCGTCGCGGCGGTTTTGAGACGCCGTCCTGCGCGCGATTCGGCGGGGGCTTGTCGGCTGAGCGCGGCGGGAGTAGAGTCGAGTGCTTCTTTTTGTGTACGGATCGGCTCGCGTCCGGCTGTTCGTAGTTGCTTGTGCTTCTTTTGCGTGATGGAATTCGATGAAAACGCGTCGTTATTTCGGTCGATGTTTCTGGCATGTCGACTTCGCCGGCATTGTGACTGGGGTCCGGTACTGTTACGGTACGGTACCGAGGATTTCCATTCGAGGGCGGAGCTGAGGCTCCTACTTAGGTTTTCATCGGTTTTCTCAGAACGAGCGGCATCGTTCGTCGTCTAGAACGATATTAGCCATTTCAGGACCTGCAGATTGTTCATATGATCTGATTCTCGAGGTGGATTGGATCCTTGTTTTTGTTTATTCGTGCTGGTTGAGAGGACATGTAAGTGTCGCTTGGCATGATGATGGTAGAGACGTATGGTGTCTACGCTGAATGTGAAGTCTGAAGCAAGAATTCTTATGTTATCCCCCCGGTTCATGAGATGCAGATGGAGGTGGAGTTGTGAGTTGTGAATTCTTTCTGTTTAGGAGAGGCACGGCTTGCTAGCAATGTCTTGTGTGCTGCTCATCCGAGTCTGTGCCCCCGATGGTGTGCCTTCTTTAGCTTTTTAGTGGACGCTAAATTAATCTAACTGAAGCCACAACTTGCGCTTCCTTGCGCTCTCCGATTTGACCAAACATAATTGTCCAGCAACAGAGTGGAATCTACAAGTGTTCTTGAAGTAGTTTTGCTGTTTACTTATATATTCAAGCTACTTTTCAGGTCTACTGCACTTTCATTGGGGGGTCTTTTCAACTAAAATGGAGGACGGGCGACTCAAAAGTTATTGAAACAGATGCGGAGCGTCTTGTGCTTTCCATATTGTGAACACTCGCTGAGAAGATTGTTGAGGAAATGGGGAATCCTACGCGCAGGTTGGAACTTACTGATGGCTTGTATTACCAGGAGAAGCGACTGTTCACTGTTTCTGAGAGAATAATGTCTTGAGTGTTACGGGCTGCTGAAAGTTATCTTTCTGAAATACTTGTCTTTCGGTGGTTGCAGCGCTGGGTGTAAAAAGTCAAATGACACCATGAGGCTGATAATAACGACATTTTTTGGAATCGTGTTTGGTTTCTTCATTGGAGTATCTTTTCCTACATTGTCTCTAATTAAGGTATCCCATCTGTTTCCCTTGATTCGTGTCTTCATTTTCATCTTCTTACCTTATTTGCACTCTCCCTCTTATTGGAATCTTTGGGTACTTCTCTCCAGTTTAATCTCCCGACCAGCCTTCAGACTGCTCATGATGTCATGTATTCAGAAGACCCAAAAACAGGGCTCTCGACCCAAACAATTCTAAATTTGTCTGGTGAGAAGGGTTATAATAGCAGCTCCGACCAAGCTCAAAATGGTACATCTAAGGTAAAAGCTCCTTAATTTAAGCTGAATGCTGACAGCCTATCTGGAAATGAGGAAGGCGCATGCTGGAAAATTTTATGCCTGTCGCATGTGCTCTTGTTATTGGTTAATGTTTGAGGGTGTTTGACCATCCTGAATTGAAAGGCATAAATCAGATCTGACTTCATGGCTCTTATCATTGAAAACCTTTCTGCTCTATCCAGCATATGTAAATATCAGTGGATTTTCATCTATCGTAACTGCATCACAGGTTCTGCTTTGGCTATCAAAAAAGAAAATACAGGTCCCCTGAAAGGAACTTAGGTCCTCTGATAGCAGTTGCATGTTTATAGTTTGTTTGAATAATGAACAAGCTGATGTTCTTCGTTCATCTCTGCTTTATCTCAATGGGTACTTCCTTATCTTTCTTCTTACTCAGAATTTTTAGATGTCGTCATGATTTTGTTACAGATTTGGGCCCCTTCAAATCCCAGGGGCGCAGAAAGACTGCCACCAGGAATTGTCACTGCAGAGTCAGATTTTTATTTGCGCAGACTGTGGGGTAAGCCAAGTGAGGTGCGTCTCTACCTGTGAATTAAATTGAGTTTAATCAGCAACTCAAAGTTTTCCCAGATGTATAATCAATATGTCATCTTCAGGACTTAACCACTAAACCGAGGTACCTAGTGACCTTCACCGTTGGTTATAATCAGCAGAAGAATATTGATGCTGCTGTTAAAAAGGTTTTCTCTCACTCTGCAAGTTTTGCTCATTTGCCTAGCATTTATTTCTGTTCAAGTGCATTGCTAAATGTGCTCTTCTCACAGTTTTCAGGGAACTTTACCATTCTCTTGTTCCACTACGATGGAATAACAACCGAATGGGATGAATATGAATGGTCCAAGAGGGCCATTCATGTGAGTGTTCGGAAGCAGACAAAGTGGTAAAGAACTGTTATCCATAGTGTGCAGTATATTTCCTGAACTTTCTTGGGGCTTAGATTTCAATATCTCTCCTCAGGTGGTATGCCAAGCGGTTCTTGCATCCTGACATTGTGGCACCTTATGACTACATTTTCATATGGGACGAAGACTTAGGGGTTGAGCATTTTGATGCAGAAGAGTAAGCGAGATACATATATGGCTCTTCTACTACTTACATTTCTTATAAATGGAACTCATCAAGTTTTGTGTGGTTACCATGCCAGATACATAAAATTGATGAGGAAGCACGGCTTGGAGATCTCGCAGCCAGGTCTGGAGCCTAACAAAGGCTTAACATGGCAGATGACTAAAAGAAGAGGTGATGGAGAAGTCCACAAGTGAGAATTACGCCACCCTCGTTTTTACTTAAAATTATGATCTTCGATTAGTAAGTAATTAGACAGTACTTTTTTTTTTTTTTCAGAGAAACAGAGGAGAAACCTGGCTGGTGTACTAGTCCCAGCCTGCCCCCATGTGCAGCGTAGGAACTTTGAGCATCATTATTAATTTTCCTTTTCTTCAGATACTTCTTATTATCTTGTCACCACTAAAAATTGATGGAAATGGATCCCAACCGAATTTCACATTTGACATTTCCAGGTTTGTTGAGATAATGGCTCCAGTTTTCTCACGAGATGCTTGGCGCTGCGTGTGGCATATGCTTCAGGTCACCTGAGCATATTCAAATTTTGTACCCTTTACCTTCAATTTAAATTTGCCTCTTCCTTCTTTAATCTTGAAGTGTGGGGATTTGCAGAATGACCTGGTCCACGGATGGGGTCTTGACTTTGCTCTTCGGAGATGTGTAGAGGTATGTGACCTGCATTTTGATTTCGTTTGTTTTTCAGTAATCGGCATTTCTACTTTTTTGTGTCTGATTTTGCTGTGTTCCTGAACTATCAAACGAAACAGCCAGCACACCAGAAGATAGGAGTAGTAGATGCTCAGTGGGTTGTTCATCAAGGAATCCCCTCACTAGGGAACCAGGTAGATTGAAATACTAGTCATGTCATTCTGTTGTCAAGAGAAGTACTGACAATTCGGCAACTAATATCTTCGTAATGTTTCTTTTGGTTGACATCCTGCAGGGACAATTGCAAGATGGGAAGCCACCATGGCATGGGGTACGTAAAAGTTTCCAATAAAAGTTGGGCCTGTAATGCATGTGCCATCATTAGATTATACACTTCTCTCTTCCCCAGGAGCCGTTAAGTCTTTCAAAAATCGATTTCTTCGGAAGCTTATTCATAAATCGTGTTTTGGCATGTGACAGGTCAGAGAGAGGTGTAGGAGGGAATGGGGTATGTTTCAGAGACGGATGGATGATGCAGAGAAGGCCTATTTTAGGTCAATCGGAATCGATCCTTCTCAGATGAAGTCTCACTAGAGATTTGAATCGCCGCAGTGGATTTTCCCCAAGTCCATACCCATAGTCATAGTGATTAGCTAGTACCGCATATAGTTGTATATCCCGTTAACTGGCCGCACAGCGCTATTGATTCACCAATGATGGAATATTTCTCGCTATTAGTTGAAAATTGCTCTCTAGTTCTTTCAAGAGTTTAATTGGCTTAATGCCAGGGTCGGACTTCCACTGGTCTTGGACGCTGAATTATCGCGAGTCTTGACCTGAAGCGCCTGCGTTCCTGAAAACAAAGAGATCATTTGGCGAATCAATTTCGATCCTACGCCCTTATTTCTGCAAGCTAATTATGTTATTATGTATAAGTAAAGCTGACAAAATGGGTTAATGTCCACCGACCCCTCGCCACAGATCTCCACTATGGACATGACCTCGGATATGGGCCGGTCTGGCCGAACTCGAGGTCGGGAGGCGGTGGAAGAGAGGGATGGGGCCGGGGCTGGGCCGGTGGCCGTCGATGGAGATGTAAGAGGCCATCTCGAGCTGGAGCTTGTCAATGTCGGGCATTAAGGCCTTGACGTACCTCTCCTGCTGCTCCACGGGCATGTCCATGTGTCGCATCGCCACCCTGTCGTTCCCCTTCAACATCCAGTTGTCCGGGGTCCTCCCATGCTTAATCGCGTGGGGGGCAAATATCTCCAGCTTTCGTGGCGACCTCGATGGCTTCAAAGGGCCTGATGGCTGCGCAGGGTCTGCTGCGGGCGAAGGCGACCTCAAGACTATGCGTAATCGTCTCTCTCTCTCTCTCTCTCTCTCTCTAAAGCAAGAATTGAAGCCTGATTAGATTTAGCTACGGATCAATTACGTGCGGATTCATTTTAGAGCCACCCAAAACCTGACACGTCCCGCCTGTTTAAGAGGCGTATATCACTCCGTCGGCAGAACTCGAGAGCCCAATACTTCCAAGGATATTACAATCAGGTCATTGTCGAAGACTTTGACGAATATCCTCTGAACGGAAATGCTAGAAAACGATGTCCTTTCGTGGCTTTTGGTGATTGCTGAGTTTTGGATGCCCTTCGGCGATTTGGACTCGGGATATTTCGAGGCTCTAAGCGGGTATGACGACAATAGCAAATCAAACGATCGGCTCCACGTGGCCGTTCCTTCACGATCAAGGGAGTCCCCCACAACATCTTCCTCGACCAAGTTGCGGCTCCTCATTGGTCGCCCGGTCGTCCCGACACGTGGCCGCCGGCAAGCATCCTGCAGATCTCCGTACGCACCCTACACGTGTCCGCCACGTGTGACTCCGAACTCCCGATCGCCTCCTATCCCCCCGACGTGACCCCGCCCGTCAAACAAAGATTCGTGGTTAAGAAGGAAGGGCCTCGACCCGAAGCCCCGTGTGCTCTCGGGCAAGGGTCACTTCCATCGGTCGCCCTATGTTAGAGATCAGGGACTCTCCGGTGAAGTCTCCCTGAAAAAAGAGAGAGAGAGAAACAAAACGAAAATTTCAAATGGGTCTCTCAAACTTCCCGGGCCCTCCCCAAGGCTTGCTCGCAATGCTCGTGATGAGCATTGTCTTCGTGGCGGCCATGCTGTTCAACGCGGCCGCGTCCCTGCTTCCCCAAGAGGGCGAGCCCTCCTCCCCCGCTGGGGAGAGGAGCGGAGCCTCCGCGGTCTGGGTCGGGCGGTTCGAGTCCCGGCGCCGTCGCCGCGGTGGCCGGAGGGCGGCGGCGGAGGAGGAGTGTTGCGTGTGCTTGAGCAGGTTCGAGGACGAGGAGGAAGTGAGCGAGGTGGTGAGGTGCGGGCACGTCTTCCACAAGGGCTGCTTGGAGAGGTGGTTCCAGAATTACCGGTCCAACACTTGTCCCCTTTGCCGCTCCCTTTGCTAGCTCTTAGACCGAATCATTGGAGCATATGTTCGCCAGGTTTAACATCAATCTCTATTATTCTGCTGCTATATATCCCTTCGTTTCTTTATACGCGCAGACGGAGGATTCGTCAAAAGAATTCTGAATCTGCCGAGTCGATGTAACCCCAAGAGCATACACGAAATAAAGAAAATGAAGAGGATTTAGCGACAGTATTGTCCGTGGGATTTCTCACGGTTTCTAGGGTTCTTTTTCATATCCATGCAAGAGAGAGTTTTTGACTCGGAGCCGGCGGGAGGCAAAGGTTGGAAGATCGAGGGGATGCCTTCGCATGCATCCGGCGCATCTAAGATTTTTCCGCAAGCACAACTCCCGCCTTTCCCCGAGCAAAATGATGGTCCTCGTCGCACTTCGTAAGTGCTCCTCCCATATATGTCAAGACTAGAAATTCCGTTCTTCATCTACGTTGGGAGGGCTACAAGGCCTGGCACAGCGCGGTTCTATATGAACGGTCCGAAACCCGGTTTGGTCCTAAAGTACGGTTCCCGGTTAAACTCACCCAGGGCTTACCGAGACTCTTTGAAACTCATTGGGCCGGGCCAAGTTTTCGGGCTCAAATACGGAAGCCCTGAAGCGGCACAGCCGAGCGCGATTACCATTTTGGAGGGATAAGAAAGAGGTGAATGATTAACATATTTGATGATGTTCGATCTGTGTGTATAAAAATTAGAAAAGGGTTTTCGGTATCAATAGACGCTAGATAGATAAGAAAGTCTGGAGATAATGGGAGGGAGTAAAAGAAAATAATTTTAAGATGTGTAAATAATCAAGACTTTTCAAATTCACTGGGCGTGTTTCTACTTCTCTTAAAATCGATGATGTAGAGAACGTGTTCTTAATATTGATTGTGAAAATAGTAAACCAAAAAAAGTCTTCATCATCAATAACAAATTAGGCATACATTTTTGTGAATGCAGGGCGAGACCACCATCTGATCTAAGCTGCTTAAGCCAATAAAAATAGTTTACGTTAATGTAGTTCTATAAGTTATAGAAATAATCATTTTCAGGAAGGTATATTTAAAATTGTTGATCTTTTGTGAGCAAACTACATCTTAGGGGTCCGTTTTGTTTCACAAAATATGAACGATATGGAAAATGTTTTTCTAAAAAAATTGATTCCATCGCTTGAAAAAAATTAGTCAACGGGATATCAACAAGAATCTATACCTAAACATTTTCGTGGATTAAGAAAATTACTTTTTGTTCATTCATTTTTTTAAGCAATACAATAATCCTTATCAGGGAAATGCTTTTGAAATAGTGAGTTTAACGCACGTTAGAGATAAAGAAAAATTTTCTGAAAATAAGTTTTGGCCAGAAATATCCCGGACCATATCAATTCTTTCCAGTTCCATTATCCTAATTTCAATTTTGTATGAACATAGCAAGCGATTGAACCTGGCAAATGCTGTTTGGTGCCTTACAATCGGGGTTTAAGAGAAACAATGCAACAGTGTATTCCGCTAGCTACTTGTTGAAGTCCTTTCAAGTTTCATTTCCCTTCAGGCCTTGTGTCTCCTTTCCAGGTTAAATGATTATGGCTTTCCTCAACTTATAGCACATGTACTTGGTTCTACTTATGCGCTCCCTTTACATAATCAGCGACATACCTTCGCTCGAAAGAGATGGGAACCCAGGACAGGGTTGAGCAATTGAAAATGACGGTTGACAGAGGCTGTGGCGGCGGCCATAAGCGGCGGCATGGCCATTGGCCGAGGATGCTCGAACGAAGAAAGGCAGAGGGAGTGATGGAGAAGAGAGTGGATGGGGGCATGAAAAACGTTTGTGGTTTCTCTCTCTCTCTCTCTTTTTTGGGCCCCTCTTTCGGTGTGTTCGAAAGCAAGGTAGACGTGCACGTATTTTAATAGGATTACAGATCTATAAAGAGTAGATACTCTTGACTTTTTACTATAATTATAGTGGGCTTTACATCCAAAGATAAATTAACTGAAACCTAAAGATCGGTTCCGGCTGATATAGCCCTTACGGTCTAAGTTCTAGAATATAGGTCTTAAAAGATTTGATCGTGCAATATCTATATGGCATAATATGAGATACAAAAAACTTCGATACTTTATTTTAAATGCGTTTTTTATTTTCAAAACTTTGCTTGGCGCACTAGTCACTATTCAACGTTGAAGTTAGCTCATAAGAGTCGATAACGTCCCTTCAAGAGGAAATCATTATTGCCTTTTGGGGTTACTTACATTACAGTTGATGTTTGGGTGAAGTTCATCAAAGCAAGCAAGCTTTACCAACAGAATGCAGTCCCAATCTCCGATACCGTGTGAATTGGACCCCTTGTCTCGTGGCCCCCTCCATTTCAATTTTTGGTCCATCCGCTGTAACCCCCTCCTACTCAATCGAATCATATGCTAACACAGATGAAATGGAGGACCATCATGAATCAAGCTCGTTTTTAAACCTAGTCAAACGACCATAAAGACGTGGGTTCCTTGAATCCGATCCAACTTTCCACTTTCGTGTAAAGCTTTAATGAGGAGAGAGATGGGGGGGATTAAGCTAAATCTCACCCTAGAAAAGGGCATGAATAGCGTGGTTCTCGGTCGTCATCTTTATTTAATGTCTAGTGCTGGCGAGGCCTTCTAGTCCTAAGATGGCTGGTCCCTTAGGAGCGGGAATTCATAGGCTTACTTCGAAGGTTAATTGTTCTTTTTACCACCAAGGTGGATAGTACGTGCAATGATGAATCAATATAATAATTATTTCCGCCAGAAGTTAGGTTTTACCGACAACGATAGTACACTTGAATTAAATCAGTCAGCTTCATTATCCTCTCTCTCTCTCTCTCTCTCTCTCTCTCTCTCTCTACGTATCTCATCTTGAAAACTTACGGTTCCTTTGGTTATATGCACTCGTTTCTTGGATAACATCTTCTTAGAGAAGCCTCTCGAATTTGGAGATCAGTGAATTGAAAAGGAATTTGCATGGTTACTTCAAAGTACTTCAAGAGTCTTAAGAGGTAAGCAATTCCAAATTCCACCTAGAACCTGAAACCTATTCGCTATAATAGGTTCCTTATTTATTTTTACCTAGAACCTACTCCACATACCTTGGAACCTAAAACCTTTGCCACAAATTTCAGGGTCGATTATAAATTCTAGCCAAGTTTCACCTGTATAATTAATTGAACAATTACAATGAATTATCACCTTCAATGACCATTAGCTACTTTGCAACCCACTAATCTCAACTTATATTAGACACAAAAAGAATATGAAATATTAACAAAAAAAAAAGTCCTTTTCATAAAATGGAAGCTCCGACCACTGGTTCTAAATTATACACTCATCATTGGATACCATCAAATACCACAAGATCTCACAAAAATATAGATCAAGAAAAACATAAAAATAGATTCCAGATTTCACCTATCTAAAGCTTAAAATTTATCCGTCAAAATAGGTTTTCTAATTTTTGGAACTTGGAACTTACTGTACATTACTTGGCACCTAGAACAGGATAGATTCCCAATGGTCTAGTTATTCAATTCTAGGTTTAACCCTAAAATTATGCTCACCCCTACTCGAGACCCTCTTAAACATTGGCGTTGTTTTATTTGGAAGTGAGTGCCAGAAAAGTTTCTTTGAAATGGCTTACCTAGTCAAGAGCATAAATCGAGGGAGGCTCAAGGAAAATCAAAAGTAGCTCCTTCAATGAAAGCTAAGTCAGTTTTAACAGCAAGATCCGGAATACCGATCTAATCAACCAGGTAATCAATCTGGTTATTGCCCTAGAGAGAATGATCTGAACAGGGATTGCTGGAGTTGTACAATGTGGCAATGACCAACTGCTACGTCCGTTTATGAAACGCGACTTATGGATTAACTACTTTGAATTTCTGTAAAATTAACGTGTTTCGTTCTTAAGAACACCTTATCATGTAACAAAAAGGTTTGTGCGCTGGAGCAGACTGCGGAAGTGATAAAGCTCTGAAAACTTTTAATTACTCATATTCATTTTACTACTTAGTGTATGTGAACTGTCGGGCTTATTTTCCCTTAGCATAGGTTTATGACAACATCGATATGGAAAAATTCTAATCCACGAGATGTACTAATCAATTGATGTGGTGTGTATCCGGGACCCATACATCATCCACTAAATAAACCCAAAATTGATTGGTAGTGTCTGTGCAAATCAATATTATCCCAATAACGTTGGTAATGTAAGAATTCTTCAAAATCATTTACGTATAATCATGTTTACATTTTATTAACGATCTCTTGCATATGCCATGTGCGACTTACTCAAGAAGTAGATTAATCTTTGCGCTGAAGATTATTTTGTTTTTTGTCTTTTAAAATGGTTTTCCCACTAATATTGGAGAAAATTGAGTTGAGAACACAAACGATTTTATATATATAAAGACAAAGAAGAACAAAAAAAGTACTAACTAATCATAGTCTAATTAACTTGATCTAATGCTTTTATAGACCTATTTGACATAGAACTAGATACATAAATCTATCTTCTAATTTCTCGAGCGGTTAGAGGAGAAAACTTTGTATACATTTCTAGAGGGGGTTCTAGTTTATCTACATTTATCCCAATAAGCCGTTTATCAAATTGTTGCAATTGATGTTCGATCCCCAATAGAACGAAGAGATCTTTGCAAAGTGGATTTTTCTAATTCGATAAATAACCAAACCTACTTAAATATTCATTATTTTCCAGATTTTCTTAAAAAAAAGCGCTCAACCTATGCGAATTGTTTATTAATAACAAATCTTTTCTATATTCAACTTTGCAGCTCTCTCAAGTTATCAAAGAAATCTACGCTCTAGATACATGAACATATAGCTACATACATAGACATTGTGCATAAACGAAGATACAAGGAAAAAAAAGCAGACAGGTTGATAAAAATTAATATTTGTTCAGTTGGATTTGAATGTATAATTTCCATTCGAGACTATGTAATTAACTAGATAAATTGAGATGCCTAAGGTCGTTGAAAATTTCGCAAGGTTGTAATATGAAAATGTTGCTCAGCTGTAACTTTATAATCGTAAATTAGACTACTTAAAAGAGGTGAATTTCTTGTTACTTGGCAATCTAAAGATTTTTAAATCAGAGACATAATGGAAGTAAATGACTAGAACTCCACCATTTTTCCATTGAATCAATAAAAAGGGGAAAGTTCCCTTCTGTTAATAGTCGATGATATCAGCAACAGATGGCTATTTACCTCCTCTAGTTTGTATTCACAATAACTTTAAAAGATAATAACATCTGGATTAACTATAGTTGATCTATTTGTTAATTTTGAGACGAAAAACAACAAGTAGAAGCAGGTTTTGTTTAACCCTAGTTCTTCCTTCTTACTGGCCAGCCGGAGATAGAAGAAGATTAAGAGCTTCCTTTAGATCCTTCAAGCGGGAACATTATTTATTCTCGAAGGTGGATTAGGGGGAAAAAAAGATCAACCCAATTAATTGGAGTTCGGAAGAAATGGAAAATCGGACAAAACATAGATTCTTTGTCCTTTTTTTTTGGAACCATTCCAAAAGCTGTCGGGAAACGAAGACAAGATATTGGGAGGCAAGATTCTGCATGGATCGTCGTACTTTCTTGGGAAAAAACCTCCTAGAAATAGAAAGTAATTCAGCTAGATACCTGGTTCGAGAAAAGAAACCCCGATTGCTCATGTCAACGCATCCACTTGGCTCCGACAAAAACATTCACATCACAGAGAGAGAGAGAGAGAGAGAGAGAGAAGTCAATCTGATCTTTAAATAAAAAGTTTCTAGCAGGAGACATAAAATCATGCTGAAAAATGATCTCGAAGAAGGTAAGCTTGTTCGCATACAGCTACAAACACAGTTACCTCTCATCTCCTCCTAATATTACTTTCACTAATATTATTCATGGAATCAGCCCATCACCTTGAACCCGCCGCTAAGCATTCTCAACTGTAGCTGCTGCGAAGCTGCTCATCACATAATCAGGGCACTGCAATACGTCCTCGAACAGGGAGTACTGGTCCTGCAACATCTGCAATCCGCTCTCTGGCCACTCGCCCCACAGTGCCGTGGCCTGTGGTCCAGCGGCAGCAAGTATGTCGAAGCTCTCCAGCTGCTCCAAGCTCGCTGTCGAGTCAGACGCATACTCGCTGCCAGCTGCAGAGCACTCCACTGAAGCAGCAGCCTCTTCAGCGGTGGCGGAGGAGCAAGCCGGCTGGCTCTTCGGCGGTGACGAGGGTTTTGGGAAGAACCGCTCAATGACTTCCTCCAGCAGCCCCGAATTACCTGACGAGTACTCCTGAGTAAATAGTTGCTCCACATCTTGCTTGTGATTTCCGGTGGTCGTCGATGCCATTGTCGAGATGCTTGCGCTGACAGGGCTCTCCACGGGACAGATTTGATGGTCTTCCGCGAGATGGAGGTTCATGGAAGAAGTAGAAGAACAAGGATTGCCAGTGGAGGGACTTACCAGAGACCCTGCGGAGAAGGTGATGGGCGCAGACGAGGTCAGTGTCTGCAGGTTTGGGAAATGGCCGTAAGGTGAGTAAAGAGAAGCGGTGGTGGCGCTCGGGGAAGGGTTGAGGAAATCGCGGAGGAGGAGCATGTCAAGCCCGGAGGAGCCGGCGACGCTCCTCTGAGAAGCTGCCAAGGTAAAGTCGCCGCCAGTTGCAAGAGTGGATTGCCAGCTGGAGCGGCTCCCAATTGGGAAGCCGCGGAAAGTCTGGCTCGAGGCCGACTGCTTGGAGTAGTTGAAGAGGTGGTGGTGGGCGGAGTGAGGCAGCGGGGGAGGAGAGTTTGGGTACACGAAGTTGGTGCGGGCCTTGATCCCTCGCATCGCCCGGGCAGCGCAGTCGTAGGCGCAGGCTGCCTCCTCCGCTGTGTCGAAGGTGCCCAGCCAACGCCGCTCCTTTGACTGAGGGTCCCTTATCTCCGCAGCATAGCGGCCCCATGGGCGCCGCCTCACCCCACGGTACCTTGTGGCACCACCGGAGGGTGGCCCGTCCCTCAGCGCCCTCTTGTTGGGATTGGCGGTGGCGGTGGCGGTGGCGGTGGGTTTCTTGGGGTGGTCGGGGAAGGTGGTTTCGGTGGGGTTGGTTTCGGGGTTTTGAGTGGCTCCGTTGAGTCTCCTAATTGCGTCTTCCATGTTTTTAATATGGTGAAGAGGAGAGGAGAGGAAGAGGGAGAAAGAGAGAGAAGGAGATGGTGGGTGTGGTGTGGTTGTGATCACTAGGGGTTGATGCAGACTCTTGGGAAGCTTTGATGTTGAGGACTAGTTTAGGGTTTGGTGGCTACAAGTCGCAAGGGAGAGGCGTATTTATAGAGTTGAGGGACTCCCTTTTCCGGATAACACGTACGTGGAGAGTTTAAATTTCACAAATCATGGTTTGTTTCTTTTTTATTCATTCTTCTTCTTTTTCTTTTTCTTTTTTATAGTAGAAAGGACAATTCCTCTCCGTCGTCCTTGTTTGCACCAGTTACAGCCGATAACAGTCCTTGGAAGTACCCCACAACAACATCTAGATGCCACTGGTAACTTGAACTCGGCTGAAGGTGGGATGAAGCAGCACCGCCACTCGTGCATCCTCCATGGAGCTTTATTCAGTTGGTTATTTACATCATAAGAAGCATCTCTCTTCATACATACATACATACATATATATTATTACACTTTTCATTCGTTCTGTCTATTTTAGAATATCTATTTAATGTGATTACATCCATATCCTATTTTGTGCAAGTGAGGATCGGCTCGTATGCATATAGGGAATAAAACCAAAAGTCTCTACGCAAAGAATATAATAGAACACACACGCTAACATCCTTGTTAAATTAAAATTCAGACCATCTAGATTTGAAATTATAGTCTTTTCGAGAAAAATTACTTTCTTTTATGAGAAATGGATTGAGAGTGGAGAGATTTGATGTCTCTGCTCCACTTTAATCTATGGATTCGAAGAAGATGTATTGGAAAGACTCGTCTTTTATATGTCCCACTTCAATTAAAATTAAGTAGAGGGTTACAGGTAATTAAGTAGACGCCTAATTCAGAAATTACCCCATAGATCAAGTAGAGACAGTAACCAGAAAAGATGGCTTTCAGTGCCTGGATCTAAGCATGCAATTGTACGCACTTTGTAATATGCAGAAGCATACATACATGTATATACACACATGCACAATATTTTCAGCCGACGTGTGGTATCAACCCATCATAACTTCCCATATATGTTGTACTTCGCCCCACTTCTCCAACTTCGTCATGTGATTTTGCATTCTATAAACGTGAAATGAAATTTACTTTGTTGTATCACGTATGCTCATACCGTTGTAACATATTACCCTAATTTCCTAAAACAATCTCAACTTTAAGTCCAATTCCAATTCTATCTCAAAATTTCTTTGTCTAAAAAAACTTAATTTTAAGTCCAATTCCAATTCTATCTTGAACCTTTTTTTGTCTAAAAGAAACTCAACTTTAAGTCCAGTTCCAATTCTATTTTGAACTTTTTTTTGTCTAAAGTAAAACTCAACTTTTAGTCAGTTCAAATTTATCTAAAAATTATTTTTATCTTTAAAAAAAAAAAAAAAAAAGCCCAACTTCGATTCCAATTCCGAATCTATCTCGAACATTTTTTGTAAAAAAAAAAATCGCTGACTTTTAAATCTCAAATCTGCCCAATTGACCCTCTGTCCAAAAATCACTATTAATCATCCCTAATTTCTCTAATATTCACATCAAAAAACAGTTTCATTTCGAATGTAATTTTCCGCATCACCTTATAGTCATCAGTCAAAATTCTATCAATGAGAACTGTTAAAAAATTACTTACTTGGATGCCAAAAAGCAAACAGTATTGACATAACATCCACCTAAACAATGTCGTTTTGGTTGAAAAATCATCTAACAAAACATTGACGAAGAGTTAATGTGTCATGGAGGTATAAGTTTAAGGGTTTTTATGTCACAAGAAAAAATATAGGATAAATATCTTACAATGGATATAGATTGGGTTTTTAACGCCACAAAAAAAATTCAAGATAAATGTGTTACTGTAGGCATGGTTTTTAGATTTTTTTGTGACTTGTTCCCTTTTTTAAATAAAAATTTGAGACAAATTTGAGACTAGAGTTAAAGTTGATTATTTTTTTTAGACAAAAAATGTTAAGGGCAAATTTTGGACTGGACCTAAAGTTTGAGGTTTTTATTGAGATAAAAAAAAAAAGCCAGGGGTAAAATTGAAGCTAAACTTAAATTCTGGGATTTCTTTAGACAAAAAAAAAATGTTTATAGCAGAATTAGAATTGAACTTAAAATTGAGGATTGTTTTTAAAGGACTTAGGCCTAAGTATGCAGATGAGTACGCAATATTTTCTCCTAAGGGGTTAGAGTGGTTCGATTATTTGATCCTTATTTTGTGTCTATGTTTCTGCGTCAACATAAATTAATGACCGTATGTTATTATATCATTAGGAAAACAAATTTAGCCACTAGTTTAGGTGTGATCTCCTCTCCAGATGTACTAAGGTTGAGCATAGTTTCAAGATAGAATAGAGAAGTTAAGAACCAAACCCAATGGGAACCGGTCCGACTTCAAATTCGAGAATATGCATGGTAGGTTTTCCAAAAATTGGGAACCCTATTCCTATGAGTCACTTAGACTCTAGAATAAGTCTTTGTGTCTATCTTGTTCTATGTCTTTTTCCATGGCGTCAAATAATAATTTGTAATCTAAAACTATTAATCTAAGCTTCCATTTTAAACAATGTCCGTGACTGAAACATTTTCTTTGTTAATATTTCATAATTTTTTTTTGTGTTCAAAATATGAGTCATGATAAGTGGATTGTAATAAATGGTAGTTACTAGAAGTGTTAATTCACTACAATCATTTAATTAATAGTACAAATGAAATATAAGTAAACTTTGAAATCGACTCTAAGACCTGTTATAGGGTAGATTCCAAGTTACTAGAAACTTATTTTAATGAGTATATTTCGTGTTTCAGCTGGAATATAGACGGAATCTAAAACTGCCCACCTCTATTATAAACAAAGTAAGATTTGGCAATTTACATTGGTAGTGAGTCTAAGTTGTAGTTTTTAAGTACCTCTTATTATATCAAATTATGGAATCTTACGTTTTGTGCCCCGTTGGACATAAAAAAATGTTTTAAGTTTTACAGGGACACGACGCAGAACCATGCTGCTTGAATATCACCCGATATCCTTGAAAAGGCGACGGTCTCACGAATCAAGCACGTGCTAAAAACGACATAATTCAGACAACAAAAGAAAGAGCAGAAAAATTAGTTCCTGCTGCTTGATGAACGTACTTCAAGTCCAAGGACGGTCTTTATCACGTAAAATACGACATATTGTTAACCCTAGATGAGACATACGTACGCTGAATGACATATCATTAGTCCTATCTAGATATAAATATCTAATAGCTACCCTAGTAAAATCGAAGAAAGATAACAGACTTCAAAATTATTCAATGTGTAAGAATGTTTCTTGTAAAATTTCCCTTGATTGACAAAAAAAGAAAGAAAAAAAAGACCCTGTGCAATGACAAGATGGAATTTATTAGGTGCGCTTAAATTGACACGCCAGTGCATCTCAACCCTTGGATGCATTTTTATGCATTAAATTTGTTTGTCTTTTCTAGATCCAACAGTTTGCATTTATCAAGGATAATGCATCCAGAGCATGAAATCATTACTTTATATATGTAGACTATCTTACATGGTCAATTCGTTTCTGAATCTGGGCTATAAGCTTGAGCACGCTGGTACAATACACATCCCAGATCCATCATTTTAGCTCAGAAAGCAGCTCCATATCTGTTGAACAATAATAACTACAGTCAACCAGTGATTTCGGAGAGGCACCAGGATCGACAGTCATCGCTGCCCCATGAACCCTAGCTCTTGAGTTGCCCTGAGAAATTGGGCAATTTCTATTCCTCTGGAGGGTTCGGTTGATCAATCCACGACCTGTACAGATGCACACGTCCCATGGGATAACCACGTTTTTCGTATGTTATTTCTAATTTAAAAAGATCGACATCGGAAGAAGGATGCAGAAAGCGAGATGACTATGAACCCATCTTGTCATCGACGTGTTAACTAGGGTTCATTACGACATGCAAAATAATTGGGTAGATGTCATTTATGACCCCCAACTTGACATTTCCTAAGCTCCAGTCATCAGTTTAACCTACGGAAATGATTTCAGACAACATTATGTGGATGGGAACATGTTGGCAAATGAGCTAAGGAAGAGTAATAACAGCTTGCTTTTTCGACTTTGGCTCTCGCGCCCGTTCAACCTAGTTGGAGTTTTTGAATAATTCTGCCCATATAATGAATGAAAAAAAGGGGGACATCTCAGGACATTCGAAAGTAATAATCTAGAAAATTCATCAACATTCAATTTTGCAAGTTAAAGGGTACTCACGAAAACTCTATCTTGGGATTTCATATGCCATGCAAGACAAAATTTAAAAACAGTGAGGACCAGTCGTGGAGGTTGAGAAGGGTGGTCCATCCGCTGCAGTCTACCTTGTAATTAAGACTCAGGCAGGAAATCCGAGCAAGACCGTGGTAAGATATTATTAACAGCAAAAGAAAAGAAAAGAAAAAGACAAACAAATAAGACCCGAAAGAAGCACAAATGATAATAAAGCTGCTTCTCAAGGTCTCTCTATCTCTCTCTCACGGATCATTATCACTTTTGAATGATAACACTGGCGGCGCTCAGAAGTTGTTCCGCTATGTCCCGATGACAACATAATATGAAATTTCCCCTTATCCTAAAATTCTTATAAGCTCGGTGTTTTTCAGAAAATCTTTTTATTAAAAGATTTTACAAATCTTTTCTGTATGGTATTGATGATCAGATCATTGAATTTAACTCGAAATTGATGAAAAGAAAATCTACTCATCGCATGATCTAGTACATTATCTAACATATCAATGGGATTAAAAGTTAAATCATCTCTCTCTTTATACATAGGAATAGTGGCGGTTACTGTGACTAGGGTTTCGAGGAAATTAAATCAGATCACATGGAGTTGTCTGGAGGAGAGGGATAGGGTGGGGGTTAGATTAGGGCTAGGAGATGATGGTGGATGGACGGAGACGTCTGAAGGGGAGCGTTGTACCCCTTCGTCAGAAAAAGGGTCGGGGACTTGTCCGCTAAATCTTATGCTCCTTGAATATCCCCCCCAACAAACAATTGATTTACAACGACTACTGACCGGTACATCTCCCCAGTCCTTTTCCTTTCACTTTTTACCTCGTCCCAAGGTAGTTCTACTTCAGCTCCGAATGTCTCTTTCAGTCCATCGAGGGCACACCGCCAGAGGAACTAGGTGCAGCGGAGAAACGAGTCGATTATCTTTTGAGAGCTCATAAACTCGGCTCAGAGCGTACGCCAACCTTTGAACGACTCGTATCATATCATATAATCATGATATATTTCATATGAAGAGGCTTTTGAACTTTTAATATTTTGATGGTAACGAGTTCTCCGATCTTAAACCTTTCTATAATGAGTACAGAATTCTTACGGTGATATCCACAGAAAATATACTTATTTTTGTGAGTCTCTGCAACTTTAATACTGCTTAGTAAGATATCAATTGATATATTTTTGCTGTATTGATTTCAAGTGTGAAATAGGTGTTATAATTTCAATAAGGCACATGGCAAGCAACTCATAGATGCATGTGTTTTAAACAACTTTTTAAGTGTCCAATTCAACTTTTTTTGTGTTTGATGCTATATGTTATGAAGAAATTGAAAAAAAAAAAAAGCTGGTTACTTTTATTTTTTTAATAAATAACTAAAAAAAGTGCAGTCCGATCCGATCCGGTTCTCCTTTGAATCAGGAACTGCACCAACACTCTCAGGAATCAAGCCAAATCAGCTAGTACCTAATTTGGGCAATCTGTTTGCACATTCCTAGTTCTATATTTGGAACTTACCTACTCTGAAACCGATCAACTCTAGTTTAGTAGTCAATAAAAATCTGTCAAAATATATAACGTTTTAATTTTGTGAACCAATCTCAATATACCTAGCACTATTCATATACTATTTCCAATAGGTGAGAAATTCCAATGCCTGTAGGAGAGTTCATCATTTCATGTAATCACCAACTTTAAAACCTACCACGACTCTTCATTTCGCTAGCATAGTCGTGTAGTTTCTTCTAAAGAATAAATATTTCCCCTTACCTCTTAAATTCAAGGTTCGAAAACCTTGACTTTTGTCTAAGAGAAGGACAATGGTGTCGAGACTCTCTCGACACCGAAGTTTAAGTTCTTTCAAGAGATTGTTGTTTATGTTGTCCTCTTGTTTGTCGGTTCTCGCAATAACAACAGACACATCCCAGTCAAAAATTACATGAAAAACACGAGCTAGAAACATTATGTCAAATATGGTAAATTACGCCTTGCGGTCCTTGTACTTTGAAGCCCATTCCAATCTAGTGTCTTCACCCTTTTAATTTGATAATATGGCTCCCAATCAATTTGATGAAAATTTCAAGCTCAAAATGGTACTGCTTACGTCCAACTCCGCTTAATTGAAGGATTGCTAAATAGATGACGGCCTTTTTATTGAAGTGGTATGCCTCATGATGCTCCCTGAATGATCTTTAGTGCATTTAAACCATTAGATCTAGGGAACGACGCACTTCCCATGCATCCAAATGACTGATATGCATTGAAGCAATGCTTATGGAGCCCTAATAAAGATCGATGGTATGGATCTTCGCGATTTTGAGGACTCAAAGTAAAGTCTCGTTTACTTCATCCTCCAGACCGCTTGAATAGGTTAGAAACACGGTCTCCTTCATTCAGCATCAAATTATGTAATCCGTCCAAATAAAACGCAATCAAGTCTCTTCGACAGAACTCGAAGGTGTCTAAGCATCCAAACCTCATCGGGACATTCACGTGACAGGGTATCGGCAGTCCAAGAAACCCTGGTGAAGATAGTAACTGGACTGTTTATAAAATCTTGGGTGGTTTATGAACTGTTAAAATTCCTAGATGCTACAGGAAAATCACCTCAACCAACGCTCTGCACCAGCAATATCTAGAAAATGCATCTAGAACATACTTGGTCCACTTAAAATAAAAGAAAGGAAGAAAAACAAAGAACCGTTGTGGTGAGACCGGAACTCGCCAATGACCAGTCGCTGGCTGCCGCCATGGCCAGCGACCGGCCAAGACCAAAGAAGAAGAAGAGAAGGAAAGAAAGAAAGGAAATAAAAGGAAATAAAAAAAAAAAATTACTGAAAATGAGTGCATGTGGGAAAAGATTTTTCTTACCGAATAGTGGAAAACATTTTCTAATTCATTTTCAAATTTCAACCGAATACCAGAAAATATAGTTGTTTTATTAGAAAATGACTTTTTGGAAAACAATTTATGGAAACACCACATTTTCTGCGAAACGAATGGAGTATAAGATACATTTAACACTTTAATTAAATGGGAAGAACAAATTCCAAGTCCGAAGTGTAGGAAGGGTCACTCGGTTGTTTAACTAGGCAAGATACGTAGCTTATAAAGAAATTTCAAAATGAACTTTCGGGAGTTACCTAACTAACGATCCAAGATTTCACCACTCTGCTAATTAAAGAGCCGAAATAAATGTACCAAAGCCATCTTATCTTCTAGCTAGCTTTGGTCCCCGATATTTAGCTTGGTCCACGAAAGTCGAAGGTGCATAATAAATGGATATCGCCGCGTTAATAAGCCAAGGTAGCGTAAATCTGAAAACCCTACTTCAAAATAATGATGACACGGAATATATACAAGAACGTGTTCATGTTATTATGCGTCTGTTGGGAGATCCTCAAACGATCTCTACACGATGCAGCCTCATACAGATATTGGAGACATGTTTCATGCGCGAGAGCTCGGATATCGACACTCTTCATCGGTGCCTACACAATGAATTGATTACGCAAAAATCTGCATGTATGTCTGTTGATTGCGTGTGCACCCGCGTACGGGACAGGGGACTTCCCATTGCACGGATGCAACAACTTATAACAGTTCACAGTTGTGTGCATTAAGTTTCGATTCAAGCAATCCAAGAGAAGGCAAGGTGAGACTAGAGAGAGAGAGAGAGAGAGAGCGATATCGAAGCTCTCATTAATGGCCAATCTGCGATGCTTGTCGTCACTTTGCTCACTCTTTCAATTTTTAGGACCATACGTTTATATTTTCGCTCGAAATCGTCGTCGCAGTGAATTCATGACGTGTTTTGCCTTAGAAGGGGCAAGTTCGCTGCGTCGTGTGCCTGTCCATTTGAAGGCACTCCATACAGACATATGTCCATATTTCCCCAGATACATAATAAATATGCAGACTGTCTTATTTGCTGGAGTGTTTATTGCAGTTATGCTGAATCCATGCATGCAAGATAGATTTTTTTTTTTTTTTTTGCTCAGAAAGAAAAGGAAGTATCATTAAATTCTTTTCTTTGGAAAGAAGATACGCCTCTTTAATGCAGTACCCGATTCTTTTTTCCGCAAACCCCGAACATTAACATGATTAAATAATATATAGTTATGTAATTTGATCATAGCCTCTATGGATACACTCATGACATGTTTCGTTTCACTCAGAACAAGAGATGTAACCAGCACTCGAAAGAAGGACGATTCTTAGGCGAAGGCGGAAAGCGATTAGAAAAGAGGAAACCGAGAAAGCACGGAAAGAAATGGCCATCGGCCCAAGTTAAATGGAGAAAACAGGGAGCAAGAATCCACTAAGATCAAACTGGGGTAATAGGAAGAGATGGAAGAACTCTCAGAAAACCCTAGCGCCCCCCATACATGCCATAGATCTCGAAAAAAATTCGTGTAACTTTACGTGTTGGCGAATATCTGCTCATCATCCTGGCGAACTTATTATGTTCCTAGTTTCGCGTAACCCGCGTTTTCACTGCATCGGACTGAATGAATTGTTCGTAAATGATTTCCGTGTCGCAGAATGTTGACATCAAGAGAGCATTTCTTTTACTCGCAGTATCATCATTTACAATTCTTATCGACGAGTGTTAGTCAGAGAAGAAAAGACAAAGGATATCGGAATCAAACCGGGTCCCCAAGTGGACACGGACCGTGGACACTGTTTGGCACTACTCGCTCCCTCGGGCACGGCTTACTCGGGCAGAAGTTGTCTCCTATCATTTATAGCAGCGGTACTCATTCATGAAGTCCTTTTGAACATAATAATCGCGAGCTGTTTAAAGTTCAGGTCAGATAGTAAATGATATACATAAAATAGGGACAAAATAATCGTCCAACCCTAGTTCGAGGAAGCCCTTTCAGCCATATCTTTCTAATTGATCCTGGATAAGGGATAAAGATCGGAGGAAAACATGGCATGTATTACACACACATATATATGGACGTGATCGCTAAGGCAAAAGGTCCTAGAGTGTCTCCAATAAAACCCGAACCATACTTAACAGATCATTTAATTTTAAGGAGATTCCCATCTCTAAGATTTGATGTGTAATGGGTTAGGTAATGAAAAGAACGAATATTTCCACTGTGCAATCCAATATGAATTTTATTGATTTCCCATAAAATAAGTTCCTATAATAACTTATCCGATAGTTCTTCCCTATGGAACTCTTTAGTACTTAAGGAGACAAGATGCAATTCTAAGATTAGCAAAAACCTGCGAATAATTGATTAATTTACTATATATTTCATTGGATAGCAGAGTTGACATTATTACCTAATGACATTAATATCATTCAATGTAAAAATCCCACAAATGAGACCACATGTTCAATGATTATGATGATATCGGTCTACATTAATTAAATCTATATAATAACTTCTCTTTGTACACACACTTATTGATTGTCACCGCCTTTCGTTAACATTCACAACCACCACTCCTTCATTGTCCATCGCTACTGTCGCCACATTGACCTCTATCGCTGCCATGACCCCCTTCTCCCCTTAACCGGAGGTTGTCAACCTCGGAGAACCTCTTTAGACCAAAAATAAAAACAAGAACCTCGGAAGACCCTCGCTGATGAATCAAAGTTCCCCGAGATTACTTTCCCTAAGCTCTAACCAATGGATCGGGACCCCAATTTATGTCATCGCACCAAACACCGCGGTCCTTCAAATGTGGAATCTTGGTGGACAAATTCATCGCTCGATCTTACATCACCATGAAGTAACGTGTGCATGCATGCTCCAGTCGCTTCCGCACCTATATCGACATTAAATGATTGTGGTTCATGTGATATCGCTGCACACAAGACCCACCAAGATCCGTCACACGATGCTCTTCTAGGGTCCACCCGCATCACGCGTGCGTCAGTGCTGCCAATCTTACCGTCACGGTGACGCGAGCAGTGTCATTTTGTAGGGCTGTGTTGTCGGCTGTATTTGGGCAGGATTTTGTTGTTTTCGTGTCTCGTTACATGCATGCTCGCGTCACCAGAGAGTCACAGACGTATTCGCTTCGCTCACTTGCACTGGAGATCTCTGCGACTAATGAATGTCCGTATCCTTCCGTGGCCCCTAAAATATATTTCTTTTACTTTTATGGACCATTCCCACATTAAATTCCACAGTGTCATAGTTTTTGTATCGAGAAAGGGTTTCAGTTATATTTACTTGATCAGTCCAAGGTGACTCGAATGGCTTTTGGGGATGTATGTTCCATTTCACATGAGCATTTGCTTAGAGAAATGAGCAATAATAGGTTCTTGCGTCATATTATTGTAGGGAGATGGTTACTGCATCATGTGGTTTCAAAACTGCCCTCGCTTCAGGGTTCATTTTCATGATAAAGCCTCTTCCACTCAATAATATGGGTTGATCCATTCTCACATCTCGACTCCATGTGTTTCAAAAAAAAAAATCCAACCTTTAAAAGTACTTTTTTTTTCTCAATTTATTCACTTGTATCGCTTAAAAAAATGAGTTAATTGAAAGTATTTTCGATATAGTTTATATTGGAGCAACATTTTTAATTGGCCTATAATTCTAAGCGACATAAATCATCCAAAGTAGGAAAATCTCTTCGAATTGTTGAGCTAAACAAAAGGGCCTAATCGTTCTTCATATTTGCAAATGCTATAGTTAACTCGAACTTAAGCCAATCTCACATGTGATATTAGTTATTTGACTGGAGAACGACTCTCTTTTTTAAAAGACTATATAAAGTTTTAATTGGCCTCATGCATATTCATGCCCCACCTTCGTCCACTGGCGATTGAAAAATGGACTGTAGTATTCATTTTTTTTCGATAATTAAGCTACGGTTTTGGTATTCCAAATGAAGGTTTCGACTTCGATGCTTTCAGCTTAGAATCTCAGGAGATTCTAAGCTTTGTATACTTCTTCTGATTGATCTAATTATATAATCTTTGTGCTTTGTTAAAAATGGAATATATTAGGCAAGAAAAAGAAGCAGAAAGAAAATGAGAAATAGTTGGGGTGAGGCAAATTACCTTATTTGGATCGAGGTATTCGGGCACCTCCGATTTGGAAACAAAAATATGACAATTCGAGACCAAGAAAATTGGCAAGTCTTGGTCGTCTCACTTGTTCTTGGTATGTTTCAAGTCTCAACTTTATCTTCTCCCTTCTAAGACTAGCCAAGAAAATTGGCTAGTCAATTTCAGGTCTTAACTACATCTTCTCCCTTCTCGCGATATTTCCCAAGAAAATTGACTGTCTATTTCTTTATCACTCTCTCATAGCTTCTTCTGCTGCTTAACTTTCACTCCGTTCCAACCTGGGCAATGTCTCTATTAGAAGATCCAACTCGAAAACTTAGACCGGTGGATGGAGGGAGACCACATAAATATAAAGAGCATAATATCTCTATTAGAAAGTCTAATTTAAAAACTTAAACTGATAGGTGGAAGGAGATCACATGAATATAAAGAGCATTTTGGGCACATTATCAAGCAATGTGGGCAATATTTCAAAATCTCCTCTCACGTGCAAGGCGGATATGAGCACTAGTGAAATTTTGACCATGCACATTCACAAAATGAATAGCACTGGCTCTAATGTTATATTAAAAAGTTCAATCCAAAAGCTTAAATTCATAGATTGAGGGAGATAATAAGAATATAAAGAGCATTTAAAATCTGTTGTCAAGCGATGTTGAATAATATTTCAACAGTTTCTCAACATGGCGATCACCACTATGGCCAATGACCGCAACATAGGAGCCATGACAAATGCCAAGATCAAGGCTTAGCCTCAGGCAACCTCCAGCATTAGCCACAACCTTTGGTTTAGATAGATGCGTCCTCTAGCGTTGGCCCGACCTCAAGCAACCTTTAGTCTCAACAAACATGATCTCACAATCACAACCTCCACCTTTGCAATGACCACTGAGGTACCAGCCATTGCCAAAGTCGAGCCCCGGCCTTAAAGCGACCACATTTTTAGGGTCCCTTGAGGCCAGCAACATTGGGTTCTTGGGTCACAAGACTTAGATCCGAGGTCTAGAGTGTCGGAGCGCGTCAATCTTACAAGCCGAACGGGTCTATATAGAGATAAAACATGAGACAGAGGGGATGACAGACAGCTAGCGGCGTTGCAACGCCAATGGGATTGTATTTATTGTTTTAATCTTTATTCTATTTGAGTATAACCCACACCCTAGGTAGGGCTTTTTATCCTGATTATATTCGAGTTATACCCGGAGATATTTCAAATTTACATTACCCCACACGACAAATAAGATATTAATATCCAATTTAACATGATATTCGGTTCATCAAACGTAGCCTTAGCCTTTACAAGATATTACCACAAAAACCTAGAAACCCTTATGCCTCTCCCTGTCTCTCCCTCTATCCTTCCTCCCATTGCCTTTGCCTTACCTCCGCCTTCGCTTCAACCGCCCGCTCTCCATTGCCAACTAGTATTCCTAAGTGGGCCATTGCTACACCGCGGCTATTGCCCATGGCTCATCACTGTCCACCCGCAAATCTTTCTTTGAACCAAAATGGCGGTCTCGACTGTTAAGGTGTGGTTCATACTCTTCATCGACTGGAAATCACAGGAGTCTCACTTGCTAAGCAAGTGGCCAACTAGGGTGCCATCTTGGCGGAATCGCAAGGGTAATGCCCTCGATATGCTAAAGAGCTTTTATAGTTTGAGTTCATATTTTATTGATAATTTTAGCTTAGACTCATAAATAGCTACTGAGTATGCATAATCTCTTTCTCTTATAATTGAGGAATGTAACAGAGAAATATGAGGTATAATGGAGTCATTTGTTAGACGAAGAATTTAAAAATGTCAGATATAAAAACTTTGTGTCTCGATTTCTTTCTTTCTTTTTTTTTTGCTTTTATTTTCATTGTGCATCAAATCCTAACAACAACCACCGTAACCAGTCTCGGCCACTTCAAATTGAGGCAGAGTGAGGTGGCCATAGATGAGCAGAGGCAGCAAAGTAGGGCAAGCGAGGGCAGTGACGGCGCAAAATGGCGGCAAAGAATGTAATGAGGTGTGATGACTGGGCAAAGCTCGAGCATGAAAGAAGAAAGAAATGAAAGGAAAACGGAAAAAAAATTAAGACTCTGTTCGTTTAGGATAAAGTAAAAGCAATCACGTTACTTAAAATATTATCCAGACTTCAAAACATTATGAAAAATTTGTATGTGAATTTATGTGTCAATATTCAAATGTTGTGAAAGTTTCAAACATTTTGAATTTAAAAAATCATGAGATATGTGCACTGCAAGTCATAAAACTTGTTGTGAAAATACAATCAAATACTATAACCTTCAAAAAATATAATCAAGTCCTAAAACTTATCAAATTGATTCAATTGAATCATTCCGTTAACATCATTAATTTGTCTAACAAAAAATGCTAACACGACAGTTTTAAATTAATTTATTTTTCTTATGTGGCATTTTTATTACTTTTTTGTTTTAAATCTTATTTAAATAATAGTGAAAAACTAAAAAAAAAAAGAAGCTAAAATAATGTAAAAAAATGAAAAAAAAAAAAAAAGGGTTAGGAATCATGGTTGGGCGCCGCCATTGCCATCCTTGGAGCAACCAGCGACCTTGCTGCCTCCGACAATGGGTGGCAATAGCATGCCCAGCCACAACCTCGCCCTTTTTTTTCTTTGTTTCCATTTTTTAATTATTTTAGCTTTTTAAAGTTTTTTACTATTTTTTAAATAAGATTTAAAGAAAAAAGTAATAAACAATGCCATTATGACAAATAAATTAATTTTAAAATGTCACATTAGCATTTTTTCGTCAAATAAATTGATGATGTTAACGAAAGAACTTGATTGCACAAATTTAACAAGTTTTAGGATTTAATCATACTTTTACAATAAATTTTAACACTTATAGTCCACATATCCCAAAGTTCCAAAGTTTAGATTAAGAAAAATGTAGAAAGTAAAAATATTAATTTGACAATCACTAAAAGAGGAAAGACAAACTTATCATGTTATGTAAAAAGTACACAGTGATATTTATATATAAAAAATCCACATGAAATATTATCATTTTTCATAAACATATTCTTATCTCTTAATTTCTTTCACTTTCCAAGCAAATCGAACTCTAATTCTGCATAATTCCCTCACCTCCTTTTTCATTAACTCCACTTTTTATGCACAGATTTTATGGCGCCTCCCTAATTTTACTTTGAAACAGAAATGCTTGCACGCGCTTTAAGGAGAAAGGCCAGAGCACACAGCTTTTATTTAAGAAGGGATGATTCTCGCTTTCCCATGTGCACAGGTAATGATAAAGCACATTTAACTGTTAACTCGCAGTTCTTGTTCCACATCTTGTCTTTTGATAATCAAGAACAGAGTTTTCAGAATTCTGATGCATCCCTGAATAATTTGTCTCTGTCGCTCCGCGGACATCTGAAACCCTACAAAAGAAAAGCCTGCCCAACTTAAGATCAAACTTCTTTATGCCCTCCCTGGTATTAATAAGTGCACGCACCATGTCATGCAGCTAATAGAAAGAATCGAAACCCTACGCACGCAGGCGTGCAAGTCAAGGTCAACCCACCATACGAGTTCACTTTCTTCTTCGCTGTATTGTCTTGTCAACCTTGTGGAATTCTTTTCGGGATGCACACCTAAAACCAGTCGTAGAGAGAGATCTCTTCTCGGTTTGATCGAACCTAAAGCTGCAAGGAAACAGTTTGTGGTTACTGTTCAAAAGCTCTGGGAAACTGTGTACTTTAGCTTGGACCCAAATCTCAATGGGGAGATATCCGAGGCAAGGCCTCCATTCCTTTTCCACTTAATTATATTCTTCGTCTCATATTCATGGACCAGAGACAATTCACTTTCACTGGAGCTTATCATTATGATCTTATGTGCTGGGCATTTATCTCCTGACAGGGGTTTGTGTGTTGTAAAGTCACATAATTGCGGATTTTGGAGGCAATGTAATAGCAACGGCCTCTTTTTAGTGATTATAAGCATTTTTCAAGAAGGGAAAGGCAGATTTTTCATTAGTTCCTATTTTACCTTTTAACTTTTAAAATTATTCAATATCATCAAACTGTACTAACGAAGAAATCGCTTAAAGTCGCCAGAGCAACATGTACACTTTAGCATGCCTAACAAGAGATGATTAGTCCTTATTGGAGGATGTAGAAGGTTTTAAGGTCACTATTGATAAGGACTCGTCGTCGACAATTGAGTACAATTTCATTCAGTCAGCCTAACTTAAACTTAGGCAATCTTCTTTTATATTAAGATAGAAAGAGCACTCATGAAAAGTTCTTACCATAATAAAGCTCTCTTCATCCTTTGCAAAGGGTCACTCCAAGAAATAACCTTTTTCCATTTATCGTGTTGTGAAGCAAAACCATAACGTTGAAGCCATTGCAAATTATCCACTTCAACATTTTT
This sequence comes from Eucalyptus guilfoylei, assembly GCA_016097605.1. Taxonomy (NCBI): domain Eukaryota; kingdom Viridiplantae; phylum Streptophyta; class Magnoliopsida; order Myrtales; family Myrtaceae; genus Eucalyptus; species Eucalyptus guilfoylei. The sequence goes on along the minus strand of CM027861.1, from coordinate 22,855,342 downwards.
AATCAAATGAAATCACAATTTGAGTTCATATTTGACATGTTCTAAATATAATGTAGGTGGAGATATCTACATTGTTATACCTTATCATTGTTAATGAATTTAAATATTGAAATCACACCTTCATATAGTAGTTCAACATTTTTCGAAGAAGTGACACAAGTTTGACAAAACCCTTCATAATATTAAGGCATGAGGTTTAAATTCAAGTTTTTCTAGGCCCCCATTTTATATTTTCATATTTTTGTGTAAAGCCAAAGTCCAATTTACGCGTGAAAGATAGAGTCACGATAAAATCAGGTTTTCATCTAATTGTTTAAACTTTTAGAATGGCTGACAATGATCTTATAAAACCTTTCAATGACATATTCTATAGATGTTAATTCAGTCTCAAACTGTTCAATTTTTTTTCAATTTTGTTTAAAACATTGGCCCAAAATTATAATGTAGTCATTACGACCAATTCTAGTGAGAAATCACTGGTGCAGTGGTGTGTTACATAGGACAGCCAGTGATGACTAGACTGCCACTATAATGATTTCTGATGAAAAGTAACCAGAAGAATTATATTGGAATTTCATGCAAAGGTTTAAAACTAAATTGACAAAATAAAAAAATATATGTTTTAATTAGCATTTGTATATAATTTTAGGATTAATTGAGTAATCATCCCGAGTTCTATATGTCATCAAAAGATGAGATTTTGTAGGAATACACTGCTAATATATATTTATACAAATTTTTCAAATGCAAAACTTCGATATTCTTTTTGAAATGTTTTCATGGTAAGTGATTAATGAATAAAATGGTAAGTAAGGTTGAATTGCTCTTGCTATTCCTCATTTCTGCAGTGAAATTCCGTCGATAATAATCATTTCCCTATGGACCGTGACCATCACCGCTACTTTGTAAGAAAATTGATCATGACTAATCCATAAAATCCTAATTTTTTTTTCCCTCCTATGGCATGAGATATCCAAACTTTTAACTCAATTAATCTCTACGAAAACATGTGAAGTGTCGTGTTCGCACCAACAAAGTAGAGCTCCTAATGGTCCACACGTTTACCCGGAGTGGAAGATAATATGATTTGACAATTGACCGATTTAAGCTATGTTAAGTGCGATCCCTTTTAATTTTACGATCAATTTAGTATAATTGCGGTTAGATGTAGTTGTATCTGCAAGCTCCATAGGACAAGTGTACAGCTTCGTAAGAACGGTTGTAAATTGCAAAACTATGGTGGTAGTTATGAAAGTGCTGCAGTTATGAGTAATTTGCCGAATACCTCGCGATGAAATTTGGAGTACCCTTTTGGTTTTTTTTTTTTTTTTTTAATCTTGATGATTTAGAAGCTCTGTTGGACACATCAATAAAAATGCAAGCAGATTAACATCAGGGACAGATTTCAGGATTAAGTAAAGACACTATTGGGAGAGCGCAGCAGAAGTCTAATACCTACATCTGGAGAGATAACTAAGGGAGAGCTCGAATTTGAGCCCGTCAATATATCCAATTAGATCTACCTTCACTCAAAATCTTGAGTAAATGAATTATGATAAAATTAGATATATTAATTACTCTACACTACATTAATTCTCCTATATGGGATTTCTCTAACACAACTCACTCATACGTGCATCATAACAAATACATCAGGACATATTGATCTTGTTTGGTTCCAGCATTTTCAGATGGAGAGTTATGGCCACTTTTAGCGTCCATTTAAACACAAAGCATGTCACTCAATTAATGCGAAATTAAGGAGTGTGTTTGTGGTTTAGACATTCCAAAAATCACATCCGGATGTTATTCATTCATGAGATTCATTTTCAAATAGTCGCCACCTTGTGCAATCACTCAAAATATCTATTTCAATGACTTGCCCTACATGAAGCTATTGGATCGTTACATCTTATCATAACAAACTGCCCCCAATAGATATGCGGTTTGTAGACGGATTCAAAGTGGGGGAGTGATTGCTAGAGCAAGAGGTCTTGAATAAGGTGCGGCTTCCGATAGACTTTCAAGATGGTCGAGGGAGCAAGATTGGATCGGTCGATTCTTCCGTGACATCTTTTTAATGAGCACGAGGTACAAGCGAAGGTTTTGGGCACGTGCAAAGAGCATTTGGATCAAGAAACGAAGGAGGGAAAGTGTCGATACTTTGGCAAGCGGACGACGACAGTCGACGATTTTACTTCTTGTCTGCTGTAGAGAAAGTTACGGCATGTCGGTAGCACACCTCGCATGTAGACATGTCGGCTTTAAGAAAAAGGATTCGACGGCTAACGATCTTGGCCTCCCGAATAATGGAGAAGCGGCTGCGGCTGCTGCTGCTGCTGCTGCTGGGTAATAAGGCGGCTCTACTTGTCGCGCTTCTCAGTGGCTACTCCCGCCATTCTCATAAATTTACAGTCGGATCGCTTTTGCTGCACGACTACGGATTTGGCGGTCCCTCGCGCTCCCGAGTTAGAAAGGAGGGCTGCTTTGCTTTTGTGCTTTCTCCTACGTAAATTGTACTCCACCATAACTTCCTTGGCGACCGAAGGTGTTGCCCGACAACTGATCAGATGTTCGGGCGTGACTATGAGGGTGAAATTTAACCGGTGCACGTGCGGGGGAACGACGGCACATGAGCAAAAATAATGCAAGTTCCGCGTCAAGCAAGTTACGTGGTGCAAGGAGGAAGTTGACATATTGATTATGCACGACTCAGGAAAATTATCCAAAAGGTCCTAAACATATTATATGGCGGTCAATGTAATCCTAGATCTTTCAATTTTGTCAATCCAGTCATAAACATCTTGATTGTACCAATTTAGAACTAAACCTTTAAACATTTTGCCAAACTAGTCTTAAACTTTTTAACGAATTGCTAATGTAGTCCTTCAGACTAATTTTGTTGATTTTTCATTTTCTTTCATTTTGTCCCCTTTTTTAACTCATGGCTAGTAGGTCGAGAGCCGACAACCTCTCTGGCCATTAGGTGAGGCCGATGACCTCTGCCAAGTCTTAGGCGAGGGTTGTGAAGCCCTTGCCGGCTGCGAGCAAGGGATGCGGCCTCGTTGAATCTAGAAAGGTGTCACAGCCCTTGTTGTGGCAACGAGGGCATAGCAACCCTTGATGGGTTTGGCAAGGGCGTCACAAGCCCTCGCCCACCCATCCTTAGTCAATGGCTAACGTAGTTCGCCAACAGCCTTAGCGACACCGTGTAAAAAGAAAATATATAATAAAATCAATAAAATCAATAAAAAAGGGTTGGATATTTTTTTAAAAAAAATTAAAAGAATTGTCTACGTCAGTACCGATTGTATTACGTAGGACGGCCTACTCTAACTAAGCCACCACGTCAGCGATATCGGGCCAAAATTAGCCGGAATGACTAAATCGGTAATTCATTAAAAGATTTAGGACTAGTTTGGCAAATCATTTAAAGGTTTAGACTAAATTGACACGATGGAAAGGTTTAGAACAAAAATGACAAATTTTCAAAAGGTTTAGCACTAATTTGATAAAATTGAAAGATTTAGGATTTGGCCGCCGTACAATAGGCTTAAGACTTTTTAGATAATTTTCCCTTCACGACTTAATGCTCTAATCTATTGATAAAAATAAGTTAAGGTGGGTGTATGAGTTAATCTTCAAATCATTCTATCAAAGTTTGAAGTTAGGTCACTTAATAAGGTGCCAAGGGCAAATTTGTTATACGATTTTTCAACAAGTATTTCTTAAGCGTTTATTAATAAGATCTTAATCTAAAATTTGCTTTATTAAGAATTATTGCACTTATAAGAATGATGATACCTGGAAAAGTGGGAAAAGTTTATATCTATAAGTTAATTGTAAAAGATAATCAAAATCGGGAAATTATTGATGAAAAGGAAATGATTATTACGAGCTATTTACGATGAATTTAATGGGAGCTCGTCCATTACAATTTGGCTATCATGTCCCGTTCGCATCATGCCGTTATGTTTTTATAAACGTTGGATCATCAAATATTTAACCTAGCCATCCATGATTAGTGATTGATCCAATGGCTAAAAATTTGCATAGTGGGTGATTCGACAAAAAATTCAAATCACTGGAGTAATTTCGATTGATGGGAGGAAACATCACGTCGCCATCACGACGACATGAAGTTTGACTTTCTCTCGAAAAGATGATTTCCTCATTTTTCAGATTACAAGCTTTGTCTCGTCGTGCACTTGGGGATTGGGATTTGGATTTCTGGGCACGTCTGTCAGCTTTTGTTCGCCATCTCTCGAGCACCCAATGCTGAGATTGCACAGTCCATTTCTTGAGATTTGAGGGTCAAAACAGAGCGCCCCGTTGATAAGCTGATCAACGGCCGCGTGCACATGATCTGAATCTGAGCTACGCCATCCGAATCGCTCGACACTACAACGGTATCCACATTTTCTCGAATGCAACCGACCGAAACAATAGCTGTCAAGGAAGCGGAGGCAAAATCACTATCAAGTATTGAACTAATGATAATGACGTTCGTCGGTTGGGTGAAAGTTATAATTTTTTCTAGATCTTAGACTCTCAGTCGTCAGTTGAAAGTCGTTATTTTTTCTTCCCAAGCACGATGCAAGGCGCATCCATCTTAGCTTTATAAGCAGAAGTCCCGGCGATTGGCTTGGCATTCTGAGTTTACTTGGGTAAATCCAAGTCGGGAAAAGGTAAAAGGAGTGCAGAAGAAGTTGCTGAATTCTGGTTGGATTGCCTGCATGAACTACATTTGGAGGGCTAGGGAATGCATGTTCCAATCTCAAATAGTTTCTTTGGGTGACGTTCTACAGAAGATCGTAGAGATTGCAGTCAAGCATAGTTTTGAAGGTTGGGATGGCGTTAGACATTAAGTAGTTTCAGGCAACCCTTGAAACTATATGCTCCAATTGGAACATTTCCCTTAAAATTGCCGAGTACTTTTTTCATGTTGTTGTTTCGTTCGGAGTTGGTTGTTTGTCTATTTGGACCTGGACCTCTTTTGATGGAATTCCACGTTCGGTGGCGTTATATGGGCTTGTACTGGGATTACATACATAAACTTGCCAAGAGAATGCCACTCTTTTTTTTTTTTTTTTTTGGTTAGAAGACAAACTTTCCATTGCTGACGATTAGGTGGGTAACATAAAGTTTCAAGATCAAGATGTAAAATTAAACATAGTAAAAGGGGGGACTCCCTTTCTAATTCAGTGGGAGATAATCTGTCCGATGAGACTTGGTAATCCAGTCTGTGACCTGATTTGCAATTATCGGCTCATATTTTGAAGAAACTCCATGTAGTTGGGCCATTAATAATCAGCAGTCTTTAATAATGGACCAAGCGGCCCAAGGTGCTTCCAGTTGGCCCATCACACCCTCCACCGCTTGTAAATTATCAAAGCGTATTTCCACCTGCAGGGGATGTTGAGAGTTCAGTTCCGTTCGTGCAAATGTACTTTCCTTTCTCCACGAGCTTTCCTTCAACCACGACAAGGCTTCTCAGACGACTAGAGTTTCCACAATCAACACCAAAGAAGCTCTGATCTGCTTGGCAAATCCGTCGACAATGGTTCCCCGTTCATCTCTGCATATTCCGGCCACCGATCCCTCTATTGTCGATCTGCCAATCTTAACTAAGTCAGAAATCGTTAAGTAAAAGATCAACTTGGAAGAGCCCTCTCATATGTTCAAATCAAAAGTCATAACTACCCATCCCACACATTTTCAAGGCACTTGAATGGCCCATAGAGCTTATATGAATCCTGACCTTGTACCGATACTCGAACAATCAAATACCGAAAAAAAAACGCGGAAACGTGCTCGAGAAACATGTAACACCGATTGAAAGGTATATCACGGAGATGGACATACCTTATTTGTCACGAATTAAGTACTCATTGCAATCTCAAAGGAATTAATTGAAACCCTAAAGTTCCGTTCTTCAAGAAGGAGTACACTGTTATCTTAAGGGAAGGAAAAGAACGTATTGTTTCGTATATCTCTCAATGTTCCTCCTTTTTCATATTTATACAGTAGTTATTTTCACTTAAAAAAATAACTGTCATTTCCTCTTATAGGCCATTCCCTTATGGGCCGGGTTTGGCTCAACATGGGTGGACAGGCTTGATTTAGCCCAATAAATAAAAAACCCATCAGACCTAAACATTAGTCACGATTGCTGGATCCGACAGATCTTTTCATGGTCCTCTGCGGATAGGGCCCAATCGAAGATGTCCATGTTTTCCTTGATCCTTTCCCAGGCAGATTTGAAGTCCATGGTTAGGAGATCCTCTTCAGGAATAGGGTGTTGAAACTTCCCTGGCTTGGCACTTATGGACCAGTGAATGAGATGGAGATCGAGGTACTCCAGCTGAAGGTTTCTGCATTATGAGGACTATTAAGCTTTTCCACTTGCAACCGCGTCATGCCTGATCATGATTTCTAGCACATTATCGTTTCTTTGGACACTACATTGCTTATATTAAGATCAATTCTCCAGAGAAAGGCATAAGATGCTCTCTAAGATTGTGGATAACTTGTGTTAGAATTAATCATCCACATCCAGCACTAGTATTAAAGACTTTTAAATAACAAAAATTGGGAGGCGCCCAAGTCTCAATCTATATCATAGTAATTGAAGCAGTCCAATGAATTGAAACGACTCGTGTTGTTGGTGCATGGCTATAGTCTCATTCGACTTGTCATTTAACAATGGCGCCGTTTATCTCGCAATACTGGCACAAATCTCGTCCTGAAGGCATATACCAAATGACAGGATCAAACCAACTTGATGACGGGATGGAGAGACTGCTCAAGGGCTCTGAAAGATTGAAGCCAGGAGGCCAAGGTTCAGAGGAACTTACACAAGAGTCTCTTGTAGAGAAGAGGCAGTGAGATCGCTGTGAGCATCAAAACACTACAGCTCCGAAGCAACGAAGAGTTCTTCTCTGGAGCTCACGAGGTCCAGATCAAGTGCTTCAGCCTATAGCCTCTCCCGGCGCCCGCTCTGATCTATATAATTTAGTGATGTCAAAGTGTCTGCACCCAAGTCTTATGGCCTCGGGAACTGCTGACTTGAGGGCCAACGGATCGAGCGGATTGGCCACTGTGCCCATCCCAATGATGGCCATTGTCTGGTGGCCGCGGTGCTTTTTCTCCCGTGACTCTTGCTGGGACTAATCCATCCTCCTGTCCCTTTGACACTAGCTGCAGTCCAGATGCATGATATAACATGTACCGTGCTCAGCGTTTCATCTTCTTTTTAAGAACAGATGGAGACTAGTTTTTCCATGAAATGTTCAAACTTGTCCATGCAGATGGGTTGGGTGCATTCGGCAATCCCAATTGAAATTTTTTGCTATGCCCTTGTTGAGCAAGCGCCTTATGTCCAGGAAATTGTTTAAATCCAGTCTTATCCAAGAATCAGTTATGATACATTTAAAAATTTATACGTCCTTACTACATTAGTTCCAAGTTGATCAGCTAGATGGCTCAAGATCTCGCTCACCAACCGAAGAGAGTCAAGATCACCCCAGATATTAAAATGAAAAAATTCCTCTCAAAATCAGCGTACACCCTTTAGTCCACAGGAGTGACGCAAGCACGCCAGTCAAAACCTTGTGTCCACACGCTACAGTGTTTTAAGGTAGACAACATATGTTACATATCCTCTCATTTGAACTAGAGGTGGATAAAGCCCTCAAGTATTATTCTTTATCAACTGTACATGCAACTGCGATACATTAGAAATGAAAGAGTTTACAACCATATTAAAGCTGTTGATCCAAGTATGGATCCGTTGGAGCCTTTTCGCCACCCAGATAACCAGCCACACTTCGAGACACACCCGAAACAAGCCCACCGAGCAGCGAGCCGCCCCATGCAAGCCATCCAGCCTGAGCATGTGGCTGGCTTGCTTCACGAATGCTTCTCAGCTGTTCCTCTGCTAGCATGTCCTGCCACCTCTTCCTCATGAACTCCCTCACAGTTTCTGCCCCTTTCCTCGCGACCTCCAGAGGTGGGACAATGAGAGGATTCTCGTCCAAGTTTAGCTTGACAAGGTTCTCGAGCCTGTAGAACGAATCAGGAAGAGCTCGGATTTGATTGTTGCTGAGATCAAGCTCCCTCAGGTTGGTAAGATCACCAATTGTATCTGGAAGTTCAGTAAAGTCATTGAAATTGCTGCTCAGGTTCAGGACCTCAAGGTAGGCCAATCTTCCAATAGCATGTGGCAGGCCTCGAAGCTCATTAAAATGGGCATCAAGATATCGCAAATATTTCATCTCACAGATCGATTGTGGAAGCATAAAGAGCTTGTTCAAGGAAACTGATAGCTTCTCCAGATTGGTTAGCCCATATCCAATATTTGTTGGCAAACAGGTAAGGTTGTTGAAACTAGCATCTAGCTCCTTCAGTGAACTGTGTCACATTAAGGACTCGAGTTTAGCTAAATATACACTTAATCAAGTGTGATAGCAGAATAAGATTAACACGGCCGATCCCAGGAGAAAAAAAGCTTGGTTCGTTGTTGGTGTTTGACAAAGAAAACGCAGTGCTCAAAGGAAAAATATAGAGTACCTGCACCAAGCAATGCTTTCAGGAAGGGCCTTCAACTTGTTTCCGGAGACATCGAGAACCTTCAGGTTCACAAGCAAACCAATGGAATCTGGAAGAGACTCTAAAAGGTTAGAAGAGACGTTGAGCACCTCCAGACTGTTTAGTCCTCCTATAGAGTCGGGCATAACCTGTGTCACACAAGCGAAAAGCCACGCCATCAGGAGACTATGCAGCAAGATGCTGAAATAGGTATATGATCATCCAACTCATTAGGCACCATATAGATTAAAGCACGACAATGAAGATGCATAGTTTCAATTTGTCTGCTAGGGGTATTTTTAGAAGAACTAGCTAGTAAATATCCAGCTAAAAAGTATTCGAGAAATTGTCGCTAAGGATGTTGAGTGACACTATTGTATAGCAGGATGACTAGCCTCCATCGTCAAAACACACTGATCCAACACATTCTTCCATCTTTGAACCTCAACGTCCTATTGCTTTTGCCAATTATCCTGACCCCATAAGAATTTACCAACCCAAAAGCAGTCTAGGAATTCAAAACACAAGACTTGCGAGTCTGAGAGAACTTTGCTTTGCTCAAACTTGTCCACAGTTTCTTATCTATAAGTCAATGCTCATGGAAGGAGAGATGCACTGATAGCTGATCACACTAATAACTCATCATCAACAAATTGAATGAATCATGGCATTTCTCCAGAACAAATTTATCTACGAAAGCATATTGTCAGACGGAGAAAAGGCAAGAATCAGAGCACTGACCTCAAGCAGATTGTGAGACAGGTCAAGCACAAGCAATCCGCTGATCTTCCCAAAGGCCTCGGGCACAAACCTGAGCTGCCTCCCACTAAGCTCAACTCTCTCCACAGCCCTCTTCTCCTCCACCTCCCTCAAAACCCTAACCACCTCCTCATCAACCACTCCAACTTCTTCCTCGACGACCCGGCCATAGACCTCCGCCAGCTTCTCCTCCGCCTCCCTCAGCTGCTTCTCGTACTCCTCGTGCATCTCCTCCAACCTCACCACCGCCCTGTATATCCCGATCTCGCCCTTATTCGCCTCGGCGGCTCCGTCGCCAGCCTCGAGCTGCGCGATCTTGGCCCGCGCCGCCGCCACGGCCGACGGGTCGGGCCGCGGCCCGAGGGCGTGGAGGAGGGTCCGGGTCTGGAGGACGCTGGCGGGGACGGACTGGGCGAGGGAAGACGCGACCTTTGGGTTGGTCAAGTGAGGCATTTGGTCGAACAGATGGCGGGCGACGTCGGGCGGGGGGTAAGGGTGAGAGTCCGGGTCGATTTGGTGGAGAGCGAAGGCGACGAGCGGGTAGTTTCGCGGCTCCGCATCCATGGATTCGTGGGTTTGGGTTAGATTACGGAATTCAAGCAGAAGATAACGGATTTATAAGGGAAATATGGCGCACTGTGAAGGAAGACTCGAGAGTTCGACAGAAGAAGGAAAACCGTGTGCTATGCTTAGATCTTACTGCTGATGCGAATTATTGAAACCAGGGGAAACGGGTTTTCCAATAAGACGACGACGGCGAAAAGATTGATCCGATCCGGAAGCGAAATCATTTTTTTATTTCCTGCATCTATCGTTTGATGACCGGGACTGGGACCGGTAAACTTGGAGGATACGTAGATAATTATTTGATGTGGGGAACGTGGTCGCTGGGGCTGACGATGTCAAAGTCTACGAACTTCCAGAAGTGGGAAGGAGGAGGGGTCGGAGGTGGGACCAGGCGGGCGAATTAGGAAGCGAATTCGTGCGTATCGATCTTATCGTCTCGGCTCACTCCCGAGCAGAGGTTCATCGGAGATGGAGATGAAGATCTAGTATCATCATCATCGGTCATCTGGCTCCTGCTGCAATTTTCAACAGGGCGTGGCGAGGACAGCAACGATCGAAGTGGTTGGCCACGTCACTCATCGTCAATGGGCATCGATGACACTGACGAAAGATGCGACCGAGTTTCTATTAATGGGATTTTTCAAAACGCTGAAAATGTTTGGTACATTATAATTTCGACACGAATTAATTTAGATGATGTTTCTAAAAGTCATACTTTATAAAGGGCTTTCCAATTTTATTTTATTTTTAATCTCAAAATCGACGAAAAAAGACTTAACACATTTTTAGAACTATTCCGTTTACCGAGAATAATTTTTTATCATAAATGATTCTTTTTTATTTTGTTAGGAAACAATTTTTAAGATTTTAAACCGTTTGATAACCGTCCAAAATTTTTATTTAGAAATATAATTGTGTTTGATACAATTCTGAAAATTTTTAATCAAAATCATTTTCTTTTAATTTTTTAATAATTTTATTACTTTTTTTCTTTTTTTCTTTTCTTTTCTTCTTCTTCTTCAAGGTTTTCCGATCACCAGCCTTGGAATAACCGACTGGCCAAAAGAGGGCCGCCAACCTCGCCAAAGTGTTGCCCGCCCTTGGCAAGGTCGCACCTTGTCGGCCAAGCCTCACCGATAGCTAGGCCGAGCCTCGCTAGTGGCTAGGGGAGGCCCGAGCAAGGCTCATTGGTGGCTAGGCAAGCCTCTAGTGACTGGCAACAATGGATGGTGGCAGTGGCGGTGGACGACAACGATAGTGAAGGCGATGACGGTTGAAGAAAAAGAGAGAGAAGAAGAACAAGAGAAAAAAGAAAAAGAAAAATTAAGTTGGCTTGATTCTCGGAATTGTTCCTAAGAAAGAGAATTAACTTTTTTTTACTTTTCGATTCTATTCCAAATCTACTTCCTAAAACAAAACAAAAAAAATTGAAATTTGTTCACAGAAACAAAAAATTTATCAAATGAATTTCTCTTCCAAATCTACTCCCGGGAAGTAAAAAATAAAAAATTTTACTGTTTGATCGGTTGCCAAATGCACCCTTAGCGATCGATAAGTCAAATATGGCATCATTAGCACTCACTGGAGTTGCTATGACTTCAAGCAACCATCACCAACGCAAGACTACCGACATCGGATCTATACTCATTGATGACCTCACGCAAAGTGAGGACATTTCTGGAATTATAAATGTTTAGCATTCTTAAAATGCTCAGAATTAATAGCACATCTGGACCAATCTTAACCTAAAAAAGTTTCGAAATACAATTGCATCTCTCCAAAAATTTCAGTAAAATTTGCCATATACCGTTTGCCCCGGATCAAACACCTTTGGAGCTCCATAAACTAAGAAGACGGGCATTTCAATTTCATATCATTAACGTGTGCATCCCTGATCCATTAATTGCTGACGCTCTTCCACAACTGTCCGTCTATTTCTGCCCAATTGGTTAGGATAAGATATGGCCCAAAAGAAACAGTAAGCCCAACTCTGGACCATGGCAGTATTCACTATTCAGTCCTTAGGCAGACCTTTGGGTTCTCTGTTGGGTCACCGAAGAGAGGGTTGCTGACTTGCTTCGAGTTGGTACCCCAATATGTCTAAGCGAAATTAGTAAACAAAATAAGCTCCGATGACGAAGGAATCCACCAAAATTGGAAGATTTGACCCGCCGTATACCTATCTGCTGTTTTTTTTTTTTTTTTAACTTTCAATGGCGCCTAAGCTCCAATTTTCTCCATCATGAGCTTTTCTAAACGCATCACATCGTTCATTATGAATCTTTGAATTTACGTTCGGTCCCAGTGTGGACCTCGAAGCACGCTCTGATCATGGACACGGACCAGACATCGTGCTCTGTGGGAGCCATGACAACAGGTGGCCACATCCTTATCCGTTGCCCTAGATGTCTAGTCCTTTGCTTCGATCGGGTGAAAAATTAGAGAAATGAAAAGAAAGGCAATTAGGCAGAAACAGTCGAACAATTAGCTTTTCTTTTCGTTTCAATAGTATGTACCGGAGAGAAAAGATAGAGGTAAGGAAAAGAGATCAACATCGCACGTGGTGGGGCAGAACAACCTTAAAACCACTTTAATCTTTATTCCCTTACAGTTGCGTCACTACAATATCGAAAATCTCCTCCACCAAATCACTTTCCTAACTGCCTTTTGCTTCGTAGACTTATATTGTTATGGCCTCATCGTATCTCTCCAAAACAAGGACATCAAGAAGAATCTCCCTCCTGAATGCTACATGAGTGGAGCGTCTTCCTTTGATCTCCAATGCTTCCAAGAACTGAGGATTTTCCGCTGTTTCTTATTTTTTCTCTCTTTTTTGGTTAGTTCGTGTCCTTGTCTGAGTGATCAGGAGCTGCCCCTGCATATATCTATATCCAGCTGGAATAACCAATCTTTCTGGTCTTGCTCCAAAATCAGTTGTTTTCAGCTGTGAAGGCCTCTTGGCTAATGGTCCCCCAGAGAGCGCTCCCAATTCAAATTGCCAATTGCTTTCAATTGTAACAGTAAGCTTGTTTGAATATGGAAACCACCACTGATTTCTTCCATTGCATTCCGGCCATCACCAGCAATTTAAGTGAATCTGTCCAAACGAACACGAACCAACCCACATCATATTTTGTTCACTTCCATATCATATCAGAGGCAAGAGAAAGCAAAAAATATCAGCATGCATTTAGTGGCATGAACTGGAATAAGCAAAGTATCATGGAGTTGAAACTTGAATGCCATGCAGTGCCCTAAAATATCATGTTTTCCGGGGGAAGAAAAGGAACGCAAGCCAAGTATTCCTTGGATTCGGAGATCTTGTGTGTACGTTGGCTGGAGTTGGATGTTTGGGTTTTTCAGTGACTGATGACTCAGCTGAACCAATCAATAAGCGCTAAAGTATGACTTTCCCATTTTTCATCTATATGATGTTTCTGCTCTCTCGTGGATGTGTACCTTGAAGGAAAAAGTGGGATATGGGGAGTGTAAGATTTGTCAAGTGCAGATCACTCGAAACTTCTTTCACTTTCATCCTGCCACCCATACCCCACGCACTCTCCAGAGGCAGATTCCCCCAAAGTACTGTTCAAATCATTAACTTGTAATTCCAACAAAGAGAAAAAAGAACAGGAAAAGAAAAAAAGCAATCCCGGTTTCTCTTTCAGCTACATAAAGAAATAGATAATATCGAGTTAAGATCATCGAGAGGCCTACTGTACAGCAAATTGCAAAAAGAGCTTCAGGACCCGTATGTAACCAGTATGAAATAGATATTATTGACAGTAGTCGTCAAGAAGAACCAATAGATAATATTGACAGTAATAATCAAGAAGAGACCTTATTAGACAGTAAATCTCTACTCAACATTCTTAAAGAAAGGTTCTAATCGCAACAAAAACTCCAGGACCCACATGTAACAAAAACGAATACCTATTTTGCTAACATCTACGACAAGCTAAGATGCAGAAATGAGTTCATAGTCAAGATCTAAATGAACAAAATAAGAGCAACGGTCCTTCTCCTCTATGAAACAGATACTAGGAATATGAAAAAAATACTCACCTTCAATATCAACCAGTTAGCTGGAGACTGTTTCCCCAGCTTCCGTGTCTCCAATCCACTTGATTGACAAATGTATTCTAACCTGCAAAACAATCACAGCAGAACAAACACATAAGGTACCTATAGAAGGACAACATGCAGAGAGTGACAATATCTAAGAAAAGAGTAAAAAGCAGCCAACAATGATACTGCAAGCAAGTAAAAAGAGAAGAAAAATACGAAAAAAATTCCTATTGACAGGACACCCGATTCAACGAAGTAGATATGCAGAGAGTGACAATATCTAAGAAAAGAGTAAAAAACAGCCAACAATGATACTGCAAGCAAGTAAAAAGAGAAGAAAAATACGAAAAAAATTCCTATTGACAGGACACCCGATTCAACAAAGTAGATATGTCCTCTACCCCATAGAGAAAAAGGATGACCCCTGTACTTTACAGGAGGGAAGAGGACGAACAAACACAAAGGAAGTACACAAAGCCAAGCAACAACCATTCTAATGGATAGCGAAGGGAACTTGTCAACTAATAAATCCAATACGGCTAAAACCAACAGGCCCCTTCTGCAACCAGTACTTGCGAAAAGGAACCGATGGAAGAGATTGTAGGTTTAACATGGACATTGAAACCCTAATATGGATTTGGAAGTGGGAGCTATTCCTTTGTGCAGTTAAAGTAATGGACATTGAGTTGATTCACATCCATTAAAGGGTAAGCAAAACTCACCATCATAGACATATGTTCTTGTCCAAACCATACGAATTTGGACTGCAAAAAATTCATTGATTGGGCACGGATCACAAATAATCGATCCATAAATGATTTTTACAGTCCTCCCTCCCATTACATGATCACATATATATATGTCGCACTCTCTTCTTTCTTTGCCGATATATATAATATACTTGCGGGGGCAATATCAAAGTATTTCTCCAACAGGTCGGACGCATATAAAAGTTCTGATCTGCAGATAGAGCTTTAAGGGTGTTATTGCCAGTGGTTGCCATTGTGAATGAGATGGACATGTCCAGGATTTCCATAAGCACAGTGTCCCTGGTGGTAACTCATCATCATCATCATCCTATTGTTACCTGCAGACTTTCCCTTGCAGAGAGGGAACCCGACAGGCTTCGGCTTCTCCATGTACTGGTGCACGCACTTCGAGAACCTCGGAGTCGATCCGACGGTCACCGTGGCGGCGGACAGCGACGACGACGACGATGATGATGTTCTCGACGAGGAGGCTAGCGAAGGAGGAGGAGATGTTTTTTTGCCGGGCTTGGGCAGAAAAAGGAAGGCCCTGATCTTTAAGGACGAGGGGGGCGAGCGGTCGTACTCCTCGACGAGGTTCACGAGGTCCTCGTCGGAGGTGATCGAGATCAGGGCGTCGAGATCCTCTGTCGGAAGCTGACACCGGAGCGACACGGCGGCGCCGCACAGTTCCCCCATCTTCGACATCAGTTCTGTTAACCAAAACAACCTCATTCTAAATCCGAATTCCGAGGAACCGACACAGAATCCCGCAGGGAATCAAAAAACCCTAAAACCCTAAATCAGCATCGCCGCCACAATCCGCTCGAATCGAAAATCCAAAAAGCACGACGACATGCTCAACCGACACTACACGAAAAGAAAACGGACGCGAGACACACGATCGGGCATGGATTCGAGAGTAACGGGACTGACCGGAGAAGGAGATGGAGCGGTCGACGGCGAGGACGCGGGTCTCGCCGCCGACGTAACGGAGCTTGCCGTCGGGGTGGCGGGGGAGGATCTTGCCGCCGTAGCTGCAGAGGAACTTGATGGTGGCGGCGGCGGCGGCGGCGGCGGCGGCGGGAGGTCCGACCATGCTTGCTGGGGTGGTTGTATGGGGAGAGAAATGAGGAAGGAGGAAGCTAGCGAGGGGAGAGTTGCGTCTTCAAGCCTAGGTATGGTTCGATTCTGCCTTCATTTATAGAGATCACTCACTGTCATGGAGGAAAAAAATTTAATTTCGGGAGGGGGAAAATGGAAAAACGGAGAAGATGAGGGGGAGTGGGGCCCTCTCCTTCTTTTTCATTTTCCTTTTTTTTTTTTTTTGTAAAGATGGGGGGTGGGACAGAGCCTGAGGTCATGCCAGATTCCCCGTCTTCCCGGGTTTTGGCGGGACCCGCTCCATTTTACTTTCGCCTTTTCTTTTCTTTTCTTTTTTGAGAAAGCGAATTTTCCTTTTTTCTTTGTTCCGTAACATTGAACTGAGATACCGTGCGGCATGTCTCGATAAACTTTTATCCTATATTATATATAATGTTCTTTTTACTTCATCGAGATTTGGGAGCCGATGCATTTTGGCTTTTTCTTGACCCAAAATATTCTGAATGAATTCCTGTAGTTTTTTTCCCTAGTTCTTTGAATTTTAAATGACGTACATTACTATTGATGGATTAGTTATTCTTTTATATCTCAAAAAAAAAAAAAAAAAAAAAAAAAAAAAAACAGGTGGGCGCACGAAAAGTTTGCCTAACGAGAATTCAAATGTTATGGATTAAGTTGAATATTTATACTAACTAAAAATGCATATGCTCTAAAGAACTTACTCTCGGTTTGTTTTTTAGAAAATAAATAATTTTAAAAACATTTTTTTAAGATAATCACTTGTATCGTTTGTAATAATTAGTTAATGAAAAATATTTTCATTATTGACAATAATTTATGCCTAAACATTTTCATGGATGATTATTCATTTATGAGTGATTATTTTAAAATGTATTTTCTA
The DNA here is from genome assembly GCA_016097605.1 of Eucalyptus guilfoylei. Lineage (NCBI taxonomy): Eukaryota > Viridiplantae > Streptophyta > Magnoliopsida > Myrtales > Myrtaceae > Eucalyptus > Eucalyptus guilfoylei. The sequence continues at coordinate 22,838,608 of CM027861.1, read as the reverse complement.
GATTATTCCTTTTTAGTCAAACAAATGCACCCCAAGCACAATATCTAATTTTGAACTAAATAAATAATTCCTCCAATCCTACATCTTTTGAGGCTAACACCCCTAGATTGACATCAAAGTCAAGTTAAAATGGATTTGAATGCATGCTAAAGAAATCTTAGCTATCCCACATCGCTTACAAGAAATTCTCTGACCTACTTGATAACCACTATTGCTCCCCTCACTTCACAAGACGTCTTTTAAGGTTGAAACCCCAAGACATTGCACATTAAAATAACACATTGAAATAACATGAAATCTGACTTTTCTTCAATCTGACTTTTCTTCATTGGCTTAATGTCTCCGAGAAACAACGCATTCTTAGGCAGCCCCTTTCACAATTAATATATGATAAACTTCAATAATTATTGAGTCTATATTTATTAGCAATCTGAGCTTTAATATCAATATTAGATGGTCTTGAATTTATCTCATCCCAAAAATAATTTGATGGATGACACTTATTTTCATTTTTATAAATCCATCATTAGCTCCTTTTATAATTGATATGCCATAAATTCCAACAACTCACCCCATCAAAACTTTTTAAATCTCCAGAAACTTCGCCGACAGCAGTCACGTGAACTCTAATGTCTTCGCACGTCCGTGTCAATGAATCGAACGGCCTCCGATTTAACTGTGTATTACCGTACAACTTCGGTCGTTAGCAGCTGCACTAATCGAGCCTACGCGCTCGTCTCCTCGGAAACTCCCCCGACCAATTCCTCAGGAGCATCTTGGGGTTGGTTGGCCGCGCGACACGACCCGGCGGAATCAAATGTCGGGACAAAGCCACGCGATTGGATCAGCTGTACGGCGCGACGATCCACCATGCAATTTGCGTTCGTTGCGCGAGCGCAAAAGATATAAATTAATCGAGCCATCGCTCGCCACGAACACCCACCCACCCACCACGCCCCAATTTTTTTTTATCTCTAAATTTCGTGATTTGTTTCGCAGATTTCGAGCGTCTTCTTCCACACGAATCGATTCAATATTTTTAAGCAAGGGGTTTTTGGCCTCACGCGAATCTTTTTCAATTCCATGCACATGTTATCTTCTGTGAACGCGCTCGCATTAAGTTTGGAACCAGAATAATGCTCACCTTCCTAAGAAAATTGCTTCGAAATAAGTCTTGTCCACGAAGATCAATTGATTTGACTGAAGACAAAAGGGGATATTTTCACAAATGTTTTTGTACATTGCATGGCGATCTCGTTGTGTTTGTCCACACATTAAAAGGTTTATTGTTGTAAAAAATCCTAAATTATATCTTTTATAATGTTAATATCCTAATTTATTTCATCTCGCCCAAAATTTTAAATAATGCTTACTATAACATTAATTCTCAAAACTTTTGTCACCCTGGTATGGATTCAGGGGCTTTGGTTAACATCAAAAGAAAAATCTTAGAATTTTTTAATATATTTTCCCAAATCGAAACGACAAACAAACCTTTGTTTATAGTGAATTTTTTTTATGAATTCATCTGTTCGTAAAATATCTTACCATCCACAAGGTTTTTAAGAGTAATTTTCTCCTTCCTAAGAAAATTGGCTTCAAAATAGGTCTTGTCGACGAAGATCATTCAGTTTGACTCAAGACAAAAGGGGATATTTTCACGAATGTCGTTGTATATTGCACGATGATCTCATTATGTCTGTCGACATATTGAAAGAGATATCACCACCACAAATCCTAAATTATACTCATTATGTTATCAAAACCTTAATTGTAATGTCTAATGTGATACTTTGCGCCAAAACAGATTCAGGGGTTTTGGCAACATCAAAAGAAAATCTTTGAGAATATTGATCGACATAAGGTAGAATTTTCGAGTGTAATTTCTCGAATCGAAGCGACAAACAAAACTTTGTTTCTGAGTGCAATTTTTCTTGAATTCCTTCATCCGTAAGATATCGCACCATCCGCGAGGTTTTTATATGGCTAAGACGTACCCCACGTTTCATGCTTCAAGTCATGTTCATGCACGTATTAACAAGAAGGAAAAAAAGAGAAAAAAGAAAAGGGCAAAAAGGAAAAAGAAAAAAGGAGTCATTTTCATGCATAATTAAGAATATATGACCCATGTATTGCCAAAGGGCGTGGGGCATATGGATTGTTTTTGACCGAAGACTAGGGGCATTCTCGAGGACCAAGCTACTTGTGTGACCGACTTGAAAAGTTACAACAGGAAGCAAAAAGATGGGCATCGCCGTGTGATTACTGCTGGCTAGAAATTGTTGACCTTGATTTTCAATTGCGTCCACTTATTTTATAAAAAATAAATTATTTGAAATTTTTTTTCTTAATTAACCATCTATATCACTTAAAATAATTAATTGATGACAAAATTATATTCGACCATTTTCACGGACGATAAAAGCATTTTTGCTCTCTCATTTCTATAGTTGATACTGGCAAATATTTTTTCGAAAATATTTTTCAACTCACTCGTTTTTCGCAAAATAAACTCAATATTAAATGTTACCTTTCTGACAAAAAAAATATATTAATCGCTACCTTTCAAAGTAAGTGCACGTCTGAGGTAGGTTGAATTCGTGGATGGATGCGAGGCATTTGAATATTTCTTGAGAGAAAAAACAAGTTTATTTTCATCAAACTATAGTCACAAAAAGATAATAATTATAATAATAAAAAACGGACCCCCTTTTGTCCTTATGATTTCAGAATGTCTTTTTTCAAACTATGGCCTTTAAATACTATCTTGAGATAACCATTCCTAATCAACAAACCAACGACTTTCAAAGGTCCTAAAAAATATCGAGAACAAGACAAGAAGAAAGCTTTGGAACGAGAATGCTTACATACACATATTTTATGAGACTTAAAGCCGCTCAACGAGGCAGATTATGCGTGGATTAAAGAACCGCAAAGCTCTATTTAATATGCGCTCTGAGCCAAACTGAGCCACTAAGTAATTGTATAATATATCGTCTAGACACTGACGTACGTTTTCATGTTGATCCTATAAGCTTATTTTAAACTTAGCCCCGATCCCCCACTCTGCGTTATGGATTCGGATGATGCGAGGGATAAGCCACCGTGACATGGATTTACGTCCATTCAAGGACTAGAAGCATCTTCACTAGACGATTAATACTATCGATTCGATAATGTGAAGTCTATGCGATCAGGACGAAGAATGTGCGTCCCTTGAACTGACGATTGCGATTTGAGATCTTGATATTTCTTTAGCGATTACCAAAAAATCAAGGCTGCTCCTTCAGATAAGCTCAAACCCTCGAGGACTTGGCCGATATTTTATGAATCTGGAGTCGTCGTTTTCCTTGCGAACGAGCCGACTGATGACCACCTTCCTGCCGCCATAACATGCTCTTTGGGTCCTACGCTGGCCCGAGCTGTGACGCCCGCTTCCGTCTTCTCTCCATGGATTTCCTTGGGAGCTTTTTCGTCTTCTTCAGGAAAAAGGAGCTGGCAATATTCAAAGCGGGGTGGTGGGCTTATCCGCGCCTTTATCTCCTTATCCCTTGACGCGAGGGAGAAGGAATCATCCGCTTCGATTGGTCCCGCGGCGCGCACCACCGAACATCCTACGTCGTTCGGTAGGCCCTCCCGAGAGATCAAGTTGCTCGCTCGATAAGTGCCCCTCGTCACTTCAGTTCAGCTCGATGACCGAGATGAGCTTCTTGGAATTGGGATCTGGTTAGTGGGTGAACAGCAAGGGTTGATCTTGGAACATCCGACTGATGTGGATGGTCGTGGCGATCTCTTGTCATATCCCCGTGTTGCTTGGCGACTGCAGATTCCCATGTATAGGAATCCCCCGAGCACTAATTGATGCGGAAATGTAGATCGTGCCGGAGAGATGAAAATCTTGTTGATACGCGAAAAATGCTTTGGATGATTGGAAGAATATCAAAAGTCTCGTCACATTTCAATATCATATCTATTTGCACATTAAATTTTGAGAACTTACAATTAGCATCCTGAATCGCATATAATATGGGACTCTACTTACGAATTTGTCATTTTCCTTATAGTTTTGCCCCATCCACAATTTCAAATCGACCTACACTACAATAAAAACACCGCTTTGCCAAGACCCCCGCCCACCCACAAACTAGCCCGTCCCCTCTGAGCAATGTCGACACCTGTCACGTTGTTGCTACCCTTCAACGACCACCACCCCAATTGAAATGGAACTCAGTAGCGGATGTGGAGCTCGACTAGATGGATCTATCAAGCTCCACGAGCATCTAGCTCAAGTCCATGTCGGGTTTCACTTGAGATTTGACAAATTTCACTCATATTTACATTCTACTCAACCCACCCTAAATTCATCGAGCTTGACTCTATGCAATGGGTAAAATAGTCATCTCAATTCGGCATATTTTTTTCCACATGAAGTCTTAGCCGCCATCGACAAATCGCAAAAAGCATTAAATTTTTTCACTCTGTAATTGATGAGAGTTCCTGAAGCTACGATATAAAGAGCTGACTGGGAAACACGTCACAAAAAAGTGGAAGTCGTCTATAGGAGGCATTGGGACCAAAATTCAAACGATATCGCCGAACCTAGGTGGAGTCGTGCGCCTTTTTACTCCTTTTCCTTCACGTTCCGTGCGCACGCATTGGGCAAACCATACTTTTTGGGGGAACCGGATATGCGGTTGCGATCCTGACCTTACAAAACGTCCCTCTTTATACGTGGCGGCGGACCCACCTCGCCACTTGTGATGTGGGATTTTCTCGGGAGGGAGGGCCGGCCTCACCATCGGGCGCGTAACCCGACAAGTTTGGACTTGCGATCCAGCCAGGGTCGGTTGTCTCCTTGCGAGTTCTTTTCCTAGAGCGTGGCGCCGACCACCGAAAAGTTAGAAATATAATTGTTCTTTTTTATTCTTATCGAAAATTTGCAAAAATAAGTGCCCTTTTAATACATGATTTGACCCATTTCACGATTCACTTCTTATTAATCACAGCATCATACGGGAGGCAAGGCTGACATTGAATCTACCATTGCAACTATCGAGATTCCGCATTTGGAAAATGAGGGAATGAAAAAATTAGGGAGAAGGTGAGGGAAACCTTTAAATGCTGAATAGTCCGATTAAAGTTTTTGGATTGAGCTTTATAATATGTCGTTAGAGCCTAATTTTCATGTGTGCCTCCACCCATGTTAGTTAAATTTCACATGCAACCCTTAATTTGGCTCAGGGAGTTTACGTGATAATGAAGTTACATATACTTTGATACCACATAAAAAGTTCTTTACGAGAAGTTTAGAGGGAGAAAAGTCAAACGCTAAAAATTTCTTTAGGATTTTTTTTTTATGACCTAGGAATCCCCGTAAGCTAATAGCAGCTAGTGGATGACCTACCACCCCAACATCACGCTTAAAACCCCAAGCAATTAAGAGAGGATTTGAACTCCTCCCTTTCGTGAGAAGGAGAAAACCCGAACCATCTCGGCCACATTTCTTTAGGATTAGTATTACGAAAAATCATAAATTGATACACTTATGACAAATTTAACTTAAATTAATTTTTTGATTACCAAAAACTCTAAATCAATACGTTTATGATAAATTTATTCAAAACTAATTTTTTACTATAAGAACATTTACGATAAATTTACCTTCCCTTATGATAATACGAAGAATCACAAAATGATACTCACATAATAAATAGGGGGCAAATGCCCAAAGTGGTACACCGATCAATTTTCACATATAATTTAAATTAATAATTTGATAATAAAATTTAATGAAAGATTAATTTATTTATATTTATTAATTTGTGATTTTTCAGATAAATTTATAATTTTCCGTGGTGTTAATCCGATTAATTTATTTCTGAATTTTCATGGCCTCTCGTTGCCAAACATAGCCGCCATCAAAAAGATGGGCTTAAACCAGAAATTCTCAAGATCGACACGTATTACTTGGACGAGAAACCAAAATTGCTAGGGGGCGACAGTACCCTCGCCAAAGGGGACAGACCCATGTGGCGGCGATGCGAGGTGAAGAACCTAAGTACCTAGAATTTCAGTACGAGGGACACGTGTGGCGCCGCACAGGCGCGAACTATTGATGTGCGACCCGACCCCTTATGTTATGATTTAGCATCACATTTCATGTGATGGTAAGCCTATCAGACCGAGGTACCTGACACGTGTATCAAGTAAGATAAGATTTATAATATTCAGACTATTTTGATGATTGATTAGATACTCCATGCCATTATTACCACATCAACATCGTGATTTTCGTCGAGCCTGTCGATACTTAGTGGCCCAACTTGACACTCGACAAATATGTCCGGGAAAATAAAAGAGGAAGGTTCTTGAAAGGATTTCTCCCATTGCTTTGTCGACTAGAAAGGGCTAGAAACACGTATTCGGTAAGCCTATCAAAATGGATTTCAAATTCATTTCTTAACTTAAACTTTATGGATCAAGTTATTATGCGGATTAGTTATATTGAGTAAATAGTCATAAATGGGTTCATAATGATAAAACCAAAATTATACTCATGTTAAATGAGTTCACTATTTACTTAAACTCAATTCATTTTGATAATTTTCTTTTAATTTTTTCTTGCTTTCACTTGATCTTGCACTCGCTTGCTTTGGACTTCACATCAATTTGGGTATAGATTTCTAGATTAGGTTAAATAATGAAGTGTTTTAGTAATATGGATCTAGTCGGTCATGTGTTGAGTCAAATATTGATAACTAGATTTATATTACATGAAAATTGGTCAAAATATGATTAAAGAGGCAATTTGGATTAGACCATTTTGGATTTGACCCACTCATTTGACATGTTTAACATTTGGTAATCTACTAGTTGACCTCAATGTTCTCGTGTGTAATATTAACCATATATACTTATTTTTCCATAGGGGGTAGTGATCTTGTTCATGGGCGGTCAATGAAATAGAGTCCAAATCAAATTGAACCACGGGCATGCAGATTATAGACATAACTTTTTTCCATAATTTTTAAAAAAATTCAAGTAATATATATATATATATAGTTGGGAGTAATGTCGCAACCGATGCAAATGGGTTTACGGTACGAAGGGATAATATTTGTGGGCAATGGGGAAATGGCAGGAGGAGGGACAGCTGAGACTACTGACTCTGCACTCTGCCGGACTACAGGAAGGAATGGGAGGGAGACAGAACTTTTGGAACCCAAAGACAATCCACAGCTTCCTTCACAATCAATGCTTGACTCCGCAAACTTTGAAGGGCTCTCCTGCCTTTTTCTTCTTTTAATTGAATTATCGTCCTCCTTTTCCGTCAATTTAGGGTTTCAGGACAACCATAGATTTCGCGATCTGTGCATAGGATCATAGAATTGACCTCGTATGTTCGCGTACAATCCTTAGATTGTTCCTACACCATGTCTTGAAAACCTTTTATCTTCTTTTTAATAACATGAGTTATCCAAAATCTTTTGTTTCCAAATCTCTTAAAAAACGTATGCAAATCATTCCGTCCACGCACGACGAATAAGGAGCTCTCGAAGTTGCTTTGAACGAGAAAAGCCGGGTTTCGGACATGAGCGCGTCATTTCCAAACCAAGCATCTGATCCCTTCATCGGCGCGCCACTTGAAATGACGTTCTTTCTTTCCCACGTCGAGGGGGTTTGATCCTCCACCGCTTCAACAGAATAAACTCTCGGCGATTCCAAAGATAAGGAGGAGCCAGGGAGGACCATGCCCTCTTGCCCATCGGAAGACGGAACATGGGTGGTCCTCCTTTCTCCCTCTCTCTCTTTCTCTAAGACAGTCTTCAGAATCTTCCGACTCTTTGGACTTTGATAAACAAGATGAAGGCCAAAATAAAATGTTGAAAAAGTGGAGTCCATACGATGAAGATGGACAAGACTAATGATGGATGTAGATACAGAGAAAGAGAGAGAGAGGCAAGAGAGCTCTCCACATGATTGGCAGTTGGGTAAAGTTAAAATTACACCTTTAAATCAAGATTATTAGTGGATAAGAGAGTGAGAGTCGGATTATTTGCTGGGATGTGGTTTATACTCTCCATTGATAGAAACATACAAGGTCTTGCTCTTCGGTGAGCTGGCGAGGGTCCCAGAAGCTGCATTGACGGGGTCGCATGGGCAGCGCTCCCAAATTATCAAAGACTTTTATAGTTTAAGCCCATATTTTATTTGTAATTTAAGTTTGGGCTTATGAATAGCTACTTGATATATATAATATCTTTCTCTTGTAATTGAGGGTTGTAATAAAGAGGTACAATATGTTAATTATAATGGAATCATCCGCTGAACGTAGCTTTAATTTAAGAGAAAACTAAGATAAAGACCTTTTTTTTTCTTTTCACTTTTATTCTCTAATTCATTGTGATTGTGCACTGGATTCTAACATAATTGGAGAGACATTTAATGTTGTAAGAAACGATATGAAGTTTGAAAATGTCCTTTTTTTTTTTTTTTAATCGATGAGGATAAAAATTTCATAATATAAGATCATATCTACTCTTTACTCAGAATAACAATTATCTCTCGATAGTCCGTCACCACCAAATTCACGTCAAATTAAGTAGAACTCGGATCTTATAGGTATCCAACTATGAAACTTCTAATGGAGAAGACGTTAAATAACGTACCCTCTTTCTCATGCGACATTTTGGTGTTTGACCAGGGAGGTATCTCATGGTCGTTCTTGATCTCTCCACATTCGAAACGAAGAGAAACAAAGTGCAATGGATGGAAGGCGTTTGGTCGATATTCGCTCAGTGGACGAACTCGATTCCTTCATTTTGCGTATCGCCTCAGGGGTGGGGAGCGCATATGTCGGAGGATGATGCTAATTAGGTTGCTCCTAACACGAATCATAGGACAGGCAATTGTGCTGTCTAGAACCACCCACGCATCAAGAGGAAGCCACCCCTTTATTCTTAGGCAACGTGTGTTTTTTCTCTTCTTTTATTAGGCATGTGTCGATGACTGCCCAATTTCCACAGTTTTCACATTTTCTAAGAGCAGGTCGAGGAATCGGGTACTTTAGACACTTTATTTTATTTTATTTTATTTTCTTTTTGGGTCACTAGGGATTTCAGTCAAGTTGGTGGGACATTGGCACTATACTTATGCTTCCATGGGCATCGTCATCATCTAGGAAAAAAAGGGGCATTTTGCGTGGCATATGATGTGATCATTATTCGTCCATCAGTGCATCGTGACAGTTTAAAATTCACATGTAAACCTGATTGGGATGCCCATCACATTAACAATGGAATTGATCAGTTATACCAAAATCAAATATATCATGCCACCGAATCCTTCAAATCCCTTTTTCCCCCTTTTATGCCCAACATCTTCTACACATCTTGTTGTTTAAAAGCTCCTCCTCCTCCGACTTAAAGTCTAAAAATATAAATAGTTAATATTACAAAAAACCCAATATAATATACCCATAACAAATTTACTTCAAACTAATTTTCTTATTATAAAAAACTTCAAATTAGTACATCCGGGACAAATTTACCTTCCGTCAAATTTTATCGTTAAATTGTTAAGTTCAATGATACATAACAGTTGACGGGTATACTGCTTTAGCACTTTACCGTCCATTTGTTACAAATGTATCAATTTGTGGTTTTTCGTGGTTAATCCAATTTAACAAAAATTAACGTAGGGTAAAGTAGTCACAAATATGTCGGGTTGGGTTTTTGGTGATAGAAATTAGCTTGAAGTCAATTTGTAATAAATATATCAATGTGGGAGTTTTTGTGATATTAATTGAAAAATAAAAACGCCAGGGGTTAGATCCACATCACCGGAGGAAAAAAGAGGATGAGTGTCATTTCTGGATAAAGAAAGGAGTCAACCATTCATATAACTCTTCCCAAAATCCGGAAAGTAGGAATTGATACATTCCATATGGCTCAGGCAGAAAGAACCGATGGAATAATTTGGCCTTCTCCTTCTGGCATTAGATATCTTGTTCTCTATTACCAGGAACCTTTACTTTCATCTGCTCGTGACCTCATACATAAAAGCCGACTCCTGAATCCGAATGCTTCGCAGAGCTATATTCCCCGTGCGATTCCCTTTGTCCCTCGCCGCGTAAATTGATTCACTTTACTAGTTCGGTAGCGATAAGAGAGAGATGTCGGGAGGCGCAACACGCCCTTCGAGTGATGACTAGAAATAGCACTATTCTCAAATGGAGAGAATATTAGATGTCGATGATGGACAAGGGGGCTCGGTCGTGGGACTCGTCGGCCGAAAGGCCGAGGAGAATGTTTGGGGGTGTGGGCCGACACTGTTTTGGGCCTGTGTGGATCAAACCCATTCCTTGTTGACCCACTTTGCTCATTGCCAATGCACATGAGCCCCGTTTGGTTCCGGTCATCTTGGATAAGGCGGAGATCACGTGGGACTCACGTGATGGAGCGACTCGGATCCATCGGTACCATATGCACCTGGATCATAAGCATATGTCAAATACAGTGATGAGAAAAGAATATCACCGAGTATTTTATTTCACGATTTGATTAGAGTTATGAACTAGTGTTAAGAATGTGCATGTGTCACGAAGAGAATAGCATCATATACAATTATTTTGCAATAATTTGTCATCAAAACGTGTCTATTATCCGTGTTAGCGAGATGAGTGAATATGCATTGAGTGAAATCTTGTCCTTTAATCTTTAAAGCGTAAATTTTCCATTGATTGAGACATCGCTGAAAAATTTGGGACACCACCTATTTAAATTGATGAACTACATAAGGGATGAAACTAGTGAGGGAAGAAAAAAGAGAAACTCTTTGGTCACGTAAATTTGGAAATACATAAATGACTTGAAAGACATCAAATTAACATAGGGATCAATATTTACGATTTTGATATGGATGCAGTTCATATGGAAAATACTTTATAAATTACATATTGGATAAAAGTTAAATTGGGTGCAGCACACAAGAACTTCTACTTTTTGGGCAATTTCAGGCGGCACAGCAAATGGGCTCAGTCCATGTCCGGGTGTGGGGACGCTCGTTGGTTAGTTGCCTTGTCCGTGCTTGCACTATACTAGAGTAAATCAGATCCAAGAAGGAGAGCATTTGATTGTGCAATCGACCAACCCATCTGCCACAACTTACTCGTTGCTACCAACTACTTCTGTCAGGCAACGCTATGCATCACAAGACCCTTGTTCCTATCAGCTAACTTCCAGGCCACACTTACCAATAATGCCGCATCTCGCACCTGCCAACTACATTTCAAGCAATGTCGAGCAGCCGAGACGAAGCGCTCGATGCCCTTCCTGCGGTCTCATTCGGTCATGCTAAGCTGATTATGTATGATACAGCCAGCAATTTTAGTTTTTCGGCGCTCGTTTCCAATCGAGAAAGCTTACACTCGAGAACGATGAGCGACAGAGAAGCAGACCGTCATTTACGTTAATTGCACACCGGTGAGTATAATACAAAGTTACAAACGATGTCCACGCAAACTTCCCCTAAATTTTGATAGCCTTCAGAGCTACCAAACTACATCCTCTGTTTTCCACTTACGTCTTGCATCGGCAAGGAAGTTTTGTGGTGCCTAATCTTCCTGCTCGTCCGACCCGTGGTATTTGGTAGAATATGGACAGGGATGGAATCAAATCACGTTATCCGAACGGGGATATGGTGCCCGAATTTTTCCCCTTCTCTCGTCGCGGAAGGCCACTGAATATTCTTTGAATATTTTCCGAACTTTTTCTGTGGGTCTAAGATTCAAAGGTGGCCCTCCACGCAACCACATCCACCACTCCCTCCCTTCCCTCCTATCAGTTTCCCCGAAGCTAACTGCCAAACTGTTGTCCGACTCTCCCTCCAAAACGATGCCAACACCTCCTCCATCCCCATCTCCATCTCCATCTCCATCTCTCCTCCTCCTCCACCACCACCTACTCTTCTCTCTCTTCTCCTCCGCCTCCCATGGCCAAGAACTCACCTGAGTAATCCCTCTCCGGCCACCACCACATTCTTCTCCCTCTCTCTCTAAAGCAATGACTACTTCGTACTGCCTGTCTTCCACAAGAAACACCATCGCGCCTTCTCACTTGTATCTCCCCAAGTATCGCCTCCCTTCGCTCCCCCACGAACCGAGCTTTCCAAAGAAGGAAACTTTATCCCTAAAACCCCACCTGCTTCGCCTGCGAAACCTCCGGCCAGTACACCCACATGCCTCCATATCCTCCTTTGCTGATGCTGAAGGCGAGGAGATATTCGAGCAAGGAATCAGGCTCGTCGAACCCAAGAGGGCCGCCCCTTCCTCGGACGCCGCCCACGACAGTGACGGTTCGCCCGGGATGGCGCAGGCCTTTGGCATATCCTCCAGGACGGCATCAGCGATCTCGATATGCATCGCTTTCGCAGCGCTGTTGCTGCCCCTGGCGATGAGGTCGCTGGGCCAAGGGATGGCGGTGAAGACCCGGGCGCTGTCATATGGGACACTGCTGTTCGGGTTCTACATGGCGTGGAACATCGGGGCGAATGACGTGGCAAACGCCATGGGGACGTCGGTGGGGTCGGGGGCGCTGACGCTGCGGCAGGCGGTGCTGACGGCGGCCGTGCTGGAGTTCTCAGGGGCGCTGCTGATGGGGACGCACGTGACCAGCACCATGCAGAAGGGCATCCTCGTCGCCGACGTCTTCAAGGGAAAGGACACTCTGCTCTACGCCGGCCTGCTCTCTTCTTTGGCCTCTGCTGGCACATGGTTGCAGGTTTGTGACTGTTGTTGCCACTCTTACATCTTCCATATCTTTTGATCTACTAAATGATGCCGTGGACTTCTATCCAGTTTTGAGTATGACCGATTTATCTAAATGCCGGCTTATAGTCTGTCGGGCCCGTTGTTAAAGCATATCTTCCATTAATCTTTTGGTTTTTGTCCGTTTTAGAATTTTGGTTACTCTGTGGTGAGATATCTCCTTCCCCATTAACCAAGGAATTTGTGAAACCAGCCCCTTTGATCCGTACGCATTTTGCGTAAAAAAATCAAGGATGAATGCAAAGGCAATGGTGCGGCTGGACGAGAATAACGTAGGGGCTTCATCACAGGCTTCTAGGGACTTTGGCACTACACTTATGCTTCGATGGGCATCGTCATCAATCTAGGAAAAAAAGGGGCATTTTGCGTGGCATATCATGTGATGTTTTTCGTCCATCGATGCATCATGACAGTTTAAAATTCACATGTAAATCTGATTGGGATGCCTGCCACATTAACAATGGAATCGATCGGTTATACTAAAATCAAATCAATCATGCCACCAAATCCTTAAAATCCCTTTTCCCCCTTTCATGCCCAACATCTTCTACACATCTTGTTGTTTAAAAGCTTCTTCTCCTCCGACTTAAAGTCTAAAAAAAAAATGATTAATATTACAAAAAACCCAATATAATATAACTATGACAAATTTACTTTAAACTAATTTTTTTACCATAAAAAATCTCAAATTAGTATGCATAAGACAAATTTACCCTTCATCAATTTCCGTTAAATTTTATCGTCAAATTGCCAAGTTCAATGGCACATGGCAATTTTATCCATGGTATCTTTGATGTCCAGACACAAGCCAAATGGAGTTCCTTACAGCAAAATCCCAGGATATGTTGAAAGATCTTCCGGATTCCAGAGAATTACTAGGAAATTAGCGAGATGGCTTTATGACCTTACTTGTGACACATTAAGAACAAGAGAGTGAACCTTTGAAATGAGTAATTCGGTGAGGTGAAAGCAGAATAATTTGAATTGAATCCTGAAGAGACACATGGTCGTATTTGATTTGGGAGTTGATGATCAGGTGATGTAAAAGATGTTTAGTCATACGGCATGCGGATCTACTCCCGACTTTCATGGTCTAGTCCATCTTGGATATGAAAACTTCAGGGTGATTATAACTGCGGGTAGTAAATTCATGATTTTGACCTCTATTCATTCATCTGTAGCTGGAGCCTCTCCAGAACGATCCCTCTGAAGTAGTTGCCACGAGTATGCCTATGGAATCACACATTATTTTCAGCCCTGAAAAGACTGACCATCTTTAAAACAGGTTGCATCGTTCTATGGTTGGCCGGTGTCGACCACACACTGCATAATCGGCTCGATGGTTGGATTTGGCCTCGTCTATGGAGGAGCAGGCGCCGTCTTCTGGAATTCACTCGTGAGGGTCACATCATCATGGGTTATCTCGCCATTAATGGGGGCATTGGTCTCATTTCTTGTATACAAATGCATCAGGAGGGTAAGACTTCAGCTCTTGGTATGAAGCCTTCAAGATCGTGGTGAAAAAAAGATTGTGAAAAGAAGTGATAAATGGAATTCAACGAGTATTGTGGGCATCTTTGCCAATTTTAACTAGTCACGAGACAGGAATAGCTTATAGGGTTACCGTCCAGATAATAACCAAGTGAAGTGAATCGAACACGAGTTTTCGAAAACATGGCCTCATTGATGTTGCCTCTGTTTTATGCAGTTTGTCTATAGTGCTCCGAATCCAGGACAAGCAGCCGCAGCCGCTGCTCCCATCGCGGTTTTCCTCAGTGTGACAGGAATCTCCTTTGCGGCATTCCCGCTTAGCAAGACTATTCCCTTGGCCCTAGCCCAGGCCTTAGCCTGTGGCACAGCCGGGGCCTTCCTCGTCAACCGCATGATCCGTAAACAACTCGGCCACCTCCTTGACAAAACCGATCCATCCCAACCAAAGCCAGAGGAATCCATGGTCAATAGAGATGTTGGGTTTCTGTCAAAAATTGCGGGCCCGACGGGTGCTCAGCTGGAAATAGTGTACGGGGTCTTTGGGTACATGCAGGTTCTCTCGGCTTGTTTCATGTCATTTGCACATGGAGGAAATGATGTCGCCAATGCGATCGGTCCTCTTGCCAGTGCGTTATCCATCCTCCAGGGCGGTGCTACTGGCACTGATGTAGTTATCCCCATTGACGTCCTTGCTTGGGGAGGCTTTGGCATTGTGGCAGGCCTTATTATGTGGGGGTACAGAGTGATTGCAACGATAGGGAAGAAGATAACAGAGCTCACACCAACTCGTGGATTTGCAGCCGAGTTTGCAGCTGCTTCAGTGGTCCTGTTTGCCTCGAAGCTGGGCCTCCCTATCTCAGCCACGCACACGCTTGTTGGTGCAGTGTTGGGAGTGGGGTTTGCGAGGGGGCTTAACAGTGTTCGAGCCGAAACTGTCAAAGAGATCGTGGTTTCTTGGGCTGTGACGATTCCAGTTGGTGCTGTCTTTGCCGTGTTCTATACGTGGATATTGACAAAGCTATTGTCATACATTTTGTGAGCAGAGATTGACAGATACACAGCTTCCTTAAAATTACCAATGTAGATAACTATCCCATTGCTGTCTTCTGGTCTGCTTACTAGATTACTTTATCGGTATCAAACTAAAATGGTTGAATCGGGTTCTTTACTTGTTCCAAATGATTTTGTCTGGAACTGAAGCAGTCTTTTTTTCTCCCTGCTGAATTACAATCAGATGGGATAACTATCCAAATTAATGTAGCTGTTGCATAGAGTTATCCAATATTCCAGATCTTGTATGAGGTCACTTCAGAATCCAGTGCATAAACGGTGGAATACCTATAATTATTCAAAGTATGATTCATTTCCGGACTGAGCAAGTAGAGAAAAAGGCACTGATTTATCCGGTACTTCTGCTTGATGAAGCCAGTTTTTTTGTCAAAGGCAAAGCAAAATGCTACGAACATCAGAACGTGCATCAGATGGAAAACTGAGAATGTCTAAAGATTGCATGGAAAAGGCTGATAAAAGTGGGAAAAATCAAAATGGTTCGTTCATAGACTGAAACGTGGTGCTTTGATATGCATTAACAGAAGAACATAAACTGGATAAAATGATGATTTAAACCTTATGGTGTGAGCGGGCACGTGGAGAGGGAGGAAGGATTATACCTTCAACTACTAAAGCAGTAGGGCATTTTGGTCGTATAAACCGAGAGGAGAAGAAGGAAAAACATCCAGTTAGCTGCGATCAAGTGCAACTACTTGTACTTCAATATCACTAACACGCTGTTAGATGTTCAGCAAAACAGAAATATGGAGGCATACACGGGGAATGGATAATTTGTTGTCCAACAAATTGACAGTCTGGATCATTCAACATAGAATAAAAGAAAAATCGCTTATCTGATTTCTCTGAGAAGTACAAAATTTGAGATTGAAGTATGTAAACGTCAACAACCATGGACTCCGGGAGCCCTAAAACAAAAGAGAATCATGGAGAGAGCTCTTGTATGGAGGACAGGCTCGGCTCCCATGTCATTGAACGCAACGTTCTTGCCCTCGGTATAGGGGGTACAAAAGGCTGCTTCTTGATGCCCCTCTTTCTCCTCGAACATCTTGACCATCGGTCCTTTGAGGTGTAAAAATCTTTAGCTAAGCAAATGGGTTGCTCAATGGGTGCTTCGCCAGGGTCGACATTGGTTTTCATAACATTGGTTCTCACATCCAACTTTGTCTCATCAGCAGCAGCTTCTTTGGCTTTCATTTTCTCTTGGTACTTGCGCTTCAGCTTGCTCGCAGTGGTGGATGGAAGTATAAAGTACTTCCTGCCGGGTACTAAATCTTCTTCTGGACTCAATATGGATTCGTGGGGCTTCCTGAAAACTTCCGGTAGTGCAACGCACATGCCAGGATATTTCTCCATCACATAGGATGCAGGAATCACATCTTGGTACAGCTCGATTTGCCCACCTGCATGGATTATTCTCACAGAGAAATCATTCAATTGTGAGCCCAGAGAAATATCTCCAAACTGTAAGCTTATTTCCAGCGAGAAGGACGCTCCAGCAATGGCCCTTTTCACTGTTGAGGGGGGCTCCTTGTGGGAGACTAGCCCCAGCAAATTAATGCAGTTCTTCAGCATAGCTGATTACTATGCAGTAACTGGTTGCAAACCAGAATTACTTAAAACTGTGATTTGGCATCACATTGTGTCCCCGATTCCTCAGTGGCAGCTACCTTCTGGCCTTTCCCTTGGCCGGCTTTGTTTGTTTTAACATCTTTGAACATGTTTCGGCGATGAAACCAATGCTTACCCCAATCACAACCATGGATGGTAAGATAATATCTCTAATCAATTTTCTTCCTCGTGAAAACCAAGGTCTGCAAGAGACAGATAGGAAAAGCACCTACGGGGTATTACGGTTTACTTGCTAATTCTTTTTAATGCCAGCTCAACAGACACCTCCTTGTGCTGATATCATATTCCCAAAGTCCAGATAACACCTGACGTTCCAGCTTCTTCCTTCTTCCACTAATCCAATTGTTGTGAAGGATAAAACAACCCTTCTTCAAACAGGCCTCTCTGACATCTCTTTCCTCCCAAAGTCCTCCATATGCACCATTTGGAAATAAATTTCTGTCCAGAAAATGAACGGTCAAATTTGTCTCGGATTCAAAGCATGCGTTATCACCCAAGCGATTGGATCCCCCTAGCCCACATAATGTATCGTAGAAACTCGGCTGCTCTGATAGGCCTGAATTAGCAGCGTGCTTTACCACCTTCTCCAAAGCAGCGATTGTTGAAACATCAGAATGAGCAAAATAAAAGCCGGAGTTCAAGCGCCTGGGCATGTTAATAGGTCCTATAGAAATTTAAGATATTAGAGCGCTAACATTAGCAGCAGCCTTACAGCTAAAACAATGATCTTCCTCACAAGTGGAAGAAGAATAACATCAACATCTTATTGTCCTTTTGTTAATAACATCAACATCTTATTGTCCTTTTGTTCTCTTTAATTTGATACATAAAATTCTCCCTTCATTATAATTTTGAAATGATTGGGAAAAAATTGCATAACCTCATGCGGTGAGTGGAAGCACAAGCCTTGGACATAATACCTGTTGTATTAAATTCATCAGACTGTGCGACGAGAACAGCTGGACCAAATGAGGAGACCAGTGGTAACGGATCCTTGAACCAATAGACATCAACATCGCTAAGAAGTACACTATATCCTAGCTTGAGTATCTCCAAAACTATTCTGGACTTCACTTTGGTCACCCTTTGAAAGCATTTTGTCCCGAAGTGGCAGTCATCGAAGCTAGTATCATTTGGAGCTGATGAATCCCTGAAAACTGGAAGCCCCTAGCAGTAAAAAAGAGTAAATGAAATTCAGAGAGCAAGCACAAAACTCGTGCAATGAAAAATATAAAGTGGCAACAAATCTCGGGTGACAGAAACATCCAATTATCTGTGTTCCTTCAATCAAACGACTGAATGCTCTTGATTTCTAGCCACTTCTACTTAAAGTAATGGAGTGTTAAAATTTAAAACAATCTATCATTAAATCTTGAAAGTACTATTGAGCAGACAAATGCACAGAGGAACAAGAATCAACTTCATGAGGGACTCATGTTACCATCGATTTGCAGTCCAACCTACATATTTACCCAAATTTTCCAGCTTTGGTATGCAATGGCAGCAAGATTTGATAGTGACTATTAAGACCATAGAGGACAAAGAAAGGTATTGAAGATGAATAGTAAGGACACAGGAAGGGACAAAAAACTGGAACTGTCATACTTGTAAGACTGAAAATTCATAAGTTTCATCGTCAAGAGCACAGACAATGAAATTTGTCATCTTGAGGCCCCGCAGTCTGCAAGCCCAACTCATCAACATATCCTTATAACTAAATCCAGCAACACCGAGCACAATTGTCCTATTCTTGTCTGCAATTATTGAGAGGAGTGACTCCAACGTGAATGGATAATCCAATCCCACTGACGGCTTCAACTGATCTTTTAGGGACCAATCAAATGCACCATGCAATGAATTAACATCCCTAGCACAGGCCGCTAGCTTCTTCTTTCTCCAAAAATGCAAGATCCTCCTTTCAAGCAAGCCAAATGCTTTTGCATTCCCAAATATGTGGACAATTTTGTCAGATGTGTCAGCAAATAGATATGTGCCGTTGCATCTCAGTAGTTTCACCAGACTGGAATGCTTAGCTTCATGGAAAAGTGATGATCCATAGAGTGCTCCTAGAAGAGAATTGCCAGCGCATTCCCAACTTCTTTCCTCAATGCTTGGATCACCAGAACAGCCTCCACACTTATTAGACCGAGGTGTAGGATCAGTCATATAGAAACTTGAAATACTCCAACTAGCATCAAGCACAAACCTCAGTTCAGACGATGCAACCTCATTAATGACCCAATGGTTGTGTATTCCCTTCCCATATAAGAAAGGAGGAAGTGTTCCAGTATGCAACGGAAAATCCCTTCTGTTCCATGCCATGATCAATCTTCCCTCATTGTTATTAGGTTGCGAATTCTGAGTGATAACCTCCTGCAACTAATGAAATAGAGCATAATCTCAGTCTAGGTTTTTCACATGAGCAGCATTAGCCAGCAACTTCCAATCTAAGTTAGGCTTTGTCCTACCTCCTTCATTTTGACCTGCTTGCCATCCTCCCTCAGCCAATGTTTACCATCTTTGCCCAAGTAAAATGGGAAATATGAGAGGTTATGCGGGGAAGTGAAAAGGAACCAGTCGCGATCGAGTTCATGGACAAAATTCAGTGTCGAAACAAAGTTGGTAAGTAGGATGGTCTTGGGATGGACAAACACACAAATGTCCGACGTGAATTCCTGCGACCTTGCCACCATGGAATGAAAGAATGGGGTACCCAGAAACCTAGGAAAGATACAAACACATATCAGGCTACTAGAAACTGCGAGAAGAAATCTCTTTAAGGACCATTCAACTATGCCCATATTCGTCATCTCCAACCTTTTATTCCATGCTGGCAAAAGTCCCTTAATTGGAAGGCAGGTCATAGGAAGCATGCGAGATGTGTAATCAGGAACCAACCACCTAACGTTCACCTCTTAATCGAAAATTTGACATGGCATCGTTCAATTACATAGAAAAAGTACACAAATACTACATGGTGATCATTGAGCCACTAGAGAATCTTTAGGAGAAATTGGGCCATGATGGCATTTCATCTATCGCCTAATTAAGCACGACAAACAGTATGGATATTCCAGATAGAAATATCAGCCAATCAGATCAGCTAACACAGCCCTAGAAGCAGACAATTACAGTAAAAACAGTTGGCACAACACAAGTTAAATTCATCGGTCAATACATATCTAGGAGCTGAAAAAGACAGCAAAACCATGAACCACGAAAAGACAAAGCCTATCTTACGTAAAATCGATATTGGGCTCGACCAAGACACGCGGCCCAAGTTCAGCCGCGAAGGCGACGACGGACTCGTGGCGGCTGAATAGCACCACCTTGACTCGCGAGGGCAGCCCGAGCCACGAGCGGATCGCGACCCGCTGCGCGGCTCCGACCGAGCCGGCAAAGGGCTGGGGCGCGGCGAATATGGCGATGCTCGGCCCGGCCCGGTCGGTGGACACCTTGCGGTTGAGCAACGGGCTCTTGATCCGGTCCTTCGCCGCCGGCAACTTGTGAGTGGCGTAAAGGGAGAGGCCAACGAGCATCAACCCAGATAGCCAAATCGACCAGAGACCCGCTTCCGCTGCCTGACCAAATCAAGAAACGTATCAGCACAAGAAAAGAAAAGAAAAGAAAAGAAAAGAAGCTGATGAAGATAGAGAGAAGGGACCTTGGACTTCATTGTCGTCGAATGGCGGAGAAGGTGGATGAAGAATTGGGGAATGGCCCGAATGGGAGCTGCTGCGGTGTTGGGTTTTGGTTTCATTGACTCGACTGGAAGTGTGTGAACGAAGGGAAGTGGAAGTGGAACTTTAACTGAAATAAGCAAAGAAAACAAAGGAAGAAGAGGGCAGGGGTTCAGACAACTCCCCACTTCCTCCGGTCGCGCCATGCCGACTCACGAGGAAGGGAAGACAGCCGACGGGGCGATGCATGTGAGCTGACTTCGAAGTCGCTCGCCGAACATTGGAAACCGGGCGTCACATTCAGACCGTTGAACTTCACAGTGAAAGAGTATTATATTGGAAAAGTATTGGCTTATTTTTCTCCATGAAAAAAACTATTGAATGAACGATCAATATCAACCGACCAAGGTTGGGAAGGGTTATTTGTTGATTTTTTTTTATAAGGACTTAATTGACAAGAAAATTAAAGATATGAGCAGTGAGAGTAATTATTCAGGAGAACTAGATGTATTAGAATTTAAAGATAAAAGATATATTGCAAAAACAAATTAAGTTATGCGATTGATCAGCAGTGTTTATCACGAAAGAGTACATGGTGAGTATTTATAATTTACAATCGATGGTGACATGCGGTCACTAAAACTCCATTGCTTGTCCATTTATATCATATTCACTATATTAATAGTTACATGAACTCAACTACCTCATCCACTATTTTGTTATATTGACGATTGCATCGACTCCACTACTCAATCTAATAACTTTCTATTGGCCAAACTATTGATTATGATACTTGAACAATTTTTTGGTGTCAAAGGAAACATTTGAAAAACCATATTAATATGTAGTTCGGCCAAACATAAATCTGCAATAATTTTTTATCTTCTCATTTATGAGAAAAGTCATAAATGTGGTAACTAAAAAAAAAACTGTTCCTACAGAAGTTGAATACATTATCTAAATTTTACAAAATTATGAAAAAGTTATGTTGATTTACGCGAGTATTCCATCATAACTAGAAGCACTCAACTTCTAAGGAAAGAAACCAAATCCATCACCCAACAAAAGTGGTTAATAATTCCTATCGGTTGAATTTTGAAATGCTGCTCAAAGCCCATGTTTGCTGGTGAGTCCGCAAAAAATATTTCCTTAGCGGAATATACGAGATAGACAAGTGATGGGTCCCTAATGTTTTGGATCAAGGATCTCTAGCCGACTCTAATTTCAAGATAATCCTTATTAAACCCATATCCATTGTTGGAGATAAAATCATAAGAGGCCTCACACAATCAATTTTCAGGAACATGATGAAAGAAAAAATAAATTAAATATCAAAATATAAATAATTACAAGTGAAAAATATGATCACCTAATAAAAATAAATTGTTAATGTTATTATATAGATCTATTAGATCTAAAAGATGAAAAAACGCCGGAAATGTCGGCTTCCTCGACCGATTTCATTTTTACTCTATTTTTTTTTTCAAGATTTGTATTTATTGCAAGCTCAAATTTAGAAACAAATCAAATAATACTATTCAAATAATAAGAAATTTTTATTGGCCAAACTATTCACTACGATACTTTGACATTTTTTCGGTATCAACGGAAACATTTGAAAAACATATTATCATGTACTTCAACATAAATCTGCAATAATTATTCATCCTCCCATTTACGAGAAAATTCATAAATATGGCCTATTGATCAAGCAAATTCAGAGTTTGTTTGTTCACAAGTAAAAACAAACAAAAAGAAAAGTTTCCCCACAAAAATTGAATACATTATTACAATTTTATAAAATTATGAAAAATTTATGTGAATTTGCGTATCATTTTATATATTTTTAGTAAAACGAGTATTCCATGAAGACTAGAAACATTCTACTTTTAGGAAAAGAAACCAAAACCATGTCACCCAACAAAAGTGGTTAATAATTCCTATGGGTTAAATTTTAAAATGCTGCTTAAAGCCCATGTTTGCTAGTGAGTCTGCGAAGATGATATCCTTAGTGGAATATACGAGATGGACAAGTGATGGGTCCCTAATGTTTTGGATCAAAAGATCTCTAGCCGAGTCGGAATCTACAGTCAACTCAGAGTCTAATTTCAAAATAATACTTGTTAAACCCATATCCAATGCTGGAGAGTGACTAAATATTTTTAAATCAAAATTATTTCCTAATATATTTTTAAATTACAGTCTACCAAATAATATTTGTATTTTGGAAAAATAAAAAACTATTTCACTTAAATTCTTTTGCTTTTCTTCAAAAGTTTTCCTCGAAAGTTAAATCGAACGCATCCAACTTCTCCTATAAAAGTGTCGTTCAAAATGTTCGTAAGTATCGTGAAAGTTTTATGAGTTTCAATTTAAAGAATATATTAGAATTGCATGAGTTACGAGGATTAAATCAATTAAAAACTAAAAAGGATTAAAAATTAATCTAGACAGTTACTTCAACCTTAAGCCATTACAAAAAATAAATATTTATTTTTCTTGGAAAACATGCATACATCATCTAAGTTACATTAAGACCACACACAGCCATCTACAGATACGGTTGGCAAGTAAATCGACGAATCCATTATATTCTAAATTTTAAACATCACCATGGGGGAAAATATACCATCATTTCATAAATCTCCCATTTTTTATTTTCTTGAAAATGGATATAATTATACCATCTTTTTTAGTCATCTTAATTTGTACGAACGGGCGGCCCTAAATTAAATTCCCTTTCCGCAAAGATAACCCCTGGTGACGTGTCCGTGTTCAGTTACACCAGCTAATCACGCTTCTCGCGACGAAGCAGCAGCTAACCGTTCACAGCAAACACAAGCATCCCCATGAGCCGTCCGATCCGATAGATCTCACGCGGGACCCATCGAGCTCGACGGTCAAGATCTGATTTCCCACATGCAGACTACTCTCCTTAATAATCTCTCGTTCACGGCACGACTCTCGCCCGCAAAGCGCCACGTTCCGCGTTCGTCCGAGACCATATTACCCTCCCCAGAACCGGAATCCTCTCGCATCGTCCGAGCCGCCGCAAGGGCAATCTCGTCTTTTCATCCCCAACTGCCTAAAATATCTCTTTTCTTCTTCTCCTTCTTCTCCTTCTTCTTCTTCTTCACTCGATCAGTCAGCTCCTGCGACTAACCATATCTCACTTCTCTCTCTACCCTGTCTCTCTCTTTCTCTCTCTAGCCGCCATGGCCGCGGTGCTCGGCAACATAGCCCTGTTGCTCGACCTGAACTCGCCGAGAGCCTCGATTCCCGATCGCAAGTCGCGCCCCTCGCTGCCCGACGTCGTCTCGAGCTTGGCCAAGAGGGAGCCCCACCACTTCACCTCCTACCACGCCGCGCCGGGCCCCAAGGGATTCGAGGTGGACGGGGACGGCCGGGGCCACCGGGCGGCCGTGGTGGCCCGGGGCAAGGCCAATTCGAAGGTGAACGGGGTCGATTTCGACGCGGGGTCCAGCGACGAGGACAGCAACGGGAACGGCGGCGGGGGCAACGGGTACGGCGAGGACGAGGAGGAGTTCGACTGGGAGAAGGAGATGAGGAGGCGGGTGAAGGAGATGGAGGAGATGAAGGAGCTGGAGCGGAAGGCGGAGGAGCTGCAGGCCCGGGCGGAGGAGGAGGAGGAGGAGGGCGGGGAGGGCGAGGGCGGGGAGGAGACGGAGGATAAGAAGAAGATGAGAGTCAGGAAGGAGCTTGAGAAGGTTAGTTTAGATCGTTTACGTGCGATTTTGATTTAAGCTATAACTGCTGATGCTGAAGCCTGACGTTGTTTGTTACGTTCAGAAAGGCAGGGTGCTTCTGCTTGTTGTTGTTAATTTACGTACGCGTTCGGTTGCTCGACGCGATTCGGAGACGATTTGTCTCGCTGCTTGAGGATATTTCGTTCCTCGTGTGATTGTCTGATGCTGGCAATACTTTTTAGTTTCGAATAAGATGAAGATGAGAGAAATGATGCTCTGTTGAATGTATCTTTAGCGGATAGTTCAGAAATTTGTTGTCTCTCTACAGTTCGTGATGATTTGAGAATTGAATTGTGTTTGCGTGTTTATGTATATGTCATGAGCTATGCTCTGTTTGATACTGGTGCCCTGTCGAATGTGGTAATGATATGGTTGCTTGTTCTTCGGTCCGAGGCCAGGTGGCTAAAGAGCAGGCGGAGCGGCGAGCCACAGCCCAGCTGATGTTTGAGTTGGGTCAAAAAGCTTACGGAAGAGGAATGTATGGAAGGGCGATCGAGTTCCTAGAGGGTGCGCTTACGATCATTCCTAGGCCTACATTGTTTGGCGGTGAGGTTGGTTTAATACCCTAAAGTCTGCTTGTCCTGGTGCTCTTTTCATGGGATGATGCGATGCTACATCCTTGATACCCTGTTCATGGGAACTGATGCGGATGTTTGCTTATTTTTGGCCTCCAGATTCAGATATGGCTCGCAATGGCATATGAGGCTAACAATCGTCACGCAGATTGTATTGCACTTTATCAACAGTTGGAGAAGAAGCACCCTATTGTTAGCATTCGACGTCAAGCTGCAGAGCTCAAGTATATCCTTCAAGCACCTAAGTTGAAAATTTCACAGGAGGAGATGGTTACCATTCCGCTGATAGGATCCAGCTATGACAGGTAGATTTCCATCTCTTCACATTACTGTGTTATCTTGAATTTGCGCTGATTGTCCCTTGCAATTTCAGACCTCTCACGGTCTCACATGAGGCGTATATCACGACAATAGGAAGGCATAGTACTTGTTCCATGTTACTGGAGATAGAAAATAGGCATCACAGTTTGAACTGCAACTGTATCGTGGAACGACTTTGTGCTGGGTCAATTTGAACTTTAGATGACGGAGAAGCAACTGCATTTACTTGTGATACCAGATTGACACGTAAAGTGCACGAATTGGGCTCGGATGGACGTGTGGCTAATTTAACCAACCAACAACGTACAGAGTGGATGGATGAATAAGTTGCAGAGATGAGATTCGGTGCTTAAAAAGTTAATAAATTGGATGAAGGAATTGGATTTATGAAGTACAACTACTTGAGGTGAATTTCTAGATATGTAATTTGGAAGGAACTGAAAATTCAAGTAGCAACACGAAATCCAGTAGACATCATTGGAGGAAATCAGAACCTATATGAGCTACAAAGTGGAAACTCAAAGGTACAAGAATCTAAACGGACCGCATTGCTGAAATCTTAAAATTACAGAAAATGTAGAGGCAAAAGATAAAGTGCTTGATTTGTCTCAATGTCTGTGTATGTCCCCTCCTCTGTTTTGAGTATTCTTTTAAACCCATTCTCCTGCTGATTCGATTTTCCTTGTGATAAGCATTCCCTGATTACGTGATCGTGTGTATATTTATCTCACTCACTCCTATTATTTTAAATATCTTCCAGCATGTATTTTAACTCCTAATAAGTTCTTATTCCTTTCTGTCTTCTCCTGTGCCTTTGACAAAGTCTTCCACTAGCTTGGTGTCTTATATTTTTCCAACTGCAAGTTGACCACTTCCCACATTCTCCAACCTCTCAACTCACTTAACTTTTGACTTCATTAACCAATTCCATTGGTTTAGGCTGCCGAAGAATATTTCAAAAGTGGGCACCAAAACAAAAATTCAAAAAAGTGTTTGGTCATTAGTTGTTTTTGTTTGGTGGGTTGCTTGCCTGAACTTTGATTGTTTAAACTTAGCAGTCGTTACCTTAACCCATTTCACAAAATTAACCTGTATGAGAGAGCCTACTCCATTCTAGGCAACTCTACTGGCAATGTTGGGGACTAGACTCAGAGGCTGATGCTCAACTCTCTGAAAGCACCCAAGAGCCTCATCAACAAGTCTTCCTCTTGATGTTATTTGAATACTCTTGAAAACCATGAAGAAATCTTCCTTGGCCAGAATTGACATTCCCCCATGCGGGGCTGTACTTTGTATATGCTTTCTGTATAGGATGGTGTGGCTACCTCTTAGTTATGTACGGTAATGGGGTGTCTGTACAGTTACTATATGTAATGCCTCATCTGATGGATTTTATGTTGGTTTAACCTGCACCATATTTGAATGAATTAATTGAGATATCTAACCAAGGAAATCTGAGCTCAAAGCTTTAGAGGGGACACAAAAATCAAGCTGAGCAAGCAAATGTTGGCTTGACTGGTGCAGCGGAAGTACTAAGTATATCCCGTCCTAATTTGCAACTTAATTCTGTCAAGTTTGCTTTTATCATGTTGTTATGGACAGGGTTTACATTTTGCTTGTGTTGTTTCTTATAGCACTGATGAAGATCAATCGATCCTTCGAAGCCCTCTATCTCCTGCTTTTTGGCGATGTCATGCCTTGAACTTATCAGTGAACTAGAACTGGGAATTGCATATGCTGCTATTCTTGTCTCTACATAAACATTGATGACGGTGAGTGTTTTGTGTGGCTATTGCAGTTATGCAGCAACTTGGAGTGATAAGTACAAAGACAAGGATCAAAACAGCAGTTATCCCACGACCAACCAACTTCCTGCATCCAGAGATTTTCTGGGGGACTTTCTGGTGTGGCGGCCTCCGGTAGGACTCGAGAAAAACAGGGCTTTCTGGGTGGCTTTGACAGTGTGGTTGGGCTTAGTTGGAGCCGCCATCGTCCTTCAGAGATGAAGCAGCAGTGGTACAGCTCTCTAGTTACAGAATTACATGATGTCCACGGGGCTCGTGATATGTATCTATCCAATTGTTTTGTGGTCAAGCGGTGTCGAGTCTCACGTGATATATAGTTTCCAGTTCGTGAAGAACTGTGTCCTTCACATCCAAATGCAATTCTTGAATTTGTTATCGACTGGTGCCCTCGAATTATTGGGGTGTTGGCGGATGCTTCAGATGTTGGGAAGATAGTTGTATTGTATTGCCTAAAAAGATGTATGTTTTTATTTCTCTTCACTTCTCTCCTTGCTCTTGGACCGCTAAATGTGGAGCAAAATCGGGTCGATGACTCGAGTTCTTAGCCTATTTGCGGGGGGTAGCATCCGGGTAGATCTTGTGTTTATGTACACCTTGTCGTACGTTCTATCGCCGCTTCGAGCTTTGCCGGAGTTGCGGCAATCTGTCCTTTGTGCGTGGTTTTTCCTCAGTAAATGGTAAAGTGCCTTCATGAGAACGCCATCATGTGAAATGGAGATCACCCTCATTGACGCAATTAGGGTGTTTATGGCAACTTTTCTCTTTCTGGGTAATAATTTTTTCATTTTTGTTCTTAAGAGCAAAAGGGTAGTTTTTTAACTTCTTATTTTTATTCTAAATCTATTCATTGGTCACTTTTCTAATTTTTTTGGGGTGTAAAAAAATTAATTGACATTATCAAATGAATTTTTATTTTTGTTTAGGTGACATTATCAAATGAATTTTTGTTCTTACTCTATTTTGAAGTTAAAATAACAAAAAGAAGAAGAAGAAGATGGTTACTAAATATGCCTTTAATGTTTGGTTTTGGTTGTGATTAGGGGTGTGTATAGGAATTGAAAACCTCTCAAGCCGCTCGGAAGTTTGGTTACCGCTCGGAAGTTTGGTTATCTGTTGCAATTTATTGAAATTGATGGATATCGATCCAATTCTCGATTCTCGATTTCAAATGTGAAACTGCTATTTCATCTAGACCAAACCGATAATATATAATATATATTTTATTTTTAATATAAATAATGAAAAATCCAAAATCCCTAAGCTACTTATTAGTTTTTATATTAGATGACCATATGCTTTTGCCAATTTATAACAAGTTTGATGAGTACACTCTTGCTTACACACTTCTTAACATGCTAATATTGTCGGTTCATTGGCTTTAACCAATAGTGTTTTTGATAAGATGGTCTCATTGTGTAATTCCTTATTATATATTACAGGACTAACACGCGAAACTTGATGGGATTGGTTTCATAGACCCACACGGGAACCAAATTGGACCGGCGATCCAGTTTTCGAGTGGATCCATGAAATTAACGGGCGGTTGCGGTTCCAATTTTTTGAAATCAGTTCTTAGTGGAGGATTTTCGGATCTAAAATGGGAATCGCACCATTCGGACCATGCTCATCTTTAGTTTTGATAAAGCTAATATTTTATAGATCGATGAAAAGTTGTAAATTTCGTTTACATGAGAGTCAATAGAAAAAGGTTCATCTATGAAACGAGCTGAATATTAGGCTTTCGACCCAAAAAAAAAAGACAAAAAAAAGAAAGTTGCGGGCCGGGAAGGATTTAGCAAAAGGACTCGGAAACAGAGTGGACAAACTTAACCGGCCGGTCCAGCCCAATGTGGTCTAGGCCCAATCACAGATCGTAAATACCCAAAACCCTAGAGGACAAAACGGTCAACCAAACGAAACCCCTCCATATAAGAACCCACCAAACCCTAATCTCATCTTCCCCTCATCTCAGAGCCTCGGCCGCACTCACTTCCCCCGGCAAACCCCGCCGCCGAGAGAGAGAGAGAGAGCTCCTGCCGCCGTCCGCCAGAAATGACGACCCGCTTCAAGAAGAACCGCAAGAAGCGCGGCCACGTCAGCGCCGGCCACGGCCGTATCGGCAAGCACCGCAAGCATCCGGGAGGCCGGGGTAACGCCGGAGGCATGCACCACCACCGCATCCTCTTCGACAAGTACCATCCGGGGTACTTCGGCAAGGTCGGCATGCGGTACTTCCACAAGCTCCGCAACAAGTTCTACTGCCCCATCGTCAACGTCGAGAAGCTGTGGTCGCTGGTCCCCCAGGACGCGAAGGAGAAGGCCTCCGGCGCCGCCGCCGCCCCGGTGGTCGACGTCACCCAGTTCGGGTTCTTCAAGGTCCTTGGCAAGGGCGTCCTCCCGGGGAAGCAGCCGATCGTGGTGAAGGCCAAGCTGGTGTCGAAGATCGCCGAGAAGAAGATCAAGGAGGCCGGCGGCGCCGTCGTGCTCACCGCTTAGGGGCCCCCATTCGCGGTAGCTTTTTAGGGTTTCCCCGTTTACGGTTATATACAATTGATGCGCTTTCCATTATGATTTTGACGCTTGGTTGTAATTGGATCTGGATCTGTTTACTTTATGCAGACCGAGAGCTTAATTTTTGGGTAATTCTCTATGCTTATTGCTTGCTCGTGTGCTTGTGATGATTTCGCTTTCTGCGTTGAGATGCTATTCATTTCTGGGTTAATGCTCTCTGTGGTATTGATGGTCGTCTGAGAACTGCTTTCTACGTCTGTTGTGTACGCTTCACTATCTGGTCAGTGAGGATTCATTTAGTTCCCACATGACTCGTTCCCTTGAAGCAATAGATTCCGTGTCGCACTCGTGATGACCGTCTCCCTTTAGCCTTCTTCACTGCTCCGGGAGCATGCGAGGGCGACTATATTTACATATTTGTTTGTGGTTCGCTTATGCCACGTCTGCGTGACTGTTTGGTTGTTTAAGTGCTGAAGCTTGGTAGGCGGAGTTTGATTATGGCAGCTATAAGTTTATGCCAAGGATTAGTTTCTCTGTATGTTATCCGTATCTGCTTATGCGCGCCACATGATTAGGGATAGCACACACGTAGCTGGGGATGGAAGTCTGATGTTTAACCTTCGGTTGAGGCCTGGTTTTCCTGCCACTTTGCTCTCTATTAAGTGTTGGGTTGCCTTAGGATAGCGCAAGTCTTATCTTTTATGCATATGGCCATGTTTTGATACCTTCAAGATTCCAATGCAGACTTGGTTTGGCTGCTTTTCAATCTGATCTTTGTGGAGACTTTGCTTTTGAAGATTAGACATGTCCAGCATGAAACTTAGGCCATTGAACTTCATGACAGTTGGGATACCAATTATGTGGTGAAGATAGGAGGAGCTAGCGACTTATGGTCGTCATTTCAAATTATCATGCCAACTTCTTTTTGAGAACTAAATTATGCTTGTTAGGCAGTGTATTGGAATCGCAGCCTATGTCTATGATCTAATGGTAGATTATGAAATGGCCGAATGAAATGCATTGGTTTAAAGAGTTACTTGCCCGAGAGCTTTGCTCAAGGATTGTTTCGTGCCTAAGTACTTGGTCTTTATTAAATTCATGATGTTGTTTGCTGTTTGTTGCGTCTTATGTCCGTTGAGCCAAGATGTCCTGTGTCTAACACACTGGCTGTCCTTGCTCATGCGATCTCATTTTCCGTCCTTGTAATGGAAGGAATTTGTCTCTTTTAGGAATAATTGCTCTACCCCTGTTATTTCCCGCTTCAGAGAGCAGAGATATTCCCCTGCTTAACTATTTCCCCTCGCTGCTTTCCTTTTCGTTCAATCCAAAGTCCGTGGCTTTGTTCTGATTAGCCTCGGTCGTTCTTTCCTTGATCATAGCTCCGTGCAACCCTGTGCCTGGGCCAAGTGCCAGTAGGCAGGGGAGGATGCGTTACTAAAATCGCAGCCGGGCATGGATTTCTAGTTTATAAAATTGACGCAAAGTGCGAGTTGTGGATTTCTGGTATAAAATGTCTCCGGGCCAGTGAAATTCGGAAACTCCTCTTGCCGCCCGACTTTGCCAAAACATCCTCAAAAGAGTCTGGTTTCCAAGGAGAATGGTGCAAAGAAAATGTCCGCAATTGAGAACCTTTAAGTTGGAAAGAATTTACACGAGAAAATTATCTGATAGATAGTCTCTGTGGCATGTTTCATCATCCATTTCTACATGAACTTTGGTCACTCCAATTTCCGTTAGCCATTCCATGATCATCCTGTAGCGGGCACTGCTTGCAGATAGCGGGCGAAGTGTTCCCGAGCGCCGATCTAAACTAATAAAGCAATTATTGCCCCATTTCTCGATATGCCTCAAGCTCCGGCCAATTTAGGTTCGGTCATTGGTCACCCATTCGGTATTCGACTTAAAAACATCTTCTGGCGGAAAGGTCCGACTGGTGGTCGTTTTGATACTCAAACTCATCGCTTTCGGTTTGCTGCCCCTGGATTTGGCAAATCAGATGGTTGGTTAAGTCGACCAGTTTTGAGAGGTTCTGTGTAACACTGACTGATCGTGTGTTTCAAATGCATGAAACATGAAGCGGATTGTCGATTAGTGCGTTTGGTTATGGCTTCTTTGACATTGCTTCATCGGCAGTTTGGAGTTCCTCGGCCACGAGAACGCTTCTAGCCATTTGGAAACTTGATGCCCCTCTTCCTCCGGGCCACGTCCAGCTATTTCTTATGCAAAAGCAGAGTATCAATACCGGAATCGCACAGATGTTTCATATATGCTTTTGCTGTTGGAGGAGTAGGAGATTAATTGGTAAGAGTCTGGGACTTGGTAGTCGAAGTTAGTGAGTGTTTGGGCAAGAACAGGGAAGTGAGAGTGGGGACTTTGTTCTGATTCCATGTTCTGGAGAATCAGAACTAGATTGCAAAACAATTAAACAATCTTTACCGCGTTATCTTTCCTAGAATCCTATTATCGAAATGGGCAAGTGATAGGGCGACGTAACTTTTGCATAAACTTAGGTACGCTTAACGAGGATCGTATGTGCGTTTTAGTGCAGTTATTACCCTTCCTGAGTAATGACATTCGCATTTTCATATGATTCTGGCTTCTCTGGGCTTCCCATGAAGTTGCCAATTGTTTTTCCGGACAGAGTATGGACATGGAGAATCGGTACTTAAAATTGATGATGATTCCATTGACCAAGGTTTTGAATCGCCGGCGAGATGAAAAAACATGAAATGGCTTGTTAAATGCTGCAATTGGCTGGGTATAACTAAGTGACTCGTCTGACTGAGGTTTCTCTTGAAAAATATGGGGGCCAATTAGATCTCCAATGGCCGTTGGAATTTGTTGAACAGCAAATGAATCCAGCAACCGATGCTCACATCTCATGAGTTGCCTCGTCGAGTTGCCACTGGCTACAGTGAGGGGTCATCTTCGCTGAAATTCTCTCATTCCTGGTGAGTCATTGGGTTCTGTTTTATTTCTCTAAGTCGTTCGCTGCTGTGAGTTGCTGCTCTTCTGAAGGACCTCCCCACCTTCTCATTCTTTCTTCAGCAACAGAAGCCTGAAAGCGCAGAGACAGCGATGAGCTTCCACCTATTCCTGAAGCATTCATATCTTTGAACATGAAGAGGCAAAAAGAAGACGTTTTACCTCTTTGTTCCAGTTCGTCCTACAAACCATGAAGATGAGCACACAAGTTTGCACTACCGTACCACTCAGCATTCCGCACCAGATCCCCTGTATATCAATAAGTGATCAGTTTCTACTATCTTGCATTGCTTTTGGTTTATCAAATCGGTGGTAAAATTACTGCAAAGAGTGGAACTTCTACTTCCAAGATGATTGAGCACGAAAGGAAACTTGCCTTGACACCCCAATTTAGCTTATAACCGAGGATCAGACCCAGGGGAACTCCAAATAGATAATAGCAGGCAATGTTCACATATGCAACCGTGGCTTGCCATCCAGCTCCGACGGCTACGCCTGTTAAGAAGTGTAGGACCACCGTTGCACATTTAACATTTCTCTAATTGGCAAAGAGATGGCTAAAAAGATGAAATAAAGTCTGGCAAAATCTACCGGAGAGCACTGGTTGGACATTATTGATGACGATGCACAAGGCCAGCACTGGCGTGAGCTCCTTGACTAGAGCCTGGATGGATGAGTCATTCGAGAATAGGGATGGATATGCGTCCTGAGTGGCCAGCAAGATCGCCGATAAGATCAGACCGATCATGAACGAAAAGATCACTGCCACTATGAGCGAGAACTTTGCCGTTCTCGGATGAGCTGCTCCGAGTTCATTTGACACCCTCACACTGCATGATCAAGAAACAATTTCAAGAAACAATTTCAGATGCGGACAGAGATTTTTCGGGGGGGCCTATAATTTCAGTACCAACCTTATGGCTGCATTCATTCCAAGAGCCTGCATGACTGTCCACCCCAGTATGTTCATGCTGCAACATCAGATACAGCGCATCAAATCAAACATCAGAACCAAGAATTGAACTGCACCCTCAATCACATTAATCTTATCCAATTACGTTTTAACCCATTACCAAGTGTAAACAACCAAAAAATGTGTACAACAGTTACCGAATAGAAACATTTGTGTCATGTTTGTGGCTCCTATATACATAACTCATAACAAATCTAGGTTTTGTATTTCAACTACCTAGAACCTGAAATTTATCGGTTGAAATAGGTTCTTCAATTTTCGAAACCTAGAACCTGGAATTTATCGGTCAAAATAGGTTCTTCAATTTTTGAAACTCGAAATCTACCTTGCAGAATTGGAACTTGGAACTGTACCGGTAGATAGTTCAAAATTAAATCACTTGATATCTGGTGTTATATGTATTCAAGGACACCTCTTGTGCTAATTTAGCCATCTCTGCTGAAAACGGTAACTAAATTCACGGGAGACAAATTAGCCAAAAACGCATGAAAACCTCAACTGCATCTTCAGTGGAAAACCCTGTCAAACTTTGGCCTTAACTCATCACTACAGCACGAGGGACATATTTCTAGTACAACCCAGTTCTAGAAGCAAAACGGGGAACATTGGTATCGCTTGCTGGTATCGGAAAGAGCTGGAGTGAACCGAACAGTCACTGCCATTCTCGGCTTGATAATGGTGTCCATGTATCCCCACCGACACAGATTGTCGGAAACCCTGTTTTTCTTACTTTGGAATCGTCAGAGATATCAAAAGCCGCTTTTTCTTTTCTCCAAAAGAACCAAGAAAATAGAAATCCCCACTCAATTTTTCTTATTTATTGCATTTCTCAACTGATTTGGCTTTTTCGCTTCTCAAGAATTGATAAACACTGAAGAGAGAAGACTAAAACAAGGAAAGGGGAAGAACTATACCAGATAGCTAAGGCGTCCACCGAAATCTCTGCATTCTTCAAGTAACCCGCGAAGAGAATGAGCGCCATGAAATACCAAATCTCCAAGCTGCCGCAGGAAGAAGATAAAAGAGGAAGAAACGAAAAGGCACGTGAAATTCAATTGTAGAGGTTTCAAATTCTAAGGTAAAGTCTCATAAATGCTGCATTAACTCCATTCAAAATCTAATTATACGAGTAAGACATACATAATTAAAGGTCGGGTTAATCACTATTTCTGGCCTGTCCTCTTCACTTTATTTTTTTTAATCTTTTCTGACTATTATAAGGTAAAAGCATCTTTATATATATGAGATGAGCATGGAACACGCCGGAGGATTTTATCCACCGCGCACGCTACAGACCGTGCTAATCATGTGTATCTCCATCATCTGCGAGATTTCGAATAATTAAACGAGCCACACGGTTTAAAAATCGTGCATTGACCCCGTCGAAAGTTCGAAATTGCCGGGCCGTCTCGCGGGGTTCGTCTCTCTCTCGGTGGAGTGCAGAAAACTCCATGCTCAAGACTGGTAACAGTAGAAGAAGGAGAAGACAGCGAGATTTGACACGT
This sequence comes from Eucalyptus guilfoylei, assembly GCA_016097605.1. NCBI lineage: Eukaryota > Viridiplantae > Streptophyta > Magnoliopsida > Myrtales > Myrtaceae > Eucalyptus > Eucalyptus guilfoylei. The sequence continues at coordinate 22,803,469 of CM027861.1, read as the reverse complement.
CTTGTTTGTTGCTAACCATTAGTCTTCGCTGTTCTACGAAACACGAAAGAAGGGGTTCTAGCCAGCAACCGGGATCCTAATGCTAGGGAAGTTAAAAGACGAGCTCGTGGCGACGGAGATGGTGAGATGTTACCAGAGCATGACGGCCGAAGCGAGGGACAGCCTAACGAACCCCCACAGGTTCTCGAATGCCTTCCAGGAGAACCCCGTCCACGCCCTCCCGCACGCGCCGCTGAATATGTAGGCGAGCTGGGCCGCCACGATGACCACCCATGACGCGTTGAGCACGACGGCGGCCCCGACGAGCCCCCACCCGAGCTTCAGCATCAGCAGCCAGCTGAACGCGGTGTGGAGCACCAGCACCACCCCGGCGATGACCGCCATCACCATGATCCTGCTCTGCGCCTGCAGGAACTTGGCGATCGGGAAGTTCATTGCGTACATGAACACCTGCGGGATCATCCAGACTGCAAACATCCCCGCCTCCTCCGAGATCGCCTCCGTCTGCCCGATCAGCCGCAGGAGCTTCGCCGCGAAGATGTATAGAAAGCACAGCGCGACGGCTGTCGTGTTGAGGATCACCCACGACCGCTGCAGGTAGATGCCCAGCATGTCGAGCTTCCCCGCCCCGTAAGCCTGCCCGCACAGCGTCTCCAGCGCGCTTCCCATCCCGAGCTGCCAGATTGAGTGCGAGCAAATTCATTATCCCGCGTACGGCACGTGAACTCGAACCGACGGTCGGACTAAGCTATGTGTGTTAGAATAAAACAAGTTGCGCGCAGAATTGAGATGCGAGTATATGTAATATAGTCACGCCATTCACAGGGATACGAGAACGCATATGTATACTTATATACCATGACACCAAAGGAGAAGCCGGCGATGACCGAGTTCTCAATGGAGACGGCGGCGAGCTTGAGGGTGCCGACTTGGCCAGCGAAGACCTGGGTGATGGCACCAATGGAGTACCTGCAGATGGAGGTGAAGATGGCGGGGCTGGCAAGGAACCACAGCTTCTTGGACTCCTTGGCGAACTCCCGGAGGAAGTCGCGGGGCCCCTTGATCGGGGGGATGTCGTCTGCGTGTGGCGTGAAAGTGAAGGTGTCATTAACGGTGGTCGAGAGCGGCATGTTTGCGATGATCAAATGCTGGTCGCGGGCATGGTCACCTCCGCCGATATCATGATCGGCTCGGTCGGCCGTCTCGGTGGGCGAGAGGAGAGGCAGTTTACCGCTCTCCATGTCTCGGCAGCAACAACAGTAGCAATCTTAGTGTTGTTGTCGCTGCTGCCGAGCTGCCGAGAGAGAGAGAGAGAGAGAGAGGTTATTACTATATAAGGACTGTGGAGGATAGATTGGCGTAGTATCCTTTGGCGTGATACGGGGGACTAGATTATAATCATTATTACCGTATATATGCATGGTGGTTGGGAATTTTATATGGGAGTTAGGACGGTCCAAGTTGGATTTTTCATTTTGCAAAAAATAAACATTAAATCACAACAACAGGGAAAATATTGCCTGCGACATCAGGGGGTCCTATAGAGTCGCGAGGATAATGATATAAATTATTCCTAAACTTTGATCAAATGTGTAACGTGATTTTTGAATTTTAAATTTGTTTAATGTGGTCTGTAAACTTTAGCCCAATATTCAATGTCATCCTAGAACTTTTCATTTGTTTAATATGATTTTTGGACTTTTGGTATATGTTCAATTTAATTCTTGAACTGTATAACAATGTTCAATGTCGTCATTCTATTAATCTAATTCCAGGGACAATATTGAATATTTCATGCAATTCAGGAATTAAATTAAACATGTACTAAAATTCTATGGACCATATTAAACAAATCAAAAGTTTATGATTGACATAACATATTGAGTTAAAGTTGAGGGACTACCTTGTGTATTGAGTCAAAATTTCGGGATCGTTTGTGACTTTAGGCCTCTATAGTTCCTTTGGAAAAAATGGGTTAATAGCATGAAAAATCCTAAATTAATGTATATATGACAAATTTATCAAAAACTAATCTTTTGACTATCAAAGATCCCAAATCGGTATATCTATAACAAATTTATCATAAATTGCATTTTTATCAATAAAAACTCTAAATTGAATAAATTTGCCTTCCGTTATTTCCGTTATTTCCATTAAATTGAATTATTATCACGAAAAACCACAAATTTATATACTTGTGACAAATAGAGAGAAAAATCCCAAACTTATACACCCGTTAACTGTCCCATATCAGCGCAGTTTTATGGTACAATTTAATGAAAATTAACAAATGGTGATTCTATCACAAATGTATTGGTTTATGATAAATTTGTCACATATATATTAGTTTGAGATTTTTCGTGGATAAGCTCTAAGAAAAATTATTGCCCCTGGCTTCGGTGAAAGTTAGCATTAGTAAAGCTGAAATCCCAAAACAAGTTCCTACTTACCATCGGCTTTCATCCCTTTTTCATTAATTAATGAAATTTCATCAATTGCTTTTCTTGGACTGAAAAACTTATTAAAAGTCTAAATTTGCCCATTTAAAAAATAAAATAAAATAAAATAAAATAAAATAAAATACTCGCTCTAATTTCCCTTCTCTTAAGTTTCGCGCGAGAGCCTCTTCAGTTCGAGCTCAGCTTGGTCGCCCTCTTTAGGTCGTTCGAACTCAAACCAATCGCTCACTCTCTTCACTCAGACCCCTCACTCTCACTCCCGTCTCCTCAAAACTAGTCGCTCGACTCTCTCTTTGCACGCCGCTTTCTTTGCTGAGAAGTGAGTTGCCATTTTTCACTTTCTCATTTAGGGCATGAAATCACTTCGAAACAATTTCTCTAGGAGTTTTCATCGTGGCTGATAACGATGGTGATTTGCATGGGTGGAATTGTATTTTTCTTGGAGATTTTTCTCCATTCATAACTTTTGACCCAAATTACTTGGCTTTAGGTTAGCTGATTTTGGACATATTTATCAACCAGTCTTTGTTTTTCCACGAAAACCCTTTAGGCTAAAATTCTTTACATTTTCCCAAAAACTTTCCCTAAAAGCAAACTCAACGCGGTAGTTGGTTTGCGCTACCAAAAATGTAGTCGCAAGAGCAAGCGCTCTGCTGTTAATCCACCTCTTCTTGCATTCGAACAACACACAAAATTCCGCATTTGGTAACCATTATGTTCCCGGAAACAAATTCTGATCAGAAATTATTATTTTTTATTTTGTTCTCGGGAACAATTTCTAAGTATTTTAAGGCGTTTGGTAACTGTTCAAAATTTTTATTCCCGGAATCGAATTGCGTTTAGCACCGTCCTCAAAATTTCTACTCCATACCATTTTCTTTTGATAATTTTATCACTTTTTCCTTTTCTTCTTCTTTTATTTTTTTCTTTTCTTTCCCTTCTTCTTCTTCAAGCTTTGGTCGGCGACTTCGCCGGAGCGTCGCCGGCTGTTGGCGAGGCCACGCCTTGTCAGCTGAGCCTCGCTGACAATTGGTTGAGGCTTAGCCGAGCCTTGGTTGGGCGAGCGGTCTCGCCCAACCATGGCTCGGCCGGGCCTGGCCACCACCTGGCCAAGTGAGGCTCGCCGATGGTTGGGTGAGCGTCACTTGGCTCGTTGGTGGCCGAGGGAAGCTTAGGCAAGGCTTGCCTGGCCATCGGCGAGATCGCTAGACCTCACCCAATTGGTCACCGGTGACCGGTGGTGGTGGATGATGGCGGCGGGCGATGGCGACGACGGCGGTGGAAAAAGAAGAAAGAAGAAAGATGAACAAGAAGAAAAGTAGAAAAAAAAGAAAAAAAATTAGGTTGGCTTAATTTTGGAATTGTTCCTGGGAACAAAGAATCAACTTTTTTTACCTCTTGATTCTAATTCAAATCTATTCTTAGGAACAAATTTGTTCTTGGGAATAAAAAAATTGCCAAATAGATTTCTATTCCAAATCTACTCCTAAGAACAAAAAAAAATATAAATTTCACTGTTTGGCAAGTTGTCAAATGCACCTTTATCTGCCCAATATTCCAATTGTTATGAGCAAAGAAATTAAGATTCTTCGTGCAATTGTGTCATCTTAAAGTGATGCAAATTTTAGACATAACTATTCTTTCCACTACTTGAGGTTGTCGATGATGGGGTTAGAATCAATGGAGGTTCTTCCAACCACTTGAAGCTTAGCATCTATCAAGGTCAAGTTACAATCTACTTCCAGTTGTAGATTGATTCCTCAACTGAAAACATACGACATCCTACACAAAGGACAACGGGCATTGTTCGTAGAATTCTAAATGCCAGTGAACATATTGAATAAGTAATATAATGATGAGGAAAGAATATCGTGCCACAGAGATTGATAAATAACAAACAATTAAATATCAAAAATAGATTAGTTCTAAAATTTATCTAATAGATCAAAATGGAATTGAGAATAAATCTTAAAAGCAAAATTTTGGAACTAAATGTAGTAAATCAATCAAATAAATATGTTAGTGTATCCGATTTCACCTTAATCACTAGATATGGATTTTAGATTATTACGCGTACAAAAATGATATCAAACATGTGATAATGGAATTTTTTAATCTATTTATTATCATAATTCTAGGTATTATAAACCTACTCAGTTTATTAATACATTATATCTCTATGTGAATTTAAATAAATATCAGTGCATTAAAATTTATAAATATTCTCAACTTATAATGAGTCTTTTTGATCACCTTATCATCGAAAACTACACAAATAGTGTATCTTTATTCACGTTTAATTCATTATATATTATAAGGATCAATTGCATGTTATCACTTCTCAATCTCAAATATGTACGTCAGATTATTCAAATGGTGGTCAATCCCTTACATTGTAGCTCTAATAAAAGAAAATTAGAATATAATAGAAGTAAATACAAATATATAAATTAAACTCAGCATTTTGAATTAAAGAATAAGAATTTTGTCATTTAAAAATAAAAACCTAGCTGTTGCTCCCAGCTCATATTCAAAAATCCTAACACAAGGCAATTGCTTTTTTTTTTCCCCACATAACATTAGGGAATAAATCATATAATCCTTGATTTGGTATCCGTTTTACAATACTTTTTGATCTGAATTCATGAAGTACAGAATTTCCTTTTCATTCATTTTGTCATTTTTTATTTATTTTCTCCATATCTCATAAACAAGGAAGATTTGGGTAAATAGAATGAAATTCAAATATTCTCTAACGAATATTACGTTATAAAGTATCATTTTTTTTTGCCTGAAATAGATAAAATAATTATATTATTATAGAGTTATCAGGCGTCTTTTAACTCGTGCAAAAGAGCAATCGTGCAGCACCATTACAAAGGGGTCCGACGTTGGTTCATTAAAGCTAAAACCGACAAGACATGAGAGAGCTCGCTCCATTGATGGGACATAAAGCTTCTTTAGAAAAGGGATGATGCTCCTCGTGAGACACGGGGGATTAAGAAATTAAAAATGGTGAATTCTACTCGGTGCCCAATAAATTGCTGGTGCCCCGTCAATTTGCATCGATTACACTTGAGATTATGCTCCTTTTGGCTGTGGGGCAATTCTTGGCAAGGATGTGTGGGCGCCTCTTTGTTCATTCACCATGCTTTCTTTTGCCCCTACCAGTGTCACGGTAGGCGACGGTGAGAGGCTCTTTTATACCAAGCAATCGTAATGGCTCAGACTAAATATTTCGTTGCAAGTGTGGAGCTCCTATGATAATGTTTAGGGAAGTCGTCAGTGACCCTTTTCACCGATCAAAAAAATATTCTTGGATGATGCGAGTTTTTTCACGTAATATGAGTATTTCTTAAATTTTTTTTACTGCTATTGCTAATCTAAATAAAGTCTAGCCTGATGCATAATGTTTGAATTGAATTATGGTTATTTAGGGTGCGCATGATAACGATTATATTTCTATTTTAGAACTGTTTTTATGTTTAAAACTTGTTTTTGAAATAGAAATCCGTTTAGCGATATAAGTTCATTTATTTATTTATTTTTGAAACAAATATTTAGTCCAAAAATAGGTTTAGCATAGAAATGGGAAGTAAAATTTTCAATTTTTCTATATCTAAAACAAAAATGAGATTATAAAAACTCTTTTTATCACTTATGTTCGCTATTAACTGGCCACCCACCCGCCATTGCCGCTCGCCATTCGTCGCGGCCCATGTTGCCCGCTGCTGCTGCTAGTTGCCGCCCATTCGTTGTCTGCCTTTGGTCGCCGCTCGTCGTTGCCACCTTTCATTGGTCACTGCTCGCCGCTGCTAGTTGCTGCCATCGGCCGCCCCCGACTGTCCACCACCACTCAGGCGGGAGAAATTTTTTGTTGTTATTAAACAAACTTTTATTTCAGGAATAGAAATTTTGCATTATTTTTACTTATAAACTCATTCAAAAATAGAAATATAAAAATCTATTTATATTTTAAAAATCAATTTCTAATTAAAATGATTATTATTCGCACTCTTAATTCATGCATAGATACTAGCGCTAGATATCCGAAGCCCATTCGTGGGCACAAAAATCATGGGCTATCATCACAAGTGGATTCAAACTTGTGCTCCTGTGAACAAGAATATTTCTGTGTACCAATGCCACTAAGCTACCGCCAACGAGTTGGGATATTTGCTAATTGAGATACAAGCAATCCAGCATAGGAATTTGAATAGTCAAATTGAGCTTGAGAAATCAGCTAATTTGGAACCTTGACTCCAGAGGGACAGGCGGGCGGGAGTGACATGCGGTGACCGGTAAAATCAAGCATCCTCCTTTGATAGCTACTAGTGGGCCAAGGAACCTGCGAGAAAAAAGCATGGAAAATGCGCGTATCAGCGAAAGCAGGGGCGAGACATTGAAGTTGGGGCTGTTCCGCCGACCTTACTAGCTTCGCGACAGAAAACTCGAGCCTCATTGGCGTCTCTGCGTTGGTGAGTCTTTGCTGGACCGTTGGCTACGGCGTCGGCCAAGCACGTCGTATTGGTCTGTTAGCCTAGGAACTGACTGAAGCTCGTTGACGTGGCCGAGAAGCTTGCTGCTATGTTGGTGGTGGCTGGGGAGCGTCGGAAGGAGCCAGACAAAAATCAGCGAGACAGCAGCACGTGGTGATGGCGACGCTCAGGACAGTAACGTGAGATGCAGCACAAGTATGTAGCCGTGCGAGCAAAGACTGAGAATGAAAGAATCCCTGATAGAGCAAATATTAAAGATAGAGCATCTTCCACAATCTGCGCCAATCCCGTTGATAGAATCAATCTTGATAGAGCGGATATTCTAAGATAGAGCATCTACTACAATCTGCACCAATCTCGTTGATAGAGTCAATCTTCCACGAATTGTGCAATTGATAGAATAAATTTTCTGCAATCTATGATAATATTATAAATTCTTATCTTTTGTAAGATCTTTTGAATTGTGATTTCCGCTAATGTGCATATTATAAATATAATACAAATCTGCACACCCCATAGGTGTGTGATCAACTTAAATTCATAATCTTTCATGATATCAGAGTTTCTTAATTTTTTTTCTTCATCTTTTTTCTTTTCTCCATTACATTGTCTTCTTTCCCAACCTCCAACATCATTACTGCCTCCGACGATATATCCACCGCCACCGCTACTAACTCTCCATCCTTGTTGGCCACCTCCCAACCACCCTTTGCTCTTGGCAACATATCTCGTGTTCTCCAAATCAAGCTAGATTGCAACAATTACCTTCTATGGTAAGCACAATTTCTTCCTTTATTTCGTCTTCATGGGTATCTTCAGTTTGTGGATGGCTCATATCCTTGTCCGTCGCCCACTATCACTGCTATTGATAATATCGTGAAGGACAACTCGGATCATACTGCATGGCATTACCAAGATTAGTTCATCCTCTGCTGCATCCTCTTCACTTTTATTGAATTAGTTTTCTCACACATTGTTGGTATTGAGACTTCTCACGCCGTTTGGACTTTACTTGAGAAACTTTATACTCCTCAATCTCAAGCTTGCATAATGCAATGAGAGTATCAACTTCAATCTGGCTCTCTTTTCATGGAAGCATTTGTTCAAAAAGCCAAGAACATTGCGCATTAACTTTCTGCAGCTGCTTATCCCATCTTTGATTCCCAATTTGTTCTCGATATCCTCAGTGGCCCGGGTTCGCAGTATGATGCATTCATAACCTTAGTCACATCTCATCTTGATCCACTACCTCTTGATCACTTCTTCGGCCTTCTTCAGAATCAAGAAGTTATTCTTCAAAGCCACACCACTGAATCTCCAATAGAGTCTTCTCCAATTATGAATGCTACAGTCAAATCATCTAATACCCCGAATACTCCCTTCAATGGTCGAGGACATGGTCCAGAAAGAGGATGTGACCAAGGCCATGGTCGCGATTTTTATGATGGAGCTTACTCTCATTCCTAAATCATTTGTCAAGTTTGTGATCGTGTAGGTCACTTAGCTCACCAATGTTGCTGGCGATTTGATGCTAGCTATAAAGCTAATATTGGCTCTCCATATGCAATGTATGCCTCTTCAACAGGTGAGTCGTTTGATCCACACTGATGCCCAAACTCTGGTGCCACTCATCATCTTATAGCTGACATGGCAAATTTGAATATCTAGACTAACTATTCTAGCATAGATGAAATCCACACTATAAATAGGTCAGGTTCACAAATATTACATATTAGTTCTTCAATCTTACATTCTCTTACCAATTCTTTTAAATTATGAAATGTTTATCATGTTCCATCTGTCAAGAATAATCTATTATCTGTTTCTCATTTTACCACAGACAATGATGTGGTATTTGAATTTCATCCTACTTTCTGTTGTGTTAAGGACTGATCCTTAGGGAATCTCCTGCACAAAGGCCAAAATAAGAATGTGATCTCCTGGACAGCAATGATTGACTCGTGCAGAGAGTGGGTTTCTCTATGAGATTTTAGACATATTTGGAGCTATGCAGTTGTTGAAGCATGGGCTAGACTCTGTTGCACTAGTAAGGCTTTTGAATGTTTGTGCTCAATTTAGAGATTTGAAAATTGGAAAGGAGATCCATGGGCAAGTTCTGGAAAAAAAAATGAGATGATCCCTTTCGTTTTTTCAGAAATAATGAAAAAGTATGGAAGTCGCCAGTCAATTCTTACTACAAAGTCCATATTTATTTCAATTCCCGTCTAAGGTTCGAGACTTGGACTGCCATCATTAAGGCATATGGAATTAGTCACATATATTTAGATGCGGTGCGATGAAATCATTTTGGTGAGTGTCATCTCAACTCGTACTCATTTGGTGCCTTGAACAAGGAAAATGGGTTCATGTGAAAATTAGGAAGATTTGTCTTAAGGTTGATATTATTATGGATTTGACCTCGATAGACATGTATATCAAGTGTGGTTGTGTTTAAAATGCATTTGATGTTTTCCAGTTAAGAAAGAACAAAGGTGTCTCCATGTGGAACGTTATGATTCTTGGGTTGGCAATAAGTGGCTTGATAGAAGGTAACAAAACATCTTTCTAGTGATGAAAAATTGTGGAGTAACACCTAATGGCAAAACCTTTATTGGAGTTCTTGGAGCATGTAGACATATGGGCTTAGTAAACCAGGAATGCTTTCGCTTTGATTTGTGATAAAAGAACACGGGATACAGCCTAATGTCAAGCATTACAGTGAACAGTGGACATTTTGGGGCGTACTGGTAAGCTTAAAGAAACAGAGTAGCTTATTGAGAGTATGCCTATGGAATTGGATAATTCTACTTGGGAAGCCCTTCTCACAACTTGTAGAAAGCATGATGACTTTGAAAGGGGGGAGAGGGTAGGAAGAAAGCTTGTTAAGCTTCGGCTAGACCATGATGGTTTCCACGTATTACTGTCAAACTGGTATGCTTAATTGGGGGATGTGCTTGAGATTAGAGGAATTATGAAGTAGTAGGGAGTGATAAAGACAACAAAGTGTAGCATGATCGAAGCAAATGGAGTGATTTATAAATTTCAGGCTAGTGATAGGATGCATCATCAATGAGAAAATATTGAGAATATATGTAAAGATTCAATAGCAAAATCATGCCGAGAAAGGGGCCACTTGGGAGCTCGAGGAAGAGGCAAGGCACCAATACCCTTGTTTGGTAATTAATGTAGGTCTAAATTTTGAGGATGAAACTTTTTTAAGGAGGGAAGAATGTAAAATAAGGGGTTGAAAAGTAAAAGGCAGAGGTAAAAGGTGAGGGAGACACCGAGAGTTTTCGGGAGAGAGGAAAAAGAAGAGAGAGAGAGAGAGAGAAAGGAAAAAGAAAAAAGAAAAAGGAGGAGATAAAAGGGAAAGAGAGAAGGAAAGGAGAGAGAGAGAGGGACAGCTGGTGCACAAAGAAAGAAAAAGTAAGAGAGAAAGAAGAAGAAGAAGAAGAAGGGGAAAGAAGAAAAGGGGCTTCCTGTGTTCTCGCCATGGAGCCTTGCCAAGCCACCTCAACTACGTAACACAATGCCCGGTAAGTGCTCGTGCTCCCCGTTCATTCAATCGGAGTAGTTTCGGACATAAGGCTTGAAATTCAGAATTTTAGGAAAATCGAGCGGCGAAGTATGATTTTTGAGTCGTTAAGCTGCGTATTTTTATAGAACCGATAGTTTAGGGTGTTGTGGAGCCATAGGATTTTAAGGATCATGATTTGAGCTTATGGTTTGCCAAAAACAAAATTTTTTGAAGTTTATCGAGCGTGGTGAACAATGCGGGGCCAGGACTTCGGGCCCATATTTTGTTGATTTTCAGCTTGATTTCGGGTTAGCTAAATTGAGGTTCTTGCAATATGTTGGAAGGGCTTTCTATTGACTATAAGCACGCTTGAAACGGAGTTTGGTGGAGAAAATTATAGCATGATAAAGTTTCGTATTCAAGTTTCGCGCTATGGACGACTTTGAGTAATTGCTTTGGTTGAGCGATATATTGGCATGTGGGAGTCGTTTTCTAAGCGCTCATGCTTAGTTTAGTCAAGTCATAGTTGAGGTAGCGTTCACTCAATTTTAACGTTGTTTATTGTTTATTTGATAGGATCGCGAATTCAACGATTTAAGTAATACTTGTTATTTGGTCCTAAGTATTCCAAGATGAGTGGTGTTATCTCTTCTAAGAATTTATAAGCTCATGTCTTTAAAAAGATAAAGATTTGATATTTTATGAGTTATAAATAAGCATGTTTGTTGCATAAAATTTGGATCGGGCATTTACTACGTTTTGGTATTTGAGAATAGTGTGAGAACTTCTTTGTGAAAATATAATGACATGGATATTATGATGACAAGTCAATGATGACATAGCAATGTGATGATGTGGCAATAATGCAACTAATTCTATATGACATATGCATGTTATTTTTTTTATTTTCTTTTAAACTAAAATAGAAAATTACCTAAATTATGCGTTTAAATATAAGTTGTGAAGCACCGACACTATCCGATAGTTTTCGTGTCGTATCGGACACTTCAACACATATCCGACACTCTTCGATACTTTTTGACACTCAGTCACCTGGTCAACTCTATACTTGAGTTTAGAAATTTGATATGCGAATTCAAAATTCTGACATGTAATTCCAATATGTACATGGTCAAGTATAAAAAATTTTCAGTAAATGAGGGATCAAAATGTAAATATATAAAAAAATAAAAAAAAATAAAAATGATAAAGGGGGAAGAATAAAAATTTAGTATTCTCTTCTCTGCCGACACACAATTCACCTTTTAAGTTTTTTTTTTCTTTCCTCTTATTTTCTAACACGCTCGACACGCGAGTCTAGAATGTGGATTGCTTGTTTTTCTTCCAAATTTTATGGATTATTAGAATGGAGTTGAATTTGTCAAATTGAAACGATGAATGATATTAACAAATGGTGGATTAACATTTTTATAGAGTAAATTCATTTTAGGCTATTTTATTATTATTTATTTATTTGTGAATTTGAATCAAATTAATTTGATTCAAATAATCATATACATTTAATATATAATGTGTCCCAATGTAATAATTTTTTTTATTTTTTAGAAATGACATGTCGGCGTGTCGTGTCGCATGTCACGTGTCAATGCGCTTAGAATATAAGTTGTGATAGTAATAGTAAGTGATAGTCATTAAATGTGATGATTCACTGCGATCCTTTAATTAATAATGCATGTGAAATCTAAATCGAACTCAGAACTTGTGACATAATAGGTTCTGGTTTCTAAAGTACATAGGGTAAATTCCAGATTCCAAAAAATAAGGAACCTAATAGGTTCTAGGTTTTGCTGACCCTAGCGAATGTTCTTGCTAAGGAGAGAGTCCTTTGTCAACCTAGTCTTCTTTGAATATTTAGGACTTTGATAGTATAATAGTCTTCGGTTCACTGTGAGAATAATAGTTTGCCGTGAGTCACAGATTCTTGAATGAGTGGATCATACAATAATTTATAATTATTTATTATTTAATTTTTTATTATCTAAAATAGACTATTAGTCTCACTATATATTTAAAACTGTCACCCAATGTTTTCTTGTCATTTCCTCCTTCTATATATGTGCATGCTTTCGACGTCATATTCTTGACCGCATACATGTGCCCATATTTGCCGTGTCTTTCTTTTCATGGTCGGAAAATATTTTCAAAGGATAAGCTTTGTCTCCTTCTAAGTTTTTATCAAAGAACCCACTTCCTTAGTTCGGTACCCCAGGGCCCATGCGCACCCCACATGATTTTTGGACACTATAAATCTTCCTTGGGCTTGTTTCGATTTTCACTTTCTTGCGAGCTTAATCTAGAATATTAAATTAAACACAAAGCCTTCCCACACCAGTCTAATCAAAATGCAATTTATATGGATTTAATACTATGCAAATGTAAATTAGTGATTTTTTTATTAGAGGTCAAGATTGATCCTTAATTTTCAAATTTGATGAATAGCGAGAAAATTATTAAAAAACTATTAAACCTATTGTAATTATACCAACTTAGTCCTAAACCTTTTTTTTTTGCTAATTCAATTCTAAACCTTTTGTATTTATGTTAATTTAGCCCATCTTTGTGTTAATTTGGCCCATCCAGCCAATTTTGATTGGTTGGCGTAGATGTGAATAATTTTTAAATAATATTTTGTCTTTTCAAGTGTTTTAATTACTTTTTTTCTCTTTTTTTCCCTCTCTTTTCCTTCTTCCTTTGGCCGATTGTCGCCGACTAGACACAAGGGCTAACGAGGCCCTACCAAATCTAGCAAGGCTCAACCTCACCCTTGTTAGTGGCCGGCGAGGTTGAGCCTAGCTAGAGGAAGAAGAAAGAAGATTTATGATTGAATTGGATAAGAAAAAAATGTTTATGATTGAATTGGCACAATTGCATCAAGTTTATGACTTTTTTTATAATTCTCCCAATGAATGGCTAAGTACATTGTCAAAATTTATGTATCAACAAATGTCTCTCTTTAAAAATAAGGTTGCAAATGTTTCTTTCGAAGAAAATGATACCTAAATTTTGACTATGCAAACACAACATAATGAAAATGAATCTTTTTGTCAGGAATGTGGATCTCGATGAGTCCACCCCCATTTTCTAATATGAAATGTAATGTGAAGAAATGGAATGTGATAAAAATGTTGATGCCGACGCTATTCTGGAATGTACATTTCAAGATTCATTGGGGCCGATCAACTTGATTGAGGTTTATGCATAACGATTTCACTATGCATGCATCACCAAATTTCTACTTGGAGCATCATCATTAAGATAATTTTCGCTCATAATGTGGACTTCTTAGAATTGCTAAATGAAAGAGTTTTAGTTTGAAGGGCTTTTGGCTCACTCTCATTTAGAAGGCTATTTTGTCCCGACCAGTGATGCAGGAAAATGAGAAACAATCGACAAGGGTTTGAGTTTCCTGGCAAGCAGTAAAACCTTACCAATCTAAGATTATCTATACTTGGTCAACGGCTTATCAAAAAAGATTATTTCAATTTATGATTTTGAAAGAAATATTCTTTATTTATAATCTTCACCAGGTTTACAAGTAAAGACCCTTCAAAATAAGATAGAAACTATATTTTCTGAACTTCTTCGAGCGAAGATTTTTACATTTGAAGCTTCTACGTTAATTCAGGTGCCCTAATCAAAGAGACTTTACAAAAAATGTAATGCAGGTTTGAGAAATAGAAAGATTAGTTAGTCTAAGAAAAATTCATTGAAGGTGTTTTGAGATGATGATCACCTATGAAGCACAGACAGGGAAAATTGTCCAAAAAGTCCTAAACCTATTGCAGTTTTGCCAATTCAGTCCTAAACTTTTTAATTTTGCCAATTGAGTCATAAACCTTTTCACTTCTTGTCGATTCAGTCCATTCGGCCAATTTTGGCCGGAAAATGTTGACGTGGATGCCGGCAGTGCCACGTAGGACTGCTAGCGCTGACGTGGACAATTTTTAATAATATTTTAATATTTTTAAAAAAAATTTGATTTTTTTTTTTAATTTTTTGTTTTTTCCTTTTTTTTTTTTTTTTTTCTTTTTCGCTTTTTCTGGTGGCTGGCCATCGCGCCGGTGACCGACCACAGGCGACGGCTAGCCACCGGAAAAAGCCAAAAAAAAAAAAGAAGAAGGAAAAAACAGAAAATAAAAAAAAATAAAAAATTCAAAAAAATTCAATTTTTTTTAAAATATTAAAATATTATTAAAAAATTTCCACGTCAGCGCCGGCAGTCCTACGTGACACCGCCGACGTCCACGTCAGCTTTTTCCAGCCAATTTTGGCCGGATAGACTGAATCGGCAAAAAGTGAAAAGGTTTAGGACTCGATTGGTAAAGTTAAAAAGTTTAGGACTGAATTGGCAAAACTGCAATAGGTTTAGGATTTTTTGGACAATTTTCCCCAGCACAGACACGGTGCTCGTGCTTCCGTGTCGTGTCCGACACGTGTTGGAGCGTGTCAGACACGTTGACACGCTCGGACACGCGGTCAACGCGTGTAGAAAATCCGACACACGGTCAACTTTTTTCGATACGTTTCGACACGTGTGTCGGATGGAAGCGAGGGCGAGGGAGCAAAGATGAGGCCGTGAGCGACGGAGATCCCGCGACAGCGAGAAACCACCAGAGAAAGAGTAGAGACTGAGGCGAGGGCGGTGCTGTGACGAATCGGCGACGAGGCTACAACTACAAGTGAGGAAGGGCTGAAGGTGAGGCGGAGGAGGAGGAGAAGGATCGAGAGGAAGAGGAGAGGAAAAGGAGAGGAAGGGATCGTGGAGGTGCGATGAGTGGCGAGAGGAGGAGGAGAAAGGGCTTTAGCTAGGGTTTTGGAAACTCAAAAAGAATTAGAAAAAGAGGCTGATGGGGTGAAGTGACAGCTTGTCACGTGGGCGGGGGAGGGGAAAAAAAGTGAAATAAATTTGGGGTGGGGGAAATAGTCTAACGTGGGGAAGGGAGGAAAAAAATTGAAATAAATTTGGGGGGGATAGTCTGACGTGGGGGAGGGAGGGAAAAAAATTGAAATAAATTTGGGGGCGGGGGAAAATATACGAGGGAAAGAAGAGAGTGAGGGTTGGCGGTGGACCCCTCGAGGAGACTTTTTTTTTAATCAAAAAAATAAATAAATGAGATTAAAAAATAAAAGTACTGAATTTTAAATGGATAAATTTTGATCATTGTAAAAGATCATGGATTTATTTAAATAAGTTGATTCTAATTTCTTGTCAGTTATTGATTTTATCAATAACTTTTATTAAAGTTAAAAACATATTTCCAAACATAGATACGCATTAATTATGAAATATCTTTCGAATTTCCAATAAATTGATTTATTAATATTATTAGTGTAAATTTATTGTAGACTCTTTTTCAATTATTTATTTATTTATGAATTTGAATCAAATTAATTAAAAATAAAAATATTCGATTAATATACAACGTGTCCCAACATATCGAATTCTCTATTTTTGAGAAATGACGTGTCGTATCGTGTCGTGTCGTGTCGTGTCACGTGTCGGTACTATTTAGGTGATCACCTTAGCGTTGTTACGAATCTTCTCTTTCATTGGTGATTGTCTTCTCATTTAGATCCTTTATCGACCACGAGAATCCAATACCGATCTTTCCAAAACTTGAGAGATCACTGCTTCTCTCTTGGGGATTTTTTTTTTTTACACACTTGGCTTTAGCCACATCTTTTCACTATTTTTCTTTTTCTTTTTCTTTCATTTTGAAAATAAGTGTATCGGAAGTCTTAAAACTTGTCATGAAATTACAATTGACTCCTAATACTTATTAAAAGTATAATCAAGTCTTAAAACTTGCTAAATTGATACAATCAAGTCATTTCGTTAATTTTGTCCAAATTGGTTAACAGAAAATGTTGACATAACTTTTTTTTAATATTTTCTCTCTGCTAAGTGACAATGACATGACTAAAACATTAAATATAAGATTAAAATGATGTCGTTTTGATCTAAATCTAATTTTTAATACAAAATTTATTAAAATTAAATTTAAAAAAGCTAAATTACAATTAAAAAAGGTGAGAAATTTGGCAACGAGACCTCTCTCTCTCTCTCTCTCTCTCTCTCTCTCTCTCTCTCTCTCTCTCTCTCTCTCTCTCAATTTAGTTTATTTTTAATCGAATTTGAATAAAATCTATATTAAAAAATTAGATTTTGATCAGGACGACATTATTTTAAATACGTCATCGCCACGTAGGATAGAGAGAAATAAACCACACTAGCATTTTTCATTAACCAAGTTGGATGGAATTAACGGAATGGCTCAATTATACCAATTTGTTAAGTTTCAAGACTTGATTTCATTTTCCATAAATTTTAGGACTTAGTTACACTTTTGTAACAAAATTTAGCATTTCCAATGCATTATCCCTTCATCCTCTCTCTCTCTCTCTCTTACTCTCTTTTTTTTCCATGCATTTCTTTTCTTAATTTTTTTGTGTTTTTTCTTTTGATGCATTTCGTGTAGTGTATTCATGGACCCGCCAAACCTTGGTTTTTGCGGTGTCATCAACTCTAGTTAGATTCAGCATTTGTGGACCCTTAGTATCTTTACCTTCAAGCAACGCATCGAACCATACTATTTCATTGCAGAAATTCATCTGTCTTACCCTAGTGTAGGGATGATCACCACTTGAGTTTTCAACAATGAATTTGCAGGCTCAATTAGACAATGCAATGGATAAAAAGTGTATACGATGGAGAAAGAAATGTTTTTCATCATCTTAAGGCACTTAAATTCTTATATGAGTTCATCTCCATTAAAGACACTTGAAATTTGATATAAGCAAGGGCAAGTAAATTTTATTGATTTTTCTCACCTCGAAATACCAACTTCACCTCATTCGTACTTTTACCAAAAAAAATACCAACTTCACCTCTATTTGATCCCAATATAGGGTGGTTCTTGAAAGGAGTAACTCCAAAAAAAAATCTCCAAATATTGCTAATATGAGTTAAACAACGGTTTATTTGTAGTGTTTAAGATAGAGAAATAAAATGGCTTTTGTCATTTTGGTGTATGTACCTTCTGAGAGAAAACCATTTATCATGTAGACATGGAATGTTTCTACTCATCTCATAATGTATAAATAGGGGCTTGTGTATATGATAAGATTTATCTTTTATAATCTTGATACATCTCATTTAGTTTTCAAAAATCCACAATATTCATGGGTTGCCGAACAAAATAAATTCTCCATGGAAATTGATAACTTGAATAGGCAAAATAATCATGCAAAATATTTCTCAAAAGATATGAACATTTTATGAGGTCATCTGCCTTGAGCGCAAAAGAGTTTGTAACTTCAGAATAGATAATCTATCATCCTAAAAAATGTCATCAAAACATGAGAAGCATATTTTTGAGCGCTCAAAATTGTCGTTGTAAATTAATGTAGATTCCGAGCGATACTTGTTGGCTAATGATTTCTGGGCGACACTATAGTTCAAGCGAGGGCCGGTATATTAATCCCTCGTGTCGATACACGGCGGACTCCTATTCAAGTGGGAAAAATATTTCTTACGCAGCAAAATATCAATAACGGAATCGCACAGATGGCTCATATATACTTTTGCTGTTCCTTCTTTCCCTTTCTTTTGGTCATGACGAATACTATTGCTGCCGGAGGAGTTGGAAATCAGTTGGCAAGAGTCAGGGACATAGTAGTTGAAGTTACGGAGTGCTGGGCAAGATCAGGGAAGTGAGAGGGGGACTTTGTTCTGGTTCTCATGTTCTGAAGAATCAGGACTCAATTGCAAAACAGTAAAACACGGCATCTTCTCTGCGTTACTCTTCCCGTTAATGAGTGGGCAAGTAATACGGCAACGTAATTTTGCATAAACTTAGGTACGCTTTATGAGGACTGAATGGGCGTTTGAGTGCAGTAACTACAGTTCTCGAGTAATGACATTCGCATTTTCGTGTGATTCTGGCTCCTCTGGGCTTCCCATGATGCTGTGAATTGATTTTCTAGACAGAGTATAGACATGAAGAATTAGTATTTCAAATTAAGGATGATTGATCAACCAA
This sequence comes from Eucalyptus guilfoylei, assembly GCA_016097605.1. Classification (NCBI taxonomy): domain Eukaryota; kingdom Viridiplantae; phylum Streptophyta; class Magnoliopsida; order Myrtales; family Myrtaceae; genus Eucalyptus; species Eucalyptus guilfoylei. The sequence goes on along the minus strand of CM027861.1, from coordinate 22,784,931 downwards.
GATTTTCAATCGCTAGCGAGATGAAAAAACATAAAATGGCTTGTTAAATATTGCAATGGACTCCGAATGACTAAATAACTCGTGGGACTGAGGTTTCTCCCGAAATATGGGGGCCAATTAGATCTCTAAAAGCCGTCAGAATTTGTTGAATAGGAAATGAATCCGGCAACGGATGCTCGCATCTCATGAGTTGCCTAGTCAAATTACGACTTGTTGGGGAGAACTCAATTACAACAATTCACCATGGCCAAACGTAATCTAGGATCAATTTCTCCCCCGAAACTAAATCAACTAAAAAAAATCTCTTAACCCCCAACAACAACTGGTAATGTATAGCCTCACAATATGCAAGTATAATACCGAAATGAAAAGTAGACAAAGTAAATAACGACACCAATGATTTAATGTGGAAAACCCGATGCGAGAAAAAACCACGGACCGCCCAAAAACATCCACTAATCACCAAGAATAGTAGGATGGACAAATTATTCTTCTTTAGTCACACACTAGAGGCTCAACATCAATATTACAATTATCTTTTTCTCACCACATAGGTAGACAAACAAGTTTGGAGCAAAACCACCGGCCGCGGTGGCTCCGCTGGATAAGGTCCTGCTGATCCTCAACCCAGAGGTGAAGGGTTCAAAACCCAGGGGAGGCGCTAGGTGTATTAAGTGTGACTCAGGGGTGGTGGGTCCTCCTGCTTAAGTGTCACCTGGGGGTTTACGGCGCGGCTGTCGGCTGCAAGCCGGTTCCTCCAGCACCAAAAAAAAAAAACAAGTTTGGAGCAAAAAAATCTTAATCGCAACTGGAGAATTCGGAGACAGTTCTCAACGAACAAAAATCATCAACTTGTAGCCCTCGGTCTCACAAACAACATACTGAAATTTGAGCCGATTTTGTCAATATTTGGTCTTCGAATCGAAGCCGCAAAGTTGCAGCCCTCTTCCTTTCTTCTCTTCTCCCTTGCTTCTGCAGTTTTTTTTTTTTTCATTTTCTCTCTCCTCTTCACTTTTTGGACGCACACACACGCACGACCACTCCACTTCTTTTTGTTCTTTTCTTTTCCTTTTGTTTTCTTTTTATTCAATGCTGGTTGGCCCCACATGAAGATGGACCCAGCCAATAAATCTGTCCCTCCACCTCATGTGGGAAGGTTCGTCATGCCCGCTTTTCTTCTACAAGCGTCAAGCTTCACCACGGGCAAGGCTTTGGTCATCATGTCGGACCTATTGCTGTCGATATAAACTTTCTTAAGTAGGAAGAGCTTCTCTTCTAGCTTTTCTCGGATCCAATGATACTTCACATCAACATGCTTCAATCTTGAATGCAATATCGGATTCTTGCTAAGATAGATGGCACTCATACTATCGCAATATAAAACAAACTTCTTTTGCTTCAAGCCCAACTCATGTAAGAATTTTTGCATCCATGAGAGTTCTTTACCTCCTTTAGTAATAGCAATATATTCAGCTTCAATTGTGGACAAAGCAATACATTTTTGCAATCTCAATTTCCATGAAACAACTGCCCCTGCAAAGATTATTATATAACCCGATGTGGATTTCCGAGAATCAACATCACTGGCATAGTCCGCATCCAAGTAGCCACTCAACTCAGGCTTCACATTTCCATAACACAAGCAAAGTGTAGAAGTGCCTCTAAGATATCTCAAAATCCATTTAACAACAGTCCAATGCTCCTTACCTGGATTAGAGAGAAATCTACTCACAACACAAACTGCATAAGCAATATCGAGTCTTGTATAAACCATGGCATACATCAAACTACCCACGGCTGATGCATAAGGAATTTTCATCATCTCAACCTTCTTTTTCTCACTTGAAGGATACTCATTACTACTCAACTTGAAATGGCCTGCAAGTGGAGTACTCACCGATTTACATGTGCTCATGTTGAATCTTTCAAGCACCTTTTCAATATATTTCTCTTGAGATAACCAAAGTTTCTTATTCTTCCTGTCACGAGTAATTCTCATGCCTAAGATTTGCTTAGCCGAGCTTGGGTCTTTCATTGCAAAAGCTTTACTTAACTCATTTTTCAAGCTTTTGATTTTCTTGGCATCATGCCCAACAATCAACATATCATCCACATAAAGTAGGAGAATAAGAAAATCATTATTTGAGAATCTTTTCATAAAAACACAAGAATTGAAGTTTGTCTTACCATATCCTTGTTCTTCCACAAATGATTCAAACATCATATACCATTGCCTTGGCGCTTGCTTGAGACCATATAAGCTTTTCCTTAATCTACATACAAGATGCTCCTTGCCTTCAACTTCAAAACCCTCCGGTTGCTCTATATATATCTCTTCTTCTAGATCTCCACGAAGAAAAGCCGTCTTTACATCAAGTTTAATTTCTAAATTCAAACTGGCGGCCAACCCAAGAACAAATCGAATAGAAGACATCTTTACAACCGGTGAAAAAATCTCTTCAAAGTCTATACCCTTCTTTTGACGAAAGCTTTTCACAACAAGTCTAGCCTTGTATCGTGGTTGCAAATTATTTTTTTCTGTCTTCAACTTGTATACCGACTTATTTGTGAGTGTTCTCTTACCCTTAAGCAACTTCACCAATTCAAATGTGTGGTTCTCATGCAACGATTTAAGCTCCTTTTGCATGGCTTCATGCCACTCATTCTTTCGTTCACATGATATAACCTCTTCATAAGTTTCTGGCTTTCTTGCATCAGTGAGTAATACATACTCACGCGGCAAATATTTTTGAGAAGACCTACGCTCTCTTTCAGATCTTCTAACTTGAGGTGGGATAGATTGCTCTTGCTCAGCTATTTCACCTGTCTCAGCTGAAGAATCAACATTATGTGAGGATTCACCATCTTCATGATTTCCACGCACTTCTCCCCCATGATTTCTATTAATATTAGAATGATTTGGGCTGAAACTAACTGAACATTGAGTTATATTCTTTTGGTCTCTCCGCCTTGTCAATGTCTTCAATAGTTTGATACTCACAAAACACCACATCTCGGCTTCTAATGACCTTCTTTGCAACTGGATCCCATAACCTGTAGCCAAACTCTTCATGTCCATAACCTAAGAAGATACACTATTTAGACTTGTCATCAAGCTTGGATCTTTCATCTCTTGGAACATGTACAAATGCCCGACAACCGAATACTTTTAGATGGCTGTAGGAAACATCTTTGCCACTCCAAACTCTTTGTGGAACATCCCCCTTAAGAGGAACCGATGGAGAAAGATTTGTCAAGTCTACTGCTGTTCTCATCGCTTCACCACAAAATGACTTAGGCAACTTCGCATGAGAAAGCATACACCGAATTTGATCATTAATTGTTCGGTTCATTCTCTCTGCCACTCTATTATGCTGCGGTGTTTTTGGAACAATCTTCTCAAGCTTGATACCATAATCCTTGCAATAGTGTTCATTTGGGCCTCTATATTCACCACCGTTGTCAACCCGAACACATTTCAGCTTCTTCCCAATTTATCTTTCCACATTGACATGGAATTGCTTGAAAACCGCAAGTACCTGATCTTTAGAGTTCAAAGCAATAGCCCACACTTTTCTAGAACAATCATCAATAAATGTCACAAAATATAATGCACCTCCAAGAGTTCTAGCATCCATGCAACAAACATCAGTGTGAACTAAATCAAGCACATTTGATTTCGTGTGTGAAAAGGAACTATGAAATGAGAATCTATGTTGCTTACGTGTAAGACAATGAGTGCATCCCTTTAAATTTTTCTCCTTCAAATGTAAAAGGTTCTTTCTAGCAAGAGTTTCAAGTCATTTCTCGCTAAGATGACCTAGCCTCATATGCCATAAATCAATCGAGGAATCCTCCACTGCATTTACCTCTTCTTTAATCAAGTCAGCTTGCATGGTGTAGAGAGAGCCTGTCTTCTTACTCTTTGCCACTACCATGGAACCTTTAGTCAACTTCCATTTGCCATCAAAGAAGGAATTACAATAACCATCATCATCTAAGGCACCCGTAGAGATCAAGTGAAGTTGAATATCTGGAACATGTCTCACATTTTTCAAAAGCAAATTACATCTGACATCGATTTCTAAATAAACATCTCCCATGCCAATAACTTTGGAAAGACCACTATTTCCCATCCTAATGCAACCAAAGTCGCCGCCGCAATAACAAGCAAAGTAATCACGCCGTGAGGTGACATGAAAAGAAGCCGCGTAATCAATAACCCACGTAGAGTCTTGACATGTAAAATTCACATATCCGTCATCACATACGAACACAATATCGCCATCGGATGCAACTGCCGTGCTGTTGTAGCTTGTTTCTCTTCTTTCTTTCGATCTCCATTTCTATCATGGGATCTATCTCTCTTTGGCAACCAATACTCTTTTGCATAATATCTCATTTTGCCGCAATTATAACACTTCACACTCCTTCTCGGTTTTGATTTCGTCCTTCCTCTTGACTTGCCTCGGTTATCATTTCTTTGAAACCTTCTTGATTGACTTCTCGCCCTGTTTTCTATAACAAGAGCATCCGATGTAGAAGCATAATTCAAGCCTTTTATTCTTGTTTCTTCATTGAACAAACCTTCTTTAACCATGCTCATAGAAAGTACACCAAAAGGAGCCGAGTTGTTTAATGCCACAACCAAGGTGTCCCAACTATTAGGAAGAGTACCAAGTAATAAGCATGCTTGCAATTCATCACCAAGATCAATCTCAAGATTTGTTAATTGATTTACAACATCTTGAAATTCACTCAAGTGTTCCGCCATATTACTCCCCTCATTGTATCTCGAATTCACAAGTCGCTTAATTAGAAGAGCTTTATTTTGTGAAGTTTTTCTCTCATAGAGATCTTGTAATTTCTTTCACAAAGTGTTCGTCTCGTTTCTTGAGCAACATGATGAAACATACTATCATCAATCCATTGTCAAAATAACCCAACCGTTTTCCGATTCATTTTCTCCCATTCTGTCTTCCTTATCTCCTTTGGCTTCATCACCCTTAATAGGATCAAATAAGTCTTTGCAATATAATACGTCTTCCATTTGAGGCTTCCAAATAGAATAATTCGAGGCCTTTAACTTAAACATGGTGTTGCTAGTTTCTTTCATTTAACATTAGAATTTCAACCTTAGCTCTGGTACCATTTGTTGGGGAGAACTCGGGTACAACAATTCACCATGGCCAAACGCAATCTATGATCAATTTCTCCTCCAAAACTAAATCAACTAAAAAGAAATCTCTTAACCCCCAGCAACAACCAGCAATGTATAGCCTCACAATATGCAAGTATAATACCGTAATGATAAGTAGACAAAGTAAATAATGATACTAAGGATTTAACGTAGAAAACCCAATGCGAGAAAAAATCATGAACCGCCCAAAAACATCCACTAATCACCAAGAATAGTAGGACACACAAAGTATTCTTCTCTAGTTACACACTAGAGACTCAACATCAACATTACAATTATTTTTTTCTCACTACATAGGTAGACAAACAAGTTTAGAGCAAGAAAATCTTAACCGCAACTGGAGAATTCGGTTATGGTTCTCGATAAACAAAACCATCAACTTGTAGCCCTCAGTCTCACGAACAACATACTGAAATTTGAGCTAATTTCGTCAATATTTGGCCTTCGAATCGAAGCCACAAAGTTGCACCCCTCTTCCTTTTTTCTCTTCTCCCTTGCTTCTACAGGTTTTTTTTTTCTCTCTCCTCTTCGGACGCACACACGCACGACCACTCCCCTTCTTTTTGTTTTTGTTTTTTTTTTTATTCATTCAATGCTGGCTGGCCCCACATGAAGGTGGACCCAGCCAACACGACTGGCTACAATGAGGGTCATCTCCGCCAAAATTCTTTCGTTTCTGGTGAGTTATTGGGCTCCGTTTCATTTCTCTAAGTCGTTCGCTGCTGCAAGTCGCTGGTCTTCAGAAGGACCTCTCCAACTTTTTATTCTTTCTTCAGCAATAGAAGCCTGAAAGCGCAGAGACAGCGATGAGCTTCGACCTATTCCTGAAGCATTCATATCGTTGAACATACAGAGGCATGAAGAAGCCGTTTTACCTCTTTGTTCCAGTTCGTCCTATAAACCATGAAGATGAGCACACATGTTTGCACTACTGTACCCATCAACATTCCGCACCAGATCCCCTGCATATCAATGAGTGATCAGCTTTGACTATCTCGCATTGCTTTTAGTTTATCAAATCAGCGGTAAAATTACAGCAAAAAGTCGTACTGTTACTTCCAAGATGATTGAGCACGAAAGGAAACTTACCTTGACACCCCAGTTTAGTTTATAACCAAAGATCAGACCCATGGGAACTCCAAATAGATAATAGCAGGCAATGTTCACATATGCAACTGCGGCTTGCCATCCAGCTCCGATGGCCACGCCTGTTAAGAAGAGTAGGACCACCGTCGCACATTTAAGATTTGTGTAGTTGGCAAAGCGATAGCTAAAAAGAGGAGAGAGACTGGCAAATCTACCGGAGAGCACTGGTTGGACGTTATTGATGACGATGCACAAGGCCAGCACTGGCGTGAGCTCCTTGACCAGAGCCTGGACGGATGAATCGCTGGAGAATAGGGATGGATATACGTCCTGAGTGGCAAGCAAGATCGCCGACAAGACCAGACCAACCATGAACGAGAAGATCACTGCCACTATGAGCGAGAACTTTGCCGTTCTTGGATGAGCTGCTCCGAGTTCATTTGACACCCTCACACTGCATGACCAGGGAATCATTTCAGATGCAGAGAGAGATTTTTCCGAGGGCCTACGATTCTAGTACCAACCTTATGGCTGCATTCATTCCAAGAGCCTCCATGAGTGTCCACCCCAGTATGTTCATGCTGCAACATCAGATACAGCGCCTCAAATTAAACATCAGAAACAAGAATCGAAATGCGCCCTCAATCACATTACTCTTATCCAATTACATTTTAACCCTGTTACCAAGTGTAAACAACCAAAAAATGTGTACTACAGTTACCAAATAGAAACATCTGTGTCTAACATGTTTGTGGGTCCTATATACGTAACTCATAACAAATCCCCGTCTTTAAAAAAAAAAAAATGCAGCTTTACCGTTCTCCTTTAACTGAACCAGAAATAGAAGAAGACAATGAATACACGACAAAGAAGAAAGATGAGAGTAAGATATTTCATCTGAACAATGATAGGATGTTTGGTGCTCTACGAAAACGTTGGAGAAAAACGACAAACGACTAATGACGATCGAACCTTGCCTATCAATTGAACCTACAGGTAAAGAGAACAGTGCACATCCTAGAAATAAGTTGCGACTTTTCAGCAGATGAAACCTTATCGTGCTTCTCAACTCGTGATATCACAGAAGCCGAATAGGTTATCAGTGCAAATCAAGCGAATGCCATATTCTCGCGGTGATTCAATCTCTCTTTCTCTCTTTCAAACTGGTAGGTGGGCACTTCAAGATTACATCACTTGATATCTGGTGTTACATATATATACACGCACGCGTGCTAATTCAGCCAATCTCGACTGTAAAAGATAACCAAACTCACGAGGGCAAATCAGGTGAAAACGCATGAAACCTCAAACGCATCTAAAGAAGTTCTTAAACTTTGCATCTTCAATGGAAAACCTCTTCGAACTTTAGCCTTGATTCATCACTACAGAACCATTCCTAGGAAACCCAGTTCTAGAAGCAAAGCGTGGGACATATGGATAACGATTGTCCTTATCGAGAAGAGCTGGAGTGAACAGAACAGTCACCGCCATTCTAGGTTTGGAGATTATTCTCCTAGGTTTGGTAATGGTGGCCATGTATTCCTATCGTTAGTCAATTACGGTTCTGCAGGAAGCGATACATATTGTAACCGGGTTTTCTCACTTTGGAATCGTCAGTGATATCGAAAGCCGCTTTTTTTTCTTCTCCTCGAAAAGAACAAAAAAAAAAAAAAAATGCTGCCAAAGAAAAAACAGGCTAATTTTAGAGGCCGTATAGAGAATGGTTCGAAATTAAATTGACATGTCCCCACTCCAATTATTCTTATTTATTGCATTTCTCAACTGATCTGGCCATTTTGCTTCTCGAGAAGGCTTAGATAATGATGGGGGAAGAACTATACCAGATAGACAAGGCGTCCACCGAAACCTCCGCATTCTTCAAGTAACCCGCGAAGAGAATGAGCGCCATGAAATACCAAACCTCCAAGCTGCCACAACAAGAAGATAAAAAAAGAAAAGAAAAGAAAAAGGCACATGAAATTCAATTGTAGGGATTTCAATTTCAAAGGTTACGTCTCATAAATGCTGCATTAACTCCACTCAATCTAATTATATGATTAAGACATACGTAATTAAAGGTCGAGGTAAACTCTCCGCCGGTCCTCTTTTCTATAAAATCTTTTTCCGATTACTTTAAGGTAAAAGCATCTTTATATATATATATATGAGATGAGCACGGAACACAGCAGATCATCTATATCTCCATCGTCCACGACATTCCAATAATGAATGGCCTACGTGGTTTAAAAATCGTGCATTGACACCGTCGAATTCCAAAATGGCGGCTCGTCTCCAGGAGGAGAGCAGAAAAGTCCACACCGTCAAAGCTTCCCCCACTTGTCAATGTTCAAGACCGGTAGGTAGGCTGGTAGTAGAAGGAGGAGAAGACAGCGTGTTTTGACACGTCTTGTTTGTCGCTAACCATTAGTCTTCACTGTTCTATGAAACACCGAGGAAGGCCGGCAACCACGACCCTAATGCTAACCATTAGTCTTCACTGTTTTGACAAGTCTTGTTTGCAGAATTCGAGCTGGCCCTAAACGCATCTGTAGCTTGTTCTCTAGCTAGCAACCACGACCCTAATGCTAGGGATGTTAAAAGACGAGTTCGCAGCGACAGAGATCGTTAAGATGTTAAGCGAAACTTGTTACCAGAGCATGACAGCCGAAGCGAGGGACAGCCTCACGAACCCCCACAGGTTCTCGAACGCCTTCCAGGAGAACCCCGTCCACGCCCTCCCGCACGTGCCGCTGAATATGTAGGCGAGCTGGGCTGCCACGATGACCACCCACGACGCGTCAAGCACGACAGCGGCCCCGACGAGCCCCCACCCGAGCTTCAGCATCAGCAGCCAACTGAACACGGTGTGGAGCACCAGCACCACCCCGGCGATGACCGCCATCGCCATGATCTTGCTCTGCGCCTGCAGGAACTTGGCGATCGGAAAGTTCATCGCGTACATGAACAGCTGCGGGATCATCCAGACCGCGAACATCCCGGCCTCCTCCGAGATCGCCTCCGTCTGCCCTATAAGCCGCAGGAGCTTTGCTGCGAAGATGTACAAGAAGCACAGGGCTACTGCCGTCGTGTTGAGGATGACCCAGGAGCGCTGCAGGTATATGCCCAGCATGTCCAGCTGCCCCGCCCCGTAAGCCTGTCCGCACAGCGTCTCTAGCGCGCTTCCCATCCCAAGCTGCCAGATTCATTGCAAGCAAGTTCATTATCCCGTACACGGCACGCGAATTCGAACCGACAGTCGGACTAAGCTATATGTGTGGATTCTCGGAACTTATTTATGGAAAAAATCATTTTATCTTCTGCGCGCAGAACTGAGATGTGGCCATGTGTACTATAGTCACGTCAGTTACAGTGATACGCGTACGCATACATCTACACATATACCATTACACCCATGGAGAAGCCGGCGATGACAGAGTTCTCGACGGAGACGGCGGCGAGCTCAAGAGTGCCGACGTGGCCAGCGAAGACCTGGGTGACGGCACCAAGGGAGTACCGGCAGAGGAAGGTGAAGATGGCTGGGCCAGCAAGGAACCACAGCTTCTTGGACTCCCTGGCGAACTCCCGGAGGAAGTCGCAGGGCCCCTTTATCGGGGGAATGTCGTCGGCCTGCGGCGTGAAGGTGAAGGCGTCGTTGACAGTGGTTGAGAGCGGCTGGTTTGCAATGATCACCTGCTGGTCGCGGGCATGGTCGCCGCCGCCAACATCATGATCGGCTAGGTCTGCCATCTCGGCTGGCGAGAGGAGTGGCTGCTTACCGTTCTCCATGATTCAGCAGCAGCAGTAGCAATCTTAGTGTTGTCGCTGCCGCAGCTGCCGCGAGAGAGAGAGAGAGAGAGAGAGAGAGAGAGAGAGAGAGAGAGATTATCACTATATAAAGACTCTGGAATAGAGAGTGGGATAGTACTCTTCGGCATGATATGGGGGACTATAGATTATAGTCATTTTTACTAAATGTATGCATAGTGGTTGGGAATCTTATATGAAAGTTAGGGTGGTCCAAGTTGGATTTTGTTTGTTTGCAAAAATAAAACATTAAAGTAAAAGGGAAAACATCCCTGTCAATGTTGAGGGACATACAAATTGATACTTAACGAAGATAATGACATAAATAGTTTTTGAACTTTGACTAGATATATAATATTGTTTTCGAGTTATAAATTTATTTAATGGGGTCCCTAAATTTTAGCATAATGTACAAACTTTGGATTTGTTCAATATAATCCATGGACTTTGAGTACATGTTCAATTTAATCTTTAGATTGTAAATATTCAATATTGTCATTTTATTAATTTAAGTTCAACAACATTGAATATTTTATGCGATTTAGAGATTAAATTGATCATGTGTCAAAAGTTTAAAGATCATATTAAATAAATCAAAAGTTTATAGATGACATTGCATATTGGGTTAAAATTTATTGACCACGTTGCGTGTTGGGTCAAAATTCAAGAATTATTTATGTCTTTGAGCATTTAAAGTCCCTTAGTATAAATTGAGAGTTTTTCATAAAGTTTTTTGTCCCTACCTTCAGTGAAAACTAGCCTTAGCAAGGCGAAAAGCATGACACAAGTCCTCACCTACCTTGTGTTTTTAGCCTTTTTGGAAGGAGACTTCCATTAATTAATGAAATTTCGTCAGTTTGCCTTTTTTGCTCTCAAAAGCTTACTAAAAGTCCAATTTTGTCCCTTTTGAAAAATAAAACCCTAACTCTACTTTCCCTTCTCTAAGTTTCGCACAAGAGCCTCCGCCTCTTCGCTCAATTCCCCCACTCAACTCTGCACCTCATTCGTCGCTCACTTGACTCCGTGCTTCATTCACTAGCTTGCCCTCTTTAGTTTTCGCTCAGTTAGCTCACCCCCTTCACTCAAACCTATCACTCACGTAATTTGCGGTGGTGGAATTGTATTTTCTTGGAGGTTTTTCTCTATTCATAATTTTTTACCCAAATTGTTTGGCTTCAAGTTGGCCGATTTTATACATATGTACTATACAATCTCTGTTTTTCAAGAAAACCCTTTAGGTTAAAGTCTTTTACATTTCCCCGAAAACTTTGCCTAAAACCAAACTAAATGAAGTATTTAGTTTGTGCAGCCAAACATGGAGTCGCATGAGCAAGGTGCTGTGCTTGGAAACCGTAATCCACCTCTTCTTGCATTCAATCAACGCCCCAATTTCCGCATCTTCATCCCTTACTATGCCACTATAATAAATAAGTTTACAATCATAGTGCTGATCATCGTAGATGATGTTTGAACATTTTGGCCAACTAATCCCTACAAATACACATGAGTTGCCGCATCCATGTGTTCGAACATTGAACTTGCTATGTCCAAATTGAGTGTGTAATTGTTCAACCATCTCTTTAAAGTTGATGAGATATAGGATCTACTTAGCATGAAAATAAATGAGAAATTCGCTACTATAGTCCGAATTTTGTTAACAAGTGCCAAAGCCACTAAAAGTGAAAAGACTTTGCACAATGCAATGCACTGATTATTGTTGTATTATATACGATCAATGCTTTTAGAATTGCAATTTTCCAAACTTGATTAGTGTATCGAGGGTACTTATTAACATTTTTGGTACTCCAACTATTATTCGAAAAGAAATAAAACTTCCTCATGTACATTGCGTCGTCTTAAAGCGATGTAAATTTAAGATATCGCTATTCTTTCCTCCACTTCTTTAGGTCGTTGATGATGCAGTTAGAATCAAAGAAGGCTCTTCCAACCATTTGAAGCTTAGCATTTATCAAGGTCAAATTACAATCTAATTCTAGAAGTTGAACGATTCCTCAACTTAAAACATATGACGTCCCAGAAAAGGGACAACGGGTATCTTTTAACTCGTGACAAAAGAGAATCATGTAGCACCATTCCAATTGCGTCCGACGTTGCTTCACTGGACTTAAAACCGACAAGACACGGGCCATCAGAGCTCGATCCATCGGTGGGACATAAGCTTTCTTTGGCAAGGGACGATGCTCCATATGAGCCACGGGGGATTAAAAAATTAGACATGGTCAACATCTCAAGCAAAGCGAAACCTCCATTAAGTTCATCGCACCAAGTCTTCTGCAAAATGTTAACTAAATAATAAATGCTTGACCTAAACATGATTTCTAATTGCAATATCAATTAATTCTTTTTGAATTTTTCTTTTTAATGAAAATTGAACTATACCCAATGCATGAGATACAATTTTAATCTAAATTATGTTTATGTGATCCTAATTTTACAAGTGACATGTGGCATACATTCTATGTGCGACCCAATTCTAATGATGGCCAGAAGAATTGAAAATAAACCTAATATGACTAGCTATGACATGAATCCTATGACATGGAAATATAATGACATGGATATTATGATGACAAGTCAATGATGTCATGGCAATGTGATGACGTGGCAATAATGCAACTGATTCTATATGACTTATGCATGTTATTTTTTATTTTCTGTTAAACTAAAATAGAAAATTACCTAAATTATGCAATTACATATTTTTAATTAGGAAATAATTCATAATAATTCATATTCTTCATGTGTCTAAATATAAGTTATGAAGCACCAATACTTATCCGGAAGCTTTCGTGTCGTTTCGGACACTCCAACACGTGTTCGACATTTTCCGATACTTTTTAACATTCGGTCACCCGACACTCTCTGACATTTGAGTTTGGAATTCCAATATATGAATTCGGAATTTCGACACATAATTTCAATATGCACATGGTCAACTATAAAAATTTACAATAAATGAGGAATCAAAATGTAAATATGTAAAAATATAAAAAAAATGATAAAAATGATAAATGGAGAAAGAAGAAAAATCTAGTACTTTCTTCTTTCTCGACTCTTACTTTCCGTGACACACAATTCACCCTCCAAGTTTTTTTTTTCCTCCTCTTCAAATACACTCTGACACGCAAGTCTAGAATGTGAATTGCCCGTTTTCTTCCAATTTTTATGGATTATTAGAATGGAGTTGAATTTGTTAAAATAAAACAAAGAATGATATTAACAAATGGTGGATTAATATTTCTGTAATGTAAATTCATTCTAGGCTCTTTTTATTATTATTTATTTATTTGTGAATTTTAATCAAATTAATTTGATTAAAATAATCATAAAAATGATAATTTATTATGTATATGTCAAAATATATATTTAATATATAATGTTTCCCAACGTGTCGAAATTTTTTATTTTTTAGAAATGACATGTCGGCGTATTATGTCGCGTTGCATGCCAATACCACTTAGAATATAAGTTATAGTCAATGGATTGAACCAACAAGTGATAATCATTAAATGTGATGATTCACTGCGATCCTTTAATTAATAATATATGTGAAATTTAGATAGAACCTAGAATCTGTGACATGATAGGTTATGATTTCTTAAGTATGTAAGGTAAATTCCAGATTCCAAAAAATAAAGGAACCTAAAAAGTTTCAGGTTTTGCTCAACCTAGCAGATGTTCTTACTAAGGAGAGAGTCCTATGTAGACCTAGTCTTCTTTGAATGTTTAGGACTTTGCTAGTATAATAGTCTTCTGCCTATTGTGAGAATAACAGTTTACTGTGAGTCATAAATTCTTGAATGAATAGACCGTAAAATAATTCATAATTACTTATTATTTGATTTTTTATGATCTAAAATAGACTATCACTCTCACTATATATCTAAAACTGTCACACAATTTTTTCTTGTCATTTCCTCCTCCTATTTATGTGCATGCTTTCGACGTCATATTCTTGACCGTATATCATGTGCCCATAATTGCCACGTCTTTATTTTCATGGCGGGAAAAGATTTTCAAAGGATAAGCTTTGTCTCCTTCTAAGTTTTTATCAAAGAACCCACTTCCTTAGTTTGGTATCCCGTGCGCACCCCACGTGATTTTTGGTCACTATAAATCTTCCATGGGCTTGTTTCGATTTTCACTTTCTTGCGAGCTTAATCTAAAATATTAAATTAAACTCAAAGCCTTACCGCACCTGTCCAATCAAAATGCAATTTATGTGGATTTAATACTATGCAAATGTAAATTAATAATTTTTTTATTAGAGGTAGAGATTGATCCCTAATTTTCCGTGTGATGTGATCCCTAATTTTCCATGTGATGAATAGTGAGAAAATTACCAAAAAAAAGTCTTAAATTTATTGCAATTATGCCAACTCAGTCCTAAACTTTTTTTTTCACTAATTCAGTTCTAAATCTTTTGTATTTGTGTCAATTCAATCCATCTAATTAATTTTGGCTAGTTGGTGCAGACATGGATAATTTTTTAATAATTTTTTTATTTTTTAAGTGTTTTAATTATTTTTGTCTTTTTTTCCCTCCATTTTCCTTCTTCCCTTGACTGGTTGTCATCGACTAGACGCAAGGGTCGATGAGACCCTTCCAGATCTAGCAAGGCTTAGCCTCGCCCTTGCCAGTGGCCAGCGAGATTGAGCCTGGCTAGAGGAAGAAGGGGAAAAAAAGAAAAAAGAAAAAAATTAATAAAAAAATTCAAGAAAAAATAAATTATTATAAAAAATTATCCAAATTAGCCAAAGCGGCAAGATGGTCGAATTGACACAAATGCAAAATTTTTAGAATTGAATTGGTACAATTGTAATAAGTTTATGACTTTTTTGATAATTCTCCCAATGAATGGCTAAGTACATTGTCAAAATTTATGTATCAACAGATGCCTCTCTTTGAAAATAAGCTTGCAGATGTTTCTTTTGAAGAAAATAATGCCTAGATTTTGACTATGCAAACGCAACATAATGAAATGAATCTTTTTGTTAGGAATGTGGATCTCAATGAGTCCACCCCCATTTTTAATATGAAATGTAATGTGAAGAAGTGAAATGTGATAAAAATGCATATGCTGACGCTATTCTAAAATGTACATTTCAAGATTCATTGGGGTCTATCAACTCGATTGGGGTTTATGCATAACAATTTCACTATGCATTAGGGGTGTGCATGGTCCGGGAGGGCGGTTCTTGACCTAGAACCGGGAACCGCCCGCTAAGGATCGGTTCCGAAAAATTGGAACCGGGATCCACCCGTTTGTTGCATGGATCCACCCGGGAACCGGACCGCCAGTCCGGTCCAGTTCCCGGGTGGATCCATGGAACCGATCTTGACGCAAAACAATTTTGGTTTTCAACATAGAACGGTCGGGTCTATGAGTTGGGAAGGAGGGGAGGAGGTCTATGGTCTGGTTTTCAACATAGAACGGTCGCGAAACAATTTTCCGCGGTTGTGACGGGTGGCGGTTGACGCGAGGGGGCGAACAGCAATGGTGGAGGAGTAACGGCGGCGGCGTCGACACTCGCGGAGGAATCGAAATGGCGATAGGATTAGGAGGAACCGAGGAAGAGACAAAGAGAGAGAGAACCGAAGATGAAGGGAGTGAGGAGATGAGATCCAAGCTAGGGTTTCTTTTAGTAAATTTTTTTTTAATATTAAAAAGGTTCCAGTCCGGTCCGGGTGGGCGGATCCGCCCATGGAACCGGGAACCGGACCGGTACCCACCGGTTCCGAAAAATTGGAACCGGGAACCGGACCGGTTCCCTCAAGAATCGCCGGTTCCGGGCGGTTCCGGGCGGTCCGGGCGGTTCCTGGGTATTTTGCACACCCCTACTATGCATCACCAAATTTCTACTTAGAGCATCATCATTAATATAGTTTTCACTCATAATGTGGACTTCTTAGGAATGCTAAATGAAAGAGTTCTAGTTTGGGCTTTTGGCTCACTATGATTTAGAAGGCTATTTCGTCCCGACAAGTGATGTAGGAAAAGGAGAAACACTCGACAAGTGTTTGAGTTTCCTGGCAAGCGGTACAAGCTTACCAATCTTAGAAGTTTTTTATCTATACTTGGCCAATGGCTTATCAAAAAAGATTATTTCAATCTATGATTTTGAAAGAAATATTCTTTATTTATAATCTTCGCTAAGTTTACAAGTAAAGACCCCTTTAAAATGAGATAAATCCAATATTGTCTAAACTTCTTCGAGCAAAATTTTTTACATTTGAAGCTCCTACGTTAATTAGGGTACCCTAATCTAAGAGACTTTGTAAAAAATGTAATGCCGGTTTGAGAAATAGAAAGATTAGTTAGGCCAAAAAAAAAATTCATTGAAGGTGTTTAGAGTTGGTGATCATCACCTATGAAGCACGGACACGTTGTCCGTGCTTCCGTGTCGTGTCCGACACGTTTTCGGACACGGTCGGACATGAGTTCAATGCGTGTCAGATTTTCCAGCACATGGTCAATGACGTTTTGACACGCGTGTCCGGAAGATGAAGGGTGGAGGCGAGGGTGAGGGAGCAGAGACGAGCTGCGAGCGACGGCGAGCCTGCGACGGTGAGAGACGGCGAGAGACGGAAGAGGAGAGGAAGGGGGTCGTGAAGCTTTGGAGTGAAAAAGCTTGAAATTCTCTCGAGCTTAGGGCAGAGGTAGAGAGAGTAACGGGCAAAAGAGATGGAAGGGGCGGGGGGATGGGAGCCTGGGAGGGAGCGGAGGGAAGAGAGATGAGGGAAAGAGGGAAAAAGGGAAAAGCGAGTTTGGGGATTTTTTTTTTCCTCGGGGGGAGGAGACAACAGTCTCCTTTTGATCTTTTCAAGGCGCATCCTTTCATCGTGCCGTTCGTATTTTATTCCACCACTGGGGACCGTTGGATTTTTCTTTTATGTTCCGTTTTTTGATAAGGAAATTCAAAAAAAAATAAAAAAGGGATCTGATTGCGTGACTTTTTAAATTTTGGGGTGAGGAAGTGACAGCTTATCTGTCACTGTCACGTGGGGGAGGAAAATTAAAGTGTAATAAATTCGGGGGTGGGGGTGGGGGTGGGGTGGGGTGGGGGAGAAATGGACGAGGGAAAATAAGAAGAGGTGGTGCGGGGACTTTTTTTTTTTAATGAAAAAATAAATAAATGATATTAAAAAATAATTTGAAAAAATAAAAGTACTGAATTTTGAATAATGATTCATTTTGGTTATTTGTAGAAGATCACGAATTTATTTAAATAAATTGATTCTAATTTCTTATTAATATTTAGTTTCATCAATAACTTTTGTTAAAGTTAAAAACACATTTTTAAACATGGATACAAATTAACTATGAATATGTTTTTCAAATTTTCAATGAATTAATTTATTAATATTATTAGTGTAAATTCATTGTAGGCTTTTTTTAATTAATTAATTATTATGAATTTGAATCAAATTAATTAAAAATAAAAATATTAATTTAATATACAACATATCGTAACGTGTCGGAATTATCTATTTTTGAGAAATGACGTATCGACGTGTCGTGTCGCGTATCCGTGTCGCGTGTCCATACTACTTAGGTGATCACCCTAGCGTTGTTACCAATCTTCTCTTTCATCAGCTATTGTCTTCTCATTTAGATCCTTTATTGACCACGAGAATCCAATACCGATCTTTCCGAAACTTGAGAGATCACTGCTTCTCTGTTGGGGATTTTTTTTTGTTTTTTTGCACACTTGGCTATAGCCACATCTTTTCACTATTTTTCTTTTTCTTTTATTTTGGAAATAAATGCATCGGAAGTTTTAAAACTTATCATGAAATTACAATTAACTCCTAAAACTTATAAAAAGTATAATTAAGTCTTAAAACTCATCAAATTGATACAATTAAGTCATTTTATTAATTTTGTCTAACTTGGCTAACAAAAAATGTTGACATAATTTTTTTAATATTTTCTCTTTGCTAAATGACGATAACATGATTAAAACATAAAATATAAGATTAAAATGATGTCGTTTTGATCTAAATCTAATTTTTAAGACAAAATTTATTTAAATTAAATTTAAAAAAGCTAAATTACAATTAAAAAAAGTGGGAAATTTGGCAGCGAGGCCCCTCTCTCTCTCTCTCTCTCTCTCTCTCTCTCTATTTAGTTTATTTTTAATCGAATTTGAATAAAATCTATGTTAAAAAATTAGATTTTGACCAAAACAACATTATCTTAAATTCGTTATTGCCATGTTGGATAAAGAGAAATAAACCATACTAGCATTTTCCGTTAGCCGAGTTAGATGGAATTAACGAAAAAGCTCAATTACATCAATTTGATAAGTTTCATGACTTGATTTCATTTTTCATGAGTTTTAGGACTTAGGTACACTTTTGTAACAAAATTTAAGATTTCCAATGCATTATCCCTTCATTCTCTCTCTCTCTCTTACTCTCTTTTTTTTCCAAGCGTTTTTTTATTAATTTTTTTGTGTTTTTTCTTTGGATGCATTTCATGTAGTGCATTCATGGACCTGCCAAACCTTGGTTTTTGCGGTGTCATCAACTCTAGTTAAATTCAGCATTTTGGACCCTTAGGATCTTTACCTTCAAGCGACACATCGAACCATACTGTTTCAATGCAGTAATTCATCTGTCTTACCCTAGTGTAGGGATGATTACCACTTGAGTTTTCAAAAATGAATTTGCAGGCTCAATTAGACAATGCAATGGATAAAAAGTGCATATGATGGAGAAAGAAATCTTTTTCATCATCTTAAGGCACTTAAATTCTTGTATGAGTTCATCTCCATTGAAAACCCTTGAAATTTGATATAAGCGAGGGCAAGAAAATTTTATTGATTTTTCTCACCTCGACTACCAACTTCACCTCTATCTCACCCCAATATAGGGTGGTTCTTGAAAGGAGTAACTAAAAAAAAAATTCTCCAAATATTGCTAATATGAGTTAAACAACAGATTATTTGTAGTGTTTAAGATAGAGAAATAAAATGGCTTTTCTCATTTTGGTGTATGCACCTTCTGCGAGAAAACCATTTATCATGTAGACATGGAATGTTTCTACTCATCTCATAATGTATAAATAGGGGCTTGTGTATATGATAAGATTTATCTTTTATAATCTTGATACATCTCATTTAGTTTTCAAAAATCCACAATATTCTTGGGTTGCCGAACAAAATAAATTCTCCATGGAAATTGATAACTTGAATAGGCAAAATAATCATGCAAAATCTTTCTCAAAAGATATGAACATTTTATGAGGTCATCTGCCTTGAGCGCAAAAGAGTTTGTAACTTCAGAATAGATAATCTATCATCCTAAAAAATGTCATCAAAACATGAGAAGCATATTTTTGAGCGCTCAAAATTGTCGTTGTAAATTAATGTAGATTCCGAGCGATACTTGTTGGCTAATGATTTCTGGGCGACACTATAGTTCAAGCGAGGGCCGGTATATTAATCCCTCGTGTCGATACACGGCGGACTCCTATTCAAGTGGGAAAAGTATTTCTTACGCAGCAAAATATCAATAACGGAATCGCACAGATGGCTCATATATATTTTTGCTGTTCCTTCTTTCTCTTTCTTTTGGTCATGACGAATACTATTGCTGCCGGAGGAGTTGGAAATCAGTTGGCAAGAGTCAGGGACATAGTAGTTGAAGTTACGGAGTGCTGGGCAAGATCAGGGAAGTGAGAGGGGGACTTTGTTCTGGTTCTCATGTTCTGAAGAATCAGGACTCAATTGCAAAACAGTAAAACACGGCATCTTCTCCGCGTTACTCTTCCCGTTAATGAGTGGGCAAGTAACACGGCAACGTAATTTTGCATAAATTTAGGTACGCTTTATGAGGAATGAATGCGCGTTTGAGTGCAGTAACTACAGTTCTCGAGTAATGACATTCGCATTTTCGTGTGATTCTGGCTCCTCTGGGCTTCCCATGATGCTGCGAATTGATTTTCTGGACAGAGTATAGACATGAAGAATTAGTATTTCAAATTAAGGATGATTGATCAACCAAGATTTTCAATCGCTAGCGAGATGAAAAAACATAAAATGGCTTGTTAAATATTGCAATGGACTCCGAATGACTAAATAACTCGTGGGACTGAGGTTTCTCTCGAAATATGGGGGCCAATTAAATCTCTAAAAGCCGTCGGAATTTGTTGAATAGGAAATGAATCCGGCGACGGATGCTCGCATCTCATGAGTTGCCTGGTCAAATTGCGACTGGCTACAGTGAGGGTCATCTCCGCCAAAATTCTTTCGTTCCTGGTGAGTTATCGGCTCCGTTTCATTTCTCTAAGTCGTTCGCTGCTGCGAGTCGCTGGTCTTCAGAAGGACCTCCCCACCTTTTTATTCTTTCTTCAGCAATAGAAGCCTGAAAGCGCAGAGACAGCGATGAGCTTCGACCTATTCCTGAAGCATTCATATCGTTGAACATGCAGAGGCATAATGAAGCCGTTTTACCTCTTTGTTCCAGTTCGTCCTATAAACCATGAAGATGAGCACACATGTTTGCGCTACTGTACCCATCAACATTCCGCACCAGATCCCCTGCATATCAATGAGTGATCAGCTTTGACTATCTTGCATTGCTTTTAGTTTATCAAATCAGCGGTAAAATTACTGCAAAGAGTCGAACTGTTACTTCCAAGATGATTGAGCACGAAAAGAAACTTACCTTGACACCCCAGTTTAGCTTAAAGCCAAAGATCAGACCCAGGGGAACTCCAAACAGATAATAGCAGGCAATGTTCACATATGCGACCGCGGCTTGCCATCCAGCTCCAACGGCCACGCCTGTTAAGAAGAGTAGGACCACCGTCGCACATTTAAGATTTGTGTAGTTGGCAAAGTGAGAGCTAAAAAGAGGAGAGAAAGACTGGCAAATCTACCCGAGAGCACTGGTTGGAAGTTATTGATGACGATGCACAAGGCCAGCACTGGCGTGAGCTCCTTGACCAGAGCCTGGACAGATGAGTCGCTGGAGAATAGGGATGGATATACGTCCTGAGTGGCAAGCAAGATCGCCGACAAGACCAGACCAACCATGAACGAGGAGATCACTGCCACTATGAGCGAGAACTTTGCCGTTCTTGGATGAGCTGCTCCAAGTTCATTTGACACCCTCACACTGCATGACCAGGGAACCATTTCAGATGCAGAGAGAGATTTTTCCGAGGGCCTACGATTCTAGTACCAACCTTACGGCTGCATTCATTCCAAGAGCCGCCATGAGTGTCCACCCCAGTATGTTCATGCTGCAACATCAGATACAGCGCCTCAAATCAAACATCAGAACCAAGAATCAAACTGCGCCCTCAATCACATTACTCTTATCCAAGTACATTTTAACCCTGTTACCAAGTGTAAACAACCAAAAAATGTGTACTACAGTTGCCAAATAGAAACATCTGTGTCATGTTTGTGGGTCCTATATACGCAACTCATAACAAATCCCCGTCTTAAAAAAATGCAGCTTTACCGTTCTCCTTTAATTGAACCAGAAATAGAAGAAGACAATGAATACACGACACAGAAGAAAGACGAGAGTAAGATATTTCATCTGAACAATGATAGGATGTTTGGTGCTCTACAAAAACGTTGGAGAAAAACGACGACTGACTAATGACGATCGAACCTTGCCAATCAATTGAACCTACAGGTAAAGAGAACAGTGCACATCCTAGAAATAAGTTGCGACTTTTCAGCAGATGAAACCTTATCGTGCTTCTAACTCGTGATGTCACAGAAGCCGAATAGGTTATCGGTGCAAATCAAGCGAATGCCATATTCTCGCGTTTCACGGTGATTCAATCTCTCTCTCTCTTTCAAACTGGTAGGTGGGCACTTCAAGATTACATCACTTGATATCTGGTGTTATATGTATGTGTGTGTGTGTGTCGATATATATATATATATGTATGCTAATTCAGCCAATCTCTACTGTAAAAGATAACTAAACTCACGAGGGCAAATGAGGTGAAAACGCATGAAACCTCAAGCGCATCTAAAGTTCTTAAACTTTGCATCTTCAATGGACAATCTCGTGGAACTTTAGCCTTGATTCATCACTACAGAACAATTCCTAGTAAACCCAGTTCTAGAAGCAAAGCGTGGGACATATGGATAACGATTGTCCTTATCGAGAAGAGCTGGAGTGCACCGAACAGTCACCGCCATTCTAGGTTTGGTAATGATGGCCATGTATTCCTATCGTTAGTCAATTACGGTCCTTGCAGGAAGCGACACAGATTGTAACCCCGTTTTCTCACTTTGGATTTGGAATCGTCAGTGACATCGAAAGCCGCTTTTTTTCTTCTCCTCGAAAAGAACGAAAAAAGAAAATGCTGCCAAAGAAAAAGCAGGCTAATTTTAGAGGCCATATAGAAAGTGGTTCGAATTAAATTGACATGTCCCCACTCCAATTATTCTTATTTATTGCATTTCTTAACTTTTTTTTTATCAGTTCTACTCTGCTTCTATTCTAACTCTCACTCTCAAACTTTTGCCCTGCCTCCTTGCAGGGCGTGAGAGTTGAAATCCACCCCTGAAACTAATTCGTCCCCACCCCAATCCTTGAGAAGGTGAGTATTCAAACCCCCCACCTCAACTGATCTGGCCATTTTGCTTCTCAAGAATGAATTAATAACCCAGAAGAAAGAAGGCTTAAATAAGGATGGGGAAGAACTATACCAGATAGACAAGGCGTCCACCGAAACCTCCGCATTCTTCAAGTAACCCGCGAAGAGAATGAGCGCCATGAAATACCAAACCTCCAAGCTGCCACAACAAGAAGATAAAAAAAGAAATGAAAAGAAAAAGGCACGTGAAATTCAATTGTAGAGATGTCAATTTCAAAGGTTAGTCACACAAATGCTGCATTAACTCCCCTCAATCTAATTATATGATTAAGACATGTAATTAAAGGTCGAGGTAAACTCTCTGCTGGTCCTCTTCATTTTCTATAAAATCTTTTTCGATGACTTTAAGGTAAAACCATTTTATACATATGAGATGAGCACGGAACACGGCAGATCATCTGTATCTCCATCGTCCGCGAGATTCCAATAATGAATGGCCTACGTGGTTTAAAAATCGTGCATTGACCCCGTCGAATTCCAAAATGGCCGGCTCGTCTCTAGGTGGAGAGCAGAAAAGTCCCCACCGTCAAAGCTTCCCTCACTTGTCAATGTTCAATACTGGTAGCGGTAGAAGGAGGAGAAGACAGCGTGTTTTGACACGTCTATTTTGTCGCTAACCATTAGTCTTCACCGTCGCTAACCATTAGTCTTCACTGTTTTGACAAGTCTTGTTTGCAGAATTCGAACTGGCCCTAAACGCATCTGTAGCTTGTTCTCTAGCTAGCAACCGCTACCCTAATGCTAGGGATGTTAAAAGACGAGTTCGCAGCGATAGTGATCATTAAGATGTTAAGCGAAACTTGTTACCAGAGCATGACGGCCGAAGCGAGGGACAGCCTCACGAACCCCCACAGGTTCTCGAATGCCTTCCAGGAGAACCCCGTCCACGCCCTCCCGCACGTGCCGCTGAATATGTAGGCGAGCAGGGCTGCCACGATGACCACCCACGAGGCGTTGAGCACGACGGCGGCCCCGACGAGCCCCCACCCAAGCTTCAGCATCAGCAGCCAACTGAACACGGTGTGGAGCACCAGCACCACCCCAGCGACGACCGCCATCACCATGATCTTGCTCTGCGCCTGCAGGAACTTGGCCATTGGAAAGTTCATCGCGTACATGAACAGCTGCGGGATCATCCAGACCGCGAACATCCCGGCCTCCTCCGAGATCGCCTCCGTCTGCCCTATAAGCCGCAGGAGCTTCGCCGCGAAGATGTACAAGAAGCACAGCGCTACTGCCGTCGTGTTGAGGATGACCCAGGAGCGCTGCAGGTATATGCCCATCATGTCCAACTGCCCCGCCCCGTAAGCCTGCCCGCATAGCGTCTCTAGCGCGCTTCCCATCCCAAGCTGCCAGATTCATTGCAAGCAAATTCATTATCCTGTACACGGCACGCGAACCCGAACCGACAGTCGGACTAAGCTATATGTGTGGATTCTCGGAACTTATTTTAGAAAAAAAATCATTTTATCTTCTGCGCGCAGAACTGAGATGCGGGCATGTGTACTATAGTCATGTCAGTTACAGTCATACGCGAACGCATACATCTACACATATACCATGATACCCATGGAGAAGCCGGCGATGACAGAGTTCTCGACGGAGACGGCGGCAAGCTCGAGGGTGCCGACATGGCCAGCGAAGACCTGGGTGATGGCGCCAAGGGAGTACCGGCAGAGGGAGGTGAAGATGGCTGGGCCAGCAAGGAACCACAGCTTCTTGGACTCCCTGGCGAACTCCCGAAGGAAGTCGCAGGGCCCCTTGATCGGGGGAATGTCGTCGGCCTGTGGCGTGAAGGTGAAGGCGTCGTTGACAGTGGTTGAGAGCGGCTGGTTCGCAATGATCACCTGCTGGTTGCGGGCATGGTTGCCGCCGCTGCTGCCGACATCATGATCGGCTCGGTCAGCCGTCTCGGCTGGCGAGAGGAGTGGCTGCTTACCGTTCTCCATGATTCAGCAGCAGCAGTAGCAATCTTGGTGTTGTCGCTGCTGCAGCTGCCGCGAGAGAGAGAGAGAGAGAGAGAGAGAGAGAGAGAGAGAGAGATTATCACTGTATAAAGACTGGAATAGAGAGTGGGATGGTATTCTTCGGCATTATATGGGGGACTATAGATTATAATCACTTTTACTAAATGTTAGCATAGTGGTTGGGAATCTTATATGAGAGTTAGGGCGGTCCAAGTTGGATATTGTCAGTTTGCAATAATAAAACATTAAAGTAAAAAGGGAAAAACATCAGTCAATGTCGAGGGACATACAAATTGATCCTTAACAAAGATAATGAGATAAATAATTTATCAACTTCAACCAGATATATAATATTGTTCCCGAGTTATAAATTTATTTAATGGGGTCCCTAGATTTTAGCATAATATACAATATTGTCCATAAACTTTTGATTTATTTAATATGATCCATGGACTTTAGGTACATGTTCAATTTAATCTTTAGATTGTAAAAATTCAATGTTGTCATTTTATTAATTTAAGTTCAACAACAACATTAAACATTCTATGCGGTCTAGAGGCTAAATTGAACATGTGTCAAAAGTTTAAGGGTTATATTAAACAAATTAAAAGTTTATAGATAACATTGCATATTTGATTAAAATTTATTGATCACATTACATATTGAGTCAAAATTCAAGAATTATTTATGTCTTTGAGCCTTTAAAGTCCTTTAGTATAAATTGAGAGTTTTTGATAAAGTTTTTTGCCAAACTAGCCTCAGCAAGGCTAAAAGCATGATGCAAGTCCTCACCTGTCTTGCATTTTTAGCCTTTTCGGAAGGAGACTTCCATTAATTAATGAAATTTCGTCAATTGCCTTTTTGGCTCACAAAAGCTTACTAAAAATTCAATTTTGCCCCTTTTCAAAAATTAAACCCTAACTCTACTTTCCCTTCTCTAAGTTTCGCACAAGGACTTCCGCCTCTTCGCTCGATTCCCCCACTCAACTCTGCACCTCATTCATCGCTCACTTGACTCCGTGCTTCATTCACTAGCTTGCCCTCTTTAGTTTTCGCTCAGTTAGCTCACCCTCTTCACTCAGACTTATCACTCACGTCATTTGCGTTGGTGGAATTGTATTTTCTTGGAGGTTTTTCTCTATTCATAATTTTTTACCCTAATTGTTTGGCTTCAAGTTGGCCGATTTTAGACCATATGTACTATACAATCTCTGTTTTTCACGAAAACCCTTAAGGTTAAAGCCTTTTACATTTTCCCAAAAACTTTGCCTAAAACCAAACTAAATAAAGTATTTAGTTTGTGCAGCCAAACATGTAATCGCATGAGCAAGGTGCTCTGCTTGGAAACCGTAATCCACCTCTTCTTGCATTCAATCAACACCCCAATTTCCGCATCCTCATCCCAACGATCCCGCTATAATGAGTAAGTTAACAATCATAGTGTTGATCACCAACACTATAGGTGATGTTCAAACATTTTGGCTCGACTAATCCCTACAAATACACATGAGTTGCCGCATCCATGTGTTTGAACATTGAACTTGCTATGTCCGGATCGAGTGTGTAATTGTTCAGCCATCTATTTAAGGGTTATGAGATATAAGATCTACTTAGCATGAAAATAATTTGTTAACAAGCACCAAAGCCACTAAAAGTGAACAAACTTTGCACAATGCAATACGCTGTTTGTTGTTGTATTATATACAATCAATGCTTTCAGAAGTGCAATTTTCCAAACTTGATCAGTGTATCAAGGGTACTTATTTACCTTTTTGGTACTCCAATTGTTTTCTTTTTTTTCTTTTTGATGTTGGAGGAACCGCACTAGCTGACAGCAGTGCGTAAACCTCCAGGTGACACGTAAGCGGGAGGACCCACCACCCCAGCATCACACTTAAGACACCTAGCGCCTCCCTTGGGTTTCCAATTATTATGAGAGAAGAAATAAAACTTCTGCACGTACATTGTGTCATCTTAAAGCAATGTGAATTTAAGATATCACCATTCTTTCCTCCACTTCTTACGGTTGTCGATGATGTAGTTAGAATCAAAGGAGGCTCTTCCAACCTAAGTAGCACCGACACGTGACACGTGACACGATACAACACGACATGTTGACACGTCATTTTTCAAAAATAAAAAATTTTGACACGTTGAGACACGTTGTATATTAAATTAATATTTTTTTTATTTTTAATTAAATTGATTTAAATTTATAATTAATTAATTAAAAAAAAGCATATAATGAATTTACACTAATAATATTAATAAATTGATAAAAGTTATTAATGAAACTAAAAAATTTGAATCAACTTATTTAAATAAATCCATAATCTTTTATAATGATGTCCACCCCCAACCCCTGCCCCAACTCCCTTCTCAACCCCGTCTCTTCCCACCCCAACCCCAACCCCAACCCCAACCCCAAAATTTATTTCTCTCAGACACGCTGTCACTTCCCCCTCTCTCCAAAATTAAAAATCAACCCCCCACCCCACTCCCTTCTTTCCCTCGTCTCTTCCCCCACCCCCAAATTTATTTCTCTTTTCTTTCCTCCCCTACCACCTCACAATATCACTTCCCCCTCTCTCCAAAATGAAAAATCACACCAAGTCCATAGAATCTCCCTTTTTTATTTATTTATTATTTTTGAGTTTCCTTCTCAAAAACTCTAGCCAGCGCCCTCCTTCTCCTCCTCCTCCTCGCCACACGACCCCCTTCCTCTCCTCTTCCTCTTGATCTTTGCTTGCTCTCGGTCCTCGTCACAATCATTCACCGCCTCGCCTTCGGCCCTTCCTCCCTCACAACTGCAGCCTCGTCGCCAATCCATCGTAGCATCATAGTGGCGGCCCTCGCCTCAGTCTTTGCTCTTTCTCTCATCGTCTCTCGCCATTGCAGGTTCGCTATCGCTCGTGGCCTCATCTCTGCTCCCTTGCCCTCGCCTCCACCCCCATCGTTTTCTGGACACTCGTGTCAAAACGTATCGAGAAAAGTTAACCAAGTGTCGAAAAATCCGACACGCGTTAACTGCGTGTCCAAGCGTGTCGACATGTCCGACACGTGTCAGACACAACACAGAAGCATGTGCAATGTGTCCATGCTTCATAGCTTCCAAGCACTTGAAGCTTAGCATTTATCTAGGTCATATTACAATCTAATTTAGTGGTTGATGGATTTCTCAACTTAAAACATATGACGTCCTAGAAAAAGGACAACGGACATCTTTTAACTCGTACAAATAAGCATCATGCAGCACCATTTCAATTGGGACTGACGTTGGTTCACTGGAGTTAAAACCGGCAAGATATGAGTCGTCAGAGCTCAATCCATTGCCGGGAAATAAGCTTTCTTTTGGCAAGGGACGATGCTCCACGTGAGCTTCGGGGGATTAAGAAATTAGACATGGTCAACATCTCAAGCAAAGCAAAACCTCCATTAAGTCCATCACACCAATTCTTCTGCAAAATGTTCAGTAAATAATAAATGCTTTAACTAAACATGATTTCTAATTGCTATATCAATTAATTTATTTGGGTTTTTCCTTTTTGACCTACCTCTCGAGAAAGGGAGTAAGTTTAGGGGTATTACCTAAAAACCGAGCATATGGCTCATGATTAGGCACGGGCCTCCAAGCCCATACCTTGCGTGACATTAAAGTGTTCTTAAGACTTTCATAATAAAGAGTAACTACTAGCTTGTTGAGGTCGGCTAGAAACTAAGTGAGGCGTGAGAGTATACCCCACTTCCTACGCAACTAAAAAATTTAAAATCAGGAACTTGATTATACTAATTAACCAATTAGTGTCATTTCGGTACCAAATATTGTTCATTTTTAAATTTTTTTTTTTCAAGGCATTCTAGATTAATTTTAAGCCTATGCACTAACACGTGGGATAATCATGCGGGTGCACAGTCATCGACATAATAATCGGCAATCAAGGAAAGCATTGAATGCACGTCATGGGATAGCAAAGATATAACACTAAGGAAAAGATAAATGCTAATCCTAACTAAACTAAAGGGAAGCTAAACTCAATATAACAAAACTATGCATTCAAAGACATTTGTCCCTAAGGAGTCAAGGACAATTGAAACCCTAAAGTAAAGTCTAAGGGTTTAGTCAACCTTGAGCATAATTCCAAATTGAAAGGCTTCCTATTTTTAGGAGAAAATCACTCCAAAGATTAATTTTAACCTTTTCAAGGAATTTTATTTTTTTATTAGAATTTTTTCGATTTTTTTTATTTTTTATGAAAAAAAATGAATTTTCGAATTTTCCCCAAAAAAACTAGATTTTACAATTTTTCGAATTTTTTAATGTTTTCTGAATTTTTGAATCTTTGGAAAAGTTTTTGAATTTTTATTATTTTTCAAAAATTTTTTAGTTTTTTAATTTTTAAATTTAAAAAAATTTTGAAATTTTAATATTATAATATTCGAGGGAGCGGGTTCGGACCGGATAAACCTGATCCGACTCACTGACCCGGCTCAAACCTGGATCAGACCCAGTCGGATAAATTTTTCTAAAGTTTTTAGTTTTTCATTATTTTTTTTTCAAATTTTCTTTTTTCTCTTTTTGTCTTTTCCTTATTTTGTCTTTTCTGCTGCACTCCTCCTTCTTCGCGCCTTCTTCACCGAAGGTCTCAATCCACCGTACTTTCTTTCCTTTATGTCTTTTCATTTCCTTTCATCACCTCTTTTTTATTTCTTTTTCTTTTCTTTTCCTTTTACTTTTTCTCTTCTCTCTTGGACTTCTTTTTCCCCGCGCATTCTCTACAGTCTACACGCCCGAAGCCATTTTTGTTTGCTACTTCTCCATGTTTTCACTTTTTCTGCATTTTCTCCTTTTTTTTTTTTTTTCCTTCTCTACGCCTGTCTCCTTCCTTCTTCCTTGCCGACACCCCTCTCCTCATCGAACACTCACCTGCAGCTCTCCTGCCCGAACCAGCGCCACCGTTACGACGAGCCCCTCACTAGCCTTTAAGGCGCCGGAGCCACTGTCCGGCGTCGGTCGTTCGGTCCGACCGACACCGGTCGCCGTTGACCACTAGCTGGCTGGCGGTTTCTAGTATTGCCGAAACAAGAACACAAACCAAAAATGTGCACCGGAGGCCTCGACGCACGACATACAATGGCTATGGAAACAAAATATAAAAGCGACGAGGGCCGGAGCACGCGTGAGCCGAACTGCCACGAGCTCCAGCCCGGCGCGCCAAAACAAACGCAAGGAGAGCCGAGCTTACCTTTTCAGCTTGAGGACGTCGCTGGGAAGGTTGTGGGATGGGTCTGCACGCGGCTGAGATACCCTCTTTCACTCTTCTCAGTCGCTCGGGCCTCCCACTCTCCGTTCGCTGTCTCTCCGCCCTGTTCTGTCCAGCCTCGTGGAAGAAGAGGAGCAATCCCTTTTTCCGAGCTTGCCCTCGCCCTCAAGCTCGCTCACTTCCTCTGGAGCCTCCTCTCTCTAGCTCGCTCTCTCTCTGGTTCGCTTTCTCCGGCTAGCTCTCTCTCCCTCTCGCTTAGAAAACCTCTCCCTTACAAATGAGCGAGCTCCTCTCTTTTAAGGGCGACCAGCAGGCGCGCATGGCCCCTGCCACCACCAGCTTGCCGACCGGACTGATCCGACCTGCGGATCATGCAGCCATCTGCTCCGTGGCGATCCCGTCTCCTCTGCTCGTACTCTGCTTTTTTTTTTTTTTTTGGTAAAGGTCGTACTCTGCTTATTTCTTCCTTCTTTTTGCGGAAGCGTGATTGGCATGAGGGGGGAAGGAAAAGAGAGAAGGGGCCGGGCTCAGGGAAAAGAGAAGAGAGGCTGGGCTTGGGCCCAGGCAGCAAAAATTACAGATGAGAGGAGGATCGAAAAGGATTGGGCCTAGCCCAATCCGCGCTTTTTAAAAAAAAATAGATTTTTTAAATTTAATTTTTTAAATATTTTTTAAATATTTAATTTTAATAATTAGTGATAGTTATGTAAATGTACCTAATGTTTACACGTAATGGATTTTAATAAAAACATACATGATACATTTTATTGAAAATTATTTACTTTACTTTTTACTTCTCCTTCTTTTTTTTAGCAACTAATTCCTAATTTTATATGCAATTAAGTCCTAAATAAAGTGGTAAAATTTAAGTGTCAACACCTTTTTAATGAAAATTAAACTATAATGTGATCCTAATTTTACTAATGACATGTGGCATACAATCGATGTGCTACCCAATTCTAATGATGGCCAAAAGAATTGAGAATAAGCCTAATATGACAAGCAATGGCGTGAATCCTCTGACATGGAAATATAGTGATATGGATATTATGATGACAAGTCAATGATGATATGGCAATGTAATGATGTGGCAATAATGCAACTAATTCTATGTGAAATTACCTAAAATATGTGATTACCTAGTTTTGATTAGGAAATAATTTATATTAAGTCAATCTAAATTAGGTAATTTCCTAATTACCACATGGTTTCTAGATGTGCAATTCTAAATTAGGAAATTAAAATGAATGCAATCTATCCTAATTGGAATT
Organism: Eucalyptus guilfoylei; assembly: GCA_016097605.1. Lineage (NCBI taxonomy): Eukaryota > Viridiplantae > Streptophyta > Magnoliopsida > Myrtales > Myrtaceae > Eucalyptus > Eucalyptus guilfoylei. Next base: position 22,753,684 of record CM027861.1, on the reverse strand, counting down.
TTTTTTTTTAAAAAAAGAAAGTTTCTGAAATTGATATGATGCAATATTCAAACCCAGATAATATATTTGTCACATTCAATACAGGAACTAAAAATAATAATCGGGATCCGTTCTTAAGTTTCAAAGATGGAAACCTCGATTATTATGCATGACTCAACAAAGAAACTTTGCTAACAGGAATCTCGTCAGTGCCGGGCTTGACCGATGGTGACGCGGTGGCTCCCAAGTCTGCGGCATCAGGAGGCTGGCGGTGAGGGCTGGCGGCGCATGGTATGGAAGCGACGAATTACGAGACCAACAAAACTTGCTCGAGGCATCACCTCCTCTAACAGCTACTGGTCGGCCGAGAAACCTGCGAGTAAAAATCATGTGAAAGGCTCGGATGAGCGAGGGCAGAGGCGTGACATTGAAGTAGGGTTGTTCCACTGGCGTCACTGGCTTCGCGATAGGAAACTCGAGCCTTATAGGCGTCGCTGCGTTGGTGAGTCTTTGCTGGACCGTGGCTACGACGTCGGGCAAGCACGTCGTATGGCCTGTTAGCGTAGGAACTCACACTGAAGCTCGTTGACGTGGCTGAGAAGCTTGCTGCTATGTTGGTGGTGGCTGGGGAGCGCGAGAAAATATTTAGGTGTATTTAATACACCACGTAGAATTCATGTATTTGTATTAAATGTACCTATTATTTTCTCGGGGAGCGTCTGAAAGAGCCAGGTAAATCAGCGAGACAGCAGCAATCAGTACAGTAACGGGAGATGCAGCCCAAATATGTAGTCGTGCGAGCGAAGACTGAATGAATAAAACCCACCTGAACTTTTCTACTTATCTGTGTAGAAAAGACCGAGATGCAGCGCCTCTCTTCTTATGAAAGTTTATGCCGCCCCCCTCTTTGCGAGTCTCAGTGGAGAGCATGGTATTAGGATATAATCCGAAACTGAAGAACCATACTAGTAGAAAACTATCTGATTCCCAAATCCAAGTTTCAAGATATGTAGGGTAAATTTCATATTCTAGAAATTATGAAACAATTTTGACGAGTAGATTTTAGGTTTTAAATAGTTGGAACCTTAGGTCTAGAACAAGTTTTTATCTTTACTTATTCTAGATAAGTGGAACCCAAAGCCTAGAACAAGTTTTTGTTTTCGTGTGTTCTAGAGAGGTGGAACCTAGAGCCTAGAATAAGTTTTTATGTTTTTTCTTGGGTTATGTCTTTGCCTAATCTAGCGATATTCCATAACATTTGATAATGAGTGTATAATTTAAAACAAGTCTTAACTTTCATTTTAAGACTAAGACTTTTACTTTATTAATATTTCATATCTTTTATATGTCTAAATATAGGTGGTGATCGGTCGATTATAGTAGTGAGTGATAGTCATTAAAGGTAATGATTCACTTGTAATTATTTAGATAATAATATATGTGGAACCTAGATAAAACCTGGAACCTATGGCGGGGTAAGTTCTAGCTTTTAAGATATGTAAATAAGTTCTAGATTCTAAAAAATGAGGAACCTATTCCAGCGGGTAAATTACAAGTTCCGGGTGGAATTTGTACGAAACTAGTACTACTCACCCCTAGCAGATATTCTTGCTAAGGAGAGAGTTCTTCGTCAACCCAATCTTCTTTGATTGTTTAGGGCTTTATTAACATAATGATTTTTGGATTATTGTGAAAATAATAGTTTGTTATAAGTCACGGATTTTTGAATAAGTAGACTCTGCAACAATTTATAAATTAATTATTTGATATGTGTGATCCAATATAGATTCTCACAGCATGAAAAAATTATCACCTAATCATTCCTCCTTTTGTATATGTGCACGCTTTGTTATTCTTGACCATATATCACATGCCCATATTTGCAACGTCTTTCCTTTCATGGACAGAAAAGATTCTCAAAGGATAAGCTTTGTCACCTTCCAAGTTTTTATCAAATAACCCACTTCCTTAGTTTGGTATCCCATGCGCACCCCATGTGATTTTTTGTCACTATAAATCTTCCATGGGCTTGTTCCAATTTCCACTTTCTTGCAAGCTTAATCTAGATGATTTAATAAAGCTCAAAGCCTTCCTAGACCGGTCCAAATGCAACTTATACGGGTTTAATACTATGCAAATGTAAATTCATAATATTTTTTAATTAGGGGTCGGGATCGATCCCTAATTTTCCATGTGATGAATGGCGAGAAAATTACCAAAAAAAAATCTTAAATCTATTACAATTGTGTCAATTCGGTTCATTGGCCAATTTTGGCTATTTGGCATTGACATAGACAATTTTTAATTAATTTTTAATTTTATTTTATTTCTCCTTTTTTCCTCTCCCTCTTCTTTCTTCCTCTAGCTAGTCACCACCAACCAAGGGCGGAGGCTGATGAGGCCTTATAAGATTTGGTGAGGCTCTCTCTTGCCAAGGTGAGCCTCCCATTGGCCAATAGCAGCCGGCTAGAGGAAGAAGGAAGAATGAGGGAAAAAAGGGAAAAAAAAAAGAGAAAAAATTAATAAATTTTTTTAATAAAATAAAATATTATTAAAAAATTATCCACATCAGCCAAAATTGGTTAGATAAACTGAATTAACACAAATACAAAATGTTTAGAACTGAATTAGCACAATTGTAATAAGTTTATGACTTTTTAAATAATTCTTTCAATGAATGCCTAAATATGTTGTCAAAATTTAGGAATTAACAAATGCATCTTATTAAAAATAAGCTGATGTTTCTTTCAAAGAAAATGATACCTAAATTTGACTATGCAAACGCAACGTAATGAAATGAATCTTTTTGCTATGAATTTGGATCTCAATGAGTGCACGCCAAATTTCTAAAATGAAATGTAATGTGAAGCAATGGAATGTGATGAAATTGCTAATGCTAATTCTGTTTTGGAATGTACATGTTGACACCTAAATTTCGCCATTTCATTTAGGATTTAATCGCGTACAAGATTAGGAATTAGTCGCAAAAACAAAAAAAATAAAATAAAATAAAATAAAATAAAAGAAAAGTAGAAAACAAAAACAAAACAAAAAAAGAAAGAAAACAAAAACAAAAACAAAAACAAAAAAGAGAAAAAGAAAACATGGAAGGGGGCCGGGTCGAATCTCGCCTTGGCCCGGCCCATGCCACCTTCTCCTTCCTCCATCTTCGTCCGTGAAACCCTAGAAGGAGGGGGGCAACCAAAAACGAAAAAAAAAAAAGAACAGAAGGATCGAGAGAGAGAACAGAGCAGTGAGAGAGCAAGACAGAGAGGGAGAGGGGAACACAAAGAGAGCTTGAGAGAGGAGAAAGAGAGAGAGCTCGAGGAAGACCAGAAGAGAGAGAGAGAGAGATTGACGTCGGGGGGAGGATTCGAGGAGGGAGACCTCGTCGCCTCAACCTAATGCCGTCCGAGCCGCCGCTCCTAGCCCGTCGCTCCTAGTCCCCTCGCCGCCGCCGCCGCCGCCGCTTCTGCAACCAACTTCGTTGCTAACGCCGCAGCGATCGCCAGCAGCTCGCCACCTCTCCCGAGCACCAGATCCCGAGTCCCCGAGATGTCGCCTCTGCTCACGCTTGCTAATCCTCGCTGAGCCGCCGCCCTCCTGCCCGACGCTGTCCAAGCAACTGCCGTCTTCCTGCTGCTGCTACCGTCATCCGCCGCCCACTGTCGAGCCGCCGACGTCTCTCCCATCCCTCTTGGCGCCACGAAGAAACCCTAGGGTTTCGGCCACAAACCAGGTCGCACGAGATGGGCCGAGTCCAGTCAACCAGGTAGGGTTTTTGGCGTATTGGGCTAGGCATATTTGGGCCTGATTTGGTTTGTTTTTGCATGTGGGCTTGTGGCTTGTGGCTTTGTGGGCTTATAGGCTTATGGGCTTTCTTTTTTTTTTTTTAAAGTTATTAGACCGGACTAGGCCTGCACATCAGGCCTAGCCCGGCTAGGTTTTCGCTTGCCCTTTTCAGGCGAGCCGATCGGCCCGCTTCCCAACTGGACCGAACCCGACCCGGTTCACATTTTTTTAAAATAAAAAATTATTTTTAAAAAATTAAAAAAATGTTTAAAAATTTAAAAAAAATTAAAAATTTCAAAAATCCAAAAAAAGTAGGTTTTGATTAGGAATGACCGTGTATTGCACTTATAATGTATTTAGGTCTTTAATTGCTCGTATATTGATTATATTGTATGTTTAACTTACCTGTTTAATTATGTTTGCAATTGCTCAGTGGTATATGTTAATTTTACTGCAATTAGGATCTTGCTAGCTATGATTTACTTTAATGATTGTGCACCCGCATGATCACCTCACATATTAGTAGATAAACATAAAATCAATCCAAACCGCCTGACAAAAATCATTTTGAATGAACAAGATTAGGTATCGAAATGGCATTAATTGATTAATTAGTGTAATCAAGTCCCCGACCCTAGATTCTCTGATTGCGTAGGAAGTGAGGCATGCTCCCATGCCTCACTTGGTTTCTAGCCGACCCCAATAGGCCAGCGGCGATCATTTTTGTGCAAAATTCCTAGAAAATATCTAAATGTCACGCAAGGTATGGGCTTGGGAGAGCCCGTGCCTAATCATGGGCCTTAGGCCTGTCATTTAAGTAATACCCCTAAACATGTTCCCTCCCCCCGAGGGTAGGTCACAACAGCTTGGCGACTCCGCTGGGGACTTGGTTTTAGACCTTAGAGGACTTAGGCCAATATTAATCTTATTCAAAAATACTTTTGTTTGGCAGCGAGGATTCTAGGTATGTCCCTAACATTAAATGTGTTAAATGTTTTTGTAGAATGGGAGGTATAAGGGAAAGTGTTTGCTTACATTTGTCTTGTAGGGAGGCGTGGGAATGTATGGTTTATTTTTTATGTACGAAGTGTTATTTGTCTATAAATTGTTGTGCATGTATCATTTGCATTGCACTACACCATGGCACATACTACCTGCTGCCGGATTTGGGCCGTATAGGATCACTTAGGATGGTGTTGACATAGATACCACTCCGACTACAACCATGTAGTACGAGTCGCCCATCTTTACCCCGAAATTCCTTTCTTCACATCGAAGATACCCACCCCGATCTGCAAGCGCGCGACACGGGTTGGTTCTTTGACGAAGCCGAAGTCATGGGTAACACAACCCAGCCACAAGCATGTTGGTTCAGTCCTATGATCCCATGACTTCATTTTGAGCCGTATAGAGCAGAAATCAAACCACATCTCATGTGCATGTTTATGTAAAAAAAAAAAAAAAAAGACAAAGTTCGGCACCCATTGTAAGTGTTTTTTTTCCTTTTTATTTGCTCATTTTGTATTGCATTTTCATCTTGAAGTTCGCGGAAATCAATCGAATGCCCTCAGCGATGATTGAAAATTTGGCAATCACTTTTGACAAGTGAACATTTGAATGCAAGTTCTAAACATTTTGATTTGGCCTTGTTGAACACATGATTTTATTTAAATTCCTAGTTATGGGCTCAAAATCACATTTTAGAAAAAAAAATGCCAAAAAAGGGCTTGCAAGTTGCAATTATATATTGGGGCACAAAAATTGAGATTGCATTTTTGATCAAACTCTTTCCTTCTCACATTTTGGGACTGAAATGCAAATCACATTTTGTATAGATTTCTTAAAATAGAAGTCACTTCATTTTTTGCAAGAGTAAAATCATAAAATCAAACTCTTCAAAAAAAAAAAAATCAATGCCACTTTTGCATACGAAACTTTTGGAATAAAAGTGGACATTCGATTGATGGCCGTGGATTGATTATTTTAATGATGCCTTCTCATATGATAAAATCTTGGCAAAATACTAAAACCCCGTAATAAGGACTGTGGGGCATGTACCATCGCCTCGATTTTATTGTAAGAAGCGACCTCATTGAGATATCGTTTTCTTTCATTCACATACTGACATTATCGTCTATTTGCAGGTTATGCGTGATGCTCCTTGACATTCTTGTGTTGGACCACATAGAGAAGTGAATTTTAGAGTTTGGACAAGAGTTGATTTTTACCATTACCTATACAAGAGTTTCTTGTATTTTATCATTGTCTTTATTCTTGTTAAGAAACATGTTTTCCATTTTGAGTTTTGATTACGAATACAATTATTGCTTTTGTAATTCGTGCGACTCAAATTTTTAATGATGGAATTCAGTTTCATGAAAATCATCATTTAAAAAAAAAACAAAAACACAAAAACACAAAACAAAAAAAAAGAGTAAATTCAGAAGTGTTTTAAGTGAACCTATATGTTTACCTTCCAAAATGAATTTCAAGAAAACTTTGCTTAATGCCCTCTCTTCACGTAGTCATTTTCTCGGGCTCATGGAACTCGAGGAGCAAGGATGCGTCGATACTTCGTTGGCGCCAATCTTCCAATAAAGGCGAAATGAAATGGAATTCCATTCTGGGAAGTTTCTTTGTTTGGAGATGCCTTAGGTGCCAAAATAGCCCATCGATCTCGTTCGCTTTGCATGATGAGACAAACGAAGGGAGTTGCCAAGTATCCAAAATGGCGAATTCAAAGGAAGAGTAAACTGTATCGATTCCAATTATCAATTTCTGATACCGTTTCTGACATGATTTTCTTTTCATTGTTAAGGAGACATCAAGAGTACCAAGTTTTGTAACGTACCAACAAACGCAATAGCATTATTGAGTCATGTTCATCTTAAACAAAGAAAGATTCAAATGATGAAACATAAGGCCAATATTATCCCTTCCTCCATGAGAGATACCTTGGGATGTTGATCGCCTGACTTTGAAAAGAATGTATCTCGTTCCTAAACTTGATTCTCTTCAGTATAAAAAATGACATGTCCTTTTCTTTGATATAGGACGGATTCGAACAGAATAAAAGTTTGTCAAATAAAGAGTGGGAGAACAATATCTGATTCAGAGAAAATCCTCTCATTCCCCCACTAATGAAGTGTGCTGGAACAACATTGTCAAATTCATCAAGAAGGATGTATCGTTCCTCTGTTGAACCTAATTAAGTATGGAGATAATTCGTTTCATCTCCCTTTCTTACAGGGTGATTAAAAAAAAGGGGTTGCACCTTGACCGTAGAAGCATTGCCTTCCACCAAGGAATCAAGAAAACGTCAAACATTTAAAGGCGAATGCAAGGGAAGGGTATTGTCAAGTTACCAAATATCCACAAAGGTGACTCCAAGAGATGTTAGTGCCCAAAGGATGAAAGCGAATGAAGAGTAATAATGTATCGTTTCCAACATTTCAATCCCTAAAGATTTTTGCACTAACATATTCTTTCACATTATTTACAGGGTTACCGAGTCACCATACCACAGGTAAGTACCCTTCTTCTCATTTAAAAAAAAAAAACGGAAAATTTCCATTACAAAAAAAAAAAAAAAGAACCTTTGGCGCTTTCTTAGAGACAAGCACAAAAATGAGAAAAGAAAAAATTTCTACAAACTTTTTTAGTATTTTTTTATCTCAAAATTGTTTTCTCCTCTTGTGGATTATTCATTTAAAATCAAATTTCCCTATGGAGATTGATCTACTCAGATGATCTCGACAGAGTGAGATTGAGACGTTAACCATGCCAAACAAGAAGTGCTAAGGATGAAGAAAGGCAAGCCCATTTCCAAATACGTCATTCAAACACTTTTGAGAGTTGAGTGAAAAACGACCCTCTCTTAGAATGAAGGATTCATTCACATTGAGCGCAAAGATCAAAATGATAAAGGCGTTTTCTTCATCAATCCCAAGCACCGAGCTGACATTTCATTACCCTTTTAAGCCGAATAAAGATCCTTCAAAGTACCCCTGTTGAGAACGACCCTACATTGGGGCAGCATAGGAGGTTACAATCGTGTTGTAGAGCGAAAGATCGAGAAAGATTCTATTACTTTCACTTGCATCAATCTTCTGGTGATAGCTTCAAAGGAATTCTCATCAGAGCTTGACTCATCCCAAGGTGAAGAAGAACATTTCTTTCTCTACCCAAACACTAATACCCATTGCTTTAACCAATTTGGGCATGATTATTCATTTATGAGTCCCAAGCAATGATCATCTCCCTTTATTGGGGCAAGGCATAAAGACTAACCACATGCAATTGGCATTTACGAGAAAACGTGAAAAGCATCTTGAAAGTCATAAGAGCTCCAAAAGTTCAAAAAGAGAATTCGACAAACTAGGGGGCATGCAAAATCAGTGTGCCTGGTAAAAACAAGGCTAATGCCCGTCAAGAAAAAGAGCCAAAAGGCTGCATCTTATGAGAAAAGTTATCAAAGTCCAAATGCCTGCACAAAAAATTCATCGCAAGAGCAAAGGTCATTAGAGAAAGGAGCAAAACTCCCATGCATAAATGATTAGCCAAGGGACTTTTGAGATATGCTGTGTTTCAAAAGCCAAATGCTTTCGAAAGGTCGAGTGACCCTATCATGATGCCATGATGATCATCGACTCTTAAAAACCCTCTTGAAAATTTTAAGCCTTCCGAGCCTCTCCCGAGCCAACGTTACAATCCTCTTCCAAAGTCTCTTCTGATTTGGATGGTTTGAATGAAAATGAGAATACCACAAAGAAGCTATTGCTTGAAGAAGTGGAAGTAATTCTATCTTATCTAATCTTCCAAGTTCTCGACTCGTAAACCTGATGAATATAGCGATAAATGTTCCTTTATTGGCCTCAAAGCAATAATTCTTTTGTGTAAGCCCTAACCAAGCCTATATTACGGTCCTTTCAAAAGACCTTTTTGATCGATCAGATTGTGTTCATCGTGAATGTTTCTGAAAGCCTTTGAGACGGGTTATGTGAGGTACCATCAGCAATCAGCTACTTCCCACGTGAATGGATGGGATCAAGTAGCCATTTTATCAAGAGTATGTGAGAAACCCTTTTTGACTAAGTAACTCTAGTTTGGTATGCTTAATGAGCCTTCTTCACCAGTCGTAGTCGTTTTGATAAGAAACTCGACTCCTAGAAAATTTGATGATTAATGATATATCCACGAGCAAGATGACAATTTTGCGCTACATATGCTGATTAACATCGAATGTTTTTTTCAAAGCAGTCGAACTTAGCTTGATTAGCTTGTTTAATTAATGCTGTAATATTGTCAATACGTCTCTTGATAACGTCTCTAATGACATTTGCTCAAGTTGAGTTTGATAGGATTCCTCAATGAAATCATGCAGTTTTCAAGGGGTTAGAGGATGCTTCTCTAAAAACCAAAGGTTCATGGTCAGCCTTAAACCACGTTATCTCCAAAAGTTCACGGTCAACCTTAAACCATGCCATCTCCAAAGGTTCATGAACAACCTTAAATCATGTCATCTTCTTATGATTCGGTGGGCTTCTGTAACCCAGAGTCTTCCTTTAACCCCCTTCTTATGACCCGGTGGGTTTTCCGTAGCCCGGAGTCCTTCAACCCCCTTCTTATGACCCGGTGGGCTTTCTGTAGCCCGGAGTCCTTCAATCCCCTTCTTATGACCCGGTGGGCTTTCCGTAGCCCGGAGTCCTTCAATCCCCTTCTTATGACCCGGTGAACTTTCCGTAGCCCGGAGTCCTTCAACCCCCTATTCTTATGACCCGGTGGGCTTTCCGTAGCCCGAAGTCCTTCCACCCCCTATTCTTATGACCCGGTGGGCTTTCCGTAGCCCGGAGTCCTTCGATCCCTATTCTGATGACCCGGTGGGCTTTTCGTAGCCCGGAGTCCTTCGATCTCCTTCTCATGACCCGGTGAGCTTTCCGTAGCCCGGAGTCCTTCGATCCCATTCTCATGACTCGGTGAGCTTTCCGTAGCCCGGAGTCCTTCGATCCCCTTCTTACGACCCGGTGGGCTTTCCGTAGCCCGGAGTCCTTCGATCCCCTTTTTACGACCCGGTGGGCTTTCCGTAACCCCGAGTCCTTCAACCCCCTTCTTACGACCCGGTGGGCTTTCCGTAGCCCGGAGTCCCTCTCCTTCTTCTTATGACCCGGTGGGCTTCTGTAGCCCAGAGTCTTTCTTCCTCTTATTGATAAGACACACTTCCATATATGAGTCATTTCCGTCGACCTGACGCGTGCCTATGCACCCAGGGTCTCTCTATCGCCTAAATAATTTAGGTGTCTTCTGTCTTTGAATGCAACCACTTCGAGCTCCCATTCAAAGAGGGGCAGCTGTTAACACCTAAATTTCGCCATTTCATTTAGGATTTAATCGTGTACAAGATTAGGAATTAGTCGCAAAAACAAAAAAAAAGGAAAAAGAAAAGAAAATAAAAGAAAAGCAAAAAACAAAAACAAAACAAAAAAAGAAAGAAAACAAAAAAAAAAGAGAGAGAAAAAGAAAACATGGAAGGGGTCGAGCCGGATCTCGCCTTGGCCCGGCCCATGCCACCTTCTCCTTCCTCCATCTTCGTCCGCGAAATCCTAGAAGGAGGGGGGCAACCAAAAATGAAAAAAAAAATGGCGAGAAAAAAGAACAGAAGGATCGACAGAGAGAACAGAGCAGTGAGAGAGCAAGACAGAGAGGGAGAGGGGAACACAGAGAGAGCTCAAGAGAGGAGAAAGAGAGAGAGCTCGAGGAAGACCAGAAGAGAGAGAGAGAGAGAGAGAGATCGGCGTCGGGGGGAGGATTCGAGGAGGGAGACCTCGCCGCCTCAACCCGACGCCGTCCAAGCCGCCGCTCCTAGCCCGCTGTCGCCCGCCGCTCCTAGTCCCCTCGTCGCTGCCGCTGCTTCTACAACCAACTCCGTCGCTAACTCCGCAGTGATCGCCAGCAGCTCGCCACCTCTCCCGAGCACCAGATCCCGAGTCCCCGAGACGCCGCCTCTACTCCCGCTTGCTGATCCTCGCTGAGCCGCCGCCCTCCTGCCCGATGCTGTCCAAGCAACTGCCGCATTCCTGCTGCTGCCGCCGTCATCCACCGCCCACTGCCGAGCTGTCGATGTCTCCGCCATCCCTCTTGGCGCCACGAAGAAACCCTAGGGTTTCGGCCACGAACCGGGTCGTGCGAGCCAGGCCGGGTCCAGTCAACCGGGTAGGGTTTTTGGCGTATTGGGCTGGGCATATTTGGGCCTGATTTGGTTTGTTTTTGCATGTGGGCTTGTGGCTTGTGGCTTGTGGGTTTGTAGGCTTATAGGCTTATGGGCTTTCTTGTTTTTAAAAAAAAGTTATTAGACCGGACTAAGCCTGCACATCAGGCCCAGCCCGGCTAGGTTTTCGCCTGGCCCTTTTCGGGCGGCTGACCGACCCGCTTCCCAACTAGACCGAACCTGACCCGGTTCGCCTTTTTTAAAATCAAAAATTATTTTTAAAAAAATTAAAAAAATGTTTAAAAATTAAAAATATATTTTTAAAAAAATTAAAAAAATTAAAAATTTTTGAAAATCCAAAAAAAGTAGGTTTTGATTAGGAATGACCGTGTATTGCATTTATAATGTATTTAGGTCTTTAATTACTCGTATATTGATTATATTGCATGTTTAACTTACCTATTTAACTATGTTTGCAATTACTTAGTGATATATGTTAATTTTACTGCAATTATGATCTTGGTAGCTATGATTTACTTTAATGATTGTGCACCCGCATGACCACCTCACATGTTAGTGGATAAACATAAAATCAATCCAAACCGCCTGACAAAAATCATTTTGAATGAACAAGATTAGGTACCAAAAGGGCACTAATTGGTTAATTAGTGTAATCAAGTCCCCGACCCTAGATTCTCTAGTTGCGTAGGAAATGAGGCACGCTCCCATGCCTCACTTAGTTTCTAGCTGACCCCAATAGGCCAGTGGCGACTCCTTTTGTGCAAAATTCCTAGAAAATATCTAAATGTCACGCAGGGTATAGGCTTGGAAGAGCCCGTGCCTAATCATGAGCCTTAGGCCTGTCCTTTAGGTAATACCCCTAAACCTGTTCCCTCCCCCCGAGGGTAGGTCGCGACAGTACATTTCATGATTCTCTGGGGTTTATTAACTTAATTGAGGTTTATGCATAACGATTTCACTATGCATGCATCACCAAATTTCTACTTGGAGAATCATCCTCGAGATAATTTTCACTTATAATGTGGACTTCTTGAAATGCTAAATGAAAGGGTTTAAGTTTGAAGGGCTTTTGGCTCAATCTCATTTAGAAGGCTATTCTGTCCTTACAATCGATGTAGGAAAAAGAGAAACACTTGACAAGGTTTGAGTTTCTTTGCAAACAGTACAATCTTACCAATCTTAGAAGTCTTTTATTAGGACTATGATGTAGACTTGGTCAACGACTTATCAAAAATAGATTATTTCATTTTATGATTTTCAAAGAAATATTCTTTATACATAATTTTTGTCAGGTTTGGAAGTTAAGAACTTTTCAAAATGAGATAAAAACAATATTGCATAAACTTCTTCAAGCAAAGATTTTTACATTTGAAGCTTCTACATTAATTCAGGTGCCCTAATCTAAAGAGACTTTATGAGAAATGTAATGCCGGTTTGAGAAATAGAAAGATTTGTTAGGCTGAAAAAAAAATTCATTGAAGGGGTTTGGAGTGGGTGATCACCTTGGCATCGTTACCAAACTTCTCTTTCATCGAGGATAGTCTTCTCGTATAGATGCTTTATCAACCACAAGAATCCAATACTATCTTTTCAAAAATTGAGAGATCGCTGCTTCTTTGTTGGGGATTTTTTTTTTGGCACACTTGGCTTTAGCTACCACATCTTTTCAGTATTTTTCATTTTCTTTATTCTAGAAATAAGTGCAAAAAAAGTCTTAAAACTTGTCATGAAATTACAAATGAGTCCTAAAATAATAAAACGTACAAAAAGTATAATCAAGTTTTAAAATTTGTCAAATTGGTATAGTTGAGTTCTTTCTTTAATTTGTCGACTTGGCTAACATAAAATGCTAACATAATTTTTTTAACATTTTCTCTTTGCTAATTGACGATGATGTGACTAAAAAATAATATAAAAAATTTAAAACGATGTTGTTTTGATCTAAATCGAATTTTAAAAAAACTAATTTACAATTAAAATAGGTGGGAAATTTGGCAGCAAGGGGTCTCTCTCTCTCTCTCTCTCTCTCTCTCTCTCTCTCTCTCTCTCTCTCTCTCTCTCTCTCTCTCTCAATTTAGATTATTTTTAATTGAATTTAAATAAAATTTGTATTAAAAATCAAATTTTGACGAAAACGACATTATTTTTCATCGCCACACAAGATAGAGAGAAATAAATCAAGTGAGCATTTTCCGTTAGTCAAATTAGATGGAGTTAATGGAATGGCTCAATTACACAAATTTGATAAGTTTTATGACTTGATTTCACTTTCTATAAGTTTTAGGATCCAATTACACTTTTATAACAAGATTTAGGATTTCCAATGCATTATCCCTTCATTTTTCTCTCTGTTTTTTCATGCATTTTTTCTTTCTTTCTTTTTTGTGTTTTTTTCTTTTGATGCATTTCTTGTAGTGCATTCATGGACCTGCTAAACTTTTGGTTTTTGCGGTGTCATCAACTCTAATTAAATTCAGCATTTTTGGACCCTCAGGATCTTCATCTTCAAGCAACAGTGTTTCAATGCGGTAATTTATCTGTCTGACTCCAGTGTAGGGATGATCACTAACTAAGTTTTCAAAAATGAATTTGCAGGCTCAATTAGACAATGCAATAGATAAAAATTGTATATGATAGAGAAAGAAATGTTTTTCGTCATCTTAAGGCACTGAAACTCTTGTATGAGTTCATATGCAATAAAGACGCTTGAAAATTGATGTAAGTGGGGGCAAGAAGATTTTATCGATTTTTCTAACCTTAAAATACCAACTTTACCTCTATTTTGCCCCAATATGAAGTGGTTTTTGAAAGAGGTAATTTGGAAAAAATTTCCAAATACTACTCAGATGAGTTAAACAACTGTTTACTTGCAGTGTTTAGGATAGAGAAATAAAATGGCTTTCGTCATTTAGTGTGTGTACCTTTCGCACGAAAACAATTTACCTTGTAGACATGAAATGTTTCCACTTATCTCACAATGTATAAATAGGGAATTGTGTATAAAAGAAGGCTTGCCTTTTATTATTCCGACCTATCTCATTTAGCTTTCCAAAATTCCACATTATTCATAAATTGTCAAACTCCATAAATTACTCATGGAAATCGATAACTTGAATAGGCAAAATAATCACGCTAAAAACTTTCTCAAAAGATATGAACAATTTATGAGATCATCGGCTCTAAGTGCAAGATAATTTGTAATTTCATAACAGATAATCTATCATACTAAAAAATGTCATCAAAACATAAGAAGCATAGTTTTAAGCACTCAAAAATGTCGTTGTAAATTAATGTAGATTCCGAGCGATCTTTGTTGGCTAATGTTCTTTGGGGTGACGGCCGATGTATCTAACCCCTCCTGTCGATACATGGTATACTCCTATTCAAGTGGGAGGAGAAGTATTTCCTTATGCAAAAGCAAAGCATCAATAGCGGAATCGCACAGATGGCTCATGTATACTTTTGCTGCTCTTTCTTTCCCTTTCTTTTGGCCATGACGAACACAATTGCTGCTGGTGGAGGTGGAAATTAGTTGGGAAGAGTCAGGGACATAGTAGTCGAAGTTAGTGAGTGTTGGGCAAGAACAGGCAAGTGAGAAGGGGGCGGGGGGGCTGTTCTGGTTCTCATGTTCTGAAGAATTAGAACTTAATTGCAAAACAGTAAAACACGGCATCTTCACTGCGTTATTCTTCCCGTTATTGAATGGGCAAGTAATACAGCGACGTAAGTTTGCATAGACTTAGGTACGCTTATTGAGGACAGAATGCGTGTTTTAGTACAGTTACTACTGTTCTCGAGTGATGACATTCGCATTTTCATGTGCTTCTGGCTTCTCTGGGCTTCCCATGATGCTGCGAATTGATTTTCTGGACAGAGTATAGACATGAAGAAATAGTTTTTAAAATTGAGGATGACTGATCAACCAAGATTATTCATCACTAACGAGATGAAAAAACATAAAATGGCTTGTTAAATACTGCATTGGACTGGGAATAACTAAATGACTCGTGTGACTAAGGTTTCTCTTGGAATTTGGGGACCAATTAGATCTCTAATCGCCGTCGGAATTTATTGAACAGCAAATGAATCCGGCCACGGATGCTCACAGCTCATGAGTTGCCTCGTCAAGTTGCGACTGGCAACAGTGAGGGTTATCTCCGCAAAAATTCCTTCGTTCCTGGTGAGTTATTGGGTTCCATTTTATTTCTCTACGTCGTTCCCTGCTGCGAGTTGCTGCTCTTCAGAAGGACCTCCCCACCTTTTTATTCTTTCTTCAGCAATAGAAGCCTGAAATGGCAGAGGCAGCGATGAGCTCCGACCTATTCCTGAAGCATTCATATCTTAGAACATACAGAGGCATACAGAAGACGTTTTTACCTCTTTGTTCCAGTTCGTCCTATAAACCATGAAGATGAGCACACATGTTTGCACTACTGTACCCGTCAGCATTCCGCACCAGATCCCCTGCATATCAATGATATCAATAAGTGATCACTTTCGACTATCTTGCATCGCTTTTGGTTTATCAAATCGGTGGTAAAATTACTGCAAAGAGTCGAACTGTTACTTCCAAGATGATTGAGCACGAAAGGAAACTTACCTTGACACCCCAGTTTAGCACATAGCCAAAGACCAGACCCAGGGGAACTCCAAACAGATAATAGCAGGCAATGTTCACATATGCGACCGCGGCTTGCCATCCAGCTCCAACAGCCACGCCTGTTAAGAAGAGTAGGACCACCATTGCACATTTAACATTTCTCTAATTAGCAAAGCGATAGCTAAAAAGACGAAAGAAAGACTGGCAAAATCTACCGGAGAGCACTGGTTGAACGTTATTGATGACAATACACAAGGCCAGCACTGGCGTGAGCTCCTTGACCAGAGCCTGGACAGACGAGTCGCTCGAGAATAGGGACGGATATAAGTTCTGAGTAGCGAGCAAGATCGCTGACAAGACCAGGCCAACCATGAACGAGGATATTACGGCCACTATAAGCGAGAACTTTGCCGTTCTTGGATGAGCCGCTCCGAGTTCATTGGACACCCTCACACTGTGATAACCAAGAAACCATTTCAGAGGCAGAGAGAGATCTTTCCGGAGGGCTTATTATTCTAGTACCAACCTTATGGCTGCATTCATTCCTAGAGCCTCCATGAGCGTCCACCCTAGTATGTTCATGCTGCAGCATCAGATACAGTGCATCAAATCAAACATCAGAACCAAGAATCGAACTGCACCCTCAATCAAATTAATCTCGTCCAATTACGTTTCAATACTGTCACCGAGTGGAAACAACTAAGAGATGTGTACTACAGTTGCCAAATAGAAACATCTGTGTCGTGTGTGGGTCCCCTATACGTAACTCATAACAAATCCCTATCTTAAAAAAAAAAAAAGGCAACTTTACGGTGTTCTTTAATTGAACGAGCAACAGAAGAAGACAAAAGAATACAGCCAAAGAAGAAAAGACGAGAGAGTCGATTTTTCGTCTGAGCAATGATAGGTTGTTAAACGTCAGAGACTAAATGGTGATCAAACCGTACCTATCGATCGAACCTACAAGTAAAGAGAACAGTGCACATCCTAGAAATAGGTTGCGACTTTTCAGCAGATGAAACCTTCTCGTGCTCCTCAGCTTGTGATGTCACAGAAGCCGATTAGGTTATCAGTGCGAATCGCACGACAAGAGAATGCCTATTCTCACGTTTTTTACGTTGATTCAATCCAACTTTCTCTCTGTCAAACTGGTAGGTGGGCAGCTCAAAGATTAAATCACTTGATTTATGGTGTTAAGTATATATTCGAGGACACCTCTTGTGCTAATTCAGCCAATCTCTAGCGTAAACGGCAACTAAATTCACAGGGGACAAAATCAGGTAAAAACGCTTGAAGCCTCAAACCCATCTGAAGAACTTCTTAAAATTTGCATCTTCAATGAAAAACCTTTGTCTAACTTCAGCCTGGATTCAGCACTACAGAACCATTTCTAGTAAACCCATTTCTAGAAGCAAAGCGCGGGACATATTGATATCGCTCGTCGGTGTCGAAAAGGGCTGGCGTGAACCGAACAGTCATTGCCATTCTAGATTTGACAATGGTGTCCCACAACGTTAGTCAGACGTGGTTCTTGCAGATTGTCAGAAAACGTGTCTTCTCTCTTCTGAATCATCAGTCATATCAAAAGCAGTTTTTTTTCGAAAAGAACAAAGAAATTAGAAAATACTGCTGAAGGCAAAACAGGCCAATTTAGGAGGCCGCGTGGAGAGTGGTTCGAAATGAAAGTGACGTGTCCCGACTCAATTTTTTCTATCAACTGCGTTTCTCAACTGATCTGACCATTTTGCCCCTCAAGAATCGTTAACCCCGAAGAAAGAAGACTTAAACAAGGAAAAGGGAAAAAACTATACCAGATAGATAAGGCATCCACCGAAATCTCTGCATTCTTCAAGTAACCCGCGAAGAGAATGAGCGCCATGAAATACCAAACCTCCAAGCTGCCAAAACAAGAAGATGAAAAAAGAAAAGAAAAGAAAAAGGCACGTGAAATTCAATTGTAGACATTCCAATTTCTAAAGGACCGAATCATAAATGCTGCAGTAACTCCGCTCAAAATTTAATTATATGATTTAGACATACATAGTAAAGGTCGGGGTAATCTCTCTGCCTTTCCTCTCTATTTTTTTTTAATCTTTTTCCGGATTAAATTAAGGAAAAAGCATATGTATACACGAGAGAACACTTATCCATCATGTGCTTTATAGACCATACGGATCGAGTGTAATCTCCACCGTTGATTTCGCTGGGCACGCCACAAGACTCTAATACTTAACGGTCCAGATGGCATTCATCTACATGGGCCTAGAAATCATGCATTAACCGGTCGAAAAGCACAGAATTGCCGGGTCGCTCTCGCGGGGCTCGTCTCCAAGCGGAGATCAGAAAGTCCACAATGTCAAAGCTCCTCTCACTTGTACTGCTTAAGACTGGTAGCGCTTGAATGAGGAGGACAAAGCAAGTTTTGACTCGTCTTTCCAGGTCACAACCATCAGTCTTCACTGTTCTATTAGCCACGAAAGAAGGCGTGCTTTTCGCAGAACTCGAACTGGTCCTAGATGCATCTGTAGCTTATTCGCTAGCTAGTAACCACGACCTAAAGATAGGGATATTAAAGAAGATTTGGCAGGCGACAGAGATGGCGACATGTCGAGCGAAGATTTCTTACCAGAGCATGACGGCCGAAGCGAGGGACAGCCTTACGAACCCCCACAGGTTCTCGAACGCCTTCCATGAGAAACCCGTCCACGCCCTCCCGCAAGTGCCGCTGAATATGTAGACGAGCTGGGCCACCACGATGACCACCCACGACGCGTTGAGCACGATGGCGGCCCCGACGAGCCCCCATCCGAGCTTCAGCATCAGCAGCCAGCTGAGCACGGTGTGGAGCACCAGCACCACCGCGGCGATGACAGCCATCACCATGATCTTGCTCTGTGCCTGCAGGAACTTGGCGATCGGGAAGTTCATCGCATACGCAAACAGCTGCGGGATCATCCAGACGGCGAACATCCCGGCCTCCTCCGAGATCGCCTCCGTCTGCCCTATCAGCCGCAGGAGCTTCGCCGCGAAGATGTACAGTAAGCACAGGCCGAGGGCCGTCGTGTTGAGGATCACCCACGACCGCTGCATGTATATGCCGAGCATGTCGATCTGCCCCGCCCCATAAGCCTGCCCGCACAGCGTCTCCAGCGCGCTTCCCATCCCGAGCTGCCAGATTATTGCGAGCAAATTTATCGTCATGAATTCGGCACGTGAACTCAAACTGGCATTCGGCCTAATCTACATGTGAGGATTCTCGAAATTTATTTATCAAAAACAGATTTATCTTCTGCATCTCTAGTGCACTTCCCAATTACAAACGCTCTGTGATTAATGGGCAAAAGCTATCAGTCTATCAACTCTCGATGTGAACTTAGTAGCAGGATTCATGCCTGTGCGATTTGAAATCGATTGACGATTCGCAATTCCAAACATTCGCATCAGCCCCATTTCAGACTAAGAGATTATTAATATACTGTTAGAATTAAAAGAAGTTGCCGGCGAAACTGAAATGTGTGTATGTGTAGCATAGTCAAGTCAGTTTCAGGAACGCACGAAACCATATATATATACGTACATACCATGATACCGAAGGAAAAGCCGGCGATGACAGAGTTCTCGATGGAGACGGCGGCGAGCGCAAGGGTGCCGACCTGGCCGGCGAAGACCTGGGTGATGGCCCCAAGGGAATACTGGCAGATGGAGGTGAAGATGGCAGGGCCGGCGAGGAACCACAGCTTCTTGGACTCCTTGGCAAACTCCCGAACGAAGTCACGGGGCCCCTTGATCGGGGGGATGTCGTCGGCTCGTGCTGTGAAGGTGAAGGCGTCGTTGCCGGTGGTTGAGAGCGGTAGGTTCGCTGCGATTGCCTGCTGGTCGTGGGCATGGTCGCCGCCGACATGATGATCGGCTCGTTCCACCTTCTCGGCGGGCGAGAGGAGGGGCTGCTTATTATCCTCCATCACTCAGCAGCCGCAATTGTTGCTGCTGCACAGAGAGAGAGAGAGAGAGAGAGAGAGGCGATGGGAAAGTGCTTAAGACAAGGTTTATATAAGGACTGTGGAGGAGATTGGTCTAGTATTCTTCTGCATGATACAGGGGACTATAGAATATTATTAGTACTACTTATAAATCTGCACAGGAGGATGGGAATTTTAGATGGGAGATAGGACGGTCTAAATTGGATTTTTGCAGCTTGTGAAAATAAAACATTATAAAGTACAACAAAAAGGCAAATTTGGGTGAAGCTGCATCAGCTTGGAACGAGAATGGTTCGCCTTCCTCATCTTCTATCTCTTTATATATGTAGAGATAGCTGGCAATGTTGAGGGACATAGAAATCGGTCCTATAGAAATGTGTTCCCCTCGATCTTGATCACCCTCATTCGTCGGTTTGTGCAACTAAACATGTAGCCACGTGAGCGAGGCGCTCTGCTGCAATACCCTAATCCACTTCTTCTTGCATTCACCAAACAACACCCCAAATACCCCATCCTCATCGCTTGGGATCTCGCTGTAATAACTAGTAAATTGACGACTATAGTGCCAACCACTGTAGGGGCTATTCGAATATTTCGGCTTGACTGGTCCCTTATGGATACTCACGAGTTACCCTATCCATGTGTTTGAACACTGAACTTACTATGTTCAGATTAAGTGTTTCAATCATTTCTTTTTAGGGTTATGTGATATAAGATCTACTTAGTACAAAGATAAATGAGAAATTTGCTACTGTACTCTGGGTTTTTGTGAACAAGAGCCAAAGCAACTAACTGAAAAAAAAAAACTTGGCACTTTCAATGCACTAAGTGTTCTTGTATTATATATTCAATGCACTAAGTATTCTTGCATTATATATAATCAATTGATGCTCTCAAAAGGGTAATATTCCAAATTAAGTACGCTTGATTAGTGTCTCGATGATACTCATTTACCCTTTCAGTACTCCACCGTTACATGACTCTCGTGGGCATTGTCTTGTCGTCGAGTGATGAGAATTTAAGACATTCCCGTTCCTTTTTCAGTAATTCTTAAGGTTGTCGATGATGCACTTAGAATCAATGGATGCCCTTCCAACCACTTGAAGCGCAGCATTTATCAAGGTGAAACTTAATGTAAGTCTGGCAGTTGATGAATTCCTCAACTTATATATGTGACGCCCTAGAAAAAGGAAATGGAGCCTATAAACTCGTACCAAAGAAATCAAGCTGCACCATTACAATTTGGTCTGACTTGGTTCATTGGAGTTATAAATGACAAAGACACGGGTCATTAAAGCTCGCTCCATTGATGGGATATGAAGACACGAGTCATTAAAGCTCGCTCCATTGATGGGACATGACATCAGCTTTCTCTCCGCGAGGGACGATGCTCAACGTGAGGGTATGGTGATATGGACAAGTTAATGATATATGGAGGAATTCGGCTTGGTACACAATTAGTGCTCCAGCCCTGTCATTGCGCATTCATTGGGCCAGTGGGACGGCGGTGACGAGCCTCTATTAGAAAGAATAGTGATTCCGTTTCAAATCGAAATTTTCGTCACGGTGAAATTTCCATGATGACGTGTAGAGAAGATTGTCGACATTGGTCGCCCATCCGCACTATTTTTTAAATGTCCCAAAAGGCATCTCATACTAGTTATTGGTGACGTTTCATGCCAATAGCATTGATCTAAAGAGTGTCATAAAGGCCATATAACGAGAAATGTACAGAGAAACCCATATTCATATATATTGGCAAACCCATCAAGATGTTACTATAATAATATGACCCCCATCACAAGATATCATAATTGAGCACTCATAAGTGATGTACAAGCCCAATGCAATAGGACAATCTGATTATTAAAAATTAAGAAACCCATTCACCAACACAAGAGTCACGCACTATTATTGGCCTAAAACTTGGATATAAGTTGAGATTTTCAAAATATTGCTAAATTACTCTTGGCCTGAAAAAAGCTCCTGCCCCCATGTAATTTCTCCAAATGCACAACTAAGTCAAAAGTAAGTATTTATGTATCAATTTATCTCCACAATTAACATCCATGTTCGCACCTTTCAAGTGTGCAAATAATGTATTAATTATCAAGCTAACAAAAGATTGAAATCTTTCCTCATTAAGAAAAAGTTCTAGATCCGTCCTCGGAATAGATCTCATGAAGCATATGAATATCCCCGGTGTATCTTCAACTCGCAAATAAGGCACTCATAAAAAAAGAGATTAAAGCTAGGGATATTAAGTACTTTTACATATGTACTAAGGGAATAAATAGAACTGGGTTGGATATCTAAATAAGTGGACTTGTGCATATAGCGATTGAGATTTGTATCTAATCTTGCCAATTAGCATAGTGACAAATTTGACCACACCATACCTTTAGTATTCCTTTTGAGAAAGTAAGATCGGGAAATTTGAACATAGACAAAACAACTATTGATTCAAATTCCTGTCCACGAGAAAAGGGGGAAAAAGAATATGACGACAATTGGCCCTCGTGTAGACTTTTCAAAGTTTGAGCCTGATGCATGGAGAGCTTATAGCCGATACAATCGCGTATAGCCAATTAGCCGTACATCGGTCGTACCGAGAAAATTGAAAATAGACATAACAACAGTTGTTTCAAATTCTTCTCCAAGAGAAAATGAAAAAAGAAAATGATAATTCGCCTTTGTAGACTTTTCAAAATTGGAGCATGACGCATGGGGGAGCTTATAGCCGATTCAAACGGGAATAGCTCGTTCGTCTGTACATTGATTGTACCCAGAAATCAACCAAGATAAAGATATCATTTGTTAGCAGAAAATGAATCATTTGAAAAATAATAATTTAAAAATAATTACTCATATTAAATGAATATATGAAAAATATTTTCATTATTTACAGGAATATTCAGACATAAATAGGCACGATGATGAAAACATTTTTTATAGATTAATTATTTGAAGTAATATAAACAATCATTTTTATAAAAATAATTTGCAAATCATTCTTTTTACGAAATAAGTGAAGCCTGCGTCCTCCTTTCTCTCTCTCTCTCTTTTCTTTAGATAGATGACATTCGAAAGATGCTTTTCCGATTCCAAACTAACACAGAACCCTTTGACCTTATTCACGAGATATTAATTTACCTGCCAATTATAACGATCATGACGGGGAGTGCGGCAAATGCTTTGAGCATCGATCCCTCCCCTCAAGAAGATCGGCCCCTTTATGCTTTGGAACTCTCCGTGGATGCGTTTTGGCTCATCGTCCCTGAGTTAAGATCCATCGTTGGCTCGACGCCTCCCTGCCATTTTTGCCATTGAAAGCTTGTTGGAAACTCATTAATGACCAAAAAGTGGTCCTCTCCCACCTCCAAACTTAAATGCACACCCTGCAAATAGCAATTGTGGTCCATGCGCGTCCTGAGGTTTTTGCAAGTGTTTTTACTAGGGTGGTCGAACAGACTAAAGCCGCCGCTGATGGCAGGGATCCTAGGCATGAACCTGGGCCATTGTTCGCGCAATACAATTAGGTCGGCTCGAGAGGGATAGAGCTCCTTGCAATTGAAGCTAGACAGGCTCATGTTTATTGAACAATGTGCCGTGAGTTATGTCTGCCGAAGAAGAATGGAAGGTGTTAAGACATCGGGAGAAAAACGTTTTTTACGCATCGTCACTATAGACGCGACATCATTGGACCACCAGTTCTGAGGGACGCATGGGATTCCTCAGGAGCTGATTGAGACCGCAGGAAATCAATCTCGGTCTTTGATAAACAGGCCCGAGAACTCATTACAAGGATCACAAAGTCAAAAATGGCGCTGTCGGCGAGTACGCACGTCTACGATCTCAATGAACCAAGGGTTCGTTTTCAGGCGGAAAAATCTGACTTGGCATCTTCCGAGCATCCATGACAGAGTCAATCTAGGTTACGGAAATCATTAAATGTTGTTCTGACATGTCTGTGTCTGACATTTCTAATAACACTTTCACTTGAAATTTCGTACGCGAGGGGCCCTTCATGAAATTGTAAAAGTACGTGGGCTATTTTCACCGAATTGCAATTAAGCAGCGGGGTCACTGCGCGAAAACGCCAAAGTATAGGGGGCATCCAAACAATTTACTCCTTTTCTTTTTCGCCATGAGTCCGAAGCAGCTAATAATTAAATCGGGAAATGTTTCAAAGAAAGAAAGTGGGATGAAGGCATCGGATGTTTTTAAACAATAGCAAAATGTTCAATCGGATCTTTCAACTGGTTTTTTTGTGCATTTAGATCTAACGTATGTGTACCTTTTTTGGTTTGAATAGATCCTTGTGTTAAATATATAATTAAATGGTTTGTGAAATTTATAGAGTGAAAAGCCGAAAAAAAAGAAAGAACAATCAAATAGAAATTCATTTGGGTGCCAACTACCCGAGTTTCGCAACATCCACTCTTCTTCATCATGTAGGCGATTGCCAACGCTACAAGATCCTCGCCCATATCTAGCAAGGGCTAACCTCACTTGGGCCTATGGCCGATCTCTGTCCATAGCCTGAGATCGGCCAGAATTTCCTAAAAATTGTAAGAAATTGTCCATGTTAGTGTTAGGCAAGCCAAGCCACGTAGGTTTTTAATCAAAATTAATTGGAATGACTATATTGACAAATCGTCAAAATATTCGTGACTTTTTCAATAGTTTTTCCCTACCTTTACACTTTGGGCGCACACACTGTCATGTTTTTTTTTTCTTCTCTCTTTTTTTATGGGGGAGGTGGCGTCAAGGTCTACACTAGCTTCGCTTGAGTCTGAATTGGGATGCTGCCCTCCCCGATGTGTAGGCGGTGGCGACGCCGCCTCGGCTTCAATTGTAGCCACCTGTCTTCTGTGCCCAACTCTCTTGTTTTGATTTTTTTCTTCCTTTTAGATTTTAATTTTCCTAAACTTAATGAATCTTCTTATTTTAATTGCCACGCGAGATCCCATGTAGCAGCAGCATTTGCTGGGCTCGACAGCATCTCCATTTTCCTTATTAGACGGAAGTAGCAACTTGAACCAAAAAAAGTACACGATCTAGGGAGCCAATCACGCAAGAAATAAAAATAATTTGAGAGATCTGATTGAGCGATTTACAATAATTCGAGGATCGATAATATCTTTACCCTAGAGAAAGTTAGGTGTCCTCCTCTCTTTACTAGACATTTTAATCAAATTCTGGAAGATGATATTTGGTTGCACGATTTTCATGTTTTGTTTTCTTTTTTATTCTTTTTTTTTTTTTTGGCAATCGGCTCCGAGGGTCATCGGTCAAAGCTTGTAGAATCGAGTGCATTGAACTCATGAACACAAAATGGGAAAATCAATCCACGCAAGAACCGGCACAAATGCAAGTATGCATTGGGCAGTGGGTCAAATGAATAAATATCAGTAAACCTTAGTTTATTGATCGAAAATAGTTACACATAAATTGTTTTACGAAAATATAAAATAAAAGGGAGAATAAGTGGGTGGTGCAGACGATGTCACTAATTGCCTATGTGCTTACCTAAACCATCGAAACTGCAAATAGAAAAAAGACAGCTAAGCGAACCAATATCCAATTTGGCATAACTCAAAACTTTTTCCTTGACCTACTATGGTTAAGATACAGTCAGGTACCAGCCAAAGCGCTAGGGCATTGTTCAGTGACTATAGGATAGATACTAAATCTACGATTCCAATTTGTTAGAAACTAATCTAAGTACACGAAAAGATGAGACCGATTGAAAAATTGCTTCAAAAAGGTATATTGAATATTGCCATAAATTTTCAGAGCAGTCGAATTTGTTGATGCTATCTCGAGCATGTAATTTTATAATGGTGGAGGTATATGATTCCGGAATACTCAACATTGGCCATTGATTTTGTAACATAAATTTTGTAGATTATTGCCAGAAAGAATCGGCTTCCCCAACAATATATTTGTGAAAAAGGAGAAACGACCAAGCGGAGCGCGTCGAGACTTTTTATGAAAAAAATCACAACAGGTCGAGTTCAATGATGCAGAACTCGCTGTTAGAGCATCCCACATCATTCGATCACGGAAAGCCCCACCTTAACTTCAAGGTTTTGGATAAAATATTATACCACGATGTCAGACTTCAGTTCTGCCACGTTTGTCGAGTTCTATGTGTTGATATAAATTAATGTAGATTCCGGGCGATATTTGTTGGCCGATGATCTACGGGTGATAAAGTTTAAGCGACGGCCAATATATTTAACCCCCTTTTTGTCGATACATTGGCAGACTACTGTTCAAGCGGGAGAGGAAGGAAGGTTTGAGGGAGGCATTGCTACAACAACCATGGCAAGAAAGTGACCCGACAGTAGAACAAATCTCCACCGATAAGTCAATATGCAAATTGGGACCCATCTATATAACAAGAAACGACTATCCCAGTAGCTAGCCGGATTAAAGGCAACGTACAAGTTTTCAAGGCTAAGAATAAAACACGAGGATGGAAAATCAACAGAAGAGCCAAACGCAACGATACGGCTAGGCAAAGCCGTGGTCGTCTTCCTTGCTACGAGAGGATAAAATATCTCAATCATTGCCTCATGAAAGGTCATGTAGAAGCAAAAAACGATTCTTAATCTACTATGCGAAAGGTCACCAGTCGCAATCAATGATTTAAACAAGTTATGCACACGAAACGACGCGGAAATCGCCCGCCAAAACCCTAGAACGGGCATAGGGAAGATGGTGTCTCATGGACAAAGCAAGATAAGAATGACCAAACCCCTTTTTTTCTAGAAGTACGGCGCAACATGCATGGTTATGTTATACAGCCACGAATTGACTTTTTCTTTTCTTTTCTTTACCAGCTTCAAAGATAATTCGATTTGAACAAAATTCAGGATGGAGTTCGAGATGATCACGGCAATCAAGAGAGCTCCATCCTTTGGCCACCCACACCGCTCGAGGGCGAGAAGACTACAAAAGGAGCAGTTTATAAATGGGAGAGGCCAGAGCAAGAGTACCAAGCATGGCATTGCGGACTGATCAATCCCTAGGATCAGCAGCAGGCCACGAGATCTCTGGCCCACTCGCGGTTTTTTCCTTTTGTTTTTTAACCTCGTCCACGTGAGATCTTCTGGGTGTAACGTATGTGGACGGAATCTCATCGATACAGACAAACCCATTGCCGCTTTACTTGAACCTTAGCCCCTTATTATTTTCTCTGATCCGGTCGATGATTGACCGACGAGGGGCACGTGAGACGGTGCGTGTTCTTTTGGGTTCCAAAACTAACAGTCAAACCAGCTGCTCAGTCAACCCCCACTTGGACTTTCCGAAGAACGGCAGCTGACAAGGATTCTAATTTTAGACAGGAGAGTCACTGCAAACGTCAGCGAGGGCAGCGATGCGTCGGGATATGTCTTTTCTGCTGCTGCCTATGAGCTGCTTTTCCTTTTCATTATTATTTATTGTTATTGTCTAATGTATTGTCGGACCATTGTTCTTTCGTACTCTTCCTCCTCTTCCGTTTCTCAATCGACTGATTCCCTCGCTGACTCTCTCTTTGTCGGCCTCATCATGACGAGCAGGAAAACCGAAACGCGATTAGCTAACTTCGTTTATTCGGTAGCTTTTCTGGTGTTGGTTGCCCGGTAGTTGCGCGTGTGAACCGTATCGAGCCTACCACTACTTGACGGAGGGAAAGGGATCGACGGGACGGTGAGCTAATCTCGTTCAGAGATTAGTACTCGTGACTTCATCATCCAATCATTTAGTTAGGTGGATTACGAACACGGGTTTTCGTGAGATCGCGAGATTGTGCAGCTTGTGCTTTTCGTGGGTCGTGAGGAACGTACAGGACCATTTCTAATGCGATGAGAATGGGGGGGGGGCTTCTACATTATCCGGGCGGGCACATGGGCCGAATCCACATACGGATGCTGCGGGAGAAAGGAAGAGCGCACCGGATATACACAATCTATACTCTTAGAAGCAGCAGTTGGACGCCAAATCCCAATTGAAAATCAACTCTGGACCGGCCCGTGTGACCAGAACCGGGTCGTTACCAAAGATCACGTGACCCGACACGTCTTGGGCCAGAACACTTGCTTTTACTGCTCTTGTCTTGGGTTTCGTGGGCTTGAAGGAACGACCGCATGAGGAAACAAGAAGGAACTCTGTTGACCTGATGAACCTCCTCGTCATGCCTTGGGGCCAGATGAAGGCGTACATCGACAAAAGATACAATTGCCGGTCCATTTCCGACCCAACCTTCCTCGGCATCTGAAGCTTATTGTTGTCTGGACGGTTCCTCAGCCTTCCCTTTCCATGGACCACCCTCGACCTCCGTCCAGCTCTACTCGTTCGACTCGCTTAAATCCCCTAAAACCATCAGCTTTCGGGGAAAAAGGATCCATCGACCGATCCTTTCGACGAGGCCCCAAAAGCATATGTTGAGCCACTAAAAACCTAATTAGTAAGCGGCCAAACAGTGTCTAATTTTATTCTTTTATTTTTCGAAAAAAAAAAAGAACTGAAATCCATTTTGTAATTTTTTTATTCAAGAAGTAAAAACAAAATTACTTCTTTGTCCCTAAGAACAACTCCAGAATCAAGTGCATTTTCCTTTTTTTTTCTTCTTTTCTTCTTCTCCTTCTTCCTTTGGCTAGTCGCTAGCCTTAGCTAGGCCAGCAGCCTCGTCGAAACGTCACCGGCCCATGGCGAGGCCAATATTGTCAATCAAGCCTCCTTAGACCACCGCGAGGGGAGAGGCTCGGCCTCGCTAAGGACTGGCAATGCTTCGACGAGGTCACCAGCCAAAGAAAAAAGAAGAAGAAAAGGAAAAAAAAAAGAGAGGAAAAAAATGTAATTAAATATCAAAAAATTAAAAGAAATTGTAAATACAAAAGAATTTGAGGTCCTACCAAATGCAATTCTATCTCAATAATAGAAATTTTTTATGGTTAGGCTCTGCGTTGTAACTTATCAATTTCTCTATTCTTTTGTTCTTTTGTTCACTAGAACAAAAAAAGAACAAAAATCCATTTAGTTACGTCAACTAATTTCTCTATTTTCCGGAATAGAAAAGTAGTCGAGGAATAGATTTAGAACATAAATAATAAATTAAAAAAGTAGCTTCTTCTTCTTAGGAACAATTTCTAGAAATAAATCATTTTTTTCTTCTTCTTTTTCTTTTTTTTTCTCCTTCTTCCTTTCTTTTGTCGCCCCCACCATCCACCACCCCCGTCGGCCACCCATCGAGGGGTTGCCGGTCGCCGAACGCTATTTGCTAGGCCGCGCAGCCGACAAGAGGAGGAGCAATAAGAAGAAGAGAGGGAAAAAGAAAAATCTAAATTAATTATTAAAAAATTAAAAGAAATTGTATGTTACAAAAAAATCGTACCAAACACATTCCTATTCTTTTTCTATTCTAAGAATAAAAAAATTGTGTAGTTACCAAACGCGTTGTTTTACTCAGAAATTGTTTCAAGGAAAAGAAATAGAAAAAAAAAACTATTTCTGAAAATAAATTGTTCCTTAAAACATAAATGTTACACCAAACGCCTTTAAATGCTAAAAAACTCATCTCGAGAGCAGAATAGAAAAAAATCATTCCTAAGCAAAAATTATTCCTAGGAATAAAATGATTACCACATGGGCCATAGTTGAAGAAACTTTATAGCTTCTCAATTTACTTGTTGTCCGTGTGTAATCATTGCTATGAGAGTTGAATTGTTCCAATTAGGTGTTCTTCCTATTATCTTTTATGGAAAGTCCCAGCTTGGAATTATAAATTGATCGAGTTATATGAACTTATTCATGGGGTTATGTACTCTTCATACACATCCAGGCTTTTGGGCTTTGTCGAGTCCACGAGATCCTCCCGATAAGCCATGTAATACTATAATAAAACAAATAAAAAAGCCTCATTATTGTTATGTGTTGGCTCTTCTCTCTATTCGGGCCAATTAAGTGCGTGTGTATATGTATACATTTACTTTTAGAGTCTTACCAGCCAGGAGCATCTGGCCGTAAACAAGTCTAGCACATAGATTTAACTCAAAACGAGCAACGCCATTTAGTCAACGCACGGCTCACTGACGTCTTCTAATGCTCATCGCCCTCGTGTGTGTCGACAACTTTCTCTTGTCGCTTAGCGATATCAAATGGGAACATGACACTGTATAAACAAGGCTCGTTTTTGGAGTCAAAGATGCCCTTCTCAGTCCCGCATCGATCTGCTGGATGGTTCCACGTCTGTCTCCACATCAGAGAATCTAACGAATATCCCAATCCTAACGTAAAAGCCGTCCAGATGATTACAAATCCTGGGAAATTTAAACTAAAACTGGGGTTGAATGTTGCCAAGCTTCACCTAACAGGTCGGGTGATTACAAAAGCACAAGAGAGCCGTACCCTCCCTGCATCGCCGAAGTACCGCCAAATTGCTGATTAACTTCGGCGACAGAGAAATCAGCTGACTTGGTATTTTGCAACATCTTCCCTTACCTAATACAAACAAATGGCGACTCATGCCCGTTGCGAAATCAATCATGACAACGATCGTTTCGTGAAATGCATTACAGACAATGCGAGATATTGATCGTTCCATGGGATGCGTTAGAGACGACGTGTCACTATCATTAGGTTTTGGATGTTATTGATACGTGAAATTTCGAAGGGATCGAGCCTACCACAAAGAGTGCGATGGGTGGCGGGTAGGTAGGGAGGGGGGCTGTTCTTATCTTCTTGGAAGTGCGATGGAATCGACTGGGTGACGTGCGAATCTTTTGGTCTTGTCTCTCCTGGGAAATAATTCAAGTCTCACCAGCCCGCGCATGCATTGCATTTCATGGCTCCACCTCCACCGTCATTTCGGCAATGTGGACTGGGGAGGAAAATGACAACTAGATATGCCACTTATCATTTGATGGGGAGATGCTGAAATGGCGATGCCTTGGGGTGGGGGGCAAGTCCTCTAAACACACAGGAAAATCATATTTCATGCGGGGAGATGCTGAAATGGCGATGCCTTGGGGGTGGGGGGCAAGTCCTATAAACACCCAAGACAATCATATTCCATGTGATATACGCCTTTGGTTGGTGAGTTACAAGTTACGAATGTTCTTTGCATTCAAACTTGACTAATCATAAATATGGATGATGTCGTATTCGCATTTCACCAGCTAGAAAACAAATTGGACAGGAGATGGAGAACACGGCATACATTGCAGAGATAATAGTTCAAAAGGTCTAAAATATGTCAGCACACGAGAAAATCATATTCCACGTGATATACGCCCTTGGTCGGTTAGTTACACGTTACAAATGTTCTTCAAACTTAATTAATCATGTATGTGGATGATGTCGTATTCACCAGCTAAAAAAATAATTGGAGAGAAGATTGAGAACATGGCATAAGTTATGGAGATAATTGTTCAAAAAATAAAAACCTATGTAAACACACAAGAAAATCATATTCCATGTGATATACCCTTTTGGTCGGTGAGTTACAGGTTACGAATGTTCTACGCATTCAAACTTAACTAAACATAAACATGGATCATGTTGTATTCAAAGGTTGGAAAACTAATTGGATAGGAGATGGAGAAAGTGACATAAGTTATGGAGATAATAGTTCAAAAATCAAAAGCTTATGTAAACACAAAGAAAATCATATTACGTGTGATGAAAGGAGTATGCGCGATACTCTTTGCACGTTCAGCATCAATTTCGACGAAGCATGTGCGAGACCAGACCTAACATTACTATAAAGTTAATCTCGTACATGAAATAATTCGATATTCAACGTTCACTTTGAATTCATTTAAAAATGTTCTATCCGCCGATGTAAGACAAAAGCTTTAGGGACGAAGATGTGTCTGTGATTCATGTCCTCTTCTAAGTCCTCAAATTACATCGAATCTTTTGGTCTTCTCTCCTGGGAAATAATTCAAGTCTCACCACCCTCATGCATGCATTGCATTGCATCGCTCCACCACCACCGTCATTTCGGCAATGTGGACCGGTGAGGAAAATGATAACTAGCTAGTGCTCCAAGTCCCATTCCAATTCGATATGCTACTTATCATTTGATGAGGAGATGCTGAAATGGCGATGCCTTGGGGTGAGGGGCAAGTCCTGTAAACTCACAGGAAAATCATATTTCATGCAGGGAGATGCTGAAATGGCGATGCCTTGGGGTGAGGGGCAAGTCCTGTAAACTCACAGGAAAATCATATTTCATGCAGGGAGATGCTGAAATGGCGATGCCTTGGGGGTGGGGGGCAAGCCCTATAAACACCCAAGAAGATAAAATTTCATGTGATATACGCTTTCGGTCGGTGAGTTACAAGTTACGAATAATCTTTGCATTCAAACTTGACTAATCATAAATATGGATGATGTCATATTCGCATTTCACCAGCTAGAAAACAAATTGGACAGGAGATGGAGAACACAGCATACGTTGCAGAGATAATAGTTCAAAAAGTCAAAAATATGCAGCACACGAGAAAATCATATTCCACGTGATATACACCCTTGGTCGGTGAGTTACACGTTACAAATTTTCTTCAAACTTAATTACTCATAAATGTGGATGATGTCGTATTCACCCACTAAAAAACTAATTGGAGAGAAGATGGAGAACACGGCATAAGTTATGGAGATAATTGTTCAAAAAATAAAAACCTATGTAAACACACAAGAAAATCATATTTCATGTGATATACCCCTTTGGTCGGTGAGTTACAGGTTACGAATGTTCTATGCATTCAAACTTAACTAATCATAAACGTGGATCATGTTGTATTCAAAAGCTGGAAAACTAATTGGATAGGAGATGGAGAAGGTGGCATAAGTTATGGAGATAATAGTTCAAAAAATCAAAAGCTTATGTAAACACAAAGAAAATCATAGTACATGTGATGAAAGGAGTAAGTAGGATACACAGTTGCAAAAAACTCGACTGATTATATACGCCTTTAATTAGTGAGTTATAAGTTACGAATGTTTTACGCATCCAAACTTAACTAATCATAAATGTGGATGATGTTGTATTCAAATCTCACTAGTTGGTAAACTAATTGGAGGGGAGATAGAGAACATGGTATAAGTCACGGAGATAACTGTCCAAAGAGTCAAACCTATTGTATGACAACTAATCTAGTTCTAAGTTTTTCAATATGACCAATCTAGTCTTGAATCTTTTAATCATTTGCCAATATTGTCCTTTTGACCAATTTTGGCCAGAAATCACTAACGCGGACCTCCGTTAGCCATCACCAAGGCCTTGATGATTGGTGGAAGAAAAAAAGAGAGGAAAAACTCAAAAAGTTAGAAAAAATGTAAAAAAAAAAAGTTCTACGTCAATGTTGGCCATGCCAAATAGGAAGACTAGCACTGACTAGATCATCACGTTGATGATTTTCGATCAAAATTAGCTAAAATGATTACATTATAAAATCGTCAAATGATTAGGCTTAAATTGGCCAAATTGTAAAGTTTATGATTGAATCGGCTGCCATACGATAGATTTAAGACTTTTTAGACAATATTCCCTAAGTTTCCTGGAACCAAATGTTGTGTAAATGAAAATTAATACAAACTCTATGTGATTTCTACGTACCAAGAGGCATCAGGTTTAACTCTGACCCCAATAATTCATGGCTAGGGTTGTAAATATAAGTTTTTTATGCAATCTCCAACTAAACAGCAAAAGGATACTAGAATTGCAAAAGTTTACTGTGGGAACCAATCGGAGGAGTATTTCAGAGTCCATATGACGCTCACTTTAGTGCTATAAGTTTTCGTTTGATTACTTAAGTGTGAAATCAGAAAAAAAAACGATAATTTAAGTACCTCCAGTAACAAACTCTGATCAAACACGTT
Organism: Eucalyptus guilfoylei; assembly: GCA_016097605.1. Classification (NCBI taxonomy): domain Eukaryota; kingdom Viridiplantae; phylum Streptophyta; class Magnoliopsida; order Myrtales; family Myrtaceae; genus Eucalyptus; species Eucalyptus guilfoylei. The sequence continues at coordinate 22,720,230 of CM027861.1, read as the reverse complement.
ACGTGACTTTTGTAATAAAATGTTTAATCTGGCATGGCTCTTTATATTAAAAAACAAGTCTAACGTGGACTTTTGAGGTGGCTGGCTTGCTTAAACGATGTCACACGAAATTTCTCGGAAAATTGATAGTCGTTTGTTCTTTTCGTGACTTGCGTTTTGTTCTATCCCAGCTCACTCTCCCACACGCACAACCACCTTGAATGGTCGGTCTTCGCACCTCGACTCGCTGTAGCAAACTCTATATCTTCACCAACATCGGCGTCGCCGTCGCTGCGCCTCTCCAGACTCGCCGTGCCGTGAGCTCCTGCACTTCACGCTAGCGACTCCCAGTCTACCTCCGCCACTCCGAACCCCCCGTGTCGTACACTACTCCGTCTCACTCTATTTTGCTGTCCTAATTACTTGAAGAACTCGATTCCTGCCCTCCATACCTTCATCGTCTCTGATCCTTGGCTGCACTATCTCTGATAAGCTTTCTTATCAACCTATTTGAAATATTTGCACTTTGGCTATGCTCTCCATTACAAGATTCAACAGTTAATTTTGGGGGAAACTGAATTAGATTCTCGAATTTGGAGAAATGCTTAATTGTCTAATTTAGAGACTACACTTGGGGCAAAACATGTAGATGAAGTGGTTTGAGGGTATATATGTTGATTGGGTACATCCATGAGCCATGTCTGTCAGGGAACTTAATAAAATTTTGCCATGTCAAATTTATAACAATCAAAATTGGAGTTATATTTAAGTGATCGAACAAAAATTTTGAGTTCCAAAATAGCGGATATACAAAATTTTTGACACTTTTAGTATCATTTTTTCTTAACTAAATTGACACTTTTTGAAGTTGCGTAAGTGCAAGTGAGTCACGATCAGAGAGTGATCCACATCGTGCTACAGTGGCCTGAGAAACTTTAGCAAAGAAAGAGGTTCCTGGGAAGTGTCGCCTTCTTGAAATTTGCCTCACAATTTCCGGATCGGACGGAGCACCGTGGAGCCATACATGACTTGCGTAGTCGATGGCGATAGATGTGGAAATCGCAGATGCAAAGTACCGAAGTCCATGACCCTTTGCCCTGGCCATGAAATTTCTGCGAGTCTCCCAAGCTTTGCAAAGCGAAATTTGGCTGAAATAGACAGCACACGTTGTCGACGTGACACCTTATTTTGCTAGGAGTATGCTCGATCCTCTTTGCACGTTCAGCATCAATTTCGACGAAGCATGTGCGAGACCAGACCTAACATTACTATAAAGTCAGTCTCGTACATGAAATAATTCGATATTCAATGTTCACTTCGAATTCATTTAAAAATTGTTTTTTTTTTGATCGAATTCATTTAAAAATTGTTCTCTCCGCCAATGTAAGATAAAAACTTTAGGGAGGAAGATGTGTCTGTGATTCATGTCCTCTTCTAAGTCCTCAAATTACATCGACCGCCCACATCACAACAACTGCGCGTCTCCCTCATTGACAATAACATGTCCAACGATTGAAGGACGGGCGGTGCCTCACAAAGTTCACCTTTGCACGATCTATTCACACGAGTTTGCGTGCACGCGACGGCAAGCTTAACAAGATCGAGTTGACCGAAATTGTTATGCATGGAGGGAGTTTTACTTTTGAAGTCTAGACGAGGAAGAGAGGAGCTAATTCGATGAACGGATTTTATATATCGAAAACCTTCGATTTTAAAGATTGCCCTTGCAAGCTATACTTATCAAATCAACAAGTTTTGATAAAGCGAAAATTGTCTAATCGGTCTTGAAACTTTTGTACGAATACCAATTTGGTCTTAAATTTTTCTAATTTTACTAATATAATCTTAAACATTTGTGCGAAATTCTAATATAGTCATTCATTCCGATCAATTTTTGTTAAAGATCACTGACGTGATAGTCTATCACATAGGATGATTGGTGATGATTGGACTGCCACTTTAGCGATTTTCAGTGAAAATTAACCAGAATGATTACATTAGAATTTTGTAATTATTTATGATTAAATTGTCAAAATTGAAAAATTTAGAATTGAATTTGTATTTATACAAAAGATGTAGAATCGAGGGGTGCTTTTCGTCGCAGACAACGCAACCCTCCTCCCAACCCCTCTCTTATTCTCATTTTTCAACCTCAAAATTTGACCCAACTTTCCCGTGGTCCATGCAATCAAGAATCTAGATCATATCCGGTTGTAAAATGGGGGTCGAAATCGTCATTTCAAATCACGTGCATATAATTCCTCGATGTGTAATCTTTGCCGTATTCATCACTCAAATATGCATGATTCCTCGGACGATCCTTATCCAATTTTCGAGATGCACATGTTCCATACATAGAAGAAATATCCCACGCCCTCCACGAATGTCGAAATACTATTCGCGAATCCACTTCCCTTCCTTGCATGCAATTGCGAATGTCCTAATCGATTTCCACGATGATTGTTGGCGTCAGGCATTCTATATTGCTCTCGAAAAACTCCTTTTTTAAACCATTTTCTTTCCTTCTTATCTTTAAAAGTAGTAAATTCACAGAAATTACCCTTGTAGAGTAACCTACGTGACTTGAACATGACATCGACAGAATCGATATTTAAGGGCATATGTTATGAAGATTCCATAAAAAGATAAACTATTCTCCGGGGAATTACTAAGGTGAATGAGCTAAGCTCGGGCTCATCTTCTTCCCTTTACAGTCAAGTTAGCAATACAGTACAGTGTTTTACGATGAGAGCGTCCTGGAGCACGGCAGGGACGTTGCCAACCAGATTTACCATGTGTTGATATGTGACGAGCAGAGGTAATCATTTCATGAGAGTCTAGTGTTTGTATTTTTTGCAAAACGTAGTATAATTTTTCATTTTTCGCATCGACATAATCACTGTCAAATGCTTGGCTTTTGATAATGATTTTTTATTATTATTATTATTATTATTATTATTATTATTATTATTATTATTATTTGCAGAGTTCGGTATTGGGTATCTCTCGCTGGAATAAGGAGTGTTCTTTCGAGTGATCATCACATGACTTTCATATTCTATGTGGTTTAATCAATTACGATATATATAAAATGTTAAGCAATTGAATAAGAAAAGATTACACATTGATGAATTATCTTCTTCTTTTTTTTTTAAATACTCGAAAAACGAAATATACTCAAAAAGGTATCGGTTCCAATGTGGATAACGAAACCTAGTGACATGGCTCAATAGACGAGCATGATCCAAGATGTCCAAATGACTCGCCATGATCCACATGAGAGCAAGTCCATGATCTATCCATGATCAATACAAGAACAAACCCATGATCAATGTGGGAACAAGCCCACGACCCTTTGGCTTTCCATGTCAGGCGACCCTTCGGTTTCCATGACCATGACCCATCACCTCGCCTTCCAGGCGAGCATCTTGTGAGTTTGTTTGATCACGGTTATGAGCTTTCCCAAGCTCATACCTAGTGTGACAACAAAATGTGTCATGACCATACCTTGACGTCACGGCACATTTTGATTGTTGGTTTTAAGATCGAAAAGAAATCGGACGTAAAGGTGAGTTTAAAGGTATTTTTATGATCATAATAGCCCTCTCAAGATGTATCTCCTCATGGCAAGTGTTTCTTGAGTTCTTCCATGGCCTAAGGCCTTTTGTGTAGCCTTATATTGATTGTATAGATCCAAATACCACCGTTAGATCGTAGAGGGATCAACGGTCGGGATCAAACCTGCACTTGTATAAATAGGGGACCCTCCCCTCATTCCCAATACCAAGCTGCTTTTCTCTCCACTCTTGTGAGTTGTGCATGTGTGAGCGAGGCTGACTTGGGAGTAATCCTAAGGCCATACAGTTGTGGGATCCTACGTAATCAACATTAGCTTGTCAGGCGGAACCTACTCAGAATCAGCTTGGAACCGAATTAACTAGTTGCAAGGTCAACTCGAGAACAGGTCGAGCTTATTTTTTATATCTTTTTCTTCCTATTTTATTTTCTCGTATATATAATTATGCATGCGTCAAACATGAGTACATTTTTTGTCTATTTGAGGACAATATGTCAAACATATTCAATTTCAACTAATATTTCCTCATTTAAAAAAAGATAAAATGAATTTGATTAAGATGAACCGGTTCAGAACTGGATCTAAAGTAGAACCGGTTCATGTTATAGGACTTGCTCACCCTTACTAAATTTATATAGACTTTTACTTTTTTACTTAACTTAAATTCTTTGGTGAACGCATTTTGATTTTTTTTTCCTTTACTCAAGATATTTGAAATTTTCACAATAAAATTCATATATCACTTCTTCTTTTTTGTTGAAGTTTAGATAATATTTTTAATTTCAACATTAATTTTAGCAAGTGTAGGTAGGAATTTATTTGGTTATCTCTGTTATCTGCTATTCACTCATATTATGGTACATAAACTGACAACTGCGCGATCCTCCTACTTCAAAGCATGATTATTAGGAGTACTACTGTTGATAATTTGTTTGTTGACCCACTTGGCCGTTACTTATTAGCAGTTATTTTTAGAGGGATGCCATTTCTGAAAGACCATTAATTACGTAACATTTCTATTCCAAGGACTAACTTCTATTTTTGTTTCTTTCAAAAAATATACATCTATTATTTTCAATTATTTCCCTTTGAGAGTTTCTGAGCAATATAAGAATTGCTACGTGATATTCCCGTTTAAGCTTTTGTTATATCTTGAAAGATTTTTGCCTAATCAGTAGCAACGTTGTAAATAATTTCGTAAAGAAAGTATATTCATATTTGAAAACCCGATTTCATTTTTTTTCTAGAATGACTATAATGATCTTAAACGATGCGCCTGATACACTTAGACATATCAATTCGACAACGAAAAGGTAAAACACTCGACGTATCTGATCCGAATTCCTCTCGTTAGTCAAGATTGTCGAAAGAAGAGATTAAAGGAAAGGACCATGACGAATGAAAGTCAACTAATCCCTCGTAAATCCTAACCTCAAGTCCTGGGACCGGCACGTGAGAGAAAGTACTGTCCGATTCTGGCTTCATGGAAAAAAAAGAGAGGCTGTTCCTTTTCCCCATTTTTCACCTTTCCCTTTCCCTTGGCCTGGTTCGGATTTCCTCGATCGCTGCACTTGCGTCTCTGACAATTGGTTGTGCCTATCATCACCCCGTGCAGACAACCCACACCTCCCTTGTCTGCTTCCCCGAATCGACAGAGACAACAACCCACCCACCCACCCACCAAGCTCTATAAATTCCACCCCCCCCCGCCCGCATACGCGCTTCTACCCAAAGCTTACAGCAGCACCCATTCCATCCAGATTCCGTCACGGAGGCCCACTTCCTCCTTTTCCTCTCGAGGGGGATCGTTGTCCCTGGAATGTGAGCAGGGTAGAGAGAGAGAGAGAGAAAGGGAAGGGAGCTATCGTGGGTTCTTGCGTGTGCGCGGTGTTTGTGTGCGTCTGTGTGGGCGCTGACTGTGCGTGCGTGCGTGTGCGTGAGTGTACGTGGGTGGTCTGATCGGAGGCATTGCTGTATGTCAGCAGAGTACTACGGCGATAAGTACTGCGGTGGATACGGTGAGGTAGCGAACCCATTGCAATGGCCACAACTCAGGAAAAGGCGGCGTCTTGCTGCGCCGGGAGGGCAAAGCCGTCCCCGCCTCCGCCCCCGCCCCCGCCGGTCGCGGCGGCCGTGCTCGGGAAGGCCCGCGAAGAGGTGTTGGTCCACGACTGGGCCGTGCCCGCGGGCGATCCGGGCGAGGATCTGACCGGCAAGAGAGCTGCCCCCGTCGCCGGCGCTGCCTTGGTCCGTCCCGTGGAGCCCCTCCCCGATTCGCCTGCAATAACTCCGGCGAACAAAGGTCCGCTCACCAGTGCTTTCGTCTTTTTCTTTCTTTTTCCTCGAGCTACGTGTAGGTGTATATGTAGAGGTACATGTACAAATTTTTATTGGGGTATATACGGTGGTGATAATGCTTTGGCTTTATATCTGATCAATGATTGGGTTGTGGAAAAGTTAGTTTGATAAAGGTTGCTTTTTTTGGTGGATCCGTGATCTTCTCTGTTTTATAGTACTTGGGACAATCCCCATTGAGACACGATTGACTGAGCATCACCCATCGAGTAAACTCTGACTTCCACGTCCTGGATGTTGAACTGTTCTAGTCCACGTCCTTGATTTCTTGTTCTTGTTTTGTTTAACTTAGAATGAGTCTCTTGATTCCTAGGTCCTGAGGTTTTCTTGTTTAGGTAATTCCTTTCCCAGGTTCTATCTTTTGAACACAGAACGGTCATTTAATGCGGGTGACTAAAGGGTGTTCATTTTCTGTTCTGTCCGATCTATCCTATTGCTGAAATTAGATATTTATCTGGGATCATCCCATCCTGCTGAGCTCTGAACCTGTGTGGAGGGTTCAGTTTCAGTAGTAATCAGATGTGTTTGCTTGGCTTGGATAGGAATCCCAGTCATGGTGAAGCCTCAGACCAGTCACCCGTTGGATCCTTTATCTGCTGCCGAGATCTCAGTGGCAGTGGCCACTGTCCGGGCTGCAGGCGCAACACCGGAGGTACTTAGTTTACATGTTCAGTCATTTAGCTAGAAATTTGTCTCGATGTTTGTTCTTTTGCTTGTATAATCTCGTGGAAGAAAGATGCTGATCCCTATCTCCATTTTCAGGTGCGAGACAGCATGCGGTTTGTCGAGGTGGTTTTGCTGGAACCAGATAAGCAGGTTGTTGCCCTGGCGGATGCATACTTCTTCCCTCCTTTTCAGCCATCATTGCTTCCCAGAACAAAAGGTGGGCCTCTGATACCTAGCAAGCTTCCTCCAAGGCAAGCAAGACTTATTGTGTACAACAAGAGGTCAAACGAGACAAGCATTTGGATTGTTGAATTGTCTGAGGTTCATGCGGTGACTCGAGGTGGTCATCACAGGGGAAAAGTGATTTCATCCAAAGTTGTTCCAGATGTTCAGCCTCCGATGGTAAACCTTTAGTCCATTCCTGAGAATGTCTGATACTAAGACAAATGCTGACCATGCAATAATAGTTTAAGCAGAGAAGATTTGAAGTTTGGATCAATTGGATATATTTAACCTTGTTAATAGGGCACAACAGGTCTTTGGAATTCAATGTTAAAGTGATATGACTGACCATATCAGGCTGACACCCTAGGGAATAGTGTGTTTATCTCTTGGTCAACATGCAAATGCAAGTCTGGAATTCTTCCTGAGATCATTTGCCATGACATCTGTTTAGGACTGCCTCACCTGCTGGTGAAGTAGGTGAAAACAAAAGCTAATGCACTTAGACCTCTTCTGCTAATAAACAATGAAGTGCTTTGCTGCCACTTATCCAGTGCTCTTTACTCCTTCTATGAGATAGACAATATTTGTAATTGCTTTGATGAGTCCTTGACCTAATCCTATTCCATATCTGAAAATTCTAGGATGCAGAGGAATATGCTGAATGTGAAGCTGTTGTGAAGGAATTCCCTCCGTTTAGGGAGGCAATGAAGAAGAGGGGTATTGAGGATTTGGATCTTGTGATGGTGGATCCTTGGTCAGTTCCTCACAGATAGTTTACTTGCAAATACCTCGTTGAAGAATGCTTTTGATGGTTCTTGCCCTATTTATATTCTTTGTGTAACTTTGTCCAGGTGTGCTGGATATCACAGTGAAGTTGATGCACCGAACCGCAGACTTGCTAAACCACTAATTTTCTGTAGAACTGAGAGTGACTGTCCTATGGAAAATGGTTATGCACGTCCGGTGGAAGGAATTCATGTGCTTGTTGATATGCAAAATATGGTTGTTATTGAGTTTGAAGACCGTAAACTCGTTCCCCTACCGCCAGCTGATCCATTGAGAAATTACACTCCTGGTGAAACAAGAGGTGGCGTTGATCGTAGTGATGTGAAGCCCTTACAAATCATCCAGCCCGAAGGCCCAAGCTTTCGTGTCAATGGTCACTTCATTCAATGGCAAAAGGTGGTTGAAAATATTTCATGAAAACTGAATATCATTTGGCAATATATATTTCGAGATATGAAATCGAGTATCAGTTTGGTGATATATATTTCGAAATATTGATAATGTTTCACTGTGTTATGGTTTTTAGTGGAACTTCAGAATTGGATTCACGCCAAGAGAGGGCTTAGTAATATATTCTGTGGCATATGTTGATGGTAATCGAGGTCGGAGACCCGTGGCCCACAGATTAAGCTTTGTTGAGATGGTAGTGCCTTATGGAGATCCTAATGATCCTCATTACCGAAAGAATGCATTTGATGCTGGAGAAGATGGTCTGGGGAAAAATGCACATTCTCTTAAGAAGGTGAACTATCGTTCACACCTTATATATATATATATTAGCCCATAATAAGAATAAGTTCTTTTGCCGAATCTATCAAGTACAATATTGCAAGTAGAAGTGATTTTCTCATTTTGAGTTTAATGTTGCAGGGTTGCGACTGTTTGGGCTACATAAAATACTTTGACGCACATTTTATAAATTTTACTGGAGGTGTAGAAACAATTGAAAACTGTGTTTGTTTGCATGAAGAGGATCATGGGATCCTGTGGAAGCATCAAGACTGGAGAACTGGTTTAGCAGAAGTCCGGAGATCCAGAAGGCTAACAGTGTCTTTCATTTGTACTGTGGCCAACTACGAGTATGGATTTTTCTGGCACTTCTATCAGGCAAGTTATATAATGACTGCCACAAAAAACTTTACAGTGCTCAATTTTAACAGCTCTGATGATATTGATGTGTTTGTTTCCTTGGATCACCACTTGCTTTATTTTAAGTTACATGGTGTCAAAGGGTGTATCATTCATCTTGTCAATGACTTTAATTTGACATGATTTTCATTTTGTTTGTTGTTGCAGGATGGGAAAATTGAAGCGGAGGTTAAACTTACCGGTATTCTCAGTCTTGGGGCATTGCAGCCTGGAGAAACTCGAAAATATGGCACCACCATTGCACCTGGGCTCTATGCCCCTGTTCATCAACATTTCTTTGTGGCTCGGATGGACATGGCTGTTGATTGTAAGCCTGGTGAAACCTTCAATCAGGTAGTTTATAAGCTTGAAATTTTTTGCAATCCTTTACTTTTCCCTGGCAATAATTGGCTTTATTTTTCTTGATTGTTTGCCGTCTTCTTTTGGAATTTCTGAACCGTATCACCATTCTGTGATGGTTCTTACATTTTCTGCTTTCAATGTTAAAGCAAAATCTTTTCTTTTAATCATAAATGCATTTGTCTAGGTTGTCGAAGTCAATGTCAAAGTTGAGGAACCTGGAAAAGAGAATGTTCACAATAATGCTTTCTATGCTGAAGAGGAGCTGCTCTGGTCTGAAATGCAAGCAATGCGAGACTGCAATCCTTTATCTGCACGACACTGGATTGTGAGACATCTCACTCACTCTCTCTTCCCCACCCCCCCTCCTTTTTCGTCTAAATGCACATATGGCTGCCAACATTGTTTTATTTTTGTTCAGCCACGTTAGTGATAATATTAGATGTTATCTTCACCGAGATTTGTGCATTGTCCTATATTAATAGTATTACCTGGTTCCGTTTCTCTTATTTGGTTCTGGCTCTACAGTTTAACAATGTTATTTTACATCATTCAGATCAGAAATACAAGAACGGTCAATAGGACTGGGCAGCTTACGGGGTACAAGCTATTACCTGGCTCGAACTGCTTACCTTTAGCTGGTTCCGAGGCAAAATTCTTGAGAAGAGCTGCATTCTTAAAGCATAACCTTTGGGTCACGCCTTATGCACGCGATGAAATGTATCCTGGAGGGGAGTTTCCTAATCAAAACCCACGTGTTGGAGAGGGATTGGCTACATGGGTCAAGCAAAATCGATCACTGGAAGAAACGGACATAGTTCTCTGGTTAGTTCTTAGCTTCTGTGTAAGCGAACTATCATCACTAGCTTAATTGAGCCCTTTGACATCAGTATCAGAATTATGGTGGACTTTTCTCACTGATTTACAAGATGACAATAAACAATAGTAAGCACAATGTCAATTTAGCCACTAAAAATTGACAGGTAGGCTTAGCTTGTGCATTTGATAAATGGGATTTGAGATATATTCTAAAACATATTAGTTTGTCAATTTGGTCTTTTAAAAAGGATTAGAAATGAGATTCTCTAGTGTGCTAACTGTTACGGATGTCATTTGTAGGTATGTATTTGGCGTGACACATATTCCTAGACTGGAAGACTGGCCTGTCATGCCGGTGGACCGCATTGGATTTATGCTCATGGTATGATGAATATTGTATTGTAATATCTCCAGTCATTCTTATCGCAAGCACTTGTTTAGTAATCTCTCGCTTCAAATATACTGATGAAATGATGATTATGGTATCTCTGCATGCTTGGGTTCTTATGTTTATTATTGAGTACTAATCTTTGGTATCGCTGAATTACCTGTCGGATAGAAATTACTACCCATCCCACTAGACTGCTTACTTCAGAGGATCATGGTTTCATAGAATTAACTTGCAATTTCAACTTTGCTGTTAAGTGTTTGTTCTTTCAAAGAGCAAAAGCTGTGAACTCACATCATTCCTTTTCTCTCCTTTGGGTTCAGCCACACGGGTTCTTCAATTGCTCACCGGCGATTGACGTGCCCCCAAACTCATGCGATTCAGAGCTCAAGGAGAATGGGATGGCTGCGAAATCCATCCAGAACGGACTACTTGCTAAGATGTGAAGCAGATTCCTTTTTTTCTTCTGAAGTCGCGTCCTGATTTGTTATGCAACTTGTCATTTCAACTTTGTGATTACGCATTGTGGCTTTTACTCTGTGCAAACGCCATTTGTGTTCAGCCTTGTGACACTACTTAAAATGTGATTTATCAATAAGATGACCTTGTCCAAATAAAAAGCAAAGCTCTGTGATGCCGTGGGCTTTACGGATTTTCACCCTTTGCAGAGGCAGGAAATTTGGGATGTCCTCGGTATTTTACGCACGTTAATCTTATGTAACAACACTAGGGTTTCTCGAGCTTGCTTAAGTATTAAGTCGTGACAAGCAGAGGCTGAGAATGGCTTCCAGTGAAGCAGTTTTCTGCTCGAGCATGTCATTATCGTGTGCATAAGCACGCTTGACCGCTTGGGTTACCTCTTATAAGGCTGTTTGGTCCAAAGTCTATGTATGTGCGCATTTGGTTTAGGCATGATTGAAAGAGCAGATGAAAAGTAATCCCCAGGGAAATTAAATACAAGAGTCAAAACTATCACCATCATCTTCTTTTCACACTGTAAGATCGAGGAAGGAGGTTCGATGGCTTCCGAACGTGGCGCTGAGCAGCAACTTTATGCATCCTCCTTCCTGGAAGTAATCTCTTAATGAATAAGGTAGAAGACTTTGACTGGGGATGGATTTGCAGGGTTTGGCTTGGAAAGTCCATTATCTCGACGCGTCAAATTCAGCATTTTCTGCTCCCCATCTACTCCATGTACAGTTTTCTGATGTGTCTATCCGAGGACAGCGTTCGACAAAATTAAACCTGTTCATCATTGACAGCTTCAGTTGTTACGTCGGCACTGAGTTTCGGTGATGGTCCTGGGTTTGCCGTCCTCGACGATCGGCTTCGTTTCATGACGGTTTTCTTTCGAACATTCCAAACGCCATGGGACGAGATATATTCACACAAGTTTGATCCATCGGCAATGCGCTATAGCTAACGACGACATTCATTGTGAACGATGGCAACGAATGTTCTTAAGTCTAGTCGACACAGTCCTAAATTCCCTCGTTACTCAGCCTGCTTTGAATATGGAGAGACAAAAATGTAAACTGGGCCTTCCTTTGACCTCATGAGTCATGATGCTCTTCAAGAAAATTATCCAAAAAATCCTAAACCTATTACATTTTTGTCAATTTAGTTCTAAAATTTTCAATTTTGCCAATTGAATCCTAAATCTTTTTACTTTTTACCAGTTGAGTTCATTTGGCTAATTTTGGATGAAAATCATTGACGTGGATGTTGACAGTCTTTACGTAAGATTAGATATTGATATGAATAATTTTTAATGATATTTTAATATTTTTGAATTTTTTATTATTTTTTCTAAATTTTTTTCTTTTTCTTTTTTTTTTTTCTTTACTTTTTCTTCTTCCTTTTGCCAATGACAAACCACCGGCAATGCCGAGCCAAATAGCCTCGCTTACTATAGGCGAGACACAGCTGGGCAAGGGCGAGCCGCAGCAAAGGTCAGCCTCACCGAGCGTCAGCCAAGCGAAGGTGACAATTGGCAAGGCTGACCCTTGTTGAGCCTTGCTTGGGATGGTGAAACGCGACAAGGGTTAACCTTGCCTAGGCAGGCTAGTCCCAACAAGGGCTTCCTCGCTAAATCCGGTGAGGCCGACCCTCACCTAGGCCAAGGTGGCCTCGCCGAATGTCGCCTGTGTTTGAGCGATGCCCGACGAGGCCACCCTGGCTTGGGTGAGGGCTCCTATTGTTGGGGCTCGCTCGGTTGCGCCTTACCTATGGCAGGTAAGGCCAGTCAACCCAACATGGCCAATGGTCAGCCAGGTAAAAGAAAGAAAAAGAAAAAAAAAGAAAATAAAGAAAAAAAGAGAGAAAAATCAGAAAAAATATTTAAAAATATTAAAATATTATTAAAAATTATCAATCGCAAGATCGACAGTCGTATGTGATACCGTTGGCATTTCACGTCGTAATTTTCGATGAAAATTGTTTGGATGGATTCAATTGACAATGAATAAAAAAATTTATAACTCAATTGATAAAATTGAAAATTTTAGAATTAAATTAATAAAAATATAATAATTTTAAAATTTTTTGGATAATTTTTCCGTAATCTTCTATTAGTCTCGTGACGCAGGTGAAAAGGAGAAGAGAAAGCTTGAATGGAGGACTAAACACATGGTTCTGTGCACTCGGTTGACCGTTTCAACTTTCGACTTGACCAGTAGTTGGCCCTCAGGTCGTCAAAGTACTAAATTTTATTTTATATTTTTTACGTAGAAAAAATGTGCTGTTCGATGTGTTATTTTCCTCATTTGCAAATCACGTTTCGTCAAAAAGGAGCTTTTGACTTCCAGTCTTTCATTTTCCACCCAACTCCCCAACCTTAAGGAAAAGGCACTCTTTTCACTTTTCGCCAAACCTTAATATATTCCATGTACTTTAAAGTATTAAGAAAATAATTGTATGTAAAATCAAGTATAAATCTTATATGCTGCGAAATTTTTAAGGATTTTTTAATTTAAAGAAAAGTTAGAATATATGAGCCACAAGTTTTTTTGAACTTCACGTAAAGTAGGAAGTAAAAATCAATCTAGACAAGCTAATGAAATTAAGTGTGTAGTATTCTATTTTGGATCTTGAGACCATTGTGATATTTGTTAAATACTAATTAACGAATAATACTTCAATTTCCACAACGTCGTCAATGCATAACACACACGAAAAGGAAAAAAAACAGCATATCATGAGTTATATATTCTCCTTATTTGATTGGTTGATAAGTGTCCTAGCGCACTCATTGAGGCTGACACGCACTATCATAGAATATGTAGATATTATATGTGCCCTATTGAGGAACTTACTGGAATTTCCATATGATTTCATGGGAAGAGGATATGAAAAATGTTATAAGTTCATTTCGACGCTCATTTTAATATCAAAACTTTCTAGTGACCACTTGAACGCAATATCGGTAAAAAATGATCACTTATGTGCATTTCTTATGTTTAAAAACCCATAATATACGTTGTCTTCTTGATATTTAATGAATTAAATGCTTCGTCATTGATCAAAAAAGCACCTCCGGCCATAAATTCAGGTAAAAGTTGGCCTTTTTATATTGTCAAATTTTTATATACGCCTTCATTTTTATATACGCCTTCTTCTTCTTCTTCTTCTTCTTCTTCTTCTTCTTCTTCTTCTTCTTCTTTATGTTGATCTTCATCCTCGACTTCTTGGTTCGTCTTCGTCTTCAGCCAACCAAATTACATTTTCCTTCTTCTTCTCCAATCATTTTCTTAACTACCGTCTAGTCCTAAGGCAATCGACAATGACAACAAAATTGTATTGAAAAAAAAAAAATCTCTTTGTCGAGTTATGTGAATTTACAATCGAGAATGATGAACTTCCAGTGAATCTAGTAGATCATTTCTGTGGTCACCATGATTTTGCTAGTATGTGGTCCTCACTCTTTAATGACCGGAGATGATCCACGACAAAATTTGATTCCAAAGAAGCCTGGTTGCAACGGCATTGAAATTCGTTATCTTAAAAAAAGAGCGAAAAATCGGAGAGGAGAAGAAGAAATCAAGAGCAATATGATTGTTTTCCACTCCTCATCTAACGATTGCCCCTAAAAACTAAGAAACTAAATTGCCCAAATTCGATGAATTAGCGTTAGGGCTCACACTGGAATTTTTTCCCCAATTCATTAATTTGGGATAGATAGATGATCAAACAACGTTGTTCAGGTTTAATAACATTGACTTCACTTTTTCCATAATAAATTGCCACAACACAATCAATTATGGCCGTGAAGCGATCATTCAAAATGTTATGACACAAAAGCGAGTGGCGTACGAAAATCACGACACTTATAGTGTCATTTTCCTCGATTGCATTTATGAATATTATAAAAATGCTTATCCAAATTGATTAATTAGGCTCTCGCGGGGCTCAACGGGTAAATCTAGTAAATTACTTAAACGACAAGTCGTTTTTCTCGTTGCCCAAGGCGAAATAAACAGTAGAGGTCAGAATGAAGCTACTGCTTTCTTGGAAATTTAAGGAGTACTCTGGGCAATCAATGGGGACGACCAAAAGTCATACGAAACAAATTCATTCATTTATTTAGTTTCGGTGCGGGACCGCCGGACCGGGGAAAGGAAAGTGAGGAACCCGGGCGCCTTCCAGGCGGGTGCTCCGAACGCCCCCGCGAAGCTCACCGAGTCAACAAGCCGTTTCCGTAACGTAAGCCCCAAAGACCCCGAGTTGACTCGCCCCTTTGACTCATCATCATCATCATCCCCCCGTCCAATTTTCCCACCCGCTCTCCCTAAAAACAATTACTTTAAGGCTTAAACAACAATTTAGGACAATTTAGGACGATTTAGGTCGGTTCGGGACGATCCCCGATAAAATAAAGGAACGAGGAAAATCCAAAATCTAAACATCATTCCCTTCTTTACAGTTTACACTACTCCCGCACGGAGCCAGAGAGCCAGACACAGAGACAGACGGACAGACAGACATCCTCGGCAGAACCCCGAATGCGTCATCGTCATCGGCGGCCCCAATCGAAGCCCTGATCGCCGCCGTACATGGTTGTGCTGATCGGCACCGCCTCCGCCGCCGCCGAACTGACGCCGCGTGCCCCCAGGATGGCCGCCGCAGCCGCCGCCGCCGCGCCCCCCGCGCCCCCGCCGCCAGAGGAGAGGCGGATCGAGGAGGAGCTGTCGCACCCGATCATGCTGTCGGAGCGCGTCCGCTCCGCGGTGGACGAGGCGGAGTCGTTCAAGTCGGAGTGCTCGGAGCTGGGGAGGCAGGTGGACCGCCTCTCCCAGATGCTCCGCTCCCTCGTCCGCTTCACCACCTCCGCCCAGTCCCTCTACGACCGCCCCGTCCGCCGCGTCGCCGCCGACGTCTCGCGCAACCTGGAGCGCGCCCTCGCCCTGGCCCGCAAGTGCAAGCACCAGAGCATCCTCCGCCGCGTCGTCACCATCACCAGCGCCGCCGATTTCCGGAAGCTCGGGGGCCTCCTCGACGCTTCCGCCGGGGACCTCAAGTGGCTGCTCAGCGTCCTCGGTTCCGACGGTAAGGGCGGCGGCGGTATCGAGCTCTCGCTGCCTCCGATCGCGAGTAACGACCCGATTCTGTCCTGGGTTTGGTCCTTCATCGCCTCGATTCACATGGGGCCCTTGCCCGACCGAATTGAGGCCGCGAACGAGTTGGCTTCGCTCGCGCGGGACAATGACAGGAACAAGACGATCATCGTGGAGGAAGGCGGCGTCCCCCCGCTGCTCAAGCTCCTGAAGGAGACTTCGGCTCCCGATGCTCAAATAGCCGCCGCCACCGCGCTCAACTACTTGGCCAATGATCAAGCGAGGGTGCAGGCGATTGTGAACCAACTCGGGGTTCAGACTATTGTGCAAATCCTCGGGGATGCGCCCATGCGCGTGCAGATTCAGGTGGCGAGCTTGGTGGTGAGTATGGCGAAACACTGCCCGCTTGCTCGGGAGGATTTCGCTAGAGAGAATGCTATTCGGCCTCTGGTAACGCTGTTGTCGTTTGATATGTTCGTGGATGATCCTAAAGCTGGGAAGCCTATGCAGAGTATTCATTCCATTGTCCAGATTAATAAGGAAAAGGAAAGTAAATCTTTAGGGAAACTGAACAGCCATAACTCATATTCGGATGGTAGTAGGTCGGGAAGTCATAAGAAAGACCGGGAGAATGAGAAGCCCGAGGTTAGAATGAGGCTGAAGACGGGCTGCGCTGAGGCATTGTGGATGCTTGCTAGAGGGAGTTTGTTGAATAGTAAGAAGATTACTGAGACAAAGGGGTTGCTTTGTCTGGCGAAGTTGTTAGACGAGCAAGGTGATTTGCAGTGTAACTGCTTGATGACTATTATGGAGATCACGGCTGCAGCGGAGGCTAATGCCGACTTTAGACGTGCGGCTTTTAAGACCAACTCACCTGCTGCAAAATCGGTTGTGGATCAGCTCTTGAAGGTGATGAAGGAGATAGACTCTCCATTGTTGCGAGTTCCTGCGATTAAATCCATCGGCTCGCTGGCTCGGACATTTCCAGCTAGGGAGACTCGTGTTCTTGTGCCACTAGTAAGTCAACTTAACCACTCGCACCAAGAAGTAGCAACTGAAGCTGCTATTTCTCTGGAGAAGTTTGTATGTCCAGATAATTTTCTACGCAAGGAGCATGCGAGGGCAATAATCGAGTCTAAAGGTGTTCCACCTGTGATGAGACTGCTAAAGGGCAGTGACAGGATGCAATTGCATGGGTTGTATCTACTCTGTTACCTTGCAATAAGTTCTGGCAATAGCGAGGCCCTGGAACAAGCCAGGGTGTTGACTGCCCTGGAGGGAGCTGATCGTTCAGTTGCTGCCCAACACCCTGATTTGCGAGAACTGATTAGTGGTGCAATTTATCACCTTAAGATGTTCCATGCGGGCGGCCATCCTCAGAAGCAGCCTTACTTGGTTGAAATATAATGAATGAGCCACTGGACCCGGTGATTTTCGGGGCTGTTTTACTTGGATCAGCTTCGCTTGTATATGGAGAAAATTCAGGGTATAAAGATAATATTCATTTTGAACAATGTAATCTGCAGACGGTAGCGATATGTTTGCCAAAATAGAGATCTTAGTTTGTGCAAACATTCTTTAGTGAAGTAGCATAGTCCTGCTGTCCTTGCTCTTTTTTGGTTGCATTCTAAGTATGTTGTCTCTTTTAAAGTGGGTTATGTGGTGATTCAATGTTTATAGTCTAGATCATGAGCTAGTGTAATTTTGGACTAGGGATATGAGTGCTACTTTGGTGAAATCTTAGATTCAGATGGTGTTTAGATGAAAATATGCTACCGTGTGAATACTGTTTACCTGATGAGTTAGTCTATGTTGAGCGGTTACTTTTACTTTGTCTCCAACTGGTTTGAGTTGTCTGCATCTGAGATAAATAATCATCAAGGGAAGAATTGCGTTGATTTCTTCTTTAGCATTTGAAGTTGCTTTGGCATTGTACTTAGAGATGCTGACTCGGTTTTGCTATTCTTCCTATTTTGCCCTTTCCGTTTTATCTCTTCATTTGGTGAGAATGGGAGCCATTTAAGGCGTTCTGTATTTGGGAGGGTTTTCAAAAATGTGCATCACGTATGAATAGTCGGCAGTTTTTTTGGTTCCAATTAACTCTTGCACCATGGACATCCTGCATCTATCAATCCATTTTTGTTTGTGGCAAAAAGATTGGCTGCATCGTGTGCTTCTTTTAGAAGTCTTTCAGAAATCACCTGTGCAGGATAATAATCTTTCTTTGGTTGAAATGCAATTTGTTGCTACTTTGACTGCCCAACAGCCATTTTGGTGCTAAGATAAGAAAAGAGTCCTCGGTCATGATGAACTTTTCAAGTTTTTCGTCATTGATCTTGCCTTTTCAGATTTGTTAAGCCAGGATACAAGGCTGTCAAAGGAGTTGTGGTGATGGCAGAGCTCAGCAGCATGGCACAAAACTGTGTTCCTGCTTCTCTGAGTTCATCGCAGTTAAAAAATCACTTCTTTCCTCCATTTAGGGGAACTTTCTAATAGTGCAATCTGTGGTTTGAGCAATCTTTGGGAGCAACTTGACTTGCAGCTTGTAATCTGGTGTAATCTGTTGAATCAGCCATTCTTTTTGGTTAGAAGTAAACCTTACTAATGCTGTGTTTACATCTATAAGGTGTCACTTGATGCCCTTTGAATTAGATAAAAATTTCATTATGCTGCAATAACCTGTGTAGCTGGAGAATCTTGGAAATATGTAATTGATTTACATGTAACTGCTCTCATTGGCCGTGTGGATTTTCACGCATCTTCTGGGATGTGAAACTTGTGGAAAGCATGCATTTTTCGATTTCTTCTATTGTACGTTTCAACATTGTGACAGGCCGATCTACAATATGTAGACAAGACACCTTACTTTCCTGCTTCTACTTGCATGTAAATGGCAAATACATGTTGTCGTCCAGACGGAGAGGTCTGCCCAGTGACCATCCCATAATCAGAGCCTCCTGGGACTAGATATCTTTCTTGAAGGATCTCATTATATGCATTGTTCCTCGCTATGAATTACCTTTCCGCTGCTTAGAGGGATGGTCTTCTGCCTCTGGTTCGTTTCCTAGCATGGTCACCTTAGCAACCATTAGTTAATTGCTGTTTTTTAAAAATATTAGCTCATTACTTTCTGTTGATTACATTGCAGTCCTGCCTTTTGTAGCTTCCCTCTCTGCTTACCCTAGAACTCTAGATCTGGGTTTTGGGAGAGAGCCCTCAAAGCCAAATGGTCTGAAGGAAAGTCGGTAATGGTATTGTTGCCAATGGGATGGTCTCTATTAGTGTGAAGTTTTGATACAGGAACCCTGTCAGGTTTCTTACCATGTCCGAGATCATCCACATTTGATCTACCACCAGGCGCCATCTTCAGGAGTTTATGAGTGTATATACTCTTGCCACTGCTGTTCATTTCGATTTCTTAATTGAATTAGCCAAAAGATGGGGGAGAGAAAGGGTTTGCTCAAATCCATGCCGTCCAACCAAATTTGGTAGCTGATGGGTGTGACCGAGGACAGGAACGAGAGTGACAAGGACAGGGGAAGACAAGAATATAGATGAAACAAGAAGGATTTTCCTAAAAGACGCCCCTCGCTAATAAAATCAAAATGCCAGATGTAGTGAGTAATCCTCACTGAAACTTTAATAAAACTTCCTTATCAAAAGATCTCTCTTGACGAGTTTCCATCGGCTGGTAGATTAAGAAGGGCCTCTGGGATTTTACTCCTAAATTATCACTTCTTCGGACGAGCCCGTCTTGTTTTAGTCAGAAATGGGTCCACCTGAAGAGAGTAGAAAAGAGAAGGCCCAGCTCGGTCAATCCTAAAACATCCAGTTACCCTCGTTTGTCATAGAAGAGGCTGGTCGCTCCAGGTTCAGCCGACGACACAAAGCCCAAGCATCTTTCAAGAAGAAGAGACAGCTGCATGCGTACCATACCACTACACCCATACATAAACATCGTCGTCCCTTTTCCAATCATTGATGATCCGCTCAAAATTGGAAAGAACGCACAGGCGAATTCTGGTAGTAGTAGTAGTAGAGTAAAACGTACAAGAGATACAAGATTACTCGTTTAGCATTTAGGATGTCGGCATGATGGCTTTGTGCCTCGGTTTAGTAATGTCCGGTTTTTGCAGTGGCCCATATGCATCAGACAGCAATAGGATTCAGGTATGTTCAAATTTATGGAGTCTCTTTCCATCAATACACCAGTACGTTTCTTGCTTAATGGTTTCCAACTCAACCGGTCGAATAAGCTGCAATTTCTCCTGGCATCCTTTCGTCTCTCTCGTTTTCGGCCCCCAAGATAATAATATTCGTCTCTCTTGTCATAAGTAACTCTCGTCGTTAAGCATCAGGAGATCAGAGAATTCTGCTTATAAATTCATCGAGGCAAATCTATGTGTATAAATAGCATGCTGGTTCTTAGATATTATAGTCCTAAACCTATTGCAATTGTGTCAATTCAGTCCTAAACTTTTTTTTTTTTTGCCAATTTAGTCATAAACATTTTACAATCGTGCCAATTCAGTCCATCCGGCCAAAATTAGCCAGTCGGCGCTGACGTGGACACCGGTTAGGGATAGCTGGCCGGCGAACATTGATGTGGCAATTTTTGTAAATTTTTTTTCGAATTTTTTAATTTTTTTAATTTTTGATTTTTTTTTCCATCTTCTCCTTCCTCTGGCCGGCGAGGCTCGCCCCCAACCGACCGCTAGCGAAGGCAAGCCTCGCCCAGCCATGGTGAGATCAAGCCTCATCGTCCCTGGGCGAGGTCAACCCTCGCCTTGGTTGGGGGAGGCCCCGCCAAATCTGGTGAGGCTCGGCCTCGCCCAGCCAAGGTGAGGGTCGACCTTGCTGTCGCTGGGCGAGGCTCACCTTCACCAGTGGCTGGCAAGGCTAACCTCGCTGGCCCTCCCCTTTGGCCAGCGCCAACCGGCCAGAGGAAGGAGAAGGTGGGGAAAAATAATTCCAAAAAAAAATTCAAAAATTCAAAAAAAATATTAAAAAATTATCATATCGGCGTTCGTCGGCCAGCTGTCCCTAGTTGGCATCCACGTCAATGCCAGCCGGCCAATTTTGACCAGATGGACTGAATTAGCACGATTATAAAAAGTTTAACTAAATTGGCAAAAAAAAAAAAAGTTTATGACTGAATTGGCGCAATTGTAATAAGTTTAGGACTTTTTTTGGTAATTCTCCCGTTTGTGCAATGGGAGGAAAATCATCTGGTTGTGCATCACTCGCTTACGGAAGTGTCAATTTCTTCAAAATGCTACGAAGAAACCGAAGGGGACCATTCATGCCAAGCACGACCAACAGGATTTATAGTCTAATTGTTTGTTTTGCAATTACACAACTTCATAGAAGTTTAAAGATCATAGATCTTACGAGCCGCGGAGAAAAAGACCCAGGGACCAAATAAGAACGCTGTCAAAATTAGTTCAGGGACTTTAATGTATTTGTCTCCAAAATCTTTTATTAAAATCTAGGCAAGTTCATGATGTTTCCCTAAGGGCATAGTGATTTACGGTTTTTATAGTAAATAGATCATTGAGAGCCGAAGCTACAAACTCTTTGCAACTTATCATGACATGATAATGAAAGTACGAAGAATAGATTATTTTCCTAATACAAAGTCAAATATGAGCATAAAAATACTAAATGATTCCCACCTTATTCATTAGCTCCGAGGGTATTGTAGAGATAAACCTTGTGAATTTTCTCACCAATTGGGTTATCTTACACGGTATACTAAATTACAAGAAGTTGGAACAGATCAGAAGCGTTTGTAAATCAGGAATATGCAAAGGGACGTATAATCGTGAAATACTCCCATAAATTTGTCGAGGCAGGTGGCTTTAGGGCCGGGTTATTACATGAATATTATTGACCTAGCTAATTTATTAGCATTTCTAATGTGACTAAATTAAACATTTCCACTAAACCGTTAACAAGCGTGAAGAAGCTACTGTGATTATGTTCTCTGTATCTCCTGCACAGGAAATATACAAGATTATAAGGCTTCATTTGTTTCGTGGATAACATTTATCGGAGTTTAGTTCACTTACGAAAATGAGTCTATGGAAAATTTTTTCCTAATCAAAGGACAACCTATGCTTGAATCCAACAAAATGATTCCCTCTTTAAAAGATCGCAAATCATTTTATAAAAAATGACTAAGTATCACCTCTTAAACTTAAAAGTCTACATTTGAGCACGAAAACCTAGCATTGATTCTTGGGTCCTTGACGTTCAGGACTAGGTCTCTTATGCCTTGCCCAAGTCCCTAAAGCCCGTGCTTGGGTCCATCAAGATTGGGACCACATAGCCTAGGCCTAGGCCCTCGGCGCCCTCACCCATTGAGGTTGGGCCCAAAGCCTCGGTGCCCATGCCTGGTGCCTCAACACTTGGGCCCACAAAGGCTAAGCTCGGGATCTTGATAACCAACTTCGGACCCCCAACACCTGGGCCCAGGTCCACAAAGGCCAAGCTTGGGATCCCGATATCCCACTCGGATTACCAACACCCAGGCTCGAGTCCTTAGCACTCAAGTTTGGGTCCCTGGTGCCCGAGCCAAGATCTATTGAGGCCAAGGCCTGGGGACATCGGTGCCCGTGCCCAAGTCCATCAAGGCCTATTTTCCTAGTGTCCATGCCCAAGTCCGTCAAGGCCAAGTCTAGGATTTCGGTGCCCATGTTCGGTTATATCAAGGCTAGGCTCAATATCCTAGCACTGACACCCCCAGTTCATCAAGGCAAGGCCTAAAACCCAAGTGCCAGTGCCCCAATCCCCAGCATCCGAGTTGGGGTCCATCAAAACCAGACCAAGGACCCTAGTGCTCATACTCAATTCCTCAACTATTCATGCTCAAGTTATTAACGTCCAAGTATTGTATGTCTATTTAGAAAAATAATATTATATTTTTCATACCAAACAATGAAAATATTCTTTCAATTAATTTTTATGTTCAATCAAACACCGGAAAATATTATCATTTTGTTACTAATTGATTTTTTGGAAAATATTTTTCACAATTATTACTTTTTTCGCAAAATAGATGGAACATAAAAGAGAATTAAACCGCATCAAAGGGGTGTCCAAAGTGGCAACATGCGAGGCTCTGGAGAAGAAAAATCAAAATCGAGCTCAAAAACGTTAGCGGGTTCTTCTATCTCCGACCCCCATCACTATAATAAATTAGTACTATTATTCCTCGTCCTCTTGTCCCCATCAATACGGTCAAAATAGCAATCCTAATCCATCTTCTCTCATGCTAAAGATAAAATTCACCAGGGGAACCACCGAATAAGGGTGGAGATCCCTCCCCCCTTGTGCATGTGGTCTCCAATAATGCCCACAAAAAAAGAAAGGGATCACAAAAGCAAGATCTTTTTAGTTAATGAAATAATCAAAATCCGAAGCACATCAAGACCGGCACAGACTACAGCTACCCGCCAAGCTCAACGTTCAGAAGCTCGTACTCTACGTGTTACGATGCCATTGACTCAATGCCGTCTCCGATCCCAAGAAGGGTTTGTTTAATGTGGGGGGGGGTTTGCTCAATACAAGCTGGAAGAGATAAGGTGGAACATCTCGTTCCCCTTTTGCTTTCATGGCCACCGCACATTCTCGCCCCCTTAAAAAGTTATGACTCCCTCTACTTTTTTAGTGTTAAACATTCTAGTTTATTCGACATGTATGAGAGGAGGCGAGTCAATTATTGGTGAGAAGCACTTGACAATGAAAAGGGGTTATAATAATGGTGGCATGAAAGTGAGTAAAAATGCATATCTTAGCTGGTCCATTCAGCAAGAGCATAGGATTCTAATCTCTCAAAAGGGCCACAACCAAAAAAAGAAAGAAAAAAAAGGGCCTCTTTCCACATGGGTGCCGTACTATTTTTGTCTAAATCAAACCCATCACCCAGAACCTTTCCCCACTAGCCATCCATTTGAGCACCAAGGAGTCCTAGGTGGGTTAGGCAAGTATGTATACATGCATGCATGCATGTGGGACATGACTCATGTAGAGAGAGAGAGAGAGAGAGAGAGAGGGGCCAGAGAAGTAATGTAAAGAAAAGGGTTTTGATGATTATGATGGTTAAGAGAGAATAAAAGGTGTGGTGGGAGGGTTTGGTGGGGTTCCATGGGTGCGACTGAGGGTCATGTGGGGCTTCGTCCCAATCAACATCAGTGACGAACCCAGCATCGATCTCTTTTCATCCTCCAATCCCACATAGACGACCCCTTGAAAAGGATCTGCCTTTACCTCTCTCCTTTCGAAAAGGCTTTTGGGCCACATTCACGCTCGCAGTCCTCTATATGAAGCTCAACATTGACTTGTGGCTTGAATGGAAGGGAAAAGACAACTCTCTCACGCATCGTCATCCCACTGAGAGAGAGACAGAGACAGAGACAGAGAGAGCACATCTGCTGCACAAACACTCCAGCGGGCGAAAAGAGAGGAGAGGTCTATGAGTTGAAAATGTGGATTTGACCCAACATATGTTTGAGCTCTCTAGGAATTGAAAGCTTTGCCTTTTGACTGTTAAGGCATCGAAAGCGAAAAAGATCTATCCGTTTTCCCTCTCTTTTGAAGCCATTAACAAAAGCTTTGGTTCTCCTTTTTATCCCTTTTTCTTGTTTCCTCCTTTGTTTTTGCCAGTTCTTCTTTGGTGAATCACCCATATTTTTGAGTTGCTTCTAGAAATCCCACTTGCTGTCAGAGTGGGCGTTTCATGTCGACTTGAACAAAGATAAAGATGATAGGTTACAGTCGTGCGTAATGTTAAAAAGCGATAGTTTACGTAATTCTTCAGCTCGGAGCGGGCAATATGGAAGCAGATCGAGAACTCTTGAGAATGCGCTATGTACAGAAGACCCAGAATTTCTTGGCCGTATCAGCTCACCAAACTTTAGAGAAGCCTGAAGAAAATGAGAGAGAGAGAGAGAGAGAGAGAGGGGGGGACCAAAGGCAAATTTCGCTATGGAAACTCGATGCCTACTCCTATTTCACCAAGTAAAGCCAAGACTGCTGCTACTTCGCGGGGGAGACAGCATTATGTGAATCTGTTGGAATTTAACAAGCCAAAGATTCAAACACCGACTGGTTTTCTTGGAAAGAGAGAGAAGGAAACTTTGCCTAATCGCGGATTTTATTGAATGAAAAATGTTATGTACACATCACTAGCCTCCACTAGCTACTAACCAGACAATAGCATACAAGAGGACAAAAAAGAAAAAAAGAAAATGAAGAGAGAGAGGAGAAATGATAGTTACGGGAAAAGGTAAAGAAAATGAGCAGAAACTGGAGTTCATAATACAAACTTTTTAACAACTACACAAATCTCTCCCATGAATCATCAGTTAGCCCTTTCGGCTTTGCGCATGAACACGCTCTCCAAATCCGGAGGGTTAAAGAACTCCCTAACTCCGTCGTAGCGGTACTTCAAGGCCGGTTTCCGCTTCCTCGGGGCCGGCGGCGGGCACGTGAACTTAGCCGGGATCCTCGCCTCTTCGCCCGTCGGGGTCGTGGAGAGTTCCTCCTCCTCGCCGCCGCAGCCACCGTCGTCGTCCCACTCGCCGCGGCTCCGCGGCGAGCCGGTGTATATCGGCTTCAACGGGGAGCGCAGCGAGATCCCGGCGATGACCCACGTCGCCTTACCCTCCATGTCGAGACCTTTATCCACTTGGTGGCGCTTCTCCTGGAACCCCATGATCATAAATACGCGTGCCCCGCCCGCCCGCCCGCGCGTCGCGACCCAAGGAAAAAACGGTGGTGTAGCAAAGAGGAAAGACTTTGAGGAGAGAATAAAACGAAGGAGGAAGGAGGAGGAGGAGAATAAAGGTGGTCGGTCTTTTGCTTTGTGGGTGATGATGATAGGAGAATCGAAGAGGAGGAAAAGAGATAGAAAGTCCGCGCAAAGAGCGAGAGGCGAAGGGAGGAAAGGAAGGAGATGGAAAAGGGTGTCTGGCCGTTCGGGTGAAAGGAAAGAGGAGCTTATAAAAGATGGAATTTTTGAAAGATCAGGCGCTAGAGAGAGAGAGAGAGAGAGAGAGAGAGAGATAGCTTTAAATGAGGAAGAGCATATGTTCAATGTCTCTCTGTATATACCAGAGAGATCAGAGAGAGAGAGAGAGATGGAGAGAACCCGAGGAAACTCGTGACATAAGCAGGGGGAGAATAATAAAGAAGAAAAGAAGACTTTTTTATTTATGTGATGTGTGAAAGAGGAGCGAGGGAGGGACGGGGGGGGATTGCCCGTGAAAGTGGCTGACCGGGCGGGCAGCAGCAGCAAGAGATTGACTCGGATTTTGGCGCCAAATCTTTTGGGGGAGAGTGGTGGGAATATGGGGATCACCAACAGTCCCCCCCTCTCCCAAACAAAAAATAATATTCCTTTGCCTTTTCCACCATCATTATCCCCTTAATTTAATCCCTAATTATTCTTTAGTCTCTCTTTCCCTCCCCAGCCCAGAAATTTTGGGGCTCATCATTGTCCTTTGCTCTTATTATAAGGCTTTTTGGTAATTAGGTTATTTATCATTTCGATTTCATTCTTTGATGAGCAGGAGAATCGTAAATGTTGGAATCAAATCATTTACGGAGAATCATTTCGATATCAATTTCAAGAACGGCTGATTGAGCTGAAGAATCCTTGGTCAGAGTGATTCCTAACATGATGAATAGGTCCCGTTTAGGAATGGGCTGAATGGCTGGTAGTTGCCAGTGACAAATGCTCAGTACTAAAACATTAGCACGGTAGAGTTGTAGGCACCTCAAATTTCAAAAGAACAAAGCTACCATCTATGTCAAGACACTGCAGATCTTGACATTCCTGAGATTTGTTATCATTCAACAAGTTAAAAACATTTTATATCGAACGGTTTCTCTCGAGCTCATCGAGCAACGACGGTAAATCATTTACCGCCCAGCTATTTTATTTTCCTCGCTTAGTAGACATGAATGATCATCACTTTCTTGCATTGGAGAAAGATGCCGACCTCACCAACCGGACACGACGTGTTCAATTTCTAGAGGGCCAGGTAACTCTGCGACGACAACTATATAATGCGCATTAGCTAATCTTTTGTCTGAACATTACTCTTGCCTTTTTCCTATTAGGGAATTATCTACTCTCTAATTTTTCACTCATCATTTCTCACCTAAGTGAAACCTGTAACTACAAGTCACTCCTGAACGCGGTGGATCAAAACCTTGTCATAGGTGCTGGACCCAAACAGCATAAACATCCAAGTTGCAGTCCGGTCGGTTACGTCCTCATGAGCCGTGACGCTTCTGATAAACTTGCTAAAGTTAAAAACGGGGTAAAATGTCAGGTTGTACTAGCCTTACACCGCCCTTTGCTATTGGCCACTGCACTAAAACCTAATCATCGTCACTGTGTCCAGCACCACCGACCAATTATATGCTACTAATGTGGTAGGGCACTTTGACAAAAAAACAATCCCTTCGATCTGACACTAATCTACTTCCAGCAACTGGCTGCATCTGCATCTTTGCCGAGCTTAGCTGGTGCTCACGATCGAACCCCCCCTTTTTCGTTGTCCCTGAGTCTGTCTGAGATCTTCTCCTCCTTCGCTTCAAAACCTTGTAATCAAGAAACCCTTTATTGCGCTTTGAAGGGTACTTTTGATTTTCAAGAAAAGCGCTTTCTCCACGTGAAAGAAAGCCAATGGCAAAGAGAGACGTGAAAGGGAAGGTAAGAAAGGCGGAAAATAATGCCACATTCGATGCCATGAAAGAGATAATAAAGGAGGGTTTTAGCGAGGCTTTGCTTTGAGTTTACGCTCTTTAACCGTTCGTGAAAGTCTCCTTTGGAACAGGGTTAAAGTCCTCTGTCCCGTAAAAGTCAAAGCATCCAAATCCGCAAGATGGATCTCATTGGCTAGAAAAGCCAGATTTTATTCGCGCTTTTGAATGCTAAGTTAAGTAGCTAGCTGACCCCGCCTCCGCTCCCTCTCATATTCCGTTCTTTTTAATATCTTTTCCCAAGGTAACATTGACTTCACCATTACTGTTAATAACACATCTTATTCGACTTGATTTAAATATGGTGGTTCCTTTCTTATGTTAGGTGATGGAAACTTTACTTTTTACGCCCCACTTTTTCACCAGAAACTCGAAACAAACCTGGAAACGTTTCGTGCCGATATCAACTGAAGTTCATCAGTACTTGTTTGCCTTTATTTTATTATTTATTCAGGAAAGTGAAGATCGTGAAGTCTTCATAGCATCAGCCAATAATTAATCGTCTCGGGTTGTTTTTAAGGTGGAGATATCAATTTAGGGGCTCGTTAGTAGTTAGTATGGTAAGGAAAGTCGAAACTGAAAGCTAACATTTTGGGCATAAACATTCCTTCTGGATTGAAATAGGCCCGCGCCGACATCCATTTTAGAGCTCCCTAAAGCCCTCGTAAGCGACTCCTACACCCTCAATAATCAAGAAACTCATGATTCGTCATGTTCACGCAAAACGCAGGACAAAGCTCAGCAGCAACTTGGCACGTGAAAGCCATCTACATGGCATCACAGTAGGCCCGTGATGGCCTGTCATTCCCAGTCGTAGAAGTTGGAGGATGTATACAAAAAAAGATGGCCTTAAAATACGGCCTACTTCACTTGATGATCTTGGTCCAGACCTGAAGGATCCCTAGGAATCGACCCGACGAGACAGTCAGGAACCAATCTTTTATATCACGTGGATATTGGTTGTTTCTTCAATGGCAAACCAGCGGTGCGCCGTTCAATGCCCTCATCACCGCCATCATGTTCATAAGCTCTTCATTATGAGCATCTTTAATTTAGCTCATCATGCCTCTTCCTACAATCGACATACCAAAGAAGCCATGATGTCTAAGATTGACTTTCGCACTAACTAGAAATCAGACTTTGCTATCATCCGGCAATTAAATTTTCACAACGTGATGTGATGCTGCTTTGCTTTTTCCCGTACGGATAAAGGCTAACGTTTATCGTCAAGCAAGTAGGCGCGTAATTGATACACATGGACGATGAGCAAATGCTAATTCAAAAGCCAGAACCTAGCGAACAAAACTAAAAGAAGTAAAAGCGAAAAAGGCTAATCCGGCGAACCCAGTGGAAACCCAAGCCTAAGCTCATCACTGCATTGGAAATGAATCAAAACCCACAAGACTTGTGTCTACAATGACCGGGGGGAGTTGGAATCCTAAAAACACGAATCGAATTTACTTTCACGGTTGTGTCGTGTTGTTATTGGCAATGGTTAAAGAGTTATGCAACAAGGTCCATGAAATGACAAAGGTCGGTGCGTGTAGCTGTTAAGGACAAAGTAACTGCAATGATTCATGGGGAGGAGGAAAACCAAGAGCCTTGATAGAAGAGGTTGTTGGCTGTCGAAAACTGCATCCCAACCTGATTTGGATTCCATCATTCTTAATGCGAAACAACGACAATCCAAAATTCCAGATTCATGAAATAACAAAGGTCCATAAATTTGCTTTTACAGTTGTGTTGCCTTGTTATTGACGGTGTTTAGAGAGTTTTGCAATAGGTCCACGAAATGACAGAGGTCAGTACATGTAACTATTAGGGACAGAGTAGCTGCAATAATTCATGGGGATGAGGAAAATCAAGAGCTTTGACAAAAGAGGTTGTTGGCTGTCGAAAATAGCATCCTAACTTGATTAGGAATCCAGCATTCTTAATGTAAAACAACAACAATCCAAGACTTAAGTGCTTCTCCTTTATTACTCTCGGAATCACTAACTCAACGCGACTACTCTTCACTACACAAGTTTTTAAGAGACTTCAACTCTATTTATAGAGTTTTCAACTATATCCTCTCATCATGGATCGAGTTCAATATAATCCATATAAGCCAGTTCCATATTAGACTAATTAAAAATCTTTATATTTTATCTTATTAGACCAATCCTGTATAACTATAAATTACAATATTAATTAATGTAGCCAAAACTCTAAAATTCTTCTACTTGAATTATATTAATTGAAATTGTACTATATAAGCATATATTTATATTGATTTAGAGATTATTCTTAACAATCAATTTGATTCCATAAAATCTCAAACACCAATCATGGCGGTAACTGTACATATACACACGTAACCTTCCATGGTTGCGAGCACTTTTAACTCTATTAATGTGTATTCAATATGATAGTGCGACAAATGGATAACACTTTATAGAGAGTAGTACCTTATATATCATTCATTTTGTCAATCAACATATTCACTCCTTAAGTATCATAAAACTCGATGTATCACTAGAGAATATGATTATGGTTGCAATGAACCTACATATTTCATATCTTTATGGTTAATATATATTTACGTGTAACAAGACATGTCCTTAAGGCTAATAACTAAATGACCCCTAGTTTTTATTTGAGATTTATAAAATACCTTGAGATTTTCATTAGATATATGCATTCAAAATGATAACAATGCATTTGCATTGAGTATAAAAGAGTTCATACATATCAAAATGTTACTAAATATAGAGAGAGGCTTCATTAGAGTAAAAAAAAAAAAACAGCTCCCACTAAACAATAATATCTAATGATACTCCTAAGCATATGCTTATGACATATCATTCAAATACACAATGGCAAAGGCCTTTAATTAGTGATCTGCAACCATATTATCTATGAAAATGTGCTCTATTGCAATGTCACAGTTTTAGATTGTTTCTTTTATGGTAAAAAACTTGACATCCATATGCCTATACTTCTTGAGACCTTTGTTGTTGTTGTAATACTATAGAGTTATTGTTACAGTACAACTGTATGAGTTATCCACAAAATCAAATATAGGTAACTCCCCAATGAAATTTTGGAGCTAAATAGCTTGAATAACAGCTAAAAAATATGCTACTATGCTTGCATGGTAGAGGATGGCATTGATTTCTATTTTTCACTTTTCCATGATACTACACCTCCTACTAAGATTAAGATGCATATTGTTGTCGACTTCATGTCATCTTAATAGCCACCGAAGTTTACATCCGAATACCCAACTAGTTGTAGGTCCTAAACATGTCACTAAATTAGCATATAGTCTCTTATTCTTTTTAAGTACCTCAAAATTTCTTGGTAGCAACTTAGTGATTATGTCTTGGATTTGACTAATATTTGTCTGGAAGTCCTATCACAACAATGATGTCTAATCTAGTGCAAACTTGAGCATACATGATATTTTCAAGTGCACTAGTATAAGGTATATCCTTCATTTGAGCTTTCTTGACAAATTTAATTTATTAGTCTTGATAGTAGGAGCAATTTCTAGCTTGTAATGATGCATACTGAATCTTTCTAGAATACAATCAATATATGCTCTTTGACATAAACTCAATATATGACGAGAACAATCCATATGGATTCCAACACCAAGGACAAAAGACATCTCACTAAAGTATTTCATGTCAAAATTCTCTGACAACGTCTGCTTTGTTTCATGCAATAATCTAAAATCACTACTAAAAAGTGAGACATCTTTCACATAGGGTACGAGAAAAATAAATTTCTCCTACTAACCTTGTAGTAAATACATTGATCAAAGAATTTGTGTACTTGATTTAGAATCCATTGTTTTTGACACGACATAGCGATGATTCAAAGTTCAAGTACTTCTCTATTGCCCTCTAAATCACCGGTTTAATGAGACAGCCCCTACTATGCAATTCTATAACTGCTCCTTTTGTAAGGTTGTATTTGTGCATTAGGGCTAGTGGAGAGACTTCAATTATATTTATAAAATTTTCAGCCATGCCCTCTCATCATGGGCTTGGCTCAACTCAGCCCACACAAACTAGGCCTATGTTAGACTAATTGAGAATCTTTATATCTTACTTTATTAGATTAACTTCGAAAAACGGTAAATTACAATATTAATTAATATAACCCACATTAGAAAAACTCTTACAAAGGTAGCCAAGCAAGTGGTGGAGATGGTGTGCATGGCTTATATGGTAGAGAAAATGTAGCACAAGTCCTGATATATAGTAGTAAGAGACCTATGTAGCTGACACAAGATTCTAGATGAATAGGCTAGCTCAAAAAAGTTATCAACTCTTGGCATGGAGGAGCGCGGTAAGAGATTTCATTGCAAGAATTTTCATATAATATATAAGACAGATTGTGGAAAATGCACTAAACGCTGGGGCGTGACAAGAGAATATCATTGTGGTTAAGGCGACAGACCATAGCAATGGTAGGGCAAGAGAACATTTCAGCGACGAGTAGGAGGAGCATGATGGTGACTGATGATGAGAGAAGCATGAGGGAAAAGTGAGAGGAGCCTGTGGTGGCTGGCTGGTACGTTTTTTCTAGAGTTGGAGAGAGCTCCACATATTGGTTTGTATGATATTTTGTTTCTTGTAGATATATAGAAAGTCATTTTTACTTTGTCCTCCAGAATTGTGAGAACAAACTACTATTTGAAGTTTGAGAAAGTGTGAATGAGCTGTGAATGAATCCACATTGCGTACATTTTTAGCAAATTATTGTCATCGACATGAAGCAAAGGTGAAATTTCAACAATTATAAAAGAACCCTAGGAAAATAAAAACAAGCCATACAAAGAGTCATGAAAAGTAATTCTTTCAAGAAAAGTCATTCTTTCAAAGTTCTATATTATGACGAGAAAAAAAAGTCCTATATAATGCTTTATGGGCCTCTGGCTAGTCAGATTTCTGCGTTCCATATCCCTTGATTATAAAAGAAGAGTGACTTGGTTTGGATCTTTGAGCCTCGACGCAAATGAGATTAGCCTATGATCTCCTGAGATAAGATTGATCTGAGTTATCGCCTGTTGCAACCCTTAAAGATTGCTCAAGTATATTGCCAATGTGATTTAAAGGATGATAGCTTGTGCTGCTTTACTCTCTGCTCTTGTAGTTAATTCTGATAATCAACTCCAACACACTCAAACTCCCATCTTTTTTAAGGTATTGTGGTCAAACGGGCACGCACAAGAGCTCATTAGACATCTCCACACATTAATAGTACCCAGATAAGTGTGTGAGAGGACAACCTCAGTTTCATCCTCATTTAACTCAATTTTTATGAGCCGGCCACCTACATTGTCACCGGACTCAAAGTCTCTGCTCTCCTTATCATCAGAGTCACAACCAACATCATCAGCAATAACAATGTTCTTACCTTTACGAGAAACTGGTTTAGGTTTGCTGTCATAAATCACAGTAACCTCATAGAGGTCATCACCGGTCACTCCGCCCCTTCCACTCTTTGCTCCGGATTTTTCGCTTCTGGTTCTTGATGCTACTGGAAAGGGAGAAAAGTCATGAGAAGCCATAAGACAAATAAAGAAGCTACGAGATGCGATCACCTTTTTTTTTTCCTGGGAATGTAGACGACCCTTAGTCAAATCAGTATGCAGATCTTTGGGCCAAGAGGGGAAGAAGAGAGACGTTAGGAGTAACCTACACATCGACGCTTCTTTTTCTTCTCGGCATGAAGAAAAGACAGAGAAAAGGGCTGCTCAGAGAGGCGAGGAGTGTATAGAGATGAATAACTTCTTTTTATCTTCTTTTCCTTCTTATTTAACCCAAGAAAAGATAGAGAAAAAAGGGAAAATGATTAATATTTTCATGGGGGAAAGAGTTTGGAAGCCCAGAATCTTTCCATTTTGGGCTACAAAATATTTTAAGGCATTAATAATTTCCTCTGGCCACAGGCCTTCTTGTACAAAATGGCTGCAAAGAATTGATGACCTAGACGATGCAGCTGAGAAGGCAGATAAATCCACAGCTAGTTTAGAAATTTCATTGTTTTTCTTGACAATTTATTTTACAGTTAAATCCACCATTCTCTGGTTTATCCTCTTGGTGTAGACAGGGCGCTGTCAACGCCTTTATGATAGAGTCCCGCTAAGTTATGAAGCCATTAGTTTGAGGGAAAGATGGAGGATTTTCCACCGCTTGTTTCGTTGCGTTGCAACAGGCAACTGAAACTAAGGATGGATTGTCACTATGTCCAAAATAAAATCCATCGAATGTCCTTCTAATTTCCTCGATGAGCAAACTAAAAGAGTAAAGCAATTTTGTCTGGAGCTTTCACTTCTCTTTTGGTAGAGTCAAGCGCTAAATGCAAAGATCCCTTTCATTTGAGAGCCATGACGCCAAATCTGCAATCAAAAGACATTGACATGTTGGGAGAGTACGGTTCTTTTGAGTCTTACACCTGGAGAGACAAAGCCTTCCGACAATAAGTCGATGAACAACATGTAAAACAGAAAATGAAGTTTCTGAAGACAGAACAAGCTGGTCCAACAAAAAAAAATGGTAGTCATTGCACCACTTTATATCCCCCCGCAAGCTGAGATCGAGAAAACCAACAAGGAAAACAAAGCAAGTAAGAAAGAAAATCATCTGTCTAGGTCAAACTTGATCAAATATTCAAAGAAAGCAAGAAAGGAAGAAAGAAAATCATCAGTCTAGGTCAAACTTGATCAAATTATACTGGCCTTTAGCAAACTTAGCCATCCAGCCATAGCAAAAAATAAATAAAAAAAGAAAACAAAAACAAGTAGATATGTGTGTATATTTGAGCAAGTTCAACTGTAATCGACAACGCAAAGGCAAAATTTCAATAATTATACAAAAAGAAACGAGAAAACAAAAACAAGTCACCCAAAGAGTCGTGAAAAAATAATTCTTTCAAAGTCTTGTGTAGTGTTTTATGGGCCTCCGGCTACTCAAACCTCTGCATTTCGTATCCCTCGATTATAAAAAAAGAGTGACTTAGTTTGGATCTTTGCGCCCAAGGCGAACGACATTAGCCTTTGATCTTCGAAGACACGAGTTGATTCGAGTCATTGCCTACCGCAATCCTTAAAAGATTGCTCAAGTACATTAGTAGCGTGATTTGAAGGATGATAGCTTGTGCCGCATCACCCTGTGGTCGTGTCGTTACTCGTTACTTCTGATAAGCAACTCCAACATGCTCAAATCCCATTTTTTTCAAGGCATTGGAGTCAACCGGACACGCACAACAGCTCATCAGACGTCACCCCATATTAATAAGACAGCCTCTGCTTCATCCCGTTCCAGTTCAGTGTCTTTATTCAGTGCAATCTCGAGGACAATGAAAGTCAAAGTCAACCCCCTTGACCTTCTCTTTCTCTGCGTCCCTACTCGGCGTTGCTTCCATCTTTTTTAGAGCTAGCTTAGCTTCTTCATCTCTCATCTGCAAGAGCTCCAGATTTCAAGATATCAGCCTCATCAATCTCTTAGTAATTCAGACATGGCGCTCTCGGAAAGAAATTTCAGAATCAAGCTAACTGCGATCGTCCTGGCCATTTTCTTATCTCTTTCCGTCTTCGCATCCTCATCGTCTAGCCATGCCTCTCCAGTTCTTCTAGGTATGAAACCTACTTTCGTCATAAAATCCAAACATTATTTGGCCTTTGACTCTCCTCATTATCGAGTAACTGGCAGGCCGGAGAGGCTCGAGTTGCGACTGCTCAGCGGGTGCCGGGAGAGATCTCAGAAGATGGTTCCTGGATGCGAATTCCAAGTGCGGATGCAGAGTTTTCAGATGCTGGCAAAAAGGAGGCACCTGGCGCCTCCACCACCACCGGTTCGGGATCGGGCCGGACACTACTTCATCCGCGCCTCGCCGCCACCGAACTCGCCTCCCCCACCCCAAGCAATGACACAGAAAGATCCGAGAACCGAATTGTCCAAATATGCACCTTCTCCTCCGCCACAATGTAGAAGTAGAGGAGCCACCGCTTCTAGACATGTGAGAACATGCGCTCGGGGCTTCAAGGAGCACCTCCGGCAAATTACAGTGTTATGACTTGCTTTTCGCACGGTTTGAAGCCTCTGTCTCATTGATTTCTATATGTTCTATTTTTAACTTGATACATCTATAGAAAGTGCAATCAAAAGTTCCATTTCAATTCACCTGAAGTGGAAACTAGCACTCGTATGTACTCTTTCATATGACACTACAGAATAATCAGCATACTAAACCCAGCCTATAAAAAATCTCTGGCCGACAAAACCCGATCGACAACTGATGCAACTTAAATGAAGTGCAAATAATATATATAGCAAAGCCCGGCCCGGCCCGGCCCAGTTCCAGCCCAGTTGCAGTTGCCATCGCAAAGAAGATTGGACTCGGCCCGAATTATTTGGGCCCGTGCAGCACGCCCTGTGGGCCACGCTCCATGAGAATTGGCCCGATACGGCGTCGTGGCATGTGGAAAATCCCCATCCCCGTTCCACCAAGCTTACCCAGGAGGAGCAAAAACGAGGGAGGAAAAGCGCTTCTCAGCTCGGATCCCCCGAAGTTTTTTCCCCTCCTAATCAAAGCTCGAAAGGCTCGAATAGCTCTCTCTCTCTCTCTGTCTCTCACTCCGCCATTACCACGCCAAATTCCCGGGGACGAGAAGAGGACGACGAAGCTCCTCTCGGCGCGCTCCTTCTCCTTGGGCCGTGTATTCCCCACGCGTGTCGAGCTCTAAGCGATCGGTCGGAGCAGCCGACGGCGGATCGGGACCGCTGAGGCCGGCGTGCTGGATGGGTGGGTCCCGCGGCTGACCGGACGCTCGGATCTCTGCGATTCCGGCCCGATCCGATCCCGATCCGATCGAGGCCTCCGATTCGATCGCGAACCGAGCGAGCGAGCGAGCGGGGATGGCCGGAGCGGTGTCGGCGCTGTTCCTCCTGGACATTAAGGGGCGCGTCCTGGTGTGGCGCGACTACCGCGGCGACGTCTCCGCCGTCCAGGCCGAGCGCTTCTTCACCAAGCTCATCGAGAAGGAGGTCCGTTTCCTTTCGATTCGTGTGGTTTTTTTTTTTTTTTGGTGGACTCGCGAGTTTAGGAGAGGAGGGATTTTTGCTTCTCGGCTAAAGGCTTTAATCGGGGAGGCTTCTGAAATTGCATGCGATTTGAATGCGTTGTGGTTGTGTGAGGTGGAGACTGATGCTCGTAAAATTGGATGGAATCTGTTCTTAGTTTGCTTGATTTGACCTATGTGAATTCCATTGCGACCTCGATTATGTTGCTTTCGCGTCCACGCAGTGGGAATTTGGCTGACTTTTGTGTAATTCTGGTATCTGGATTGCCATTTCAGGGTGATCCTCAGTCTCAGGATCCGGTTGTGTATGACAATGGCGTCACCTATATGTTTATACAGCATAGCAATGTTTACTTGATGGTAGCGGCGCGGCAGAACTGCAATGCTGCCAGCCTTCTTTTTTTCCTACACCGAGTTGTCGATGTAAGAGCTATTGGTAAATTTTTATGTTCACACTTTAAACTTCGATAGCCTGCACACTTTCTAGCCCAGTGTTGCGGAAAAGAAAAATATAAATTGCTCGCGGGTAATGGGAATTGTGCATGTGTTGTGGCAGGTATTCAAGCATTATTTCGAGGAACTAGAGGAGGAATCGCTTAGAGATAACTTTGTAGTTGTGGTAAGATGCTTTGCACGTTGTTTCTATTGTTTCCCATTCTGTCTCTGGTCCGCTGGATCATTTAGGGCTCAATAATCATTCTTCTCTTTTTTATGGATGAATATTTGGGTGTTGATGAATAATTTGTTGAATCCTCTGCTCACTTTGTTTCTGTGGCAGTATGAATTACTCGATGAAATGATGGACTTCGGTTACCCTCAGTATACTGAAGCAAAAATTCTAAGTGAGTTCATCAAGACCGATGCTTATAGGATGGAAGTATCTCAAAGGCCTCCAATGGCTGTAACAAATGCAGTTTCTTGGCGTAGCGAAGGGATACGTTATAAGAAGAATGAAGTAAGTCTATTTTAATTTTCCACCCAAAATCTTTCCTCTCTCCCAGTGTCATCTTTCTCCAGTAATTGGAATGTAATAAGCGTGTCTGATCTTGTAGGTATTCTTGGATGTTGTGGAGAGTGTCAATATACTTGTCAATAGCAACGGGCAAATTATCAGATCAGATGTGGTTGGAGCTTTGAAAATGAGAACGTATCTGAGGTTTGTTATTCACCAATTCTCAACTATCTACACAAAAATTTTAAAAAAGAAGACGGAGGTTGCACCACTTTAATATTTTTTCTTAGGTTTAGAAATAGTAAACATAATTTTGTTCTGAGTTATTGTACTATGATCCGTCAAAGAACAGCAATTGGTCTCCCATCCTAAATCTACTAAAGATTGATAGTGTTCCTGTGCTGTGCAGTCTGTAAGCTGTAGAATGCTATTGTCTCCCCCCCCCCTCCCCCCCAATTAGCAGTAATCTTAAAACTCACATTTATTCACCACGCCTGTTCTGCTGATGCTTGAAATGTCTGAGGGTAGGTTCTGTGTATTTAAGTATTTTAGCTCTTCTCACCGTATGAAGTTGCTCATTGTTACCATAACTATGCAAGATTTACGCTATCCGAAGTCTTTCTAATTTTGGACTTAAAGTAAGATCATGTAGTTTGGTAACGGAAGAAGTTAAGCTTGTCATATCAACATGAATGTGAATAAGCATGTCTTGTGTCCTTTCAGTTTGCTTTTCATCTGATCATGCTCTCTGGCATGTCTAAGATTAATGCAAGGACCTGGTTGAATGAATTTTGCCAACCAGACTGAATTTGGCCTCTGTATTCTGGAACCAACACAACAAACTCTAAACTGATAACTCTCCATAACAGCTTGTTGGATTGGTGAAACACTCTACTTTTGCTTGAAAAATAGTTTAATAATCTGGCTTCATCATTCAGAAGTAGAATGGAAAGCCGAAGGATTTCTGGACAGTAACTTGACAAATTTATCGCAACCCATAGTGTAATTAGAGGATGATAGTGGGCGCAAGTGAACATAGGAACCTCTAAGTTGTTGCAAGGGTATCACATTAAGATTCTCGGAAACTAGTCATTACAAGTTTGAGAGCTCTGATTTTGGAGAGCCTAGACATTCATGTCAAGCATTCTAAGGATACATTTGGTAACATTTCTGTTTCCTAAAATAATTTTTGTTCAGAAATAGTTTTATTCCATTTTTATTCCCTAGACGAGTTCCTAAGAAGAAGGCGTTTGGTAAGTGCACCAAATTTCTTTTCCCATAATGGAAAAAGAATGGGAATACATTTAGTACTACCCTCAATTTTTTTCGACGTAGAATTTTTTTTTTTTTTTTTTTGTTTTTAAATAATTTTCTAAAGTTTTTTTAAATTTTTTTTAATTTTTTTCTTTTTTTCCTCCCTTCTTCCTCTTCCTCTAACCAGTTACCGGTCTTGTTGATGGCCAGCAAACGGCCAAAGACGAGAGCCGGCAAGGCTCGACCTGGCCAAGGCATTGTGCCACGGTTGGGTGAGGCTGACCTCATAGTGGCTAGGCGAGGTAGCCTTGCTCAGATCTAGCAAGGCAGAGCGTCACTCAGCCACTGCGAGTTTGACTTCGCTGGGTCATGGTGAGACCAACATCGCCCAACCACGGGGAGATCACCTCATCAGTTGTTGAGGCACGGTGACCAACTAAAGGAGGAAGAAGAATGGAAAAAGTAGAAAATGACATTGTTTAAGAAATTATTCCTAGGAACAAAGAAATAGATTTTTTTAACTTCTTTTTGTTGTTCCAAATCTATTCCCTGGCCATTGATTTGTTTCGGAAAATAGAAAAATTAGTTACTAAATGGATTTATATTCTTTTTCTAGTTATTTTTGTTCCGGAAACAAAAATAAAAAAATAGAGAGATAGAATGATTACCAAACAGGGCCTAATAGGCAAACTAGAGAAAGAGTATGGAAAGAGGATGACGACAGCCAGGTAGAATATTGCATCCTCTTTGACATAGGGGATCTTGAAAATTCTTGACTTCCTATTGCTCTTTTGGGATGTAGAACTGTGACCTATGAGAGAAGGAGATGAGCTATAAAAACTCTTTTAGCTCTACAAAGACAGGAGCAGGAATGGGAATCTGTTGTTCCGCTCTATTTGGTCATTCTTTTTGTTTCTGACATTTTTCAGCATGATCTAGATTTTTAACTCGATTATTTTTATTTTTTACTTTTTTATAGTGGCATGCCGGAGTGCAAGCTTGGCCTAAATGATAGAGTATTATTGGAGGCCCAAGGTCGAACAACAAAGGGAAAGGCAATTGACTTGGATGACATAAAGTTCCATCAGTGAGTTGTCTAACTCCATCAGCTCCTATGTTGCCTGAACTGTTTGTTAAGATGATTCTCCTTCCCTTTTTGGTTGTCCATCTCAGTATGATCTGATTTTGAATAACTCTGTGTTAAATTAGGTGTGTACGCTTGGCCCGCTTCGAAAATGATAGGACAATCTCCTTTATACCTCCTGATGGATCTTTTGACCTTATGACATACAGACTCAGTACTCAGGTTTGCTTCAAACTATGATTTTAGTTATTTTCTTATCATTGCATCTGTAGTCTTTTGAAAGATGCATTTATATTTTCTACTTCAGGTAAAGCCACTTATCTGGGTGGAAGCCCAAGTAGAAAGGCATTCAAGAAGTCGTATTGAGATCATGGTAAAAGCAAGGAGCCAGTTCAAGGAGCGCAGGTGATTGTTCTTTTAATGATTATATAATTGCTTTTCTCGTTAGTGATTTATCAGCATTCTAAGTTTGATTTTAAAAAACAGTACTGCTACAAACGTTGAAATTGAGTTGCCAGTTCCTGCTGATTCTACGAATCCAAATGTTCGAACTTCAATGGGTTCTGCGTCGTATGCACCAGAAAATGATGCGCTTGTCTGGAAAATAAAATCCTTTCCTGGTGGCAAGGTATGGCTGTGTATCTTCTCACTTGTGAGGGTTGACTGTCTATATCATTGCATTTTAAAAGCATTGTGTTAAGCATACATATCTAGCCATTTTATTCTCGTTTGATTCTCCTTGCAAAACTGAATTTGCAGGAGTATATGTTGAGGGCTGAATTCAGTCTACCCAGTATAACAGCTGAAGAAGCCACTCCTGAGAGAAAGGCCCCCATACGCGTGAAGTTTGAGATACCATATTTCACTGTCTCTGGCATACAGGTGCCTCTCTAAGTCACTTTATATTGCTCAAATCTCTCCACTGCTATTTTAGCAAGAAGTGGAAGCTTTGCCATGAGAAGACAGACAGATTTTTTAATGCCAAGAGATCCAAGCATTACTTGTCCAAAATTAGCTTGTACATTCTCAGTTTCTTAGATTGCCGGACATATTCTGCGGTGAAAGCCTTTATTTCAACAAGCAAAGCAGAATATTCATTTCCTTTTTATTTTTGCTCCTTGACGTTGTTTTAGGTGCGGTACCTGAAGATTATTGAGAAGAGCGGCTACCAGGCTCTTCCCTGGGTGAGATACATCACTATGGCAGGCGAGTATGAACTGAGGCTTATCTGAGGTAGATTTACCAGACATGCCAAGACTGATGGACGATGACAGAAGCTTCAGAAAATGTGAGCTTTTTGAAGAGTGGTTTGATGCGGATAATATCGGTTTTCTTGTTTTTAACACTTTATAATTATTCTTTTTGTTGGGGCTTAATTGTTGTTGGTTCCCCAAATGTAGTACTCACATACTTTTGATAGAATTACCATTTTGATGATGTGAATGAATGTGCTGTTGAGATCTTCAATTCAGCTTATATGTGCAGTAGGTCTTTTAAAAACACTTTGATCTTTGTCTCGAGTATAATAGCACATTCTGGTTCTTCAGTTTCTTATTGTGGATCTGTTCAGTTTTCAGACTTGGTGGCTTTGGTTGAAGCCGGTGTTACGAGTGCTGTGATTAAAATATGGTTGGAAAGATTTTAGCCACCGGATTGTTCTGGAAGAATCCAGCATGGTATTACCGATTTTCATATTCATAGTATGTGGACTACTGCTGGAATTTGTTTCTATTTTGGTTGAGCATTTGCCTTTGGTGATGCTGTGTTCAATTTAGAGGAAGATGATGGATAAGTTGGGTATCTAGTGGCCACCCTTATAATCAAGATGTCTTGAGTTTGTCTTATACCACGGATTATATGGTAATCAGTAACGTTAGTTTCTTCTAGTTTCCCATGAAAGCAACGTGATGCTGTGTTCAATTTAGAGGAAGATGATGGATAAGTTCGGTATCTAGTGGCCAGCCTTGTAATCAAGATGTCTTGAATTTGTCTTATACCACGGATGATACGGTAATCAGTAACGTTAGTTTCTTTCTAGTTTCCCATGAAAGCAACGATTAAAACATGTTTAAAAGCAAGTTATGTTTATGAAACAAACCATGTAGCTCTTGGATGAGTTGAACTATTTTGAAGATCAGAGAGAGAGCACAGTAAATGTCCGTAAGATGCAGAGAGAATTTCCGTATACTTATGCCAGAAAATCTGCTTGCTTCAACTAATTTCACAAACTTAATTCCGAGCCTGCCTATAGCTTTCCTAACACTGCTAATATCAAAATGAGGGGCCAAAATCGGCATCAACTCAACAGAATGACATGGAGTTGGAGAAATGCTATAAGCTTCTTTCCAGTTTCCTCTTCTACTCATCATCAGCAACTATGTTATTCGGCAATGTTGGCAGAGATTTTCTAAAAACATGCTTTCGGCATCGTTGGAATATGCTATCATATATGAGATCGAACTGAACTCCGGCTCTCTCACGGTTCACAATGAACAGTATGTGATCAGCTTCCACGATCTTGTAGTACCTGCATTCCACCAATTCGCAACCGTGTAAGGCTAGCCATCTCATTTTATGTAAGTCAGTCTTTGCTAGGACAACGACTAGCAGGAGAAAAAACAATTCGGTGGTTTCCATCAAGAGAAAGTGGGTAACTGAAAAAACGTAAAGACTTCTTCGCCGGGGCTTTCAAACTTCCCATTTTCAAACGCAAGATTTGATCCCACCACCAATTAAGTTGATGGGCACCTTATGTTTCAAAATGTTGAAACAGTTCGTGTGAAAGAGACGCAATGTAGATAAAACTACTCCAAAGGATGCTGTTTGGATTGAATCCTCGGCCTCAAGGAAGAAGGACAGAATAGATGATGATGCTTTATCTTAGCCCATCCGGATCACCTTAAGTGATTGTCGTTTATGCCATCTAATGATGCTGCATACTGTTCTTTCATGGGGTGTATCATGGTGAAATATATCAAGTGTTGACCTCAAATCTTTGGATGAATGGATAAACTTCGCACAGAGATTTACTCTAGCGTAACACTGCTTCAAGGAATATTATGTGGAAGATAAGATAAGCCATTTAAGTTTTCTGGCTGAGGAATACATTGATTATTCTAGCCCGTCCTTCTCAATTGAGGGTGGAAACAGACGGGTAATAAGTCGGAACGACAAGATCACACGGTGATTTAACATTGAACATGTTGGTAGGGAAAGCTGTTAGCTACAGGTCTCGGAGAAAATTTCATAGCTATTGCTTCCATTACGTTCATTCTTTGCTCGATACAGAATGGTTTTTGTACTTCAAATTTAGTTGAATAAATCCCAAGTAATCCCATGCAAATGGCATAAATTAACATCATGCTTTTAGAGTTTGACATAAATTTCAAAGAGACAGCGAGTGAAAGGACCTCATTTTTTGTAGTTCATGTTTAGGTGGAAAATCATTTCTATGAAGTTGATCATTATGAGATATTACTCGGTCTTTAGCATAGAATGAGCAATAATGAAGACAAGGAATAAATACTAACCAGATGCCTGGTTCCAGAGGTTGGCAATCGGAGTCCGATACGACATAATGACTAGGATGTTCGATCGGGAGGCGTGGGTGAGTCATGGATATAATGTTGAGTGCTCCATCATTATCCTGCCAATCTTCGTCCCTGTGAAAGTATTTTTTAAAACTATGAGATGAATTATAGTTTCTTTCCCTTTTATTCATGTCCTACATTTTAGGTTCCTCTCGATGGATTATTCTCAGTATGAACCAAATGCAGAATACAATTCTTATATAAG
Organism: Eucalyptus guilfoylei; assembly: GCA_016097605.1. NCBI lineage: Eukaryota > Viridiplantae > Streptophyta > Magnoliopsida > Myrtales > Myrtaceae > Eucalyptus > Eucalyptus guilfoylei. Next base: position 22,676,456 of record CM027861.1, on the reverse strand, counting down.
CAGTGCATGAGAACTTACGGAATTCCTAGAATGCACAAATTAGTAAATGAAGTTGATGAGCTGATGGAATCTTGTCAAAATGAACTTCTAACACTATCTTAAGAAAGCTCTATCTGAGTTTCTATAAATGTACAGATAGTGAAACATATACCATAAGATTTTCACCTGTAGCCTTTGTAAGGAGGAGGAACATCTGGAGGATGCCGCCATTGACTCATCTGAAGCACCCTTATAAAAAACAGAGGGTGGACGCCTAGTACGCTTGAAGGAACTGTGAGGCCGAGGATCTTTCGAGTACGCTTGGTGGCGTAACTGAAATAAAAGGTATTGGGGAAAGTATGCAGATGGCTGTTCAATCGCATCGACCCTTGAATCGTGAGGTCTGGGAGAATCCAGTCGGCAGAGGCAAAGGGGCCTGTATTTCCCAATATGCAATTTAACAGACCCCAAATCCCTACTTTCTTCCAAGAAATGCCAAAATGATCAAAACCAAAATTGTAATAGGCTTTCAGCCATGGGATGTCAAGCCAATCGTATACTATCACTCCGAGACGGCAAAGCTGAAGCAGACATACCGCCTTCATTGTCTTTCCATCCTCTAGCCTGTAAATTATTAAAGCTCATTTTCAACACTTCAGCAACAAAGAAAGGGGGAAAAAAAATCCAGCCAGATTAGAATCACCTCTAGAAATCTACCTAAGCCAGTTGACCTTATAGAAATTGCACTAAGAAATTGAAATTGCAGTGTGACCCGTCAAAGAGATTCAAAAGCCAAAATAACAGGTAAAACCCAAACTTACCGCATTCCATCTAAGTAGGTTCTTGTGGTCCCATTGAATGCCCCTGATAAGGATGTGATACTCAACACCCAGTTCTCAGAAGTGTTCTCGTACCCATTAAAAGCCTAAAATCATCAAACCCAGTCGTTTGAAAATATTGTCAATGACTGTCCTTCGATGTAATAGAGTATGCTCTCTAATGCAGAAGATCGAGAGCAGGTACCTTATCAGCGAGCATCTGTTGCAAAACCCGAACGACCTGCGCTCCCGCCGAATGCCCCACAAAGTGGATTGGGTGATGTTCATCCCATTCCGGATAATGCCCTGCAATGGCAAGCGCATCAATTTAGAAAACTCACATCGGTGAACCTTCACTGAGAAAAGCCACCATTTCCTGAGCAGGGAACTTCAAGTGAAAGACTTCGGGAGTAATTGTTTCCCTCAATATCTGCACACCTTGTTCGTAGATCCGCCCAAACTGCGAGTGCCCACACGCCATACTATGTTCCTCGCCATAATCGACTTGCCCGCCTTTCAAATAATAGAACAGTTCGCGAGCCCTGGAATATCAAACTTGCAGAAACCTCTCAGCATTTGCAGAAAAACCAAGACAAAGTGCTGAGAAATGACCTTAAGTTCAAGAAATTTACAAACTTTAATCACGCACCTGTCGTACACACTGGTTAAAGATCCCAAATCAGGCACCAAAACTCTCTCGTCCTTCTTCTCTGCCCCGGCAAAATAAGATAAACCTCCCAATCTCTGAAAACCATATGAAAAAAACCGAAAGAAAAAAAAAAGAGCCCACTTTCAGAGGGGGGGAAATAACGAAAGAGGAATTCATTCGAAGGCAACCAATGCTCGAATCATGATAAGATTACCATCGCATACATACCCCCTTCCCAAATCCAAAGATTCCATGAACCAACACAATAGGAGGCAAATTCTCAACATGGGTCGTCGCCGCCGGGTCTCTGTTTTCGTCAAGATTCGGGCTTGGCTTGCAGAGGCATTCTCGAAACGCCTGATATAGATCGCCGGCGACGGCGGAGCTGAATATGTAAAACCCATAAAGCAAATGCACCGCCGAGCTCACGAACAGCTCCGACAGCTGCAGCCCCAGCACCCCGAACCTTATCATCCCTCCACAACCAAAGACGAAGGAGGAAAACGAAAGAAACAGAGGAGGGGGGAAAAGACAGAGAAAGGAGCCTCCTTCGAACCCCAAAAAAGGTGGAAGAAAAAACAACAAACAGAAGAGGAGGGCTCTTCTTGGAGGGAAACTCTCACAAAAAATGGAAAGAAAAGAAGAAGAAAGACAAGAATCCGAACCCCTCTAATGATCCTCCATCACAAGCCGAGGAAGAGGAGGGGCAAAGGAATGACTTTTTCCTTGCCTTTTTTTGTGCTTTTTTCCCAAGCGTTTCTTCTTCTTTTAAGGATTCTGCGAAATGGAGAGGGAGGATTTAACGTTGGATGGTGACTCGGTTTGCCTGCATTATTTATTTATTTATTTATTATTATTCATAATTTTTCCGTGTTGATTTTGCCATGAAGACTTTGAAAATGGCTTTGTTTTTCCTCCTTCACTTTCCCTCCACCGCACGAAGTCTCAACCAATCAGGAGGCGTTCACCGTCTGCTCATTTTCTTTCTGTCTTCCGTCCATGCAGATACCCCGCTCTACAGAACATTCATAGGTAGGTAGGTTGGTGGTGGGCGGATCCACGTGGCCGCCGCAAGGATAATTATGTACCAAAAGTGGGGGCCCACTGATTGATTAATAATAGTGGACAAATCTTTATAATTAGGCAAATTATTCGCGATTGTTGTTTTTTTAGCCACAAATCATTGGCCTGTGCACTTATTAGTTATCTTTCGAATCACAAGGCAAAGCGAAAAATATCATCTTATCCCATTTCCTCAGTTTACAATCAAGAATTTTATGTTACGGAATAATTCTAAAAACTATAGATTAAGGACGACACTTACTGAAATATTTATGTATTTTACATCGGGATAATGAAAATAAAAATGGGTCCTTGTTAAGAGTGCCATTGGGGCTCTTGTAAGTACATCTAATATAGAAAAAATTTCCCCTTTTAATACAATCGATATCTACAGCATTAGAAAAATAACGTTTCAGGCGATTATTTATTTTTTAAATTTTCGATGTTAATGAAATTCAATAATATGTATGGCCTCTAAGTCTGTGTAGATTTTTTTGGAATTTGGGCCTGTTGTATATTTTTATTTGTTTCTTTAATGGATAAAGGGAGAGAAATATGCGCTGGATTAGGCTGGAAAATTCCCCTTATCAACAGCCAACTAACTCCCAACTGTACGTTGCGTTCCCCTACACGCGCCGCGTTCATCGTGGGGAGCACGCGTTATTTTGTGAGTGGTCTGGTGCACGCAAAAGTAAAGACATGGGCAACTTAAATAATTTAAGATACAGCTGTGCCTTTTTAGATTCATTTTTCTCTCAAACTTTGAGGTTTAGATTGACTCTTTTTTTCTAGTAGGCATAGCAAATGATTGTCTAAAATATTGACATTCATTGACTGTTGCAATTAAAGAAAGAAAAATATTATTGATCAATCATCTCATTAAAATTTCAATTTTATATCTACATTATCATGTGTCATGAATCATACAAACTCTAATCTTATGTCCGTGCAAGAATAAGCAAGTAATTTCTTGGGTCTTGTGAAGTTGTCCCTCAGCTTGAGAGGGTTGCGGCTATGGCCACACCTCAATTTTGGTCTCGAGTCGATGATGGTTGCCAGTGCCTCGAGAGGGAGCAAGGGCAATGAATCCTTCATGCTTTCAATCTTTATCTAAAATTTCCAATCTTTTCCACTCCATGTTTTTGCCATGCTTCATGATTTTCTTCTTTTCCGTACATTTTAGGTGTTGGTTTGTGGGTCTGCAAAAAGACGAAGAGGGCACAGCGTGTTGGATTGACCAAGGGAGTGCCGTGGCAAAGAAGTGCGAGGAATTCAGGCCTTGAACGAAAGTGAGTATCTAATCACATCATTCAACGTATTCTCTTGTCAACACATTTTGGGTGGGTAATTTTAAAATTAAAATGTCAATTTAGTAAATTACACGTGGATAGGAAATGTAATATGAAATTTAATACAAAAGGTGACGATGATAACAGTAAGCTTTAAAGCGAGAGTGGAACATATAATACAAAAGAGTGAAGATGGAAGGGGGTTCATTTCGACCAAAAAAAAAAGAAGGGGATTCGTAATTTTATTTATTTTTCTTTTTTTTAAAGTCTATGTTGGGGGAGGTAAGTGAACGCCACATGCGCGCCGCCTCACTGTCTGAATTGCCTCGTTTTCCTCGCGCTTCACCTTTTTTTATAGGAGGCGTGAATGAAATTGCTGCTCCTGTTTATCTGCTAGCAATTCCCATGCACACGGCCCATTTCTGGTGGCCCGATTAAGAGGAGGGCCTCGAGAGGATAGGAAGTTATTCTGTCCGTTTTCAACGACTGTCCCCTCGCGAGGATAATAACTTCTAACTGCTTCTTGTCTGAAAATTAGAATAGACCCGAATTGGATAAGAATTTTCTTTTTATAAAAAAGGAACGAGATTCTCTTTTTTTGGAAATGGATATCACAAGTGATGCCATCGCATGCCGATTTTAGCTCTCTAATAACCAACTTCAAGGGGCGACTAAATATGTACACGATCTCAAATTTGTTTAGGATCTACATGATAGCAATTATCATGTTGCGGCAATAGCTTGAGTCTGACGCAGTAGCTTGAGTCGTCAATCTCTCTCCCTTTCTCTCTTGATCTCTTGTCCTCTCTCAATATAGATTTGGTATCGATTTGGGACCACCAATGACAAAGACGACCCACACGAAGGCGGTTGTTGTTATAGTTGATGATTACCACAAAAGACATTAATTACTCTAGCTCTTACATAATTCTATTCTTTCCTTTTCCGTTTACAATAATTTCTTCCCAATCCTAATCTAGTCGGACTAACTATTTAATGGAGTTAGGTATGACCATAGCCATATCTGTAAATGGAAATTCGACATTGAATGCTTCATCAATGGCCCCAACACGCAAGCGGGAGAAAATTAGGGACACTTGGTTAAGAAGAAACCCTAAGTAAAATGGTGAACCACCCCCGTTTAGTCAAAGGCTCGATTTCTGTATAAGAGAATGTAACACATCCAACGCACACTCGTACATTAAGTGAATAAGTTGGATAAAAAGAGAAGTAACATAAGATCATTTTCATTCTTTAGGGACACTTCACATTTCTCCCTGGCCCGCCGTAGTAGAAGTAATTCCCCCACGCGTCGTTGTATTCCTTCTGGATGTCGTAGCAGTTGGGGTGGTCGGCGACGACCTGGAGGTTCGCCGGCGGGGTCAGGTTGTTGTCCCAGTCGACGACCTGCAGGTTGCGGAAGTAGGAGGCCTTGGCGAAGCCCTCCTCGGCGAACTGCCCGCTTCCCATCTGGGTGGTGGTGTGCAACCCGGAGGGCACGGAGTTGACGATCTCCCCGCCGAACTGGACCATGGTCGCATGGTCCATTAGGTGGGTGAACAGGAACGACGGCCAGTACCCGACTAGGATGCCCGGCCCGAATTCCAGCCACCAGTTCCCGTGCTTCGGATCCTGCAAAAGCAAGAGAAGTTATCAATGCGGCACCGTTAGATAGTGAATGAATATGAGCCAATGAAAACAACAAACATCCGTGCTGATTAAGGGGAATGATACTAGTTAGTCAAACTATCTCGAATCGAGGGTTGCTTTGTAAAGGGAAAATGCAAGCTGTATAAACAAAAAGAGGAGACTTCTAAGCACAAGCACAGGGTAATCAAAGTCAATAATTGTAGCCATGCAATCAGAACAAGGAGCATGCTTCTTGCTCAGGTTTTGTCCCAATGTGCAATCCTCAATCGAGAAGCTTATGCTTCAAGGCTGAGGAAAGTTACGCTACTTGCCCAGCTTTTCCAGCACACGCCAGTGCATCATGCATAAAGATTTGATGATGTTCCCCTTTGATCATTGTCCTTGATAACCTTTCCACTTACTCTCCTCTTCCCTTCTTTTTCTCTATCCGTTTCCTATGCTTCTTTAATGAGACTGCTAAATAAAGATTAGTACTGATGAATCTAAAGTCAATTTCTTGTTAAAAAGCCCCATGGTGGTCACCTTATTTCAAAGTAAAAGGTACTGGGGCTGACTAAGGTTTTCACGTTGGTGGAGCATGCAGGTGGAGCGGGTAGAACGTCACGCGCGCAAGCATGCACAGCCGATGTGAAATTCAAACTAAAAAGTAGACGAGCACAGACACGAATCCAGTCAATGTCTTCCCCCCGTTTTCCGACGTATTGCTCGTCGAGTTCAATGTGCACGAATCGAGAGTGATGTAGTGATATAGGAGAATACAATGTACGCATTGCGACAATAATATATGCATACCTTCCATATCAACAAGCTGATGTCGAATTGGCCACCGTTGAATGCAGATGTGGGAGATATAGCAGCTCCAAGTGCAACCCTGCTGTCCGTTTGGACGAAGCCTGAACACAGCAAGTTGTAGCATCCTGTTGTCTGGTATGCATCAGTCTGCTCGTACCAAGTCATATATATATAGCAATCATCAAACAGCCCAAACGATGTTGTCAATTGTTGAAAAACTCGAAAAATTTTGTAGGATGTCAGTTTTATTCTCACCGTCCAATATGTAAAAAACCTTGGGAAGTTGTCCCCGTATAACTCTGGACTAACCTGTCGAAATTCAAATATGTATATCTGTGTTTCAGTCTATAAATATGCACGCGAGTTAAAAGAGTGGAAATTTAGGTATCTCCCATCCTATCGATGCATCGGTACATTAACATTCTTCGCGGATTAAGAAAATGATTTGAGGACAATAAGTAGCTAGCTCAATGTAGAAAAGGAGAATAATGAAGTCACCTGCCAACCAGCCTCGATGGTGTTGAGATCATCGCCAAACGAGCCGGAGATGACCCAGATCTGGGACAAACTGAATTCGGATTGATTGGCGACTTGAGGCGCCCAAACATTGATGCTTGCTTTTGCTCCATAGTATTGATCTCCAGTCACATACCCGACCGCATGCTGTACAGGCACATTGTATATGTCAACATATCTACGTAGTGGATACCTTTTTTGTCACTCTACTATAAATGAAATTTTATTTTCTAATGAACAAGCTTGATTCGCGTCAGCTGATATCCAGTTGAGCATCGTGTCCACTCTACATAGACTAGTTTTGTATCTCATTTCACTCGCTTTTCTGAGATGCAATTTGGTTTTCCTGGCTGAACATGATAACCAGTTCTTGGCTATAGGAAATGAATGATATGCAGCACTTACCTCATGACCGTCATAGCTGAGAAAATCTCTTCTGACGCATCTTCCTGCTTTCCTTCCAAACCTTTGTAGAGAGCTAGCCCTTAATATGTCCTCTTCGCTCGTTCTCCGTATCGGGATTGTCCCTCCCGGGCACGATTCACCCGTGTTCCTCCATAACTGAAAGTCCTCCACAAACATCATCCCTGTCGGATCACCACTTGTCGGTCTCTCGGGCGGATCCTGAGCAAATAAACCGAGAAAACAAAAATATGAGTCTGCCACAGTGGCTGATCATGTCATGTTATTTAGCGTCAGGGAAGAAAATTACCGGTGGTTTGTGTCCTCTCAACAGTGGATGATCAAAAGCCGGCTGTTGATGCAGCAAAACACAATCTATAACTTCACCATGGAGGGTCTGAGATGAGGCCGAGAACAAATCGACGTTGGAGCATGCATACACAAATTAGCAAATGCCTAAAAAGGGAACCAAAAGGGCAAAGGGAGAGAACTATAGCTAATAAAGGATGGCGATGGATGCCTGAATTGTCTTGACCGAAGGCTTGTTGATTTTCCTGAGATGGGTCTTGATCTTGTTCAACCTGCGCAGCTCTTTCTGCGGCCGGAGATTCTGATAGTCGGCTGTGCGACGACGAGCATCGTCGAACCCCGACAGTCGGAACGGGCAGACGCCAGAGAAAAGAAGAAACGCGACCAAAACTGGGAGGGGTGGGAAGATCTTACGACGCCGGTTTGAAGCGATCATGCTTGAGATAGTTCCCTTCGGCTAAATCCGCCTGTGCATGCTCGTTCTCTACAACAGCTCGGCGTGCTGTGCGCTCCGAAGTAATAAACTACGCTACTACACTCGATCAGAACAGGGGAAAAAACGAAGGTGGCGTCGCTCAGAATCTAACCCCGATGCATGCAGCGATGTAACAACGAAGGCTCATATACAAAAAGATATACGCTTTATATCATGTCGCGTTATTTTAAAACTTCAAGAGGGACAACTGTCCTGAAAAGATTGGGAAGAAAAGCTCTGGCGAGCATGGAGTGCAATGGACCGTCTGCCGTTGAACCCATGATGATGTCTGAAAGGCATGATCAGCTTTTCCATGTTGCCCGCGCTCCTCGGTCCTACACGTACTTCTTTATAACTTTCGTTCGGCCGAGAGATGTGTGGTTTTCTCGCCTCATCATGGTTCGGAAGGTCCGGAAATTTGGCAGCGAGAAAAAAAAATAAAGTCTCCGCCCCACTAATTCTACACGGTATTATGGGCGTGGTCCACCCTTAATAATCATGACATCCGTGCTTAAGTTAGTCGCATTACTTCGGTTAATCCATCATATTTACTTCCCCATCGCGCGTCTCTAACGGAGTCATTAGCTTATGGAGCCGAAGCCAATCCTGGTGTAACCGAATTCGTAGACATTGGATTCGGTATTGTGATTCTGTGGAAGTTTCATGCGAGGTGTCAATTTCAAGTCGCGGAATGGTCCCGAATCCCATTCACACTGATCCGGCAAACTCTATTTGGCCGATCTCTGATTGAATACCAGGACTTGGGACCCATTAGTTTCCCTCATCACCAGGACTCGAGACCTAGGCATTTTCTTTTCTTTTCTTTTTTCTTTTTTTCTTTTTCCTCCTCCAGCTGGTCACCGAGCTCGGCGATGGTTGGTGACTAGCCAGAGACGAGATACGGGAAGGTTGCCTCGAGGCCGGCAAGGTTGCCGGCTAGGGGAGGAAGAAGAAGAGAGAGAAAAAACAAAAATCTCAGAAAATTATTAAAAAATTAAAAGAAATTCTACGTCATAAATTTTTTTAAAGTAATATCAAATGCATTTATATTATTTTTCTATTTCGAATATGGAAATTTTGTGCAGTTATCAAATACGTTTGAACGCTTTAGAAACTTATCTAGAAAGTAGAATCGGAAAAAAAAAATTATTTGTGAGTAGAAATTATTCCAAAGAACAAAATCACTAGTAAATGTATCCTTAGTTGTCCAAATATGGTCAATGAACAGTGAAAGCTTCAAAATCACGGGTCGAACTTTCGTCCGACGACGACAAGCCAACAGGTCCATCCCATGAGTATGATCACACATACAGAAGTGAGCCAAAAATGGAGGGCCGGGTTAGTTGAGCCTCAGGTATGATCTAATGCTTTTCTCCAGGTCATTGGGCTCGTGTGAATTGGATTGGATTGGTGCAAGCAAACAATGTTTTCTGCGAGAACCAACGGGAGCGGGGGGATCTTGGGAGTCGGCAATTCTGATGTAGGAAAAAATGAGACGGGGCAGCCAAAAAGATGCTTAAAAAATTGCCTTATTCTTATATAATTCGTGCGCTGGATTCGGTCAAATGAATGGGGAAGCGAAACCCTCGAATCTACAACAAAGATTCGGCAGGAAATTCACATCTTTTGTGCCCTGTGTTTGGCCCCTTTTTTGGGAAGACGACGAAACAAGCCAGTCAGAGTTCATTGAGCACTAAGAGCAGAGTTGCAAGTTAAACCTCGCTATTTATAAAATTTCATTACGTTCTTTAGACTGCAGATTTGAGCACGCTTTGGTGGTAAGGTTTGATCATTTCAAAATTCAAAGGTGAGTAGAATTAGGGAGAAAAAAAAGGTGAAAATTTGGAAGGGGGGGTGAAATCATATGATAAATCGTACACAAAGTCAAAGGTTGAAAGGGGAAGTACATTAAAATAGGAGCGGAGGCTTAGATATTTTGTCTTCCGTGAATGCGGCAACTGGCGATGAATATCCCATTTTCCAGATCACCGCCAGTTGAATATTCTTCGGTCAGCTCAGTCAACAAGAGCTACCACGACCACCACTCTCCACGTCAAATGACCGGATTGCCCTCCGCACTACCCGACCCTCTCTTATTACAATTTAAGCGTCCTTTTTCTCTCTTTATTCGTTTATTGCTTGTTTTACTAAATGTTTGATCATATTTGAAAGAATCCCTCTACAAAAATTCAACCCCCCTCTATCTCTCATCGCTCTGACGAAACTCGTCTTATCGTCGATTTCATTACTCCTGATGAAAGCTCAATAATGTATGGAGATCCCTCTTGATATTACTAACAAGTAAGTAATTGATAGTGTCAGTATCTACAAAAAAAGGGAGTCCGCTCCTCCAAACATAGTCTCATTGTCGAGAACTCTCTAGACGTGACGCTCCAAATGGATAGAGTGCACGTATTATAGTTGATCCAATCCAACCTCGTCTTCATCCAAGATAATGGCGACAGCGGCAGGGCACGATGGTCTTTTCGGAATTCAATGGACGAGAGAAGCCGGCACGATGGTCTTTTTGGAGTTCAATAGACGAGAGAAGCCGGCACCAATTTAAAAAGAGAAACGGGAACCCCCCGGGCACTCCCGGTCGAATCCTGAAAAGTCAACCCGTGGATATGCGCAACTTGCGCTGCGGTCCACCTAATCGTCCATCACATCCCTTTCCGAATCGGAGGAGCCCAGAAGTTGCGAGTGTCCCGTCGCCTCCGCCTTCCGAAATTGAACCCGCGTTCACTTCGCCGCTCCTCTTCTCGATCGCGCCTCGCATTAATGACTCGTTCGAAAACGCAGAAATCCCTCAAGTTGCTCCATTGCACGGCTCCATAAGAACCCTGCCTCCCGCCCGCCCACGAGTTCGGCCCTCTTTCTTTTCTTTTTCTCCGAGCGAGTCCTGCACGTCGCGACTCCCCCGAACGTGCGGAACTCAAATGCTTGTGTGGGGATGCCCACCTCCCCTGTTAGAGCACAACATTGGCTGCTTGTGTAACCTTTTTGTTCCAGATAAGCATCACATGCAAGCTCTCCCACATGTTCAGTCAACTCTCTTGCAATATCTTGAATGTCTTTAGTTCCACTCAATTGCCAAGGTTGCTTCGCCATATGTAATTTCTTCACTTGCTAATAGCAATATAAATTCTTCCGAAGTCACAGAGAGAGAGAGAGAGAGAGAGAGAGAGTAGAGATGGAATCTTCTTCGCCCCAGAAGTTCGCACTCCCGGTGGACTCGGATCACAAGGCCACCGAGTTCCGCCTCTTCTCCGCCGCGAAGCCCCACATGCGGGCCTTCCACCTCTCCTGGGTCTCCTTCTTCGCCTGCTTCGTCTCCACCTTCGCCGCCCCGCCCCTCATTCCCATCATCCGCGACAACCTCAACCTCACCGCCACCGATATTGGCAACGCCGGCATCGCCTCCGTCTCCGGCGCCGTCTTCGCCCGCGTCGCCATGGGCTCCGCCTGCGACCTCTTCGGCCCCCGCCTCGCCTCCGGTTCCCTCATACTCCTCACCGCCCCCGCCGTCTTCTGCTTCTCCCTCGCCTCCTCTGCCTCCTCCTTCCTCGTCCTCCGTTTCCTCGTCGGCTTCTCCCTCGCCACTTTCGTCTCCACCCAGTTCTGGATGAGCTCCATGTTCTCCCCCAACGTCGTTGGCTGCGCCAACGGCCTGGCCGGCGGGTGGGGCAACCTCGGCGGCGGCGCCACGCAGCTCATCATGCCCTATGTGTTCGCCATCATCCGCGACGCCGGCGCCATCCAGTTCACCGCGTGGAGGATCGCCTTCTTCATACCCGCCCTGTTCCAGACCCTGACAGCCTTCGCCGTCATCCTCTTCGGCCAGGACATGCCGGACGGCAACTTCAAGGAGCTCGAGAAGGAAGGGGACAAACCCAAGGACGATTTCTCGAAGGTGCTCTACCATGGCGTCACCAACTACAGAGGGTGGATACTGATGCTGACCTACGGGTACTGCTTCGGGGTGGAGTTGACCACGGACAACATCATCGCCGAGTACTTCTACGACAGGTTCGACCTGAACCTGAAAACGGCGGGGATGATCGCGGCGAGCTCCGGGCTGGCGAACCTGTTCTCGAGGCCGATGGGCGGCGTGATCTCGGACATAGTGGGGAAGAGGTTCGGGATGAGGGGGCGGCTGTGGACGCTGTGGGCGGTGCAGACGGTAGGAGGCGTGTTGTGCCTGGTCCTGGGTCGGGTCGGGTCGTTGGGTGCGTCCATCGGGGTCATGATCGCCTTCTCTATCTTCTGCCAGGCGGCTTGCGGGCTCACTTTCGGCGTGGTTCCCTTCGTCTCCCGTAGGTAAAAGACTTTTTCTCATTTTTCACCTTTTCTATCTCAAGAAAAACGCGGTTGTTTGAAAAACTATGCTATATTTGCGTGCTTTAGGTGCATATATACAGGGCGTGTATGATAAAATTTTTATTTCTTTATTTCTTTATTTCTCTATTCTCAGAATAGGTTTGGACGCACATCCGTTTAAGAACGATTTGATTTTTTATTTAAAGACGATTTTATTTAAAATAGATTTGAAAAATAAATCAGAAGCTAAAATTTTTAATTTCTCAATTTCTGGCCAAAAATCAATTTCTATTCCAAAAATTTTGATAGGAGTTCAATTATTGTTAGCAATTGGATTAGTTCACCAAAATTCATCTCAACAAGCACACGTTCGAATCAAGTTCCTGTATACATCTTAAGGCAGTTAATAATTATAGAAAAAACACACAAAAAATACTAAATTATACAGTAAAACCCACATATTTATATGTATAGAAAAAATGTCCAAGCTCATTGAACTTGAACTCTGGTATCGACCATTTGGTCTGGTTCGGCTATCCTGATAATCTACACGACTCGAATAGCTAGTAAATTTAGTGCTTCGTTGAGCTCGATTCAAATTTTGAACACCAAGAATTTGAGTTGAGACAAGATTACAATCTCTGGCGTCCGACCACGCCCCTACATCTATATATGTTTAAAGGGCAAGGCATCACTCACGTAAGGGGTGGACGAGATCCCAGTTACCGCAAATGGAAGACAAATATCTTGGATGAAGATGTTAGGACATCAAATTTTTGGATTGTGAGTTTTAGATGATTATATTCTTTATTTTTGTATCACTGTATCCAAACAAACAAAACATAGAGGAATATACAACTTTTTGGATTCCAGTGAACTCAAGCGGGATACGAGGATAAGGTTTAGTTTAAGAATCTGTATTGAGTTCGATACAAGTTCCGTGTATTATTGAGACTAGTAGATTTCAAATTTGAGACATATTTTTATCGTCACAATACCAAATATATCTATTTCCCCCCGCCATATAACTCTAATGGTGGAGCTTCTTCTTAGGACTGGTAATTGGTGTTATCATATCATAATCATGTTTGTAATTCGTGTCAGCATATAAAGTTGGGTAAATCATATTATGTCGTATTCGAGTTTTCTCTTTATAAGTCATGTTTTATCTCATGTTGTGTAAATGGGTCTTGTCCGACATTGCTAACCCTATTCATCTTCTTGTTTAATACATCAGAAAGATTTCCTTAATCTCTTGCACGTAATGATTTCAGGTCACTGGGGTTCATCAACGGAATAACCGGAGCAGGGGGCAACGTCGGAGCCGTCCTGACCCAGGTCATATTCTTCCAGGGATCGAGGTACTCGAAGGAGACGGGAATAACGCTGATGGGCATCATGATCATATGCTGCACCCTCCCGATCGCCTTAATACACTTCCCGCAGTGGGGCGGCATGTTCTGCGGCCCGTCGGCGGGGAAGGGCACGACCGAGGAGGACTACTACTTGTCGGAGTGGAGCGCCAAGGAGCAGGAGAGCGGCTTCCATCAGGCGAGCGCGAAGTTTGCCGACAACAGCCGGAGGGAGAGGGGCCGGAGATTGGTGGCCGCCGCTCCTAGGAGCCCAGATGCCGAGAGCCATCCTCCTGTGCAGGTCTAAGCAATACGCTCGAGGAAGTCACCCTCGTCACTGCACATCTAGCTTTAGCGTTGTCACACAGGTTTTCAAGCACATAACTCTTGGTGATATATCTGTCTAAGTAAATCTCCAAATTGAATAGCGCGAATTTGAGGCAAATTTGGGAATTCATGTAACATGTTCATGTCTTCTGTGGTGAGGTTAGTTTACCGATGTCAACATCGGTTTGCTAGACTTAACATCAACATTTTATCCCGTCGATACATCATTGCACTTGCAAATGGTTATCGATCAATAATATAATAGTAATGAATAAGGCATCAAAAAAAGATGTTGGGGATTTCATGGGAAGAATAGTAGCGAATACATCCAGATAACAATTGCGTTTGTTTAGCAAAATAAAATAAAAATAAAAGATATTTTATTTTGGATCTTTTATATCGTTGGAGAGAATAGGTTTACGATAATTGTTTTAATTGATAATAACAATAAATGTCTAAATGTTTAGACGATAAAGGTTAGGAAAATATTTGTTGATTTTTTCCAACTAAACGCAACTATTGATGATTGAAGATGATGTAAACTTTTTTTTCTAGATTTGTGAAGATTATATTCATAATCGCAACATTACATAAGCCGAAAGCTCATAGAAATGCAAGGCCAAAGAGGCCCAAAAACATTCTAGGTTTCGGCCATAGGCCCAAAACGGGAACAAAGGCCTAGATGAGCCGGAAGAGAATAATCCAAAGTACATTAAATTAGATCATGTCATAATGCAAACCCTTTTCAATTTAATTTAACATATAAGCATGTGCATAGATTGCAATCTACTTATGCTATAGTTGACTTTGGTTACATACCATATAATTGACTTTTGCTACCAAAAGATGCGCAGTGGAACACAAAAAAATAAGATTTTTGTAATTAAATTTTTGGTAGAAATAACAATTTGATTTATTTAGATTTATTATGATTCAAGATATTTATATATCTATCTATTCAAATCTATTAGAAAAATCCACTTTTGCACAGTAAGTTAAATTCCTTGTGAATGTTAATAAATAGTAAAATCTTTTCTCCTTTCTAGGAAAACTTTAAGAGAAAACAATATTTGAAGAAAAGCCTATAAATATATTTACAAAATCCGTTAGACAGAAAAAATGAGTTTGACCATAATAATATAATGTAAAAGTAAATATTGACACTATGCATAAAGATATTAATAAATAAATAAAAGGAGTATCCATACTCATTAATTGATGAGAAAAAACCACCAAAAACCCCAAACTTTATTGAGAGTGATAAATTTATCATAAACTTTTTTTTATAACACAAAAACCCCCAAACTTTATCAACCGTAACATATTTATTCTAAACTCTATGACAAAAGGGCATTTTCATCTTATATTTTTAATTTTTTTTCCTTTTTCTCTTGTTCTTTTTTCCCCATTTTTTCTTCTTCTCTCTTCCCTCCACTGGCCATGGCGGAAGGAAGCCGGACTCAGGCAAGGGCCGCCTTTGCCGAAGTCAGGCAAGGGCAGCCAGGTGAGGAATGCCCTCGCCCAACGTCGGTAAGGGCTGCCCTCGCTAGCCTATGTGAGGGTTGCCCTCACCTATGTCAGGCAAGGGCCACCCTCACCCACGCCAGGCAAGGGCCTCCTCGCTGGATCCAGGGAGGATAGCCCTCACTTGAGGCTAGCTTCCCTCTCGCCATGGCTAGCGGAGACAAGACGAGAAGAAAAGAAAAATTAAAAAAAATTAAAAAGTAAAAAACAAACAAAAAATACTTTATAATTTGGGATAAATATGTCACATTTAGCAAAATTTTAAAAAAAAATTATCACAAAAAAAGTTTGGGATAAATTTGTCATTTTGGGTAAAGTTTTGAGTTTTTTCCCTTAATTATTTGTATTGTACCTATCAATAATTGTTATTTCATCCATACAATGCGTAGGAAATTTCAAGATTGAGTAAATGCTATTCAAAAGTGATAATTACTTTAAAGAAAATGATTGGTTAATTGTATCAGATTTTTTTTAAAGTCCTCATTAGACTCAATTATGGTGAAAATTAAACTGTAAGACATTTGACAAGGTCGGAGAATCTACCATATTGAATCATTAGTTAAAATGATTTATAAATTTTCATGCAATAATTTATTGAATTGAAATACAAAACCCGAGTATTACTCGAGTAAGTACATTGCGTTTGTTTTCGCAAAAATAGATGATTTATAATTTATTTGCGGAGTTTCAATAGGCTTAAATTCACGGAATATCCTTTTTACCTATTAACTATATATTTGTATGTTTGAATTTTAGTATTATAATCAGATCCCACCTCGGACTTACGTCGCGTGTGAACCTCTCCGTTCATTTATTCCACGTGTATCCCATTTGTCCATGAAAGGAAGAATAACACGTCGCAAAATCTCTTGAATATTGAAATGAAATTTGGACCGCCGATACGATGCACGTAGTCATGCAATAATTTCTTATTCCCGCAAAACATAACACGAAAACTCTCGTGAGCAGTCGCGGGATCGGGGGCAGTGCTCCCCACCCGCCATGTCGCGGGCCCCACCCTCCCGCTCGTTATTAGTCAGTTCATCTTCCATCTTTTCAGGTGTCGGGAAAGGAAAGGCACCGCGTAGGAGCTCCCAAAGGTCAAACCTCCTTCGACCGAACGCCTCTGTTTTTCCAGCATCACTTTCACACGCACTGCCCCGCGCAAAAGCCAAAAGCGGCAGGCAGCAGATAGAGAAGAGGAAAGATCGCGTCGTTCTCCCCCAGCATCTTCTTCCCCCGGTTCTTCTCTCGTTCCCACGCGTTCAGTCAATATCTGCCCGGGGCCCATCCTCGTGGCGCCTCCATTTTCAACCCGCAAGCTGGCCCAGCTCCAACTCCAGCAAGAACTCACCATTACTCCATCCATTTATCTGTCCGTCCCCTCTTCTCTCGTTCTGCATGGCCCCGGATAAGTTCCTACAATGCCCTGAAGCATTCCCTCGCTAAGCTGAGCTTCTGTAACTACGAATAGCTTTGTCGTTCCTGGCGTCCGATGCACTCTCTTCCTTCTCCCGCTTCCGTTCCTCTCGTTGTTTTCTCGGCGCTCTTCTTCGCGGCCCTCTGTCTCTGTGATCCGAGGGCCAACGAAGTGGCCCTCATATGCAGCAACCGGACCACTCCCCCGCCCGACCGCCGGGCCTTCGCCGCCAGCTTCGCGGCGGCGATGGACGCCGTGTCCCCTCAGATCAACGCGCTGCAATACGCGTCGACCGTGGGCAGAGCGGGCAACGACACCGTGTACGCGTTCGCGGAGTGCATGGACGACCTCGACCGGATCGACTGCGACCTCTGCGTCGCTCGGGCGAAGGTCCAGATCCTCGGTTGCTCGGCCTTACAACAGGGCACTCGCGGCGGTCGTCTCTTCTATGACGGCTGTTATCTCAGGTACTGCTCTGTGTTCTCGCGGCGGCGGGCTCGGAAACTTTAAAAAGGGACGGTGAGATGTTAGTGGTAATAGCTGAAGTTTTTGCTCTGGATGATTCGATAGGTACGATGATTACTATTTCTTCAACGAGAGTTTGAGTCCCCAAGATACGACAGTGTGTGGCACGGAAGATTTTGGAGGGAACCAGACGATGTTCATGAACAATGTCGTGGAGTTGGGGAGGAATTTGAGTTTGCAAGCGCCCAGCAATGGCGGGTTCTCGGTGGGGTCTGTGATTCGTGGGAATGTGTCGGTTTACGGGTTGGCTCAGTGCTGGAAATTTGTGAACGGGAGCGAATGCCAGAACTGTCTTAACAATACGGCTGTGAGGATTGACTCGTGTCCCCCCAAAAAGGAAGGGAGGGGCTTGAATGCCGGATGTTACTTCATGTATTCGACGGAGAAGTTTTACTACAACAACACCAGACCATTTCAAATAAATGAAGGTGAGTTCCGGTATAAGATATCAGAAGTATAAAGAAATTAGAAAGGTTTTAGAAAGGATGGCCGAATTGTAGTTCTTATCAAGAGTTCAGAGTTCGTTTGCATAGTTGGTCTTTCTGCTCGGTGATCCCTAGATTGTTGACTGAATTACATAATCCTTGGTTGCGTAACATATTTCCCTTGAATTTGCTTAAGATGTTGATTTGAGTGAGTTGCCTGTAATGCTTGCCAGGAGAGCGACAGTTGATTATTCTGGCTGCAGTATCTTCTACGTTGGCTCTGCTACTAATTATTGCATTAGCTGCTTTCCTCATTAGGATGAGACTTGTCAGGAAGACTAGAGGTAAATGGCATTTGATGTAGCTGTTACATATTGAACGATCTTCTCAGCACGATATATTATCTTACCCTGTTCTGTCTTCTGCTTCAGAAAAGAAGCAGTTGGGACTTCTGGTGGACGTAGTGAACAATTCCAAGCGGAACTTTTCCTATGAATTGCTTGAGAAGGCCACTAATTATTTTCACCAATCCAGTAAGCTTGGACAAGGAGGGTCTGGCTCAGTTTATAAGGTTAGCCTTCCTCATTTCCTGTTCAGAGTAGGCATGTCACTCATCATGCTAACAGATAAATTTTTATTTCTCTGTATAGGGAATTTTGCCTGATGGAAAGCCTGTTGCCATCAAAAGGCTGGTATTTAACACGACGCAGTGGGTCGATCATTTCTTCAATGAAGTAAACTTGATCAGCGACATTGATCATAAAAATCTAGTCAAACTGTTGGGGTGCAGCATCACCGGTCCTGAGAGCCTTCTTGTTTATGAATACATCCCCAACCTAAGTCTTCATGATCATCTTTTTGGTTTGTGGCCTCATCTCTGAATATTTGAGTTAGAGCTTTTCTTTTTCTTATTCCTAAAGTTGAAATGATGAACACCCAATTCGATGCAGCAAAAAAGAAGGTGACGCCACTAAGTTGGGAGACGAGGTGTAAGATCATCTTGGGTACGGCGGAGGGCCTGGCCTATCTTCATGAAGAGTCGAACTTAAGAATCATACACAGAGACATTAAATTAACCAATGTTTTGCTGGACAAAGACTTCACGCCCAAGATTGCTGATTTTGGACTAGCTAAGTTATTTCCAGAAGATGCGACTCATATCAGCACTGCTGTCGCTGGTACATTGTATGTCACGTTTCCTTTATCCCAATTTCACTTGCCTTTGGGCAGTGCCTAATTAGACATTTATGGGCGTCAAAACACTAGCTTTAGACCGTGAATTAGGTGAGCTTTGTTTAACTACATCATGTTTCTGCTGTGTGATGATGAGAAAGTGAAGAGGGAAATAATTAAAAGCACAGAAAAATTCCTGAGGTGATAGGGTAGCATTTACTGATTGTTGGAAGCTGGTGAACCACAGATTTGTTCAGATGCTTACTCATGATGGATGCATATTTCTAATTTACTCGAACCCTTATTGTAATTCGAATTTGATTTTTGTAGGGGCTACTTGGCTCCAGAGTATGTTGTTCGCGGCAAATTGACTGAAAAGGTAGATGTCTACAGCTATGGCGTTCTCATGATGGAAGTACTCTCTGGAAAGAAGAATTATACCTTCTCCGAGAGTTCCTGTTCCATCTTACAAACGGTAAAGTTATCTTTTCAACCATCACTCAAACAAATTCCTGTTATTAGTTTAGAAACTTATGTGAGAACCTGACACTCTTGTCTTGTAGGTGTGGAATCTGTATGGATCGGGTAGGCTGTGTGAAGCCATAGATCCAATTCTAGTGGGGCAATTTCAAGAGGAGGAGGTGTCTAGGTTACTTCAAATTGGTTTACTGTGCGTGCAAGCCTCTGCAGAATTGCGGCCATCAATGTCAGTGGTTGTGAAGATGCTGAAAGAAAGCTCTGAATTACCTACACCAACACAACCGCCGTTCCTCAATTCTAGTCGAAGCACGGAATGCAGTAGGCACATGTTTAGCGAACCTAATAGTTCTCGCCATGAGTCAGACACCCAGTCTCCTGGCAATGCAACGACGACCAAGAGCTGGGTTGAGCCTAGATAACATTTCGTTTCTGATGCGTCTCCGGCTCTGTCATTCCGAATTATGTTGGCGAAGCTTCTCCCGGTGGTCATGTGCCAACTCAAGTTATGAAATGGATAATTGACTTATGGAGGTTCTGGCAACGTAATATACGAACTTCATGTCACGTTCCCTGATTCATTCGGATGCCCCTAGCAGTTTGAGGATGTCACCGTACACATTCTGAAATTCCTGAGCCTCGTTTAGTCATTCGGAGTGTTTTCAATGATTCAGCATTGATGAGTGGAACTCCACGAGTAGATTATATATGTTCAGGGAGTCACTTGTTTATTATCGCCACTTGTAAAGAGTTATTACATATATTTAGCTCTCACACCGATTCTCAGCAGCTCATTCTTGTTATAATTAAACATACTTGTACATTACACGATCCTTTGTATTGCATTCCTATTGTATCTAATGCTGATGCAAAATATGATTATGAGTTCTCGTTATCTGCACTATTTGATGGAGTCCTCAGAGAAGGAAACGCGCTTTTCAGTTTCTGCATTGTGAATCTCGTTTCTATCCGCAAAAATGGTCACAGATTGAGCCTCCTTTCACCTCTCCTTTTCCATTAAGATTTTGAGAGCGTCAACTTGGAAGAAACCTCAAGCGACCCCAGTTTATATTATTTTGTCATGACTTGGGCGATGATGACCAGCGCAGTGACGATTCTGGGTGGTGATGACTTGAGCGATGACGATTAGCAGAGTTGTTACATCCTGGTAAATATTGAAAAATGCCTTGTCTGTCCGGACCTTTGCCATCATCCACCGAGCCTTCGGGGCCATTGTCTCTACTCGCTTTGAAAGATTTCCCAACACGAAAAGTTTGACTACCATTTTCCTGAAGTGGCTTGCTTCTTTGCTGATGATAGTTGGGAGGACAGCTGCCAAACCAACATTTGTCATTTCTACCCGTTAAAGTATGGTTTTACACCCAACAACAATTGACGAGCCAACAACATATGAATAGACAACTGAGCAAAGGAGACATTGTCTTCTGACCAAAAAAAAAAAACGGAAAAGGAGAGATTGTCTTAATTAATTAGAAGGTCGTGGATTCTTCTTGCTTTAAAATATCCACCGAGAAAATGAAAAGAACTCGTGGAGTGGATAGCCAACTTTTGCCAATCGGTGCATTTCTGATTATAGCTTAAAGTTTGCTTTTTGTATTGCACCCACCAATCTTGGGCCAAAAAGGGAAAATGGGAGTTGAGCAATTTAAGCCGTGTTTGATAACCAATCAATTCTTGACTATTTATATTTTTTTATTCCTAAAAAAAAAACAATAGAAATTCATGAACAAAATAACATAAATTCGTTTGATATTGTTAATTGATTTTTTATTCCCAAGAAATAGTTTTGGAACAAAATAAAAGTAGAAAAATGTTACTTCTTTGTTCCCTCAAATAATTCTTGAAATCAAGTCATTTTATTTTATATTTTTCTTCTTCTTCCTCATCTAACTGGTGGCTGAATTCAATGATGGCTAGTGACCAGCTAGAGACGAGGTTCGGCAACCTCGCTGCAAGCCAGCGAGATTGCCGGTCATTGCTAAGGCCTAGTGACCGGCTAGAGGAGAAAGAAGAGAGGATAAAAAGAAAAATCTCAAAAAATTATTAAAAATTAAAAAAATCCCACATCCAAAAAACATAAAAATTTAAGGGTCGAACCAATTGCATCATTGTTCTTTTTTTATTTCGGGAACAAAAATTTTATGTAGTTACCAAATATATTCGAATGCTCATAAACTCGTGTAGGAATAGAATTAAAAAAAGAAATTTTCCAGAAAATAAAATGGTTACTAAAGGCACCATTAGTGATTCTTGAAGAACTTGACAAGGAGATTGAGTCCCTTCCATTTCAGAATAGCGGCTGCTTAATGATGAAAGGCTCTGTTACTGATCTTCTAACAGGGAGAGGAGTGAAAATGAGAGTTCAGCAAGATGAAACTAAGAGGAGAGGCGATAATTATGTAGCCTGATCGGATCGATTCGTGCGTACCTAGAACTCAAGATCGGTACCTGCATCTGCCACCGTGAAAGTCTTAAGCAAGTAGCCTCTGGAAATGGAATTTCTGTTACTTTCTTCTGATGCCAAGATCCGATTATATAGTTTCGCGATCGGAAAAATGAGGATTACAGTTCAGAGCAAAGACGCCTGCGATGAGGATGTCCGAGTGGATCTACTGATGCAAGGGGAAAGAACGAAAAGTACAACGTTAAGGACGCAGAATATATGGTGCACTTGTCGGTAACATTCGGCTTTGACATCAAATGTCCCTTAACCTTTACTAAGCTTGAAAAGGCTTCAAAAGTCCCTACTTACATAAATGTGATCGGCCTAGAGGAATCCACGTTCATCGTTTATTGTTAGAAGCTAATCCAATCGGTCTCTTGATGGATCTAGCAAGTACATTCAAGGGGGGTTTCGTCATCCATCGCAACTAAGTGTAATATATTAGAAAGATCAATGAAGCTTTTTGGCTTTTGATGATGAAGAATGGATGTGATATATATCATACCTTCTCATATCAGCACTTCTCTCTCAGCCAATGGCTACATAAGGGTTGTAAGTAGTAATCAATATAAGCTTCTTCACGATCCCCTTTGTGCAACCCATAGAAATTCATGGAAGGCCTTGCCGGTCATGGACTCGAGTCAGATGGGCATGGAAAGCTTCTGGTGGTATTCCTTTTATGGTTCTTAATAAGCACAAGGAAGGAGAAAGAGGCTATGCCTTACACCCCATGGACTCGAGTCAGATGGGTATGGAAAGCTTCTGGCGGTATTCCTTTTACGGTTCTTAATAAGCATAGAGAAGGAGAAAGAGGTTATGCCTTATACCAGCCGACGCCTCACAAACCGGCAAGTTGAAGGACAACAAATGGCTCGGTTAGGATTCTTCATGGCCATCTTGGTTTTCTAGTTTTTTTTTTTTTTTTTCCCTCTCTATATATTAAACTATCATATCTGAATGAAATAAAAATGGTGTTTTCAATATGAAACGTCACCGAGATTCATCGAGCTAGACATACAGATCCATGGCCCTGGCAGCTCTTTGCTCATCAGTATCAGCAGAACAAGCAGAAAACATGCGCGAGAAACAAGCAGACAATTCATTCATCTTGATTTTGTTTTCTCCAGCAAAAGGAGGTCACACGCTCAGTTTCTCTCACCTTTTACATTATGCAAGCAAAGAAAGATATCAACAACATTAATTGCACTTCACAGGCTACAACTTGACAATGGAAAAGCATATCATACAAAATACTGTCATCTAGGACCAGAGAGCTCCATCGCTTCCACAAGTGAATATTCTTCTATGTAATCTGCATATCTGCGAGGAGGACTTGAACCGGATAGGCACCGTGGTGTCTCAGCCCTTTGGGCGGCATCTTGGTTATCGGCCAAGCCATCATCCTCAAACATCTTTAGTACCTCAGACATTTTTGGGCGCTGCAGGGGATTAACTTTTGTACATAACAAAGCAACTTTAACCATTACTTCTAACTCCAGCCGGTTGAAATTATCCCGCAAATTCTTATCTACCATTTGGTTCAGCTTTCCATCCTCATAGAGCTTAATCACCTGCAAATAAATATCAGAAAGATGCAGGAGCAATAAGGCAACTGCTCCATGAAACATAGAATACAAAGTACAAGAAATGAGAAGATACTGAATCACCACAGAGAGAGAGAGAGAGAGAGAGAGAGTACCCAATCAAGCATGACGCCTTTTTGATTGGGTATGCGTCCGAAATCCAGGGCTCTCTGACCAGTAATCAGTTCGAGGAGCAAAATACCGTACCCAAATACATCTGTTTTTTCTGATGACTGACCGGTTGATAAGTACTCCGGCGCGATATGGCCAACTGTACCACGCACTGCAGTGGTGACATGGGAATCTTTGTGATCCAAAAGTTTTGCCAGCCCAAAATCACCCACAATAGCCTCAAAATCTTCATCCAGCAAGATGTTTGCCGCTTTTACATCCCTGTGAATAATTTTGGGCTCACATTGCTCATGCAAATATAGCAGCCCCCTCGCCGTACCTAAAGCTATCCTCCTTCGCCTCGACCAGTCAAGAGCCGGCTTCCCGTGAATGTGATCTAAATAGGCCAGCACAAACTTGCCAAATTATTCCAGAACGGTGCCATTTAGGAGAACTTTTACATTTGAAGGAGATGGGACACACAGACAAAAAGATAGTGAAGCTACAGCTGCGAACACCGATCATGGACAAAAAAAATTGATGATTTAAAATAATGTCCACAATATAAAAAATAAATTCTTGTCCTCAAGGTAGCTACTGACTCATGTAATTTTAGTTCTTAATGTCTTGATGACATCATAATGCATGGAATTGCAATTGGCAGGACTCAGGAACAGTTTGTAAGTATGAAAAAGAAGTGATTGACTGTTGTAGTCTACGTGTGCAACTCTAGTACACTCCAAGGACCATGTAGAGGACTGTGGGCTCTTTAACAATGCGAAAATATTTTTGGCCTGCTAACAATGTAGGCTCATCAATCATCATTAAATGGTTCCGCGACCTATAAAGTGTCATGTAGTGAGCTTCTGCACAAGTCATTCCACAGAAATCATAAAAATGCAACGTCAAAAACCTATATCTTAAGGATGGTTTTGATATGTTTTCAGCTTTGAAGGGGGCTAAAAAAATTGATATATGCACAAAATAAAATTAGCTGACCCCTTAAGTGAGATGCCACACTTCCATTCGGCATGTAAGGGTAGACAAGGAGACGTTCATGTTCAGTAGAACAGAAGCCAGAAAGCCTGAGAAGATTGCGGTGTACTGCCAAGCTTATCATCTCAACTTCCGTTTGGAACTGGATTTCACCACCAGATGTATAGTAGTCCTTCAGCCTTTTGACTGCCACCAGAGTCCCATCCTTTAAGCGTCCCTTGTATACAATTCCAAATCCACCTCTGCCTAATATATTCTTTGAGTTGAAATGATCGGTAGCAGCCCAAAGCTCCTTAAAAGGGTATCTTCTCACGTGGCCCATGAATATCTCTGGGTCACATTGATCTGCAAGATAGAATGTTAAAGCTGAGAATGCAGGGAAAACACAAGCATTAATTGACATGTTGCTAAGAGTTTAGCTAGATAAAGAACTTAGGATGATCTTGAATACAATGCAAAACACTGCAAACAAATGTCACAAGATAGCCTGTGAGTTTAAGAACTCTATGGCCGCTTTAATCTTGTCAGAATAAAAACTAACATAATACTAGTTTCAAAACACCATATCATATTATTTCATGACCCAAAGGATCCAGATTTATTCTCTGATAGAATATGCTGCCAATTGCCAGGTTTGCATATCCACCAACATATGTCCAATAGTGACTTGACATACAAGCATAACAAAGCTACCATACAACTGCAGAAACATTGCATACTTCTTGAGTTTACACTACTGCAAAGAGAAGGAGGGGTGGGGTTGGACAAACCATTTGCGTCAAAGAAACTTTGTTGTCTGTGTTTATACCACCGCCGTACAAAAATCCCAACGAAGATGATGACAAAAAAAGCACTTCCAAAGCTTGTGCCAAAAGCAATTGCCACACGATGACTTCTTATTCCAGAGGCTGGTCGATCTAGCAAACCGCAAAAATCAGTAACTTATAACTTCATGAAGGCATATGATTTTCAGTTCTATTATGAAATCGAGGAAAAATAGCAGGAATACAGGAATTGGCTACCTTTTAGAGCATCTGGAGGAAGAGAAAGTGGCTCAGGAAGGACGGTATTACAATTAGCATCGCCCTTGTGTCCACAAATCAAAGGGTTACCAGTGATTCTGCTAGAAACAGAAAGTTCAAGTGGTGTAGTAATTGACAAACTCACAATTTGTATAGAGAGAATATGCATTTTCCAAGGGAAGTGCAGCTTACATGAAAGTCCTCGCTGATATATTTGGCAGAGGCCCACTTAAATTGTTGTACGAGAGGTCTCTACAAACCAAATTTAGAATGAATTTCATTTTCACAGATGACGAAATGGAAATGAGATATCCATTATATACTGATGCAGAGCAAGGACATACAATAGGGTAAGGCCTTTAATGTTAGACAATGATTCAGGGCAGGGTCCACTGAGACTGTTATTGTTCAAGCGCCTGCTTCAGGCAAACAATGACGTAGAGTAGTTAGGGTCAGATCTTCCCATTTTTCATCTTTCATATAGAAGGGATTTTAGCCATCTGAACATGCAAAAAAAGGTAGAAAGCTGCAATTGGGAAAATAAAGTATTAAAAGATTACAGATAATTCAGTTCCCTCAGGGAACCCAGAGAACTCGGCATTTCTCCACTGAACATATTGTTGGAAAGATCAAGTGCTTGTAGCTTCTCCAGCATCCCAACAGAATAAGGAATTGGACCTGAAATATCGTTATTCTGCAGCAACCTGTGAATATAGAGCTTGGTGAGATAAGATGAATATAGAGCTTGGTGAGATAAGATTGAAATGCTTTCTCACAAATAATCAGAAACAAAACTCAGAAGCATGGAAGCTCCAAATAAGAGAGATCAGATAAGTTTTCTTTGTTACTGCATGAAGCATCTGTAATCAAGTACAGCTTGCACTTGGAAACACAGTTCACAACAAAATTTGAGATTACATATAAGCAGAAAGATCTATCAACTAACATGCTTAGCTTTCAAAAACCTTACAACCAAATTACATCAACTTCACATGCACAAGAAATTTGTAGTTTCAACTAATTATTCTAAAGATTATGATGGGGCCCAGCACGTGAACTTCATGAAAAAATTATGTCCTAGCTAATAGAAAATGCAACTTTTCCTGCCAATCCAAAGTTGATGTAGGTCGTTTGGAAGGTTTCATGGAGTTCGCTTTAGTTGAAATACAAGGGAAATTTAGCAACCACCATAATGAGAAGGAAACAGCTTACACAGACTCCAAGTTAGTAAGATTCCCTATTGCCGGAGATAAGGTCCCGTGCAAGCTCTGACTAGGAAGTCCCCTGTTTAGATATAGAAGGGCCAGTACTCATGAACAAGCCATTCTGAGTTGAGAAAATGAACGATTTGTGATAGATTTTCAATTTGGTATTTAAGAAGCCTAACTAGCGCAAGCACGTCAAACAAACAAACCGAGAGCTACTCACAGAGCAGACACAGAGCCATCTGGCGTGCATGTCACCATCCTCCATCCACAAGGATCTACAGAGGTCCTATCCCAGCTCTCCAGAACATTGTACGGGTCACGAAGCGCAGTTTTTATGGTCATTAAAGCCACAACTGTTCCAAATACAAATGGGCATGAATCGAGAGTTATTGCTGTGAATTTATGTTATTGACCTATCCTTTTCGACTTCCAAGTGCATGCATTAAATAAAACGATATGTAGGAATCTTTTGAACAGAAGCAACGCCACCCGATGTTCATGGGGTGCTGTACGGAAGGACTAGAAGTTCTCGAGGCCCCAGCACTACCGGAATTAATGAAAACTGGAATAGTAACATCCACTTCTAAGTCCAATGGAGTTCAAACTCCATATCGGATTTATAATGACCCAACTGGAGAAGAATCTCAACACATGGCAGTTCCAAAACAAGGAAAAACTTTACATGCTGTACGCCGAGAAACTAGAGCGGCATCTCTACAGATTTCCAAGAAAATTAACTACTTTTTTCTTACTGCAAGTAGGGTGGAGGGAGAGAGAGAGAGAGACTAACCTTCATAGTTTATACCAGAAGGAGAAAGAGTGGCAGAGGAACTCCCCAACCATGCCAAAACCAGCAAGCTCCATCCCCACGACACAGATTTCATCCTTTCCATTCTCCTCAACAGTACACAACACTTGCAGCTTTCAACATCTGGTTAAGTCCCCACTCATGAAAAACTAAAAAAGAGCCATTTTTCACATGAATTGACCACTTCCTGGAAAAGGGTCTCTGGATGGAACCCCATCAAACAAGACTCGTGCCACCCAACAAGAACTCCATCCTACTAAAGCCTGCTTCTCGAACTGCATCTTCAGGTGCCCAATTCACTGTCATGCGAATTCCCACTCGGGAGCAGGCCAATGGCCCAATCTAAGTAACATGAATGGGATAAGCAGAGCCTGGGACAAAACGAACAGGTAAAAGGAAGGGACTTTTGGTCGAGAAACAATCAAAGAACCGAGCTTGAAGTTCCGAGATCCTAGAGATCTGAGAATTCCCGTCGAGATTTCATACAATTCAGGCAACGCCCACGAAATACAGCGCGAGTTTCACCCCAAGTTTTTTAAATCTATCTGTACTTGCTGGTTCCACACCAACCTCAACTTTCCCTGATCCTCTCACCCTTTCCGAACCCACCTCCCTTATCTTCTTCTTCCTCTCCCCCTTTTGTTTTCACCATGCAAACGTGAGCCGGTACAAACAAAAGGACGAGTTAAAAACAAAAAAATTCAGAGACCCACAGAATGGCAAAAGGCCAAGGCCCCTGAAACATGCCAAAGGCTGACACAGA
This sequence comes from Eucalyptus guilfoylei, assembly GCA_016097605.1. NCBI lineage: Eukaryota > Viridiplantae > Streptophyta > Magnoliopsida > Myrtales > Myrtaceae > Eucalyptus > Eucalyptus guilfoylei. The sequence goes on along the minus strand of CM027861.1, from coordinate 22,648,017 downwards.
ACAGTTACCCCGGTTTCGAAAATTCCCGTGCTTATGCTTTTCAAAGTAAATTAACCAAAGATGCTCTTTCAAGTGACTGGGATTTAGGGAGTGTGGTGGAGAGCGCGGATGGAGGGATCGATCAAGAAAAGCAAAAAGTGCGAGAAAGGATGCAGCTGTGTCGCTGGGAGACAGTGAAGCATGCCCCCCTTCTCAGTCCACGTGCCTGTCTTGTCCTGGTCTCTGCTTCTCTCTGTTGGCTTTTCGGCCATAGATATATATATATATATCCCTGCGTACAAAAGATGGTAAGAGCGATATTGTGAAATTTCTTCGCAGGTCGTGGCCCACCGAGGAGCTAACAGGTCCTACTTATTTAATCAAAAGATTCATATCGTAAAAAATCTTAAATTAATATATTTTTTTATAAATTATCTAAAACATTTAAAAATCCTACGCTGGTACATTTATTATTAATTTATCATTTATTAATTTCCATTAAATTAGATTAATATCACGAAAATTTATAAATTGATACGTGTATAAAAAAAGGGAATGTAAAACTTTAAATTTACACCCGTCAATCGTCGGATGTCATTAAACTCAACAATTTGATAGTAAAATTTAACAAAACTAACAAAGAGTCTTCAAGAATTTGCAGTAAATTTGTCACATGCAAATAAATTTAATTTTTTTATGGTATTACAAATCTCCAGGTAATTTATTTCATGAAAAATCAATGATTTGAAAAAATATATATCCATAAATTATCATTAATTATTAAAAGAACTTATTAACTTACTATTTTAAGAGATAACAATAATTGAAGTTAGGAAAATATTTTTCAAATTATTGATCCTTCGCTAAATAAATAATACTTATTTTCATCAATATCGTCAAAACTCAATTATATACTAATAGACTGAATAGACCAAGTGAATATGAATCCCACTTCATGTTAGTGGTGGACTTTAGGCGATCTGCCATAGTCAAAGTTGCATTGGCCACTTTGCTTAGACCAAAGTTTAGGTAGGTGTTTCTTCTTCTTCTTCTTCTTCTTTCTTTCTTTATTTTTTGTTGGGTGGGGGCAATAATTAGGTAAGTTTCTTTTCTTTTTCCCTGTTGAAAGTTAATTTTCAATCCAATTGAAGATTTGATTATGACTTTCGTGAAATTATTGGGAAGCGATTTCTTTCCGTAATCTTTTTGTCAAAGTCATCATCATACCGACTGTTTCTATATCTTAAAGCGATTTCTTTTCGTACTCTTTTTATTAGATGGGACTAATAATTATACAGACTATTATATCAATTTTACCTTAATAATAATTTATCATTTATATCAATCCAACGAGGTGATGAATTTACATTTTATTTCTGAATTATTTCTTTTAAATGTCACAGAGAACATATCAGCATTTTCATTGATAATTTCGACAAAAGGATCAATTTAGACAAGGATATAGTTAAGGAGTATCTTGAGAGCACTTCCTAAAACACAGACAAGATGAGAAATAATTTACTTTTTAAAGTAATAATTACACATGACATTAGGCTATCAATGCATTGGAAACCACAAAGTTTCCTTAATTAGTTGATGAACAAGGGTTTTCGGTACACTCTTTAACAAAACTTTAAATATGTTATAGTGCTAAAGTGATAATAGGGAGAAGTTTTTACTCTTTCCTCTTTGGGTTTTTTTTTTCTCTCCCTCTCATCTTCGCACAACATTTTCTTCAATCTCCATAGAGGTTTGAACTGTATCTCTCTCTCCCCTTTCTTTCTCTATTTTATTTGGCTGATTTAGTTCTCTATTTTATTTTTCTTACTTTTCTCCTATTTTGTAGAGCTTTTCTCTTTTGATCTAATTTAAATCTAGAAATTTCTCTTTCCCCTTTAGGAGAGGTCTCGATCTAGTTTAGATTTGTGATTTTTTATGTGTATAATTTCATAATTTCAGTTCTCTTAGATTTCGTTAGAGTAAGAGTTAAATTTCGAAAAAGATCGGAGGAGCTTCATAAAGATCTTACTTTCATAAGTGTTAGATCTGTACTCATTTAACATTGTCATTAGGGACATTGAATTTAGACACACACCGCTGAAAGTAAAGCCATAGCAACAATTGGAGATTTCAATGTGTGTGCTCCTTACTGAAAACAGATTCAGCAATCCGTTGATCTTATTTTGAAGAATTTATATATTTGCTCTTTGAACATGTGATCCATAACCTTACTTTAATGAATCATCTTGTTATCTATAATTTATTTTATTTTAAAAGTTATATGGGATTTGTCTTAATTAGCAGTTGGACTGCATTGTTTTTCTCTCATATGTATGTGCAAATGAACGAAATGTTATCTTGACAAGATAAAACAAAAAAACAAAACCCCAAACAGAAAGCACAAAGCCAACGAGGGCCACAATGACCTTGCCGAGTACAAGCGAGGGTTTGCTGGCCCAAGGTAAAAAGAATAAAGAAAATAAAATAAAATTGAGAAAAAAGAAGAAAAATTTGCAAAAATTATCTACATTAGCACTAATCTTATCACATAGGATGAGGAGTGTACATATTGGCGACTTCAGTTCACAATTGATCGAAAATAGTAAATTAATAAATCGTCAATAGATTTAAGATTAAATCGATCAAATTATAAGGTTTAAGACTGAATTGTCCTCCATATAATTGATTTATGGCTTCTTCTTTTTTTAAATTCTTCCCTCCTATTAGCATCCAGCATATGTCCCACTCCGGATCAAATGAGTCCTAGGAAAGGACTGTTTCGTTCGTCCTGTAAAATCCAAAAGTCCACCTAAACAATACTTAATCGGACACCAATCACCATCAAACTATCTCAAATTATTAATGACAGATCACGTCATGGGATAAACCAAACCGCGACCCCATTTTTTGTCGCTGCTGGCAAAGCTTGCAAGGCGTGGCAATCATGGTGATGGGCTGATAATGATGTTAATGTGGCCTCTCTTTTTTTATGTGGTGGGGTGAGCTATCGAATGCCGATGGCGACATTTAAAATCATCCCTACGACCATTTAATTTCACGACATTCTAGTTTCACCCTCCACGCAATTCATATCAATTTATATATACATAGGTATATATTTGTTTGAAAACTATGTCAATTACTAGGTAGAGAATTCCCCCGGCCATGCTAACGACCCATGTAGCTTTCGGTGGTTTGGTAATGACAAGAAAAGGATAATTTAATCAATAAACAACTCTAAGATTCGGCTCTGAAGCCAGTGACCTAATACATTTTATATATAAGCACTCTCAATCATAGTCCCCTCTCCTCTCAAGTAAAAAAAAATGAGGAATGTAACTGTTCGAAAAAGAAAAAGAAAAAACTTGGTAATTTTCCTTGTATTCATTTTAGCGCATAAATATGTGAATTCACTTATAATTAATTTTTGGAATTAGGAATGTTGTTATTCATTCTCAAAGTTTAGGGGAAATACTACAAACAAAGTTGATAGAATTAGTTATTTCTAGCCATAAATTGTTATCGAAAACACAATAATTTTCATTCTCACCCTAAATTACGAGCATGAGGGTTGATAACTCGGTACAATTATAGGGCCGTGATATGGGGATAATTATTCTTGAATTAAGAAGACCCTATTGACTTACCTACCCCTGAAATGAAAAGAGTGGCTAAGGATGTGATGGTGGCAACAAATCAATATCCACCATCCTAACTTTTTTATTCGGACCAGACCAGCATCGCTCGAAGTCAATTACATTATCCCTTCCTTTTTGACATTTCCGGCTTTGCAAGACTGGCTAGCCACAGAGATGGTAAGACTTTTGAGGCTTAAGCTAACTTCTCTCACTCCTACGCAGCGAAAAGAATAAAAAAAATTAGTTTGAGACAAATGATAGAGCTCGAGAATTTTCTTTTTTGTTTGCTTGGGAAGTCGTGCGTTTATAGTTTTTCGTGTACGTCCCAATAAATAAAAGTGGAATTACGAGAATCACTAAAGTTTGCCAAAAAAAATCGCTTCGGATCTCGTCCGATCGAAGGACAGAACAAATACACGCCTCGTGTGTGCTGATGGGCCGCTTCAAGTCGTCATGGGCCATATCGTCCACGAGATCGGTGTTCATGGACCGGCCTGGAATGGGGCCCTTGTAAAACCCAATGATGCCCAATGCCTGATTCATTTTGCCCCGATTGTTAGGACCCGGAATTCCTTCCATCAAATTATCTTTCATTTATTGACAATAATTTATGTATAAATATTTTCAGAAAAAATATTTTTCGTTTATTCATTTTTATAAGTGATATTAACAATCGTTTTAGGAAAAAAAATTAATTATTAATTTTATACAAAACAAACGGGGCTTATCTCAGTTTTACCCTATGCATATGGCGACTAGTTTACTACGCCTTCATTTATGTTGGGGAGAACTTGGGGACAATAAGGCTGCATTTGATAACATTTCTGTTCAAAAATTGTTATCGGGAACAGAAATAGAAAAAATTATTTTTGTTCCAAGGAACAATTTTTTAACAAGAGAACACGTTTGGTAGAATCGCACAAAATTTTTATTCTTGAAATAGAAAATGAACATAAACGCGTTTGGTAAACTTGTATAATTTTTTTTGTTTCTTTTAATTTTTTAATTTTTTTCTTTTTTTTTTTTCTTTCTTCCTTTTGGCCGGCAGCCTCGCCCAGCCACGGCGAGGCTCGACCTTGCCTAGCGGTGGCCCGGTCGGTGGCTGGGCGAGGTCGGCCTCGCCGGCCAGCGAGAGGTCGGCCTCGCCTTGGCTAGGTGAGCTCGAGCTCGCCCAACCTCCGACGAGGCTCGACCTCAACGAGCCACCGCTGGGCGACGCCAACCTAGCAGTGGCCCAACGAGAGGTCGGCCTCACCGGCCCTTGATGGCCAGTCGCCGACCATGGCTGAGGCCGACGACCGGCCAAAGAAAAAAGAAAAAAAATAGATATTTTGTTCCTAGGAACAAAAGTGTAAACAAACGTGTTTCTAATATTTTTTTGTTCCTCGGAACAAAAGAACAAAAATTGTGTTCCGGGGAATAGAAACAAAAATTTGCCAAACACCCCCTAATTCACCACGAGTCAAATGCAATCCAAAATCAATTTCTCCCCGAAACTAAATCAACTGAAATTCTCTTAATCCCCAACAATAATCAGCAATATATATAACCTCACAATATGCAAATATAATGCCGAAATGATAAGTAGACAAAACAAATAACGACACTAAGGATTTAACGTGGAACACTAGATACGAGAAAAATCACAGACTGCACAAAACATTCACTAATCACCAAGAATAACAGGATATACAAAGTATTATTCTCTAGTTACACACGAAAGGCACAACATCAACATTACAATCTCATTTCATCACCACATACGTGAATAAATAAATTCGGAGCAAAAAAACCCTAATTACAATTGGAGAATTCGGAGGTAGTTCTCAATAAATGAAAACCATTAACTTATAACTCTCGATCTCACGAACAACATACTCAAATTTGAGCCGATGTCATCAACGTTTGGCTTTCGAATCGAGACTACTAAGTTGCAGCCCTCTCTTCTCTTCTTCTGTTCTCTCCTGTTGCAGTAGTTTTTAGTTTTTCTCTCTCCTCCTCACTTTTGGGCGCACCCCATACACGGACGAAGTCACCACTTTCTTTTCAACTTCTCTCTCTCTTCTTTTTTTTTTTTAATGCTAACTGGGCTCCAAATGAAGGTGGACCCAGCCGACAATTTAGCATACCATCTTTGACCTATTAGGCTATTTCCATTTGTTCGCACATTTATACATCTAGTAAAGTGCAACCCCACTACCATAATAATAATAATAATAATCAAATCAATTAATTATGTCTCAATGTCGTCTTTACGAAGACAAGAACAATGCAACTAACAACAACAAGGCAAGTTGGCAAAATATGAGCGGTGTTGTGGCCTTAACATCTTAGTTGATGCCATTCAATAAAAGGGTATTCAGCCTTTTGTATTGGGCTCTTGCTCTGGCTTTTTACTTCTTGGCAGCTTGGGATGGAGTTTGACGTGGACTCGTAGATGCAACTATGGCGCTACACATAAGCTTGCAATTGGAGATTTTCATAATCTTTTTTTTTAGCAATTTCTCATCTAGAGTTAAAGATACAATGTCGGTAGGCTCCTGTTTTTTATATTGTCGCAGCGTAACGACCAATTTTCCTTGTGACGTTTGACTGCTTTTCTTGGAATATTTGCAAGTTCCTTTCCTTACAAGAGTCTCCCATTTAAAGTTAAAAAATACTAAGTGGAGTCTTCTATGCTTTATTATTGTAGCGTAGGTACTGATTTTCTTCGCGATGTTTGACTGCTTTTATTGTAATTGAAAGAGCGGAAAAAAAAAAGAAAAAAAAGAAAAAAGAAAGGTCGCCCGGACGAATCTGTCGTCCCTACGACGACTTCCGAGAGTATTTAAGAAATTTCATATATACGTATGGGAAAATGACAACATAATAATTTGCATCGGAAAAGAGAAGGGAAAAATCTCGACCGATGGATCGGTTCACGTGCTCCGAATTACATCCCTCGGATCACCAGAACCCAAGGCTCGATCCAGCTCGCTCAACCCGACGTCCGCGCACGTGAACACCACCCTTTCCGCCGGCCCCCGGCCGCCGGTCGCCGCCGGGCTCTCCGCCCTCCCCCACCGGCAATCCCCGTCCCCTCCCACCTCGCACCACACCGCCGTGCCCGGGTCCGAATCCCTGCTCAAGTACACGAAATCGCCGGCGCAGCACACGCTCATCGACGACGTGCAGAACCTCTCGCCCTTCATCTTCCCCACCATCTCCGGCGGCATCTCCCCGATCTCCCTCGCCCTCCACGTCCCTCGCTCCACTTCCCACGCCCTCACGCCCTTCACATTCTCCTCGCTCCCCAGCAGGCCCACCAGGATCAGCCGGCCGCCCGCGCACCCGACGACGCAGCAGCACACGTCCCCGCGCGGGCGCAGATCGTACGGTCCCTCCCACGCGTCGGCCTCGGGGTCGTACGAGTGCGTCACGCCCGACAGCTTGTCCGTCACGTACATTCTCTCCTCGTCGGCGGCGATCGACAGCCCCGCGGACGCGGATCTGTCCTTGAGGAGGGCGGGCATGGCGGAGCGGCAGGGGGCCCAGGCGTCGGCCCGGAGGTCGTAGGTCTCGGCGGCGAGGGGGTCGTCGTCGAAGTCGAGGGCGCCGCCGGCGACGACGAGGCGGTGGGCGACGAGGGCGACGATGGGATCGGAGCGCCAGACGAGCGGGGGGGAGGCGTGGCGCCAGGAGAGGTGGAGGGGGTCGGAGGAGAAGGAGAGCCTGGAGGGGGAGAGGATGAAGAGGAGGTTGGAGTGGGAGGAGCGGAGGGTGGAGGGGTGCTTGGCGGACTGGGGGAGGCGGAGGTCCAGCCACGCGGAGGAGCGGGGGTCGAAGGCGCGGGTGGAGATGGGGTAGGGGGGGCGCCTGCTCTGGGAGTGGACCAGCAGCCAGGGCTTGGCGGGGCTCAGGTGGCGGAGGGAGGAGGAGACGGCGCGCTTCCAGGAGCGGGACACGCGGGAGGCGGCGACGAGGTCGGCCAGGGGCACGTGAGCCAGGGTGAGCTCGAGGATGTCGCCGAAGAGAGGAGGTGGTGGTGGTGGTGCTTCGTCTTGCTCGGCTCGGTCGGTGTCCATTTTCGTGGCGGATTCGCGTGGCTTCTTCTTGGCCGCCGGGGTGGTGGGAGTGTGAAGGAAAGAGATAGAACGGCGTTGGCTTATATATCGGTCGGGGCTGAATACCTAGTATTTTCTCGGACTGGAATGGCGGCGGTTGGGGATGTCAGAGTGACCGAGTCTCGAGTGGCGGGCGGGCAATGACCATCTTCTTCATCGGCGAGCCATCCTCCCCAAGGGCAATTTGTTCCGCGACGGTTGACCCCTTAGACAGTGTGGGACACGGCAAACGCATGGATTGGGCAACTCGGTCGTTGATCTTGTAAGGAACACCGACCTCGAGTAAGATAATTGGCTCTATCATTATATAATGCTGATGAAATTTATGTTACCCAATTATGATATTGGATTTGATTTGGACATTAGAAGATTTGATCTCGTAGGAAAGCCCTACCTTTGCGTAAGATATTTGGCTTTATGACTATACGATGTTGATGAAATTTATGTTACCCAATTATGATATTGGCATTGATTTGGACATTAGAAGATTTGATCTTGTAAGAAGACCCTACCTTTGCGTAAGATATTTGGCTTTATGATTATACGATGTTGATGAAATTTATGTTACCCAATTAGAAGATTTGATCTTGTAAGGAACCCCTACCTTTGAGTAAGATATTTGGCTTTATGACGATATGATGCTAATGAAATTTATGTTACCAAATTATGATATTGGCATTGATTTGGACATTAGGAGATTTGATCTTGTAAGGAACCCCAACCTCGAGTAAGACATTTGGCTTTATAATTGTACGATGCTAATGAAATTTATGTTACCCAAGTTATGATATTGGCATTGATTTGGACATTAGGAGATTTGACATTTGCGAGCTCATTTATGACGATGCTTACATCTGGGGAGCTTTACTTCCAGTTTCATGCAAGAATCTGGAAGAAATTTATGGTTTTTATGTGGGTTGGGTCAGGCTATCAGAATGAGTATTTAAAGTAATCTTAGAAGATGGCGACCAATAAGGGGCGAGTGTTGATTTTTGAATCATTCAGTGGGATATCTCTTGTCTGATGTGGGGCTTGAAATGTCGCAAACGTACATCCATCATAATTCTTGATATCACGTGTAAATGCATTTCAAGCCCTTTATGTTTTGAGCAGGACGAACAGAATTTATGATCAGAGAAAAGTCACATATTGCAAATCAATATGTTAAGTAACATCAAAGGTCGTAAGTAGGCATTTAAGAAGTGGGTCGGTAAATAATATGTGATCGCAAAATGTCGTGAAGTGAAATCAATTGTTTATTATTTTCATGAAACATTTTTCACCGGACAAAAATACGAGAATCTCCCAATCCTCGGTGAAGTCAGATAAGGCATGTGCGGTTCCGCGCAGAAACAGGAAAACGAGGCACCGGAATGGAACGCAATGTCATATGACCGAGGCTGCAGAAACGGTCACGACTGCGAGAGAAGCCGCCCGAAGTTGACCGCATGCGAGTCTTGCTCCGAGGTCATCTCGACCCTAAACCCTCGCCTCGTTACCACGTGATCCCTCCCTATGATTAGCTTAGCCACCTAACCTTAAGCCGAAGGTAGTCAGCAAACACTCCACTAATAATCAGAAAAAAGCAGCCAGCCGTGATGGCCGACGATCTAATCAGAAGTGCAATCGGATGTCGCCAAATTTGCCGATGCTCCTTCACCTTACTTCCAAGCCAATGCGGTCTCATCAATCCTTTCCGAGGTCCACTCTTCCTCGTCATATTCTTGACTCTTTGCAACGAGTTAGGACTACGTTCAACATGTGAACCAATTGTCTTTCGAGAGTGCCGTCATCTCATGGTTGCCATATTTTCTATGCCACTGAGATTTTGACGTGGCTGAATCGGGTTGCGCAACAATAAATCATGTTAGGTACCGTTTCGATGTTTCCGGGGCAAATAAAGACAGGAAAAACGACAGTGGAAAAAAAAAATGTACCCTCCTGTTAACAAGAATTTCGTGGCTGCCCGACATAAGTTTTCGATGAGTTTTTCAAAGATAAAACGCTAGCGAAGCGTGGAGAATATGCTAGCGAATGGAATTTTAGGCGACCTAACGATTAGGCCGAGTTGAATTTTGAATGGAATAATATTATGCGGGATATTAGTCGTTTCATGCGGTCCTTTTCTCTCTGCTAGCTTGCGTGGGTGGTGGCTGGTGCAGGATCTCCAATCTTGAATGCAATTGGTTGCATTCGCTTCGGCTGATTTTGCTAGCGGCCCAAAGGCATTTGCTGCTCACCAAACCTCACCACCGAACCCCCCCTTGCATCTACCTGGCTAGAATACTTGAAACCTCAGCTTCTGCCTGGATGACTCTCGAGTTAAAAACGGGCCGTCCGTGGATTCGAAATTTAGAAAGCTCTTTTCCTGATTTAAGATCGTGCCAACTCCATCTCCACTGGATCTGTTCCCGGGAGTACTTTGAAATATGAAATTCGAATCATTTGATTAAAACATGCTTGAGTAGACGAGATATGTACGCGAGAGATGCACCTAGCATTCACAAGTACTGTTTGTTTTGCTTAATTAGGGAACTAATCATGATGGGTTTATGACGGTTGATCTCCTTTCAAACTTGAACCCAGTTAATCTTAAATCCGCCCTGAACTAATTCCAGACTCGAGGAAGTTTAAAAAGAGTCTTATGCCGTCTTGATTAAATACACGAGAGCCCCGTATTTTGCCTGAAATTAAATTCGTTCTTTTATATTTTTCCGATGAATGGATGCATTGGCATAGGGTTAAATTGTATAGTTTCCTCCTGAGTCCTATTTCAGAATACCGGTTGACTAAATTTCGAGCCCATCACAAACCCTACAGGATTCTCGATGAACTATGCATGACCATCATTATGCAGATGGAAAGTCGAGCACCATACTCTCTAATGCATCTAAACTGCAACAATCGGCCCACAAGATGTATCCAGCCCACCTCCCCATTTCGTTGCATGCGGTTGGACTTCCTGAGCCGAGGACGCCGATCCACACTCCAGTAGAAAGCTCGAAGCGGCATACTACACTTAAACTGGGAATTGCCTACACCAACTGGACTAGCCGGTTTGGTCCGATTTCCAGTTCCATTTTTGTGGAACCGACGATTGTTTGTCCGATTCCTGATTCTGGGGAGGAATTGGACTTTCAGAAAATATATTTTTTGATTTTTTAAAAATAACAAGAAATCCTAAAAATAGTAACAACTCTTATTTTTTTAAATTTTTTTTTCCTAAGTGATCGGTTCCATAAGAACGGACCGGACTGGATCGAACAAGTTGGTCTTATCCGATTCTTGGCTCTAGAACAGTCCGATCTAGTCCCCTGTCCCAAAAATTGGGAATTGGTCCTCTTGGTCCAATTCCCAGTTCCTAGGTGGAATCAGGCCAGATCGGGAACCGATCACCCCTATCTACAATCTCGCAAAGCATACAAGCTGTTTTCTTTTTGGTTTCCTGTGAGTAAGGTTTTGGTTCTCCAGGTCCGATTCCCAGTTCCTAGGTGGAACCGGACCAGATTGGGAACCAATCACCCCTACCTATAGTCTCGCGAAGCAAACAAGCTGTTTTCTTTTTGGTTTCCCGAGAGCAAGGTTTTGGTCTCGAGATGTCGTCAGCTAAGGTATAAAGGTTTTGTGCCATCAAGCATCTACTCGGCATTGATGAGCAAAAAGGATACAGAACGCTCTGGCAAAAAAGACGAGTTTTGCATTATCGAATGAGTAGACAATGCAGTTGTCCGTAGGCTAACGCTCTTGGTTGTCTAACTGCAATAATAACCAGTAATAATCATAGAATAAGCAATAATCGTCACGGATGGATTTGTTGCGACTTAGGATTCACCTGTGACTATTGAATCGCCGCACTCGTAATTTAAAGTCTAATGCCTCTCCGAAGTTCGTACCAAGGGCTGTTAATGATATTCTTTGCGATTCGTACAATGGCTAGATTGATTTGGCAATCATTTCATCGCAGATAGACTCGGAATTCTCGTTCACATGATGTCTCTAGCAATGTGGATTGTCCACCGGCATAAATGAGCTTTGCGACGGTAACTGCTTTTATTCTCAGGGACCGCGGTTGTGGCCCAAGATTGTGGTGATGAAATTACATTCATAACATCGAAAAGTTTCCAGTACAAATGACTATTGGGATTCAACTGAACAATTGGAAATGTCCATCAAAATGCAGAAGAGAAGCAAAGATTATCGAAGTTGATAACTCAAGCAGCCGCGGTGATGCACTCAATGGCTTGTTTGCATATCCCGGTCATAGTAGCCTCCGGCCCATAAACCTACGAAAGCAATCAGCAGCAAAAGTTCAGCACTTTGACAAGTTTCTAACAGATAGCAATACATAGCTGTCTCATGTGGTGCACCTGATGTTTCGTATGCACTAAGTAATAGAAACTTTCAATGAGGCACTTACATCAATGGGAATGCCGATTTCCTCTCCGAGGGCTCGCATTTTTGTGAGACCCTTCTGGTAATTGGGGCCTCCTCTTCTCACATAAATGTGGATTCTCGCAGCTTTAAGCTTTGCTTCCTGAAAATACGAACAGCAAGCAGTTTAACATCTACTTGTTCTGAAAGAGACTGCAAAATATGTAATGCATGATGTGCAACAAAGCCTACCTTCTCCTTCAGTGCACGGATGATGCCATTAAATGTGGCAGCAACATCAGTAAAATTAGCTATACCTCCTCCAATAACCAGGGCTCTCTTCTGGCCATCAGGCTCAGCAGTTGCACACTGCAAGAGTTTGATGATCGAACTTGTCAAAATCTAGCATAGATAAATATCAATAATAATGTCTGAGAAAGTGCATCTTATATGCTATTGGATTATAATTCTGGGCACGCTTGTCAGTTTAGTTATTATTATGCTAACTGCAGCAATTAAAAGCTCAAGTTTTAAACTGAGGGTATATTCGTATGCATTTGCAGAAAAGATGTCTTTGTACAGAGGAATAAAGTTTTTACATCGATCACGACTCTGGCATACTGCAAGACTTCCTCTTCATTGGGGGCTCCACTATATTCAGCATAATTCCCAAGTTCGGAGGCAAAGCCAAGATCACCAACCTGACATGGAAAAAGTAACAAGTGAGCAGGCAGCAGGTTCAATAAAATAAAAAATAAAAAATGAAAAACATACTTTCTAGATAAAATTACAAAGGAAAAAGAAAAACTCACAGTATCTGCATAAATGACACTGGCACCGCCTCCAGCGACCATTGTCCAAATTCTTCCCTTTGGGTTCAAAACCGTGAATTTCAGAGATGCACTAGTCTGCAGGTGCACAACAGTACAGAAGAATTAGTGTACCCTTCATGTACAAAAGCTACTTAGCTTGCAATCTGAATGTCCATTTAAAATTTGACACTAGTATAAGAGGAAGATGCGGACTCGTGATTTCCACAAGCACAGGTTTCAGGGTACTTGACAAAGATATATTGAATTGCAAAATGCAAATAAAAATAGGATGAGGGAGGGTTTTGCCCTTTGAGGAAGATTTTGTGAGCACTCCAAAATTAAAGCAACAGTAAGAGGCACAAGGAAAATTATACGATCAATATCAAATTGTGCATTAAGCATCATATGGAATGGTTGCATGATTAGTTTCGCATTTATGCCCTTACTACCTTTTCATCTAGGCCATGAATGAAGGTCTCTGTGGGGCTCATCACTCTTCCAAATGGCAGAGGAAATTCAATCTTGCCCCATCTGCAAATACAGGATTAAGTTAGAAGTTGCAAACCCTTATTAAGTCGCCATTTCTTTTTCCTTTGATCCGTATAGACAGGGAAAAGAGTAGTGAAGGAGAAAACAAAGAGGGGGTTGTTTACTTCTTGAAGTTCTTGAAAGCAGCAGTGTCATCCAGCTCGCCTCTCATATCCAGGGGATAAGGTTTCCCATTAACCAATGTGAAAGGATTCATTTCGAGGAATGTAAAGTCCAAATCTGCAGAGGAAAATTCAACTTAGGTCATGCATCTTTACAAGCGCATCCTTCATTTGCTAATAATTCCCGTTCTAATTTCTTACTGTACCTTGGAAGAGGGTAAAAACCACTGTGATGAACTCCTCTATTTCTGCCTTGATCTAGATAAAGAAACAAAGAAAAATATTAGCAATAAATCCATGTTACAAAAGGCAACGCCTGTGGAACTTCAACACCATGTTGATCAGATAACTTATCCAGTCACATGAATATTTTCAGAGAAACTTATTACCCACTGAAGCAACTGATAAAGAAACAAAGAAAAACATTAGCAATAAATCCATATTACAAAAGGCAACGCCTGTGGAACTTCAACACCATGTTGATCAGATAACTTGTCCAGTCACATGAATATTTTCAGAGAAACTTATTACCCACTGAAGCAACTGAGTTAATGTGTCTAGGGTCATCCAGTCAGGCATAATATCTTTCCCTTCAGATACAGATAATGAAAGCAACTTATTGTTTATATTACTAATATATGCAGAAAGTACCTCCAAAGGAAGAGTTGCAACAAGTGGAGCGCAAACTTCTGATGTAAAAGGTGAACCAGTTGGCACAAATATAGTTTTGACCTGGAGATAAGACAGTATTCATGAATAAAAGAAAATGATCGCATTACAACTAATGTATGAGCAATGTAAGGTTAATGAAGGCTTTCGACTAGTTTTCTGATGAGAAAGGATTTACACGATCAGATTACAACCACATTTCACAGTACCTTATCCCAATTCTCCTCAATTTCAATGCCTCCACACTCGGAGAAACTTATGCTGCTGCCGAGACGCTCAGAGAGAATGTTAAGGTAGAACTCCTCGTTGTGTGGTATGAAAGGCTCGACGATGAAAGTTGTAATGGGTCCTTTACACCCACCCATCTCTACCTGTTAATGAATACAGAAACCGTCAGCTTAAAATAAGATTTTATATGGAAGCATCGCTCTCATTGAAAAGAACGGTTTGAAAAAGGGGAGAACATACCTCTTTGCCAAGGCGTTCTTTCACAAAGACAGCAACCTGAGCTAAGTCAAGATTTAAGGCGACCAGGCCGCTCTTCCCACGCTTACCAAACAACATGTCTGGCTTCACAACCAATTTCTCTGAAGAGAGCCAGGGCTCCCTCTCCACTAGTTCATTGAAATCAGTAGATTCTGTCACCTGGCACAAAGGCAATTTCATCAGTACTGAGATACTCATTATAGCATTTTCTTTAACTAATTTGCATTGCTTATAGAAGAAGTATATGTTAGAATCCTATACACCAATGTAGTTGTGGAACAGTAAAAGAGAGATAATAGAGATTCTTTCCAAGTCATACTTTTTTCTGTAATGTGAGAGGTAAAAGAGTTGCATACACTAGTGTTTTCATAATTTAATTAATACTTTAGGGTCAATGCTATGTTTTAGGTGGTGGTTGATCATCCTCTGGAACCAACTACCGAACGCCGCATTGTAAGCTATTGCCTAACTAACCCACATGACGAAAACTAGAAGGGCTTCAGATGGAAAATGATCCTATCTGATCACTCTAGTGACAGAGGATCGAATATTCTTGGTAATCTTCTCCATTTAATAAACAGAGAGTCCACTGTGAGATTGTTTGCTTAACTCAACTAGCTGCCCTTACTCCATCAACTTAATTTACCTTTATTCTTACTTTAGGCTAAGACCTTTGTTATTTTAAAGTGAAACATGTTCACCTATTTTAATGTTTGTTTATGACTTTTCCAAACTTCTATGGAAAATTTGAAAATGTTATTCATTCCTGTAGTTGAATAATAAACACATCTAGTTGTCAAATGATTCATTCAACTTTCGTTTTTATATCTCCCTCCTTTTGGCGTGCTATATTTATACACATAAAAAAGTAAATTAAAAGGTTCAAGAGAAACAATCTTTTCCTTACAGATTTCAAAATATTTGTCATGATTAAATTTGCTAAATATCAATGCAATCAATTGTTTCAAGGTCAACTTGAAATATTAATAAACTGACTCCCATTTAAAACCAAATCCCTTTGATTGATAGCTGCATTCTATAATAGTGGGAGATGCAGTATGTACATCATCCACCAGAAAACCGTGGATCTGTTCTGCTTTTACAAGGTGCGAGTAACCAGCTCCCAGCTCCGGGCCAAATCTAGCGATAGCCATATCTTCTCACATTAATCACTTTGCAAAAGAATTGATTATACCATGTTTAAGCCTAAGAATTCCACTGAATCTGAAAAAGCTTAAATTACTGATGTTTACAGATTTTTGAGATCTCCAATTATTTTCAGCACAATTCGGGGAAAAGGGAGTTTAGTTGGATGCAAGAACATACGAAATGTTGGACTTTTCTGCGAATCTAGATCGTCCGAGTTCAAATCCCCATAAGCCATAATCACAAATATAGGAGTGGTAGGCAGCAATCCAATCTAATCTCACTAACAAGAGAATGCATAATGCGCATTTGGTCAGAGAGCCGGAGCTATTCATCAGCGGAAAGCTTAAAAAAACATACTGCTACGGCTACAGAGATGGAATCAAATGCCGAACAGGCGCTTACCTGGGCAGATTTGATGGGCAGATCATTGCCGGAGAGCCTCTTGAAATGCTCCTTCAACAGTCTCTTGGAGTCGTACTCTCTGATCTTCTTGCGGGCCATCTCCTTTTCCCTTCGCCTTGCTGATCACACCAAAAACAACAATCAAAACCTCGACTTTCCGCCCAAGATCGGCGTCTCAACGGCAGAAACACAAAACCCAGAAACTCGTTTCCCGCAAATCCAGATCCCAAGAGGACGAATTCAAAAATGGACCAAGGAAAGCGGGTAAGTTTCTTTTTTTACCTGTTGGGTAGAGACAGAGGAAGAGAAAGAAGAGGCTGGACGAGCAGGTCGAGAGGTTAGATGGGTAGATTCAGCGATTGAAGCTGAATTCTCGTGCTAGCTTGCTTCTATATTTATAGTGGTAGGTGGGTTTTTGCTCTCCCTCTCTCTCCCTCTCTCTCTCTCTCCGGTTCGTGTTAGTTAAAATTTGAGAATATGGGGTTGGTTGGCTGGCTGGCTTTTGTTTAAACTTCGGACAGCCCGAGTGTGACGAACAGGATCTCACGAAAAAAGGCATCTTTGAACATATTTAACAATTGGAAAAAAAAAAAACCTTTTGATTTTCCAAGCTTTTGGTTTACGCATGATGCTGGACACACGAGGCACCTACCTTCTTGGACCAGCGCTTCAATGTCGACTTCAACTGTCCTCTGTTCTGTGCTCTTCCTTACTGCGGTAGTGATCTGGTGCGACCCAATCCACCAAACAGGGCACGTGGTATCACTCTGTTTTTTGGCCCGTTCCTTATATTTTGTGCAGCATCTTTCATCCTCCTTGTTGCAGCGCACCAGCTTTTTAATCGGCACGATTTGCAAACACAGACCGAAAATGTCGGTCGAAACTCATCAATTATGCTTATAATCTTAATTGCGTTGGTCACTAATCCTTTAGGGCCGAGAAGCAACATATGAATATTGTTACTGCTAATGCTGTGATTACACCGAATTTGTGATTTTGCGATTGTAGTTTCTTAGTTTGTCATGATGTCGAGCAATAATGGTGGTGGTTGCTCAAGTTGAGAATGCCTGGCTTGAGGTCTGAAAATGGGAATATTTTTTCGTTTTTTAGGTCTAACTGAAAATGGGAATATTTTTTTGTTTTTTAGGTCGAACTGAAAATGGGAATTCAAGAGGCGTACTTTGGTAGGGAAGTGGCTGACTTTAATGAGTAATTTAATGGAGGGTGGTGGGGTTGGGCCCGTCCATCACATTTTGGAGCCTAATTAGCAGCTGCCTTTTCTTGGCCACCGCCTCTAATTTGTACTTTCCTCTTCCCATCAAATCAACGGATAGATCCATCACACTCGTTTTTTATCGTCATCTTTCATCCACGGCAAACGCCGTGATCTTGGTAAAAACAAGAGAGGTCGATTCCCATGTGCTCTTCCCTATTGTTCTTTAATTTGGCGTAAACGGGATGAGAGGACAAATCTCATTGATCTTTAATTGCACATGAATATCTAGATTTGTCAAATGCAGCTTGAAAATTGGGCCCTATTTGATTTGGAATCGATTTGTGTTGGAGTTCAAGGGCATCCAAAGATGGTGAAAAGATTCGCAATGTGTAGGAACAAGATTTGTACGTCCCTAGTTATGTGCTTGATGTCAAGATTGGTATCTACTAGGGGTGCTTTTGGCAAAGCCCTTTGAAACCTTAAAGCCCTTCGTCAAATGTAAATAACTTTTGTCAATAGGTATGCAACCTCACTAGTAAAGGGATAGGGTGGGCCAAAAAGTATCAAGTTTGAGATTTGATCACTATGAGCACCGCATATACATGTATATAAAAAAGAGGTGTGACAAAAAAAATCCAAATGACTTTTGGTAAATTTTTTAGAGAGATGCTATTACCCCCAGCCTAAGAGTGGTTTGGAGGTGCTTTGAGTATTTTTGTAATGCAAATTTTTTTTTTCTTTTAACTTTGCATTTTCCTAAAAACTTTCCCCAAAACCAAACCTAATGCACCCTAATGATCTAGATTGCAGGGTCTAAACTTCAAAAAAATAATGAGACATTAGGCCCAAAGCTAGTTGGATGTTCGACTCAAGATGGGGATAGTAGCAAAAGTGAATTTCAGGTGCCGAGAGACGCCAGACTATTCAAGACGATTGGCGGCAAACGTTCTTACACGGACAAGAATGTTTTTTGAAGATGCTGTCGACTTAATTTTGTATAGAACGAAAAGACTAACTCAAGAGAGAGTTCGGGGAGCCGTTAAGGAGTGTCAGTGTGTGAGGTAAAAACTTTATATCTCTTTGATTTGGGTTCATAAAACTTTTTGGGTGCCACTGAGGATATGGAAGTGATTGTAATCTTCTCTCTCTAATTTATTGAAACAACTCATCAATATCTGCTCGCGGAGTAGACATGCCCCACCAAATCACGAAGCCGTCGTATTAGGTTTCCTCTTTGCTTTTATTTTTCCCTTGAATTATTTGATTTTTTCCGTGCTTCCACATTTTTGCCTCACAAGATTAAATACGAAATGTAATGTAACGGTCCACCGGTGTAGGTTGGGCATGTGACTAACAAGGTGGTCAGTCCCCTCCACCTAATTGTTATTTCATACATTTAATTATCATCGTACGTAACGCAACATCATTGCTCCCTTGAGAAAATGACTGGTGAGGTGAGGGCCACCTTTGATTTTTTTGGGCTGAGTAAAAGCGACCTTTGATCTTGATTTGCATAATCGTTTTTCACACTTTTTTCGTCGCATAGTTAACCTAGGTATAACAATGACATGTGTCCTATCGATAATTTACCTATCAAGGTTAATAATGACTACATGCATCATTGCTTTTGATATCTAATATAATTGAAACTCATCAAAATTTCAAGCCCTTTTGAACATGGCATGTGAGATTCCGTACGAGTTCATTTCATTTGATGTTGTCAACATAAGATTCTGTCCCAATAAAACTTTCATAGTTCGCTTCTTCCCCTACTATTTGGTAAATTAAAGAATACAATGGATTGAATATAGTATAGTGTTTTTTTGGATTGAATATAGTATAAACAATTGAGAAAGTATGTGGAACGTGCTGGAAAACTCATGCCAAGCAAAAGAAGCATCATTGCTTTTTGAGCTCGATTTATCGGGTTTATTTCACTCTGCATACAAATTTACAAGGAAGAAATAGTTAATTTTCACTCGTGGAATTCACAAATGCGGAAACAATTTTATCATTTGACTTCCAAATTCAGGTCTGGCCAGCGGCATTAAAGAAAGAGAGACTCGTCGTGTTCCCTGCCCAGCTCCACGAGTCAAACCTGGTGACCTTTACTTTAGCACTAACCTCTGTCAAAGTCGCACGTTGCCATCCTCCTCGGTCAACACTGTACAGCTCCTACTCTAATTTTCAATCGACTAATGACAGTTTGGTCGATACATGACAAGTGACTTTGGCCACTCGTTCACTATGTTTTTTATTGGCTATAATTTTTATCAAGTCCGCCGCACATGTGACTTCAAAATTATTGAAAAAGAAAGCTTTTATTCGCCATCTGATATTTATTCGACAAGATTCTCAATATGACGAGCTCACCATCGTCGCTCAATTCCATTAATTTAAGCACCAGCCTAATGTTTATGAATTTTTAGAAAAACATCTCAAGAGGATAGAGATATTTAGATATCTTGCTCTTCGAAACAAGAATTGGGACTTGGGGATGCTTTGCCACGATTGACATTTTCGGACCAATTGGACAAACAAAGCCAGAGAAAATACATAAATGTGTATATATATAATATATTTCACACGCACAAAACGAGATATCGCAAGATCAGGAAACGTGACCCATGATTGCTATGTGCTTGATGCCGAGGTGTGTAAGTTTGAATAATTATTTAGGTGGGATCGCATGAAGGAGATGAGCAGACAATTCTGATCGTTGACCTCCCCAAAACTCCACGCCGATCGATCGACAAACACACTCAAGTCAGCATCGGACACCTCTCGTTGCCTTTGCGTAGACGCAAGCATCGTCCACTCAACGACTGACTTCTTTTCCCATATAATAATGATCCGTCGTGGCCGATACGATTACCCCAAGATTCAACCACCAACCAATATTTCGGTTTTTAAGAAATTCACTATGAATTTGGCTAGTTGATTATGTTCAGCAAATGCCCATCTGCGCTCAAAAACCGGACCCAGATTCAACAGCAGTGGAAAGTAAAAGGGGAAGATACGGAAACTTCAAAGAGCGATGATGATACTTCTACGTTGGACAATGGCTCTGAGAGAGAGAGACCATCGTCTTTGCGGTTCGGAGTTGGGACTTCACCAGATTAACAAACGACATAGCTGCGCGACATTTCTTTTTCATGTAGGATGATGCACTGCCGAGCACAATGTTGATACGTAGAGTTCATGTGGATATTTGGTACCATCCATTGCGAATATATATACCCCACAAAGGATTCAGTACAAATGAATGAACTCAGCAAGAGTTAATCTAATGCTAGACCATCAACAATTTGTACATTTCATTAATGGAAATGCAATACATAACTCCAGCCACTCTTCTTCTGCAAGCAACGAATGAATGATTACTCTTCTCTTTCGTGAACCATGGGAACTGCAGCGGCCGCCAGAAACGGTGGCGAGAGCCCGTCTAATAGAGCAGAACTACTACGCTAAAATCCTCATCTAATTATTCTCTCATTTCGGACTCTGGTGAGATTCTGGGAACCATCTCGACAACAAAACGTGTTTGAGCCTGATTATCAAAGCAAAGATGCCGTAGCATGGAATATGCATTACTGCCACTCCAAGGTACCTGTGAAAATATTAAGAAAGGAGAAATTTAGAGCATTAGATACTTACTGATAAGAATTAATTTTCAGGTGCATTAGTTAAAGCTTGCATGATTGTCGGTAGCAACAGAATAAAACCAATAAACCCACCATCTCAATTATAATTATAAAGTGTAAATACGAAATTGTCCCAGTCACACTACTTCACGTGGCTGGAAAAATACCAAAACTTTACGAGAAAGTCTTTTCTTGTATATACTAAAGTATCGTAACACGCACCAAAGAGGAGCATATGATGATGACAAGTCCAGAAACGGATATGGCCACCTGAAACAAGAAGTAAATTAATCATCTTCTACATGAAACAAAGCCAAGACAATCAATGGCATACATGAATAAGAAATATTACCAGATTGAAACACAAGCGTGGAATATCCATTGGAAAATGACATATAGGCCCGTCCATAGAACGAAATATGCAAAACGAAACATAGGGAACCGCTGCAAGGAGAACACCCAGGTGAAACCAGTACACATCAAGAAACGTTGCAAATGTGGAAAATTACATGGAAAGAAAGCACAACACTTACCAAACAATTCAAAATGGTGTCACCGAGGAGGAAGAAAGCATTGATCGAGTGCAAACAAACATCCAGCTGGAGTTCAAAGGATAGGCATGTCATTCTATCTATATGTTCAGAGAAGCAAGACAGCAACATAGCTACAGAGAGAATGCCTTAAGGCATCAGCAACATAACTGCAGAACAAAATCCATAAGATGGAAAGAAATCATCCTCGTGGGCTGTTTTGATTAGGGACTTGGACTGTTCTCAATTGATTAGCTCATGTTACCCCATTGACACAATACCATTCACCCAGTATGATTTGTCATGATCTCTGCCAGAGGTGGGGTTGGTGTTGGTTAGATTGAGTCCATAATTTTACCTCTCCTCCATCGAGAGGATCCATAGCATTGATGAATTATCCAAACATTAGGAAACATAATTGACCACATAAGACAAGATCCTGGTTAGGTATTAAACCTGTAAGTTTAAGTTTGCCTATTACCACTGTCTAACCTAATGCACCTGAATCTTACAATTTCTGGATACAGTTTTGCATACATAATGTAATCGCATACTTACAAGATTCAGCCTGTAATCTTCTGAGGTCAGAAAGGGATAGAGAATGAGCCAAAATACAGCATCAGTAAGCATCACCGCACCTGCACTTGTCTGTTCATGGATTTAAAGAAAGGAATCAGAGACTTGCTTCCCATTACCGCAGAACCAGGCTTCCTTCATTCATTATTATCACCTCTACTAACAGTGTAAATGGGTGTATCACTTTACATGAGAAACAAGATAATTTCATCAAGAGAAATGAAAGAACGGGCTTGAGCTCAAGGATCAACATGGTCATTTCAGATGCTTACGCAATCTCTACATAAACCAGGGCATCTTGCGTCCAAGTCAGCGACCTCAACTAATGGAAATTGCCCATAATGTATAGACAATGGAGAAGGCAATGTGACAAAATCATGTTCATACAATTGTCAAAATATTCAACATATCCACCACCAATAGTGCTCCTTCCTTGACATGCATGAATTTAGTATTTACTAATATAAATTTCCCAAAGTCAGATGTAAATAGGAGAAACAATGGCTGAGCAATGCAGTTACTCAACCAACAGTAGACATGCTAAAATTTCAATTCTAGATAAATTGTTATCGCGACAAATGAAACTCACCTGGTACATGATCTGGAAGAAAAATACCCATACACCAGCACTATTGCGAACGAGATATTTCTGATTTGAATTTGAAGCTTTGGGGATGTGCTCTCCAAGAGAAACAGCCATATAGTTTCCTCGTTGTGTGTCTAAATTGCCATTATCAGCTCTATCACCAGCAGCTTTATGGTTTATAAAGCATCCGTATATGGACATGGATAATCCAATCTACAAAATAGTAGTCCAGAGTGTAAGCAGCTAAAATTATGCCTAGAATGACAAGCATGAAATCAAACACGCCAGGTCTTTGAGAAACCAAACAAGAAAAGGCATATCGCATATGCACTAACACTGAATGGATCTTAAGAAATTGAATAAAAGTAACTGCATCAATGCCTTGAATTCTTTAAGAAAAATCAGTATCTTCAAGAAAAGGTTGGTAAGCTTCCAGGTAAGATGTGTTGAGAGAAGATCATTCAAAGAAAGTGATCTATACACCTAGGACAACATAGATGCTCCACTGAGAACATGCAACACTATAACAGGATTGAAATGAGTGTAAAAGAAAATGGTGAAGATTTCATAAGACGTGAATGGAAACCTTGAGGAAAGATCTCCATTACTAGGATCTTTTAAGAAAATGACACAAAACAGAGATAAATAAAATGATTCATGTAACCGAGCTCAATAAGTGAAATATATGGTTGATGAAGCATTCGTATTAATGTATACTGGGAAAAAAGGCATCACGTGGAACTAGTGCAGAATACTTTCCAGTCAGTTCTCAAGAGACAAGAGTGCTTCAATGTCGATCGAATTCCATCCAGACTAGCATGAATAATATACAAAGGAAAAAGGTAATATACCCCAAAATAGGTTGTGACCAAGGCAAAAGTCCACCTGCCCAGCAAACGAAAGATCAAAAGGAAAAGTCATCAATACGGTAAGTAGGCTTGATAATCGATGTCACGGAAACAGTTAATAATGAGATAGTGTCTCACGCAAACAATCATTGACTAGCTTTCCTTTGCTCAAGAGTGACAATAAAAAAATTGCCAGCTGATGCAATCCTGAAGAGGCTAAATTAAAACTGAATAATTCAAGCTCCATGATGGTCATTCCAGTTTGACACTGAATCCTTCCTAAATTTTTTGTTTCCTCAACATAACAACAGTGTCAACATCCATGTCTTGAGGTTTGGGTGAAGTGATTACTCATTCATGAAGAATGTAGAATCAAGCACGCCGTTATAAATAAGTGGAATACTTTTTCTGAGACTATAAACCATCGACAAATTCCAAAGTCACGTCCCTTTTTGGCAGCAAGGTGCATAAACAGGGAAAACAAGAGGATGAGGAAGGCAACTTACTGGGTATAAAAGTAAAAGATACCCGCCCCATCAAGGACAATATTTGCAATGAGCAACGATCCTAGCACAACAAAAGAAAACAATCTGTAACCGAGCAGCCACTTTGGATGAATTGTCTTAAGACAGGTCCTCCAAGCCTCGTCCTTGTACAGATACCCCACCTTTGCCCGCTGATCCTCTTCACTATCAGGTTTTGGTTTGTTGAATCCTTCATACTTCCATATGAGGAATGATGCCAAAAACATCGGAACAAAGATAATCAGGGCACAAAGGAAGAAAGTGATGTTCAGCCAATAACTCAGGCTTGTCGAATCAGCAGCCATATCGAACGGCCAAGTATGATTTACTGATCCTGCCACACAAAAGCATGAATTGATGTCACACCAGCTATATAAATGTGGTGCTGCTTTTAGAACTCATACTCAAAGTAAAGACGTGCAGCTTCACCTTCTATTTGAAGAGATCCTACAGAGGGAAGCGGAACAGTAAAATTCACGGAGTCAGAAAGAAATGGCAAAATCCATTCGGGCAATATCAAACTACTTGGATCATGCATTTCCCTGATCGAGTGAAGCACATGAGAAATGCCGTGATATGACTCGAATGGCCTCTGACTTGGCAGTACTGTATATCAAAAACCAATTTAACACCCGATTAGAACATCAAGTTCCACCGAATCAGATACTATCCAGCATGTTCCTTAGTAATTGCTGCTTAAACGCTAATAAACCAAAAGGGTCGTATCCACTGAGGAATTCAACCAAGAAAATACAACAAGAAACGTCCCAAGATCTCAAACAACCTCTGAATACGAAAATTCAAACACGCAAAAAAAGACCCATTAGCTCTTGAACGTCGAAAACGTCCGTACATGCAGAGGCCACG
The DNA here is from genome assembly GCA_016097605.1 of Eucalyptus guilfoylei. Classification (NCBI taxonomy): domain Eukaryota; kingdom Viridiplantae; phylum Streptophyta; class Magnoliopsida; order Myrtales; family Myrtaceae; genus Eucalyptus; species Eucalyptus guilfoylei. The sequence continues at coordinate 22,622,967 of CM027861.1, read as the reverse complement.
GAGGGCCTGCTTAAAACCAAACGTAACACAGCCTAATCATCACCGGGTATGGATCGAAACGAGCAAAGAGTGAGAAAAACAAAGCTCAGCTGCAGAAGACAAAAAGGGGAAGGTGATGAACCTTACTGTCTTTGCAAAGAGAAGGAACAGGATCGACGAGGGCGTCAATGCGAACTGGGCACTCCCGGTTTTTCTCCTTTCTTTATGTGATTTCCTCGAGCCGCAACAAAAGGGGAAAAGAGGAACGATCAAAAGGGGAGCGAGGAAGCACACCAACCCGTCCGGGAAGGCCTTCAGGAAGCTTCGATGGAGAAGACCCAATTGAACTTTCCCTGTTATACGACTGATCGCAATTCACACGTTTCAGAAGAAAAACAAAGAAGGAAAAAAAACTCCGAATTTGAATGATAGTTAAGGAAAAAGGAATTCGCTTCGAGACACGTAATGGCAAGTGGGGGTACCGAGCAGTCGTGGCTGGCGGCGATAGGAGGAAAAGGAAGCGTCGCCGTCGTAGGAAACTGCCGAGGGGAGACGCGGGCCCCGGAGGAGGGGTCCGACAAGCAACTTTCGGCCAATCGGAATCTTCAGCACGCCGTCTCCTCCCGACCACCGTGTGCCCCGACAAGGTAAAATCCCCAACGTTGGTGTGCGTTTACACGGTCGGAGGAGAGATTTACTTTTGCCTGATCGGGGGACAACTGGTGACTCTCTCTCCCAACAGCTCGAAAGGGAAAACGTAGTTTCCGCGACAACGACACCTGATCGAAATCCGAAATTTCTTGCGTACTTTTTTCGTCTGATTTGAAGAGCTTTCGTCCTCCTTTGTGAAGTGGATGCTAATGATTGTGTTTTTTTGGGTCGAAACAAATCATAACATTAGGGAAACTTGCAAAAGTAGAGAGAGTAATTCCACGGCTTCCCTAAGAAGTATAAGGCCCGTTTGGTAATACTTTCGTTTCAGAAAATAATTTTTGAACAAAAATAATTTTTTTATTTCCATTTTCGAGAACAATTTTTGAATATAAGAACACACTTAATAACTATATAAAATTTCTATTCCTTATAAAAAAATGCGTTTGATAAAATTGTATAATTTTATTGTTTCTTTTAGTCTTTTAATATTTTTATTATATTTTTCTTTTTTTTTTTTTTTTCTTTTCTCTCCTTCTTCCTCCTTGTGGCGGTCGCGGCGGCCGCCGACCACCGGGTGAGGTCTAGCGAGGCTCGGCCTCACCGATGGCCTCGGTGGCCAAGCGAGCCTTGCCAAACCACCAGCGAGGCTCGACCTCGCCCAAGCAGCGTGAGGTCGGCCTCGCCATGGCACGACGTCTCCAAGGGCCAACGACCCTTTGGCAAGGTCGCCGACTCTCGTATGGCCGGTCGCCAACCCTCGTCTGGTCGGTCGCCGGCGCTGGCTATGGTTTAGGCCGACGACCGGCCAAAAGAAAAAAGAAGAAGAAGAAGAAGAAAAAAGAGGAGAATAAATAAAAGAGAGATAAAATTTGTTTTTAAAAATTGTTCCCGAAAATAAGAAACTATTTTTTTCTACTTCTTGTTTCTATTCTAAATTTGTTCTTGGAAACTAAAAAATTGATTTTTTTTTTCCCGGGAACAAAAGTTTTACCAAACACGTTTATGTTCTTTTTTTGTTCCCTAAACAAAAGAACATAAATTTTTGTTCTGAGGAACAAAAACACTTTTTAACAAACATGCCGTAAAGCACCAATGTTCAATAGTAGGTGGATAATCTTTCAACTGGAGAAATGCCCAAAAAGCTTTAAATTTTTTTTTGTATTTTTATTAATTAAGTTCTAAATCTTTTAATTTAATCAATTAAGTCTTACATATTTTCATGTTTTACTAATTAAATTTATTCGGTTAATTTGAGCGGAAATCATGAAGATCAAATATCCTATATAACATGGTCGATGCTGGTATTTAATAATATTATTTTGAATTTATTTACTTTTTTATTTTTTGTTTCTTTTCTTCTATTTTTCTTCTTTTCTTTTCTTCCCCTTTTATCTTCTTTTCTTTTTACCATTTCCCTTTTTCCCTCTACTGACCATCGCTAGGTTTTGTCCATGGTAGGCAAAGGTCCTTGACCTCAAGTGAGGGTTATACCTCAAGTGAGGATAACCCTCACTTGAGGCCAACCACCTTTGCTAGCTATTAATGAGACTTGGTGATGTATGGTGGAGGAAGAAAGAAAGAAGAAAAAAAGAATAAAAAAAAGAATAAAAGGAAATTTTTTTAATAAAAATATTAAATTATTATGAAAATTATTCACATCAAGAATGATAATGTCACAAGAGATGATTGGTGTTCACATGAGCCATTTTCGGTCGAAATTGATCGGATAGATTCGATTGACAAAACTTAAAAATATTTATAATTGAATCGACAAAAGTGCAATAAATTTATGATTTTTTTACCGATTTTTCCCTTTTCAATATATAATTTGTTAAATCCTCCTTCCTAAATTCTAACATAGTGTGCCCAAAAAAGAAAAAAAAATTCTAACATAGAAACCAATCTTTTTTTTTTTGCTAAAAACTTAGAGACCATTCTAAGAACTATCAACGAATGAACTTTGTAGAAAAATGAGAATAATTTTAAACTAAATAAAGATAAAACATGCAGATGATTTTGAATTTCACCAAAAGTACACAGAGCATTGATGTCATCTACTTGAATTTCAAATATCTCCACATGCTCATACGTATGCATTATAAAAAAATTTAAGATATATTCACTAGAAATCCTAAAACTTATCACGAAAGTACAATTGAGTTTTAAAACTTGTCATGAAAGTACAATTGAGTTTTAAAACTAACAAAAAGTATAATCGAGTTCTAAAAATTGTCAAATTCGTTCAATCAAGTCATAAAGTGAACACTATTCATTTAAACTATTGAAAAATGTCGATGTGGATTTAAAAAAAAAAATTCTCTCTCCAACATGGCGATGATGTGGCTTGGATTATAATTTATTTAACCAAAATATTAATTAAATAAAATAAAAAAGTATGTCAAAAAACCAAAAAAAATGAAACTATGGCCAAGGGGGGCAAACTGTTACCACTGTTGACCCCGTCGCTGGAAAAGGCCAGTGGGGTTCGGCCAAGGCTGACAACCCTCGCCAATGGCAGGTGAGGATCCCTCCACCTAGATCTAAGCAAGGGTTGCTGACTGTGGCGAAGGCCTCGACCTCGGCGACCCTTGACCATTGGTCCTTTCCGATGATCGGAGCGGCAAGGGCTTATTGCCCTTGCCTGCCCTTGCCGATGGTGGCAAGGGCAGCCACAATCCTTACAACTTTTTTTTTTTTTCCATTTTTATTTTTTTAGCATTTTAAATTTTTTTGCTATTATTTAAATAAGATTTAAAGTAAAAAGTGATTAAAAATGCCACTTCGGAAAATAAATTAATTTTAAAATGTTATGTTAGCATTTTTCATTAGAAAAATTAATATTATTAATGGAAAGACTCGATTGCATCAATTTGATAAGTTTTAAGATTTGATCACATTTTTTTTTAAGTTTTAGGATTAAACTATACTTTTGCGACAAATTATAGGATTTATATTCTACATATCCCAAAATTTTTTGAGTGCACAATATTAAAAAAATACATTTAAATTTTAAAGCACTATAAAAATGATAAAAAGTCACATCAAATAGACACATTCGAGATGTGTATGTTATGGCTTGACCATTTAACTTTTAACAATCATCAAACAAATTTTCGCATGACTTTCAAGGGCGTAAAAATTAACCCACGACATATAAGTTTAGTTCACATTACACACAATCGAAATGAACAAATGAAATCCCAAAATTCCCAAAACAAATAAAAAAAAGCAAAAAAAAAAAACACAAACAAATTCCTAGAATTTTCGCAGGCCCAATTAGGCACTGGCAAGTTCTCAAGCCCACAAGCCCAAGCCCAAACAATCACCAAGCCCATATCTCTGCCCTAGGAAACCCTCGTATAAAAAAACCTCCACGCTTCGCAAACCCTTCTTCTTCATCTTCTTCATCCCCTCGCCCCCTGCGCCGCGCCGTCGCCGGGAAGGAGCCATGCAGATCTTCGTGAAGACCCTGACGGGGAAGACGATAACCCTCGAGGTCGAGTCGAGCGACACCATCGACAATGTGAAGGCCAAGATCCAGGACAAGGAGGGCATCCCCCCCGACCAGCAGCGCCTCATCTTCGCCGGGAAGCAGCTCGAGGACGGCCGCACCCTGGCCGACTACAACATCCAGAAGGAGTCCACCCTCCACCTCGTCCTCCGCCTCCGCGGCGGCGCCAAGAAGCGCAAGAAGAAGACCTACACCAAGCCCAAGAAGATCAAGCATAAGAAGAAGAAGGTCAAGCTCGCCGTCCTCCAGTTCTACAAGGTCGACGACTCCGGCAAGGTCCAGCGCCTCCGCAAGGAGTGCCCCAACGCCGAGTGCGGCGCCGGCACCTTCATGGCCAACCACTTCGACCGCCACTACTGCGGCAAGTGCGGCCTCACCTACGTCTACCAGAAGGCCGGCGGTGATTGAAGGGCCTATGCTGCTCGTTGCCCTTTTTCTTTTAGCGTCTATTCGTTCCATGTTTACGGCTTTCGAGGATTTACATATTCCCTTCTGGATTTTGATTGGTGGTCGCTAAGTCGAGACGTTTTCTTTTCGATGAATACATTTGCTCGTTATAATCGGTTCTTGTTTATGTTTTCTCGAGTCATTTAGTGCTGCTATGTGGATGAAGTTGTTCGATTTTCTTTCGGCAGTCGAAGTTGGTCGATTCGTTGTTTGTTGTGAATGAGCGATGAACTGGTTCGATGTGGCTGAACTTAATCCGATGCTTAAGGTTGTCCTTGACATTCATCGTGAAGCAACCTGTGGCATCTCGTCTGAAGACCAATCAATGGCCGACCAATGTGTGCAGGGTGGTGCGGAATCTTCGTAGGTTGTAATGCATTGGCTAGATTAGTTGCAATGTGCGAAAATGCTTGTGAATGTGAACGAATTGCTGACATGAACTCGCCTGAATGAGAGGCAGATGTGTGGGGGCTTGTCGGAGGTCGATCCTGAGATTACCACACTTAGAGTCACGGATGGAGAAAAAAACCAAACTGTCTGTTGATGCTGTAGACTTCAGCTTGAGGCCATTATTGCATTTGCTGATCGAATTTGATTGTTTGATTGCTTAAGACGCTTAGTATGACTTTGCACGATTTAGCTCCTTCAGATCACTACTATCATTGCATTGTTGTTCTGTCATCGTTTTGTGGTGAGTTCTATTAGATATATAGGCATTTTTGTTCTTTCGATTCTGCTTCTGTTTGATATCCTGTGGTTTCTTGGTTTGTTTGAAGCAAAAGGATGATAATGAAAGCCCTGTGGCAGCGGGAAGACTTCTTTCTATCCCCCCCCTCCCTTTCCGGTGTTATATATATTAGTCTAGTTGACATGAAGCTAGAGCGAAAGATTTGTTACTCCATTAGCTTCGCCCATCAGGCCTTATGCTATCATAAGACAGTAACTAAAAATGATAATACAGATTTTCCACTTCTTTTATCGTCCAGAACCCCTATTCCTTTCCATCCTTGCATCTTTCCGAATTGCAAAAGTTAATTGGTTTTGCGAATCCGGTGATTGACACATTGGAGTTCCTTCCTTTGCATATACTTTTACTGGTGGAAGGGGAGGAGGATATATGACATTTGACCGAAAGATGTAGATTTCTTCTCTTCCTCTGTTTTGCTTCCCTTAGTCACTCAGTTTTAAGAGTCGCACTGTTCTCAATGTCCCTTCTTTCATTAACTACTTATATATGGATGTAGGGGAGCAAATTTCGTCCCTGAAGTGCTTCTGTGGTGTTGCTATTTCATACCATTGGACCGTTCGAGTAGAACAGAGATCTTATCAAGCTTTTTCACCCATTCATGTTTCTTTAAGCTTCTTGAAGTTTTGTCGAATTCATTACTTCTCCTTTTAGCCTTCATTCTGGTGTGTAGTAACTTTGTTTATCCCCTTCAAATTTGTAATTTGGCCAAGTTCTGTTGCGGACAAGAGTCTGCGAACAAGACTGGAAAACAAAAGAATCAAACTTGCGACCATTCTGATATCAACCGCTGCATCGGATCTGCAGCTGAGGGTGTCAAAGACCACAGTGTCAGCCGACCATTCTTCTTTTGATTCATTTATACAATGCATGCATGTACCAAGACCTAATACCTTTGCATTAACTAGACTTTACATTCTGAAAATGAGATGAAATTGTTTAGTGAGTAAAGTGGCAAGGGCACGTTGCTGAATCCTGGCTCTTAATTCTCCAAGGCTTTGAAAATCTCCAAGTGGTAAACATGGTGTACCCTTTGGGACGGTAAATGGAATTAGTATACTCCATGTCCACGACTACGGAGGATCTCCGACGGGACAAGGGAGAGTAACATCACAGAAGCTGCAGTTGAAAATATTGGTGACTCCGTCTGATATCATGGCGCCAAATATACAAGACCTCTGTTTTTATGCTTGACTGTAAAGATTTATGGGTTAATGAGACATGTGAGTGCGTGATTCATGTGTAAATTCAAGTCCGACATCGCCATTGCCAGTACAATGGCCAGTACAATGATCATCTTCCTGCGTAACTTCATATCCAAGGTTTCCTTAGCACCCCAAAAAGAAATGAAGGATTTATGTTTTATTTAGGACCTTTGCCTCATAGTCAGCTGTTTGCAAAAGAAATTAATGAAGTTCTGTATGTGCAGCCTCCTAAAGAGAGTTCTCCGTAAGCGGGGCTCAAGCCGCTCAACTTACTTAAAGTCTTAGGACCGGCTTTTTTGAAATATCGTTTAAAACTGTCGAGAGTTCGCATTTCATACAAAATCCATTCCTCTACACAAGATGGTCCTAAGGCACTCTTAAATCTGAGCTCATTCTTTATGATTTGTTGTGTGAGAATAGCATATTAAGTTTATCCTCATCTAGGGAGCGGTCTCCTTCCTGGTCACGCCATTTGATATAACTCACTATCAGGTAATTTGTTTCCTATGGAGTATCTGGTCAATTCCACCATGTGATGGACGATATGATCTATTTGATGAGCTTCCCTAGGTCACTTGGCTGGTCAAACTAACAATAATAGGGTTTTTGAATGAAAAATGAGAAATGAAGGTGATAAGATTTTTGCATGTGAGTGGGGACTATTAGCCAGTTTCACTCTGACAAAGAAGAAGAAAGAAAATTGAATTTGCTTGAATTTAATGCATGCGAAGCAACAATTGAGCAACAATTGCATAGAAATTTGAAGGGGCGCATGTCAATTATACTTGCCTAATTTCAAGAAAGACAAATCCTAAGATTCCTCTTTTCCTTGTCTGTACACCCTTCTAGAGACTCCCCCTCTCCACTAGCATGGTATTCATTGTGCACTTTCACTGTCAGAGTGAAGCGCGGATGGCTTGTAGGGAGATGGAGGTGAGTTAATAAACAGACAACAACCCATGAAACAAAGAGGCACGAGTCACCTCAGGTGCATAGAACTTCGTTCCTTTTATCATTTGAAACTGTGAGCAAGTTCAAAAGAAGAGAGAACGACTTGACTAGGTTTTAGGTTTATAGGGCTGTCACACTAGTAAAGTCATGTGTTGACTCTTAGGCATAATCACTGAGACATCCTGAAATAATGCTTAAGCTTTTGTTCAGGAACAGCTTATTCTATAAAGGGTAGCGAGTCTTCGACCTTTTCTCGGCATGATAAAATGATTGTCCACTGTGATAAGGCCCTCGACTAGCAACTTAGAAAGCCCTGTAACAAGCAATAATATCAAGGAAGAAAAAAATAAGAAAGGACTGGAGAGCCGTTCAACACATCTATAAATCCTCCTGGAAATTGCAATATTTCCAATCACAGGCATTGCTCTCTCTCTCTCTCTCTCTCTCTCTCTCTCTCTCATGGCAACGATAGATCACCTCCTAAGTCTTTCGGAGCAGATTTGTTATGTCCAATGTGGTTTTTGCACCACCGTTTTACTGGTGATTATATTAGAGATGCAATGGCATAGATAGTAACACTACAGTTGAATTTTCTGTTTCACTGTGTTTTATGTCATGCATACAGGTAAGTGTTCCGTGCAGCAGTTTGTCCTCGGTGGTCACAGTAAGGTGTGGTCATTGCACAACCCTCCTCTCTGTCAACATGATGAAAGCCTCCTTCGTTCCTCTCCATCTTCTAGCTCCTCTTAGCCACGATGGGGTACTTATAACTCTCTTCGTTTAGGTTTCTCGACTGTACTTTTGTGGCCTTCACCAGTAAAATTTTTTCGCTTCCTCATGATAATGCTGCCTTTTCTAGTAAATGAAGTCTTTAAGAGCCTCGTCATGTGCATTATACCCGACCATTTTTTAGCATATACAGAATTGAGGATCCAAACTGTGCGGAAGCTCCTTACAATTTTTTTAAGACTAATCATGTGCATTGTACTCGACCATCATACTTTTATCATCTTTCTTCCCAAGAATGATTTGAAGATGTATCAATTCTGTCGCATCACTGTTCCTGTAGCTCAAGACTTAAGTCGATTCTCATCTTGTAAATTCTAATCACTATTTACTTCCTGGACTAGCCAAAAGAAGAGTTTCAAGAGATGGAAGTCCAGAAAAATGTCGAACTGTACAGCCCTTCTTTCGTGAATTCTTCTGAAGTTGAAGATGAGGAGACCATTGCCATAACTCGCGTTGTTAACAAACGTAAGGACCTTCCTCGTTTAAGTTAAGTTCATGCCATTGACATGCTAATCTCTGGTTAATTTCTCCAAGGATCAGAGGCTCTAACAATACTGTTTAATTTTATTCAGCCCCAGAGAAGAGACAAAGGACTCCATCTGCTTATAACCGCTTCATTAAGTAAGCCGAATGTTTATCTGTTAAAATTTGTGGGCTATTACTGAATTTTAGAAGACTTAAAGTGAATTTATGCCGCAGAGAAGAGATCAGGAGGCTCAAGGCGCAAAATCCAAACATTCCTCACAAAGAAGCCTTCAGTCAAGCTTCGAAGAATGTAACTTCTATTTCGGCCCCTTGAATTCATCTATAAATTTACACTTTGCAATATCCTCCAACTAAAAAAAAATTAGGTGAAAATTAATATGTAGCTCCAAGCCAGAGTTTTGTGCACTGCACCTAATTAACTGAATTCATGAGTTACATTTCCCATTTTCAGTGGGCTCAATTCCCGCAGCATCAATTTAAAGGAGATAATGGAGAGAGCTTTGTGCAGGAAGTGGAGAGGGAAAAATCGATCTCTGATGATTCAATTGAGGTACTAAATTTATTAGCAGAAAACTGTGATTTAGCTCAGTCCTTAGTAAGAGCAATGCAAATGTTTGCTAAATAATTGCGATTAATTTCATTGGCAAATTTATTCAGTGATGCAGTGCAAGTATAACATCCTAATTATTAACATCTTAACCACGATGAAAGTAATTTTATTCTGTATCTTATCTTATATTGGATAACGGTACTATCAACGCTGAGAAACCTTCACTTCGTAGTTATAAGTGTTGATATGGATTACAGAACTTCACATGGTCCTTAAAAATCGCAGTAGTGGAAATTCCATCGACCTACAAATTCCAATCGCTCGGACTTACGAGCTTAATTTTCACAAGTTTTTATTTGTACACCACCTTCAATGATGCAAACTATGTGCCTCCATAAGCATGTAGTGCCAGCCCCCGGTTCATGTGCCCACTTAGATACATATGTTTCTTTCTGGCGAGCAGTTTCTAATTTTCCCTTGGTATCCGTAATAAGGCTTCTCATTATCACCTAACATTGTAGTAGGTCCGTAAGGCTTTTTTATAGTTAGTTCGTATCATTGAGCACAGGTTAGTTAGGATGTTATTGAATTGGATCCTTAGGTAACAAGATATGGATGTCCTTAGAAGCTTTGCTAGTGCTAAACTTTGTCAGAACTCTCATCCAAGTAATCACAATCTAAAATAATCATAATCAAAGAGCGTCTAGTTAAGCATATTTTACTATTTGGAATATTTAATTTTCAAGACACTGATTGTGCATAACACGAGAACAATCAGTGCATTGAAAACTGTAAAGTCTCCTTAATTGATTGCTTAATAATGGGCATGGAGCGCTCATTAACCAACTACAATCAAATGTTGCTCTATTTCTTTTATGGACAAGCTAGCAACTAATTTTGTTCCAAAAGCATATTAAATCTTAAAGCACTACAAGAAGTCCAAGTTCCTTCAACAACATGCATTAACGACTGAGAGACTTGTAATTACCCATGAAAGTGTCGGATTCCAAGAAGTTGTAACACACAAATGGACTTAACGGTTGAGTCTCAACCTTAAAAAGGATAGCCACTGATCATCCAAAAGGGGTTCAAGAAAGGGAAACCATTCAATATAAGGACATTGTCAATTTCTAGAAGTTGAAGCATTAGTTGTGAAATTTATGAGTTACCCATTAAAGAAAACACCGTAGAGATCCAAACTACTTTGCTCAGCTCATAAGTTGGAAATGGCCTAAAATGGATGCATGATCTTGTTTCTTGGAAAAACTTTTGCAGGTGAGCGGAGAAGGCAATGGGTTCCGTGAAAGAAAGGTGGCCCGGCATTTTATATGGGAAAAGACGCCCTTTGATTATTGAAGTGGAGAGAGAGAGTTTGCTTCTTCAAGAAACTTTCTCTTTCAGTACTATTCAAACTCTCTCATTAAGTGCATCATTATAACTCCAACTGGTTAGACGCTCTCTTGGAAATGAGGTTTCACTGCAAGCGCTCTCTCTCTCTCTCTCTCTCTCCCTCCCTCCCTCCTTGTGTGTCTCTCTCCCTTTTCACCGATGAACTCAAGTTGAGTTCTAGACTTCTGTGACTCTTGCTTTCTTGTCCTAATGCAACTATTTGTTATCTTCCTTTTGCGCTAAAAAACATGTAGAGGAAGTGATTTCCATAGGTATGCCCATTACGTTCATCTTTCTTTTCCCCTTTTATCTTTTGGTAGAGATAACGATAATAGCTTATGGAAAAAAATTAAGAAATTAATGTGGCAAACTCTTCGGTTACGCTGCTAAGCATGGTTCACTTGTTCTAGCTAAGACGTTTTATAGTCTGCCACATTACTTTGCGAACCGATTTTATTATTCAAACTTAAAATTGTTAGCTTATTACTTCCCGTTTGGTTGAGGGTGCATAAATGACATCCTCATGGACTGCTTCTGGCATGGATGACTGCGAAAGGATTGCGAGAGTAATGTTTCTCCATATATAATAAGATGCTGAAATCAGTAAATTAACTACAGAACTTTCCTAAGTGATCTTTCATCATGAGATAAGTGACACAATGAAATCAACATAATAAAAACCCTGAAAAAGTGATGCTATGATCGACCCCAAACATAACTTCTCCTACCGAACTTTGCTGCTTTCCCGTCTTTCCATTGTCTATTCCTCGCCAACCATGGCAATGTCCGAAAATATGAACCTGAAATTAAGATGTAACATGATTGTTTAGTAGTGTTTGTAAGATTTAAATCTGACACCTTCATACACGAGGAAAGAACCTGGATGCATAAGAACATAGAATTAGGTAGCTTCATTTTCTTTGGTCACCTAGTGGACATCAATCCAACCTTAGATCATCAGCATGCAATTTCAGAAATAAATTCCCATATGCATATGGATTTGACAAAATTACTTGCGTAGTATGGGCTATGACCATGAGCAGTAGCACTGAAATATGCTTGAAAGAAGTCCCTATTCTCCTTTAGCAGTTCTCTCCAAACTGCAAGAGAAGAAAACCATCATTTAGTAAGAATGACTATGATATGTACGTATGCTACGAAAAGATGAAGGATGTTAACCATACGCATGTTCAAGCAACGGGGATTGCTAGTAAATATGTGTGAGATGCAAAATATTAGCACAACCAAAAAAAAAAAAAAAAGAGCTTAGGAAAATTTTTATTAAATTACTTGGAACCTTGGTTTAAGAAAGATGTAGTTCCATGTCGAATCCAAGAATTTAAGTAGAAGAAATCAGTCCATCAGTGATTTTGATTGTAATTCTCTCTAGTAGTTTTAAGCCTTTAAACAAGTGAGACCTGTGAACGTGATGATGGGATGAATTCCGGCATGGCGGGACAAAGCCTTGATGCATTGATCTCGGGTCATGTGCAGTAACAAGCATCTCTCTATAAGATGCTGTACCTGTAAATATTAGCACAAACACAGAAGAATCCATATATAAGTTCTCTTTCCAACATGAAAAATTTGGGGGGAAGAGAGAGAGAGAGAGAGGTGCATACGAGGCGAATGTAGGAATGCGGGTGGCAATGCAAACAAGGAAGGTGGTCAGGCTGATAATACATGGCGTATAGGAATATGAAAATGGACAAAAAAGAACCCAAGTCATATACTATGGAGCAAAGACAAGAAGACAGATTGCAACAAGATATTTGGAAGGGAATGAGGAAGTATATGGATGAGAGAGAGAGAGAGAGAGAGAGAGAAAGAGATGAAACGTATGAATGAATAGTTGTTATCCGCAGGATATCAGGGTGCAAGGCCAAGAATTGATGAGAAATCCAAAGGAGATAAGAGACAAGTGATAGTCTTTTGGCTTTGAAGAGAATAAAAGAAAAAGATGAAGGAAAATGAAATTTGGGTTTTTGAGATTGGACAGGATGCGAAGGCAGTCCTTCATTATCACCTGTGCCCTCCGCTCCCCTTATTTTCATCCATCAATTCTCAGGACCCCACTATCGTAATGTCGTCTTCAAGTGAGTTAATGCGATCTGTATTTCCAGGCATCTTCGTTCTTCCTACAGCTTGAATTAAGCCATGGCCAGTGTCTTTTCATGACGTGGTCCAAAGTGTATGCATTCTCTATCGCCTTATTTTTCTTTTTTCAAACCATTACCAAGTTTCAACAACACGATTCGTATCATTCTCCGATAGCTTAAAACTTTTTAGGTTAAACGCTTGTTGTACAATCATTTCGTATATTCCGACGGTCTCCTCAGTAAACTTCAGCTACACCCTTCCATGTTCCGAGTAATTACATGTAAAGGAAAAGCTTTTTTGATTGAATGGTCGTACGTGGTCTTGTCTCCAACCTCGGAAATGGCCGAAAGAACACTGCAACCGCAGAATACGATCGAACGACATTGGCTGGACCCGACTTGACCGAGTAATCATGATCGGCAGCTCGGGAAATTTCTTTTCTGCCGCCGAGTGCCCAAGGGCAATACTTGTTGTATATACTAAGAGATCCATGTCATTTTTTCCTTCCGTATTCGGTATCTGTCTGAAAAATCGAACTTGAACTTTGAGAAAACGAATCTCCATGAGCAACATTTTTTATGGAAGGAGAACATGATCGTAACTTCAGCATCGCGACTTCAATAACCAGCCAAATTTTCAAGCTTAATCGGCACTTTGTTGCCAAGGAACTAAGAGATGCCCCTTCCTCTTTTAATCAAGTCAGCTGACATATACGTTAGGTCAGCGGCAACAAGAGTTTAAATTACACGCAACCAATGGAATGATGAATCGGTCCATTGTCCTTTCGGAGAACATGAAACCACGCTCTTCTCCATGTTCTTCGATTCAATGTCCACCTCGCAGATTTGGTTCTTTAATTCGATGATGGATTTATCCCCGCGGCATGAAGGCAATGCATTATGGACGTATCCCTTGCAGGAGGTCCGGATGGATCTCCGTATTTGGTCGCTGATCATGTTAGATCCCCTAGAAAACAGCTAGCGATGCCACGAGAATTAAACGGTTGGAGCCAGAATAAGCCATTGATGCCGTTAGAAAAGACAGACAAGTGGAGCAGTGCGGGGAACGATCATCTTCGTCTGCGACGAGCTCGCGCAAGCGGTCTTCTTGTTTTTTGGACGACCTCGCTCAAAGGCCAGAACCCAAAGCGAACGAATTGCAGTTCAGGCCCACGAAACATGTGCAGTGAGTTTCGTCGTTCTTTGCGTTCTTGGAGAGAGATGGACGAGCTTTTATCGAAATTGAAGCATGGGTTGCGAATGTCCTCGATTTAGAAGTGATAAATTGACTTGATTCTAATCTCTTAAAATCTCTTCCCACGTTTGAATTAATAAAGAGTGGTGATTACTGAGATTTTAAGAGAGTCAAACGAGTCCGTTTAATCGAGAAGATTCGACTTTGGGACAAAACAAAACACCGTTTTACTCTTACACTTGATGCCCTCTTTGATCATAGCTCAAAAAGCTTTATATGGAGTCTTATGCTCATTCCAGAATTCTCTTGTTACTAGATTCCGACGAGGTGATATCCCTCGCAGACTATTATATCTTAGTATGGATAGTCTATCTTTGGACGAATTCTATTTTAACAATTTGTTCAGTGCACGAAGGATCAGTCTTATAACTTTCGAATCTCCTAGGATCAGCCTCAATGGATGTAAAGATAAACAGCATCAAAGGAACAAGAAGAGGCAAAAGGCAAGGAGGGTTTCTTTCTTATTGGAATAACTAATGAGGCCTCCCTCCCTTCTTTAAGGCCTCAACTATCGACTAATTGCCGAACCCACGGGTGTCAGAAATTTCACCCTAACTTCGAGACTCGATCGAGCCTCGAGCTTTCTCTCTCTTTTTGAACTTCAATTCCTCTTTCCGGCACTAGCACGAGACTGCGCAGTCGGGCTCGTCAATTTTTAACGTTCGTGTTTTGAGTGGACGAAATAGTTTTAGTTTAAATTAATTATCTCGTGACGGGTGTGGATCTTTATAGTAATTTCATAGGAGTAGCAATGCCAACCTTTCAACTTCACCATATTATCGACAAAAAAGAGTTAGGAATCTGATTGCACGATTTCTAAAAGGAAACGTAATGAAAGGGAAATGTAATAAAAGGAAAAAAAGTAAGTGAATGGAACCTAGTGAGTATTCCTATCTAATTTGCTCATATTGGACAAACAAAAGGTATTTAATAATAGATACACACTCCTTGTTCAAAACCAGAATAGCAATTTTGTTTTTAGTATTTCGCTCTCTTTCGTACTAATTGTTGAAATGACCCACAGCCAACTAGGCTCCAACTGGCTGGTCAGTCTTCAAGTCCTCAAGCAAATGAATAAATCCAATGTCCCAATCCATCCATTTGCACTGCCGTGTCCAGCCACCCATCCATTTTTTTGCTTATGCTAGTCGACAATTATTGCGATTATCGGGCATAATCAAAGACTCCACGAGTACCCAATTGCGGTTAATTTAAGGATCTCATATTTTCCTAATGCTACGAGGTATAATGAGGCCAAAATATACTTGACATTACGGCTGCGTTTCTGAAGTGTGATGGTGTCTTCGCATTAAAAGTTAGGAAATGGGACATCAGGGGACACTCGATAGATTCATGGACAGAGCATATATCAGCTAGACAAACGTCCATTAAATTAACCGAGACCGTAATACCTAATCAGTCCTTTTTAAAAGCCAAGTTTAATGAATGAATAAATTAATGAAAACAGCATAAAGGTAACCCCCAAAGACACTGACTGGTTTCACTCTTTATTCAGCATTTTTTTTCACGGGAGTTCCTCTCCATGCAAAGTGACAGAAGCAAAAGTACTTCGGAGTTGGAGATTTTCACTGACGTCTGCACGAACCAAACTCTGTCGTCTAGGTTCTGCACGTAAATTGCGAGACCCCAGAATAGTTTAACCGAAGATGATAATGTTTTTATCTTTTATTCGAGGGCAGATTATTGAGCTGTGATTGTTTGGTGGTACTTGAAGCGGATTTTGCTGTTTTGATTCGGCGATGAAAGCGAGGAGGGCTGTTGTTGGATTGGACTGATGGCACAAGGGAATATCTCTAGGAGCTCGTGAGTTGAATTGATACAATTTTATATCGCACGCGATAATGCATCGAACACTAGCGTTCAAATTATCAATCGAAGGCGCCATGGATTATCTTCTTCCTTTCGTGAGCGAGAGATTCTGTCTCGTTGGGATCCATATGGATCGAAGCCGGATCCATTTCTATTAGATTTTTAATATTTACAATCTTTACCTAGAATTCCATGTTTCTTTACTGATTTTACTCGCCGTTCTTTCCTGGCATTTTCATCACGAATCCCTTCCTCATTGGAATGGATCAAATTGATACGACATGATTGCCAAATAACGTCGAAGTATGATGCAGATGCCTATTTGGAAGTATGCAGAAAGATTCAGATAACATGGGCAATGTTAGAGTGTGATGCGGGTGAAATTTAGTCATTGTGAACACCCATGTGGATGTCCACATCGGAAAAATTTAGTCCACATCGCACTTCGATGTCATACGGCAATCACGATAGTGAGATTTGGCTTGATTTGGTGTCAGAGGGATTTAATTAGAAAAATTATAAAAAGTAAAATGATTTGATTAGATGAATTAAAAGCACAAGGGCTTGGTTAGAAAACAAAAAGCGAAAGTGAGTAGCCTGTAATTTCGCGGTTAACCGACAGCTCTTTGTAAAACACCAACCTTTACATGATGAGCCTAAACCCTATTGCTGTTTTTACTCGAAAGTAAAAAAATGCATCCGAAGAAGGTTTACTTGAGGCAGAAGTTACAAAAAAAAGTATAATACAACTAGCTTTCATAACCAACAAATCCAACTGAAACCAGGCGCACATGCCCCGCGCAGTTTCCACATAGAGCCCCCCTATTATTAGTGCACGGGCTTATGATATCGATGACAAGTCCCTTTCGATCTTCCATACCGAGATGAATTATCATCCGGACTCGTTTTATCAGATCAGTTAAAGTTAATGGCGCATCAAGAAAAGAACCCACAGAAAGCACATGGACTTCCACATTTCCTTGTCCAACGCTTCCATTAAAATCTAATCATTTTTCCCCTTTAGTGCAAGCTCCGTTCGTGGTGTGTACGTGCATATCTGCCTTGAGGGCCATAGCCATTTTCATAAGCTGCAGGTCAAGCGGGAGGAAAGCGGATCAATGAAGAACCGTGCAAAGAGATCTTGTCCCCCCAGGACAGCAAGATTTACGGAAAGTGGGGGTCTCCCGCTCTCCCCCATCTCAGAAAACGGTCCGTGAGTGCAAAGGATTGGCTTTTGTCTGGCCATGAATCGAGCCCTCCTCACGATGCAAACAAGCGGGTGGGGACAAGAACGTTTTTTTGTCTTTCTAAAACTGAGAGTCGTCCTCCCCCACTTTAAATTATGAAAGGAAAATCGTTTCGCCCCGCCAGAGGAATTCACATGCTCAACAAGCGTGGAAAAAAAAAATAAAATAAAAAGGTCTGAAAACAGCAGCGTCCGTTCATCGGACTTGAGGGGGCGCTTATGATGATAGGAAGTGCTTTGAGTTCGGATGCATCGGACATCGTGCGTGCACCTTCGACCTCTAGAATTTTCCACGGTTCTGTTCCTTGATATGATTGTCATGGAGTCTTTTTCGGCCGCATGTGATTTTGTAGCTGAAAACCAAGTAGAGATTACTGCGTAGTAGAGTTAGTTTAGTCGAGCAAAGCCTATTACTCGCCGAGTAAACAAGAGTGCACATTGAACTTGATGAAAACGCCCTAGTTTACAAGTGTTACTGATCTTAACAGGCGAGGCTAAAAAGGGACACGAAGTTCGTCGAGCGAGCTTCCTAAAACCCAGTAGATCGAGCTCGAAATAGTGGGGTAAATGGATGGTTTTAGAAATAAATTTCCCTAAGAACTACGAACTAGAAGTTCGGACATAGAGCATCGTCCGTTCAGATGACAAGCGGGACGGATGTCGCTAGCCTTTAAATTATTCCGAATCGATACACGAAACAAAGTAATCCGCTCGCTCGAGGCTCTTCATCTTAAATATTCGGTAGATCATCAGCTGGTCTTCGTCTTCATATATAACTATTTTTTCCCCAGCCTTGTTGTTTTGGAGCATGTCCAGACACCAAGTGTGACGATGAACTGATAACTTCTAAGTTGAACATCCCTAATATGAGGAACGAAGGCTTTTGTCTTTAGCGTGCATCATAATATTCTTGAAGAGGAAAGAGAAATGAGTGAGCTCATTGGTCAAGACAACAGGTTTTTAAAAATGCCGGGAACCTTTGCATACATTTAGACTAAACATTTCGAACGTTACTTAAAGAGGACCGACCGTAGCACGTAAGATGATTGTTATTAATGTTAGCGATTGCTATAAAAAATTAGTTAAAAGAACTATATTAATAAATAGTCAAAAGTTTTAGGATTAAGATTTCGTTTGTTTTGTGGAAAACAAATAATTTGAAAATTATTTTTCTAAAAATGATTAATTATATTGCTTGAACTAATTAGTTAATGAAAAATCTCTTTATTATCGACGGCAGTTTATGGCTAAACATTTGCATAGAAGATAAAATCATTTTTTGTTTATTCATTTTTGTAGGTGATATAAGCGAACATTTTAAAAAAAAATATTTTTTAAATTATTTATTTTAAGGTAAACAACGCACCATAAATTAGCCAAATTAAAGGATTTGATTAAATTGGCAAATTTACAATATATTTATGACTTTTTTGATGATTTTCCCGTTCTTAGATCCTAATCTATATTCAACTTAGAATTTTTGGGAATGCAAATCCATCCAAGATGCAAATTGAGATCGATTGGTGCAAACAAGACAGGGACGAATGGTCGACATCATCAACGACGTTGGGGGCACGGATAATGCCAGTGACAAAACGTCGTGAATAATTCATTGAACTAGATAAAAGCTTCTCGAAATGTTTTTTTTCCGGAAACCTCCTTTTCAGGATCACCCTGCTTTAATATAGAGTCCGGATAAACGTAAACATGATAACAAAAAGCTAGAATTGTCCAGTCGCAAAGAATCAATATGTCCAACCATAGCATGTGCAACAAGTTCTGTAAAAGCCATGGGAAAAAAAGGGTAAAAGATCAAACATCAGAAAAATCAGAAGGGCGTACCTGTTGGCCGCTTAATAATTATTGGGATATATAAAACCAAAACAACAAAAAAAAAGGATAAAAAAAATCATTTCCCAAAAGAGACAGAGGGTTCACGAGAGGGCAAACAAAAGTTCACGAGCGCTCGTAGACGCGCTAAGCGACGGCGAAGAAGGTCGTACTCAAGGTTCCCCTTTGCGAAATGCACATCTCATGCCGATTTAGAGAGGTGATGGGTGTCGCCATAACATAACAAATCAACTCCCCTGGCTGATCTCTTTATTTAAAATCTCTAGCGCAAATTCTCCGAAAGAGAAGGGTCATTATCATAATCGTGAATTGATTAAAGTACACTAGGCTAGCACCTAAAAAAGAGAAGAATCACATCTAGTCCTTGCATTAGAATGTCACGAGCTATACTTTGCTGGCCAGGTGTTAAATCAGAAGATTCTTGGAAAAAAATTGGTTTTGTTTAGCTCGAGATCTCGGATGGAATCATGACCAGCCGCAACAATCAATAGAGAGATTTTGGTTTTCCTCCTTCTTTTTTTCAGGGGAGATCTTGACTGAACGTGATGAGGAAAAATTGTCTAATTGGTCCTAAAACTTATTTATGGTTATAAATTTAGCCATAAATTTTACTGATCGAATTCTAAATCTTTATGTGAGATTTAATGTGGTAATTCCTTACGTGAGTTTTTAATGTGGTAATTCCGATCAATTTTCGCACGGATTCACTGATTTGCTCTCTATTCTCTAGTAATGAATCCTCTCCTCTCCTGTCATGTGCACGATGATGTGTACGTCCCAGATTAAGATGGAAATTAAATTCAACTGAAATGCCAAATGCTGTGAGAGAGAGAGAGAGAGAGAGAGAGAGAGAGAGAGAGAGAGACGCAGGATAGCAACAGAAAGAAACTAACAGAAACTACATAAATTCTCAGACGTTTTTGTCACCTTCTTGGACTCTGAAAAGGGCGTGCAGCAACAGCAATGCAAGTCAGTTGACTCATAGTACGCTCTTCCATGTATTTTCTAGCACTATTTACCAAAGAAAAAGAGAGAAAGATGTAGAAACTCGGACGACATATAATCCTTCTACAAAGTTTTACCGCCATCGCGTGTAATTTCTTTCGGCCATTTTCATCGAATGATTTAATTCACAATAGGAGTCAGACATACGTGACAAGTTATATTCCTTCCCTCTTAAAATTGAAGAACAATAAAGGAATTCAGTAAATCATTCGGATGCCATGATCCAGAAAAAGGAGTCCAAGGACCACAAGACAACAAAACCAGATGGGTGATGATGGAAAAAAAGTATGCAAATCGTAGACCACAAATTCTACTACCAATTCACGTTCACAACGATAAGTCAGTTTGGTATCACTCGGTGCTGATAAGGACATACACTCCAGACATGTATTCCGCCCCACTAAAGATAAAGAAGAAGAAGAAGAAGAAGAAGAAGAAGAAGAAGAAGAAGAAGCTTTTAAGTCCTAATATCTGCACTCCAGTGAACGGGAAAGCTCAAAGCGGCAATGGACGAATCATACAGCGATTTATCGGCTGTTGCATCTTCCTAGATGCTATTTCCGTACTCGTATTCGCCCCTTTTAATATTACGCAGGCCTCGATTGTTCTTTCATCGTTTTCCCTCTGAACACTAAATTTGTTTGGTTCTGATACAAATGGCTCTGAACTGGGATTTAACATGTGACCTTGAGAAATGCAATTCCCTGTCATTTCCTGTCTTTGTTACTGTTAGTTGGACCCCAGGACTCTCGCATTTTCCTATCCTTTTTCGTTTCTTTTTCATTTTCGCGTTTTCGGGTTCGTACAATTTCTAACCGGTATGGCAAAACCATGGGCATGCATGTATTTGCAATGTCTCTTGACCATTTCTGCTCGAAATCCAGCATCTGCGCCTCTCTGTCTCTTTTGGTCCATCCTCGGAAATTCCAAGGTCACGAAAAGGTAGGCTCTGGCTCAGCTGAGAGAGAGAGGCCTGAGACATAGCTCAGGTCAGTCAAATACTCTCTCTCTCTTTCTCTCTCTCTCTCTCTCTCTCTCTCTCTCTCTCTCTGTCTCTGTGAATACGTGGCTACCCATGATTCGTGGTCAATGCGGGTTTCGAAAGTGTGTGCTTGAAAGGAGGATATGGAGGGAGGAAATAAAAGCAGGCGGGGATTTACCTGTTTTCAGCCATGATTGTAGGGTTAAGACAAGGTGCACTCTTGCCCGTGAGCGATGCATGTGACCATAAAAGAGCTGTTATAGTCAGTGCCACCTCCTCCCCTCCTTCCCAACTCATAGACCCACTCACGTGTCCCTCTTTTGGCTCCTTTTTACATGGAAATCTATCCCCCATTATTTAATTCCTGGAAAATTTTGAGGCCATGCGAATGGGAAAGGAGGCGAGCAGATCCCAGAGTCTTCTCTGTTCTGCTCCTCCCCAAATTGATTCGGAAAATGAAGAGCCAACATAACTCGAACGACGTATTAAACAAAGCTTTATGGAATGAAAGCTCTGTAGATGATATGCGTGATGATGCATCTCTTCATATGGTACAGGCAGAATTCCAATAAATATGCCTCGGTCCTTAGAGAACGAAATATTCTATCTGCTGAATCAGCAGGCATCATCAATGAATTCACTGGCAATGTATGCATGCACAATCACATATTGAATGACTCGCATGAGAAAGAAAAGGAATAAGGTACTCACAGAAAGTTATTATTGGCTAGCCGTCAATGCATCCCATGATCAATTACAGTCTGGTTTGCTAGTAGTAGATAGATCCCCACCAAGATCTGCTTCCGAAAAGGAGGAGTCACATGCAAAAACATTGTGACATGTGTCAACAGAAGGCCCCATCCAGAAAGGACAAGTACTCCCAACCAATATTTCACACAAAGGAAAAATACTGAATTTGTATAAAGAGCAAGCAAGAGAATATTAGGGACGAATGAAACATTAATACCTAAAATTATTGGAAGAATTCTTTGCTTTTATCCGCATAGTCTCATCAACTCTTCACTTCAATATCTATATATATATATACACACCCCCTCCACCACTTATATCGGATATCTAAACCCTCTCTTTCTCCCTCCTCCCCCCCCCCCCCCCCCCCCCACTCCCTTTTTCCCACCCCTCTAAAACATGGAGGGATTGAGGTTCAGAAGCATCACATTTATGCTTTTCATAGCACTTCTTGCTTGGTCTTCAAGTCTTGAAATGTGCAATGCTAGAAGAGGGAAGCATTGGAGGCACAGCAGAGCAGCCTCGGCATCTCTGCTAAAGAAGAAGACGAAAAACCATGGAAGTAGCCATCACAACCACCATGGAGGATCAAAATCTCCAACAGCTCCCTCTCACAAAAGCCCATCGTTGCCTCCAAGTCCCAAACCAGTAGAAGAAACGCCACCTTTGCCGCCGCAGAAAGGCAGTGGTGGTCGCTCTGCTACCTTTAATGTGCTTGACTTCGGGGCCAAGGGTGATGGAAGTACTGATGACACAAAGGTCAAACCAGAAGCCCAACTCTTCGCTCTCGCATTACTTTTTGTTTGTATAGTACGCAGAGTAAATACCATGAAAGTCTTTTAATGCATGTTGATGCCAATTAAACCAGTCAATGTAGTTTAACAAGCAAACATTGCATTTTCACTTCTCGGAAGATTAAAGGAGAAACTTTTCACATATGCAATGTGGCATCGACAATCATCCTTTCTTTCTAGGGGTAATTTCATATTTACAATGTGAAATGCTATATTGAGTCGTATACAACTTTTACCCCAAGAAAGTAGTCTTTTAACAGAGTGCTTCAACCAGCAAAAATAGAAAAAAGAAAAAACTTTCACTGGTGATTCCATATAACTAGCATTTTCAAAGGCACAAGAGCAAAATTCAGTAGCTCACTATTTTCTTCTGCTTTTTTAGTTTAGGCTAGTTAGAGCCAAGGCATCGTTGTAAAATTAAATGCATTATTGAACATGCACAACAATGGAATCGCCGTAGTCTAGAATTGGGCCATGAACAACGTCACATGCCGGAAAAGCATTGTAGGAGCTCAACCAGTCACTACCAGGTTGAGAGCATAAAGTGAAGTGCTACATACAAAGAAACAATTAAAGATTTCACAGAAAGTGCCAATCAATCCTTCTCGTGTCCCAACTTTCAATTTGAATCACACATTTCCATGACACTGGATTACTACGTCAAGTTTGTTTAGTACATCTAACACTAGTCGCACAGTAAATGGGTTGAAGCTTAAGTTCTTGGTCACCTTAATTTTCTCTATTACTGACATGTTCAAAATCATTAGGAAGGAATTGGCAAAAGATGCTAGAACTAGAAGTACGTGACCCTCTTGTCCTACAGACACATCGAATTTTGCAACTTAATTTCGAGAATATAAACAGATTACCTACCGTGTAACAAACAATAAAGTGCACTGAGAAAGGACAACTGAACTACCGGGGGTGGGGTGGGCTATGGGGCCCACCCTAAAAGGATTCTTGCTGTGATTGCTGGGACCACATGATCCCAACAATTATCGTCCCTACAAACTAACACCAATTGTACAACGACCACCGGAGTTATAGCGTTTGGTCCTAAGAAAAGTGTTTTATTTCAGAATTAGAAAGAAAGTGAGTTTCTATTTTCCTTTTCGTTTTGGCTGAATCCTAAGAAAAGTGTTTCTGCTATTTCTGCTAAAATGAACCGCAGGCATTTGAAGATGCATGGGCCGCCGCATGCAAAGTGGAGGCGTCGATGATGATCATCCCGGCTAAATACACATTCTTCGTGGGACCCATCTCGTTTTCGGGTCCATATTGCCAGGCAAACATCTTAGTCCAGGTAAAAAGAAAATTTCTACAAGACAGAGTGTGCTCGAGAAAACACCGTTTCTGGGAGGCTAAATGAGTTTGAATTAATTTTC
Organism: Eucalyptus guilfoylei; assembly: GCA_016097605.1. Classification (NCBI taxonomy): domain Eukaryota; kingdom Viridiplantae; phylum Streptophyta; class Magnoliopsida; order Myrtales; family Myrtaceae; genus Eucalyptus; species Eucalyptus guilfoylei. The sequence continues at coordinate 22,599,064 of CM027861.1, read as the reverse complement.
AGCTGGATGGAACCATAGTTGCTCCGACAGAGAACAAAGCATGGGGAAATGGTCTGCTACAATGGCTCGAGTTCACTAAGCTAAAAGGGATCACAATCCAAGGGCAAGGGACTATTGATGGCCGAGGTTCGGTTTGGTGGGAGGACTACCCATTTGATGAACCCATTGACGACGAAACACAACTCCTGATTCCGTTAAACAGCACCGTGGAAAGAAGTCCACCAATGCCGGTAACTTTCTTAAACTTCACTTTATGTATGATAGGAGTTTACCATCATTCAAGTAGTAGGGGCGATTTCATCCTGTGAATTTGTGTTCACTGTTCCAGTAATTAGTTGCTATAACTGATTAGGCTACTGATATATATTGTGACAGGTGAGAAATGAGCTCAGTGCAAAAATGCCAAGCATGAAGCCCACTGTAAGGCCCAGTTCACAACTGCTTAACTTCCCAAGTCCCAGCATTCCATTTCATTAGAAATGTTAATCATGTTTTTTGCACAGGCTCTGAGGTTTTATGGGAGTTTCAATGTGACGGTCACGGGCATTACAATTCGAAACAGCCCCCAGTTCCACCTCAAATTTGACAATTGCATGGGAGTTCTGGTTCATGACATGAGCGTCTCATCTCCAGGCAACAGCCCCAACACAGACGGCATTCACCTCCAAAACTCCAAAGATGTGCTCATTCATAGCACCGATCTTGCTTGTGGTACGTTACACTTCTTCTCCCTTTCCATTTTCTTCCCCTTTCAACTATGATAGCGGAACATCTTTTATAACACTTCAAAACGAAGGGAATTATCAAATCACAGTCCAAAACCATGACATCCAAGAGCAAAGCCATTAAGGCTCTCCATTAGCTAAACTCTTCCTATTCCTACTATCAGAAAATAGTTAGTATCGTAGAATTAGGTGTTTCCTAGAAATCTTATGAACCTAGATGTGGGCTCCAGCTCAGCCCAGACATGACAGACAAAAACAAAAAAACATGCAGTTTAAAAAATTGAAGCCACAGCTTGTCACCGCATACGCTAGCAGAGAACTTACTTGGTAAGAGAGCACAAGCTTATCCTCCTCCAAAACCTTATATAGCTGCTGGTGGAATCGACAAAATCAAGCCACTAGTCGGCCGACACATGGCGGCCACCAATTTCTCAATGCTCTCCTGTACCATGAACAATTGCTTGACACGTCACTCCCTAAATCACCAGCGAGAAAGACGATGAGATTTGGTTTGAGGTCCACACACAATAACACAACTTTTCTTCTGTTGCATAAGGCATATCCCAAACTTACTTTTGTCTTTATTAGCAACTAGCGCAACTGCTTCCAGCCACTTTCACATTATCTGCTTCTGTTGAATGGAAGATCCACGGAGCACCACGTTGTACCAAGGCCTGAATATTCCTTAAGCTGGAAAAAAACTCATGACAAAACACCGACATGCTAGCAGACATGATATGTAGGCTACACATTTGACATAAAATGAGAGTATTTATCCACAAAATATGTCAGCTCTTACAAAAGGTTCAATGAGATCATAAACTAAAATAAGCTCTTGTTTGCTGACAATGCTTGCAGGAGATGACTGCATATCAATACAAACAGGATGCTCAAATGTATATATACACAATGTGAATTGTGGACCAGGACATGGGATCAGCATCGGAAGTTTGGGCCGCGATCATACAAAAGCATGTGTCTCGAACATCACTGTCCGAGATGTCAACATACACAACACAATGACAGGAGTGAGAATAAAGACATGGCAGGTACTATTAACATCCATATTCTAAAATTTTAAAAAACTCTGCACAATTAGGTAAGGAAAGAAAGGGAACAAGAAATAAGCACAAATTAAGAAGTTGTTGCAACCTCAAGTTGCGTGGCAACCAGCTCTTCTTACTCATTGAACAGCATTAGAAGCCAAGCAGCCAGTTAACAAAGGGCATATCCAAGAGAACAGAGACTTATAAGGGCTAGATTTAATTGAAGGCAAACCATTCCAATTTGAGCTATCTACCAAACATTTCAATCCCAAACCATTAAATGACTATGTGAAAAGGGAAGATAGCAATGATCTGATCAAATCCAACAGATGTACCTACTCTTTTTGTCGGTTGGCTACATACATCAGAGTCAGAGGAAAACTGCATCATTGAATATTTCCTTTTCTCATACGAATTGAAGTTCTGGCTTATCTCTAATATGTCATTTCAAATTTATCCTATCCAGGGTGGATCTGGATCTGTGCAGGGAGTAATGTTCTCAAACGTTCAAGTTTCTGAAGTTCAGTTTCCAATCATCATTGATCAATATTATTGTGACAAAAGCACCTGCAAGAATCAATCATCAGCTGTGGCATTGTCAGGGATTACTTATGAAAGGATTAGAGGAACATACACGGTGAGACCAGTGCACTTTGCCTGCAGCGATAGCCTACCATGCGTTGATGTGACTCTCACAGCTATACAATTGAAACCAGTGCAAGAACAGTACCACCTCTATAATCCCTTCTGCTGGCAGACTTTTGGGTTGTTGAGCACTCCTACAGTTCCGCCAGTTGACTGCTTACAAATAGGAAAGCCATCAAAAAGTAGGACTCAATCTGGTCTTGATTCATGTTCAGATTAACCTCAGTATTCCATCCTACATTCAATTGTGTGGTCGGTGTGAGTTCCTGGCCCCTTCATATAAGTTGAGAGATAGATAGAGTTTGTATATTTGGGGAGTGCTTGTTTTTTCTTCTTTAGGATGATTATATTGATGGCCCATTTATGGGAGTATACCAGCAGCACTATTAGCTAAAGTCCAATACTAAAGTGCAAGACAGCCCCATTATTATACATTGTCTTGTCACACAGAAAATGCAACACTGCTGAATTCTAGATTCAAATACAATATTCTATCGTTCATCCATACTAGTTAAGAATTCTGGACACTAAACACTAAGAAGAATATAGTCCATGAGCACCTTCTCTGGCAAAATATATGTATAAAGCAGCAAAAGGATGAAGCTTATCTTCCGGCAACTATTGACATTCGGAAAGGAATAATCATATCCTAGCAACAACAAATGAGGACGAAACCATCAACAGATATGCAAAAGAAAAGATAGATCAATTCCATGAGTAGGTAATAATGAATGTATTGAAAACAAGATTCCGGTGCCAGCTGGAATTTATAAGCTTAAGCATTAATCAAGACATAAAACATATTGGAGATGACAAGAAAAAAAAAATTGAAAAATTACAGTTGACTTCCAGAAAAATATTTAAATAACGCAAGGAAAACTGCAGAACTTTTGTAACCTAGCTATATTTAAATAGTCTACTGAGCCAAGTGAGATCAATAATTGAAGAAAGTCTGCAGAACTTTTGCCATCAAATCCAGTCTTTCGGGCACATCCCCCGTGTCCCACATATCAAAATACTGCTGTAGGCCTCTATAAGATGATTGAAGAGAGTCTGCAGATCAAAGATTATATGCTTTTAGGAGCCACAGCAACGCTGGAAACACTATCAGCTACTTTCTTCTTTCAACAAGCATACCTCACATATAATCAATATGCAGTCCATTAAACCAAATGAATCTGTTATGCATGTTCCCCACCTCCCCCCCCCCCCAAAAAAAAAAAAAAAAAAGCATCTCTATTGATGCCATAAGACTATTAAAGAAGAAGAGTCATCATATTAGACTCTATTTTATCTGTTTTACATAAATGGCTGACATGGCATTTAGCATCTTACTCCGTTGATTAAGTTTGCTCTCGGCTCAGGGTGAATGTACAAGAGCTGCCAGATTCTAGAGGTCACTTTCTTCAACAATGCAAGATCAGCGTCTTTCGAATATGGTAATCTTCATTAGCACAAAAATGGCTGTTAGGTAATGGATTATCGCTGCCTTTGAATAGAAAATTACACTGGACAATCAAATCCTTTGTTTTCCTTATGACATAGATATCAACAATTACCGCTTGAAGTCAAACCTTCAATACCTATGCGCTACATTGAGAACGATATATTGTAGACAGTTAAATACTAATGAACCCCGACCTCTGCTCTGACAACAGAATTACTATGCTATCAGCTGTTCAATGTCAAATTATCCCAGACAATTTGGAAGCCACAGCCATAAGATGTATCCGAGAAGTGTGATGCCTGACCAATTTTTATGGCCCATGCCATGTGTTCCCCGACATGAATGACAAGCTGACCCATTTGGAGCAACATCAGGGGATAATGTGGCATCTGGAGAAGGCAGATTAGACCCGTCTTGCGTACTCCCCCACCTGAAGAAAGGCCCTCTAAGTCCATACCTTTAAGCCAGTGGTATCTTCTTGGTGCTAACTATATAGAACAGGAGAATATAATAGAAGAATTTGAAGATACTGCCAAGGCAAAGTGAAAGAGTACGAAACAAGGCCATGGAAACACTGAAATCCCTCCTTTTCTTGTGCTGGTCCTTGCGGGCAGGGAGAAAGTTCCTTAAGATTGAGATGCAAACAGGGGGAACAGAACGAAGCACGACTGCATTAGCGAGTGCCTCCCGGCCATCTTTCTCTTGATCGAGTCATTACCACACTGAGTAGAAGGATCAAAGGCACAGCGAACGATCTACTTTCTAATTCAGCACATCAAATCAAGCTTAGCAGCACAACAAAGACAGGGCAGAAGAGGATGGGGCAAGGCTACACTCACGAGATCCTTCCAGCTACTTCTCTCTCGATCGAGATGACACCGCACCGAGTAGAAGACTCAATGACACGGTGAATGATCAGGACATCGAAATCCGGCTAACCGTAACAAGGAAATCGCACGCCGGGAGTAACACCAGGGCTCATAGAAACATGAGTATTAACACTGCAGATAACTAGACCAAGCGACATGTCAAACCTCACAGCACACGATGTTTTCAGACATTCGCTACAAATCATTAACCTCAAATTCTACACACGTTCGATGACTGACGACGAACTCAACGTCTATCCACTCCCAGTCCTGTTTCCACTTCATCGAGCTCGCATCGCATCGCATCGCTCCAATCTAAACTCGACGACGGAATAACTAGCATGAACCGAAACGCAAAACGCTCGCCCGCGCTAAACAGATCGTTCCGAACCGAAGATGCCTAATGGAAATTGCGGAATTCACGAGAGGCGGACGGACATAGAAGCGCTATTCCATCATCGTATGTGAGACTCTCTCACTCATGCCGGAAGACGCGCGCGATTCGCCGGAGGACTCCCCTCCCGCCGCCTCGCTCCGGCTCGACGAGTACGGCTCCGCGGTTTCGTCGCCGTGGCCGTCGACGGCGTCGTCCCCTGCGATGCGGCATTGCTCCCCGATCGGCGAGCTCCCCTCCCGTTTACCGGAATCTGCCATCGCTCGTCAGAGCCGGGAGCTGTAAAAACGCTCGCGACCGAATAAGGCGATCGCAAGGCTTGACCGTCTTCTTCCTCGTCGGCCCAACTAGATACGTGGGGGAGAGAGACGCCGTCCCGTTCGAACCAAAACGGTCCGAAGCTGGTCAGAAAAGTCCGCTTTCTCTTATCAAGGCTTCGTTTGTTTCACGGAAAATAACATCCAGGAAAACGTTTTCTAGATTTTCCGATGTTCGTTTCATGGAAAATAAACTATTCAAAGAAAATATTTTCCATCATTGAAAAAAACAACCTTTAAAGATTAGGAAAAAGTGAAAAACATTTTTGTTTTATTTTTATGCTTTCTTTGTCTTTTTTCTTTTCATCTTTCTTCCTTACCCTTGGCCGGTCGCCGGCCACGATGACGGCCGGCAATCGGCCGTGAGCCAGGCGAGGCTCCACCCCAGGTTGACGAGTGGCCGTGACCTAGGCGAGGCTCCACCTCCGCCTCGCCAGCCTGGGGCGGAGCTCTGGCCTCACCAGATCTGGCGAGTTGGGCGTGGCTCGAGTCTCCCCCGAGCTCGCCAGAAGTTCGCTAGGCTCTGGTGAGTCGCGAGCTCGCCAGATCTGGCGGCGAAGCTCAGGCGAGATCGGCCAAGCCTCGAGCTTACTGGATCTAGCGATCGGGTCTTGGTCAGCTGCCGGGCAGCCAGCCACCATCAAGCGTGCGGCGGTGGAGGAAGGAGGAAGGAGGAAAGAAAAGAAAAAGGAAAAATGAAAGAAAAAATAAAAATAATAAAAATTTCGATTTTTTAAAAATACAAATAATTAAAAATTCATTTTTAAAAAAATAAAACTAATTTTTTGGTCAATTAAAAATATTAAAATTCAATTTTTGATAATTTTTCCCAAACAATTAAATTAGCTAACAAATGGTGGAAAATATTTTCCACGAAGTTTAGGTTTTATTTGAATACGGAAAATAGAGTCATTTTCTTGGAAAATGACTACAGAAAAATGTTTTTAAACACGATATTTTTCGCGAAATGAATGGACCCTAAATTTTGGGAAAATTTCAATAAAAGGGCTCAAGTGTACTTATTTTCTCAAATAAAATTTCGAAGTGAATTTTATTTCAAATAAGAGCCTAAAATGATTATTATGGTTCTTTCAAATGATAACTTGAAGTGATGATTATTTCAAATCAGGGTCGATACCTCGTCAGTCATTGGCCAGTAAATTTTCCGATTGGTCGATAAAATTTTCGTTCAAATGTTCCTTTTTTTCCTCATTTTTTAAAAAAAAATTTCCGACATCAACTAGTGGCCGCTAGCAAAGAGCCCTCACCAGCCACAGATAAGGCCACCCTTGCCAAATCTGGCAAGGGTCAGCCTCGCTTAAGGCCAACAAGGGCTCGACGACCATTGCCGGCAACAGGCGAGGGCCGTCAAGCCCTTGCTGGCCGTGAGTGAAGGCTTGCAGGCTGACCCTCCCTAGATTTGGCAAGGTGGCCTTACTTGCAGCCGATGAGTACTGTCGAGCCCTCGCTAGCGGTAGGCAAGGGCTTGCAGGCCCTTGCCGGCCCTTACCAGCAGTCGGTGAGGTTGATGAGCCCTCACCGACCATGGGCGAGGCCACTCTCACCAAATCTAGCAAGGGCTGACCTTGCCTAGGGCTGCCGAGAGCTGACCTCGCTAACGACCGTGAGGGGTGGCCTCCTCAAGGTAAGGGCGACCCTCGCCTAGCCCTCTATTGGCATCGCTAGTGGCCAATCGGCCGCCATTTGAAGAAGGAAGAAGAACCATAAAAAAGGAAGAAAAAAAGAAAAAAAAGAAGGAAAAATGACGAAAATGTCATTGACCATCGAAAAAGTCAAGTCTTTATTTGAAACAAACATAATCACTTTGAGTTTCTTATTTGAAATAAGATCCACTTCGGGCTTTTATTTAATAAAGTAATAATACTTCAAATATTTATTTGAAATAAGATCCATTTCGAACCATTATTTGAGAAAATGATAACACTTGAGGTTTTTTTTTTTAAAAAAAAATTCTTAAATTTTGAATAAAGTGCATTAGAAATTTTAAAACTTGACATAAAAGTATAATTGAGTCCTAAAACTCATCATCAAAGTGCATTAGAGTTTTAAAACTTGTCATGAAAGTGCAAATATTAGAACCTATCAAATTGGTTTAATTAAGTCTTTTCGTAATAAATTTCAAAATTCGATTGTACTTTTTTTAAAGTTTTAAAATTCTATTGCACTTTCATAAGGAGTTTCAAGATTTGATGGTACTTTTTTAAGAATCTTTAAGATTCAAGTATACTTTTATGTCATTTCTTATGATTGTTATTGCATTTATATTTGTTCCTTTTAGGGAAGCCTCTTTGACCGATGCAGCTTCGACACATGAATAGACATTTAGGCATTTCAATACTGCATCGTCCATTTGTCTATTCAATGAGAATATTCTTTACCAAATGATTAAATATAAATTGCTGTTGAGTACGAAAGTAATTTTCATTAGTTTATTTTCCTAAGAGCAGCATATCATCCATCGTCTAGCCTCTCGTGAAACGAAAATGCCCAGTGATATTTGATATTTAGTCGATAATGATGATTAAGGGATAATTCTCGAAAGATTAGACCTGCCTACCTACCTACTCTTCTTTTGTCACTATTTTATTGACATGACATGTGAATCACGTTTTAAGGAGGAAAGCGTTGTCATGTCACGGGCCTTGTCCCGAAGAGACGGTGAGGAGTAGGTGGGCTGTTTAGTGGATGAAACCCGCGCAAGAACAGGAGGAGATTCCATTCTCCTCCTGAAGTCCCGTGACCGAAGGCGAAGGCGAAGGCGAAGGCGAAGAATAAATGGGTTGGCAGAAGTCAACGGCTCCTCGACTTCGAACGGTCAATGGTCAGAGTTGAGTTGCTGCGCCAGGATTCTTTTTTTATGCTCAGTCGAATTCTCAGCTCCCAGAAGAGTGAGAATTCATGGTCAACTTGAGTTTGCTCTTGCACCGGGTCAAATCAGTAGCGGCATCGGTCAGCAATGGTGGGGGTGAGCTCTCCTCCGCTTTGACAATCGAACCTATCAAATCAAGTGCTGTACAAATTTCCACAATTAGGGCCTCAAGACTATGAACACTCACTCACTCTCTCTCTCTCCCTCCCCCTAATATAATAAGATATAATCGGCCTAACCTAGATGTGTTACATTATTAATGGCAAAAAGAAAATATTGCTTCCGTAGAATATGATGAGTGCGAATCGAATTGATTACCTATTTAGGTGACCCGCCATATATTTATTATGTTATTAAGTACATATAGGCCAAGTGGAGCTAATCATAAGAGATGCATGATAATTAAGCGACATAACAAACATTCCAATCGAAGCATGCCACTCATCTATTCATTAAAACTGGTAATGAAAACAATATTTTCACTTGCCATATAACCTTCGCTTATGTCAGAACATGTAGCGGGACATGAAATCCCAAGATTGCATTTCTAAAAACGCGCGAACACTAACCGAGCACCGAAAATTATAAAAACAACGCATGAAGAACGTAAGTTTGCAAACAGAAATCCTCTTCTTGATAACTGACTTTTTCTCACTAAATCAATGATGGAAGAAAAGTTACGAGATCTGCAGGACTTGTAAGGGCACGCAGTATATAGCAATGGCCAATCTAGTTAAATCTAAATGCCCATGTTTGTTGATAGGGTGGCGGGGTCTATGTTAGAGACATAAAAGCTAAAGCATAAGAGGGGCTGTTCGTGGCAGGTGAAAGAAGCTGCACGCGCTCCCGTTTCCGGTGCGCACGAAGACTTTTGGGGATTCAGTCGATGTCACATCGCCCAACAAAATCTTTTGTCCTCTCTCTCTCTCTCTCGTTGCAGTGCTCTGTTCGTCGCCTTTGACGCGACGGAACAATCGAGGCAGCACGTTATAACTGCTTCGCAGGTTAGCGATGGGGTAGGTGGAGGTTGCGTGCTTTGCCTGTGCTGCCCGTCGCTGATTGGTCTGTGTGTGTGTGTGTGTGTCTCTCTCGGTTTCGGATAAAGACGGGAGGGGGTCGAAATGGATCTCAAGGGCGTCGCCGATCGAGCGCTTCCGTCCGACGAAGCTTCCATCGCCATGCTGCCCGCCGAATCCCGCGCCCCAATGCCTCACCTGGCCATCGACATCGGAGGTACCGTGTCCCCGAACCTTTCCAATTTCCGTCCAAATTCCTGCTGCTTCGGCAGCGTTCGAAGCCTTCGCGCGTCGTTCCCCGACTTCTGGAGTGAGCGCTACTGAGCGGTTCCCGCTTCGGCTGTCGAAAATTCGATCCTTTCGTTTGGCCGTCGCGCCTCTGCGTGCATTTTCGCCTGGCCCTGTTCTTAGCTTTGCGCTAGCGCTAGTGTGTTCTTGCAACGTGGATGATTCTTCCTCCTCTTTCCTTCCCTTCTTGGGGTGAGGGGTAATTTTTTTTTTTTGGTGGGTTTGATGGTATCGCGAGTGACGTGATTGAGGTGTTGCAGGGTCTCTGATCAAGTTGGTTTATTATTCGAGAAACGGTGATTGGTTGCCGGAAGATAACAAAATTTGGTCTTCCAAGGAGAGCCTGGGGGTCTCCAATGGCGAGAGCAACCACCCTCTTTCCGAAGGGAGGCTTCACTTTGCAAAGTTCGAAACCAGCAAGATCAACGATTGCATAGAGTTCATCCGGTCGAAGCAGCTGCACGTCGGAGGTATTCTCGTTACTTCTATGTATTGTGGTGTGCTTTGCAGCTTTTCATCTTGATGTTAGAGCTTTCAAAATGAGTTCTAAGCTTCTCTTGAAGTCGAAATTGAGGAGCCCACTTCACCAATTTCGGGTCTTTAAAGGCCTGGCATCGTGTGACCGGCTTGCATTTACTGAATGCAGTTAAGTGTGTACCAGTGCTACCATTAGGGGCGCGACTTTGTGCAAAAAGTAGTGTTTATCTAGTACCTCTTGACTTCAATCCGTTTCTTATGGACAAAGATGACTGCAGGCCAGCATCGTGAGGTTCCTTCCAAGAACAAGGTCATTATCAAGGTACATGAAACTAAGAATTGGTCGTTGGATATTTTGCATCCATGCGTCGATTGTGAAAAAGATGTTATTCTAGAGATTTAGGTACGTCTCCGTATGAATCTTTTGTCACCTTGATTTCTTGGATCACGATCTTTAATCAAGAATATTCTGTCTAGTGATTCTTTATGTCACGTCTTCAATGAGATTGCATCTAGGACGGACTTACCGATGAAGACAATTAAGAAGAACTTTAGATTCGGTTTTCCACCCACAACAATGAAATTTGTTAATAATTACTTGAAAAGTTCTTGATTACTGGTCTCTTGTGCGAAGGCCACGGGAGGTGGGGCATTCAAGTTTACAGATCTCTTCAAAGAAAAGCTTGGAATTGTACTTGATAAGGAAGACGAAATGGACTGTCTTGTTGCGGGAGCAAACTTCCTGTTAAAGGTAAGCTTGGGAAAGCATATCTCTGAGTTGGCTTTTTATGGAAAATGGTACCCATCCAAATGCGACCTCTTTCCCTCTGAATATATGATGTCTTTCGAGCTTTATGTCTCTCATTCAGAGGCTTATTATAGTGCTCATTACTCTGGTTTAAAAGTCGACTAGAAGTCAAGATACTTCATTCATTTTAAGTTTATACTTGTATGGATTGAGGCGGTATCATTCCATCTATTTCCTCTTCAAGTATGAAGCTCTATTATGAATGAGTGGGAAGATGAGAGGCCTGTCTTTCCACATTCTGAGTGTGGAGATTGCCATATGCAAGTTTGTGTGGATATAAAGAACATCTAGTTTGGGAAAAGTGCCAATTGAAGACTTATTTAGTGAAAACGAAGATAACATCATGAGTAAAAAAAGCTCGATATTTACAACGCGGTTCTATTTCATAACTTGCATTTAACCTGACTATGAAAGTCCAATGATTTGGTGATGGCCTTTCTTTCTACTCTCAGAAGCTATCCTTTTGTCACATCCAGTATCTTCGACAGGAGAGTTTTGGCTGGTTGAGATCATCCTCTGACAGTTGAACGGACCTTGTTTCCTGAGTTGGCCTTTCTGCAATTAGATTAGGAAAATGAGTTGGTGTCAAAGCATTTAAACTGTCGATATTGATTATATAATAAATATATCTTGATTCTCTCTCCATGTTGTTTTGAAATTTCAGGTTCTGTTTGCACATGTCATATTTAGGTGGACGAATAACCACATCATGCTGCATAAACAAAAAATATTTCTCTCCATGGCTTAATTTGGAATGACATCTCAATGTCGATGGCACATGGTTTTGACAGGCAGTCCAGCGGGAAGCCTTTTTCTATACGGATGGCCAGAAACAGTTTGTGCAGATTGATCATAAAGATTTGTACCCCTATCTCCTTGTTAATATTGGATCAGGTGTCAGCATGATCAAGGTTAATCATGTTTTTCGAAACTTTCTTCTTCTTCTTCTTCTTCTTCTTCTTCTACTACTGCTATTTTGAACTATTCTCATCATACAAAACTCTTGCCTTTTGTGATTTGCAGGTGGATGGGGATGGAAAATTTGAGCGAGTTAGTGGGACAAGTGTTGGTGGAGGCACCTTTTGGGGGTTGGGAAGGCTTCTAACAAAATGCCAGAGGTCTTTGTCTTCGCCTGCTCAAATTAATATGATTTTGATTCTTGAATTTATTTCATCCGAATAAGGTGAATCTGTCCTTTTCTGCAGTTTTGATGAGTTGCTTGAGTTGAGCCACGTTGGAAATAACAGAGTCATAGATATGCTTGTTGGGGACATCTATGGAGGAACAGATTATGCAAAGGTACTTAAACTGGTCTTTCTGCAAAATTGTAAAGCTAGATGAAACTAGCATCGTAACCTAGAACCATACATGTAACTTAGTTAACTTAGGTATATCAAGGAGTCTTTGTTAGAGCACTGGTCACGGTGGTTAAAAATAATAAGAATTTGCAAGACGCTTCTAGAAATATGAAGCTATTCATGTAGGAAAGTTTCATATTTTCAATGCATGTTTAACGTGCCTTGACATTTTCTGTTACTAATTTCACTGAGAACTTCTAGCTTATTACTTTCCATCTAACAATAGATGACTTAAACACATCCTTTATTTTCTTCTTTTTTTCTCTGGAATGACAGATTGGTCTCTCATCGACAAATATTGCTTCTAGCTTTGGTAAAGCAATTTCAGTCGATAAAGAACTTGAAGATTACCAACCTGAAGATATTTCACGGTCTCTTCTGAGAATGATTTCTAATAATATTGGCCAGGTATGTTCCAATAATCTTGATTGCATCTAGTTGTTCTTGTGCTGCTGGTGCTTTTTTCTAAAATTATTTTTATTATTCCTAGCAAAGAAATAGTTCTGGCAATATTGGTAGTCTTCTCTAGGAGCTGTAGTGATCACGGTGGCTTACAAAAATCGTTATTTGAAGATTGCAACAACTTTGCATATGCTGATTCTACAGAATTGACCATCATTTGGGGCACATCCTACAGGCAGGCCGTTTGGATGATTTGATTTCTTTCCATATTTTTTAATAATTAAGGATAGACCTGGGAGGCTGTATCTATGTTTATGGCTCTCTTATTTTGATCCTCTGTCGAATGATCTTATCCTCTTGTCATCTTAGGTTGTACTATTGATTTCGATTGTTGAGCTTGGTGAAGAGTGTGTTCAACTTTTCCAAAACCTTTTATTTAAATATGTTAACTCCATCATAATATGCTGCAAAAGTTTTACTTCTCATTTTCAATTTTTAAGATGATCTGCTGATGGTGGACCATAGGAAACTGGTTCACTGATGGCGGTCATAGAAAAGAAACAGAGAATTATCAAATAAATGCTTTAATGTTCTATTTCGTTCTCACTCCTCAGATCGCCTACTTAAATGCACTTCGATATGGGCTCAAGCGGATATTCTTTGGAGGGTTTTTCATCCGGGGCCATGCTTATACCATGGATACTATCTCTGTCGCAGTTCAGTACTGGTAATCTAAAAAACTCTCCTTTTTCTTCAATTTGGCCATGTACTTTTTAATCTTTGATGCTGATAGAATACAAAGTTAGTTTAGAGTTTGGACTTTGGCTGTCGCATTCTATGAGTTCTGTGCAGACAGTAAGTCAACCTCGCATGGAAAATTGTTAGCTTTTTGTGCATGTGCTTGTGTTCACGCTTTTTTTATGACTTAAAACTTGTCAACTCTCTTTCCCATTTTTCTTCCTCAGGAGTGTGTTTTACCATCTCTTGTCATATTGGTTTTTGAATCAGCTATCATCTCTGCCAAAACTCTGATGGATTATACACCTGTTTTACAGGTCAAAAGGCGAGGCTCAAGCAATGTTTCTGCGGCATGAAGGGTTTCTTGGAGCATTGGGTGCTTTTGCAAGCTATGAAAGGCATGGATTTGATGACCTGACGGCTCATCAGTTGGCGCAACTATGCCCGAGAAGAGAATCCTGCTCTGAAGGTACACTACACAGTGCCTCACATTGTGATGTGATTAAAGAAAAGAAGACAGATTGTAATGTGCTACCGTCGTAGCACTTGCTGGAGTTTCTTTCCTTCGGATAGATAGGTAATGGGTAGCCTGCTCAAACTCTGCAAGCAACAAAAGCAGAAGCTCCCATAACATGTACAACGTATTTATTGAAACTCTGAACAGTATTAAAGGAAATCAAGGCCATAAAAGTAGAGTTATAGAGAGAATAATAAGTTATATCGATGACAGTTTCCTATAATCGTTACAGTGACATCTGTGTCGAGATTTTCTTGTCTTAAACGCTTATTGTATATGTACCAATTTCTTTGATAGAGTCTTTCCTTGTCGTTGCACATTTAACTTGCAATGGAATCTCTTCTCCTGCTCAAAGCTTTAATTGCATCTTATGATGTGCATAATGTCATACTCAAACTTGAAGCAAGCTATTTGTCTGAGGGATTGATGATATGGCCAATCTATCACTAGAATAAGAACGAAATCAGATGATTGGGGGAAAAAGAGGGAATCCGTAGGTGATTAACTGAGCAGAGATGTGGGATTACTTCAACAGGAATCCTCATTTGTGTGCATGGTAGGAAGTAAAGTTCATGATCATGGATGAACAAGAGACGCGAATTCTGCATGGTGCATTGAGGCACACGGCAATCGTGGAGATTCGATTTGAGTCCACTCTTGGCCACTTGATCTGAACCAGAACGAGTCAGAAAGTTATTTTCATCTTACAATTTTTCAAATTCGATAAATGTTGGTTGAGCATATATTTCATTATCGTTCTATTAATATCAGTCAGCAAATTCGCATTTCATGCCTGTCACCTCGATCATTACGACGCACGTCACTATCGCAGATGCTTGGTCCCTCCGGTCGACCCTTCATCTTTCTTCAGACAGCAGCTTGAAGTCTGATTGTATTCTTAGCTAGGACTTGTTTTCTTCTTTTTGGAATGTACAGAAGATCACACTTCTTTCCCTTTTATCATAATTCTGTAACTTGCTATTAGAACCAATTTCTACTCCTTTTCGCTTGTGCATTCACTCTAGTAGTCAAATTCCATGTGTTACTCCTAACTTGAATTGCATGTGAGAGTGCTGTTAAAACATCCCGCATACTTTGACAATAGGATTTATATTTTATTAAAAAACATGCAATCTCATTCTATCTATTATCCTGTGCTTTTAAGTTGGGCTTTTGAACATAGCATTAGAGCATGGTCATAGAGATTAAATTTATAATGCCTAACCTAATCAATAACACCTTAGTTCATGACCTCCACTTTTCTAGATTGTCGCTCCACTATTTCTTTTGGCCAACTCACTTGTTTGGCTACTATTTCTCTTTTGGTAATTCACTTATTTCGTAGTGTAACAAAATATATTACTCATTCTAGTAGAGAATTCGAGTTTATGCTAATATGACATTGAAATTATTTTAAAAGATATGACGGTGGGTCATAATAGAGGAACAATCATTTATTGCGACAATTGACGTACTATACATATAACAAAATGATATTTTCCTTGAGTGTGCCAAACACATTTAAATTGATTGTTATTTACTTCATATGCTGTGATATCCTCAGGAAGCCACATCCAACCAAGCGTTTTTTAGATCATTTTTCCAAATTCCTGTTGACTTCTTTAAGGTCATTTTGAGTTCAAGGGGATGTTAGATAAAATCAGAATTACTATTTAAAATTTAGCTAATTGTAGTTTACATTAATTGAACTTAAAAATTAAATTTGTCCTCACCTCTTTACAGGAGTCCTGTAGTCTTTATCTTTAAATTTACTGAATGTTACCCTCCTCTCCCGTTCGTCACAATTCAGGACTCTCCAAACGCTTTAAAAGCTCTTCCGTGAAGGGATAAGCTGCCGGCCCATGAGCAGTTGTGAGCCTCCGCAGTCCGCACCTCTTTAGTGACCGTCTGGCCGCCGCATCGAGAGCTACGGCAGCAGGAATGCCTTTGATTCTGAATTTCTCACGGACGAAGTTCTTTCTCGGGTTGCCGAACGGGAGCGCTAGCCAAGGCATGCTTGCAAAGTAAGCGTCGAAGGATGCTCGGTCATGATGCCTGGAGGTGAAGATGACCTCAGAAGTGTCATCCTTCGCCTTGATCTCCTCGTATGCTTTGAGAAGCTTTGGCAAGAGGGCGCCGCACGGGCGGCACCTGTGTGCTGAGAAATAGAGCAAGATGTTCTTCCCCACCAAGTCCGGAACCGGGATCTAGCGGAGGAACAAATTCAATAGAAAGACGGATCGTTAGTAAAGCTACTTGCCCTGTTGATTCATACATTAGTAGACCATCAAAGTTTATTTTATGCAGAACGAACGAACGGGCTAACCTTTGAACCTTGTCAGTCGATCACAAAGTCTCGTTACTCCAAAACTAAAACCACTCGAGTGTCTGCCATCCGTTCTTTGCCCATGTAATCTGAGAAGGCTCAGCACGCTCTTCAGGCTTAAAGGGCTAGACCTCAACTCCGTGATCTTCAATCAATTCAACCACGTTCTG
The DNA here is from genome assembly GCA_016097605.1 of Eucalyptus guilfoylei. Lineage (NCBI taxonomy): Eukaryota > Viridiplantae > Streptophyta > Magnoliopsida > Myrtales > Myrtaceae > Eucalyptus > Eucalyptus guilfoylei. The sequence goes on along the minus strand of CM027861.1, from coordinate 22,582,631 downwards.
ATGCAAGGTTTTCCCATCTGGTCAGATCATAGCTAGTCCTGGAAGGGTGCCCGGTTTGATATGCCGAGCAAGCCTGTGACAACTTTCGACACGAAAAGGCGAGGCTACCCAAGGCATCGTCTTGAATCCTTGTTCAAAGTCGCTTTCTTCGGAGTCCAGAGGAATTACTACGATCTCAGACTTCTCTCCTCTTTCTTTGAGCTTCTCATAATCATGTACAAGTTTTGGAGAGAATTCTGTGCACGACTGGAGTTCGTGAACATAAAAGTACTGTCCAACAATACTTCCTTCAAGCTCAGATACAGGAAACTACCAAATTACTTACCCGTCAAGATACACTTGTTAGGTCGTTTTAAAAAGAGAGCGAGCCGAAGTTGCCTTGATTCCATAGTTCGAAATCAAATAACTGTGAGAGGGAGAAACCAAGATAGAGCTCAAGGACTGGTTCTTCCTAGTAGCCTTCTCTTCCTCTTTCAAGGAATCGATCCTTTCGGCCATAAAAGGGTAAGCATCGACTCCGTAGTCCTCGACAAGACTGAACCCTTGATCAGTCAAGACCTTCCCAGTCGAGTCGAGTACTGGGAGATGAGGTTCTGAGTTGACCTTAAAATAGATTCTTAAGGCTAGCGGTGGTCACCGAATCGGAAAAGGGGATCTCCAGCCAAGGCATCTTAGCGAAGGAGTTGCGAAACGATTCCTCATCCTTGTCAGATGAGAGAAACACCACTTCGAAGCCACCTCTCGATGAGAGAACCATGAAAGGTTGGATCAAAGTTCGGTTGAAACGGCAACAAGGACGGCACCAGGAGCCAGAGGAATACAAGCCTATGATCTTGGTTGTCAAATCGGTGATTTTAACCGAACGATATCAGGAAAACAGAATCCGTATCACATTGTTTCAGATCTTTCAAGTTTTCTTATCTTTCTAAATTCTGAGAGTAAAGCCCAGCAATAATTAACGTCAGTTTATTCTGAAAGAGTTTCATTGCAAATAAGCACTGGTTTCGACGACGTCACTATGGCAGGAAAAGTACCAAAATAGTCATAAACCTTTTGTATTTGTATTAATTTAGTCCTAAACTTTTTAATTGGACCATTTTAGTCCTAAACCTTTGATACTAATTCAATCCATCTGGCTAATTTAAGTTGGAAATTGTTAACGTGGCCGCCGCCGGTCTTATGTGGCGTCATGTGGATAAATTATATATATTTTTTTCAGATTTTTTAAATAATTTTTTTTTTCTTTTTATTTATTTTTCTTTTCTCCTTACCCCTTGGCCGGCGAGGTCACTGGTCGGCCGACCATCACCGGCCACAGGTTGGGCGAGGGGCCCCGTGCCCTCACCGGCCAAAGGCGAGGGCAGCTGTGCCCTCGCCAGATCTAGGCAAGGGTGTCGACCCCCGCCCAAATCCAAGTGAGGGCTGAAACCCTCGTCCATTGGTCGGCGAGGGCGTGGTAGCCCTCACTCGTGGCAGGCAAGGGTGCGGCGGCCCTCGCCTAGATCCAAGCGAGGGCATGATGCCACAAGCGAGGTCGCCATGGCCCTTGCCTGGATCTGGGTGAGGGCCTGATGCCCTAAGACCGCCGGCAATCATATCAGCATTTTTCGGCTTAAATTAGCCAGATTGACTGAATTGGTATCAATGTGAAAATGTTTAGGACTAAATTAGTCCAATTGAAAAGTTTAAGATTGAATTGGTATCAATATAAAATATTTAGGAGTATTTTGGTACTTTTCCCTCACTATGGCCATAGACCAGATAAGCCTAGGAAATTGAGAATAATTCTCTGGCTTCTTTGACAGCAGGTTCTTTAGGGCTGACTAGAGGTAAAATGGGTCATGGACCCATTTTGCACCCATATTTTTCACAAATGGGTCGAATATGGGTTATGAAGTTGTAATACTTCATAACCCATGTTCGACCCATTTTAAGTTTAGTTTTATATGGGTCGAAAATGGGTCACACGTTCTGACCCATTTTTAAAACCTAAAAAACATGAACTTCCTCAGGGACAACCCTTCGACCTTCACCTTCGTCAGTGACTCAGTGACCCATTTTCGACCCACCTCTGCCGCTTGCCTTCGAGCCGCCTCCACCACTCGCCGCCGCAGCTTGCCTTCGAGTCGCCTCTGCCGCTCGCCTCTGAGGCTTGCCTTCGTCGCTCCCTCGAAGGTCGCCGACGACTGAGCCTCGCCGGATCTCTCGGCCTCGCTGACGACTGGCGAGGCTCAAGCTCACCGGCGTCGGGTGGGGCCTCGGCCTCATCAGATCGGCAAGGCTCGGCCTTGCCAGATCTGGCGAGATCGAGCCTTGCCTGATGTCGGCAAGCACGAGTCTCGCCAGATCCGGCGAGGCTGAGCCTCGCCTACGATTGGCGAGGCTCGAGCTCATCGATGTCGGGAGGGCCTCGGCCTCGCCAGATCAGCGAGATCGAGCCTCGCCCGACGCTAGCGAGCTCGAGTCTTGCCAGATCCGGCGAGGCTCGGCCTTGTCGACGATTGACGAGGCTTGAGCTCGCCGGCGTTGGGCGGGGCCTTGGCCGTGTCGGATCAGCGAGATCGAGCCCCACCCGATGCCGGCGAGCTTGATCTCGCCTGTGGTTGGTCGCTGGCCGTCGTGGTGGCCGAATTTTGTCCGAAGAAGAAGAAAAAAAAAAAGAGAAAAGAGAAAAAGAAAAAATAATTATTAAAATTAAAAATGATATTTTTAAAAATAAAAATTATAAAAAATAAAAATATTTAAAAAATTAAAAATTCGATTTTTTTAAAAATATTTTAAAAAGAATTATAAAAATTTTCCATTAAATTTGTGTTGCATAAAAATTGTTAAAAAATTTATATTGCATAAAAATATTTTAATAATAAGTAGGTTTTAGTAATATGAGTCGGGTTGGGTATGGGTCACTAGATTTACACTACAAGAATATGGGTCAAAATAGGTTAAATGGGTCAAATATGGGTCGATCCATTTTCGACCTAACTCATACCCGATCCGACCCACCCATTTGCCACCCCTAGGGCCGACTAAAACTGTATAGTTAAGATATCCATGTCCAATTGCTCGTAACGGTACCTGGTCGCCATTGTCACGGACGAGGAAGTCTCTGTTCTCTAAAGAAAGAAGGGTTGTTTGATCATGAGAAGCACCGTCAACCATCTCCCTATTGTCACCTCCGTTCCTCGTCTCACCACCTAATGCTAAACAAAGCGCAAGTCGATATCATTCTAGGACCTGTTGATTGCTACGCTGTTGCTACGGTCGATCTGAACAAGATAAAGTGATTTTGAGTGCTTTAGCGATGGACACCAACTCCAGAAATTCATTCTCCATTCCAAGACGAGGAACATGCCCGGCAGCCAGCAGGATTGGAGAAAGTACTGCTCAGACATAGCGAACAGGGGAATCGCATAATTTGCAACGCGAAACAAAGCAATCGACACACCCAGTTTTCAAAGATGTTGGTTCCTTTTGAGGTCCAGGCCGTCACTTACTCACGGTCACAGGTGAATTGTTTCTCAACAGTCGGCAGCAGCCTAGCGAGTTTGCTCTTATGGTTCAGAAATCCGGTTCGGACAGAAACCGGATGCAGCTCGGAACGCACGGAGTCCAGCTTAGCCACATAGCAAAATGCATTACCCATCAAAGCGCAGCTCCTCTGTGCGCAAACAGAGAATTTGGATTTTCAGGTTGATCATCCGTTCTGGATTACATTGCATCACTTTGAATTTGGTTTGCTGGGTGAATAAAACCTCAATCTGAGAAGCGGTCTGGTTTGAGCTTCTTAAAAGAAAAAGGTATTCCTTTTCTTTTTTTTTGGTAAAGATATTCCTTTACCTAATACATTTAATAAAAAAATAAAAAATTATTTATCTTGTTTTCGAGCTCCTTGTAAATATATTTTGCCCTTTTTTGGCCAGCAAATATAAATTTAATTTCAGCCATCAACCGTCTTCTTTACTATATCATGGAAGGAAAAACAAAACTCAGTTGAAGGTCAAATTATAGGCCTTGGCGCCATTGAGACCAAAGATGCCGAAATGCCTCTCGTACTCTTCGCCGACCTTCTCGTTCTCGTCAAACAGTCCGAACAGATAAACCTGCACGCCCACGCCGGGCCTCTTCGGCGTCCCGGCATCGCTTGCCGCTCGCCTCGCCACGTTCCCGTTGAACGCCAGCGCGTTCGCCAAGCTCGCCGCCTCCCCTCCTGCCGTCGGCCACCCTGTCTCCGCCACCACCACCGCCACCCCTCCGAAGCCTTCCCTCTCCAGCGCCCACACGAACGCGTCCACGCTGGCGTCAAACATATTGTCGTACGCCAGAGCGCCGTCGTGGACAGGCTCCCCTCCTCCCCTGAACAGCGCATAGTCCGGCGACATGTGCCTCGCCTCGCTCAAGTAGCTGATGTATGGGTACGCGTTCGCCATGAACGGCGATCCGGTGTCGCGCAGGAACTGCAGGAGCGGGATGATGGCTGATCGGAGGCTGGGATCGAACGTCGCCGACGAGGGAGGGTAAGTGTTGACGATCACCGAAGCCGCCTGCGGCGACGACAGCTTGATGCTCTCCGAGAGGCCTAAGGTTCGGAGAGCGCTGTAGAGGTTGATGACAGAAGGCACGACGTGGGGAGTGAAGTAGGGGTCCTTGAGGAAGACCTCGTTGCCGACGGCAATGTATCGGACTTGATTCGGGGGGACGTGAGCGAAGATGTTGGATTGGAGCCACTGGATGGCGGTGGCTGCAGTTCCGGAGGCCAGGGCAGGGAGGTCCTCGTTGGGAACGCCGATCATTAGACTGATCCCGGCGCCGTTGAAGGATCGGAGAGTCGCCGGCTCGGCGTTGAAGAGGCGGACGTTCGAGATTTGGTTCGACTTGAGGAGTTCGACGGTGGAGGATGGCGCGGGGAGGTTGTTCGCGACGCGGCCATAGCATATTCCGACGGTCGCACCAGCTGCAGAACAGCCAAATCAAAAGAAACCAACCAAAAAAAAAAAGCAGAAAGTTAGAAACAGGAAATGGGATAACTCCATTTATAGCAAAACATTTTCTTTTCTCGTCGGATGATAAATTGAAACAAAAATACCATCTGGGTCGTGGAATTCGATCTATAAATTTGCTGTGTTTCAGAAGAAACTTTCAAATTGCATACACACGAGAAGAAATATAGGCTCAAATGTGCTTTTGCCAATAAGCGTTCGTGCTTCACACAATGTTTATCAGAAAAACTGAGTGTTTTTTTTTTTTTTTTTTGAGTTTATTTAAAGTCTGTAGAGAGAGAGAGAGAGAGAGAGAGAGAGAGAGAGAGAGAGAGAGAGACATGTCGAAGGTAAGAAGAGGAGGAGGAGGATCTTCATGATATTGTCCATGAGTGTCGTTGTCTTGTTCATGGCAGATGGATCAAAGTGATGCAAATTATATGCAGTTGAGAGCACCTGCTTTTAAATACACGGAAGGGATGGTAGTGTTTTGGTGACGATTTGGAGTTCTTGGTTTGGTTTTGGTTGGTGTAAGATCTTTCTTGTCTTTCTTTTGGTCACTTCTTGTTGTGATGCCACCGATTTTCGGTGAGTCAGAGTTCCGCTTTTACTTTATTTGTTCATGAAAAGATGGATCGGATTAATCAACGAGATAATTTGAAAGAAACCAATCCATCAGACAAGGGAATGGGCTCTTGACATGGATTGGGGATCCACACCAATTTAATCAATCGTTTAGCCGGTAGGAACCAACCCATCAATCTAATTACTTTCTAAACATTGTGACAAGTTTCGATAATCATTGAACATTCTATGAATGATGAGATGGATTTCACTATATCTTGACATGTTTGATCCCATATGAATGGCTCTAGTTATCATTGAAAGTTTGTTATGACCTTGCTCTATTATAAAAGGCGAGGTGAAATCTAAATGAAGGTAAGAGTTGGCAAGATTCGGGTTCCACCTACATTCCTCCTCCGATAGTCTTCTAAACACTCTCTCCCCTCCTCACAGCTCACGACATTTTAAATTTTAGTTTTTATTCAATAAGACGAGCTGTTTCTACGAGCATGCTCTTCGCTAAATGGACCATATAAATAAATCACTTAGGCTTAAGAGTCTCAAGGTATTGATTCAATAGCTTTTGGAGACAAGCAGTCAGCTCTTTTAAATAATGAGAATAAAGAGCCGAGGTTGTGTAACAGCACACCCATCTTAGATTTTCATTAGTCCAATACCTGGCTACACTTATTCCATGCTTCAATTGATTCTTTCCGATGTACCCTTCATTGAACCGATCTTTAAAAAATCCTTCTTCTTTTTTCTGCTATTCGATGTGCTAAAAAGCCTTGGTGTGAGTTCACTTTAAGAAAGAAATAACTCCTTCTGACTGCTTGCGATAGGATGAAACGATTATTGATGCTTGGCATCAAATGATAACTCCTGGATGCTTTTGATCAATCATGGATCGTGCCACTATACCGCGATGCTATAATAGCAGCAGTGGGTAGGAAAATGGGTTTTCCAGGGCTCTCTAATCAATCAAAAGAGAGGAAGGAGACACCCACCTCAGAGGCGCACTTGAACTCTTGAGCAGAGAGAATCCTCTTTGCAAAAGCAAGGAATAAAGACGCACAATTAGCCCCAAAGCACGACCCCATCATGTCTCCTGTCGTAAGCTTCCCTGCTTTGGGAATTGGAAATTTGGGGCACCCATTGTAATCTTGCTTTCACCGATCCCCATGACAATCCAATACAAAAGGACATTATCACGGATTCAATCATTTTCAAATAAGGAGGCGACTATATGTAGAGATTGTCTTCACAATACTGTCTATTTGATCGGACGATTATTGATGAATCAGATGAGTCGCCACATGATCATCTATCTTAAGCTTTGTAGCTAATAAGCTTATGTCGTTTGTACGTTTCATTTTGTTACCCTTGATATCACCGTTCTCGCAAATTGAAGGTCGAATCTCAAAGAGGAGGTTCTCATCCATTTTATCACGAAAATGATTTTTCATCTCTTTGGAATCTAGGTCAGGAAGTGCGAGGGGACGACTACACAGATCAACGGCAAAAGCTATAAACCCGTCATGCCCCTGATAACTCCAAAGCTGAACATGTTCAACCGAATGCTTTATCTTAGCGTGAAAAAGCACTTCAGGTTTGAATGCTTGTGTCTCCATTTGTGGAAAAAAAATTGCCCTACTTAGCCCACCACTGACAAAGGGGTCCTTTGAAGTTTCTTGGCCGCACATCAATTACAAGTTCCCTGTTCTCACAATCATTCAAAAATAAGGGTCAAAAAGAGCTGGCTTGGGGGTCTTCATGGTCATGCCGATTTGCCTAATGCTGGTCTCCATGAACAAAATAAAGCTTCCGAAATCCCACTTTCTCTCCTTTCCAAGCAACTTCGCCCCCGCTTTCTTCCGCAGCAAAGAGAACCAAGAGATCTCTTTTGCACCTTTATCTCCTGCTTTATTACCCCAAGAACGTATCTTCCTCTTTGTTTATACTCCACAAAAACAAAATAATGAAGAAAGAAATGCTTAAAATAGGACTCAACACATGCACTTCGCTCTTCGTCCTAGGCAATGCTTTTTCGTATAATAAATCCATCTTTGCCTTCACTCAAAGAACAAAGCAGATTGGACGCTGCTAGCGCTGGTCACTCATATAAACACGCAGCCCCTAGCGCTTCCATTTTCCTCTCCTCAGTCCCAACACACAAAACCATGGCATCACAACTAGAGCAGCAGCCCACCACCACCACCACCACCCCCCAGCAGCCTCTCATGATGTACCCCTACAACGTCCCTGGGCAGCCACCGCCCACATCCCGGCCCCACTCTGATGGGTCCTTCGGGGGGGTCTTCATAGTGCTCGCCGTGGTAGTCCTGGTGTCTGCCGTGGCTTGCTGCCTCGGCCGGTTCTGCGGTCGCCGCCACGAGAAGAAGCCGAAGGGAGTGACCAAGAAACAGGCGGTGGCGGCAGGGGCTGCTGCCAGCGTTGGTGGCGCTCGGTTCCCTAAAGAGATCGATATCGAGTTCGGGTTCGATCATAAGAAGCTGCGGACGGCCAATAGGCCGGTCAGGTATGGAGAGTACAAAGGGAACAACAACAGTAAACCGGGATCAGATGGTGGGTTTACCTTCGACTTCAAGAAAGGAAATAAGACGATGCCTTCTAATGACTATGACTTTGACCCCAGGGTCGGCCCATGATGGTGTATTGGTATACTCGAATCGGAGGAGAGAATACGTAGCTTCAAGTGTATGTCATGTCTCGTGATGGATTGTAGTTCTGTCAGGAATTTTTCTTTTGATCTATCTGCTTGTAATGGTTGGTAGTAGTTCCGTAGAGCTTGTTCTATTGTTATATGGATAATGGAAGAGGGGAATTTCTTGGTCCAGTCGAGTCGTTGTACCCGATCCGGGCAGCCATAACTTGTTGCCTAAGCATTCCGAAAAATATAAATGACATCTTCGGTCCGGATCGGGCTTGGCTCGGGTCCAATCAGTGCTGCCGGAGTATAAATAACTAGCCTTATCCAAGCCCCATTCAAAAGCGATCTTGGGGTCGATTTCACTTGGGCAAACTGGAGCGAGCCCATGGATGGCTGGACTTATGACGAAGCTCGCATGGGAGCACTTGAACAAGATCTAAGCCTAATATTACGTTTAGCTCTATCAAGCTAGGCCGGCCTAATCACCAAAGTCTGTGATTCTATAATGTTGAGCTTGGTACGACAGAATGGAATGAAATAGAATGGAATGATCTCAGATGGTTAATATTTTTGCTAATTACTACTTGTAATTTCTTCTTAAGTATAATATATAACCATTATTATTTATATATAATCAAGTATTGTTCATCATGTATGTTTAAATTTGCTAACTATCAATCTTGTTATTTGATTTTTAGAGGTGGAATGGATACTCTTTTCATAAGGGTCACAGATCGAGGCTAGACTCGCTCGCACTCCTTCACCAAATCTTTCTTTAGTGACCACTTTCTCTTTTTAATCTCCAAAAAGAAATCACTCGCCAGTATAATGAACCCTTCATCGACAATGATCCGTGTGAAAAACAGTGGATTTGAGCAGAGTCTCTACTCTCTGTTCACACGATCTTTGCTCCCGGATCCGTTCGATGTTTTCGTACGATCAGACATCGCATTCGAATGAACGTGTTTTTTTGTCTTCCCTCTTCTTCAAGATTCAGCTGGAGTGACGTCTTCATCGGTCGCATCGTTTCGTGCGCAGCGTTACGGGGAACTGATTCATTTCCCTTGATTGCCTTTTGAAACCGTCTCCCCTGCACTCGTTTGAACGAGAGGCTCTCAGTAGTGAGTTTAGAATCGAGAGATTGGATTCCCATGTTACGTGAGTAATAAGCAAATATGGAAAACTTTTTCTTTGAACATCGAGTTAAAATCAAGACAAGGCCGCAATCCCAGAACCTGGTTTGAAACTATAACTCGACACCCACTTCCTTAGTCCAAAAAGATTAGCAAAAAAATCACAATGGGGTCACTCTCAATAGCTTATTGTAGCGAATGTACCCGCGGATTAACATGATCAACTCCTAATGCTGTGCATGCTTCTTTTGTCACTCGAAAGGGTCTCTTGAATCCGACTCACAATCTACATGTTTCCCGTGCCCCCGACCAACACTGCCAGTCACTTGGGGGAAGCAAAACGAAACAACATATCACACATCCGTGTCCTAGTCAATAATCTCACGGGAAGATCAAAGCTGAGGCCTTACATTCAGCCGAGGCCTCCCGCTGTTGCCGTATGTTCGACATATTCAGTGGAAAGGAGCTTCGTACACAGATGTGCAGGTCTTGTCACCGTCAACTGAACCTACGCATGCCGTAACCCCCTTGGGCCCCAGAAAATCGCTTCTCTGAGTTCAGTGGGTTCATGGCTCGAGTTTCGGATTCACCGCTTGTGAACTCGTTCGAGCTGTCCCGAGACTTCCACGGAATCTTTTGAGTGCTGGAAACCTCTCTAGAGCTGTAATCTCCACTATATGGTCCGTAGTCTGAGGAATCGCCGCTGCCAAGAGCCATCCTTCGGAATTTCATTATATCTTCATTATACTGGCCTGAATCATAGACGGTGCTCTGACCATATTTCACCCCATTTGTTAGATCAGACATGTCGCCCTCATTGTCGAGTGCTCTTACGACCTGAATTAAACGTCACATGATTAGTTGTTTGAATCCACGACAGGGGCCTATATTTTCCACTGGAGATTACATTCCAAGTGAAAGGTAGCTAGATAATGAAAAAGTTGTATGACCATATCTGAACAAATAAAGTAGCTCAAATGAAGCAAACTCTCCACATAATTTTGATGATCAGTCACTTTTGCTTGAGAATATGCGAACCAATTTAAAGTAGTGTAGGTTGAGTTCATCAGTTCAACTACCTGAACCATACGAGGCCTCTTTGCAGCAGAATGGCGTATACAAGCCGCAGCTGCCTCGATCATTCTGAACATTTCACCCTCCACATAATTCTTCTCTAGCCGTGGATCCACCAGCTCGCTTGGGTCCCCAGTTTCAAGGGCCTGGAGTAGCAATGGACGAGCCTGCCATTATCAGATCAGCAAGTTGTTATTTGACGGTAGAGCGTTCATAGTGGTCAGTATTTTGTGCTTGAAGTTAAATTGCTCATTTATCTTTCTTCATTCGCTCTTTTCCTATTAAAAAAAGAATCGCATGCGATTCCTCCAACAACTTTTTTGTCATTAATGGAAATTCGAGCTCCATCAGTGATAGAGCCACTAACGTTCTGTAAATAATACAGAAGTTACTCTAGGACCAAACCAAAATCCTGGTTGTTTCAATGATACAGCATGGCATTCGTGAACAATCTGAAAAGCAGAAATTTCTGCATTGTTCTTACCCACTCAACCAAACTTTCGTCACCCAAAGGCTGAGTTGCATCAACAGGTTTACGGCCAGTGATAAGCTCTAAAAGCACAACCCCAAAGGAGAATACATCTGATCTATCCGTCAGTTTCCCACTAGATGCATACTCAGGTGCCAGGTACCTGGGAGTCAAAAATGAAACGTTGAAGAAAGAGCAATAGAAGTGACGCAACCCAACTCATGTTCTTCTGATGAAGCAGACTGCACTTGACATTTGGAACAAAAAGTTGAGGAATCCTGGCATTCAACATGTTGGTGATTTTGGAATTCTGATATCATTAACAAAGACCAGAAATCCAGTCTTTCACCCTCTGGTGATAAATAGAAATAATGGAAGCGCTAACAGCAAGCTGAGAATTCTTTTAGTTCTAAAAAAATATACTACGTAAGGTGCCAAGTACCCTGATATTTGATCCTTCTACCCTGTTCTACGCAATTTTCTCTATAAAACATCCGTTCCTGTATGCATCCTTATTCATAAACCGTATTATTATTTGACAGAGAAGAGTACTGAAAGTTGAGATGAAAAATAACTGTGGATCTCAATGCTTTTGTGTTATGGATCTGTCAAACAACACTCACCCAAATGTCCCCATGACTCTTGTGGATACATGAGTATTAGCATCATTCGTTAGTTTGGCCAGTCCAAAATCTGCTACCTGTGTTTGAGAAGATGACATATTAGAACCCCCTAGCTGTTAACGTACTTAAAGTACATTTTGGCATGAAGAGATAGGGGTTGACAAGTGAAGCATATAAATACCTGTGCTTCAAAGGCATCGTCCAACAGAATGTTTGCTGACTTAATGTCTCGGTGGATAATCTTCGGATGGCCTGTAGAACATAAGATGCGAGGAAAGCGTAATTAGATATGCTATCCTTTAGCTTTTGAGGATATGAGTCGTGACCAATACATACTATATCAAGAAGGGTTTTATGTACTTTGAAAAACTCTATTGTCACAAATCCTTCCCTATATGACCTTAATAGGGCTGATGTATGCTAGCATGGATATAGAATAGATTAGTACAGTGTAATGGATGCTTCTTTCCACCTCAATTTGCCTATGTATTAATTAAGGAGTTCCTGGTCATTATGAGTAACTGTGATGGGGTCATATGCGATCACTCTTGATGACAGGTGAGATACGTACAGTCTTCATGTAGGTATGCCAGACCCTTTGCAGAGCCTAGGGCGATCTTGACTCTTTTGGTCCATTCCAGAACTGGCAATCCTTTCCCTGATGTGAAAAACCAGTGTGCTTGTGAGTATTAAAATGAGAAAGAAACTCTTGGGCGACGAAAAGAAAAGGCAAGGCTCTGCTGACCGTGCAAATGGTGCTCGAGGGTTTTGTTAGGGACGAACTCGTATATAAGCAGCCTCTGGTTCTCAGCTATCGAATAGCCCACCAAAGACACCAAATGCCGATGATGAACCCTACTGATAATCTCTACCTCGGCCTTGAATTCCCTGTCCCCCTGTCCACTGCCTGCCTTGAGCTGCTTGACAGCAACTAGTTTCCCATCCGATAGCCAACCCTTGTAAACGCACCCGAAGCCACCCTCGCCGATGATATTTTGATGAGAAAATCCATTGGTTATTTCCATCAATTCTTCATAAGTGAAGAAGCTCTTTGAGCTTGGTATTACACTGGAGTCTCCTCCACCCCCGTGGTACATGTTCCCTCCTCCCCTCTGACTCCCGAAGCTGTTTTCGATAGATGAATTCTGGCCTTGCGACCCATAGTAAGGACCTGAATGGCCAGTTCCGCCCATCATATGCGATTGCTGCCCGTAGTAATATTTACCTGCATAAGAGGGTGAGAAGGAGAATATCAAATCCGTACGAATATGCACTCAATATCAGAGAAAAGAGCCAACGGTCATTTTACCTGATTGCGATGACAAGCTAGAGGGCGGGATATACTTTGAGGCAAACGCCCCCTCTTTTCTCTTTTTCCGGCAGGCTACCAAGACAACCAGAGCGATAAGGGCGATGACAAAGACTCCGGCAACTGCCACGCCGACGACAGTGGAAGTGCTTGATGAGGATGTGCTTGATCCTCCTGAAGTGGAATTGCTGGTGGAAGTCGGAGTTCTGCTGGATGTTTGAGATGGAGGAGTTGACCCAGAATTCGTTGTGGGAGTCGAATTGGTAGGTGTTGCGGGTGGCGATCCACTAGCTGTAGGAGCCGAAGGCGGGGGAGGGGTAGTAGATGCTATTGGAGGAGACGGTCCGGTGCTGGAAGTCGGCGGAGGGGGACTAATAGCCGGTGCTGGCACCGCACCTGTCCCACTCGCCGGTGCGGGTGGCGGAGGAGGTGAAAGCTGGTCGGGTGGTGGAGGCGATCCGGACGGAGCCGAAGATTGCGGAGGGGAGGGAGGGGGAGATGCTGAAGGCGTGGGCGGTGGAGAAGGCGGCGAGGAACCCGAACTAGAGGCAGGCGCCGGCGGCGGGGAAGCTTTAGGAGGTGCCGTTGCTTTGGATGGTGCCGGGGGCGTTGGCGGTGGGGAGCTCGACGGCGGCGGAGGATTCGGAGGCGAGGCGCTCGGCTTGGGAGGAGGCGAGGAGGCGGTCGAGTTGGAACTACTCGGTGGCGGTGGAGACGGCGGCGAAGGGGGTGGAGAAGTCGAGCTGGTCGGCGGGGTCGCGCCCGCTAAGGACATGTTGCTGCCACTGTCGGACGGAGGGGACGAAGAGGAGGCCGGTGGCGACGGTGGGGAGACGAGAGCGGAGCCGTTCGCGCTCCCGGTCGCGCTCCCGGTCGCGTTAACTTGGATCGTGGTCGAGCTGACGCTAGACATTACGATCGCCCTTCCTTTTTTTCCAGAATTCCGACGGGTTTTCTACGGTCCAGTTTTGTCAAACAGATCCTCACGGTCCCCCGCGGCGAGCATGCTCCCGTTCTCTTCCCCCGCCCCTCTCTCTCTCTCTTCTCTCTCTCGGGGAAACCGAGGTAACACGACACAATTCTGGGTTTCCGACAATGGAGAGAGGAGCGATCAAACGCGGCGCATTGCGGGCGTGCGACTCGTGCGGACCCTCCTCGCCCTTGAACAAGAGAAATGGCGCGGCAGGAAATCAGACATGGGAATCAAACGGAACCTGGGTCAGGGCGGAGCAAACGATGTTGTCGGATGAGAGGCACAGAGAGAGAGAGAGAGAGAGAGAGAGAGAGAGAGAGAGAGAGGATGAATTTTGGCAAAGAGGATCGAATGAAGGGGGGATTCCCAACCCTTGAAATTCTGAGAAATGGTTTAATTTAGGGAGAGAGAGGGAGGGAGGGAAGGGGAGGATGGTAATGGCTCGACTTGAACAATACGTAAATTCTTTTCTTTTTCTTTTTGGCGGTGGGGAGAGTGGCGGGAGGGTTACTGGCAGGCACGATTCTGTTGAGAGACTAACTAACTAACTACCGCTCTTTTTTTTTTTTTCTTTTTTTTTGAAGGAATTTTTATTTTAAAGGGAAACGAGCGCTCTCCCCTTGTCTCTCGGGCTACTCCGCAACGTACTGCGGCTCCATTACTGTTTCCCGCCCCTTCCTTCGAACTCCCCTTCGTGCCTCGTCGTCGTCTTCTCCACCAATCGCGGCCGTGGAATTTGATTAGATTAGATCATGGCAACGCCCGTCCTAGCCATCCGACGTTATGAGTTTTTCGCGTCTCACGGGCAGATAAATTCTTTATGGCGAAATAGCCCTTAGGGCATCTGATGAGCCAAAAACACCATTTTAGATTTCCTTCTATAGTCATTTTTACAAATGGTATGACTATCCGCATCCTCATATAAGATTGTATCACGCTAGTTTAGTTCGGGCATCCCTCAAGCAAGATACACAAAACACTTCAATACAATAATACGATTTTTCATCTATCATGACCTCATCAAGAAATGTCATGACGCCACTTCTATGAACAGGTTCCGTCATCAATTCTACATCAATCACTTTTCACCCTAATGCCACAATGCTCCACTCACAATGATACTAGAGTATGTGACCATTCGATTTGTGATACGTGGAGGATGGTCCACTTTATTCACGGGTTCAAATGAATTATATACCCATCGATCAAATTTGGGAATTGGCACCTGAACTTGGGACCTTAAGAGCTACACTCGGGAATTACAACTCTTGGACCCATGTCATCGAGGATTGGACACAGCACTCAAGGTTAAACCCATGATGCCAACTCCCCAATTCGACCACAGGACCTATGACCTTGTTACTTGGACCAGGACTGGTCAAAACCAAATCGGAAAACCAAATTGAAATTAGAATCGAAATGGATTGAACCAAATTTTCGTGCATTTTTTATTTAGTTTGATTTGGGTTTCGATTTCGATTTGGATAATGAAAAAATTATTATTTTTTATTCCAATTAGGATTGAACCAAACTGAAAGTCTCCTTCTTCTTAATATTACAATTTTCATGATCTCTCTCCTTTGTGACTAAACCTCTCCTTAATAATGGAAAAAAAAAAATCAAAAAACTGAATTGAGCCGACTCTTCAATTCAGGTTATATTTAGTTCGGGTCATGATTTGATTTAAAATTAATGCATATCCAAACGGTTCAATTTGATTTAGATTTCCTAAAAATACAAACTAAATCGAATTGTTAACACCTCTATATGTTCAAGACTAGGGCCTAGGGTTCCATGGTCAGGTCCAGGTTGATAGCCGTATATGCTTAGATTAGGCCCTAGGGTCCCTTTGACCAGGTTCGGGAACCGAAGACCCCCATTGCCCTGATTGGGACCCTGGGGCTCGCATCTGGGGAGCGTACCCAAGGCCCATCTTCAACAAATAAGGCTTGATGGCGTCTCGTTCCTGATTAAAGGTTTTAGTCTATTGAAACAACCGAAAATGACTTCTATTCCATAGAGTTCCATCGTCCGAAACCAAAAGATTACTTGGCGGATTCGCTGATCAATTGAACCCAAAAAGGAGGGCAAATGCGATCGGGTGATGACGGGCTTGCATAGCAAATCGGGTCCATTGCCTCCTCTGACTACACGTTCGATTTTGGAAGCTTCGGATCGAATCAGACTAATTCACTTCTTCGGTGCTGAGGAGGGAAGGATGTCGAAATGCCAGCGGGATTTGAGCTGCGGATGTCATGTTGGTAGGGGGTCAACGATATCGACTTTCTAGATTTGCAAGCACATCAAGGAACCGCCCACATTTTTCTAATCGGCGAATTGCTTACAATTGGAGATTTGAAAAGTACTTAAGTATAGCAAGTTGGTTAGTGATTGCGACGGCGCATAATATTAATAGCTTAGATTTGTTCTATATGTCAATCTCTCAAATTAGTCGTTGACGACTCTACTCCTAAGATTAGGCATTAGCTTAATTCATGAAAGGGCAATTGGATAGGGTGCCTGATTTTTTTTAAAAATTACTTGATTTTAATGTATAGAATAGAGAAATCAAATGTGATAATTATTTTTATCATGTAACGTAATAACTGTAGAGTTCAATTCCAAGAGAAACTCTTACTTTCCGTGAAGGCAATTCAACATTCATCTTGTGAAGGGGGAGAAATTATTGCATTACGCATTATAACCCTAAGATCAATCAACGAAAGCAAATTCATTGTGCTAATTCTCCATTTAACGACAGAATTATTTTTTTTCTGGAAACCTTTTTTTTTTAACGACGGATGAGCAGTGACGATTCAATATGAAAAGGTCAAAAAAGCAACGGATTGATTAGTCAACACCGAAAAATAAATGCGTAGTATGTTATAAATGACAACGACGTACCAACATTCTCGTCATCATATTAAAAAAAAAAAAAAAGCACATTGGCCAATCTCCTTGTAACTTCCACGTCATTCGACCGAAGAAGGCCGCACGGCGGGTGACGTAATGCATGAGGTATGCATGAGGTCAGGCAAAAGAAATGTGCTCCGCATCTTCCCACCTCCCGGACCAACATCCTTGCCACCCACGCATTTGACGGGCTCCACCTTAACGAATCCGAACGACAGAGAAAGGAGAAAACCGTCTTTCTCCAATGTAAAAAAGAAAAGTCAAACCCGCGGTCCCCGACTCAGGAGCGGGTCGGGATCCCGGGCTCGGGCTCGGGCCCGGGCCGGAGCCCCGGTTCGGAAGCTTCCGCGTTCGCACGCGCTTGGCTTCTCCGTCTGCCCCAAAGAAAGTGAGTGAAATTTCCTCGTGAACGAACCAGAACAGAAGCAACGCGTGTTCAGACGGCTTTTATAGTAAGCAGCAAGGCTTGAAGCTTCGTACGCATCTCCCAACTCCCCACCTCCTTACCTCGGTATATATTCCTCCCCCTCCTCGCCCATCTCTTCTCGCTCTATCTAGTATCTAGGCTGGACCCATTTCTCGGTCATCTTCACATAGGCAAAATCCAGTTCTCCAGAGAAGATGGAGGTGTACCAGGCCGTGCCCATCTCTCCCTCCTCCTTCAATCCTCACTACTCGACCCCAAAGTCGGAGCCTTTCGACCAGCTGGCGCAGGATTTCGAGGACAAGCTCGGCGTCTCGGGCGCCGGGCCTGATGGGTCTGAAGATCCCGCAACCCCGTCCGCAGAGGAAAAGCCGCAGCTCGAGGAGGAGGAAGAAGACGACGGGGAAGATGGGGATTCGGACTTCGAGTTCGCTTGCCTCATCCCGGACGGTTCCCCGGTCTCGGCCGACGACGTCTTCGACAACGGCCGGATCCGCCCTTTCTTCCCTCTCTTCAACCGCGACCTCGTGTTCGGCGCCGCCGACGACGACGCCGCCGCCGCCGCTGGCCCGGAGCCTTCGTCGTCGCTCCTCCTGCCGCCCGTGAAGAAGGTGTTCGCGGAAGCGGGGGCGGACGAGCCGCGGGGGACGTACTGCGATTGGACGGCGAGGATCGTGGAGGAGACGCCGCCCTCGCCCGGGAGCTGCCGGAAGAGCAACTCGACCGGATCCTCGAAGCTGTGGCGGTTCCGGGACCTGTTGCCGAGGAGCAACAGCGACGGGAGGGACGCCGTCGTGATGCTGAAACCTCACGCCGACGCGAAACCGAGCGACGGCGGCGTGGAGAAGGCGAGGAGGTCGACGGATAAGGCCGCGGAGAGGAAAGAGGGGGCGAAGGCGGAGGAGGCGAAGAAAGGGAAGGGGAAGGGGAAGGGGAAGGCGACGGCGACGGCGACGGCGCCGTCGGCGCACGAGAGGCACTACGTGAAGAGCAGGGCCGTGAAGGAGTCGGAGAAACGCAAGTCCTACTTGCCGTACAAGCGAGACCTGCTGGGGCTCGGGTTCTTCACCAGCGTCAATGGGTTGAGCAAGAATCTGCACCCATTTTGAGCCAACCGCTGCGGATTACTGATTAGCATTTAGGGGTCGTCGAAATCATTGATTCATTGATTCAATTTGTGCAAGATTTGTTCAGTCGACGTTGTTTCCCCGGGATGTTATCGAGTCCTGGGAAATGAATGATAAGTCCTGACCCGACATGGAGATTTTCAAGAAGTAGACGTAGGAGATTAGGTGGCGAATTCGCTTCGATTCCCGATTAGTGAATTCGGGATATTCAGATCGTAGCACTAGCAGTTTCCATTTTGGTTTTTGCTTTCTTCAATATCCAAATGATGATGTACAGCCAATTTGAATAAACTTTCCCTCATCAAGACAGTGACGTGTTTGATTTTTCTTGATCATTTGAGAATGATAGTTACGCTGGACAAAACCCTTTTGGGCGATTAATCAAAGATTTGGATAATAATCAGAGCAACTGTAGTTGCTTTAAGATTGAAACGTGAATTTTTTAGACTTTTGAGAGCAAACGTTGAACCTTGACCACAATAAGAGAAATTCCGAAACATTGTTTTGAAAGCTACCCACTTTCCTCAATTGATTACTTAATAATTTGCCGACGCTCGAGACAAAATCTGCAGGAGGTCCGCATGAAATGTCAACACGAATGGAAGGAAATAACATTGTAGCCGCCACCTAATTCATTTTCCTCTCGCTGTGTTTACTATTTGTAACCCTATCTTCCTGGGAAATCAATTCTTTTCCTTTCGTTCACGTTCTCTGAAAACGAAATGGAAGTGGGGAAGGATATTTTGAGAGGAAATATCTCGCACTTTACAGCTCATGCTTGTGGATTTTAGGCAGACGCAAGAGAAGTGGGATTAGGTAACTCTCCTCTCGGTCGCATTGTCGGAACTTTCATACGACGACCGAGAATAGGGGAGGAAGCTTCAAGGTCAAGGCCTGCACAGCGTGTAGAAGGAAATTACAACGTGCGTGTTCACCATAAAAAGCATTATAAAACGATCCACTCATGCTCATTCCAGACGAGACAAGAGTTTTGAGTCACGGAGTATAACAAGGATCAATCAAGTACAGCCGAGTTTAGTTGTCCACGCGTTGTTTCCACTGCTCGCCCAAAGAGCGAAGCACAAGAACGTACAGACATGCCGGCCGAGATCTGTCGCCCGTGTATTCTGGGAACACTTCCTAGATACTTTCCTGCTTGACCGCACCTGCTAGCTTGCCGGTTTGGTCGACTTCGTTGGTGGTGCTTCATTGTCGCAAGTCGAAAACTTCGAATCTCAGATTCGAGTTTGTGTAGACATTAGCGCAGTGCTCGTAGATAGGACCTCCGTCGGCAGTTTCCCTGTGAGTGTGAAATCCTGTTTCTCGGCACTCTCTCAGGACGTTCATCCCACCAGGTTCCGATAGCCGGAATATGCCGTAGTTCCTGAATTCAATATTAACACGGGTTCATTTCGTATATAAATCACCAAATGAGCATACACGTACATGGAAGAAATATATTATCGATGAATTGTTAAATCTTTCGCCCTTCCAAGATCGTTCATCCTTATTGCACCTTGAAAACAACATTCTTGTCCCTTTCTAGATTTCTCCGTACTCAGGGAGACTGGAGACTTTAAATTTGTGAGATAGAAGAAGCATAGGCAATATGCACGGCATTTTAAAGCAGCCTCTTGGAGAACTTGGACCATATCAACTTTGCCAGCGGCAGAAATTGGAGAAGGGCAACGTATGCGTGTGTTTTGAGAACACTCAGAAATTACTTCTTCCGAATAATAGAGCCAGCCGGCAGAGGTCAAACCTTGGGATTCTTTTAGTAATCCTGAACATTGTTTTCGGTGAATCTCAACCGATGGATGCATGAGGCTCTTATGCGGTCAATCCAACTGTTAAAATGCATCAGGAGCAAAGCTCCAGGAGCATGTAACAATCACTCCTAATCAGGTGCACACTAATAATTCTGAAGCAGAGGCACCTTGCTTTCATCGAGGAGACCAAAAGAATAGGGCATGAACAAGGTTAAGAGTGAAAATGGTAATGATAATGAGCATGTATGCATGCATTTATGGTGAAGAAGCTGAAGCTGCAAGGATTACGAAAGATATATTTGCCGTATCTAGTTTACGCATGGAAACCATAAACAGATTGCAGCTATAAATCGTTGATTAACAGATGTCAGTTAAGCTATTTGCTATTTTTCTTAGTAGTAAACATTCATAAATTAGATCGCAGCTATGGAAATTCGAAACGTTTGCAGACCTTGATGCATCAGTTGGAGCCATGACGATTGCAAATGCTTCAGGTTCCATGACCTGTGATTAGGCATTAAAAGAGAGTGTCACAAGAGAATGGCCAAAACATCATAAGTCATCCCCGCAAGAGAGGCTGGCAGGAATGGAACCGTTTGCCTTCGCCTTGAAAATATTTGAAACTGGTGTTCACCATAGACAGTACAATAAGATCGGGATTGAGGTAGGGAATTGATGCAGATAACATCAATATACTATGTCGTCCTGAATAGAGGAGGTTAGAGAATAAAAAAGTTGTCCTGAAGACGGAGAAAAGTGTTCTCTTTTCTATATTCAGTTTGCTAATCATCTCTTTATTAGTCCTCTTATATCACCTAGGAGCACAGACTAGCATTTCGATAGAGAGAATCAAGTACCTGATATGAATACTGAGTGTGCAAGTCAACGGATGACATGAAACAGCTCTGAGATGGATGTGTCTGAAAAATAAACAGAATCTTCTTTAGAACAAAAAGGACACGTATTTGTATGGACTATGGAGAGAGAAATATCAGAAACTTGCCCCATCTTCCTCATCCACATCAGGGAACAATGAAATATGTAGCACACCGGAAAAGGTTTTACTACTATCTTAGTGAGGAGGGAAATGGACAAAAAACGGACGAAGGAATAAATAGAGAAAATAAGTTCACACTGCGCCACTGCTCCACTATGCAGCAGCGGGCTAGCACTCTCGTCTTTCTTATCTGTACAGTACAAATCCCATAGCTTTCCTTTATCTATCCATATTAACTACTTACTCTACTCTCTAGTCCCTACAATTAATAAGTCCTAAGAAATCTCGTAGTGATATGGCTGATAATCCAGAATCTCCCATGATTTACCATCCTCACATGTACTCTAAAGCAGAAATCAGCAAGGCACGACAGAAGAAATGAAGCTAAATCAGGATTGCTTCGCTGAAAAATTGATATATGTCAATAATAAGATTGCTTAGTAAACTAAAGCAGAGTCAGGAAATCAGCATTAAAAAAGCAAAAAAGCGTAGTCAGAGTTGTATCTCATACATGGATCCATCCAACCGGAATAAGCGTGCGTTCATGTTGTATTGCAAACACTTCCTCCTCATTCTTAGCCACACACTGTCATTTGGATCACGAAATCAATTTACAGATACTTGGACCTCCAAAAGTAAAATAGGACTTCACGAAAACGAATAAATGGGTCTTTGGAACTCACTGAATTAGAAGTTGACTCCTGTTTGGGTATGATCAAAGTCGTTACATATAGAATACTCTTGTCCTGTACAAACCAGGACGCATTAATCATATAATCTACTTTGTGAAAATAATTTGGATCTCAGGTGCAGATTTTTGCATCGTGAATCTGAGCAGTGTCAAGTCTACTGCAAACTCAGTGCTGTATTTTAGTGGGCTATTTCTCTGATAAAACAGATTCTGGTCTCCAGGTCTTTCTGGACACACAACTTTGGATGCATCTCCCTTCTCCATCAATTACACAAGTGGAAAATACAAAGAAAGAGAACGTGAATCATAAATTGGGAGAAAAAATTGTCTAAGAATGAAGTAATAGGAAAAAAGATTCCCTTTCTAAAGATCATAACAAAAAGCCACTGCAACTTCTGAAAAAGAAAATGAAGATGACCAGAAGGATGAGAACTGCTGATGTTCGATGCAGTCACTTCAAAAGTAACCATGAGAACTACTTTTCTGGCGTATTTGGGGCTACAAGAAAGGATTTCTTGTGTAGCATCAACAAACACGTTAGGAGAAAACTTTGACTGTGAGTTTGGTTCAAAGGCTTGTACAGGACACCCCCACCTAAGCCTCCAAAGCTTAAACCATGTTAAAATGATGGTAATGAGATTAAGTGTTACTTGTTTTCAAACTAAAGAGTAAATCTTACAAGGAAAGCACCAAGGATGCCACAGGTTTCCAGATCCTTATCTGTGTTTTCCCTGGCAAGTTCAAGGAATTCCTCCATCAGACGTGCTGACTACAACAAAATACAAGACTTATCAGATACCTGGTAACACAATT
Organism: Eucalyptus guilfoylei; assembly: GCA_016097605.1. Lineage (NCBI taxonomy): Eukaryota > Viridiplantae > Streptophyta > Magnoliopsida > Myrtales > Myrtaceae > Eucalyptus > Eucalyptus guilfoylei. The sequence goes on along the minus strand of CM027861.1, from coordinate 22,560,105 downwards.
TTTGAGGATACTAGAAAACAGCTTGAGCAAAAATATAACAGTCAAATGCTGAGCTTTATAGAAGAAGTCCACTAGAATAGAAGTATCAAACCAATAACCTAAGATTGTTAGCTTCTTACTATGTGTAAATTTTTCCGGGAACTTGAATGCGCAATCTCGCAGTCAGCACCCTTAACACGTAAAAGATGTCTTTCTTGAGGTGAGTCTTCCACGAAGGACAGTGCACGGGAAGGAAATGATTGAGTCACGGAATGAACATGAACATGTTGGCATTTGTAAGCCATTTCTCTGGAGCAAAAGCGAAGAGCTTCTTAATGGCCGAACTAACGCTAGAAACAGTTGATAAGGGGAGCCGAGCCCAGCTTCTTCACTACTGAATAATTGACTATGACCATATCATTCTAGGAAGACCAAAATTCAATGTGATTTGCTAAACAAGGCAACAACACAGAATCTTGTATCATCGGATAAACTAGAGTCTGTAGAGTTACGCCATGGTAGTATTTATGAAACGATATTTTAGTCATTTTACAACTTGGCAAAAATCCTACCTTTGATATGTCAGATCCATGTTAATCTGCATCGTAAACAACAATTAGTATGCAATGATCCATGAAAACTATAATTTGAATTTAAAAGTGCTGGGTAGATACAGAATTTGTGGGTGTTAGAATAAATACACGGCTAGAAACGAATGCATTCAAGGAAAAGTGGGTAACGACATCATGAAAGGTATGAATAGTACATTGTAAAATCATCTAAACTTCTAAATTCAGAGTAATCATTCGCACTGACAAACTTCCATGCCTCCAACAGCCGATATGGTTCTTGAAGAAATCTTAATCTGTATAAACTGAATCACATCTACCAATAACCTCTTCTTACGCAAAGCGATTCTGAAGATGTACTTTGCAAGCACAAAATCACTGGCAATGACACCGAGAATAGTTCACTCCTCTCGCATTCCAAATAACAGTGAACTCTTCTACCTGGCGTATCGCAAGTCAGCAGCAGCTGCCCTCCTTTTTTTCGCTCATCAGGAACAGAATTCTCGGAGAAAGAAACTACCCATCATCAATGACATGATCAAACACTTGGAGAAATATTTCCAGGCACTTCCACTACCAAGACCAGAAAAGAACAACCCCTTTAGACGATTTCGGGAAAAAGCATTCGAGGCAGCTAGGTGTCACCTATCATCGAATTTGTTTACAAATAAAACGAGATGTCGAGAAGTAATTATGCAACTTCTAAAGTACGGAATGCAGATTTCACTTGCGACAGCATGATCGTCATGCATAGCTTTTTACCTGAGACATGCGAAGAGTACTATACACACATACAGCTATAAGCAAACAAACAAAACAGAACAGAGCCAAACAGCAACCCAACAGACGGAACAAGAAACGAGACGACGACAACCCAAAACGAAGGACCAGGTGCTCCACCATATTCGGAGCAGTTTGGAGGAAAGAGAGAGAGGAACAGCTCGAGACAAGAACACAGAGATGAGTCCAGCAAGTAGTCAAGCAACATCAAAAGCAAAACAAGAAGCACTGTCCAAACAAAATTCAGTTAACCAAGATGGGCAGTTAACAATTGATCTGAAAGCAACGTGATAATTTTCGATAAGAGCGGGGACAAACAAATTCTCAACGGGAGATTCGGAGATAGCGTGAGGCTTACCTGTCGGATGAATTGATCAGCGATTCTATGACAGAAGAGGAGCAAGATCGGGGCGCGAAACACTTATCTCTGTTTTTAACTATTTCTTTCTCTTTTCTGTCTTCCTGTTTGATTTATTATTATTATTATTATTTTAGCGTGCATCTTCTTCTTGCCGTAACCGCACAGGGCACTTATTAAACATACCCAACAAAAAATATTCATCATGGTTTATTGATAATAGCAAACCTTAAAAAGGACAATTTTAGAACATATCCATAGGCAACCCAGTTGGTTAAGGCTTAGTCGACCTTGAGGTCTTGGCTTCGATTCCCCAATTGGTTGATTGCGACTTAAGTGGGAGGCCGAGAGGAGGGGGGTCATGGGTGGTAGGGTCCCGTGCTAGTCCCTATCGAGGTATGGTCACTAGTCTTCGTTGGCCGGTGTCTGGTGGGGGCCGTGAGCACCGTAAGGTGTGTCAGGGCGAATCCTCGATATAAAAAAAGAAGAAGATAGTTTTAGATCTAAATTTGTTTGCGGAATTTTCTGTATGACCTATAATGGGTGTGAATTTTTTTTTCTATATGTTATTTTTTTCAACTGTAAATATATTTGAAAAATAATATTGATAATGAACGTAATATATATAAACACACACACATACATACTTGATGGATGCTCCCAATCCTTGTAGCCGAAAATCGATATAATCTTTACATTGAAGTCAAAACGTTTGATCGTGACATGCCAAGTGCCTCTACTGTGTGGATGATTGGAGGTGGGCCGATGAATACAATTTGACTTATCTTGAAACACCAACTAATTTTGTAAAATGTCAAACGATGCTTTGCTCTTCTACTTTTCACTATTTACTTAATTTAAAATGTACAACAAATTTGTTTTTATGTAAAATTGCACATTTCGTCCTTTAACTTATGTATTTTTCTTAATCAAGTCATGTTGTCATCAAAAAATGCCCTAAGTCTTTGACCGTACTAAAGAAGACCGTGCAGAATGCAATAAATGTAAAACTTGCCAAGTGTTGAAGGCTTTCGGTTAGCAAGTGTAATTAGTCAACGAGCGAGTGGTCTTAGCTGACGGAAGATGTAAAAAGGAATGACTAAAGTCTTGGAGCATAGGCGTCCCCAAATGAAAATGGGTTTAGTTACCTGAGGGCCACGACTAACACGGCTCATGATGAACGGAATGTGATGTAGCTATCTAGGTAATGGGGCCAACGATCTCGGATATAATTTGGTTGGGTACATCGATATAGCTATGAAGAAGTGAAACTAACATGATCATCAGATAATGGATGCCACAGACCTCGGAAGCCACTAATAACAGAGGCTGAGTAATGTGGGTTATGACAATCATCGATTAAAGTAATGAGGGACTTCAACGATGATGTTGGACGTGAAAGTAGCAACCATCCGGTAGGGTGGTTGGGGGTGGTTGTGTCTATGAATTTTAGGAATCATTTAGGATATATTTAGTTTTTTTTTAATCTTTGTTAACTATACATAGTAGTTATAAAATTTAGAATTGTAATTCGTGCGAGAGATTGTCAAGCAGTCAATGGATACAAGTCGTTTGATTTTGCTTTCAATTTATTTTTACATTTCAATGCACGTTTACATAGCTAGACACAATTGTCTCCGGTCTCGGCACTTTCAATTCCCATTTTAATTAGATGGATTGGATCGAATATTGACCTAAACAGTTCTTATCTAAGACTGCATTAAATTTCATTCATAGAATAACTGGCTCATGCTTGACAAATTCAAATGGGTGGCAAGGCCTAAGAAGGAAATTGCTCATTCAGGCCTCGCCTCGATTCATATTTCGAATTTTGTTGGTGAGTTTCATGATCTAAAATCTACCTAAGTAACTACATAAGCGTGGGTCCACATAAAGTAACTACGAGGGTTCGACTAACTGAATATATGAAGAAGAAAACAAGAGGAAAAAAACACCCACCACAGAAGGAAAAGGGATCAAAGGACTGGACGAAAATGCAAGTGAATCTGCAACATCAGATTCTCATCTCATCTCATCTCATCTCATCGTTCGGGACATGAAGATGAAAATGAAGAAGAAGAGAAGGCCCTCCTTCTCTTATCTCCTTTTCTTTCCTATCCCCATGACTGCGACACAACTTCACGGCACAACATCCGTCACATTACCAAAGGGAGAAAAGGCAGAGAGATAAAGGAAGGAAATTCAGGAATTGGACCCCCCTCCTGCTTCTCCTCTCCTTCATACCTACTGCCTAATACTCTCTCTCTCTCCCTCCTTTATCATATTCCTTCGTCTTGTCTTCAGATCGCCATCCCCACGCCAGCGAAGAAAGTCTTATCTCCCATTATTCCATCTCCTTTTCGCACTCCTCTGAGGCCCATCCGCAGTTTAAATCCCACGGTATTCTCTCTGTCTCTCTCTTCGATTGCATTCCTCGCAATGCGTATATATGTTCGCTAGAGCGGAGAAGACGGTGAAATACTTTGAGTGCATTCATGGAGTCAATGTTTTATCTATCGAGTTTCGTTTAAAGGGGGTCCATCTTATATATGTTTCTGGTTAATTCCTTCTTTTGTTAATTATAACCATCGCATTCCGTTCCGTTCCATTCCATTGAGTGCAAAGTGACTCGGTTTCATGCAAAAGAAGGAAACCGCGGCAATTAGTGTGTGGTTAATTTGTTGGCATTGATATCGTCAAATATCCAAGTTTACCGAGAAGTGGTTATCCTATCATTTAATAGTCAAGCCAGTGGTTGGAAAATTTGTTTAATTAGTTTTAAATTTTTAAATTTTTTTCAATTTAATTCTAAACATTTACACAAAATTTAATATAGTCCTATTAATCAATTTTCCACTAGAAGCTAACGTGCCATTCTAATCATTACTGGCCAAACTACGTAGCACACTGCTACGTCGGCTATTTCTGTCGAAAATTTACCGAAATGACTACGTTTGAATTTTGTGAAAAAAGGGATTTAGGACTAAATTATCAAAATTAAAAAGGTTTAGGATGGAATTAACATTCATACAATAGGTTTATAACTAATTGAACAATTTTTCCTTCTCTTATGTTTTGAGAATTCTACATGGCATAATATTAATCATGGAGGACATTTTTTAAGAGTCATGTGATGTACATGTTTTTTTCGGTGGGTATGTGAGGCGTACTTTATTGGCGACAAGAAAGGACATACGTCGGAAGTTAGATTAGGCTTTGAATAGCTTTCCGACTTTGAATACATTTTGTGATTGTATTCTATTTATCTAATTGCGAATTCCAATTGTACGACTTTCCTACTTACGAGGTATATAATTACATGTTTTGATGAGCATTAAATTAACTAGTATGCGCTCAATCCAGCTACGTATAAGGGAGGGAAGGACCGGGCGCAAAGCATGGCCGGAAAATTCAGCAAGTGCATGTTGCCATGCTGTACAAAGGACTGTTTCCCGGTATGTCCTCTTGCTACTCGCAATCAAATCATATACCAAAAAAAAAAAAAATGGGTACCGAGAAAAACGAAAAAGAAATGCATGTAAATTTTTACCCCCTTAAAGCGAAATGCCCAATGCATTGTCGTAGTAGGTCAAAATTAATTTACTTCTCATAGTAGGAACTTAACTATATTTAGCTTGGGTAAGAGAATTTAGGTATGATTTTCGTTTCGCCAGCCTCCTTCCCTAATTAGGAGTAGTTCTTGATCCACCAATCTTGTCACTCGGTTCCTGGTCCGATCTCCAAAGGAGATTCCATCGAGTGGTACTAATTTTTTTTTTTTCAATTTCATGAACATCGTTAGTTATTTAGAATATCCACACTCATTAGGTTTGAGATCCTAACCATCGATACTTAGGATTCTTGAGCACTTTCATGCAGTGCCCCTAAGGCAATGTGCTCTCTCTCGGTAATCGAACGTGCTAGGTTAGATTCATAGAGATGCGTATCATTTAAGCCGGACGAGCGGTGACCGAGGCTTTATCTCTAGAAGCAATGTGAATTGAAGCAGGCCCAACGCCAAAATGTCTAGTGGAGGACGACAAACGTCTCCCAACTCCCTGAGCTGAAGCCTGTCCCAGATGACCATACTCAAATTCCATCTATTTCAACTCCTCCTAAATTTTCTCGCATGATGTGTGCTCGCGTTCAGACATTTGAGGTAATCAGTGAGGACTTATCCAGACAGGTCAAATCTCCGGCCCTGCTCGTGGATCAACTTGGCCCTTGGGATCATGGGCGATCGGATTCTATTCCAAGCCAAGTCAAATTGTTTTTTGTCTTTGATTTGGCTGTCCACATCCCATTGGCTCGTGGCTCTCGTTTTAGCAAACCCCAACCCCATCCGATCCTCGATCGCTCGAAACTTTGGACAGAACTTCGTTTTCCTTCTGTCCTTTCAAGTCGAGTCTTGACATGACCCTTTGCTTGTGACCGGAAGCCAATCCCAATTTCGTCATTTGGTCATCCTATCGTGCCCCCAGATCGAAAGTTAAGGGGCCAGCATTTCATTGGTCTGGACTGGGAATTTTCCATAGATTTATTAAAGTATTTCCTTAGTGGACTTTGGTTACCGGTGCCCCGGTCTTGGAAGTCCAGTCAGGAGACCACCGTCCCTTTCACACTTTCTTATGATAATATTCAGATGATAACTGAAGAAAGAGACATGGATTGAGTCCGTAGTTCAAACGGCGATGCGTAGTTTACTAGTTTTCCTAGGTTCCGATCAGCCCGAAACACATGCCTTGTCTGCCGTAACTTCTACTTCTATCCCTCAATCTTCAAGGAGAAGCACGTTCCACGACTTGCTTCACATTAGTTTACACAAGAAGCACAAGCAAACCAAGACGATTTGCTCGGGTTTTGTCTAGATGAATGTTCAAGATTAGCTCAGCTGATGTTGAATTCAGCTCTAGTTCGCTCATACTTGGATTAATATACCTGTGAACTCTATTGAAATGTCTTACGTCACCTGACAACGATTTATATACATTATATATATATATATATATATATATATATATATATGTGTGTGTGTGTGTGTGTGGTCTCCGTCCATTTATAAGTTTGTTTCGACTTTCTAACAATGTATAAAGTCAAATTTTGCCTCTTTCGTTTGTGCTTCTGCCCAATAGTGAAATTCCTCGCATAACTCCTAATTGAGTATCCATATTTCTTTTATAATTTATGAGGTTTTAATACATGGAAGATTAGATATAAAACACATACATATGATCAAGCTCAATTGAGCCTAGTTTGAGTTTCTTGATTACTTTTTGTTATTCGAGTTTTAAGTACATAGTAAGCCAGTCCAATTCTAAATGTCGAAGCTCTGACGGCCAATCAGCTCGGCTTGATTGCACCTACGATTTTAGGCTCCTTCTAGGCGTGGTCACGGGGTAAAAATGTTGACCAATTGACATTTACAGGGATTAACGGCGGGCATTTCTTTCTTGACCGTCCTATTTAGTGTGCCTAGCATGTTCATGAACCGATTCACACGAGGGTCAAAAACCAGCAAAGTCGAATCTGAAGTTGGTGATGGGAGTCTGCCTAGTTTTTTGACTAAACCAACCTTAACGCTTCAATACGCGCTAAACACGCAGCGACTTCAGCTTCTGTTTCATGACCGGCTTCCTCATCTTTTCCGTTCATGAACTTGTTCATTTATAGGTTAATTAATTTATATTTTCATAATCTCGACAGCCTCTTGGATCCCTCCTTCCCCTTGTCTCTTCTTTCCAAACTTTAATTATTTGGGTTGGCCTCTTCGGTCTATTAAAGAAAGTGGAAAGCGATCAGCCATCCCAATGTGATCTGTTCTGCGCGTGACGGCCAACGCCATGATGCATCCTCCCCCTTTGACTTTTTTCCATCGAAGCATCCCTGAAGAGTCGAACCCGCGTCTTGGACTGCTTGCTCTAAATTTATTCTAATTCAGAATTAAAAAACCCATCACTTTCTAGAAATATTCAGGATAACTTTAGATCGATCAATATTTTAATTTTGATGATTAGTGTCTATCAATTGAATGACCTATTGTATGTCTAGGGAATGGTAGGGCCCATCTTTCACAATTTTTATTCACATATGAGAAAGTCTCAATCATGTATCTCTTGAAGTTGCGATGCTCGTTACGGTCAAACAATCACATACACGAGCTGTCATAAGGATTCCCTCCGAAGGCATTCGATAATTAGAGAAATGTCAGTCGTAAAATTTTATTAATTAATTGTTAAATAGTCGTGTTCTTCAAACACTCGAGGATAAGTCATGAATATATATCTATATAATGAACCCCATGTGGAAGTGATTGTAATGGAAAGTCTGCCAACAAGAGAAAAGGATTTATATAACAAGAATGCAAGAGGAAGACTTCGCAGCGATGGAATAAAGAAATGGAGCTCCTTCAGCTTATGATAATGGTTTTCACATAGCATTACATGTCACAAAGTATAGTTTTCGGTCGCTCTTGCAGTCGCAAGAGAGCATTACAACCGAGTCGGCGACAAAAACCTCTGCCGATGTCGCGGAGATACTATCATAGTTCTGTTCAAGATTTTCGTTTCTCCGTTGAGTACCTACCTCTCCTGTGCTCATTTAACCCATCACAAGCTAACCCAAAGAGACGATGGAAATAAAGAAAATCTTGCGGACCTGATCAACAAAGTAATCATTGCTCGATTAGACCACAGGCACGGGACAAGGGTCGAGCTGTCTAAGGGGCCCCTGGGTCGGCCACCTCCTCTAGAAATGCAGGGCAAAGGGTACGGTGCCGGAGATTTTGGTGGTGGCCGGAGGGTTTTGGTTCTTGTCCGATCTCGGAAGCGCAAGCTTCTGCAGAATCTCGCAGACATGGTTAGTTTGGTTCGGTCAAACCCCTGCGATTCCTACCCTTTCTGTTCATTTTATCCGTTTGCTTATAAGTTTATTAATTTCTAGCTGTACACTTAGTCATAGCTCGACGGTTCACGTCTTTTATTTTTCTTCTTCTTCATTTTTCAATTTTGAATTTTTGGTTTGGCCTTTTTAGTCTATTGAAAAAAGAAAAAGGAAAGCTACATCCAATCTGCTCCGCTTAGGCTTCTAACTACCCCCTTGTAGCACGTGGCAGCCGTGCCAATGATGCCCCCACCCCTTAGTTGACCTTCTCTCTTCACCGCAGTATCCGCATCTCAAGGTGCCTCCTCAAATTCATTCCATCCATAAATCATATTAGAATCCCCGTCGGTAGTCCATTAATTTTTTTTTCTAAAGTTCCAAATAATTTGAGATTTATCGATATTCTGATATTGATGAACAGTATCGATTTACTTACTATCCTAAAGTGTCTAATGGTCAACCGCTCTTTTTATAAATGAGATAATTTTAAATAAAGACTTAAAACGAGGTCTTTTTTTCCTTCAAAATAGTATTCACAATGGATTTTGTCTCAAAGGAGGATCTGAAGTGATTAATGTAGTCTCAAATATCAACTTGAACTCACCAGTCGGCCAAATCTTTGCTGTTTGGCTTGTTTTGACGCTAAATTAATGGCAATTTTGTGCAAAATTTGCAAATAGGTAAAGAATGCATAAAACCTTAAAAACCAAAAATCTCAAATCGAATCTTGATTAGGGTCTTTGGTGGTTTTTCCCCCTCCTTTCCTAGGTTCAGTCTTCGATTTTCCGTCCCAAATCTAGTTCTTGGCTCAATCCAATGGACTTCTTTAACCCTAAAAATTCAATTAAAAATTTAGCCCTTGGCTACAATTATTTTGCAGGTTGAAGACAAACATAACTTGTTCCCAATTACAGAATCTGCTCATAAGAATAGGTGCAGTCCAAACTTAGAGCAAAATGCTTGATTGCTGCACGTACTCAATCCACTCAATGATTTTAACAAGTGGGTTGTATTGACTTATGACCTGCAAATCATAATAGGTTATATAGTGGAGGACTCCAAACTGCATAAAAAGCTAGAGGATGCGAGGGGGAATTTGTTAAGCAATTAGAAATTTTAGCTAATAGTGTGAACCCCAACAGCATCACAAGCTCCACCGATAACACGGCCAATCCCGGTCATTCGAATTGGACAATGACTAGCAGGTTGGAAGATATGGAGAAAAATATTTGGCAATTTGGAAGAGCTCATCATGGACAAATCGGGGCCCGGTGATCCGACCGAGGTTAGCTCCCCGTGTCCCGGTCTCCCTAATCCTTCACTCTCCATCGATTCTCCCAGATCCATTGCAATTTATCCCCGATCCAAATAATTTGGGATTCATCAATATTCTAACATTGATGATCAGTGCCTGTCAGCTTCACAGACCTAATCTAGCTTTTTTAGGAAAATGGTAGGGCCCATCTCCTCCCAATTTCCACTTCCACGGGCGAAGACTGAGAGAGTGCTCAGTCCCGAATCTGCACGCCTCCAAATCGCAATGTCGATGTCATCGCCGCTTCCACTGCACCCCTAGCCCTTCCATATCCAAACCTCGGCTACACCAACGTTTCTACCGGCCAAACAGTTACATACACGAGCTACCTTCATGATTCCCCCGAAGCTCTTTTTTTTGGGGGGGGGGGGGGGGTCATTCAATAGTGACAGAATAATTTCTTTTGATAATTTGTCTTAATAATATTCATGAAGCCAGTTAAATAAAATAAACCCCGTGTAAGAAAAACGCCTCTACGGGTTTAATTATGGGGGCGGGTCGAGTGGCGAGTGGTCCAAGGTGCCCGTGGGGCAGCCACCCCCGTCTATAAATGCAGCGCGAAAAGATGGGGGCGACTGTAGTTTCTCGTGCGCCGTGTGTTCCCTAAAAGGAGAGCTTTTGGTGGTAAGATTGGATTGGTTTGAGTTCTCCTCCGATTTCAGAACCCCGCAGCTTCCGCAGGAATCTCGCAGCGAAGGTTCGTTCGGATGCACCCCCTTTTTTCACTCTGCAACTGTTCTGCTCTTTTCCTGTGTCGTTCCTGTTCATACCCCTCTCGATCTCTCCGGTCTGTCCAACCAGAACTCGAGTTTTCGATCCCCTCTTTCCCGGTTTCGGGTGCCTTTTCTTTCGTTGCATGTCGGGTTGTCTCGGTCGCGACCGTTGATCCTAAACGGTGGGAGGGCTTATGAAGAGGCTCGGTCTCTGATCGATCGTGCCTCGGCAATCCCTGTCGGTGCCTGACGATCAGAGTCCTGAATATGACCCGATCGCGGCCGGAGTAGTGTTTAACGATAAGCAGAATTATGCGGGGAGAATCCCGTTTTGACATTTTTTTTCCGGTGATGTTCGCAGGAGGAGGACATGGCAACCGACAAGTACGAGGAGGCCATCGCAGAGCTATCGAAAATTCTGAGGTGCAAACGACGCTCCGTTTTCCGAGCCTAAACTCTCTCTCTCTCTCTTCTCTCTCCTCTTCGTTATTTTACCTACAAAAGCTGTCCTGAAGCGTCATTTCCGATCTCACGCCTCGCGACACGGAGCTTTTTTGGTCCAATCCTGCGAGCCAACTCCCCCACCCGACCCACGCGTTTGTAGTAGTTGCGAGCCTTCGCGACGCGGGGCCCACGGATAGGCCCGTGTAGCGTGGCTTCTTTTGACTTTTTCCTTTCTCTTTTAACGGACGATGGATGGTGACATTCATGGTGACGACGACGACGACGACGATCTGACGGCTTTGTTCGGCGGTTTCTTGGATTTCAGCAACAAGTGCGAGCTCCAGGGCCCCGCCGCCGCGAAGATCAAGCAGATAACGGCGGAGCTGGTGGCTGCCAGCAACGGCAACGGGTTCGAGCCGGTCGAGAGGATCAAGTCCGGATTCGTTCGCTTCAAGAAAGAGAAATTCGAGTAAGTAAGAGGCAGGGCGGAAGCATCGTTTCCTCAGTCCCTTCGAATATGCTCAGTTTCTCTCCAATTATTGTTGGTTGTCGCTGGAAAGCAGTTTGTGGACCTTTGAGCATTTTGTTTTGCATAGAATTCTATAAATGACATCTACATGACCTTCAAAAGAAAAGACTTTCACTCGGTTTGTGGACCTCTTTGAGCATCTCATCTGCATGTTATTCAATAAATGACAAGTACATGACCTTGAAAGAAAAGTTTGTCACTTGAATAAGAAAATGACACTAAAAGAATACTTAGTTACGTCTGTTGAATTGATGCCCGATGGTTTGAGCTTTCTTTTTCCTTATTTTTCAGGAAGAATCCTGCTTTGTATGGCGATCTTGCAAAGGGACAGAGTCCTAAGGTTTGTATTTTGTCGAAATGATTTCTTTTCCATTTGATTGTTGCTTTGATGGAATCTCCAACCATGTGACGAGAAAATTTGTATCAGAAGCAATCTAACATATGAGTAATAGAAGGATTGAGGAACTAGTTTTAAGTCCTGATCATAAAATAGTTCTTTTTTTTTTTTCCTGAGCTATGTTATGTTTAAAATCTATCGAATCATTCCATAACGAGGATGGAAGTCGACTGGTGATAATTTTCGGTCAAGCTTAGCTCATGGGATTTCCATTTCACACGCGTGTCATGAGTGCAGTTCCTGGTGTTTGCGTGCTCGGACTCGAGGGTGTGCCCGTCGCATATCCTCGACTTCCAACCGGGAGAAGCATTCATGGTGCGAAACATCGCCAACATGGTACCTCCATACGACCAGGTTTGTCCAAAAACTGGAAGTACCTGCCCCCTGTACCTTTCATTCTGTATTGCCGTCGGTTTATCAGTTCTTATTGATTTGCCCGCGTGAGTAGGTAATCCTGATTTTGACTCCTGGGGTTTAACTATTGCAGACCAAGTACTCCGGAGTGGGGGCGGCCATTGAATATGCGGTCCTGCATCTGAAGGTGAATACAATAAAGAACTGCCTCTCTCTTTTCTGAAAAATCAACTTTATCGTCACTTATACTCTTGACGTTGTCAAAGGATGCTCCTTTATCTTTCTTTTCTTTACCCTCTTTTTTTTTTTCTTTAACCAATTTTTTTTAGTTTCCTGTTTGTGGTGGTTGATGATTCTCGGCGTCTGGCCATTCGAGTGTCCCCCACATTTTTTGCTACGCTACCAACCACGAACTAAACGAAGTCGATAACTCCCAAACCCTTTAAAAATAGAGAGATTCCAGCATAATTGCTTTATAGCCTAGACAAGCTGACTAGGTTGCTTCTCTTTTTTAGCACTTGCATGAAAATCGAAGTTGATCGTTTCCTTTTCATAGGCTTTGGAATAAATTTTGTGAAATTGAGGCAGTGACGCACCTGGACCCATTGAAATTTTACTCACCGTTCCATTTGATGACGTACCAAAGGGGTTGGCATCCAAGAATTTATACACTAATCTATGGATTTCATGTGTATTTTCCTTGTTTCTTCCGCCCTTGCTCCCCCCTCCTGTTAACAATTTTGCAAGGTTTTCTTTATTCCAAGTTTCCGACTCCGTCATGGTTTGTGTTTTGAATAAGAAGTTTGAGAAGTGGGGAATTGATTGTACTTCAGGTGGAGAACATTGTGGTGATCGGACACAGCTGCTGTGGAGGAATAAAGGGCCTCATGTCCATCCCAGACAATGGAGCCACTGCTAGGTAATGCAACTCTATTTTGCTATCCTAGGTGAACTATACAAGTGAACAAACTACATACATATCCTGACACAAATGTGTTGAAAACGGCTCCTTGATTTGCCAAGTTGCTGCTCAGTGCATTAAATATCAGGATAGGCTTGCTGGATCATGATTTATCAGTTGCTAACTGTGACTATATCTCATTCTTACGAAATGCAAATGGATTCTTCAGTGAGTTCATCGAACATTGGGTTAAGATATGCTCGCCCGCCAAGACCAAGGTGAAATCGGATCACAGCAAATTGAGCTTCGCAGAGCAATGCGGACACTGTGAGAAGGTTACTCTCTCTCTCTCTCTCTCTCTCTCTCTCTCTCACGCACAGAGATACAGAGTTTGTCAATGATCACTTTATTTATGTCGTTCCAACTTCCATATGATGGAGGTAAACCAAAGTGATTCCTGGAGCTTTAACAAGAGGCGCCTACCCCCTTGGTTGGGATGCAAAAGTTAATAGTTTTTCAGTCAGCTGAAGTCTGAATTATTTATTCGGAATACGAACTAACCTATTGAAACTCTGTATCAAATTTCTTGAGCCTCTGAAAGAACTTTGAACGAACGCATTCCTACTGTGACATGAGTCCTTGGCCTGGATTCTGAAACGCACATACTGGTGTTCAAACATTCAAAAGAGCGATCTGTGAACTTGTGACTCACTCAAGAAAACTGTTTCTTCCGAGTGCAGGAGGCAGTGAACGTGTCGTTAGGCAATCTACTGACCTATCCTTTCGTGAGAGAGGCCGCGGTGAAGAAAACCATCGCGGTGAAGGGAGCTCATTATGACTTCGTCAAGGGAACGTTCGAGCTCTGGGATCTCGACTTCAAACTCTCGCCGGCTCTCTCTGCATGAGCAGAAGAAGAAGAGATGGATCGATATGTCTACATGTGTAATCTTCGTATACCTCTATCCGGTCCTCGTTTCTGTAAGTTTTCTCTTTGGTGTGGACGCTGTATATGTCCTCGGGTTGACCGAATAAAACACATCTTCATGTAGACGCCAAATTGACGTTTTTCTTAAATCAATCAAGGCTCGAAACGATGAGCCAGAGGCATTTCATGAAAAGAGAGTGCGTCGGTGTTCTTTACCTAAGTTCCATTTCTCCAGGAGTAAGCAGGAACACCACATATCGCAAAGACAGGTTGCTGATTTGGGATTTTGATCTTGCCTGATCGACAACGTTCGAGCTCGTTCACGAATTCAGAAAAAAGAACCTCGAGGATCACTTCACACATTTTCCTGTTCCGACAGGCCCGGCGTGTCGAGTCCAAGATTTGGAGCCACTTGTCCAAGGCCCAAGCCCTGCACAAATTTTCGATGTAGCCTAGTCCTTTTACACGACTGGCTCGAGAACATCGCTTGAAGCCGTTGATGGACGAGAAAATTGCGAGGATAAAAAGAGTGAGTTACAATTAGGGAGAATCGACCTCCCAATCTTTAGCATGAAGTGAGCACACAAGATTACTCAACTATCAAGATTTCACTAGTTATAAATTAAAAAAAAATGATATGTAATCTCAAGATGTTAAATTTGCTAAACAAATCCAAATTTCTGGTAGATTCAAGAAATGGCCAATTCCAAGTATAACCGACTCAGTTTCTAGTTCTAGTTGTTGAGAATCAGGACTTAATAGTGTGGGTTTCAGAATTTTAATCTTTGAATTGACCCATCCTAAAACCAATTAGCTCTAATAAATTACGCTGATTTAGCTGTCAAGATTGTGATTGGGTATAATTGAAACGATAAGCATTGGGGTTTGGGCTCAATGACGTTGGCACATCGCGCGATAGTGGAGTTTTGCACAACCCAAAACAACCCCTCCGTACTGAAATTTGAAATGGTGGAGTTGTGCAACGGTGGGGTTTTTGTCACGACCCTGGGCTCAATGACGTTGATGCATGAACGTCACCGTTGCACGACCCCTTCGTACTAAAATTTGTCACGACAACTTGGAACTTTGTCGAATGGTCCGCTAATCATTGACCGGACGTCTAATTTACACCCGACGACCTAATCGACGGATTGGTCTTAGGAAGAAGTAAGACCTTAGAATCGATGGTGAACCGGTACATAAACCAAATGATAACTAAGCCGAAACGAAACTAGAGGTGCTGCCACAACTGGTCGAGAGAGTAACTGTCTATAACCAGGTCCTCCAGTCCCACGTTACTTAGCTCGAAATATCTGTCGCTAGATAACATGGGAGATCCAAGCCAAACGCGGTGATCCCTCATCCACTCCTCACCATCGCTACCCTCACTTCCCGTAAGAAAATTTTCCCTCATCAAGACGTCTCCGACTTCGGCATCGTCTGCACTAGTGTTACTAATTGTGCTCCGACAGGGAGGGAGCCTATCGCAGTTACCTGCATTCGAATCGTTGATGGGGTGATGGTGATTGGTGGTTTCCTGTTCTTCTTGAGCTCGATACTCGGGCGTGGGATCGCTTCTCGGGCGTTTGAAATTTCCAGTCCCGAGCTTCTTGCGCAAGTGGGTGTTCCAGTGGTTCTTCACTTGGTTGTCCGTTCTACCGGGGACCCTTCCCGCTATCAGTGACCACCTGCATAATAGGCAGCCAATGTGTTCACTCATCGCAATCTTTCATATGATGAAGAACACGTATCGCACCCTAGGCGAGAATTAAATCAATGTGGATATCTTATTTTGCTGTAGGTTTATGCATATTATTATATTTCTTTTGCTAAAATTCGCACGACGACAAGATTTAGAACGATATAACAAATAGTCTTAGATCCGCGCAACGTGCTAGCATTGTACTAGTATGAGATAGAAAGTTAGAAACACCCGCAACCTGTTTCCAAGGAGTTTATGGAGTCGGACGATGAGGTCGTCCTCCTCCTCGGAGAATTTGCCGCGCTTCACGGCAGGGCTCAGGTAGTTCAGCCACCTCAATCTGCAGCTCTTCCCATGTCGCTTGAGGCCTATGCCGGCCGAAAGAGAGAGAGAGAGGGAGAGAAAAACATGTGAAATCGGTCACGCAATGCAAAACAGAAGCGTATCGGAATAGCAGCGGGGAGAAGGAGCAAGATGTAACGAAGAATCAACCGGTGAGCTTGGGAATGCGGTTCCAGCGACCGGGTCCGTGGACCCTGATGTGGTCGAGCAGGAGCCTGTCTTCTTCCTCTGTCCACAGCCCTTTCCTGTGAAGACTCTCCCCCGCTCCCGCTCCCTCTCCCATACCTCGCGCGCGCAGAGAGCGAAAAGGCGTGGATCTCTCTTTAGCGGACAGAAACGGAGGGCGGTGGCGACGGGACTTGGGGGAATGAGGGCGGATTTATGGGACTGTCCCTAAAGGAAGCATGTCAGTGCTCGATAGCGACTTAACTTTCCAGTCCTGACAAGGAAACCATTTTGGACTCTCATGTGGATTCCATTTTTGCTCCTCTCGTCATGCCTTGACTTGAGCCAACACTGATGTTTTTGGCGACGACCGCACAGTCGCGCAGGCGAAGTTTAAACTCTCCTGTCCCCTTCCCCCACCAGTTGTCACCTCGCCTTTCTTCCTTCTCCTCATTAATTAATCACTCAACGTTCAGCGCCGAGTACAATTAATGGCCCTCCATCAATTGCCTGTGTCACAGTACGATCTCACCACGCAAGACCCGTTGGATATTTCTCCAGTTCCGAAAATCCAAAAGCCATTCTTTTGGGACTGATTTGTGAATTGATTCGATTCTTTTCTTTATTAACCCTCTCATTCATTTGTCTACATAGAGAATCTCCATAGCGCAATCACAACATACCTAACATAAGAAAGTTCTTTCTTTTCTTTCAGTTTATTTGCTGGTTTTTTAGTGTGACTTTGTTCCCATTCAATCTAGTATTCTGTCTGGAGTAAAGAGAAAGATCCAAATAAAAAAAAAAAAAAAAACCGTCACCCCGAATTTCGTGTTCTGAGGAGCGAAATTATTCTTGAGCTGGTGTTTGCATATCTCAGCTATTTAATCTTATTTTCCATCTTCTTTTGACAACAGATTTTCCAACGATCTTAAGGACAAGGTGGATCCCCAATAATCAGGTCGCCTTACATATTTGATCTTATTGTCCATCCTCTTTTGACAGCATATTCTCCAGCAAGTTCTTCACGTGCTGGAATGACGTTCTCCTTTAACTCGGGGTGTTTTTTTGTGCATTATCGATAATATTCCACTCCACTCGAACCCCAGAAGATCTTTTGTGAAATCGACTTTAGACGGAGACAAAATGGCTTTGAACGAGAGACAAATCAGGGATGGCTCGTCCTCGAGCGCTGTCGACTGCCGTTTGGACCAGGGCAGTGCGTCCGAGTTGTTGCTTTCTAGCATCTACCCCACACCAAGGTTGCTCGATCCGTCCCTGTCACTTCCCTCTTCTCCATGCATACGCATTAACTTCCATTTCTTCTGCTGCTCCGTAGTTTGAGAAACATACCTACCGTGAACATCTAGTGTCAGCTAGCACTCGAATGCCTGGTTCGACCAGATTGGTGAAGAAAAATCTATTAGAGGATGCACGACAACCTCAGGCCGCTGAGCGATGGAGAAGAGAGGAACCTCTCAAGGTCGACTAGTTCTCGTCTAATTGTCGAAACGGGAAAAACGGTATGTGGATATCAGCTTAACATTAGCGTACAAATAGTCCACTGTCGAGTAGAAGAGAAGAAGGGGAGAGTGGTGAATGCAGCATCACGGACAGGTGCAGCTGAGCAGCACCTGTGGTCCACTGTTCGGTATGAATGTAGTTGATAGAAATTATCGAAGCGTGGTGATCAGAACTGTGCACTGAAATTTGGTAGTTGAGAAATAAATGAGAGGATTGTCGCGAGTGTAATTAGTTTGACGACAAAAACCGTGGCCCCCATAAATTTGGAGTGATCCAGACACGCAGGACAAGGTGCTATTTTTATTGCCTCTACTCCCTGGACGAGACTTGCTTAGGTCCGAACCCATCGTACCTGTTGGTCTCGTAGGTCGCGAATGGCCAGCAATCGTGTAGGGCCATTCATGACGAATCCAGTCTAGCGGAGCCGGGTTCGGGCGAGTCTTGTTTCAGTCTACACGATTCCGTAAGATGATGACCAACCTTACCTCGCTCAAAACTTTCAAATGATGTAGATTGTGGTGCCCCTCGTCGGCACTGAAATCTCCTGAAAATGATGATGCAAAGATGACCAATTGAAGAGGATTGGATGATCGCGAAAGATTAGAGGATGAGAGCTTGGCCAGAATGCTAGTATGCAACGGAGAGTGGTAAAGAAGCAGATGAAGTAAATCTGAATTTCTGACTCGTTTTCAATGCATTAAAGAGTACGGCTTTGAGGTGACCAAAAAGAGAGAAAAGTGAGAGCGAGAACAGCGAGTAGGTTCACACGTAAACAGACAATGAATTCTTCCATTTGGCTTGGAAAACTTGAGCCTGGAAACGACGACGATGCGATTTACTTAACCGACAACTTTTAGGAAAGAGAAAAGTACATAATATTCGAAGAGGACCAGCCAAGTCCTGGCCAGAAGCCTGCATCCATTATGATATCTTTATCGGCTGCATCGACTAGACACGGATTGTTCTGTACTAGAAGCCCATTTATGTTTTTTGTAATACTCTCGTAATTGCAGAAACTCTTCCCAGAGTGATTGTCAGTTTATTTCTTATGATTTCCATGAATATCAGATGTTTCTTGATAAAATAAGTTGATGTGGCTTCTTCATCCTTGTGGGAGGTGAGAGTTATTTCTTCAAGCTTTATGTGTAACACCATGGACAAAGCCAGGTAAATGAAAGTTGCCGTCGGTAGTCTGTCTAGCTTAGCTCGACAGTTAAAAGCTGATGAAAATTTTCAGCAGACACAGGATTCAACTCAGCAATCAGGCGCGACCTGGATGCTACAGACATTGCTAGAAACGAATTGCAATGTTTAATATGTAAGAGTTTTTTTAGAAATCATGAGGAATACGATCCAAATCAGACTGCGAGACACCTAAATTAAAGTGAATAGATCGATCTAACAAAGACTAAGGAATCATGATAATGGCACACACCTTTTTTTCTATCACTGACATAAAATTCTCACGCTACAGAATCAACATATTCAGTTTTTTACACACTGACAAGCGCCATAGCAGCTCCCAGCATTCCAGGAGACTGCAAAGAAAAATGCGTGACAAATAGGACTTGAGCACAGCACAAGAAGGAAGGTCCTGCATCGGAGCAGAAACAGAACACCTACACCAATATAAGCACCGGAAGGGGTCATTTACAAATCTAAGAGATGGAGAACCTTCTCCTTCTTGGCTTCGTAATATCCACCAGGTCGTCGATGTTGGAAGCATCTTTCGACCCTTGGCGGAATGGGTTCAACTTGCCGAGTGTCTTGGTCATCGAAGAGAAGAAGGTAGTCTTTTTGGCGCCTCCCTTGGAGGACGTCGTTTCTTGGCTCTTGGGGTTCTGCATATCGGAGATGTTCTTCTTCATCATCATTAGCTCGGACCTTAAGGTTTCATTTTCCCTGACCAACGACACATCAGCCAGCACTTGGCTCCTCGTTGCCATGGGATCAAGTACGTCGCGGTTGTCCATTCCGCTCCTGAGCTTCAGCTGGTCATTGTAGAGCGCGTGCAGAACGATTTGTGCAGGAAACCGCTTGTTCTGCGAGGCATGAAGCCGAGCTTCGTGCGACAGTTTCAGTGGATCCATCACGCTGCATGCTTTCTCTCGCTCTACCTCGTCAAGGTTTGGATGGGCCTGCAAATTCGGTAATGCTCACTGTCAAATAACACGTTAATCATGATGAAATCTGTTCAATCCCTAAGCCCAACACCAACGCAACTCCAGAAAGTTCATTTGGATTTGCATTTCATGTTGCTTAATTTAAATCTATTTTGATCTTTTTAATTCCGGAACATTTGAAACTAACATAGAATGCAAAGTTTAACACGTCAATCCACATATAAATTTTTGATAACCATTTAAAATTTGAACAATATTTTGAATTTTGATGAGAAAGCAAAAAAAGTACCTCTAAAATTGCCGACCACTATTCAATACTGTATTGCTTACCTTCAAGTATATATCGATTGCTCGGTACAGATCGTCATCAACTTTTCTGGCTGCCTTAGGCATGAGAGTCACGATCGCATTGAACTTCGAGATGCTGAGTTCACTGTATATTGCAATTTCTCCTAAATATGCATCGACCATCTTGACGACTCTCTCTGTTGGTGCGGAGCAGACCTCCTGGAAGTC
Organism: Eucalyptus guilfoylei; assembly: GCA_016097605.1. Classification (NCBI taxonomy): domain Eukaryota; kingdom Viridiplantae; phylum Streptophyta; class Magnoliopsida; order Myrtales; family Myrtaceae; genus Eucalyptus; species Eucalyptus guilfoylei. The sequence continues at coordinate 22,539,593 of CM027861.1, read as the reverse complement.
CCCACTGAAAACAGCCACACTCCTTTCCTTTTCCACAAAAGCCGAAATGATTCTCCTAACACTCTCCAGATCAAAGAGCCGCTCGCCATCATAACTGAATGACAAAATGAGAAGATCATCCACCGTCACATGCTCTAAAATTGAAGAGACCCGTTTCTCAAGCTCTTTCTTGCAATTAGTTGAGGCTTTAAGAAAGACAGCAGCTCGGAGAAGGCAGCAAAGGAAGTTAATGGGAGAAGAAGCTTTCTCTGGGGGTAAAAGCATGACTATAGATTCAAGTAACTTGCGCTGCTGATCTAGACCATGGGAGCTGTTGATATCCGATGACTTGGTCCTGACACCAGAATGGTCTCGTACAAGACCTGGGAGAGATCTTTCTGCATATGTGACGATAGCCATGGCCAGGATACAGGCCTTCGCACCTCTTTGTTGCATTGCAGCAATGATTTTTCCAAAGAACACAACATTTAACACTGATAGCTCAACTGTCCACCAGTTTGAAGGAGACCGGCTTGGAAAGATCACCTCTTTACATACCTGCAATAGCAACCACAGTCGCATTAAACATCTGTTAGTGTCCCTTATCCAAAGCATTCAAATTGCATGGCGAAGCAACTGTAAACTCAATCTTTACCTTGGCACTTGCCACGTCGAGACATCTTTGGACAATCTTAAGGTCCTCTGCCATGGGAAGAAGATCTTCACATGACTTCAAAACAAGGATCGTGCCAGACAGGCTCGAGAAGGCCACCTGAACAAGGAAGTCCTCAGTACGGCCTGCAAGGTTGTTGTCACAATACTGGTCTGTCATTTCCAGGTACTCCGCAGCACAACGAAGAGCGGCAACGTTTTTCACTGTGATCTCGAAGTCAATGTTGTAGCAGAAGTTTGCCGCTTTCTCAAATATCTCTGGGCCTCCAGGGAAGTCGGACAGATCGATCCTGGTGAGGTCCGCTTCCTTCGACTCCATCACCATCTTCCTCATGTAGTTGCTCTTTGCCACTAGCATGAACTGCCAAGAAGCAATTGAATTTGATATTCACTTGCAGTCCCTAGATTAATCCACAAGATGACGTTGAACTCAATACTCACGTCATACCTTATGGAGAGAGAAATTTGCTTTGCCTACTTTGACGTCAACATCAGTCGGAAATTCTTTAGAAAGAAGCCTGCGTGAAATGAACAATTCTCCAAATCAGTAACTTAAACACGTAAAATTCGGGTAGACAAAGCATGAAATCATCATAGGAGCATAATTACCATTGACTGGTCCTCTCCATGACAATAGAGTTCCCACAATTGCTCTTCACATGAGAAGCCATCACTCAGATCAATCTCTTACTCAGGAAGAGTTTTATGTTGAGAGTCTGAGCTTTTTGGGCATTTGACCAAGCGCAAGGGTGCTCCTCTATCCAAGTTGATTTGAGCTCACTTGTGCTGCCTCACCCTGGCTGGCAATTAGTAACCAGAAAGATTGAACTTTAAGGTTAGTCAACTACGACGGTATTCAGTTAAAACGCACAAAAAGAGAACCAAAATCTTGCGGAATCAGGCTCTTCCATTGCTAACAAAACAATCATTTTGCAACCTGGAATAACTAGAAATTGCAGAATATAGAAGCCATTAGTCTACAATCATCACCTTCACAGCTCGTTTGGTGATTTATAATCATCGTCGTCATAAGCTAGCCCGTTTTTCATTAGCTACGACTCATACAAGGATGCCAAATAAAGGGTTCTGCAATATTATTCTCTAAGAATGCCCAGAAAAAATCCATAGAGTTTTCTTTTGTTCTCCAAATTTGCTAATCTATTAATGAAGAAACGACAACCTAATCTACGATCATGCCATAAAAATAAAAATTTCTGACCCAAAACGACCAGCTAGATGATATAGGGCCAAAGTGTCTAATTTCGTTCCTTAGCTGGGTTGATAAAGATCTTGGTTAACATTAGGTAAAGAGAGAAGCAACATTGCCATGATAGGGGAAAGAGCGAAGAATAAGATTCGTACCCTGCTCTTCCAAGTTCCTCTGTTCCTTTCTCGAGCTACTTCTGAACCCTGTTTTGATCAGGTTTACTTTTCTTTTTCTTTTTTCTTGTGGATGAGAATATCAAGAGCCTCTTGATGGGAACTTATAGAGAATGGCTTCATGCAAGATTCAGCAATGTCTCGCTCAGTCAGCTAAACAAAAGTGGACCCTCTTGATCTAGTAATAAGCTGATTTCAGACGCCAAAGTCCGCTTGTTCTCTCGAGCGTTTTGTAATTTTCCCTTCTTTTGGAGTCCCCGCTCTGCTTTGAGGGAAAAAAACAAATGTTGGACTAGATAAGGCTTCGCAATCGGGTCGGGGTCCCACAGCAATCAGCCCCCCCGTCGCTGTCGGCGAATGAGTTACTCCCACGTGGCATTCCCGCCGCCAGGTCATCCACTCTCTCCTCCCTATTGTTGGAGTTAATGAGAAAATATTGGTTTCGTTACACAGCAGATCCATGTGGATTGAATTGAGTCACCATCGACCAACTTGGAGGTCTATGAGAGGGACGATTTGAGAATTGGGAGTTTATTCATTAGTAATAATTTGGTCCTTTAGTCACTTACATGCACATCAAATTTATTTATCAAAAACTATCGTATTTTGCATAATTTAACTTCAAAAGAGACACTTACATGAGTTGGTGTGTTTCTTATATAAAGAGTCGTTTCTGGTGATAATTTGCATTAATAGATCTTTTATGAATAGGGAAATGATACAAATAATTTATGAGCTTTAGTTCAATGTTGTCACTATACCTCATATTTATTCATTGTGATCTTTAGATTATTAGTAAATTTTCAATAAAGTCATTTCATTTAATGAAACAACAAATCAAACGTTATTTAATTACATGAATTGTTATATGTTGAGCTGAATTTTTTTTAATATGATGAGTCAACAGTCAATATTTTCATCCACCTACTTTAGAAAGGGAAAAAAAATTAGCACATTAATATACATCATTAGATGACGTGGATCATTATATCTTGATTTGATATGAATATATTAATTGAATTATCTACATGTAACTTCTTCTTTTTTATTGTCTACCATTCAAACTCAACGAATTGAAAGCCACACCAACACATTCCACTAACTCAAACAGCACATAACATTTTTATGTACTCTAGAGACTAAATTGAACATTTAGTAAAAGTTCGGAAGCAGTATTAAACAAATTAAAAGTTTACAGACGACACTTCGCAACAGGCCAAGGTTGGGCGACATTTATGTCATTTTTCACTTCTGAATCATGTATGAAAAATCAAAAGGTCGATTTTAGAGGTCTGAATGGAAATATCCAATTTGTTGCTGATCAGCAGCAATAAACAAGCTGCATATTAATACGCAAAAGAAGGAATAGGAAGAGAGCAGGCGAAGAAAATAGATGTGTTATCATTTCATACATCATCGGTAGGCAACAGATAAGCACCCAACTTCACGACAAAGAGAGAACACCATTGTTAATGGGGCTTTGGATGGGAGTTTCCGTCCACAACCACCATTTGGTAGCCCAATAGATGGAAGTGGACTGGACAGAAAGATATATATATATATATATATATATATATATATGACTTTGAACCTAAGCGCAATTTGAACTTATACACCAAAGTTTAGTCCCTTTCGCTAGACCCCAAAAATGGGACAAACCTTGAATTTGTGGATGTCATGGAGACATACTTTCCGGTCATTCCTAATTGATGTCCCCAGTTTTGGTCTCATGCACATGGTACATGTGCAGAGACACGCATCTTCCCTCCTTTACTGATTACTACACCAGATAAGGTGGATAAGAATCTGTCGCCAACACAATCATTCTCAACGGAATCCATCTTGATACGTAAGAGACATAATCGGGCAGGCCTAAGAATAGCTTCAGCGAGAGACGTGGTAATAAACTTACCGGATAGATTTATATGATGCACTAGTCTAATCAGTCGCTTGCGGTTTCTCGGTGAATTCGTAGGGTAATTTCTCCAACTGATCTCTCTTACCACGACCATTGGATTGACGTGAAAATGAACAAGAATCGGTCTGGGTGTGGCGTTGCCTCGGGCACCCTTTGATTGGTGTGGGCTTTTGACGGACATGAAGTTTGGTTTTTTATTTATTTATTTATTGGGCTAAGCCCAAAGAAAGATGTGAGATTCAGCTCATGTTCTAAAAGCCCAGATTAGCTTTGTTACTTCCCTGGCTTCTTCAGGATGGCCGCCCGGCGAGACTTTAGAGGAGGGTTCGAAACTCATGGGGAACAAAATCTTGCTCATTGAATCCCTGAACTTGCTCCGTTGTTCGACGAGGTCCCTGAATTTGTAATCCGCGTGACCAAATCATCGAACCAGTGGAGAAGTATGTCGAATCAAGGCCATCTATCTCGAATTCCAGCAAATTCAAGCTTGTGTCGATTGGTTTTTGATTAAAAGCCTGATGTGGATATCATTAATACCCCTCGCGCATTTGAAAGCAAATGAAAATAAGTTTAATTGTATCGTTTATTATCGTCCTTGTATTTGGGTCCTTGCAAATTCATAGTCCACTATGATGATGACTATTGATTGTAAACCTTCCTTGTTCGTACAGATGTTAGAGATTTAGGTCATCTATTAAAACAATTCTAAATGAACGTTGAGAATCATCAAGTTTTGTATCAATATGGAAGGGGCCGTGAATAAATGAGATAGAAAGGGTATAACTTTACGAGAAGATTATTCTGTGCGTATGTATAGAGTGTGACGACCCTAAAGAACTAGCTAGTTATGAGCAAATTTAATATGTTACTTTTATAAAGGCAAGCTTTTTGTGGAGGAGTGGCGTGATGATTTTAGGTGAGCCAACTCTTCCTGGGACTTTTTTAATGTATTGTATTTGTTTGAATATTGTATCAAATTAATAACTAGTGGTGTTAATATGAAGAAGCATATGTATATTTATTAAATACGTTATAAGGAGAATTATAAAAAATTTGTTGAGCTTCTACTTGCTATTAATAATTTGAAGATAAAATTAAAAAGGATTGTGCGGTGGTTGCATTCTGGGCCGTCACAAGTAGTCCTTTCCTAATCCCTGGAAGTACGCACACATCCTCAAGATATCAATTATCATGTAGAAGTGATTAATTAGGTTACTCACAATGGCATCTTATCATTATGACTTTAACCCAAATTCATGACTAGCTAGCTAGTTACACGGTGCATGCACATATATTAAGGTCATGTGAAGAATCTCTTCTACATGTGAAATCATAGTTTCCCATCTTGAAAATTTATCAAATTACCTCACAACTTGATTAATTAACCAAGGCTTGTCCAATCTGAAGTATAGATGGATGCCCTTTTCTTGTTTGATCACATTATTAGGGGAGAGTTGTCCTTTATGATATTGGCACATTGCATTAAGCCATTCTTTTTTAATGACCAAGACCTGTCCTGTCTTGAGGCATAGATGGATACTCTTCTTTAATCAAGTCTTTATCAAGTGGATTAATATAACTTAGTACCCAAAAGTTTGTCTCTAGCTAATTCTTAAATGTTTTTTTTTTCTATTCTATTCCATCCTTTCGTCAATTCTGTGGGCTTTCCCATTACCTTCCTTTGTTTTGTGCTCAAACGCCATACTAATGGCCTAGGTAGCACGGACACAGCGACACGGACACGCGACACGACACGACACGACACGCGACACGTCATTTATTAAAAAGTAGAGAATTTCGACACGTTCTGACACGTTAAATTTTAAATAAATATTTTTATATATACATGATTAATTATTATGTAAATTAAAATTCATAAATAAATAAATAATAAAAAAAGCCTATAATAAATCTATACTAATAATATGTATTGATAAAGTTATTCAACGTACACAAAGGCTCTCGATCCGTTTCTCTCATGGTCTTGAAAAGAAAGAGAGAACTTTTACAGATTTTGCCAAAAAAAATAAAGTTATTTAATGTTTAATATTTCTTTTTAAGGTTAAATGGTCCCATCCATTTATTTCCCCCACTCCACCCATCGCCTGCAAAAAAATATAAAGTTATTTAATGTTTAATATTTCTTTTTAGAGTTAAATGGTCACATCCATTTATTTCCCCCACCCCACCCATCGCCTGCAAAAAAAAATAAAGTTATTTAATGTTTAATATTTCTTTTTAGAGTTAAATGGTCCCATCCATTTATTTCCCCCACCCCACCCATCGCCTGCAAAAAAAAATAAAGTTATTTAATGTTTAATATTTCTTTTTAGAGTTAAATGGTCCCATCCATTTATTTCCCCCACCCCACCCATCGCCTGCAAAAAAAAATAAAGTTATTTAATGTTTAATATTTCTTTTTAGAGTTAAATGGTCCCATCCATTTATTTCCCCCACCCCACCCATCGCCTGCACACGTCTCTTCCCAAAGTCACACTGCACTGCACTGCACGAGGCTTTCTTTTTTTCCCCAAGAAGCCGTTGACACATCCTCTCTCTCCTTGCTCTTTTTCCAAAAATTGAAAACCCTAGCAATCGGCGATCGCCTTCTTTCTCCTCTCCCTCGCTCGGTCTCCACCTCTCTCACCGCTGCCTCGCCTCCGTTCCCCCCTTTGCCGTCGTAGCCTCGCATCCAGCCCTCCATCGCGGCCTTTCCGTTTTCCATCTCGGCGTTGCAGTCGGCGGTCACAGCCAACCAAGACGATCGAGAAGGCTTCTCAGTGTTGCAGTCGGCGGTTGGAGCCCTCCCTCGTCTCGCTCGCGGCGTCGCCTCAGCTCCCTCACCCTTGCCTTCACCCTCCATCACTTTCTTCCCTTGGCACCTACGGATCCGCCCACAAACCTCTGGACACGCTCTGACGCGCGTGTCGGAAAGAGTTGACCACGTGTCGGAAACTCCGACACGTGTTGACCGCGTGTCCGAGCGTATCGGACACGTGTCGGGGTGTCCGACACGACACGGAGACCCTTTGAACATGTCCGTGCTACCTAGCTAATGGCAACTGCATCTCCAATCGGTGGGATCTTTCGGGAGGAAATCTATCTGCCTTTAACTTCTATTTATGACTTCCCCTTCAAAATTTGAAATATTTATCTATGTGTGTGCGCATTATAAGTGATATCCATATGTGTAACTTTACAATAAGAAGACTGGGCAAGAGGAAATCATGACCACAAAAGAGTGAAGGGTGTGCTTAAGTGATCACCGTATTTATATTCCTCACTTAAGGCTTGGGTTCAAATCACCGTTTTTTCTTTTAAATCAAATGGAGTAATTGAAGCATCATTTGTAATATGGATGTGCTAAATAAAACTTGTGTAAGTATAAGCCTAGGTGTCGATAGTAATTACTTGATGTGTATGGGATGAGGAAATTGCCACAATTAATAAAGATTAAATAATTTTTGAAAGAGTCACGGACGGTCGTGAGGCGAATTTTATATATATGTAGATTTGTTTGATAATCAAAGGGAAAGCATAGAATATTCACCATGATACCTATTAATTGCAAGTCGAACTAGGAAACACTATTAAGTTGTATTTCTTTCGCTTGGCATTATTTAACTGCAAGTTGAACTAACATTATAAGTTTTTTTTTTTCGTTCCCTCCATCCATTTGTCCTAGAGGAATCTCTCTCTCTCTCTCTCTCTCTCTCTCTCTCTACCATCACTCCTATAAATGTCGTGCTCAATCAAACGAACCCTCCAACATTAACAGCATTCCCTCTTCCTAAAGAAATGAGTGAGATCAGCTTTAGCAAAATGTCTCTCTTCGCCCTCTTCCTCGTCCTGCTGTTTTCACTCCATGTTAGTTTTCTCAAGCTCTCTCGCCTCCCCTTCTACACACCATAATAATCACGGCTCATCCTATCTTCGAAGTTCGCATACATTAACATTTACAGTTCCTTTTTGCATGTTCATTACAATTTTCCGTATCTCTATGTTACTTCCATATTTATGTCATTGCCCAGTTACTTAAGTCCATAATGTCCATTCTAATCGTGATTATATAAACTTCTAGCTCACAGTCACTCTTTGATTTTCTTTTGTGGATTGTCATGCGATAGGTCCTCACCACCGTCGCTGGGGCCACTCCCGAGGCCGACTCCCTCGCCGACGAGGCTAACTCGATCTCTCCCAAAGCATACCTTGTCCATTACTGGAACAAGCAAATCACCAACAACCTTCCCAAGTCACCAATCCTCTTCTCCAAAGCGTCACCTCTGACGGCCGCGTCAGCGACCATCTTCGCCGAACTCGTTGCCAAAGGCGCCATCTCTGACCACCTCTTATCGTTCTGCGAGGAGGCACAATTGCTCTGCTTCATGAACTCATCATCTTATGGGGTCGCAAAGACGATTGACGCCCAACTATACAAAGTATACCCCCGCGGCCCCCTCCCGGATACAAAATTGGCAACTGATGACAAGAAAGTAAATGGGGGCATGGAGCAGGGCTTGTTCTTTCGAGAGTCGATGCTGAAGAGCGGGAATGTGATGCCAATGCCCGACCTCCGGGATAACTTGCCCAAAACGTCATTTTTGCCTCGCAGCATTTCCTCCAAACTGCCATTCTCAACCTCGAAGCTCGCTGAGTTGAAGCAAATCTTCCATGCCATTGAAAATTCCACCATGGAGAAGATCATGGCACAAACGCTAGGCCTGTGCGAGGGTGCAGCACTCCAAGACGAAACCAAGAGGTGTGTGGCCTCCATCGAGGACATGATCGACTTCGCCACCTCGGTTTTGGGTCATGACGTCATGGTCCGATCCACGGAGAGTGCCAGAGGGTCGAAGCGGGAGGTCTTGATCGGAGCGGTCAAGAGGATCGAGGGCAGCGAAGTGAGCAAGGCCGTGGCCTGTCACCAGATTCTATTTCCTTACATTGTCTATTACTGTCATGCATTTCCAAACGTCCGAGTTTACGAAGCTGACGTACTAGATCCCAAATCCAAGGCTAAGATCAATCACGGTGTCGCCATTTGTCATATGGACACATCAACTTGGAGCCCTGCCCACGGGTCATTTCTGTTGCTTGGATCGGGTCCTGGCCAGATCGAGGTCTGCCATTGGATAAATGAGAATAACATGATGTGGACAATTGCCAAGTCATAATGGAAGAACGAAGTGTGGTCAAGATGGAATAAACATGGGTTCGGCCTGGTGATCAAGAGAGAACTTGGTCTCCAGCTACCTCCAACCGAAAGCCTCCCTTGCTTTGCATTACAGTCGAATAACAACGTGTTTGTGTTTGGTGTGAGACAGTCGTTATGATCAGTAAATGTCAAGTGTTTTTTTTGTGATTTGAGTACATGTTCAAATCTTTTGCATTCTCCTATCCTTTGTGTTTAGAGATCTTCCTAACTCCTGTCTCTCAAGTTGCGTTACTATCTTCGAGAATTTTCTTCAACTTTCGACGAGGATCAATAACCATTTTCACAGTATTATTATTATATAAACGAGAGATAGATAAGAATGCAGTGTTTTTCGATAAAAGAAAAAAGTGAAAAGCTGCAAAAATAGTTCAAGTGGCCCAGTGGTTGGAAGTTCCAACGTGATCGCTTTTATACGCTTGACATTAAACAACAAGTGCTGCCTGGTTCAATCTTGAAGTGGCACTTCCCGCTTTTTCTTCCTCTGAATTTTGCTTTTAAACTTTTCTGCATTTATCTTTTGTTTGCACTTTCTCGGTTACATAAACTACATATCATCAGATTATTGCTTGCTTTTTCTTTTTCTTATTATTATTATATATATATATATTTTTTTTGCTTTTTTTAAGCGTTTGTCATTGGAAAAAGATAATTAGAAAAGAACCCATAATATGAGATTAGACTTCTAAAATCCTAAAAACTTCACATGAATGATTCTCATATGATAAAAATGTAGAAACTAAATTTACTTTTGTTTTGCTAGAATTGCTCTTACATTGATATATCTTTCACTGAAAGTCACTATTTGATTTTATTTAAGAGGACAAGGGTTATGTGCCAACTCCATACAATGGACATCTTATGCAATAAGGAATTGAATTCTTTGGTCCAAACAACACTGATTTTAGGCCGAGTTGGAATTTCATCAATAACAAGGCAAAAAAAGTTACAAGACCGGTAGTTGGAATTTAATCAATGACACAAATTAAGGATAGTAAGATGTGGAGTCAGAATTTAATCAACAATAATGTACCGGGATAATAAGATACAATATAGGAATTTAATCAACAATGATGTACCAAGATACAGAAACACGTTGGAATCTAATTGGTGATGAGAATCTAAAAGCTATAGCTAAGAAAATTAAAGTGTAGTACAGGAAAAGCAAAGATAAAAAGATAACAATTTGATTGATTTGTCAGGAGGCTTCTAGTTGGATGACTAGTGGTATTTATAGTGAATCTATGATAACTGTTTGGTAGTTACGTCTCCTCTAGTACCAACTAATGGCTTTGTCCATGATCCTTTATTCTTGTAGATCAGTTTGCCCATACTTCATATAATTGTCCTAGTCGTGTTTTGAGGATTATGCAATTGTTGTTGCCATTCCATGACTAAGGCTCCAAATAGCATTTGCTTTTTTTGCAAATTGCGCCTTTGGTGCTAACGACCTTAGCGCCTTGAGTAATATTTAAAGTGTCTCCATTGAAAAAGTTGTTGCTAAAGTTCATACGGGCATTTACCAATTGTTCGTCGTCATATTTCAACAACTGAGCACGTGGCATTTCTTTATCTCATCGTCAATCACCGGATATCTACCCTATGTCTGTCGATAGTCCGGCATACATCAGACATCACCCATCCATTATGCACATGACTGTAACTTATTTCTAAAGAGCTACGGCCGAGGTAAATCTCTACTTTAATATCAGCTATACGGTTCACAATTTCACGAAAGATCCTGTATTTATGGGAGGACATGTAACATTTTCAATTAAGATAAATATTTGTCACTGTGTATTTCCTTGTTTATATAAGTGACCCAATTTGTCATGCGATTGATAAATCTCTTTGTTTGTAGGTATACTTTTATCTTTTAACAATCTTAGCCCATGGACCTGCATCGCTGAATGGCCACTTATGATGTACTCGTTTCTTGGATGAGCATTTTTCTGGCTTGGCAGTGATCGACCCATGTGGCCACGATGAATAGTGGAAGCAAAATTGGCATTGGTGAATAGAGCTTAACAGAGAAGATGTCGAGTCCAATTGAAGAAATCATACAGAACAGGGGTGGGACCGTGCATCGATAAATCTAGGTTCTTTCTACGTATTCTATCGTTGGGATGCAAGAGAGATCATTGAGAAAGTGTGTAGATGAAGTTCCTATTATCTTTTATGAGCTAAGGACACAAGCATAGAGGCTCAGTTATTTAAAAATTCATGAAACACCTTACGAGCCTCGTAAATCGTTTGAGCCCTAATTTTATAATTGTTGGCCGGTTTGGATAAAAGTTCTAAGGCTTTAATTGAGAAGTCATGGGAAATCGGGTGGATAGGCTATTTGCATATGGACAGTTCTTGTGACATCCTAAATTTTCAGTACTGTTTTCAATTGAATAAATCGGGTCTTTCATCGACGCGTCTATAGTGCAATTCTCTGAGCTAATCACTCATGAGATAACTAGACTATCTGGGGAAGCAATTAAGGAATCTAAATGCAATTGGACTTGAGAATTCGACTAGGAATCGACTGCTCGACCGTGTTGGTCTGCAAGGGTCATTATGGCACTGTCAGAATCGATCAGAGATCAGAGATAGGTCGATTCGACTGAGATATGTAATCAAAATGTGGGTGATTCCACCTGATTGCAAAATCCTCATCAATCGGCACTAAATTGATTTTCTGATGTTTTGGGTACCCTATGTCGGTAATTGAAACCTCGAGATTTTCACCACAATCGAGAGTCGCTAATGTGTCGGAGATGTACACAGTGACTCGAGATAAATTGATCACAGGTCAATTGCACCAAAAATTCACAAAAGTTACCTAGTAGACTAGGTCACGCTAAAAGCACGCCGGATTGAAAACAACCGCGAATTTGAACCCGATTTCAAAAATTGAAAGTTCTATTGTGTCACAAGCTATTTTAGGAACATCGACTCATCCTTCGAGAAATTTTCAGAGATTCCGAAATTTTTACGGAAAATCGGTTCAGACATTGTGGAAAATCAGCGGAAATTCAGATGGGCTAAATCGATGGAAATTGAGACTTCTAAATCGAGCTTTCGAGTGTCAGGGACTTATAGAAAATTGTTCGGGATTTTTCTACATCAAAATTTGACGTCGAAGTTGGGAAATTGTTGACGAAATTGAAGCCAAAGTTATGTGAAATTCGAATCTAGGCCTAGAGCTGGAATTTTGGTGTCAATTTGAAGTATTTGAGGTATTAAAAATATTGGGAAAGTATTAAGAGACCAAGTAATCAATGCAAGGGATAAAATTTCTAACTTTTCCCTCTTTTTCCAAGACCTCTCGGTCACGCCTCTGCCGACTTCATCTTCGTTGCCACCTCTGCTTTGCTTTTATCCCCTCAATCTCTCTCTCTCTCTCTCTCTCTCTCTCTCTGTGTTTGCAATCCACCGAACAAGCTCTCACCCTTCTTTCATTTTTCTTCACCCACCACCAAATTCAGCCATTAATCCACTGCCCCTCTCCACTATAAGTTGTCTCCCATGGTCAACAAACCCATGCACGAAAACCCCGCCGTTGAGCCCCACATCTACACGTTCGAAGTTGCCTCTCCACGCGTCCGCAGCCTGCTTCTCCTTGGTCAACAGCAAGCCACCGAAGTTCTCGTCTCTTTGCTCAGCCCACGATCTCTCTTCAATTTGTTGACCGAGCCACATCCATGAAACCTTGAAGACGAAGCTGCTTCTCCGTCCGTGTCTCTCGCACGAAGACGTCAGCAGCTTCTTCACGTCAGCCGTCTCCGCACATGGTCTTCTCCAGCGAACGTCTCTTCATGGCCTAGCTCACAAGAAGCGAGCCCGTGGATTCCAACATTTTTAGCCCAGCAGTTGGGCCCATCTCCAGCAGAATTTGAAGCCCACGGATCCAGCAATTCGGCCCAAGTGAACTTCAGTCCAGCAGCCCAGTTTTTGAGGCTCGCTTCAGCTTGGTCCATTTAAGTTGTAGCCCATTTTCAGTCTTGAAGTTCAGCCCAACATCAGTCCAAGAATTCAGCAGTCCAAGCCTGCGGTTTTGGGGCCCAAGCCCAGCGTCTGCAGCAAGCCATCTCAGTTTGGGCTGAGGTTCGTTAGGCCCGTTTTAGGCCTGGCCCAAGTGTACGTCATCGCCGCCGAAAGTTCGGGTTTCGGCCGCCGTCGCGCCACCATCGCAATGATCCGGTCTCCACTTTCAATCAAGTGAGTTTTACTCACTAATGCTTTCTTAGTTTGGTAATTATGCTTAAGAGTTGATTAGATTTAATTAAGTGCAATTAAGTGGTTAGATTATTTTAGAGTAATTTGATTAGTGACTTAATGATGCATGTTAGGTGATTGATTAGTGTAATTAGTAAGTAGGGACGTACTTCTATTTATCGAATGCATCTCGGGATTTTTCCCAATCTGTTTTGGCCTCCAATCAGGTATTACAGGCCTAAATTGGATTTTTAGTAATTATTTATTAATTTTTGAAATTATTTAATTAATTAATTATTTTCCGGAAATTAGGCAGGGATAGCCGACGACCGGAATTTTATGTTGATTGTCATGGCGCAGTCCGTTTATTTAATTGAGCTTTATTTTGTGCTTAATTGAATTATTTGTGAAATTGAGAATTATTCTTTAATTGAATAATCTTTGGTTATTAATTGAAAAATAACCGGGCATCGATTGATAATGCCAAAAATGTTTTGGTGGACTACAGAAAATGGTGGAATTTATAGAAAGGAAATTATGATATTTTGGCTAAGGCCGACCGTGTGCCCATACACGACTATTTTTATCGAGAATGATAAAAAGATGGAATTGGTTGTATGATTGGGATGGTATACTATATCGACCTATGGGCGATATGTCAGCTTAGTAGAGAGAAGTATACCGATATACTATATCAGCATATGGACGATATGTCAGCTTAGTAGAGAGCAGTATACCTTATTAGTTTTAATTGAAAATGTCGGTATACCATATTAGCTTACGGGTCATATGATAGCTTAGCAGAGAGCAGTATACCTTATCAGCTTAGATTGAGCACTGTCGGTATACTATATCAGCCTAAGGGCGATATGGCAGCTTAGTAAAGAGCAGTGTATCCGATCATCTCAGAAGCGAGCTATACTATCTATTTATTAACTTAGCAATGAGCAGTCCTGATATGAATGGACTTATAGATAGTATGAGATGAGCCGACCAAGAAAGAGTCCCAACTTCATAGTTTGTGTTATAAAGTTTGACAAAAAATTTACGAAACTAATAGGAGTGGACACACATTTGTGATATAGACAACCCCACCTCCGTCGCAGCTTAACAAACTCTCACTACCGTCAATCCCGTCAATTGACAAATGGAGCAGATTGGAGCCCCTCGATCGGTCCGATCATATGATTGAGAAATCTCTATGTTTATAGCTATACTTTTACCATTTACCGATTTTTTTTATTACGTATGGAATAATGAATGGCCTATAATTATTTGAAATTGCCGCGGAAACAGACAGGATCTTTCTAGCATCACCTTACTACGAAGACTTTGTTGTGGGCTAAGATTACAGCAGCCCTTGGGCCTGCATTGCTTGTGAATGGCACTCACGACATCCTCGTTTCTTGGATAAGCATTTATCTAGCTCGGCAGTGATCGACCCGTGTGTCCTGGATGAAAAGTAGTAGCAAAATTGACATCGGCAAAGAGGGGTCAACAGAGAAGATGTCCAGTCCAATTAAAGATATCAAACACATCCGGGGTGGACCCGCCTTCATCCATGCGTTCCCAAACTTTATGGACTATGCATCAATAAATACAGGGTCTTTAGATGTAGACTGTCGTTGGGATGCAAGAGAGATGATCGGGAACACATGGGGACCAAGTTACTATATTTACAAGCTGACGGCATGAGAGCAGAGGCTTGGTTACCTGGAACTAAGCTGAGCAATACCTGTGGTCCACTGTTCGGTATGAATGTAGTTGATAGAAAATATCGAAGCGTGGTGATCAGAACTGCACCCTGAAATTTGGTAGTTGAGAAATAAATGAGAGGCTTGTCGCGAGAGTAATTAGTTCGACGACAAGAACCGTGGCCCCCATAAATTTGGAGTGATCCAGACACGTAGGACAAGGTGCTATTTTTATTGCCTCTACTCCTCTGACGAGACTTGCTTAGGTCCGAACCCATCGTACCCGTCGGTCTCGTAGGTCGCGTATGGCCAGCAATCGTGCAGGGCTAGTGGAGCCGGGTTCGGGCGAGTCTTGTTTCAGTCTACACGATTCCGTAAGATGATGACCAAACTTACCTCACTCGAAACTTTCGAATGATGTAGATTATGGTGCCCCCATCGGCACTGAAATCTGCTGAAAATGATGATGCGAAGATGACCAGTTGAACAAGAGGATTGGATGATCGCGAAAGATTAGAGGACGAGAGCTTGGCCGGAATGCTAGTATGCAACGAAGAGTGGTGAAGAAGCTGTTGAACGCAAATTGCGCAACCGCAAGATCTCCATAACCAGAACAAGAATATGCATAATTGAGTAGAAAGATTAACGCACATGTTTTGGGATCCATCGAACATAAAGCGGAAGCAAAAAAAGGGATTACCCACATATCAAGGGGATCCACACATCAAGGCAATAACTGCATGTATACACACAGAGCCTTCCATGGTCACGAGTGCTCTTAACTTTATTGAAATGGATTCAATATGGTAGTGTGTCAAATGGATAAATATCTCTCATAGAGGGATCCCATTTGTCAGTCATCATTCTCTTATCTTAAGTATCACAAAAAACTTATGGCATTAGAGAATGTCTTTATGGTTCCATGAACCCACATATGTCTTATCCTTTCGGTTAACCTTTCTTTATGTATAACAAGACATATGGACAAGGCTAATAACCGAATGCTCCTAGCCTTCACTCAAGGTTTATATAGTACCTTGAGACTTTATCAATATGTATAACAACACATTCAAAATATTTTATTGAATGTAAAAATTGATACATATCAAACCGTTACTAAGTGTAATGAATACAGATGTGAACTTTATCGGAGTAAAGCCAAAATAGCTCCCACTAAACAACAGTATCCCAAGATACTCCTAGGCCCATGCTAACGACATGTCACTCAAATACACATGGGCGTAGGCCTTTAATTAGTGGATCTGTAACTATATCATCTGTGAAAATATGTTATATTATTACATCACATTTTTGTACCGTTTCCTTTTGGTCAAAAATTTTGACCACTATATATTTAGACCCCTTGAGACCTTTATAGTAAATAAATAATACTACAAATTTGTTATCTCAATACAACCGTATGGGTCTATCCATAAAATTAAAAATGGTCAACTCTTTAATGAGGTTCCGGAGCCTAATAGCCCAAGTAACAACCTAAAAGAATGTTACTAACACTGCTTACATAGTAGAAAATAACATAGAACTTTATTTATTGCACTTCCTGCTAATATAAATATGTATTCCGTTATTGATTTCACGTCATCATAACAGCTAGCAAAGTTTACATCTAAATACTCTATTAACTGCAAGAATTGAACATGTCTATAAATTAACATATAATCTATTGTCCTTTTAAAGTACCTCAAAACCTTCTTGACAGCAACCCAGTGATCACATCCTGGATTTGACTGATATCTGTCTAGAAGTCTCGTCACAAATACGATATTTAGTCTAGTGCAAATTCGAGCATACATTTTACTTTTAAGTGCACTAACATAAGGTACACCATTTAATTAGATTTTCTCAATATCTAAATAAGGACAATATGATAAATTTAGTCCATCACCCTTAACAACATGAGCAATTCCTGGCTTGCAATGATGTATATTGAATAATTCCAAAATACGATCAGCAAATGTCCTCCGAGAAAATCTAATATAATATGGAAAAGACAATCCTTACGGACCTCAGTGCAAAGAACAAGAGATGTCTCAAGGTCACTACTTCTAAGCGAAATATAATGTACATAGAATATGAGAAAAATAAATTTCCTCCCACTGACCTTACAGTATATTGAATTACTTTGTTTCCAATTGAATGAAATAATAACGCTGTGAAACTTTAATAATATTGTCTGAAAACTTGCTAAAACAATGAATAAGACTTTTAGTGTGCGCATGATAACATTTCTTGGCCGGGGAACAATTTTTTTCAGAAATAGTTTTTTTCTATTTCTATTCGGGGGAACAATTTCTGAGCAAAAAAACCTATTTGATAACCGTACAAAATTTTTATTTTGGAACAAAAAAATAACAGAAACACGTTTGATAACCGCACAAAATTTCTATTTCTAGAATAGAAAAATAACAAAAACACGTTTGGTAAGTGCACAAAATTTCTATTCCAAATTTTATTTTTAAAAAAATTAAAAATAAGAAAAAGGAATAAATTAGATATTACATAAAAATTGACAAGATCAAAATATTATTAGATTAATAATACATTTGATTAGGTGTAAGCATTCTAGTCGAATATGCTTGTAACATAGGTGGTATTGTAATGGAACGTGAGCTATTATTTTATATTTATGTGTGAGGATCTTTACTTATGTTTTATAGCGTATTGAATTTATGTAGCGCTTTGTTGGAATCAAGTATTCACAAACTGATGTTTTGAACTATAATTCTCAATAATATATTTTCGTTTTGCGAATTTTAATGTTTGGTATAGCAAATATTGCGAAAAAAGCACACGTGATATTGTCAGCCAAATTAATTTATGCTCATTTCCTTGGGACTAAGTTTTTACTCTTTAAAAACAAAAAATTGTAATTATAGTGCATGCGTGGCTTAGGGATTTTAGTCTCTTCTAATCTTGACATGGATGTCGGGTTGGGGTTGGAAATTTCCAACTGTTGGAATGGTGCATGCATGGCGTGGCTTTGTTGTCATTATGCATTTAGTTCATAGTATGCTCCTAAAACACTTAGTAAAGACCTCGTTCTCTTGCATTTTGAACCGTCGATGCATCCCATCTTGATGTTACTTTTTACCTTGCTTCTTCCGAATTACCTTGCTGTCGTTATAAGGTTTTGGCTAATTTTGATAAAGGGAGGTGTTTTTCTTCTCCTCTTTTGCTTTTTTTCTTTCTTGACTAGCATACAAGCTTCGGACGGCGGTTTGTAGGTCTTGAAGTGTCAACTATACAATAGCTTACCATTTGCTTCTCTTCTATTTGTCCACATTTATGATACATTCAATGACATTTATGCTCATGGAGATAGAATTGGATGACCTTAATACTATTAATAGAAATGTATTCATAATAGTTTACAAACACATCGCAAAAGTTTTCACCAAAAAACAAAAAACACGTCGCAAAAGTCGGAAATAAAAAGTCATGGAATCTCTTGCATATTGTGATCCCTTGCCATCACATTTGCAATATTTTTTCTGATCATGTTTATCTCAGCCGCCTCATCACGTGATGCATCATCTACAACCTCGTCTTCTGTAGATCCAAGTGGATAATCCGGATCTCCATAAAGGGCAAAGTTCCTGTCCATCTTGTCTTGGTCGCGAATATAATTATGAAGAGTACAACATGCGATTACAATATATGCTTGCTTTCGAATTGAAAATGGAGGCATGTGTCTCAAAATGGAGAAGCGATTTTTTAATACCCCAAATGACCTCTCGATAACATTTCTCAATGAAGAATGCTTATGATTGAACAATTCTTTTGCTGTTCTGGGCCGTCTCGTTCTACCCCTATACTCATTCAAATGATACCGTTCACCTTTAAATGGAGTTAAAAATCCTGGAAGTGATGCATAACCAGAATCTACTACATAGTATTTCCCTACAAGAATATATACATAAATTTGTTATGATATGCAATAGCTATACAATCATAAAGAAAATCACTTAATATAGACAAAACAAATACTTGGTGGTGGTCGAGGAAATTGCAATCGAGGAGTCTCGAGTGCTGCCGAGAGAACCCGACAATCATTGGCAGATCCTTCCCACCCAGCATATACGAAAGTAAATTTCATATCAAATGAACAAGCACACATCACATTTTGAGTGGTAGTCCCTTTCCGACCTCTAAATGGGATTTGTTTTGATATAGGGACGGATGCATTAATGTGGGTGCCATCAATAGCACCAATGCAGCCCTGTGATTTTATGAAATTATAGCGTTAGACAATATTATCAACTATATATATTTTAATAATGTAAAATTGATATTAAAATCATACCTTGAAGTAACGTGCATGGCTAGGATCGATAAGAATCTCCTCTGGAACAATATCAAAAGAAGGCGGCCTGATAATCTCTTTTGATAATTTGAGAAACGCTTTTAATACCAGAGTGAAGAACTTATTGATTGTTTGTCCCGAACGTTGAAATCTCTCACATAAATCTCTATTTGTGTTTTTGTGACCAACCATAGATAAGAAAATCCCAACTTGTTCATCTACCTTTACATATCGAGTATCTTTCAGCCAGCCTCTTGCCTTCATTAGATCACATAGGTTAAGAAAAACATGTCTCTCTAACCTAAATGCTTCATATATCCTATCTGAATGTCCATAAACAATTTCCCTTACCCATTCGGCTCCTGATAATTTACTGTCCCTAATAGGCTCTTTCGTATGCAAACACATGTCCAAATTAACAAGAGATAACCATGTTTTTATTATGTCAATATCAAAGTCATCCAAATACCATTCAACTGCTGCTACCTCTTCATTAGACACACTATCTCGATTCATCTTCCATAGTACCTATGCCATTACACAAATATAAGAAAATCAATATAGATATATGTAAAAATAAAAATAAAAAATAATATAAACCAATAACGTAAGTAATAGAGTGAAAAGGCAAACCAAATATAAAAATTCAGCACAATCCATCATATCCAAACCACAACACAAATGCAAAAGTCTGAACATCAATATCTTGAACAACAAAATAACAACCAACAACATAAAAAACATAGTCTAATAAAACTCCATGCAATCCACGACACATTTCCTAACATCCACTAAAGACGTTGGAGAAGTCCATATCTCATTTCAGTTGGGGTTTTGATAAAAGCCTCCCTCCAAATGGCATTATCGCAGGCTCGCTCCACGCTTTGCTATAGAGATCTGGGTCCAATGTAGGCATGGCAAGTAGGGTATCAATCACCACAGATATGGAGAATGGGTCTATAGGTGGTGATGTCACTTGTGAGTTGACAGAACCACTCACAGATTGATTAACCCTACTTTTGATCATCTCTTGCAAGGCTTTGCAGGTGCTAGCAACATCATATGATTGACTCTTCCTTCTCCTCTTAGTATTTGGAGTTTTATCCATCCTATGTTTGTCATGAACTGGAGTAGGAGTTACGTTAGACATAAAATCTTCCTCATTAACACGCGAAGCACCAAAGTCTGATGGTCCATCGTCTGCATCATCACCACCAATGTTAAGTTCATCCGACATCACCAAATCTTCAGCATTTCCTGCTGCATAGTCTCCAGTAGCATATGTATCACCAAATACAATGCACAAGTCAGGATATTGAGGAAACCCATCCTTCTTGAATTTCACCCACTCAATATTATCCTGCAATTTTCACAATGATGACATATATCAGCAATACAATTAAACATATTGGATGTAAATATATAGTGCTATGAAAATGATCAAAGGTTAAATCATACCTTGATATGAGATTCCCATATGCTTGGATCATCAACAACAACTTTTTTGTTCACATTATCCCAGCCAAATCCGGATTGTGAAAGAAGCTTCTTGAAACTAGCATACTGCTTTTTCAATTTGTTCACCTTATTCTTCAACTGTACTGCAGTATATTGAAATTCTGCTTGTTTGTTGAACTCTATCCGTATGTTATTCCACCCTGCTTTGTTGAAAGTAGAAGAGGTGCGATTTCCTTTTTTGACCTCTTCTACCAACAAACTGACGAACAAGTTGGTTAAAGGCTCATTCCACTTTGCGGTGAATGCCTCTTTTTGGGATGCCATGTAACCTTCACTAGTTGAACATCATATGAGTTCAAGACAATTAAAAAGAAAGTGCAACATGCTGCTGCCTTCTTTTCTCATACCATCTTTTAGACTAAAGAAAGACACAATCATCAAAATGTCATTATAGCTCTAAACATTGAATAGCTATTCAGTGCATAAACATTGGGTAGCTATTCAGTGCAATGTTTGAATTCTCAAATGTTTCATTCCATTATTGTATATTTTTTTAAGACAATTTGCTCCTCAAAACAAAGAACCAGCAAGATCAGTAAACAAAGAACCGACAAAATCAGCAAAACAGAACTAGCAAAACAGGAAAACAGCAAAATCAGTAAACACAAATCAAGCTGAAACTACTGCAGAATTGACAGATTTCAAATGTGTTTTTCAGAAACCAAACGACATCCATTATGGGCGTACGACATATCAAATCGAAGCTCTACAAGTGTATTTTTTATGTCTAGAAGGGCTCGAGGTCAAAAAAATTCATCTAGCACTTCGTTTCAGCCAAAACAGTAAGTCCATCACAAAGATACGAAATTGCAAAATAATACAAATCAAGCTCAATCAACCTCAAGTTCATGATCATTGATCGTCAATCCACAAAAAATCATCCAATAACATCATCAATCACCAGATCTAAGCATATTATGTGAATCTAAAGTCGAATCCTAAGCTCGATCCGTGACTCTAAACATAACATCCAGCAGAAAATCAATTCCTCACCAAGTATGACTAAATCATTTGTTTGCACCAGCAACATCATATCATTCAGTGCAATGTTTGAATTCTCAAATGTTTCATTCCATTATTGTGTATTTTTTCAAGACAATTTGCTCCTCAAAACAAAGAACCAGCAAGATCAGTAAGAACCGACAAAATCAGCAAAACAGAACTAGCAAAACAGGAAAACAGCAAAATCAGTAAACACAAATCAAGCTGAAACTACTGCAGAATTGACAGATTTAAAATGTGTTTTTCAGCAACCAAACGACATCCATTATGGGCATACGACATATCAAATCGAAGCTCTACAAGTGTATTTTTTATGTCTAGAAGGGCTCGAGGTCAAAAAAATTCATCTAGCACTTCGTTTCAGCCAAAACAGTAAGTCCATCACAAAGATACGAAATTGCAAAATAATACAAATCAAGCTCAATCAACCTCAAGTTCATGATCATTGATCGTCAATCCACAAAAAATCATCCAATAACATCATCAATCACCAGATCTAAGCATATTATGTGAATCTAAAGTCGAATCCTAAGCTCGATCCGTGACTCTAAACATAACATCCAGCAGAAAATCAGTTCCTCACCAAGCATGACTAAATCATTTGTTTGCACCAGCAACATCATATCATTCAGTGCAATGTTTGAATTCTCAAATGTTTCATTCCATTATGGTATATTTTTTCAAGACAATTTGCTCCTCAAAACAAAGAACCAGCAAGATCAGTAAACAAAGAACCGACAAAATCAGCAAAACAGAACTAGCAAAACAGGAAAACAGCAAAATCAGTAAACACAAATCAAGCTGAAACTACTGCAGAATTGACAGATTTCAAATGTGTTTTTCAGCAACCAAACGACATCCATTATGGGCATACGACATATCAAATCGAAGCTCTACAAGTGTATTTTTTATGTCTAGAAGGGCTCGAGGTCAAAAAAATTCATCTAGCACTTCGTTTCAGCCAAAACAATAAGTCCATCACAAAGATACGAAATTGCAAAATAATACAAATCAAGCTCAATCAACCTCAAGTTCATGATCATTGATCGTCAATCCACAAAAAATCATCCAATAACATCATCAATCACCAGATCTAAGCATATTATGTGAATCTAAAGTCGAATCCTAAGCTCGATCCGTGACTCTAAACATAACATCCAGCAGAAAATCAGTTCCTCACCAAGCATGACTAAATCATTTGTTTGCACCAGCAACATCATATCATTCAGTGCAATGTTTGAATTCTCAAATGTTTCATTCCATTATTGTATATTTTTTCAAGACAATTTGCTCCTCAAAACAAAGAACCAGCAAGATCAGTAAACAAAGAACCGACAAAATCAGCAAAACAGAACTAGCAAAACAGGAAAACAGCAAAATCAGTAAACACAAATCAAGCTGAAACTACTGCAGAATTGACAGATTTCAAATGTGTTTTTCAGCAACCAAACGACATCCATTATGGGCATACGACATATCAAATCGAAGCTCTACAAGTGTATTTTTTATGTCTAGAAGGGCTCGAGGTCAAAAAAATTCATCTAGCACTTCGTTTCAGCCAAAACAATAAGTCCATCACAAAGATACGAAATTGCAAAATAATACAAATCAAGCTCAATCAACCTCAAGTTCATGATCATTGATCGTCAATCCACAAAAAATCATCCAATAACATCATCAATCACCAGATCTAAGCATATTATGTGAATCTAAAGTCGAATCCTAAGCTCGATCCGTGACTCTAAACATAACATCCAGCAGAAAATCAGTTCCTCACCAAGCATGACTAAATCATTTGTTTGCACCAGCAACATCATATCAAGATAACCAGCTTTCTGTATCACTTGAATCCTCACCATACGAAAGCACAATTCAAGAGAAGGACAAGCAGGGAAAGCTTAATACAACATCACAGCAGAAGACAACCAATATCTCTAGACTCATAACCAAGATTCAAACAAAAAAGTACCAGATAATTGAACCACAAAGCCATTAGCGAGGACGGAAGTGATACAACAATAAGCTTTAATAGGAAAACTAATCACACATGATAACAACAAATCACAGCAGTGATTCACTTTACTCATTACTAACAGCAATAACCAAGGATCAGGTACAAGAAAGGAATCAATTAGGAATGAGCTTCAAATTAACGAAAACATGATTACACTGATGAGCAGAAGGTTGTCTACATATAACAGACTAACTACCTCTTTGCTTTCCTACTTGATGCGAGACTAGATGTTAGGAAAAAGAATCTCAGAAATACTTTCTAATTCCTAGATGAGATACTCCAACAAGAAAGACAGTGAGCATTGCAAACGTGCAGTTCAATCAAAAATCAAAGCAATTATCAGCACATAAGGCGGCATCCTCATTAAGGTGCTCTCATTTATAAGCGTTCATCCCCTTTGCTTTATAGTTTTGTAAGGTTGGGCATCCCTTGCTAGTTCATGAACGAATCAGATAGATATAACTTTGAATCTATGAGATAATTCTTGATCAGAAAATTGCCACAAAAAGTTTGATGAAGTACATACCCAAAGCTTCACACAAGCATCAATGACAACTAGAATCAAGCATATAAAAATAATAAACTGAACATGTTGTTCTAGTAATCAATACTTCAGCAGCATTGACAGATTACAGCGGAGTTTCAGGTACGCAATTGATAGGGGAAAATAGAGAAAGAGCGAGCGTCATATCGAAAGAGAGAGACAGATCGCATAGGCCTTATTCAATCTAAATCAACCATAAAATTCAGTAAATATATGTGCATAAGGCGCAACATGCTTATCTACATCCAAGAAATGAAGCTTTCCTTCATTTAACATGCATATCCCGAACCATTAGGTTCAGGTATCCACTCTACCTCCATTGATCAAGGGCGACACAAGCACGGGGGAAGCAACGTGAGAGAAGCGAGCACAAACAGAGGCAACGCGACAGAGGCGACACGATTCAACTTCAGAAAAAGTGAGAATCACCACTAGAATAGGTACAATGAGAAGGAATCAAAGCAACAAACCTGATTTAGGGCAAGACAACCACGAGGCGACGCGACCAGAGGCGATGCGAGCCGGAGAAACTTGACCAGAGGCAACGGGATTGCAGGCAGTGGGATTGGAGAGAGGCGATCGGAGGCAATGGCACTGCAGGTGGTAGATTCAACTTTAGAAAAACTAGAACATGTACAATGAGAAGTAATCAAAGCAACAAACCATATATGACCAACCGACGCGAGAACAAATTATTAGCAAATCTGACAAAAGATAAGCACAAGTCCACTCAGAATTCTACAACTCTCAGCTCTGGCCTTTCTTATAGTGAACAGTCATATGATATATGTTACTGAAGTCTCGGAAGTATGCAGAATCACCAATGCAAATCATACCACTCAGTGTAAGGATTTCACAATAGCTCACCCTCCCCCCCCCCCCCCCCCCACCAAAAAGAAAAAAAACACACACGCACACACAAAACACTTTATCATTAGAGATGTGAGCAAATAGGTTGTAATCGAGGCAGCTCTGATATATCTAACTCAATGCTATGTCTTCGATAATTGACCAAATCATATTAACTTCTCTGCTAATTGATACAATATAATCCAACAAAAGTGAAGGTGACGTCGTATAGATCCTCATCATTAATCCGCCTGCCTGCACTACATTTTTACACATTGAAAAATAGCAGACCCTCGATCAGTCAAAACCCAAAAAACACTGCACCATCAACCCAAGAGAATTCGACAAAAAAATAACACCGCAGACAAGCTGAAAAAAATTAAGGGCTTTGAATTCATTCAAACCAATCACAGCCCTCAACAACGCAACCTGATATACAATTACAATCACTCCCATCAATATAAACAGAGACCATATCGACAAAGGTCGGAACCAATCACACCAAAGAAAAAAAATCCTCACGACAAAGCCACGGACTGGCTCGTGACATCACAAGAAAACCTCGCAAGAAACGCGGATCTCCGAACGGTACCTCTCTCTTTCTGCAAATTGCAAAGAAGGGTTCTCTGTTTTTCACCCTGGGAGAGAGAACGCAGCGTTCTTATATCGGATCCTGCAGTAAGGGCCTCTGTTTTCAAGGCTAGTTCTGTCTTCCCCAGAAGAATACAACAATCCGCATTAAGATCACAATCACCCTTGTCGCGACCAGAGACGACGGGATTGACGGCACCGAAGAGAGGCGGAGGCGACGGGACTGGACGCAACCGGCTCGGAGAGAGGCGACCCAACCGGAGTGTCGCGTCGCGACCAGAGACGACGGGATTGATGGCACCGAAGAGAGGCGGAGGCGACGGGACTGGACGCAACCGGCTCGGAGAGAGGCGACCCAACCGGAGTGTTGCGTCGCGACCAGAGACGACGGGATTGACGGGAAGAGAGGCGGAGGCGACGGGACTGGATGCAACCGGCTCGGAGAGAGGCGACCCAACTGGAGTACGAGACCACTGACGACAGGACCGGCGACGACAGGACCGGCGTCGACGAGACCGGAGAGAGGCGACCGGAGATGAGATCGGAGAGAGGCAAGCGGACGAAGGGAGAGGTGAAAATGGAAGATCGCGAAAGTGAAATTAGGGTTGCCCAAGGGTTGCCCAATTTGTTTCTTATTTTTGTTCCAGGGAATTCTTGGCCGGGAATGAGAAGTAACTTTTTTTTACTTCTCATTTCTGTTCCAAAACCATTCCCGGACTAATTTTCTATTCCCGGGAACAAAAAGCCAACTTGTCGTTATCAAACGGGTTTCTATTCTTTTTTTGTTCCGGGGAACAAAAGAATAGAAATTCTTGGGCTGGGGAAGGTTACCATGCGTAGCCTTAGTCTACACACAAGTTTACTTGAAACAACTGTTGCAAAATCCTCCAGTTGCACAATATAGATTTTGTATCTATTTGGCGTAACTCCATATCAAAATATAAACTATTAATGCAAAGTTCACTCTGAAAGAATCTTTTAAAGAAATAATTATTTATTTACTATAAACTATCAATCCCTCTTTTAGAATGAAAACTTTAGCTACCAATTTGGCTTTAAATTTCACAATCGTTCTTAATGAGGTTCCGGAGTCTAATAGCTCAAGTAATAACCTAAAAGAATGTTACTAACAGTGCTTACATAGTAGAAGATAACATAGAACTTTATATATTGCACTTCCTGCTAATATAAATATGTATTCTGTTATTAATTTCATGTCATCATAACTGGATGTGCGGACCCCTAGAGTGCCATAACTTTGCACAAAGGGACACTTAAGTGCCATAACTTACGAAAGGTACACTTAAGTGCCAAAATCAGAGTAAAATGGATCACTTGAGTGCCAATCCGGCCAAAGTTTGGCCAAAACGTCGACGTGGCATTTCTCCGGCGAAGCAAGCCCAAAACGACGCCGTTTTGCACGCTGATGTGGCCAAATAACGCAAAAACGGCGTCGTTTTTGGGCTGACGTGGTAAAAAAAATAAAAAAAATAATTAAATTAAATTTAGTTAAAAATTTAAAAAGATTTTTAAAAATTTTAAAAATTTTAAAAAATATTTAAAAATATTAAAAAAAACTTAAAAAATTTTAAAAAATTTAAAAAATACTAAATTTTTTTAAATAATTAAAAATTTTAAAAAAATTTAAATAAATTTGAAAAATACTAAAAAATTCTATAAGTATTAAAAAAATTTAAAAATATTAGAAAAATTTAAACATTTTAAAAATTTTAAAAAATTTTAAAAAAAAATTAAAAATTTTAAAAAAGGAAAGGTGGGGAGGCGGTTGGGGGATCAGCCCTCAGCCGCCCCCACTGCCGCCCCACCGCCGCCGGGAAGGGCCGGCGATGGTGGGGGGTGGGTCAGCCGGGGTCGCCGGGCCCTGGCCAGGGGCCGGCAACCTCGGCCGATCGGCGGCGAGGGCCGTGAGCCCTTGCCACTGGCCACAGATCTGGCGAGGGTCGTGGCACTCGCCACTGGCCACAGATCTAGGGAGGGTCTTGGCCCTCGCCCAGATCCGGCGAGGGTCGGCGGCCCTTGGCCCTACCGGGCAGGGGCCGATGACCCTGGCCAGATTTGGGCGAGGGCTGCGACCCTCGCCCCGGCCGACCCTCCTCCCGCCGTCGCCGGCCCTTCCTAGCGACAGCGGCGGCTGAGGGCTGATCCCTAAGTCGCCTCCCCCTTTCCTTTTTTTTTTTTTTTTAAATTGTTTTAAATTTTTCTAAATTTTTCTAATTTTCTAAATTTTTCTATATTTTTCTAAATTTTAAATTTTTTTAAATTTTTTTAATTTTAAAAAAAATTTTAAAATTTTTTTAATTTTAAAAAAAATTTTAAAATTTTTTTACTAAATTTAATTTTAAACTAATTTTTTAATATTTTAACTAAATTTAATTAATTTTTATATATTCTTTTACCACGTCGGCCCAAAACGACGCCGTTTTTGCATTATTTGGCCATGTCAGCGTGCAAAACGGCGTCGTTTTGGGCTGGCTTCGCCGGAAAAATGCCACGTCAGCGTTTTGGCCGGACTTTGGCCGGAGTGGCACTTAAGTGATCCATTTTTCTTCGAATGTGGCACTTAAGTGTACATTTCGTAAGTTATGGCACTTAAGTGTCCCTTTGTGCAAAGTTATGACACTTGAAGCGTTCTTTTGTCTCATAACAGCCAGCAAAGTTTATATCTAAATACCCTATTAACTACAAGAATTGAACATGTCTATAAATTAGCATATAATCTATTGTCCTTTTAAAGTACCTTAAAACGTTCTTGAGAGCAACCTAGTGATCACGTCCTGAATTTGACTGATATCCGCCTAGAAGTCTCGTCACAAACATGATGTTTAGTCTAATACAAATTCGAGCATACATTATACTTTTAAGTGCACTGACATAAGGTACACCCTTTAATTAGATTTTCTCAATATCTAAATAAGGACAATGTGATAGATTTACCCTTAACAACATGAGCAATTCCTGGCTTGCAATGATGTATATTGAATAATTCCAAAATATGATTAGCAAATGTCCTCCGAAAAAATCTAATATAATATGGAAAAGACAATTCTTACGGACCTCAGTGCAAAGAACAAAAGATGTCTCAAGGTCACTACTTCTAAGCGAAATATCATGTACATAGAGTATGAGAAAAATAAATTTTCTCCCACTGACCTTGCAGTATATTGAATTACTTTGTTCCCAATTGAACAAAATAATAACACTATGAAACTTTAATAATATTGTTTGGAAACTTGCTTAAAATAATGAATAAGACTTTTCAGTCTACATACAAGTTTACTTGAAATAACTGTTGCAAAATCCTCCAGTAGCACAATATAGATTTTGTATCTATTTGGCGTAACTCCATATCAAAATATAAACTATTAATGCCACATTCACTCTGAAAGAATCTTTTAAAGAAATAATTATTTCTTTACTATAAACTATCCATCCCTCTTTCAGAGTGAAAACTTTAGCTACCAATTTGGCTTTAAATTCCACAATCGTTCTTTGAAATTCTTTTAGTTTTGTACACCAATTTGCAACTAATGAAGTTATGATCTTTAGGCAAGTAAGTTAGTTTCCAAATACTATGATGTTTCATAGATTTTATATCGCCTTTTATGGCTACTAATTACATACTTGATTAAGAACAAGAAACGACATTTATATAAGTTGCTAAAACAACCATGTAGTGGATATTGTAATCATACTCTCACAAATAGACTATATAGTCTGATAATATAACTGATCGTCTTTGCTTAATAAATTTCCTTAATAAAGCCGCAACCACTTCATTCTGCACTTGAGAGGTTTAAAAAATTTCATTATAAACTATATCAAAAATAGTACCTTGAACCTCAACAAGTTTAGTTTACGGTACAGGAAATTCCATAATTATCTGTATAAGTAAAGACAAAAACACAGTAATTTCCATCATACTATTATTTTTAATAATATAAGAGCAGCTATCCTCTACAATTACATCGATCTTTAGAAACTTTAGAGTATGTGATTCCATAATTCTTGTACCTTCTTTAGGGTCATAAAATCAATGCCCCTTTAACAATCTAGATAAGATACAAAATAATTCCAAGTGGATCTGAATTCCAACGCACTTAATATTGGATTAGATAACCTCACTTCTGCATGACATCTCTAAATTTCATATGATTCAAGTAATTTATGTCCAGTGTATAACTCAAAAAAAGTTTATGAAACAATTTTGATAAGAGACACCTTTTGTATGTGACAAAGTTGCTTTCATAATATTAGCCCACAGATGACCGGATAAATTAGTCTTACTAATCATACTCATCACCATGTTCATTATGGTGCTTCATGCCTTTTAGCCAAATCTTCTTGTCAGGATTTTCAGGTATAGTAATTAAATTACCACCCCAGAATTTACCAAATATTTAACAAATGACCCTTTAAGCAATTCAGTATTGTCGTACTTGCCATAATACTTACCGCTACTATTATGCCTGACAACCTTCAAGACTAATTTTAACCAGTTTATTCTTTATCTCAGCCATTTTTCTTAAATAGAAAACTTTTGGAAACAACCTTTTAACCATATACGAGATGTATATGTCATTATGACTTAAACACAATCTTTGCAGATCTGTCATAATTTCGATATTAGACAGGACATAATTACAAGCCACTAAGGCTTCCATTATCTTATAGCAGTACAGTCCACAGGCAAACCACTTTTCAAGTATTCCAGAATGGAACGCTTCATGGACAGTAAGCAAATTCTATTGCTCTTTTCTCAAGCAACAAATCAAAAGTCCACAACTTAAAATTTGAAACAGTAAAAACTTCAATAATAGTGGAGTTATTAATTACAGAAAATGTGACTAAAAAAAAACAAGCAATATATATAATTAGCATCATGTGAGCACCGTGTAACTTGACGTACAAGTACACATTCAGAGAGTTACACGCATAATCATATAATCACATTTGGGTAGAATACATGACATGCAGTTGTACACTCCTCACATGATAGCGGTTATGAGAATATATTCCAATTCTTCGTAAATTCATCACCTTTGGGCATATGAATCACTAGAATCAGTCACTCCTCCACCACACCATCATGTATCCCTCCATGAACTAATACACAATCACCTCCTTTGAGAGTATGACTACGCATTAGACTAGGAGACATCTCAATTATCATACGAGACCAAAATTTCTCAAAGCCAATTAAGCGTGCCACTTTGGCGGTCACTACTCAATTGAATCATTGAAATTCTCTCATACCAGGGATATAAATTTTACTTCTCACATACACCATATACATATGATTTTAACTTTAGTGATAGGGGCAGTAAATCACTAAAATCACATATCATGCTAATTACATTGCTTTATTCATTAATAAAAAGAATTAATCATACATATATATAGCGAACCTGAAAAACAAATTCCTATGAGATCACCAATCACAGCAACACAAGAAACTTCTTATAACAGAGAAGAAAACATCTCTTATGCACCCTGATTACAGATTACCAGAACAATATAAAAAGAATGCTGATCTAGAAAATCTCTCACAAATTAACATCAATAGTAATACATAGTACACCAAAACGACGAGCCTAACAGCTGATCCATTATAGCTCATGAGATTCATAAGGCAGAATATGACTCCAAGGCCAGCAACTGATTTATTAGCCAACTTTAAGTAACAACTTATCATTGCATCAACCAGTAGCATATAAATTGAGTCAAACCACAGAACCAAATATCTAAACTATAACAGTAGATACTATTGTTCTGCGTAAATATTGTCATACTTCTTAACCATAAAAAAATGTTCAACTTGATAGACATTAACAAGTGACCAGATGAGTTCAGGTACAATATGCAATAAATTAACTAACATGCATTACCCACATTCAGCAAATGTGTTAATTAGTATAATTAATTTGGTCACGAGTTCTTAAGACGTCCATCATTCAAAAGTTATCAAAAGAAACAAAAATACATCAAGATGCGTATAAAGAACTATGCTTGAGCAACAAAAGTTCCGTAACTTTTACTATTTCTCATCATCTCAATACGTAGCTCAAATACTATCCCATACTAGTTGTATATCATTAAGCCAGCTTCAGTTCACAATAAAGTTTAATGTTTATTAATGAATCACATCATCATTATGTTTATGTGATAACATACTTGTAACCCGACACTTGTATTTCCAAAATCACATAAAATACAAGAAAAATACGCAAAAATACGCTAAAAATACACATATTTAGGGTTACATATGTATTTTCACATCCATAAAATCATCAAACATGTAAAATAAATGTACCACAAGATAGAGGAGGACCATACGAATCCAACACTACCAGCCACGCACCAAACGGAGCCTCCACACACCCGCACGTGCCGCCTGAGTGCGCGGCGCGTGTAGCTCACGCGCGTGGCGTAAAGCCGGTAAGAAACCGGTCCGACCGGTTCTCGGTCTAGTCAATGGTTGACCGGGTCGGGTCGGGTCAAAGGGTTGGGTCGGGTCGAGTCGTTGATGTCATCGTGACGTCATCACCCACATGTGGCGCACGCTTCGGATCGGACCCCGGGTCGCTGACGTCATCGTGACGTCAGCGCCTGCTTGCGTCGCACGCGCGGGCCTCGCCCCGCGCGTGGGAGCGCGTGAAGGCGCGTGGGGTGCACCTTCGATGCCCAGGCGGCGCGTAGCCATGCGTGGGGGCACGTGTGGCCTCCTCCGTCGACGCGCCGCCCACTGTTCTGCTCGTCTTGTCGAGCCTAGTCCGAATTTGTGATTTAATTTTATTTTTATTGAACAAAAAATCACGAAAATCACAAATTAGGGCAAACATCTTAAGTGTTCCAATTCTAGGGTTATGATTGCTCTGATACCACATGTTGAATGCAAATTGCGCAACCCCAAGATCTTCATAACCAGAACAAGAACATGCATAATTAAGTAGAAAGATTAACGCACATGTTTTGGGATCCATCGAACATAAAGTGGAAGCAGAAAAGTGGATTACCCACATATCAAGGGGATCCACGCATCAAGTCCTTCTCCTCTATTGCCCTCAGTATCACTGGCTCAATGAGACGGCCCCCCTCACGTTTAGCATTAGGTAAACGTCCATTAAGTGAGGATACATGTGAGAATTCGGGTTAGAGGAGAGACTTGAGCACTATTTATAGAATTTCCAGCCAATCCCCCTCATTACGGGCCAGGCTCAACTCGGCTCACACTAGCCAGTCCCATAGTAGACTAATTAAGAAACCTTCTATCTCACCTTAGACCAAACCCCGTTAAACAGTAACTGTAAAACGGTAAATTGCAATATCAATTAATGTAGTCCACATTAAGAAAACTTTTACAGAAGCAGATGAAGTAAATCTGAATTTCTGACTCGTTTTTAATGCGTTAAGGAGTATGGCTTTGGGGTGACCAAAAAGAGAGAAAAGGGAGAGGGAGAGCAGCGAGTAGGTTCACACGTAAACAGACAATGAATTCTTCCATTTGGCTTAGAAAGCTTGAGCCTGGAAACGACAACGATGCGATTTACTTAACCGACAACTTTCAGGAAAGGAAAAAGTACATAATATTCGAAGAGGACCAGCCAAGTCCTGGCCAGAAGCCTGCGTCCATTGTGATATCTTAATCGTCTGCATCGACTAGACACAGATTGTTCTGTACTAGAAGCCCACGATGTTTTTCGTAATACTCTCGTAATTGCAGAAACTCTTCCCAGAGTGATTTGTCAGTTTATTTCTTATGATTTCATGAATATCAGATGTTTCTTGATGAAATAAGTTGATGTGACTTCTTCATCCTTGTGGGAGGTGAGAGTTATCTCTTCAAGCTTTATGTGTAACACCATGGACAAAGCCAGGTAAATGAAAGTTGCCATCGGTATTCTGTCTAGCTTAGCTCGACAGTTAAAAGCTATTGAAAATTCAGCAGACACAAGGATTCATCTCAGCAATCAGAAGCGACCTGGATGCTACAGACATTGCTAGAAACGAATTGCAATGTTGAATATTTAAGAGTTTTCTTTAGAAATCACATGGAATACGATCCAGATCAGACTGCGAGATGCCTGAATTAAAGTGAATAGATCAATCTAACAAAGACTAAGGAATCATGATAATGGCACACACCTTTTTTTCTATCACTGACATAAAATTCTCACGCTACAGAATCAACATATTCAAATTTTTACACACTGACAAGCGCCATAGTAGCTCCCAGCATTCCAGGAGACTGAAAAGAAAAATGCGTGACAAATAGGACTTGAGCAGAGCACAAGAAGGAAGGCCCTGCATCGGAGCAGAAACAGAACACCTACACCAATACAAGCACCGGAAGGGGTCATTTACAAATCTAAGAGATGGAGAACCTTCTCCTTCTTGGCTTCGTAATATCCACCAGGCCGTCGATGTTGGAAGCGTCTTTTGACCCTTGGCGGAATGGGTTCAACTTGCCAAGTGTCTTGGTCATCGAAGAGAAGAAGGTAGTCTTTTTGGCGCCTCCCTTGGAGGACGTCGTTCCTTGGCTCTTGGGGTTCTGCATATCGGAGATGTTCTTCTTCATCATCATTAGCTCGGACCTTAAGGTTTCGTTTTCCCTGACCAACAACACATCAGCCAGCACTTGGCTCCTCGTTGCCATGGGATCACGTACGTCGCGGTTGTCCATTCCGCTCCTGAGCTTCAGCTGGTCATTGTAGAGCGCGTGCAGAACGATTTGTGCAGGAAACCGCTTGTTCTGCGAGGCATGAAGCCGAGCTTCGTGCGACAGTTTCAGTGGATCCATCACGCTGCATGCTTTCTCTCGCTCTACCTTGTCAAGGTTTGGATGGGCCTGCAAATTCGGTATTGCTCACTGTCAAATAACACGTTAATCATGATGAAATCTGTTCAATCCCTAAGCCCAACACCAACGCAACTCCAGAAAGTTCATTTGGATTTGCATTTCATGTTGCTTAATTTAAATCGATTTTGATCTTTTTAAATCCGGAACATTTGAAACTAACATAAAATGCAAAGTTTAACACGTCAATCCACATATAAATTTTTGATAACCTCTTAAAATTTGAAAAATATTTTGAATTTTGACGAGAAAGCAAAAATAAGTACCTTTAAAAATTGCCGACCACTATTCAATACTGTATTGCTTACCTTCAAGTATATATCGATTGCTCGGTACAGATCGTCATCGACTTTTCTGGCTGCCTTAGGCATGAGAGTCACGATCGCATTGAACTTCAAGATGCTGAGTTCACTGTATATTGCAATTTCTCCTAAATATGCATCGACCATCTTGACGACTCTCTCCGTTGGTGCGGAGCAAACCTCCTGGAAGTCCCCACTGAAAACAGCCACACTCTTTTCCTTTTCCACAAAAGCCGAAATGATTCTCCTAACACTCTCCAGATCAAAGAGCCGCTCGCCATCATAACTGAATGACAAAATGAGAAGATCATCCACCGTCACATGCTCTAAAATTGAAGAGACCCGTTTCTCAAGCTCTTTCTTGCAATTAGTTGAGGCTTTTAGAAAGACAGCAGCTCGGAGAAGGCAGCAAAGGAAGTTAATGGGAGAAGAAGCTTTCTCTGGGGGTAAAAGCATGACTATAGATTCAAGTAACTTGCGCTGCTGATCTAGACCATGGGAGCTGTTGATATCCGATGACTTGGTCCCGACACCAGAATGGTCTCGTACAAGACCTGGGAGAGATCTTTCTGCATATGTGACGATAACCATGGCCAGGATACAGGCCTTCGCACCTCTTTGTTGCATTGCAGCAATGATTTTTCCAAAGAACACAACATTTAACACCGATAGCTCAACTGTCCACCAGTTTGAAGGAGACCGGCTTGGAAAGATCACCTCTTTACATACCTGCAATAGCAACCACAGTCGCATTAAACATCTGTTAGTGTCCCTTATCCAAAGCTAACAAAAAGCATGGCGAAGCAACTGTAAACTCAATCTTTACCTTGGCACTTGCCACGTCAAGACATCTTTGGACAATCTTAAGGTCCTCTGCCATGGGAAGAAGATCTTCACATGACTTCAAAACAAGGATCGTGCCAGACAGGCTCGAGAAGGCCACCTGAACAAGGAAGTCCTCAGTACGGCCTGCAAGGTTGTTGTCACAATACTGGTCTGTCATTTCCAGGTACTCCGCAGCACAACGAAGAGCGGCAACGTTTTTCACTGTGATCTCGAAGTCAATGTTGTAGCAGAAGTTTGCCGCTTTCTCAAATATCTCTGGGCCTCCAGGGAAGTCGGACAGATCGATCCTGGTGAGGTCCGCTTCCTTCGACTCCATCACCATCTTCCTCATGTAGTTGCTCTTTGCCACTAGCATGAACTGCCAAGAAGCAATTGAATTTGATATTCACTTGCAGTCCCTAGATTAATCCACAAGATGACGTTGAACTCAATACTCACGTCATACCTTATGGGAGAGAAATTTGCTTTGCCTACTTTGACGTCAACATCAGTCGGAAATTCTTTAGAAAGAAGCCTGCGTGAAATGAACAATTCTCCAAATCAGTAACTTAAACACGGAAAATTCGGGTAGACAAAGCATGAAATCATCATAGGAGCATAATTACCATTGACTGGTCCTCTCCATGACAATAGAGTTCCCACAATTGCTCTTCACATGAGAAGCCATCACTCAGATCAATCTCTTACTCAGGAAGAGTTTTATGTTGAGAGTCTGAGCTTGTTGGGCATTTGACCAAGCACAAGGGTGCTCCTCTATCCAAGTTGATTTGAGCTCACTTGTGCTGCCTCACCCTGGCTGGCAATTAGTAACCAGAAAGATTGAACTTTAAGGTTAGTCAACTACGACGGTATTCAGTTAAAACGCACAAAAAGAGAACCAAAATCTTGCGGAATCAGGCTCTTCCATTGCTAACAAAACAATCATTTTGCAACCTGGAATAACTAGAAATTGCAGAATATAGAAGCCATTAGTCTACAATTATCATCTTCACAGCTCGTTTGGTGATTTATAATCATCGTCGTCATAAGCTAGCCCGTTTTTCATTAGCTACGACGCATACAAGGATGCCAAATAAAGGGTTCTGCAATATTATTCTCTAAGAATGCCCAGAAAAAATCCATAGAGTTTTCTTTTGTTCTCCAAATTTGCTAATCTATTAATGAAGAAACGACAACCTAATCTACGATCATGCCATAAAAATAAAAATTTCTGACCCAAAACGACCAGCTGGATGATATAGGGCCAAAGTGTCTAATTTCGTTCCTTAGCTGGGTTGATAAAGATCTTGGTTAACATTAGGTAAAGAGAGAAGCAACATTGCCATGATAGGGGAAAGAGCGAAGAATAAGATTCGTACCCTGCTCTTCCAAGTTCCTCTGTTCCTTTCTCGAGCTACTTCTGAACCCTGTTTTGATCAGGTTTACTTTTCTTTTTCTTTTTTCTTGTGGATGAGAATATCAAGAGCCTCTTGATGGGAACTTATAGAGAATGGCTTCATGCAAGATTCAGCAATGTCTCGCTCAGTCAGCTAAACAAAAGTGGACCCTCTTGATCTAGTAATAAGCTGATTTCAGACGCCAAAGTCCGCTTGTTCTCTCGAGCGTTTTGTAATTTTCCCTTCTTTTGGAGTCCCCGCTCTGCTTCGAGGGAAAAAACACAAATGTTGGACTAGATAAGGCTTCCCAATCGGGTCGGGGTCCCACAGCAATCAGCCCCCCGTCGCTGTCGGCGAATGAGTTACTCCCACGTGGAATTCCCGCCGCCAGGTCATCCACTCTCTCCTCCCTCTGGTTTGAGTTAATAGATTGGTTTCGTTTGTCGTTACACAGCGGATCCATGTGGATTGATTTGAGTAAGCTTCCGTCCATCTCGTGGGACTAGTCACCATCGACCAACTTGGAGGTCTATTTGAGAATTTGGGAGTTTATTTATTAGTAATAATTTGGTCCTTTAGTCACTTACATGCACGTCAAATTTATTTATAAAAAAACTATCGTGTTTTGCATAATTTATATAAAGAGTCTCATTTCTGGTGATAATTTGCATTAATAGATCTTTTCTGAATAGAGAAATAATACAAATAATCCACAAACTTTAGTTCAATTTTGTCACTATACCTCATATTTATTTATTGTGATCTTTAGATTATTAGTAAATTTTCAATAAAGTCATTCCATTTGCTCAAACAACAAATCAAACGTTATTTAATTACGTGAATTGTTATATGTTGAGCTGAATTTTTTTAATATGTTGAGTCAACGTGTCAATATTTTCATCCACCTACTTTAGAAAGGGAAAAAAAATTATGGCGTTAATATACATCATTAGGTGACGTGGATTATTATATCTTGATTTGATATGAATATATAATTGGATTATCCACATGTAACTTTTTTTTTTTTTATTGTCCACTGTTCAAACTCAACGAATTGAAAGTCACACCAGCACATTCCACTAACTCAAACGGCACAGAACTTTTTTATGTACTCTAGAGACTAAATTGAACATTTAGTAATAGTTTGGAAGCCGCGTTAAGCAAATTAAAAGTCCACGGATGACACTACACAACAGGCCAAGGTTGGGGGACATTTATGTCATTTTTCACTTCTGAATCATGTATGAAAAATCAAAATGTCGATTTTAGCGGTCTGAATGGAAATATCCAATTTGTTGCTGATCAACAGCAATAAACAAGCTGCATATTAATACACACAAGAAGGAATAGGGAGAGAGCAGGCGAAGAAAATAGATGTGTTATCATTTCATACATCATCGGTAGGCAACAGATAAGCACCCGACTTCACCCAACTTCAGGACAAAGAGAAAACACCATTGTTAATGGGGTTTTGCATGGGAGTTTTCGTCCACAACCACCATCTGGAAGCCCAATAGATAGAAGTGGACCGGACAGAAAAGAGAGAGAGAGAGAGAGAGAGAGAGAGATAAAGAAGACTATGGACCTAAGTGCAACTTGAACTCATACACCAAAGTTTAGTCCCTTTCGCTAGACCCCAAAAATGGGACAAACCTTGAATTTGTGGATGTCATTCCTAATCGATGTCCCCGGTTTTGGACGCATGCACATGGTACATGTGCAGAGACACGCATCTTCCTTCCTTTACTGATTACTACACTAGATAAGGTGGATAAGAATTTGTCGCCAACACAATCATTCTCAACGGAATCCATCTTGATACGTAAGAGACATAATTGAGCGTGCCTAAGAATAGCTTTAGTGAGAGACGTGAGGTCGCGATGGGACGTGGTAAAAAAACTCATTAGATAGATTTATATGACGCACTTGTCCAATCAGTGGCTTGCGGTTTCTCGGCGAATTCGTAGGGTAATTTCTCCAACTGATCTCTCTTACCACGACCATTGGATTGACGTGAAAATGAACAAGAATCAGTCTGGGTGTGGCGTTGCCTCGGCACCCTTTGATTGGTGTGGGCTTTTGACGGACATGAAGTTTGGATTTTTTTTTTTAATTGGGCTAAGCCCAAAGAAAGATGTGAAATTCAGCTCATGTTCTAAAAGCCCAGATTAGCTTTGTTACTTCCCTGGCTTCTTCAGGATGGCCGCCCGGCCAGACTTTAGAGGAGGGTTCGAAATTTATGTGGAACAAAATCTTGCTCATTGAATCCCTGAACTTGCTCCGTTGTTCGACGAGGTCCCCGAATTTGTAATCCGCGTGACCAATTCATTGAACCAGTGGAGAAATATGTCGAATCAAGGCCATCTATCTCGAGTTCCAGCAAATTCAAGCTTGTGTCGATTGGTTTTTGATTAAAAGCCTGATGTGGATATCATTAATGCCCCTTGCACATATGAAAGCAAATGAAAATAAGTTTAATTGTATCTTTTATTGTCGTCCTTGTATTTGGGTCCTTGCAAATTCATAGTCCACTATGATGATGATTGTTGATTGTAAACATTCCTTGTTCGTACATATGTTAGAGATTTAGGTCATCTATTAGAACAATTCTAAATGAACGTTGAGAATAAAAACACTCTATCATCAATTTTTCTATCAATATGGAAGGGGGTGTGAATAAATGAGATAGAAAGGGTATAACTTTACGAGAATTGCGTATGTATAGAGTGTGACGACCCTAAAGAACTAATTAGTTATGAGCAAATTTAATATGTTACTTTTATAAAGGCAAGCTTTTTGTGGAGGAGTGGCGTGATGATTTTAGGTGAGCCAACTCTTCCTGGACTTTTTTAATGTATTGTATTTGTTTGAATATTGTATCAAATTAGTAACTATTGGTGTTAATATGAAGAAGCATATGTATATTTATTAAGCACGTTATAAGGAAAATTATAAAATATTTGCTGAGCTTCTACTTGCTATTAATAATTTGAAGATAAAATTAAAAAGGATTGTGTGGTGGTTCCATTCTGGGGCGTCGCAAGTAGTCCTTTCCTTTCCTAATCCCTGGAAGTACGCACACATCCTCGAGATTTCAATAATCATGTAGAAGCGATTAATTATGTTACTCATAGTGGCATCTTATCATGATGACTTTAACCCAAATTCATGACTAGCTAGCCGGTTACACGGTGCATGCACATATATGGAGGTCTTGTGGAGAATCTCTTCTACATGTGAAATCACAGTTTCCATCTTGAAAATTTATCAAATTACTGCACAACTTGATTAATTAGCCAAGGCTTGTCCAATCTGAGGTATAGATGGATGCCCTTTTCTTGTCTAATCACATTATTAAGGGAGAGTTGTCCTTTACGATATTGGCACATTGCGTTAAGCCATTTGTTTTTAATGACCAAGACCTGTCCTGTCTTGAGGCATAGATGGATGCTCTTCTTTAATCAAGTTTTTATTAAGTGGATTAATATAACTTACTACCTAAGAGTTTCTGTCTCTAGCTAATTCTTAAGTGTTTTTTTCTATTCTATTCCATCCTTTCGTCAATTATGTGGGCTTTCCCATTACCTTCCTTTGTTTTGTGCTCAAACGCCATACTAATGGCAAGTGCATCTCCAATCGGTGGGATCTTTCGGGAGGAAATCTATCTGCCTTTAACTTCTATTTATGACTTCCCCTTCAAAATTTGAAATATTTATCAAAGTGTGCATTATAAGTGATATCCATATGTGTAACTTTCCAATAAGAAGACTGGGCAAGAGGAACTCATGACCACAAAAGAGTGAAGGGTGTGCTTAAGTAATCGCCGTAATTATATCCCTCACTTAAGCCTTGGGTTCAAATCACCATTTTTTCTTTTAAATCAAATGGAGTAATTGAAGCATCATTTGTAATATGGATGTGCTAAATAAAACTTGTATAAGTATAAGCCTAGGTGTCAATAGTAATTACTTGATGTGTGTGGGATGAGGAAACTGCCACAACTAATAAAGATTAAATAATTTCCGAAAGAGTCATGGATAGTCATGAGGCGAATTTTATATATATGTAGATTTGTTTGATAATCAAAGGAAAGCAGAGAATATTCACTATGATACCTGTTAATTGCAAGACGAACTAGAAAACACTATTAAGTTGTATTTCTTTCGCTTGGCAGAGAACATTTGATATAGAACTTTATTTAACTGCAAGTTGAACTAACATTATAAGTTCTTTTTTTTTTCGTTCCCTCCATCCATTTTTCCTAGAGGAATATCTCTCTCTCTCTCTCTCTCTCTCTCTCTCTCTCTCTACCATCACTCCTATAAATGTCGTGCTCAATCAAACGAACCCTCCAACATTATCGGCATTCCCTCTTCCAAAAGAAATGAGTGAGATCAGCTTTAGCAAAATGTCTCTCTTAGCCCTCTTCCTCGTTCCGCTGTTTTCACTCCATGTTAGTTTTCTCAAGCTCTCTCGCCTCCCCTTCTACACACCATAATAATCACGGCTCATCCTATCTTCGAAGTTCGCATGCATTAACATTTACAGTTCTTTGATCGTGTTTGTGTTCCTACGTATTTTGAAAAGAGACATGTGAAACACGGACCATGAAGTGAAAAGACATATAAAATGCTTAAATGTATATGAGGTTCATGCTTACGCTTATTTCTATAACGTAGTGTTAGTCTCAATTACTTGTCTAAACTAGACATGAAGCATTAACAAAGAAAAAATGGACTGTATTATCATTCAGATTGTGGACATTAGTTAAGGATTGGGAGAATTACCAAAAAAGTCCTAAACCTATTGCAATTTTGCCAATTCAATCCTAAACTTTTTTTTTGGGACCAATTTAGTCCTAAACCTTTTACAATTGTACCAATTCAGTCAATCCGGCCAAAATTGACCAACCGGCGTTGACGTGGACGCCGGCCGGGGACAGTTGGCCGGTGAACGCTGATGTGACAATTTTTTTAATTTTTTAAAAAAAAATTTGAATTTTTTTCGAATTTTTAAATATTTTAATTCTTTTTTTTTTCCTTTCTTCTCCTTCCTCTGGCTAGTTGGCGCCGGCCAGAGGTGAGGGCCGGCGAGGCGGCCGTTGCTGGCCACTGGGCGAGGTCGACCCTCGCCCTCGCCAGTGGCCGGCGAGGCTACCATCACCATCGCCGCCCCCACCGCCTCCCCCGTCCCCCCGATCATCGGCATGATCTCCCCCTCCGAGCTCAAGCGGCCCTTCCCGGCCGTGACCGTAGCCAAGCCCCTGTCTAGCGCCTCTGGATCGACGAGGACGAGATCGAGCTCCTCCGCGGGTTCCTCGACTACACCACGCAGCGTGGCGGGGCCTTGCCCTCGCTAGTGACCAGTGAGGGCCGAGCTCGCCGGATCTAGCAAGGCTCGGCCTCCCCTAGCCTTGGCGAAGGCGAGACTCGGCCTCACCTAGCCATGGCGAGGTCAAGCCTCGCCAGATCTAGCAACGGCCACCCCGCCGTCGTTGGGCGAGGCTCGCCTTCGCCAGTGGCCGGCGGGGTGAGCCTCGCCGGCCCTCACCTTTGGCCGGCGCCGGCCGGCCGAGGAAAGAGAAGAAGGGAAAAAAAAAAGAAATAAAGAAATAAAAAATTTAAAAATTTGAAAAAAATTAAAAAAAATTGCCATATCGGCGTTCACCGGCCAACTGTTCCCGGCCAGCATCCACGTCAGCGTCGGCCGGCCAATTTTGGCCGGATGGACTGAATTAGCATAATTGTAAAATGTTTAGGACTAAATTGGCAAAAAAAAATAAAATAAAATTTAGGACTGAATTGGCACAATTATAATAGGTTTATGACTTTTTTGGTAATTCTCCCATTAAGGATTTGTTAGGAATATTTATCATGCTATCTATTTTATTTGTAAAAATTGATTTCATTCTTGTTATCTTACGGGTATAGCTTCTTGTTACTTTGCTTACGAAAATTTGCATGTTCGCTACAGTTTCAATAATGTCCCATTTATACTGTAGGGATATTATACTCAATCTGTTGGTATCCTACTGCAATTGAGTTGTAGCCTTTTTTTTTTTTTTTTTTTTTGGTCGGTAGCCTTGTTGTCTTATAACTGAGTTGTAAATTGCATTTTAGGGTTACGACATTTTTTAACTAGGTGAAACATCCTAGCTCGGTTGCGTCATGCTAACTTTTTAGTCACTCACCGATTTTCTCTTTCATCCCACTATAGGTTGTTTCCACCACGGCTGGAACCACCACCGACGCCGACTCCCTTGTCAGCGATGCCAACTCAATCCCTCCCAAGGAATACCTTATTTATTACTGGAAAGAACAAATCACCAACACCTTCGTCGTACCACCACTGCTTATATCCAAAGTGTCACCCTTAACTACTGCAGAAACGGCCCTTTTTGCCCAGCTC
This sequence comes from Eucalyptus guilfoylei, assembly GCA_016097605.1. NCBI lineage: Eukaryota > Viridiplantae > Streptophyta > Magnoliopsida > Myrtales > Myrtaceae > Eucalyptus > Eucalyptus guilfoylei. Next base: position 22,495,883 of record CM027861.1, on the reverse strand, counting down.
GTTGCTAAAGATGCTCTATCCGACAACCTCCTATCTTTCTGCAAGGCAGCACGACTGCTTTGCTTCCCGGACTTATCATCCCATCAAGTTGGCAAGGACGGTCGTGTTTTCTACGATTTCATTAATGGTGCCACAACACTGGCCCGTGGCATGAACGTGAACAAAGGCGTGGAGCCAGGGAAATACTTTCGGGAGTCGACGCTGAGAAGTGGGAATGTGATCCAGATGCCGGATCTTCATTCCAAAACTCTCGAAAGGTCATTTTTGCCACGCAGTATTTCCTCTAGATTTCCATTCTCAACCTCGAAGCTTGCTGAGTAGGGACGATTCGACTATGGAGAAGATAATGGTACGCACACTTAGCCTATGCGAGAAAGCACCGATACGAGGTGAGACCAAGCGATGTGTTAATTCTGTTGAGGACAAGATAGACTTTGCCATCTCAATACTAGGCCACAACATCAAGCTTCATTCCACTAAGAGCGACGAAGGGTCGAGGCGTGATATCTTGATTGGACAAGTGAAAAGGATAGGTGAGAGTAAATTGAGTGCGCCTGTGGCATGTCACGATAGTCTATTTCCTTACATGGTTTATAACTGTCATGCGGTTCCGACACTACATGTTTACGAGGTAGATATATTGGATCCCGTGTCCAAGGACAAGATCAACAAGGCGTCGCAGTCTGTCATATGGACACGTCGGCTTGGAATCCAAATCACGAGGCATTTCTTGCGCTCGAGGCCTGCCATTGGATCTATGGGGATTATGCGGTCTGGACTAGGGCTAATTAGTAATGGAAAAAAGTTGAAGTGTATGCCAAATTGAATAATATAGGTTGGACCTAGAGGCTGAGAAAAATTAGCCGATAGCTCCATTGCAGGTCATCATTTGCTTGAAAGTATTATCTAATATGATATATGCTATCTAATATACACGATTATGATCGTGTGTGTGTGTTATTATGGTTAGTAAATGTCAAGTGTTTGTGGGACTTTGATCTAGCATTTGTAATTATGGCGGTGTGCATGTGAAAAAGTTTGTCATGTGAAGTACTTACTATTTACCCATCTCCTTCCAGAACATAACATGACTCCATGTCCCAAACTGTAATATACCATCGTTAGATTTTTCTTCTTTTTTAAATTTAATTTTCCATCTTATATCTCTACCATCAGGGCCTTGACATCAAATCAAATGGAATTAGAAGAGATTAATGGACATAGGGTGAAGCACCTCACTGATCAGTATCGCTTGATTCGAGATGTGCAAATACCATTTGCTAATTATTTTCATTGAATTTGTAACACAGAGCTCCTTCTAATCATTTTTGCAAATTTTTTCATGTCTGACATCAGCATAATTTGATAACTCAAGAAGAAGGCTATATCAAGACTAAAAATTCTTTTTGTTCCAGTTATTAGTCTCTATTGCCATTATGGATAAAGTGATCTACTAATTGAAGTTCTTTTGTTTTGTTTTTTTCCCCTTCGATAAGTATATGCGACCGAAGTTCAATAGCTTAGAAGAAGATTAAGTGAGTGGCACTCCTCAATGGATTGACTCATGGTCAAGTCTTTGATTTGAGTTCGGTAATTCAGGTTTAAATAACAAGGGCTCAAATAGTACAACATAAACCGCCAACTCTCTGACCCAGTCCCCGATTTCAAGCTCAAACATAATGGCTCTCTTCCTCCTCCTCTTGCTCTCTTCTTTCAGCGTTAGTCAAAGCTCTCTCGCTCCTGCCTCGACTGTCTTCACTCTTCAGTATTAGGAGAAAATACTGACTGGAGCTCAAATTTCACTATATCATAAGCACTCATCGGGCGGTACATGTGGCCCGGCCCCCATCACACCAGAACCCTCTGACACCACACCGTCTTCCCTCTTTTTTTTTTTTTCCTTTATTTCTTCTTTATCTTCTTCCCTCTGCTCACAGTGGGGAGCCTCGCTCTCAATATCCCTGCCGCCAAGCTTGCCCGCTCTGCCATCCACCCCTCCTTCTCCCCCTGCTTCTACAAGATCAAGCTCAAGAGCTTCCCCCTCCAAATCGCCCTCATCCCCTACCTCCTGCCTAACGCCGCCGCCCACCCCCCGTCAGACGACGTCGCCTCCCCTCCTGGGGGATGGGGCAATAGCGGCGGGGCCACCTTCCAGCAAGTCTGACCTCGATAGGCTCGTTAGGAAGTCCATTGTCTTCAATAATCTCAAGGTCCTGATTCGGTGACGATGCCATGAAGTCCACAGGGGGAGCTCGACCTAGATCTAGGGCTGATCCGAGGTCTAGCAAGGCAAATGACGGCCTTAGCCGGTCTATGGGAAGTCAAGGACCGTCGCTGGCCCTGTGCCGAAAGTTGGCTGGGATCCGGAACAAGGGAGAGTCGGGCTGATATGAGGTTATCAGTGTAACATCCCGGGCCCCACTGTGTAATATTGTCCGCTTTGGGTCCCCGCCCTGGCGCGGACGAACCGTCATCCCAGCGACGATCTTTTCCCTCACGGCTTTAAAACGCGTTCCACAGGTTAGAGGAACTCAAGCCTTATAAGCTGACCAAGACCTCCTTCCCTAGGCGATGTGGGACAAGAGAGGAGGCTGTCACAATCAGCGATTCCCCTCGAGCTTGGAAGAAGCAGCGGCGGTCGTCAGCCGCGTCGCAGGTAGAGGATAAAAAAGGCAAAGAACAGTACCGCGATGCAAAGACGACCAAAATTAATGCTTCGTTTGTTTCATGAAAAATAGTTGGTTCAAAAAATATTTTCTTAAAAATGATTGTTTTGAAACAGTTAAAATAATTAGTCAATAAAATATATTTTTAATATCGATAATAATTGATGTCTAAACATCCTCGTGGAAGATAAATATTTTCCGTTTATTAACTTTTATAAGTGATATAAGCGATAATTTTATAAAAAATAATTTTCAAATCATTCATTTTCTATAAAACAGACAAAGCCTAGGTATAACGGTGAATATGAACATATTTATGTGTAAATGTTAAATCCACATGAGTTTGCCGAGGTGGATTTATCGCTGATATGAAAATGCAACTTCAGGCATGTTGGAAGGAGGGTTAGCCTTAGGGCAGATTTGGGACTTGAATTAAAGTTTGGGATTTTCTTAAATAAAAAATTAGGCCTTTTTTTAGAGTATTGAACCGATCAAAAGTGACCAAATTTTGGTTATTATTGATGAGAACAAAGTTTGGTTAAAAGAAAAGTTATCAATAAAATGAACAGTAAACGAATTGAAAAAATCGGATAACTTACCGATAAAGTTATCGATAGAAAATAATGCATAGATTATCGATGAGATCCTTCACTAGGAGACAAATTGAAGGAGATCGATAAGCCATCAACAACAAATAATTATCACAAGTAATTGCAAATTTCCAGTGAAATATTGAGGCTGTGTAATTCATGACCAAAACAGAGGTTTGCCACGAATACATCAGTAGGCAAATACGGTGGATTCACACCAACACGTGATCATTAGGTGGTTATGCCTATAACCATGGAATTTATGACTTCTTCTGGATAATCACTGTCAAATGATAGATGATAATGTTCACAGTCTCATAAAGCATAATTGCTCACCAATAATTGTAAAGAGTGCTAGGAAATTATTCGCGGATTCAAATCAACAACTGCTTGAAAAAACTGCCCCATGGTAAGAGATAAAGCCCCATGTTATAATCATTGTAAACAAAATCAATCAATACCTAATCTTCTATTCTTATGCACATTTAATTTCTTCTTTAATTTTCCAGCAAATGTACCGTTTTAGTATCTTCATATTTTCGTACCTTTAATGATTCTCGCAACTTTTAATTTCCGATACTTGCACTGCAATTTCTTTACTTTTATAGTCATTTACATTCTTGTCTAGAACCAACAAAGAATCTATTTCATTCAATATTCATCGATCCGATTCATCTACTGATATTTACACTTTTTGGTGAAACACTAGCCTCATTGTTTGCACTAGTCAATGTTTGGAGTTGAACTCTTGTCAAGCGTTCTAATTATTCCACAAACATGTGTTACTTTTTATATCACTAAATCAACTCTAATGGATTTTGATGTTATAACTTCCAAACGAAGAGTGTGTAAAGAGTGGAAATTAGAGAATCACAGTCTGCATGCTCTATAATTTCTTTTTCAAAAAAAAAAAAAAATCCGATAGGTTATTACAAGAAATGAATTATTGTGTGACAATAGATTCTCAATTATTCGATGGAGATTAAATCCTCATACATGTGTAAGGTGACAATCAATAAGGAAAGGTCTAAGGCACGCGTGATGGTGATGGATTTGTATCTCTCCAAACATGTCCTATTCTGTGCACTACAATCCCACATGTCTTGTCCCATAAAGCTTAATCCATTAAATTGTGAGCCACAGAATTCACAAGCATCTATGGATTTATTGTCATCGCTCTCAAATATCTCAATTTGCCAGTTGGAGCACTTCTCTCCAAAAATGAGGATATATTGATGTGAAATTGACACCCTAGATATCCATAAGTTAGTGCAGACATAAACTTCAATCGATCATTTTCTAATATTTTCTAAATAATAGTAGGATAAGTTAATGTTAAACAATGCTAAGCAAGTGGCATGCATTCACTTGTCAAATGAATGCACATGTAAAAATAACCGAAATATATTTACCCTTCATCTGCTTCGCTCATAACTTCACCATTCGTTATTAGCACTACCCTCCATAATACCACCATCAATCTAAGCATCTTTCTCATAGGCACGGCTCTCTCTCTCTCTCTCTCTCTCTCTCTCTCTCTCTCTCTCTCTCTCTCTCTCTAGGTGGGCACAAGTATGTAAGTAAGTCCTAGGTGCTCTATTATTTTTTCCCAAAAAAAAAAAAAGATCCAATCAGTTTTCTATTATACATGCGTAAGGTGACAATCGACAAGGAAGGGTCGATGACATGCTTGATGGTGATGGATTTGTATCTCTCCAAACATGTCCTATTATGTGTAGTACAATCCTACATGCTTATCTCATAATGCTTAATCTTTTAAATTATGAGCCGCATAATTCATAAGCATCTCTAGATTTATTGACATCGCTCTAAAATATCTCAATTTGCAAATTGGAGCACTTCTCCCAAAAAACGATGATGCTAATGTGAAATTGACACCCTAGATATCTAGAAGTGAGTGCACACATAAACCTCAATCGGTCCTTTTCTAATATTTTCTAGCTAACAATAGTATAAGTTAAAATTAAACAATGCTAAGATAGGTGGCATGCATTCACATGTCAAATGAATACACATGTAAACTTATTCTAGAGATATTTACTCTCCATCGACGTCGCCCACAACTAAATTAGTTGCATCGGTACTAGCCTCCATAGCATCACCATCAATCCGGCAGGCGTAACCACCTCTCTCTCTCTCTCTCTCTCTCTCTCTCTCTCTCTCTCTCTCTCTCTCTCTCTCTCTCTCTCTCTCTCTGAGGTAGGCACAAGTTTTGTCTCGTCGTCATTGAACTGAGAGGAGTAGTATATTTCTAAACAAAAGTGCACTAAAAGTCTTAAAATTTATCATAAAAATATATTTAAATTCCAAAACTTTCAAAATTGTAATTAGATGTTAAAAAATGGTTAAAATAATGTAATTAAGTCCTACGTGCTCTATTATTTTTTCCCAAAAAACAAAAAGATCCAATCAATTATTGCAAGAAAAGAATTTTTGTGAGGGTGAGTGACAATATTTTGTCATTTATTCACTGGCCATTAATCCACGTACATGCATAAGGTGACAATCAACAAGGAAAGATCTATAACATGCTTGATGGTGATGGATTTGTATCTCTCGAAACATGTCCTATTATGTGTAGTACAATCCTACATGCCTGTCCTATAATGCTTAATCCTTTAAGTTGTGAGCTGCGTAATTCATAAGCATCTTCAAATTTATCGTCACCGCTCTAAAATATATCAATTTACCAATTGGAGCACTTCTCACCAAAAATGAGGATCTAATGTGAAATTGACACCTAGATATCTAGAAGTGAGTGCACACATAAACCTCAATCGGTCCTTTTCTAATATTTTCTAGCTAACAATAGTATAAGTTAAAATTAAACAATGCTAAGATAGGTTGCATGAATTCACATGCAAAATATATGCACATGTAAACTTAATCTAGAGATATTTACTCTCCATTAGCTTTGCCCATAGCTAAATCAGTTGCACTAGATCTAGCCTCCATAGCACCGCCATCGATCCAACATCTTTCTCTCTCTCCCTCCCTCTCTCTCTCCCTCTCTCTCTCCCTCTCCCTCTCCCTCTCCCTCTCCCTCTCTCTCTCTCTCTCTCTCTCTCTCTCTCTACATGGAGGTAGGCACAAGCTTTGTCTTGTCATCATCGAATTGGAACGAGTAGTATTTTCATAAAGAAAATTGCACTAAAAGTTTTAAAATTTATCGCATCCTAAGATTTTCAAAATTGTAATCAAATGCTAAAACTTGTCAAAATAATGTAATTAAGTCCTACGTGCTCTATTATTTTTTTCCCAAAAAAAAGAAAAGATCCAATCAGTTACTGCAAGAAAAGAATTTTTGTGAAGGTGAGTGACGACAGATTTTCAATTATTCAATGGGCATTAATCTCTGTACATGCATAAGGTGACAATCGATAAGGAAAGGTCTAAGACACGCATGATGGTGATGGATTTGTATATCTCCAAACATGTCCTATCATGTGCAGTACAATCCTAGATGCTTGTCCCATAATGCTTAATTCTTGAAATTGTGAGCTACATAATTCATAAGTATCTCCAGATTTATAGTCATTGCTCTAAAATATCTCAATTTACCAATTGGAGCACTTCTCGCCAAAAATAAGGATGCTAATGTGAAACTAACACCCTAGATATCTAGAAGTGATGGCACACATAAACCTCAATCGGTCCTTTTCTAATATTTTCTAGTTAACAATAGGATAAATTAAAATTAAACAATGCTAAAACAGGTGGCGCGCATTCACATGTCAAATAATTGCACACGTAAATTTAATCTAGAAAAATTTACTCTCCATCAACTTCTCCCATAGCTACACCATTTGCACTAGCACTGGCCTCCATAGCACTGCCATCGATTTGAGCCTTTTTCTCGCAAGCGTAACCACCTCGATCCGGGCACTAGCCTACCCCAGTTCTAAAATTTGTCGAAAAGTGCAACCATATCATAGAATTTTCAAACAGTATAATAAGATCTTAGAACTTGTCAAAGTTGTGTAATCAAGTCCCTTTGTCAACTTTCTATAATTTCACTGACAAAAAATGCCGACATGATTATATTAATTACTTTTGATATGACCAAAACAAAAACTACTACAAATGAAACTAAGAAAAATAAAAGAACACACAAATTTACATGAAAACTCTCATGGGAAAAAACTACAGGGAGAGAAGAAGAAAAATCTACTATGGAAATTTAAGGATTATCAAAGGTGGCTCAAAAAACCTTAAGAATCTTTTTATCACTCACTTTAAACCTAATAACTTAGGAAAAAATAATATTTATATTGCTCCATACGAGGGGGCACAATCCTTGCACCTTTGCCGAGGATTAGTGCTGAGGTACTAGCTTGGGCCTCGACCAACACTAAAGGGGTGCATGACAATCAATAATTTCTGTTCCAGAAACAATTTTTCTATTCCAGACTTGTTTCTGGAATATAAATCCGTTTGGTAAAATTATTCCACTTTTCTATTTCTGAAATAGATTTTTGTTCCAGAAATAGGTTTGGAATAGAAATCAGAAGTAAAAATTTTATACTTCTCTATTTTTGAAATAGAAATGAGAAATAAAAAATTTTCTCATCGTGTCCTCCATCCGTTGTTGCCGACCACCGTCCGTCGGTTGCCGGCCGCCGCCGTCCGTCGCTGCTAATTGCCGGTCCACCGCCATTTGAAAGGAAGAAGTTTTTGTCGTTATCAAACGAATTTCTATTTTTGGAGTAGAAATTTTATATTGTTATCAAACGGTTATTTTTGCTTAGGCGCGCATGACAAAATTTCTGTTTCAAAAATTGATTTCGGCTAGAAATCAATTTCTCAATTTCTATTCCCTAGGACAAATTTCTGAGCAAAGAAGCCCGTTTGATAACGACTCAAAATTTCTATTTTGAAATAGAAATCCGTTTGATAACAGAATTAAATTTCTATTTCTAGGAATAGAAATTCATTAGATAACAATATAGGAAATCCTCAAATACAAAATAATAGTAAAAATAATACTAAAACAACATAGGAAATCCTCAAATACAAAATAATAGTTGAAATAATACTAACTTTTCATGTTATCATGTACTATATTGTGATTATGTGTACAATGCTCTGTAGCTATTTGAAACTAAACTACTTGTCACCCACCTGCTCTGATTCAAGAACATGTGAACTCACAATAGAAGTTGGCCCTTTGGATGGTTCGACCTATTATGACTTGCTTTGATTTCGCAAAGCATCTTGCAATGGGTAGGGTTTATTTGTTCCTGATATAACGTACATGCAACAAATCAAGAAGCTAATTATTCTATTGTCTTCTCCTTATGCTGGAGAAACTATTCCAACGTTCAGTTCATGACTTCATTGATCACTCAGAAATTTGGAATGAACTTCCCATGAGAATGGCTATTTCAAAGAGTTAACTCTAATTTTTCCTTCTGCAAGTAGAATAGCATTTCTCATTCCAGCACCATCTCTTCCTCCTGCGCTACTCCACCAGCTAGTCAATGCAGTCATGTTTCCAGGCAAAAAAGAGAGAAAGAAATCACGCCCTTTAGCTTGTTGCTTTAGATCGTCACTTCTCAGGATTTTACAAACTTCTCAAACCAAAACCAATAACAAATTGCACATTAATCACCATCGACCATCTTCTCTACATCACAGAGACCTTGCTTAAATTCTGAGTTCGAATTGATACGTCTCTGTGATGTGGCCTTTACCGAGCAAGTCTCAACTACGTTGGTTCTGCATTATCGAGACAGTGGACGGAGGAGGCGGATGGAGGAGGCGACGGCGAGGATGGACAGGTTCTTCGAAGATGCGGATGGAGGAGGCGACGGAAGAGGCGATGGAGGAGGCGAACGGAGGAGGCGACAGCGAGGATGGGCAGGTTCTTCAGAGTCGCTAGGGTTTGGTTGAAGCGTTGAGAGGAGAAAAGAGAAGCAACGCCCAAATAGAAAAGAGATAAGCCCGTGAATGAAGAAGGATGCCCAAATGGAGAAAAAAAAAAATTTCTATTTCTACTTGTAACGAAACAGAGAAGTTAAAAATTTCAGCTTCGATTTCTTCGATTTTTCTATTTTCAAGTAGAAATCTGTTTCAGAAATAGAGAAATCAAATGCGTTACCAAACGGATTGTTTCCCAACCCGTTAGGGAACGTAGAAAAGAGAAATCGAGAAACAGAAATTTTATCATGCGCGCCCTTAGAAACTCATCTAGAAATAGAAATAGAAAAATCTATTTCTATTCCATAAATCAATTTCTGGCCAGAATGGTTATCATTCGCGCCCTAAACCTCACTTTGTTTTTATCAAGTCGGGTTGTGGCAAAAATTTCAATTTAGGTTGAATGCTTGGGAACACAATTCAAGATATTCTCAACAATTTCTTGAGACACGCGGCATCCACTAAGCACCACATCAAATAACGAAACTTTTGGGAAAAAAAAAATTTAAAGAAAGAAAGAGAGAGTAAAAGTAAAATAAGAATCCTTACCAAAAAAAAAAGCAAAATAAGAAAAAAGGGAAAATGTTCGAACAAAAGGCTAATAATGAAAAGAAAGGGGAAAAAAAGGAAAAAAAGAAGAAGAAGCAAGAACTCCGCTTCTGGTTTCCAAAAGAAACAGTGGTTTCGATTCTTGCGAGCGAAAGTTGAGATGGAAGGGAATGAATCTCTTCTGAACCCCGCAGATCGCCTACGGACACTTCTTGGATCAGTTTTACATATGAAAGGCTCCACTATTCTGCCATGGCTGTGGTAGGATTGGCCACTGCCGCTACAGCTGTACCTTCATCACGGATGCTGCGTCGACGGAGAGGTGCTCTCGAATTTGCGGGCTGAGTTCAACCTTTTCTACATCGACCCAGTTCAGTCGGTTCCAATTCGCAATTTTGATAAGGAACACTAAAAATTTGAAAAAGACTTCCTACGCTCGCGAACATAGCAATAAACCAAAAAAAAAAAGTTCAGGAGGAAGGTGTAGATGTCTACGCTAGGGCAACGACATCATCCTCTTTTTTTTCTGGTCTGATTTCGCCTTCTATCAAGGAGGAGCTTTGCAATAGTTCCCAATAAAAACCCCATGTGGGAGGAAAAGGGTGAAGGAGAAGGGGAGTCATCTTCATGCAAGTGCAAGATCTTGCCCCCTTTTTTAGTTTTTGTTCTTTTTTCCCCACTATCATCCTTTTCTATTCATTTTTTTTTTAAATTTTAAAAATTTATCTTTTTAAATTTTCGATATTTTTTTCCCGAATGTGACACTTGATAGATGCATGTATCTTAATAAAATAATAAAAGAAGCGTTAGCCAAATTGAACCGATTGGTGAAAGGACCTAATTGTATCATTTTGACAAATCTTAGAACTCAATTACACTTTTGTGTCAATGATCACACATAATGTCCATGACAAGGCAACCAAAATTTCTCTTAATTAGGTTTTCATCAATTATTAATCGGAAGTTTGACCCATAAGAATATTATAAATTAGTATGCGCATACCTACATGCCCTCAATGGATTTATAGAGACACTAAGCATAATCCATTAACCTCAATCTCTAGAAATCCACAATCAAAATCAAAATCCTTCTCACAATTTAAGTTTAAAAACCAAATCACGACATTTCACTATTCAATATATATAAATAAATAAATAATATATATATATAAATATATCAAAGCGCCTCAAAAACCACATTCATAAATCATAAACTTTTCATGATTCTTTCATAGAAGGTTTATCAAACCATTTACAAGCAATCGGGTCAAACTGAAGTTAAAGGATGACTCCCCATTTTAAACAAACAAAACGGCAGTAAATATTCGATCCTATTTTATGCAACAACAAATGCTATTTCTTAACTTATAACATATAAAATCCATGTCGTTTTCAAAACATAAAAACACAAAGAAGAAACAGTATCACTCATATGAAAAAGCAAAAAACCAACCTACAATGATTACTTGAGTTGACGCACTAATTCCTATTTTCCATAATCATCCATGTGCATAATGTGTGGATTTCGGACGAAACACAATTATGTTGATTCCAGCGGGAGTAGTCCCCACACACGACGCCAAATACTTATTTGTAATTATAAAGGGAAAACCATTTGTAAGTTGAACTAGAAACACAGTGGTTTTGTTCCTTTCGCTTTATCCGTTTTGTCCTTATCGAATCTCTGGTCCTATAAATTTCTGGCTCGATCGACCAAACCCTCCGACAATCATCAGCATTTCCGCTCCCTGATTGAACAAATACATGCACAACAGTTTCAGCACGATGGCTCTCACCTCCCTCCTCCTCCACCTCCTCCTCCTCCTCTCTTCTCTCCATGTCAGTAATTTGTCAAGCTTTCACTCTCCATGCGTACCCAACTACTCATCTCTCTCTCTCTCTCTCTCTCTCTCTCTCTCTCTCTCTCTCTCTCTCTCTCTCTGTTTTCATGCAAAGACAGGGCTATATGTTTAATTCGATATCTCGCGCTTAATTAGTATATACTTCTTACCTAAGAATTGCTGAAAAATTTTTGCGGCCATTTACTCCATCGGCAATTACTTCTCATCCATTATTTGTTAACCCAATCTCTCTATACTGGTTTAGAGTGCACAGGTTATCGGATCAAATGGGGAGCCCAGGCTTCATAAGAACTATTCAATTTAATTTACGAATGCAAGCTAAACATGTTAGTTTGTATCAAAATTAAGCCTCATAATATTACATATATCTTCATACCAAAAAAAAAAATATATATATATATATATATATATTATATAATATATTTATCTCGTTTGGATTATCTTAACGCATGTCAGTAGATCAATTGTGTTTATGTGTTCTTTAGGCTAACAAAGAATATTGAATGAAACGTAGATAATCAAGTGAACATATAATGCTTTGATAATATGAAAGCATGTAAGTTGCAATAGTCATTTTAAGTGATTGAGCATGACGTTACTACTTTTAGACACAAGCATCAGATAACATACGTTGATGATTGTTAGGATTAAATTGTTGGGTCATCTATGTTCATCGTAATGATAATCCCAATCATGCTATTATGCGGTTCTAATTTCGTGTCACGTGACTTGTACTTTTTTGCATGTTCGTTACAATTTTTCGTATGTCTATTTTACTTCCATATTTATGTCATTGCACAGTTACTTAAGTCCATAATGTCCATTCTAATCGTGATTATATAAACTTCTAGCTCACACAGCCACTCTTGGATTTTCTTTTGTGGATTGTCCTGCGATAGGTCCTCACCACCGTCGCTAGGGCCACTCCCGAGGTCGACTCCCTTGCCGGCGAGGTTAACTCGATCTCTCCCAAAGCATACCTTGTCCATTACTGGAACAAGCAAATCACCAATAACCTTCCCAAGCCACCAATCCTCTTCTCCAAAGCGTCACCTCTGACGGCCGCGTCAGTGACCATCTTCGCCGAACTCGTTGCCAAAGGCGCCATCTCTGACCACCTCCTATCGTTCTGCAAGGAGGCGCAATTGCTCTGCTTCATGAACTCATCATCTTATGGGGTCGCAGTGACAACTGCGAAGACGAAATACCTAAAAAAGTACACCCCCCCCCCCCCCCCCCCCGCGGCTCCCCCTCCCCCCGATACGATTGTGGCAACTGATGACAAGAAAGTAAATGGGGGCATGGAGCAGGGCTTGTTCTTTTGAGAGTCGATGCTGAAGAGCGGGAATGTGATGCCAATGCCCGACATCCGGATAACTTGCCCAAAAGGTCATTTTTGCCTCGCTGCATTTCCACCGAACTGCCGTTCTCAACCTCGAAGCTCGCTGAGCTGAAGCAAATCTTCCATGCCATTGAAAATTCCGCTATGGGGAAGATCATGGCGCAAACGCTAGGCGAGTGCGAGGGTGCAGCACTCCAAGACGAAACCAAGAGGTGTGTGGCCTCCATCGAGGATATGATCGACTTCGCCACCTCGGTTTTGGGTCATGACGTCATGGTCCGATCCATGGAGAGTGCCAGAGGGTCGAAGCAGGAGGTCTTGATCGGGGTGGTCAAGAGGATCGAGGGCAGCGAAGTGAGCAAGCCCGTGGCCTGTCACCAGAGTCTATTTCCTTACTTTGTCTATTACTGTCATACATTTCCAAACGTCCGAGTTTACGAAGCAGACATTCTAGATCCCAAATCCAAGGCTAATATCAATCACGGTGTCGCCATCTGTCATATGGACACGTCAACTTGGAGCCCTACCCACGAGTCATTTCTGTTGCTTGGATCGGGTCCTGGCCAGATCGAGGTCTGCCATTGGATGTATGAGAATAACCTGATATGGACAATTGCCAAGTAATAATGGAAGAACGAAGTGTGGTCAAGATGGAATAAACATGGGTTCGGCCTGGTGATCAAGAGAGAACTCGGTCTCTAGCTACCTCCGACCGAAAGCCTCTCTTGCTTTGCATTACAATCTAATATGGTATCTGAATCTGATATCAATAACAACGTGTTTGTGTTTGGTGTGAGACAGTCGTTATGGTCAGTAAATGTCAAGTGTTTTTTTTTTTTTGTGATTTGAGTACGTGTTCAAGTCTTTTGCATTCTCCTGTCCTTTGTGTTTAGAGATCTTCCTAACTCCTGTCTCTCAATTTGCGTCACTATCTTCGAGAATTTTCTTCAACTTTCGACGAGGACCAATAACCATTTTCACAGAATTATTATTATATAAACGAGAGACAGATAAGAATGCAGTGTTTTTCGATAAAATAAAAAAGTGAAAAGCTGCAAAAATAGTTCAAGTGGCCCAGTGGTTGGGAGTCCTGACGTGATCGTTTTTATACGCTTGACATTGAACAACAAGAGCTGCCTGGTTCAATCTTGAAGCGGCACTTCCCACTTTTTCTTCCTCTGAATTTTGCTTTTAAACCTTTCTGCATTTATCTTTTGTTTGCACTTTCTCGGTTACATAAACTACATATCATCAGATCATTGCTTTCTTTTCTTTTCTTTTTTTTTTTGCTTTTTTAAGCATTTGTCATTGAAAAAGGATAATTCAATAAGAACCCATAATACGAGATTAGACTTCTAAAATCCTAAAAGCTTCACATGAATGATTCTCATATGATAAAAATGTAAAAACTAAATTTACTTCTGTTTTGCTGGAATTGCTCTCACAATGAAATATCTTTTACCAAAAGTCAATATTTGATTTTTTTAAAGAGGACAAGAGTTATGTGTCAACTCCAGACAATAGACATCTTATGCAATAAGGAATTGAACTTCTTTGGTCGAAACAACACTGATTTTAGGCAGAGTTGGAATTTAATCAACAACAAGGCAAAAAAAAGTTACAAGACCAGTCTTAAACTATGCTGAAATTTAATCAACGACACAAATTAAGGATAGTAAGATGTGGAGTCCGAATTTAATCAACGACAATGTACCAAGATAGTAAGATACAATACTAGAATTTAATCAACAACGATGTACCAAGATATAGAAACATGTCGGAATCTAATTGACGATGAGAATCTAAAAGTTATAGCTAAGAAAATTAAAGTGCAGTACAGGAAAAGCAAAGATAAAAAGATAACATTTTGATTGATTTGTCAGGTGGCTTCTAGTTGGATGACTGATGGTATTTATAATGAATGTATGATAACCGTTTGGTAGTTACGTCTCCTCTAGTACCTACTACTGGCTTTGCCCATGATCCTTTATTCTCGTAGATCACTTTGCCCATACTTCGTATAATTGTCCTAGTCATGTTTAGAGGATTATGCAATTGTCGATGCCATTCCATCACTGGGGCTCCAAATAGCAATTGCTTTTTTACATCGTGCACCTTTGATGCTAACTACCTTAGCACCTTGAGTAATATTCAAAGTGTCTCCATTGAAAAAGTTGTTGCTAAAGTTCATACGGGTGGCTACCAATCGTCCGTCATCATATTTCAACAACTGAGCACGTGGCATTTCTTTATCTCATTGTCAATCACCGGATATCTACCATATGTCTATCGATAGTCCAGCACACATCAGGCATCACTCATCCATTATGCACATGACTGTAACTTATTTCTGAAGAGCTACGGCCGAGGTAAATCTCAACTTTAATATCAGCTATATAGTTCACAATTTCACGAAAGATCTTGTATTTATGAGAGCACATGTAACATTTTCAATTAAGATAAATATTTGTCACTGTGTATTTCCTTGTTTAAATAAGCAACCCAATTTGTTATGCGATTGATAAGTAGCTATACTTTTATCTTTTAACAATCTTAGCCCATGGACCTGCATCGCTGAATGGCCACTTCTGATGTATTCGTTTCTTGGATGAGCATCTTTCTGGCTTGGCAGTGATCGACCCATGTGGCCACGATTAAATAGTGGAAGCAAAATTGACATTGGTGAAGAGACCTTAACAGAGAAGATGTCGAGTCCAATTGAAGAAATCATATAGAACAGGGGAGGGACCGTGCATCGATAAATCCAGGTTCTTTCGACGTATTCTGTCGTTGGGATGCAAGAGAGATCATTGAGAAAGTGTATAGATGAAGTTCCTATTATCTTTTATGAGTTAAGGACACGAGCATAAAGGCTCAGTTATCTAAAGACTCATGAAACACCCAACGAGCCTTATAAATTGTTTGAGCCCTAATTTTATAATTGTTGGCAGGTTTGGATAAAAGTTCTAAGGCTTTGATTGAGAAGTCATGGAAAATCGGGTGGATAGGTTCTTGCATATGGACAGTTCTAGTAAAATTGTTTACTGTGGAGAAATCAGCTTAAGTTCTTCATGGGATCCAAGAACCACATAGACAGATATATACAATTAGATGGTTATTTTTTTTCCACCAAAAAACATCATATGATAGAAAATACGGGTTATACCTATTCTCTGATGTAGTTTCGTTTTGTAAATGAACCAATTAGTCATTTCCTCTCCTAATCCTTGAAAAGTAAGCACACATCCTAGAGATTTCATTTATTTCTTGTGGTACTGATTATAATTAGGTTTACTCATAATGGCGTCCAATGACTTTAACCCTAATTTAGGATTAGCTACCCAATTACAGAGTTTCTCTACTGGAGTACATGCACATATATGGAACAACAAAGTTTCACGTCTTAAAAATTTATCAGATCACTATCCAACTTGATTAATTAACCGATAACTGTCCAATATGAGATACAGATGGATGCCCTTTTGTTTTTTAGTCGCATTAATACAAAATACCCGTCCTTTTGCGAAATTGGCATTTTGCATTAAGCCATTTGTTTTGCATTACCAAGACTTTCCATGTCTGAAGCATAGATGACTGCTTTTCTTTAATCGCGTTTTCATTAGGTAGATTAATGTGACTTACTACCGAAATAGTTTTTGTTTGTAGCTAATTCCGAAGTGTTTGTTCTTTTTCTCTTCCAGCCATTCATCAATCTCATGGGCTTTTTTCCCAGGAGAATTACCAAAAAAGTTCTAAACCTATTGCAATTGTGCAAATTCAGTCCTAAACTTTTTTTTGGCCAATTTAGTCCTAAACCTTTTATAATGTGTCAATTCAGTCCATCCAACCAAAATTGGCCAATCGGTGCTGACGTGGACGCCGGCCGGCGAACGCTGATGTGGCAATTTTTTAGTTTTTATTTTTTATTTTTTATTTCAAATTTTAAAAATATTTTTTTGAAGTTTTTAATTATTTTTTTCTTATTTTTTTCCCCACATTCTCCTTCCTTTGGCCGGTCGGTGAGGTCAACCTTGCTGGCCACTAGCGAAGGCGAGCCTCGCCCAGTGACGACGAGGCCGCCGTCACCACATCTGGCGAGGCCTCGCCAGTGGTCGGCGAGGCTCGGCCTCGCCCAGTCAAGGTGAGGGTCGACCTCGCCAGTGGCCAGTGAGGCTGCCGTTGCCAAATCTGGCGAGGTCGACCCTCGCCTTGGCTGGGTGAGGCCCCGCCGAATCTGGCGAGGGCCGAGCTCGCCGGATTTGGCGAGGCCTCGCCCTCACCCTCACCGGCCCTCACCTCCGGCCGACGGTGATGAGCCTCGCCATTGGCCGGTGAGGCTGACCTCGCTGGCCTGCCAAGGGAAGGAGAAGATGAGGAAAAAAAAATTCAAAAATTCAAAAAAATATTTAAAAATTCGAAAAAAAAAATATTAAAAATATATATTTAAAATGCCGCGTCAGCATTCGCCGGACGGCCGGCCGGCTAATTTTGGCCGGATTGACTAAATTGGCACAATTGTAAAAGGTTTAGGACTAAATTGGCCCAAAAAAAGTTTATGACTGAATTAGCACAATTGCAATAGATTTAGAACTTTTTGGATAATTCTCCCCTTTTTTCCCATCACCTTACTTTGTTTTGTGCTCAAACGCAAGACTGATGGCAAGTGTATCTCCAACCGATAGAATCTTTTAGGAGGAAATTCTATCAAAATCTAACTTTTATTTACACTTTCCCTTCAAAATTTGAAACATATGTGTTTCTTGTAGGTGATATCCACAAATGTAACTTACCCATCAGAAGATTGAGCAGGAGGAAATCATGACCATTTTTATAACAAAAGAAGGCAAAGAATATTCGATATTATACTTATTAATTGCAAGTTATATTTAAAAAAACTAATTAATTTTTATTTCTTTCGCTTGGCAAAGAATATTTGATATGAAATTTTAATTAACTGCAGATTGCAAAATTGGTGTTTAAGAGTCCCAACTTCATAGTTTGTGTTATAAAGTCCAACAAAAAATTTACAAAACTAATAGGGGTGGATATGCATTTGCGATAGAGACAACCCCACCTCCGTCCCAACCTAACAAGCCCTCACTACCGTCGAATCTGTCAATTGACGAATGGAGCAGATTGGAGCCCCTCGATCAGTCCGATCATATGATTGAGAAATCTCTACGTTTATAGCTACACCTTTTACCTTTTACCGATTTTCTCCAAAAATTTTATTACGTATGGAATAATGAACGGCCTATAATTATTTGAAATTGCCGCGGAAACGGACGGGATCTTTCTAGCATCACCTTTCTACGAAGACATTGTTGTGGGCTAAGATTAGAGTAGCCCTTGGGCCTGCATCGCTTGTGAATGTCACTCACGATGTCCTCGTTTCTTCGATAAGCATTTATCTGGCTCGGCAGTGATGACCCATGTGTCCTATATGAATAGTAGTAGCAAAATTGACATTGGCGAAGAGGGGTCAACAGAGAAGATGTCCAGTCCAATTAAAGATACCATACACATCCGGGGTGGACCCGCCTTTGTCCATGCGATCCCAAACTTTATGGACTGTGCATCGATAAATACAGGGTCTTTAGATGTATACTGTCGTTGGGATGCAAGAGATATCATCGAGTTCGCATGGGGACCAAGTTACTATATTTACCAGCTGACGGCATGAGAGCAGAGGCTTGGTTACCTGGAAGCCTATAGAAAACCCTGCAAGCGTCATGAATAGTCCAAGTGGTCTGCGCAGGTGGTTCTGACTAGAGCGGCTTGTACACGGTTATTGGAATTCAAACAAATGAACTCCAATTTCTGACTTACCAATCTCTAGATTTGCAATAGGCAAATTGTTTCCCATTTTATCCAGTTCACTGGGTCAAGTTACAAAGATAATCTAATTCGTTTGGATAAAAGTTCTTAGGCTTTGATTGAGAAGTCACGGTGAATCGGGTGGATAGGCTATTTCATATGGAGAGCACTAGTGAAATTGTGGACTTTTGATAAATCGGCTTAGGGTTCTTCATGGGAACCAAGAACCACATAGAGAGATATATCCTATCATATGGTTAATTATTTCCACCAAAACATCATATGATAGATGATAGAAAACGTGGATTATGCATATTCTCTAATGTAGTTTCATTTTGCAAATGAACCAATTAGTCCTTTCCTTTCCTAATCCTTGGAAAGTAAGCACACTTCCTAGAGATTTTCATTTATCTCTTGTAGAAGTGATTATAATTAGGTTACTCATAATGGCATCTTATCACAATGACTTCAACCCTAATTCATGACTAGTTAGCCAGTGACACAGTTTATCTATTGGAGAGCGTGCACAGATATGGAGATAGCAGGAAGAATCTCATCTGCGTGAAATCACAGTTTCCCATCTTGAACATTTATCAGATTATTGCACAATTTGATTAATTAACCAAGGCTGGTCCAATCTGAGATATAGATAGATGCTCTTTTCTTGCTTACTCACATTATTAGGGAAGAGTTGTCCTTTACAATATCGGCATATTGCATTATTCCATTTGTTTTTCATAACCTAAGACATGTCCTATCTGAGGCATATATGGATGCTTTTCTTTAATCAAGTCTTTTTCAAGTAGATCAATATAACTTACTACCTAAGTAGTTGTTGTCTCTAGCTAATTCTCAAGTGTATTTTTTTTTGCCTATTCTATTCCATCCTTTCATCAATTACGCAGGCTTTCCCATCACCTTCTTTTATTTTGTGCTCAAACGCCTTACAGATTCCACGTGATGATAGAATGATTAGTGTCCAACAAAAATCTAATGCCTCGCTCTTTGTTAGTTAGAACTTAGGAGTTCCCCACAGACCAACTTATTTTTTGAGCTTAGGAGTCCCTAGACACCACCTTATTTTTTATATTTTATATTTTCCTTTATATCATGCTTTTGATTAGTAGGTCATAGCTTATGGACATCATTCACACGTATACTCCATTAAATTTCAATAAGGGCGATATCCGTATTTATAACTAACCAATCATAAGACTGAGCAAGAGGAAATCATGACCCTTTTTTAACAACAGATAGAGTCAAGGGATTGCAATGATATACCTCACTTGAGCCTAAGGTTCAAATCACCCCATTTGTGCAAGTACAAGCCTATGTATCAACAGTAATTACTCGATTGGTGTTATAGATTTGTTTGAGAATCAAACGGAATACAATACTTGTTAATTGCAAGTTGAACTAGAATAACTATTAAGTTTTATTTCTTTCGCTTGGCAGAGAACATTTGATATGAAACTCTAATTAACTACAGATTGAACCAACACAAGTTTTGTTTCTTTCGCTTCATCCATTTGTCCTAGGGAATCTCTCTCTCTCTCTCTCTCTCTCTCTCTCTACCATCAGTCCTATAAATTTCATGCTCAATCAAGCGAACCCTCCAACAACATCAGCATTCCCTCTCTCTAAAGAAATAAGCGAGATCAGTTTTATCAAAATGTCTCTCTTCTCCCTCTTCCTCGTCCTGCTGTTGTCACTCCATGTTAGTTTTCTCAAGCTCTCTTCCCTCCCCTTCCACACACCATAATCACTGCTCATCCTATTTACGAACTTCGCATGCATTAACACTCATAGTTCGTTGATCTTGTTTATGTTCCTATATATGTTAAAAGAGACATGCGAAACACGAATCACGAAGTGAAAGACATCTATAATGCCATAATATATAGGAGGTTTCTGTGTTCGCTTGTTTTCATAACGTAGTGTAAGTCTCCATTACTTATGCTAAGCCAGATATGATGTATTGACAAAGAAAAAAAAATGACTATTATCATTTAGATTGTGGACATAAGTTGAAGGATTTGTTAGGAATATTTATCATGCTATCTATTGTACTCTCAAAAGTTGATTTCATTCTTGTTATCTCGCGGGCATAACTTCTCGCTACTTTGCTTACGACCATTTGCACGTTCATTGCAATTTCATCTGTATCCCATGTATATGCTGCATAAATATTTGACCAAGTCTGTTTGGCATCGTACTGCGATTGTGATGGAGCCTTGTTTGTCTTATGACTGAGTTGTAAATTGAATTTTAGGGTTCGATATCTTTTAAACTGGGTGAACTATCCTAGGTCGGTCGCATCGTGCTAACTTTTTAGTCACTCACTGATTTTCTCTTTCGTCCCGCTATAGGTTGTTTCCACCAACGCGAGAACCACTGCCAACGCCAACTCCCTTGCCAGCGATGCCAACTCAATCCCTCCCAAAGAATACCTTGTCCGTTACTGGACTGAACAAATCACTAGCAACCCTGCCATACCACCACTGCTCACATCCAAAGTTTCACCCTTAACTGCCGCAGAAACAACCCTTTTTGCCCAGCTCGTGGCTAAAGGTGTCATCTCCGATCACCTCTCATCTTTCTGCAGGGCAGCACAACTGCTCTGCTTCCCAGCCTCACCACACTATCCAGTTGGCTACACTGTCGAAAATAGTGCCACGACACCGGCAGGTGGCATGAACAGGGGCGTGGAGCCTGGCAAATACTTCCAGGAATCGATGCTGAGGAGTGGGAATGTGATTCGGATGCCGGATCTTCGTGTCAAAGCTCTCAAAAGGTCGTTTTTGATGGGAGAACAATAACAATTCGAACAATATCGAATTAACGCAGCGGAATAAAATAATCTCCCCTCTTGTGTAAACATAATAGGAATCGATATAGTAGAGTAAAATAAATACCAAACACGCGAACACTAGACGATTTTTTTTACGTGGAAAACCCCATCGATGTGAGAAGATCAAAAACCACGGGACCGGAGTCCACCAGAAATTCTTCACTATCAGCAAAATTGTTCTTCTCTAGCAAATACTAGAGGTACATAGCAGCAAGCACCTCAAGAACATAATTCTTGGCAATACACATGAACTTCACAAGAGATCAATGATAAATTTGATCAAAAACGCAGGTTTTGATCAATCCACGAAAAACCTGATGTAGGGAGCTTCAAATGAAAATCAAACCGCTCAGATTCGAGAAAATTGCACCACGAACATGTTGACAAAATTTCAGCTCAATCAGACCACGAATCGACCTCCGATGCCAGCTTAATGTAAATCAGATATTACCCCAAACCCCAGATTTTCTGTTTTCTCTTTTTCTCTTGTTACTATTTCCTTTTGCGGCTATCACTTTATATAGATAGTGAGAAACCCTATTTCCTCATATAACTTATCATATGGGCTCAAGCCCTTTTTCGGCTTGCAACTCATTGGGCCTCCTCCACATAGGAGTGAACCTAGCTAACAAATCTCCCCCTCACGACAATGTGGAGGGATTCACCATCCCTGCTATCGATTGGCAATATTCAAGCTTCTCTCTTGGTAGAATCTTCGTCATCATATCAGAGCCATTATGATCCGTATGAATTTTCTCAAGTTCCAACAACTTTTCATCTAGAACATCCCTTATCCAATGATATCTAACATCAATATGTTTCAATCTAGAATGAAAAGATGAATTCTTACCAAAATGAATTGTGCTTTGATTATCACAAAATAACACATACCTCTTTTGCTTGAACCCAAGTTCTTCTAAGAACTTCTTCATCCATAACATCTCTTTACTAGCTTCAGTCACTGTAATAAATTCAGTTTTGGTTGTAGAAAGTGCAACACACTTCTGCAATCTTGACTTCCATGACACGGCTCCACCCGCAAAAGAAATCAAATAACCAGAAGTAGATTTACGAGTATCAATATCTCCTGCCAAGTCAGAATCTGTGTATCCAACTAACTCAAGTTTCCCGGTCCCGAAACTAAGTTTCAACTTTGAAGTTCCTCGAAGATACCTCATAATTCACTTAACTGCATTCCAGTGCTCTCTGCCTGGATTTGACAAATAGCGACTAACAACGCCAACTGCGTGCGCCAAGTCTGGGCGTGTACATACCATTGCATACATTAAGCTTCCTACAGTTGAAGCATATGGAACACTTCCATATCTTTCTTCTCTTTATCAGTCGTAGGACTTTACTTCATATTTAACTTAAAGTGGGCAACAAGAGGAGTACTAACCACTTTAGCATTGTCCATGTAAAATTTCTGAAGGATCTTCTCAATATATTTCTCTTGCGACAAAAACAACTTCTTAGCATCTCTATATCGGGTAATTCTAATGCCAAGAATCTGCTTCGCTGAGCCCAAGTCTTTCATGGCAAAAGACTTGCTCAATTGTTTCTTCAATAACTCAATTCTCGAAGCATTCCTGCCAACAATCAACATATCATCAACATAAAGCAAGAGAATAATAAAGTCATCATCAGAGAATTTTTGGACAAACACACAGTTATCCGAGGAAGTCTTCTTATAGACATGTTCTGTCATAACTGACGCAAACTTTTTGTACCACTGCCTCAGTGCTTGTTTTAGGCCATAGAGATTTTTCTTCAATTTGCACACATAATCCTCTTTCTCTTTCACTTTGAAGCCCTCAGGTTGTTCCATGTATATCTCTTCCTCCAAGTCACCATGTAGGAAGGCTGTTTTAACATCCATTTGCTCAATTTCCAAATCTAGGGTAGCTGCTAAGCTTAGTACCATACGGATAGAAGACATTTTCACTACCGGAGAAAATATTTCATCAAAATCAATACCCTTTCTCTGACCGAAACCCTTAACAACCAATCTAGCTTTGTACCATGGTTGTGAAGTACATTCATCTTGCTTCAACCTATATACCCACTTGTTCTTCAAAGCTCTATTACCTTTAGGTAACTTCACCAACTCAAAAGTATGATTATCATAAAGTGACTGCATCTCATCTCGCATAGCATCAAACCAATTGCTTCTGTACTCATCTTCTATTGCTTCTGCATAGCACTCTGATTCACCTGCATCAGTCAATAATACATACTCATCTTCAGAATACCTGGTGGAAGGTCGCCGGTCTCTAACGGATCTTCAGACTTGAACATCCAGTGGAACATCTAATTGAGCCTCTGGTTCAGGAATAGTATTGTCTGTTTCAACATGTTCAAGAACATGTGCGTTATTTGGAACATTGACTTCTTGCTGCTCTTCGTCAACCTGTGTAGGAATATTTGTAAGAGGAACTGGATCTAAATCAACCAAATTATCACTAACCTGTGGTGTTGAAATCATCTCCGCTTTCTCAATATCCTCTATTGTTTGATCTTCCATAAACACAACGTCTCTGCTTCTTACAATTTTCTTTTCAACCGGATCATAAAATTTGTAGCCAAGCATATCATGTCCATAACCAATAAATATGCACTGTCGTGTTTTTACATCAAGTTTAGACCTCTCATCTTTGGAAATATGTACAAAAGCTTTGCACCCAAAGACACGCAAATAATCATAAGAAACATCTTTGCTTGTCCAAACTCTATTAGGAACATCAAACTCTAAAGGAACGCATGGAGTAAGATTTAATACATGCACAACTGTACTTAAAGTCTCACCCCAAAAGGATCCAGGTAGCTTTGACTGTAAAAGTAAGCATCTTACCCTTTCAACCAGTGTTCTATTCATTCTCTCAGCTAAGCCATTTAACTGAGGCGTCTTGGGAGGTGTCTTTTGATGTCGAATACCTTGTTGTCTACAATATTAATCAAAATGTCCAATATATTCTCCCACGTTATCAGTTCTGACGCATTTCAATTTCTTTCCAGTCTGTCTCTCAACTGAAGCCTGAAATTGCTTAAAAGCATCTAACACTTGATCTTTAGTTTTCAAGGTATGAATCCAAATTTTCCTTGAAAAATCATCTATGAAGGTAACAAAATAAAGAGAGCCACCAAGTGATTTTGTTTTCATAGGACCGCAAACATCAGAATGCACTAAATCCAGTATACCTGACTTTCTTGAAGGAGGGGAGCTTTTAAATGCAACTCTGTTTTGTTTTCTTGCTAAACAGTGAGCACACTTCTTTAGTGCTGAACTTTTTAATCCTGAAAGGAGCTTCTTCTTGGCCAATATTGACAAACCCTTCTCACTGATGTGATTGAGTCTCTTATGCCATAATTCAGCTGCATCTTTGCTGTCTACTGCATTAATTTTGTTTGTGGACAACTTTGCCTGCATAATGTACAACGAAGAATATTTTTCACCTCTAGCCACAACAAGAGAACCTTTGGTGAGCTTCCATTGACCATTACTAAAAGTGCTGCAATACCCCTCATCATCCAATTTGCCTGTAGAAATCAAATTCAAGCGGATATCAGGTATATGTTTAACATTATTTAATACTAACCTTCTGCCATTGCTGGTTTCTAAGCACACATCACCGATGCCTATAGCTTGAGCTAGCCCATTGTTTCCCATCTTCATAGATCCGAAGTCACCTAACCTGTATGATGTAAAGAAATCCCTACGAGACGTAGCATGAATGGATGCACCACTATCAATTATCCAACTAGTCTCATGAGAAACAAAATTCACTACATCACCATCAAAAATAGTGAGAAAGTCTTCTTTAAGTGTAGTAACACGATTGTCATCACTGTCATTATCACTTTTCTTCTTTTTACCTTTCTCCTTTTGTTTCTCCCTTTTTAACTGGCGACAAAACCTCTGAATATGTCCCTTCTGATAACAATAATGGCACTCAACATTAGCAAATTTATTATACTTACCTCTGCTTTTATCTCGACTTTTATCTCTATTTCTCGGACCTCGAGACTCACTTCTCCCCCTTTTCTCGACAACCAAGGCATCATAATGTGAAGATGACGATCCTTGTGTCTTCCTTCTCATCTCTTCATTCAAAATACTACTCTTGGCCAAATCCATGGTAATCGTACCATCTGGGGCAGAATTAGACAAAGATATTCGGAACGTCTCCCAGGAGTCCGGCAAAGTACCAAGCAACCATAGTGCTTGTATCTCATCATCAAACTTGATTCCCATCGCAGACAACTGATTTATAATTCCTTGAAAAGAATTTAAATGATCAGTCAAACGAGTACCATCTTGATATCTCAGAGCCATCATCTGTTTTATCAAAAATAACTTATTATTCCCAGTCTTTCGAGCATATAACTGTTCGAGCTTATCCCATAAACTGCGTGCATGTGTTTCCTCAATAATATGGTTCAAAACATTATCATCCACCCACTGCCTAATATAACCACACACTTGACGATGAAATATAGACCATTCAGCGTCAGTTTTATTCTCTGGTTTCTCCTCGGCAAATACGGGCAAATAAAAATCTTTCACATATAAAAGATCTTCCATCTTCCCTTTCCAAATATGATAATTCGAACCATTCAGTGTAACCATTCTACTCGTATTCGTTTCTATTGCTTAACACAAGACAGAAAAATCAATCAATAACCAGAAGCTCTGATACCACTCTGATGGGAGAACAATAACAATTCGAACAATATCGAATTAACGCAGCAGAATAAAATAATCTCCTATCTTGTGTAAACCTAATAGGAATCGATATAGTAGAGTAAAATAAATACCAAACATGCGAACACAAGACAATTTTTTTTTACGTGGAAAACCCCCTCGATGTGAGGAGATCAAAAACCACGGGACCGGAGTCCACCAGAAATTCTTCACTATCAGCATAATTGTTCTTCTCTAGCAAATACTAGAGGTACATAGCAGCAAACACCTCAAGAACATAATTCTTGGCATTACACATGAACTTCACAAGAGATCAAGGATAAATCTGATCAAAAACGCAGGTTTTGATCAATCCACGAAAAACCTGATGTAGGGAGCTTCAAACGAAAATCAAACCGCTCAGATTCGAGAAAATTGCGCCACGAACATGCTGACAAAATTTCAGCTCAATCAGACCATGAATCGACCTCCGATGCCAGCTTGATGTAAATCAGATATTGCCCCAAACCCTAGATTTTCTGTTTTCTGTTTTCTCTTTTTCTCTTGTTACTATTTCCTTTTGCGGCTATCACTTTATATAGATAGTGAGAAACCCTATTTCCTCATATAACTTATCATATGAGCTCAAGCCCTTTTTGGGCTTGCAACTCATTGGGTCTCCTCCACATAGGAGTGAACCCAGCTAACAGTTTTTGCCTCGCAGCATTTCCTCCGGATTACCGTTCTCCATCTCGAAGCTCACCGAGCTGAAGCAAATCTTCCATGCTGGGGACGATTCCAATATGGAGAAGATCATGGTGCGCACACTCAGCCAGTGCGAGCAAGCGCCAATCCAAGGTGAGACCAAGCGATGTGTAAGCTCTGTCGAGGGCATGATCGACTTCGCCACCTCAATACTAGGCCACGACATCCAGCTTCACTCCACGGAGAGCGTCGAAGGGTCGCAGCGTGAGATCTTGATTGGACGAGTGAAAAGGTTGGACGGGAGTAAACTCAGTGCGCCCGTGGCATGCCACGAGACTATATTTCCTTACATGGTCTATTACTGCCATACGTTTCCGACACTCCGGGTTTATGAAGCGGATATACTGGATCCGGTGTCCAAGGCCGAGATCAACCATGGCATCGCCCTCTGTCATATGGACACGTCAATTTGGAGTCCAAATCATGAGGTGTTCCTTGCGCTCGGGTCGAGCCCTGGTCGGATCGAGGCCTGCCATTGGGTCTTTGGAGATTATGGTGTCTGGACAGGGGCCAATTAGTAATGAAACAAAATGAAGTGTGGATCAAATTGAATAATATAGATTGGATCTAGAGACTGAGAGAAATTAGCTGCTAGCTCCATCCCAAGCCATCGTTCACTTAAAAGTATTGTCTAATATGGTATCTGCTATCTCATATCCACGACCTTAGTCGTGGTGTGTATATGTACATGTTGAGTGTTTAAATAACTTTTATCTAATATATGTAATTATTATGGTGCACATGTGAAAAAGTTTCTTTGTTAATTCATCTCTTTCCAAAGCGTAACATGACTCCATGTCTCAAATTCTTAAACTGTACCTTGCTAGGACATGATGGTGAGATGATTACTAGGACTAATTCTTAAACTATACCCGAAATGCATAATTGCACTATAATGGACATGATGGTAAGATGATTACTAGGACTAATTTATCAGGTTTTCTGTGGGGCTAAACAGCCCAATATGTATTAAATCATATTTCTATCAAATATGTTACATTGATTCGTTTTGAGTTGTGGACTGGACGAAAACTTGATTCGAATCATCTTAAGGTTTGTAGTATCTTGTAGAAGTGAAGTTATATAATCCAACATTAAGTTAGTTGGACTGCAGAACCACTCGGTGATATTTCGTATCTTACCCAAGTCATTTGAAGGGATATCAGTTTTATGATCCCAATCGGGTCGGGGTCCCATAGCAATCAGCCCCCCGTCGCTGTCGGCGAATGAGTTACTTCCACGTGGCATTCCCGCCGCCAGGTCATCCACTCTCTCTTCCCTCTGGTTGGAGTTAATAGATTGGTTTCACCACACAGCGGATCCATGTGGATTGAATTGAGTAAGCTTCCGTCCATCTCATAGGACTAGTCACCATCGACCAATTTGGAAGTCCATGAGAGGGACGATTTGAGGATTTGGGAGTTTATTTATTAGTAATAATTTGGTCCTTTAGTCACTTACATGCACATCAAATTTATTTATCAAAAACTATCGTGCTTTGCATAATTTAACTTCAAAAGAGTCAAGTACATGAGTTGGTGTGTTTCCTATATAAAGAGTCTCGTTTTTGGTGATAATTTGCATTAATAGATCTTTTCTGAATAGGGAAATGATACAAATAATCCATAAACTTTAGTTCAATTTGTCACTATACCCCATATTTATTCATTGTGATCTTTAGATTATTAGTAAATTTTCAATAAAGTCCTTCCATTTGCTCAAACAACAAATCAAACGTTATTTAATTACATGAATTGTTATATGTTGAGCTGAATTTTTTTAATATGATGAGTGAATTGTCAATATTTTCATCCACCTACTTTAGAAAGAGAAAAAATGAAATTATGGCGTTAATATACATCATTAGATGACGTGGATCATTATATCTTGATTTGATATGAATATATAATTGGATTATCCACATGTAACTTCTTTTTTATTGTCCACCATTCAAACTCAACGAATTGAAAGCCACACCAGCACATTCCACTAACTCAAATGGCACGGAACATTTTTATGTACTCTAGAGACAAAATTGAATATTTAGTAATAGTCCGGAAGCCACATTAAATAAATTAAAAGTTCACGGACGACACTACGCAACAGGCCAAGGTTGGGGGATATTTATGTCATTTTTCACTTCTGAATCAGGTATGAAAAGTCAAAAGGTCAATTTTAGCGGTCTGAATGGAAATATCCAATTTGTTGCTGATCAGTAGCAATAAACAAACTGCATATTAATACACAAAAGAAGGAATAGGAAGAGAGCAGGCGAAGAAAATAGATGTGTTATCATTTCATACATCATCGGTAGGCAACAGATAAGCACCCAACTTCACGACAAAGAGAGAACACCATTGTTAATGAGGCTTTGGATGGGAGTTTCCGTCCACAACCACCATTTGGTAGCCCAATAGATGGAAGTGGACTGGACAGAAAGAGAGAGAAAGAGAGAGATAAAGAAGACTTTGGACCTAAGTGCAACTTGAACTTATACACCAAAGTTTAGTCCCTTTCGCTAGACCCCAAAAATGGGACAAACCTTGAATTTGTGGATGTCATGGAGACATACTTTCCGGTCATTCATAATCGATGTCCCCAGTTTTGGACGCATGCACATGGTACATGTGCAGAGACACACATCTTCCTTCCTTTACTGATTACTACACCAGATAATCGGGCGGGCCTAATAATCTGTCGCCAACACAATCATTCTCAACAGAATCCATCTTGATACGTAAGAGACATAATCGGGTGGGCCTAAGAATAGCTTCAGTGAGGGACATGAGGTCGCGATGGGACGTGGTAAAAACTTATCAGATAGATTTATATGATGCGCTTGTCTAATCAGTCGCTTGCGGTTTCTCGGTGAATTCGTAGGGTAATTTCTCCAACTGATCTCTCTTACCACGACCATTGGATTGACGTGAAAATGAACAAGAATCGGTCTGGGTGTGGCGTTGCCTCGGGCACCGTTTGATTGGTGCGGGCTTCTGACGGACATGAAGTTTGGATTTTTTTTTTTTTGGGCTAAGCCCAAAGAAAGATGTGAAATTCAGCTCATGTTCTAAAAGCCCAGATTAGCTTTGTTACTTCCCTGGCTTCTTCAGGATGGCCGCCCGGCGAGACATTAGAGGAGGGTTCGAAATTTATGGGGAACAAAATCTTGCTCATTGAATCCCTGAACTTGCTCCGTTGTTCGACGAGGTCCCGGAATTTGTAATCCGCGTGACCAATTCATTGAACCAGTGGAGAAGTATGTTGAATCAAGGCCATCTATCTCGAATTCCAGCAAATTCAAGCTTGTGTCGATTGGTTTTTGATTAAAAGCCTGATGTGGATATCATTAATACCCCTCACGCATTTGAAAGCAAATGAAAATAAGTTTAATTGTATCGTTTGTTATCGTCCTTGTATTTGGGTCCTTGCAAATTCATAGTCCACTATGATGATGACTGTTGATTGTAAACGTTCCTTGTTTGTACAGATGTTAGAGATTTAGGTCATCTATCAGAACAATTCTAAATGAACGTTGAGAATATAAACACTCTATCATCAAGTTTTGTATCGATATGGAAGGGGGCATGAATAAATGAGATAGAAAAGGGTATAACTTTACGAGAAGATTATTTTGTGCGTATGTATAGAGTGTGACGACCCTAAAGAACTAGCTAGTTACGAGCAAATTTAATATGTTACTTTTATAAAGGCAAGCTTTTTGTGGAGGAGTGGCGTGATGATTTTAGGTGAGCCAACTCTTCCTGGACTTTATTAATGTATTGTATTTGTTTGAATATTGTATCACATTAGTACCTAGTGGTGTTAATGTGAAGAAGCATATGTATATTTATTAAACACGTTATAAGGAAAATTATAAAAATTTTGTTGAGCTTCAACTTGCTATTAATAATTTGAAGATAAAATTAAAAATGATTTGTGGTGGTTACATTCTGGGGTATCACAAGTAGTCCTTTCCTTTCCTAATCCCTTAAGCACACATCCTAGAGATTTCAATTATCAGAAGTGATTAATTAGGTTACTCACAATGGCATCTTATCATGATGACTTTAACCCAAATTCATGACTAGCTAGCCGGTTACATGGTGCATGCACAGATATGGAGGCCATGTGGAGAATCTCTTCTACATGTGAAATCACGGTTTCCCGTCTTGAAAATTTATCAAATTACCGCACAACTTGATTAATTAACCAAGGCTTGTCCAATCTAAGGTATAGATGGATGCCCTTTTCTTGTTTAATCACATTATTAGGGGAGAGTTGTCCTTTACGATATTGAAACATTGCATTAAGCCATTTGTTTTTAATGACCAAGACCTGTCCTGTCTTGAGGCATAGATGGATGCTCTTCTTTAATCAAGTTTTTATTAAGTGGATTAATATAACTTACTACCTAAGAGTTTCTGTCTCTAGCTAATTCTTAAGTGTTTTTTTTCTATTCTATTCCATCCTTTCGTCAATTATGTGGGCTTTCCCATTACCTTCCTTTGTTTTGTGCTCAAACGCCATACTAATGGCAAGTGCATCTCCAATCGGTGGGATCTTTCGGGAGGAAATCTATCTGCCTTTAACTTCTATTTATGACTCCCCCTTCAAAATTTGAAATATTTATCCATGTGTGTGCATTATAAGTGATATCTATATGTGTAACTTTCCAATAAGAAGACTGGGCAAGAGGAAATCATGACCACAAAAGAGTGAAGGGTGTGCTTAAGTGATCGCCGTAATTATATCCCTCACTTAAGCCTTGGGTTCAATCACCGTTTTTCTTTTAAATTAAATGGAGTAATTGAAGCATCATTTATAATATGGATGTACTAAATAAAACTTGTGTAAGTATAAGCCTAGGTGTCAATAATAATTACTTGATGTGTATGGGATGAGGAAACTGCCACAACTAATAAAGATTAAATAATTTCTGAAATAGTCACGGACGGTCATGAGGCGAATTTTATATATATGTAGATTTGTTTGATAATCAAAGGGAAAGCAGAGAATATTCACTATGATACCTGTTAATTGCAAGTCGAACTAGAAAACACTATTAAGTTGTACTTCTTTTGCTTGGCAGAGAACATTTGATATAAAATTTTATTTAACTGCAAGTTGAACTAACATTATAAGTTTTTTTTTTGGTCGGTCCTACTCTAATCCTACTCTAACACTCACTCTCAGATTTTTGCCCTACCTCCTTGCAGTGCGTGAGAGTCGAAACCCACTCCTGAAATGAAATCGTCCCCACCCCAATCCCCCCCTGAGGAGGTGGGGATTTGAACCCCCCACCTCCCCCTTCCAAGTTGGAAGGGGATTTGGTCGGTCCTACTCTCTCTCTCTCTTCACTCCTATAAATGTCGTGCTCAATCAAACGAACCCTCCGACATTATCGGCATTCCCTCTTCCTAAAGAAATGAGTGAGATCAGCTTTAGCAAAATGTCTCTCTTCGCCCTCATCCTCGTTCTGCTGTTTTCACTCCATGTTAGTTTTCTCAAGCTCTCTCGCCTCCCCTTCTACACACCATAATAATCATGGCTCATTCTATCTTAGAAGTTCGCACGCATTAACATTTACAGTTCTTTGATCGTGTTTGTGTTCCTACGTATTTTGAAAAGAGACATATGAAACACGGATCATGAAGTGACAAGACATAAAATGCTTGAATATATAGAAGGTTCATGCTTATGCTTATTTCTATAACGTAGTGTCAGTCTCAATTACTTGTCTAAGCTAGACATGAAGCGTTAACAAAGAAAAAATGGACTGTATTCTCATTTAGATTGTGGACGTGTTGACACCTAAATTTTGGAGATCCAGTCATTCATTTATTTCACACAAAATTAGGGATTAATTTTTAACTTCTAAACAAAAAATAAAATCGAATTGCATAGCATGTAGTTTTAGGTTCATATAATTGCATCAGATCGACGATGAATGGACTGAATTGAGGGAAGTTCTAAGTTTAATCGGACTAAGTTGATAAGAATGTGGAATTCGGACAAGCCCGTTGGATACTCACCATGAGCGAAAATTATATAGGCAATGCGCCTATCAAACATTGAGAAAGATACTCTTTATTCCAATTGATTCATTATTTTGATGAATAAAGAAAGCAAGCGAGAGGCGAATCGGCAAGACATTAGACACCGAGTTGGACGTGTGAGTGATGGGCAACAAATGGAGATGATATCTTGTAGGATTTTCGTAAAAATTTTCGCACAAAAGGGAAAAGATATCCACCTTGGCAAGCTGGACTCCATTGAATATTTGCATGATACGAAGAACATATTTTGAAGATCAAGTTTCAAAGTGAAGTACAAGATATCGGCTATTTAGGGTCTGCATGGTAACATTTCTGTTTCTCTCAATTTCTGTTCTTTTGTTCTCCGGAACAAAAAAAGAACATAAATCCGTTTGATAAAACCTTTGTTCCCGGGAACAATTTCTCTATTTTTTTTTCCCGGGAACAGTTTTGGAATAGAAACAAAAAACAAAAAAAAGTAACTTCTTGTTCCCAAAAACAATTTCTAGAAATATTTGAATATCCGAATAGTGGATATAGTGATGATTCAATGGGCTAGGTCTAGCTAATTTTCTTTTTTATTTTTCTTTTGTTCCTCTCTCTTACCGCGGCCACCTCCAACCGCCTGGAGCCGCCACTGCCGCCACCGACAACGACCGCCGGCCGTCGCCATCCGCCGCCGCCTGCCATTCGCCGTCATCAACCGCTGCTGCCCGTCACCGCCTGCCTTCGCTGCTGCACAACCGCCAGCTGTCAACCGTCACCGCCAACCATCGGAGGCGGACGGGCAGCCGCGGGAGGTGGCAGCCGATTAGCTATGTGGCGACAGTCAGTGGTGACGGTCGACGGCCGGCGGTTGTGCAACAGCGGTGGCGGGCGGCGACAGGTGGCGATGGCCGACGGTCGACGGTCGGCGATCCGTGAGCAAAAATAAAAAACAAATAAATACAAAAAAGAAACTGTTTCGTACCAAATGCATTTCTATTTCTGGAGTAGAAATTTTGTATAGTTCTCAAACATTTTATTTTACTCAGAAATTATTTCCCGGAATAAAAATAGAAAAGAACTATTTCTGAAAAAAAAAAAAAAAAAACTATTCCCAGAAAGAAACGTTGTCGCAGTCTTAAGGGCAGACGCGGACACGAAAGCGGGGGCTTTGCACACACACTGAGAAAATCAGAAAGACGAGAAGTCACTCATGGCCAGGTCCCTTTTGCGGCCGTGACCTTGTTATCTCCGCAATCCTCACGCAGCCTCACCACTACGCCTACCCTCACCGTCGTTATTGCTGTACCATCAAGAGTCCTGCCACCAGCGACGCACCTCCAGTCAAGCTCCCAGAAGTGTCCAGCGGTCTCGGCAAGCTCCTCACCAGCACAACTCAGCATCGTCTGAATCACCTTCATCATATTTTAGAGCCAGCAAGACTCCTTTAAAGTTCCATCTAGCCCGACGGATTCGCCGATGTCTAGCAAGGACAGTATCTCTCCACATATTCACGCCAGATTTTTGTGGCCACCGCTCGTGAGCCTGAAGTCCGAGCCACATCTCTCGTTGCCCCGAAGTCCACAGTCAAAACAAGTACCAAGATTTTGGTGAAATAAGCCTAAGTGGTGGATTTGTCTTCTTCTGGGTGTTGTCCAGAAGTGAGACTGATGTGTGGATTTTTGTGAGTTTATTTCATGCAAGCAAAGGGATATTTTTTGGAAAAGGATAACGTGAAGGGTTTGGTCCGTGGCGCCGATAGTCAACGCTTCCTTGTCGAGAAGCCGTCACCACCGAGAACCTGTTGTTCCCAGCTTACACCGCGCGACGATCTGCCGTTGCAGTTGCTGATCTTTCACCAAGTTGCGGAGTTGTTCCTATGTTTTGTAGGTTATCAATCACCGACGAACCACTTCGAGACTACTGAGCCGAGCATACACAGGCTACCATCGCCGCCGCTGCGCCATAATCCCAGGCGGACGGTGCTTGCGACCCTTGCTGGACCAAGTGTCACCGTAAGCCATCGCCGGTGCCACCATCCGACGAGTCTGAATTTGGGAACGATATTGCGAAATAGGTAAATATATTATCCGAATTCAATTTGATTATTTCCTTACTTAATTCGTCGATAGTGTGATCGAATTCAAATCTTCGAATGATATATCTTATCCAAATTTTTCTGAAAAACCTTTTAAATTGGAGGTTATTCCCTAATTTTACAACGTGATAGTCCAATTTCATACCCAAACTATGACTTGCAATCGTACGGAAAAATCGCCAATCCGATCTCATGCCCGAGTTATTACGTGTGGAATAATGAACGGCCTATAATTATTTGAAATTGCTGCGGAAACGGACGGGATCTTTCTAGCATGACCTTACTGCGAAGACTTTGTTGTGGCCTAAGATTAGAGCAGCCCTTGGGCCTGCATCGCTTGTGAATGGCACTAACGATGTACTCGTTTCTTGCATGAGCATTTTTCTGGCTCGGCAGTGATCGACCCATGTGGCCAGGATGAATAGTAGAAGCAAAATTGACATTGGCGAAGAGGGTCAACAGAGAAGATGTCCAGTCCAATTGAAGATATCATACGCATCCGGGGTGGACCCGCCTTTGTCCATGCGTTCCCAAACTTTATGGACTGTGCGTCAATAAATACAGGGTCTTTAGATGTATACTGTCGTTGGGATGCAAGAGAGGTCATCGAGAACGCATGGGGACCAAGTTACTATATTTACGAGCTGACGGCATGAGAGCAGAGGCTTGGTTACCTGGAAGCCTATAGAAAACCCTGCAAGCGTCATGAATAGTCCAAGTGGTCTGCGCAGGTGGTTCTGACTAGAGCAGCTTGTACACGGTTATTGGAATTCAAACAAATGAACTCCAATTTCTGACTTACCAATCTATAGATTTGCAATAGGCAAATTGTTTCCCATTTTATCCAGTTCACTGGATCAAGTTACAAAGATAATCTAATTTGTTTGGATAAAAGTTCTTAGGCTTTGACTGAGAACTCACAGTGAATCGCGTGGATAGGCTATTTGCATATGGAGAGTACTAGTGAAATTGTGGACTCTGCATAAATTCGGCTTAGGGTTCTTCATGGGAACCAAGAACCACATAAAGAGATATATCCTATCATATGGTCAATTATTTCCACCAAAACATCATATGATAGAAAATATGGGTTATGCATATTCTCTGGTGTAGTTTCATTTTGCAAATGAACCAATTAGTCATTTCCTTTCCTAATCCCTTGGAAAGTAAGCGCACTTCCTAGAGATTTCATTTATCTCTTGTAGAAGTGATTATAATTAGGTTACTCATAATGGCATCTTATCACAGTGACTTTAACCATAATTCATGACTAGTCAGCCAATGACACAATTTATCTATTGGAGAGCATGCACAGATATGGAGGCAGCGGGAAGAATCTCATCTGCACGTGAAATCACAGTTTCCCATCTTGAACATGTATCAGATTACCGCACATTTTGATTAGTTAACCAGGGTCGGGCCAATCTGAGATATAGATGGATGCCCTTTTCTTGCTTAATCACATTAATAGGGAAGAGTTGTCCTTTACGATATCGGCATATTGCATTATTCCATTTGTTTTTCATAAACTAAGACATGTCCTATGTGAGGCATATATAAATGCTTTTCTTTAATCAAGTCCTTTTCAAGTAGATTGTTATAACTTACTACCTAAGTAGTTCTTGTCTTTAGCTAATTCTCAAATGTTTTTATTTTTTTGCCTATTCTATTCCATCCTTTCGCCAATTACGCGGGCTTTCCTATCACCTTCTTTTATTTTGTGCTCAAACACCTTACAGATTCCACATGATGATAGAATGATTAGAGTCCAACAAAAATCTAATGCCTCGCTCTTTATTATTTAGAACTTAGGAGTTCCCCACAAACCAACTTATTTTTTTAGCTTAGGAGTGCCTAGACACCAACTTATTTTTTATATTTTATATTTTCCTTTATATCATGCTTTTGATTAGTAGGTCATAGATGGACATCATTCACATGTGTACTCAATTAAATTTCAATAAGGGCAATATCCGTATATGTAACTAACCAATCATAAGACTGAGCAAGAGGAAATTATGACCCTTTTTTTTTTATAACAAATAGAGTCAAGGGATTGCAATGATATACGTCACTCAAGCCTTAGGTTCAAATCACCCCATTTGTGCAAGTACAAGCCTGTCTATCAACAGTAATTACTCGATCGGTGTTATAGATTTGTCCGAGAATCAAACGGAATATGATACTGACTAATTGCAAGTTGAACTAGAATAATTATTAAGTTTTATTTCTTTCGCTTGGCAGAGAAGATTTGATATGAAACTCTAATTAACTGCAGATTGAACTAAAACTACAACTTTTGTTTCTTTCGCTTCATCCATTTGTCCTAGGGAATCTCCCTCCCTCCCTCTCTCTCTCTCTCTCTCTCTCTCTCTCTCTCTCTCTCTCTCTCTCTACCATCAGTCCTATAAATTTCATGCTCAATCAAGCGAACCCTCCAACAACATCAGCATTCCCTCTCTCTAAAGAAATGAGCGAGATCAGTTTTATGAAAATGTCTCTCTTCTCCCTCTTCCTCGTCCTGCTGTTGTCACTCCATGTCAGTTTTCTCAAGCTCTCTCCCATACCCTTCCACACACCATAATCACTGCTCATCTTATTTAACTTCGCATGCATTACACTCATAGATCGTTGATCTTG
This sequence comes from Eucalyptus guilfoylei, assembly GCA_016097605.1. NCBI lineage: Eukaryota > Viridiplantae > Streptophyta > Magnoliopsida > Myrtales > Myrtaceae > Eucalyptus > Eucalyptus guilfoylei. Next base: position 22,458,062 of record CM027861.1, on the reverse strand, counting down.
TTTATGTTCCTATACATGTTAAAAGAGACATGCGAAACACGAATCATTGAAAGACATATATAATGCCAGAATGTATAGGAGGTTTGTGTGTTCGCTTGTTTTTATAACGTAGTTATGCTAAGCCAAATATGATGTATTGACAAATAAAAAATGACTATTATCATTTAGATTGTGGACATAAGTTGAAGGATTTGTTAGGAATATTTATCATGCTATCTATTCGATTCTCAAAAGTTGATTTCATTCCTGTTATCTTGCGGGCATAACTTCTTGCTACTTTGCTCACGACCATTTGCACATTCATTGCAGTTTCATCCATATCCCATTTATATGCTGCATAAATATTTGACCAAGTCTGTTTGGCATCGTACTGCGATTGTGATGTAGCCTTGTTCGTCTTATGACAGAGTTGTAAATTGAATTTTAGGGTTCGATATCTTTTAAACTAGGTGAAGTATCCTAAGTTGGTCGCATCGTGCTAACTTTCTAGTCACTCACTGATTTTCTCTTTCGTCCTGCTATAGGTTGTTTCCACCAACGCGAGGACCGCCGCCAACGCCAACTCCCTTGCCGGCGAAGCCAACTCAATCCCTCCCAAAGAATACCTTGTCCGTTACTGGACTGAACAAATCACTAGCAACCCTGCCATACCACCACTGCTCACATCCAAAGTTTCACCCTTAACTGCTGCACAAACAACCCTTTTTGCCCAGCTCGTGGCTAAAGGTGCCATCTCCGATCACCTCTCACCTTTCTGCAGGGCAGCACAACTGCTCTGCTTCCCAGCCTCACCACACTATCCAGTTAGCTACGGTGTCGATAATAGTGCCACGACACCGACAGGTGGCATGAACGTGAACAGGGGAGTGGAGCCTGGCAAATACTTCCGGGAATCGATGCTGAGGAGTGGGAATATGATCCAGATGCCGGATCTTCGTGTCAAAGCTCCCAAAAGGTCGTTTTTGCCACGCAGCATTTCCTCCGGATTACCGTTCTCCACCTCGGAGCTCGCCGAGCTGAAGCAAATCTTCCATGCTGGGGACGATTCCAATATGGAGAAGATCATGGTGCGCACACTCAGCCAGTGCGAGCAAGCGCCAATCCAAGGTGAGACCAAGCGATGTGTAAGCTCTGTCGAGGGCATGATCGACTTCGCCACCTCAATACTAGGCCATGACATCCAGCTTCACTCCACGGAGAGCGTCGAAGGGTCGAAGCGTGAGATCTTGATTGGACGAGTGAAAAGGTTGGAAGGGAGTAAATCGAGTGCGCCCGTGGCATGCCACGAGACTTTATTTCCTTACATGGTCTATTACTGCCACACGTTTCCGACACTCCGAATTTACGAAGCAGATATACTAGATCCCATGTCGAAGTCCAAGATCAACCATGGCATCGCCCTCTGTCATATGGATACGTCGATTTGGAGTCAAAATCACGAGGCGTTCCTTGCGCTCGGGTCGAGCCCTGGTCAAATCGAGGCCTGCCACTGGGTCTTTGGGGATTATGGTGTCTGGACGGGGACCAATTAGTAATGGAAAAAAATGAAGCGTGGATCAAATTGAATAATATAGATTGGACCTAGAGACTGAGAGAAATTTGCCGCTAGCTCCATCCTACGCCATCGTTCGCTTAAAAGTATTGTCTAATATGGTATTTGCTATCTCATATCCACGACCTTAGTAGTGGTGTGTATATGTAAATGTCGTTGTGGTTAGTAAATGTCAAGTGTTTGAATAACTTTGATCTAATATATGTAATTATTGTGGTGCGAATGTGAAAAAGTTTCTTTGCTAATATTCATCTCTTTCTAAAGCATATCACAACACCATGTCTCAAATTCTTAAACTGTACCTTGCTAGGACATGATGGTGAGATGATTACAAGGACTAATTCTTAAACTGTACCCGAAATGTGTAATTGCATCATAATGGACATGATGGTGAGATGATTACTAGGACTAATTTATCAGGTTTTCTGTTGAGCGAAATAGCTCAATATGTATTAAATCATATTTCTATCAAATATGTTACATTAACTCATTTTGAGTTGTGGACCGAACGTAAGCTTAATTCGAATCATCTTAAGGTTTAGAGTGTCTTGCAGAAGTTAGGTTATATAATCCAACATTATGTAAGTTGGACTGCAGAACTACTCGATGTTATTTCGTATCTTACCCAAGTCATTTGAAGGGATATCAGTTTTATGATCCCAATGAAGGTACAAGAATTGTAGAATCACAGACAGCGGAGTTTCTGGAATTCGACATAGCTGTAGAGAATAGTTGCTCTTAGATTATTAAAGATAATAGTACGGTAAGAACCACTATATCTTTGTCTTTACCTATACAAATAATTATTGAGTCTTTTACACCACAAACTAAGCATGTTAAGGTTCAGGATACTATTATTAATACAATTCCTGATAAAGTTTGTCAAGCCTCTCACGTGCAGGATGAAGTGGTTGTAGTAGCTCCACTTAGGAGATCTACTGAGGAAAGACGTTCAATTATATCACCATACTATAAATTCTATTTATGAGAGCATGATTACAATATCTATTGCGTGGTCAATCTAGTAACTTATATGAACGTTGTTTCTTTTCCTCAGTCAAATCTGTGGTTAGATGCGATGAAAGATAAGATGCAATCTTTGAACATGATAGTGTTTGGAAGCCTGTCGAATTGCTTGATGGTCGCAAGCCCATCCATTGCAAATGGGTGTACAAGACTAAAAGAGACTACAAATGAAATATTGAGAAATTTAAACACAGACTAGTAATAAAAGATCTCACTCAGAGAGAAGCCTAGTCTTTTCAAAAGATTCTTTCGGAGTGAGCATGTGATTAGTAGCTCATTTTTAATATGGAATTATGCTAGATAATGATTAAAACTGCGTTTTTCAATGGATACTTTGATAAAGAAATCTATATATTTTAACCCGAAGGTTTCATAGCAGATAATTTAGGTAAGCTTGTGTGTAAACTGAAAAACCTTATTAATGACCTAAGCAAGTTTGTAGACAATAATGCTTGAAGCTTCATAGTGTTGTCTATATACTGCAAGGTCAATAGGAGAAAATTTAGTTTTCTCGCACTCTATAGAAATGATATCTTGCTTACAAGTAGTGATATGGGATTACTTCATAAGAGAAAACATATATTGTCAAGGAATTTTGACTTGAAAGACATTGATCGGGTATTTTTTGTCCTTGGCATTGAGATCTATAGAAATCGTTCTCGTCGTATGTTAAATTTATCTCAGATTGCATATCTTGATTGTATTTTGAAAATATTCAACAAGTCGAGAGTTGCTCTTGTCGTTCAGACTAATAGATTGAGTTTATTGCAGTATCCTCGTTCAAATTTCGGAAAAACCTAAATGAATGATATACTTTATGTAATGCACTTAGAAGTGTCATGTATGCTCAAGTTTACCCTAGGTTAGATATTGCTTTTGTGGCAAGACTTCTAGGTAGATATCAATCAAGTCTTGGACATGATCATTGGATTGCTGCTAATAATGTTTTAGGATACTTAAAAGGACAAGAAAACTATATGTTGACAAACATGTTCAAGATCTAGAGCTAGTAGAGTATTCGAATGCAGAATTTACTAACTGTCAAGATGACAAAAAGTCGACAACATAATATATTTTTATATTAGCAAAAGGTGCGGTATTATGACAAAACGATAAGCAAAAATCTATATCTTCCTCTACTATGCAAACGGAGTTTGTAGCATGCTCTACAGGTGTTACTTAAGATATTTGACTTCAGAACCTCATTAAGAAGTTGACCATATTTGATCTTGTGAATAGACCCATACAGTTATATCGAGACAATAACTTTTCAATGTCATTTATCAACAACAATAAAAATCTCGAGGGGTTTAGATATATGGCGGTCAAGTTTTTTACCATAAAGAAACGACACATAATAGTAACACTACAGTAGAGCATGTTTCCATAGATAATGTAGTTGTAGACTCACTAACTAAAGATTTTTGACCACGTGTACTTGAACAACATGTCATGAACATGGACTGAGAAGTATCATTGGATGTTATTGTTTAGTGGGAGCTGTTTTGATTTTTTTCTCTAATAAAACTTATATATTACCCATTCAATAAAGTGTTCATAAAAGTGTTGTCACCATAATGAGTTGATTACATGTAATAGAAATTTGAAGGTATCGTGTAAGCCTTGAGTGAAAGGTTAGAGCATTTGTTTATTAGCGTTGAGTATACGTCTTGATTACACATAAAAATGTGTTAACGATAAAATAAGACATATGTGAGTTCATTAGAACCATAAAAATATTCTCTTATGACATATCCGGTTTTCTGTGACACTTAAGATAAGAGAATAATGACCGATAAAGGGGATGACACATAAGATATTACTCTTTATGAAGTGTTATTCATTTGCCACACGACCATATTGAATCCATATAAGTAAAGTTAAAAGCACCCGTGACCATGGAAGGCTCTGTGTGAGTACATGCAGTTACCGCTATGATTCAATGTTTGAGACTTTATAGGATATGATTGACTATTAAGAATAGTCACTAGACCAACATAAAGGTGCACACATTCTGTACAGCCTCAATTAATATAGCCCAAGTGAGAGAATGTAAGAGTTTTCTTGATGTGGACTACATTAATTGAGATTGTAATTTACAGTTTTAAGAGGTTGGTCTAATAAGATAAGACATAAGATTTTCTTAATAGTTGAATATAAGCCTGGCTTGTGTGGGCCAAATTGGGCCAAGCCTGTGATGAGAGGACCTGGCTAAAAACTCTATAAATAGCGCTAAGGTCCATTCTCTCACCCTCATTGTTCCATGAACATTCTCTCACCTCACATAAGGAAGCCGTGAAAGGCAGTCTCATCATGCTAGGATCCGAGGGCCATGGAGGAGAAAAACCTGAGCGTTGAATAGTCGTTATTCCACATAAAGAATGATGGATTCCAAATCAGGTATGCAAATCCTCTTCTTCTCCTCCAATATGTTCAAGTTTCTAGCTATGTTGATCTCGAGATGCCGCTTCGACAGCCAACATTTTTGTCTTGTAACTGAGTTGTAAATTGCACTTTAGGGTTACAACATTTTTAAACTAGGCAAAACTATTGTAATATGTTCTATTATTTTAAATGTGATCCCAATATTGTATTTCCAATTAATTCCGATTTATTGCCCAATTTATTACTCACGTTTATTACGTGATATTTGCTCATTAATATTTTACCATAACGGTCTTGATGGAAGACGTCGATAATGTAAGAAACGAAATAAAAACGTCAAGTCGTCTAATTCAAACCCTATGATTACAGAAAACACACCATCACGTTTGAGAGGTATTAACTAGTGGAATAGGATGATTCCATATCCGCAGATCGATTGTGTTTCGTGGATCCGTCCAAGTTTTAGGATTTTCCGCATTTGCAAAATTTTATCAATGGCTGGAGGTATGTCAATCTTTACGTTTCCGCAAATCGATTCTGAATTATGCACGTATTTGTTTGAGAATGATAGATCGTGATCTTCCGGTTTTATTCAAAATTAGTCTTACAAAAGCATCCTAGCTCGGTTGCGCAATGCTAATTTTTTAGTCACTCACCGATTTTCTCTTTCATCCCACTATAGGTTGTTTCCACCACGGCCGGAACCACTACCAACGCTGACTCCCTTGTCAGCGATGCCAACTAAATCCCTCCCAATGAATACCTTGTCCATTTACTAGAACGAACAAATCACCAACAACCTCGCCATACCACCACTGCTTATATCAAAGTTTCACCCTTAACTACTGCATAAACGGCCCTTTTAACCCGGCTCGTTGCTAAAGATGCTATCTCCGACCACCTTCCATCTTTCTGCAAGGCAGCACAACTGCTTTGCTTCCCGGACTTATCATCCCATCAAGTTGGCAAGGACGGTCGTGTTTTCTACGATTTCATTAATGGTGCCACAACACTGGCCGGTGGCATGAACGTGAACAAAGGCGTGGAGCCAGGGAAATAATTTTGGGAGTCGGCGCTGAGGAGTGGGAATGTGATCCGCATGCCGGATCTTCGTTTCAAAACTCCCGAAAGGTCATTTTTACCATGCAGTATTTCCTCTGGATTACCGTTCTCGACCTCGAAGATCGCCGAGCTGAAGCAAATCTTCCATGCTAGGGACGATTCGACTATGGAGAAGATCGTGGTACGCACACTTAGCCTGTGCGAGAAAGCACCAATACAAGGTGAGACCAAGCGATGTGTTAGTTCTATTGAGGACATGATAGACTTTGCCACCTCAATACTAGGCCACGACATCAAGCTTCATTCCACGAAGAGCGACGAAGGATCAAAGCGTGATATCTTGATTGGACGAGTGAAAAGGATAGGTGGGAGTAAATTGAGTGCGCCGTGGCATGTCACGATAGTCTATTTCCTTACATGGTTTATAACTGTCATGCGGTTCCAACACTCCACGTTCCAAGGTGGGTATACTGGATCCCGTGTGCCAGTCCAAGATCAACAACGACGTCGCAGTCTGTCGTATGGACACGTCGGCTGGGAATCCAAATCACGAGGCATTTCTTGCACTCGGGTCGGGCCCTGGTCGAATCGAGGCCTGCCACTGGATCTATGGGGATTATGCGGTCTGGACTAGGGCTAATTAGTAATGGAAAAAAAAAATGAAGTGTGGATCAAATTGAATAATATAGGTTGGACCTAGAGGCCGAGAAAAATTGGCCGATAGCTCCATCGCAAGTCATCATTTGCTTGAAAGTATTATCTATTATAGTATCTGCTATCTAATATACACGACTATGATCGTGTGAGTGTGCGTGTGTTATCATGGTTAGTAAATGTCAAGTGTTTGTGTGACTTTGATCTAGCATTTGTAATTATTGTGATGTGCATGTGAAAAAGTTTGTCATGTGAAATACTTACTATTACCCATCTCCTTTCAGAACATAACATGACTCCATGTCCCAAACTGTAATATATCATCATTAGATTTTCTTCTTTTTTTAAATTTGGTTTTCCATCTTATATCTCTACCATCAGCGCCTTGACATCAAAACAAATGGAATTAGAAGAGATTAATGGACATGGGGTGAAGCACCTCACTGATCAATCTCACTTAATTCAAGATGTGCAGATATCATGTGCTAATTATTTTCATTGAATTTGTAACACAGAGCTACTTCTAATCATTTTTGCAAATTTTTTCATGTCTAACATCAGCATAATTTGATAACTCAAGAAAAAGGCTATATCAAGACTAAAAATTCTTTTTTGTCCCAGTTATTAGTCTCTATTGCCATTATGGATCAAGTGATTTACTAATTGAAGTTCTTTTGTTTTGTTTTTTTCCCCTTCGATAAGTATATGCGACCGAAGTTCAACAGCTTAGAAGAAGATAAAGCGAGTGGCACTCCTCAATGGATTAACTCATCGGTCAAGTCTTTGATTTAAGTTCGGTAACCCAGGTTTAAATCAGAACATTGTCCCCTCAAAATAACGTCGGGAACCGCATCTTCAACCGATGCACTTAGGCAAAGCCTTTGCATGCATTGTAGAGATTAGCCAAGACGAGGTTCGGATAGGCCGTCGTCGCCGAGGAACAAAGAGAGCGGAAAAGGCCCGCGTTCACATGAATGTTCCAAGATCTTGCTGTCGGCGATATGAAAAGCAACCCTTGGGCCAGCGTAGTCGAATGGCCCATGACCATTCATTCGATCGACCCATGTGGCAATGATGAACTGGAAGCGCATTTGACAATTGATGAAGGGATCCGTGATGGGTCCAGTTGAAGAAATCATCCAACACCCGGGGCGGACCCGCATTTTTTCTCATTTACGATCCAAGGTTCGTTGAACGGGCAGTAACAAATCCAGGTTCCTTCAATGCCAATTTTGTCCTTGGGAAGGTCATCGAGACACCCTCACCAATTGCATCTTCACCCACTTATCAATCATTCAGGTGATGCGCGTGGTAAATTGAGCTTGGTTTGCCCCCTATTTGGGGCAAATAGATATCCATGAGGAACATCAGTCTACATATGGTTTGCTCGACTCTTAGTTGATTATTGATTTCATACTTCGTCGTTGGAGAATGACGATGTTCAGTACAATGACTTTGTGCGATATCGAAACAAATTATACATACACTATGATCAAACCAACTCACTATTGAATTTGGTTATCTAGGCAAATTCGAATGGTGGGTCCGATGTCAAAAGTTACCGTGCACCTATTGTTCTAGATCATTTGAGAAAGAGTTGATCGTGAACTAAACGGCTGCCAGGTTCATAAACTAGTGTGCAGCTTGCCACCATTACTTAACAAATAGAGAAAAAAAAAAAAAAGGGAGTAAAATTAAGGCACCACTTGTTTCATGGAAAATATTATATTTTTGAAAAATGTTTTTCTAGGAAGTCATTTTTCAGAAAAATGACAATAAATTTCAGTGTTTAGCTAAAATCTGAAAAATAATTGAAAAATATTTTCGTCGGTTGAAAAAGAAAATATGATTTTTAAGCGTTAGTGACTTGCGCACGAGTGGCTGATGAAACCAGGCACAAACACCATGGTCTCAAGTTTGGTCTTGATGGACTTGGGCAAGAGGGCTAGTGCCTCGAGTTAGGGCGCTTCCAGGTGTGGGGAACCAAACATGGGCTTCTAGATCCTAGGCCCGGCCTCGATGGACCTAAGCTTAGATGCAAGGAATCCGGGCAAAAGCACTGAGGTTTTGAGCTCGAGTATCGAGGACCCAGGCATGAACATTGGGGTCTTGAGCTAGAGCCTAATCTTGATGGACTTGAACCTAAGCGTTGGGGACTCAGGCACAAACGCCAAAAAGTAAGAAAAATGTTTTTTGGAAAAATATTTTTCACGAAACAAATGGAACCTAAGTATATCAACATCATCCTACAAACTCGATATACCAACCGATGCCTATTTTGTACTTTACATTGATAATTGCATGGGAACGGATCACGTAAAGATCGCCACGCTTTCACGAGCTCCCTCACGGTTCTTTAATAGGATGTTCCGTCCTTGTCGTTCCCAATAATGCATTATTAGCGTGAAAGAGAAGGATCACCAAAATGTGCATGGCACTAGAACTTTGCCGTTACATGGAAACAAGAGCATTAGCGGCTAAACGCGTCAACGCATACGCATTGAGAGCCACGTACGAGCCAACAATACGACGCCTCCTAGCCCGAAAACGCGGCATCCTCGAGAGCAGCCGTCCATGGATGTGGGAGCTGGCAGCTTCGCCGAGAGAGAGTAATGAACCGAGGAGTCAGAGCTTCAAAATCCTACCGATTGGTCATCGGCAGCGTCTGTTCTCCGTAGCTTTTGAAGCATGCAAAGCTCGAATTGACTCATTTGAGATGAGGTCTAGGAATTCCATAACTCCATCTTTTACGAGTTACCTACTTTCCATCCAAGGGAAAATTGTCCAAAAAGTCCTAAACCTAGTGCAGTTTTGCTAATTCAGTCCTAAACCTTTTAACTTTGCCAATTGAGTCCTAAACCTTTTCACTTTTTGCCGATTCAGTCCATCCGGACAATTTTGACCGGAAAATGCTGATGTGGACGCCGGCGATGCCACGTAGGACTGCCGGCACTGACGTGTACAATTTTTAATAATATTTTAATATTTTTTAAATTTTTTTGAATTTTTTTATTTTCTGTTTTTTCCTTCTTTTTTATTTTTTTTTCTTTTTGGCTTTTTCCGATGGCCGGCCACCGGCCATAGCCAGTCAGCTGGCCTCGCCTGCCACAGGCGAGGCCCGGCCAAGCGACGGCGACGCCGGGCGAGGCTGCCCTGGCCCCGGCGAGGCCCGGCCTCGCTAGATCTGGCGAGGGGAGCCCTCGCCGAGGGTCGCCCTCGCCCAGGCGAGCGTCGTGAGGGCCTGTGGCCCTCGCCCCTGGCCGGGCGGGCGACAGCTGGCCACAGGCCACAAGCCGACGCCCGGCCGGCCAGGGGCGAGGGCCACAGGCCCTCACCACTCTCACATTCCTCCTCCCTCCCGCACCGCCGCGACCTACAAGTTCTCAATCGATATCCGTCGATCGACCGATCGGTCGAGAGAGCGGGCGAGAGGAGGGTGACGACCAAATCTGGCGAGGCCGGCCCTCGCCCCTGGCCGGCCGGGCGTCGGCCTATGGCCTGTGGCCAGCCGTCGCCCGCCTAGCCAGGGGCGAGGCCGACGCTCGCCTGGGCGAGGGCGATCCCCGGCGAGGGCGATCCCCGGCGAGGGCTCCCCCCGCCAGATCTGGCGAGGCCGGCCCTCGCCGAGGCCAGGGCGGCCTCTCCCGGCGTTGCCGTCGCTCGGCCGGGCCTCACCTGTGGCGGGCGAGGCCAGCCGGCCGGCTATGGCCGATGGCCGGCCGTCACCTATGGCGGGTGGCTGGCCACTGGAAAAAGCCAAAAAGAAAAAATAAATAAAAAAGAAGGAAAAAACAGAAAATTCAAAAAAATTCAAAAAAAAAATTAAAATTATTAAAATATTATTAAAAATTGTTCACGTCAACGCCGGCAGTCCTACGTGGCACCGCTGGCGTCCACGTCAGCATTTTCCGGCCAAAATTGGCCGGATGGACTGAATCGGCAAAAAGTGAAAAGGTTTATGACTCAATTGGCAAAGTTAAAAGGTTTATGACTGAATTGGCAAAACTGCAATAGGTTTAGGACTTTTTGGACAATTTTCCCCTCCATCCAGCCTCTTGTAACTATTTCTTGGGCTCTCCGTTATAATTGCCGTGACAACGGATTTGAGGGAGAACTTAAAATAAACTAAGCTATCCAAATCAGGCAAACTTAATGATCTAAGGCTTAAGAAACACATCATCTTAATAGAAGTTGAAATCAGGAATGTAAATCTAAAACGTACCAACAAAGCCAAAATTAGTAATTGGCAAAATCCTGGTAAATAACCAACATCCGACAAACTTGGGAAATATTTGTTTGGAAGAGTGTGAATAATTTTTAAAGCTTCAGAAGATAACCCAACAGAGATTTCCCAATTATATCATCTATCCACTTATAAATAACAAGGCTCTCCAAAAATGAGATGGTACAACAAAAACCACCAACTCTCTGACCCAGTCCCGGATTTCAAGCTCAAACATAATGGCTCTCTTCCTCCTCTTGCTCTCTTCTTTCAGTTTTAGTCAAAGCTCTCTTGCTTCCGCCTCAGCTGTCTTCAGTAGTATCAAGAGAAAATATTGACTGCAGCTCAAATTTCACCGTGTCATAATCCGAGTCCATTTACCGAACAACACGTGTCACCTGAGCCCCATCGCATCAGAACCCTCTTGAAAGTGCTAGTAATACCACCTAGAGAATGGTGAATAAGTGTAAAAACAAATTAAGTTAATAAAAGTAGTAAATGTTATTTTCTTCAAACAAAGTCTGATTGACACTAGACTTCTGATTTAGACTCAAATAAGATGTTTTGGAAATTAGCATAACTCAGAAAAATATTGCAACAAACAAATTAAAAGAGTTAAGTGAAGAGAAAATTAGACACAATATTTATAGTGATTCAGTTTAGATCAAGTCTATGTCCACTCTCCCTCGCTGACAACTTTCTGGCTGAATTTCACTAAAGAATCAACAAAGAATTACAACGATTTGAGTACGATCACTTAGTGAAGAGTTTCTTTTTTTCTCGCTAAGTCACTCCTTTTGTATTTTTCTCTCTTGAGTATAATTTGTAAGCACTATTGATGAAGAACAAGCAATTGGAAAAGCTTCAAATTTGAAATTTTAATTCTCACGCATTCTCTCAAATGGACCGAATGACCTCCTTAAATACTCATCCACACATTTCTAACCGTTGGTACTTTCTAGAGGAATTTCTTCCAATCAACATGTTGGACAGGATCGATTAAGGAAATCTTGTAGCCATTTGAAGATTGAGGTAAAAATCTGATGATTCCGGTCGCCCATAAAATCAGAATTTAGGTTTCCATAAGTAGATGCTTCCCAAAAAGAAACTTGTCTTCAAAATTGATTTTATCAATCCGTGATTGATTTCATCAATATATTTAGAAAAGATAAGTGAGATTCTCCTCCAGAAAACTAGATATTAAGGATAAATCTTGCACGTACTTAATCATTGTTAAACGATCAATAATCCTGAGTCTGATTATATCTCTGTTCTTGACTTGAGTTCAGTTTGTATCTTTGTCAGAGTGGAAAAGACTTCTGATGTAAAATAGACTTTAATAGTACTCCACAATATAACACAGAAGTCTAATATTCCTCAGAGTAAGAGTAAGAATAAGAGAATGAAAGTTTTGTCAACTTCAAAGCCTGATAGGAGTTTTCTCAACACCTTTGACACCCCCACCCTCTTCGCTCTCTTCTTTGTTTCTTTTGTTTCTTTCTTCTCCTTCCCTCTGCTCAGTGGGGAGCCTCGCCCTCAAGCTCCCCATTGCTGCCAAGCTCACCTGCTCCGCCGTCCACCCCTCCTCCTTCCCCTACTTTGCAAGATCAAGCTCAAGAGCTTTCCCCTCCAAACCACCCTCATCACCTACCTCCCACCAGACGTCGCTGCCTGGCCCCCCCTCAAGCGGCGTCGCCTCCCATCCTGGTGGACGGGGCAACAGCAACAGCGCCACCTTCTACCTCAGCAAGTTTGACCTCGATGGGCTCATTGGGAAGTCCATCTTCTCTGGCAAGGTCTACTTGAAGGTCTCTGTCTACATAGGCTGGCATGGAGCGACCTACGGGGTGAGCTTCTAGAGCCTACTCGGGAAGGTCTCAATGCCCTTGGACCTCACCGAGGTTGAGTACAAGGCCTGCGTGTTCCACAGTGGGTGGATTAATGTCAGCAAGGAGACCAAGGGGTCGTCGTTGGTGCAGTTCCACTTGAGAATGAAGGCAGAGCCCGACCCTCGCTTCGTGTTTCAATTCGACGGGGAGCCTGAGTTTATCCTGCAAGTATTCCAAATACAGGGCAACATCAGGCAGCCTGTGGTGGACGAACTCTGTTGTTGTTCGCATCGGAGTGAAAGGGAAGACCAAAGGGGAGAAGAAGAAGAAATAAAGAAAAAATGAAGCAAGGGAAGAGAGAGAGGCGAGAGGGCATGGGTGTCAAAGGATTGTGACGCGGTGGGGCGCGGGCGACACGTGTCGCCCAGATTATAACATGGTGGAATCCAAGCTGCAACCAATATTTTCTCTCAATATCACTTCATTAATCTTCTCTTCTCTTGTCCTAACGCAGGATGCTTCTAACGCCCTAGTCGCCGATGCCAATCTATTCACTCCCAAGGCATATCTCGTCCACTACTAGAATCAGTTTGGGGTTTTTCGTGATATTGACCCTTAATTATTACCATTATCTTCTGAACAAAAAGAAAGTTGTTGCCCTTGTCATTACACAGCTTATTCTCCTAGTTTTCTACGACTTTAAACTTTCATCAAACCTATAAGATAGTTGACATGAAAAAAGGCTAATACCTAAAAAAATTTAAATTTTAGCTTCAACTCTAATTTTACCTTAAGATTTTAAAAAAAAAATCATTAACTTTGACTATATTTATTTCACAAAAAATGAAATAATTTGGAAAATATTTTCTTTAAAATGACCACTTGCATCGCTTGAAATAATTAGTTAATGGAAAATATTTTTATTATCGACAATAATTTATGTCTAAATATTTTCATAGACAATGAAATATTTTTTGTTTGTTTATAATCTATTATTTATTTGAAAAATATTTTTAAATTATTTATATTTCCAAGAAATAAACTCACTATTTCACTCAATTCTCAAATCTGTCGTGACGTTAACCTTCTGTCCAATGCGTTTGACGTGGCATTTACAATAGGTCTACCTCAGCAATAAACCTCCGTCCAGTGTTCATATTCACTGTTCTCTTATACTTCATGGTCTTTATCACGGTACCGTTCATAAGTAATATTCATCATCTTCAACTCGGGGCTACTGTTGAAAATAAAGAGGAAAGCGTGTATCGGCTTATTATCCCAACAGGTATACACGCAATGCATACTCCCGAATCATAAAACGCAAAATAGGGAAGCTAATTTGCACATATTAGAGGCCAAAACAACTCTAAGCTCGCGGCAGCCATGGCTACATGTGAGCTTTGCGCGGCCATGGCCATAGCCGCTCAAGCTCCGGGCCACAAAGCTTGTGGCGGCGGCGGCCATGGTCCCAATTCGGTGACGATGCCATGAAGTCCACAGGAGGAGCTTGATCTAGATCTAGGGCTGATCCAAGGTCTAGCAAGGCAAATGACGGCCTTAGCCGGTCCATGGGAAGTCAAGGACCGTCGTTGGCCCTATGCCGAACATTGGCCGGGAGTCAGAACAAGGGAGTGTCGGGCTGATCCGAGGTCATCAGCGATTTTCCTCGAGCTTTGAGGGGCCTGCGGGGGGCGTCAGCGGCGTCCTAGCCAAAGAATAAAAAAAGATGATGAACAGAACCGCGATGCAAAGATGATGAGCATTAGTGCTCTATTTGTTTCGCAAAAAATAAATAATTTAAAAAATATTTTCTTAAAAATAACCGCTTATATCAATTGAAATAATTAGTAAATGGAATATATTTTTAATATCGATAATACTTTATATCTAAAGATCTTCTTAGATGATAAAAACATTTTTCATTTCTTAACTTTTATAAGTGATACAAATCATACTTTTTAAAAAATATTTTTCAAATCATTCATTTTCCGTAAAACAAATGGAGCCTAAGTATAACGGTGGATATGAATAGTATTTATGCATAAATGTTAAATCCACATGAGTTTGCTGAGGTGGATTTATTGTTGACGTGAAAATACCACTTCAAGCACGTTGGAAGGAGGGTTAGCATCAGGGCAAATTTAGGACTTGAATGAAAGTTTGAGAATTTTTTTAGACTAAAAATTGGGGATTTTTTAGGGTACCGAACCGACCAAAAGTGACCAAATTTTGGTTATTATCGATGAAAGCAAAGTTTGGTTAAAAAAGAAGTTATCAATGAACTGAACAGTAAACGAATTGAATAAATCGGATATCTTACCGATTATCAATGAGATCCTTCATTTGTAGACAATTTGAAAGAGATCGGTAAGCCATCAACCACAAATAGTTACCACAAATACTTGCAAATTTTCTGTTAAATATTGAGGCTGTGTAATTCATGATCAAAACAGAGGTTTGCCAATACATCAGGAGGCAAATACGATGGATTGACACCAACACGTGATTATTAGGTGGTTATGCCTATAACAATGGAATTTATGACTTCTTCTGGATAATCACTGTCAAATGATAGAGGATAATGTTTGTAATCTCATCAAGCATAATTGCTTACCAATAATTGTAAATAGTGCTAGGAAATTATTCGTGGATTCAAATCAATAACTGCTTGTAAATAACTGCCGCATGGTAAGATATAAAACCCCATGTTATAATCATTGCAAACAAAATCAATCAACACCTAATTTTCTATTTTTATGCACATTTACTTTCTTCTTTAATTTTCCAGCAAATGTACCGTTTTAGCATCTTCATATTTTCGCACCTTCAATGATTATCGCAACTTTTAATTTTCAATACCTGCACTTCAATTTCTTTACTTCTATAGCCATTTACATTCTTGTCTAGGATCAACAAAGAATCTATTTTCCTCAAAATTCATCGATCCAATTCATCTACTGATATTTACACTTTTTGGTGAAACACTAGCCTCATTGTTTGCACTAGTCAATGTTTAGAGTTGAACTCATGTCGAGCGTTCTAATTATTCCACAAACATGTGTTACTTTTTTTATCGCTAAATCAACTCTAATGGATTTTGATGTTATAACTTCCAATTGAAGAATGTGTGAAGAGTGGGAATTAGAGAATCATAGTCTGCGCACTCTATAATTTCTTTCCCAAAAATAATCCGATCAATCATTGCAAGAAAAGAATTATTGTGTGACAATAGATTCCCAATTATTCAATGGACATTAAATCCTCATACATGTGTAAGGTAGGGGTCTACAACCGGACCGGGTATACCTGGGAACCGGACCGGCCCACCTAGAAAACAGGGTTGGGAACCGGTTCCTGTTGAAACTGGTTCCCAAAATTTGGAACCGGTTTAAACCGGTTCGGGAACCAGGTCCGATTGATTACCCACCCAGGAACCGATTCCCAAACCAATTTTGGAACCGATTTGGGAACCGGTTTTGTAAGTATAGGTCCAAAACACTATTTTTCCCCCTTATTTCTATTCTTACTTCCGCAATCACACAATGATTTTCCTCTTGACTCTCTCAAACACGCACAACACTCCTCCTTCGTCATTCCTCTTTCTCACTTGCTTCCCTCCCTCATCGGCTCCCTCTCGCATCGTCCGACGGACGGACGGTGTTCGTCACCACCAAATTCTTGCGTACCACGTGGATTGGCTCACCTAATTTCTCTTTTGTAGGAGGATTTATGCTTGCATAAATGAGTAGCTTTATGTAGTAGTTGTGGGAATAAGACTAATATTAGACCCATGTTTATTGCTAATTCTTTGCTTTATGATTTTAGTTATTATAATTAGTCATGTGGATCCTTAACTTTTCGTTTAGTCAAAAAGTTCATATATTTATTTATTACAAGTGCTTAATGTTTCGATACAAATTAGGAGGATTACGTTATTTTCTCGCGTATTAATATAAAATTCGAAATCGTATAAGATATCGGGAGATTACAAAACAAGTTCCAATGAAAACAGGGTTGATCCTGGAACCAGACCGGTGGGTCGAGTATAGGGTCCAATTCAAATAGAGTCGGGTACAGGGTCCAGGTCTAGACCCTACCCACCCTGGACCCAATCACCCATAGTGTAAGGTGACAATCAATAAAGAAAGGTCTAAGACGCGTGATGGTGATGGATCTGCATCTCTCCAAACATGTCCTATTATGTGCAGTACGATCCAACATGTCTTGTCCCATAAAGCTTAATCCATTAAATTGTGAGCCACAAAATTCATAAGCATCTATGGATTTATTGTCATCACTTTCAAAGATCTCAATTTGCCAGTTGGAGCACTTCTCTCCAAAAATTAAGATATATTGATGTGAAATTTACACTCTAGATATCCAAAAGTTAGTGCAGACATAAACTTCAATCGATCCTTTTGTAATATTTTATAACTAACAGTAGGATAAGTTATTGTTAAACAATGCTAAGCAAGTGGCATGCATTCACTTGTCAAATGAATGCACATGTAAAAATAACCTAAATATATTTACCCTTCATTTGCTTCGCTCATAGCTTCACCATTCGTTATTAGCACTACCCTCCATAATACCGCCATCGATCTAGGCATCTTTCTCATAGACACAGCTCTCTCTTCGTAGGTAGGCACAAGTTTTGTCTTGTCGTCATCAAACTAAGAGGAGTAGTATTTTTCTAAAGAAAAGTGCACTAAAAGTCGTAAAATTTATCTCAAAAATGCATTTAAATCCTAAAACTTTCAAAATTGTAATAAGATGTTAAAACCGGTTATAATAATGTAAGTAAGTCCTACGTGCTCTATTATCCCCCCCCCCCCCGGCGCAAAAAAAAAAACAGATCTAATCAATTATTGCAAGAAAAGAATTTTTGCGAAGGCAAGTGACAATAGATTTTCAATTATTCAATGGCCATTAATCCTCATACATGCGTGGGGTGACAATCAACAAGGAAGGGTCTATGACATGCTTGATGGTGATGGATGTGTATCTCTCCAAACAATCCTACATGCTTGTCTCATAATGCTTAATCCTTTAAATTGTGAGCCGCATAATTCATAAGCATTTCCAGATTTATCGTCATCGCTCTAAAATATCTCAATTTGCAAGTTGGAGCACTTCTTGCCAAAAATGAGGATGTTGATGTGAAATTGACACCCTAGATATCTAGAAGTGAGTGCACACGTCCTTTTCTAATATTTTCTATCTAACAATAGCATAAGTTAAAATTAAACAATGCTAAGATAGGTGGCATGCATTCACATGTCAAATCAATGCACATGTAAACTTAATCTAGACATATTTACTCTCCATTAGCTTGGCCCATAGCTAAATCAATTGTACTAGCACTAACCTCCATATCATCGCCATCGATCCGGCATCTTTCCCGCAGGCATAACCACCTCTCCCTCCCTACCTCCCTCCCTCCCTCCCTCCCTCTCTCTCTCTCTCTCTCTCTCTCTCTCTGTCTCTCTCTCTGTGGAGGTAGGCACAAGTTTTGTCTTGTCGTCATCGAACCGAGAGGAGTAGTATTTTTTTTAAAGAAAAGTGCACTAAAAGTCTTAAAATTTATCGCAAAAATGTAATTAAATTCTAAAACTTTCAAAATTGTAATATGATGTTAAAACTAGTTAAAATAATGTAATTAAGTCTTGGGTGCTCTATTATTTTTTCCCCAAAAAAAAAGATCCAATCAATTATTGCAAGAAAAGAATTTTGGTAAAGGTGAGTGACAAAAGATTTTCAATTATTCTATGGCCATTAATCCTCATACATGCGTAAGGTGACAATCGATAACGAAAGGTCTAAGACACGCATGATGGTGATGGATTTGTATCTCTCCAAAAACGTCCTATTATGTGTAGTACAATCCTAGATGCTTGTCCCATAATGCTTAATCCTTGAAATTGTGAGCCACCTAATTCATAAGTATCTCCAGATCTATCGTCATTGCTCTAGAATATCTCAACTTACCAATTGGAGCACTTCTTGCCAAAAATAAGGATGCTAATGTGAAATTGACACACTAGATATGTAGAAGTGAGTGCGCACATAAACCTCAATCGGTTGGCCATTGCCGCCACAGCTATACTATTCTACCATGGGCCCATGGCTGTGGTAGGATTGGCCATTGCCGCCACAGCTGTACCTTCATCACAAATGCTGCGTTGACGGAGAGGTGCTCTCAAATTTGCGGGCTGAGTGTAAGACATAAAAATCAAATGCAGAAGCCAAGATCGATTATAGACAAACCTCCAGCCATTGTTCATATTCATGTTCTTCAGAAAATCCTGAAAATTCAATAAAATATTGGGCACACTCTACTAACCCAATTTCCTCGATATACTGATAGTGTATTCCAAAAGAGAGGATTTGTGTTAGACCTTGTAATTACCCGTCAAAAATGAACGACCATTCCTTTTATACACCGTCTCCCATCAAGACGGTTACCAAATGGGCGATTGTCACGAAAGGGTACGAAATGTGGAAAAACTACATGGCGAATAACCACCACTTTAAAGAGAAAATGTGGGTCCGAAATGTGGGATCACAAAAATAAATAACATTTTCCCACTTGTTCCCATCATTTTCATCATACGGATTATCCAACTAATTCCACGAAAAACTTTATGCTTAAAGAAAAGAAGCAAAACACATGGATCATAGCGACATGTCCTCTAAGAGTGAGTAATATCTTCAATGTATCACAATGCATCTTATTTCTTTAATGTCAGCCTATATGTGACAAGGACCAAGGATAAATGTTATTCTCATAAACAACAAAATGTGTACACCAAAATTGAGAATCAACATTACAACAGAATAAGAGTTTCATACAATAAAATCGTCCATATGACGACAATTCACATAATGGGACCTATTCCCATACTAGTCACATGATCCTTATACTTCATCGGTGGCATGCTTTTAGTTAAAGGATTAGCTATCATCAATTTAGTGCTAATGTGTTCTATGACCATTTTATTCTCCTTAACACGTTCCCTTATGGCTAAACACTTGATGTCGATATGCTTACTTCAACTGTCACTTTTGGCATTTTTAGCCATAAAAACCGCAGCTGAATCATCACAATATATTCTTAATGGCCTAAAAATAGAATCAATAATTCTAAGTCCAGTAATGAAACTTTTCAACCATACACCATGCAAAGTAGCCTCAAAACAAGAAATGAACTCAGACTCCATAGTGGAAGTAGCAGTCAAAGTCTGTTTTGCACTTCTCCATGACACAGCTCCGCCAGCTAACATAAAAATATCTCCCGATGTTGATTTTCGTGAATCAACGCAACCCGCGAAGTCCGCATCCGAATAACCAACTACTTCCAGGTTGTCATTCTGTCTATACATAAGCATGTAGCCTTTGGTACCTTGAAGATATCTCATCACTTTCTTTGCAGCTTTTGAGTGGTCCATACCTGGATTACTCTTATATCTTCCCAACATTCCCACCGCAAAAGCGATGTCAAGTCAAGTGCAAACCTAAGCATACATCAAGCTTCCAACCGCAGAAGCATATAGAATGTTATTCATTTGTTCCCTTTCTAGATTGTTCTTCGAGCATTGGTTCAAATTGAACCTGTCACCCTTCACAATGGATGCTATATTTGGTGAACAATCTTTCATCTGAAATCTCTCTAGAACCTTATTGATATAGGTTTCTTGAGATAGTCCTAAAATTCCTCGAGGTCTATCTCTATGAATCTTAATGCCAATGACATAAGATGCCCCACCCATATCCTTCATGTCAACACTCTTAGAGATAAATTGTTTCACCTCATATAACAACCCCTTATCATTGGTTGCAAGTAAAATATCATCCACATATAGCACAAGGAAACAAATTTTACTCCCACTGACCTTCTGGTATATACATTGATCCATGACATTTTCTAGAAAATCGAATGAAGAGATGACATCATGGAACTTTAAGTACCATTGGCGGGATGCTTATTTCAAGCCATATATAGATTTCTTAAGCTTGCACACCAAATGCTCACCTTTACTAGAGGAGAATCCTTCAGGTTGTTTCATGTAAACCTCCTCCTCTAGTTCTCCATTGAGGAATGCCGTTTTCACATCCATCTGATGTAATTCCATATCAAAATGGGCAACCAATGCCAAAAAAAAATACAAAGAGAATCTTTCTTAGATACAAGAGAAAAAGTCTCCGTGTAATCGATTCCTTCATTTTGAATGAATCATTTGGCAACGAGTCTAGCTTTATATCTTTCAAAGTTACCCAATGAATCTTTCTTAGTTTTGAAGACCCATTTACAACCAATGGCCTTCGCACCATCAGGTTACTCAACCAAATCCCAAACTTCGTTAGATGCCATAGAACTCATCTCTTCCTTCATGGCATTGTACCACAAATTGGATTTATCACTATCCATGGCTTATGAAAATGTTTAGGGATCATTCTCAGCTCCAATATTATAGTCAGATTCTTGTAAATACACAATATAATCACTAGGAATTGCCAATTTTCTTATTCTAGCAGATCTTCTCAATGTTGCATCAACATTCTCTTGAGGAGCGTGTTGCTCAAGTGGTTGTTCAACAATTTCTGGTAATTGCTAAACAATTGGATCTGCTAGATCAATATCAGTAGGTTGTGGAACTTCAATGATTGGTTGTTCAATAACCGGCTGAACTAAAGGGGTATTATGAGTAACAACCACCCTTAATGTGAGGTGGAAGGTTGAGTGTCCAAATGAAAATCTGGGTACCAAAGAAAGCTTGAGTTCTTTTCGTAATTGCAGGTTACTATCAAAAAAAATTAAATGGTATTTAGATAGTGACTGTTCGAGACACATGACTGGAGATTCAAGTTGTTTCATAAAACTTGTGCAAATAAATGGTGGAAAAGTCTTTTTTGGTGGAAACAGCAAAGGAAGAATTGTCGGGTGTGGAACTGTAAAGATTGGAAGTCTCACAATCAACAATGTCTCCTTGGTAGAAGATCTGAATTACAATCTACTCAGTATTAGCCAACTGTGCGACACTGGATTCAAAATCAATTTCCAAGAAGGAACTTGTTCGGGAACTAGTAAAGATCTTTCTCAATCTTTTACTGGACGAAGACATGGGAATATTTATCTTCTGGATATAAAACCAGATAAATCTCAATGTCTAATTTCAATCCAATATGAAGCGAATCTTTGGCATAGAAAACTTGGCAATGTCAACATAAAGCAAATTGCCAAGATTTCTTCCAAAAATCTTGTTCGTGGACTTCCCAGTCTATCTTATCAAAAGTCTGATCTATGCACACCATGTGTTTTGGGAAAACAGGTTAGAAGTTCTTTTAAACCAATAAATCAGGTTTCTACTAATCGTGTTTTGCAGCTTCTGCATATGAATCTCTTTGAACCAACTAGAACTCAAAGCATTGGTGGAAAGAGATGCTGCCTAATAATTGTGAATGATTATTCTCGATTTACTTGGGTTTACTTTCTAGCAAGTAAGTATGAAATATTTTCTCACTTTTCAAAGTTTGCCAAGAAAGTTCAGAATGAGAAAGAATATGCTATTTCAAGCATACGGACAAACCATGGAGGTGAGTTTGAAAATCAAGACTTTGCCAAATTCTATGATGAATCTGGTTTTCAGCATGTTTTCTCCTCTCCATACACTCCAGAACAGAATGGAATTATGGAAAGAAAGAATAGATCTTTGCAGGAAATGGCTAGAACTCTTTTAATTGAAAGTAATATTTCTTCTCGTTTTTGAGCTGAAGCAGTTTCTACAGCTTGTTATATTATTAACAGAGTATTTTTAAGGCCTATTCTGGAGAAAACTCCCTATGAGTTATTCAAAGGAAAGAAACCAATTGTTTCTTAGTTTCATATGTTTGGTTGCAAATATTTTGTTTTGAGAAATGCAAATGATCGAACTGGTAAATTTGAGGAAAAATCAGACGAATGAATTTTCCTTGGCTACTGAACTTCAAGCAAAGCCTACAGAATATTAAACAAGAAAACTCAGTCTGTGGAAGAATCTATGAACGTCAAATTCCAAGACTCTATGCAGAATCAACTGATTCAGACTCAACTTGAAGAATCTGAACCTGCTCCAGACTTTACAAAGTCTACCTCCCCTGAAGTGGCTCAGACTTCTGAAGAATAACAACAAACAGAAGTTAAAGAATCAACTGAAGTAGAAGATCAGCAAACTGTCAGACCGACTAGTAACTGGAAGCACGAGTCTAGTTATCCCAAAGAACTCATCATCGGTAACATTAATGAAGGGATTCGTACCAAATCCAAAAAGCAAGAAGAGTCTAGCGCCATGGCACTTATTTCTGAAATAGAACCCAAAAGCATAAAAGAAGCTTTAGCCGACGAAAGCTGGATTGAAGTTATGCAAGAAGAACTCAGACAGTTCAGCATTAACGATGTCTGGGAATTAACTCCTAAACCAAAAAGTAAATCCATTATTGGAGCTAAATGGGTTTTTAGGAACAAGATGGACGAGAAAGGAAAAGTGGTCAGGAACAAAGCAAGACTCGTAGTCAAAGGATATACACAAGAAGAAGGGATAGACTATGATGAGACCTATGCACCAGTAGCAAGGTTAGAAGCAATTAGATTATTACTTGCTTTTGCTTGTTATAAAAATTTTAGGTTATTCCAAATGGACGTCAAAAGTGCATTCTTAAATGGATTTATCCAATAAGAAGTCTATGTGGAACAACCTCCCGGATTTGAAGACCCAAAGAGACCAGACTCAGTCTTCAGACTGAAAAATGCTCTATATGGATTAAAACAAGCACCTCGAGCATGGTACGATAGGTTAAGTAAATTTCTAATTCAAAATGGTTTTGTCAAAGGAAAAGTAAATACTACTTTGTTTATTAAAAGAGAAGGTAAAAATTTTCTACTTGTTCAAATCTATGTTGATGATATCATATTTGGATCACCTAACTAAAACCTGTGCAAGAAGTTTTCTAAGTCTATGCGGGATAAATTTGAGATGAGCATGATGGGTGAACTATCTTTTTTTTTCTTGGACTACAAGTGAAACAATTGAAATAATGAATTTTCATTCACCAAGAAAAATATGCAAAAGACCTTGTCAAAAAGTTCGGATTAGAGAATTGCAAAAAGACTGAGATACCAATGTCAAGTTTTTTGAGGCTGGACAAAGACGAAGGAGGAAAGAAAGTTGACCAGAAGCTCTACAAGAGTATTATTGGTTCACTTCTTTATCTTACTGCTTCTAGACCTGACATTTTGTTTAGTGTTTACATTTGTGTTAGATTTCAATCAGATCTCAAAGAATCTCATCTAAGTGCTGCAAAACGCATCATCAAATACGTTGCAAATACTTCAAAGTTAGGTCTGTGGTATCCTAAAGAATGAGACTTTACTCACCTTGGATATTCATATGCAGATCTAGCAGGTTGTAGAGTTGATAGAAAGAGTATTTCCGGTACTTGTCAATTGCTGGGAAATAGGACAGTATCATGGTTCTCAAGGAAGCAAAGTACTGTAGCTCTTTTAACAGCAGAAGCAGAGTATGTGGCTCTTGGAAGTTGTTGTTCTCAAATCTTATGGATAAAGCAACAATTGAGAGACTTTGGAATCGAAGACTCATGCACCGAGATCAAATGTGACAACACCAGCGCAATTAATCTCACAAAGAATCCAATTCTGCATTCAAGGGCAAAGCATATAGAAATACGACATCACTTTATTAGAGATCATGTTCAAAATGGAGAAGTTATGATTCAGTTCATAGACTCAAAGAATCAACTGGCAGACATATTTACAAAACCGTTGGAGAAAAGTCTATTTGAGTCTATCCGCACCAAACTAAACATCACATCTTTTATCGAGTAAAGTCTGAAGGTGTTTAGACTCAGAAAACCAAGAGTTACGATTGTAAGTAATTTTGACACTAGCAATTTAATTTTTTGGATAAAAACTTGAAAATGTACGTTTACTTTTTAAATCACTAATTGATTGAAATTATATTTCCGAGTTTTTGAATTTATAGCAGTTTTCTTTTTCAAAAAGGAAGTTATTCATTTTCAAAAAGGCAATTTTATTTTCCTTTATGTTGATTCGTTTACCTCGCTTCACTTGCTTTATACTGTTCAAATCCGTCTTCTTCGTTTTCACTCTCAAACCCTAAAATACTAAACTCCCACTTGCTTTCACTTTCACTCTCGATTAATCCAAAAAGTTTTCACCTTTTCGAGCAAGTTTGAGAATTTCTCCCTCAAAACAACAATGTCTTCGAGAAAATCGTCGAGAATCGCAAGCAGGGGACCACGACATATGCCTGAGGGTCCTACTCACTTCAACTTGACCAAGGAAGAAGATTCTCCTCATCAGTAGCAACTAAGTGAGCAACAACATTCTCAACAGCGTCAATCTCCTCCACCGCCTCAACCAGAAGAATAAATAGTGGAAGAAATTGAACCTGTAAGAACACTGAGACCCAATGTTGCTTACTCGCTTTATTCTAAGTTGAAGGAAGAGGGTACTTCAATGTCTTTGATCGACGAATTTTTGAGAGAGAGAGGATTCAAGAATGAAACTTTATTCTTGCGAGAAATGGAAAAGTTAGGAGTTGCAGAAAAAGGATCGGCTGAAACGACCTTTGCGAATTTTCCAAGTGACTCACGTTTTGGTACTACTAATCAACCACAAGGACAGAACGACGATGAACTAATGTTTGCACATTTTCAGCCGAGGATGGGAGTGGCTGTTAATGCAGGTAGTGACGGAGCGAGCATTTTCCGCTCTAAGGAGCACAAGAAAGTTTACTTTAATTTGCTGAAAAGAGGGGTGATGAACCCTAGGAGTGTTGATTTTGATTTTCTCGATTCAGTAAAAGTAAATCTGCGAGAGAAGCTTGCACTTCTTCAATTGGAGCGTTTTTGTTCAGAGTCTACTACTGCTTATCTGAAACTCACGGCATACTTCTATTCGAACCTATCATTTTTGGATGCAAACAGTTTCTCTTTTACAGTCAGGGACAAGGAGTTTTTGGTAGATGTGGACACTTTGGCTAACATAATTGGGGTGGAAATAGCGTGTTTCCAACCAATTAGTGTGTCCGTTGCTCATGCTACTTTGGAATTGGTACGAGACAGGGATGTTGAAGGCAAGATCTCCTACTCTAGGATGAATACCTCAAACATTTTGCTGCACAAAATTGTGATCAACTGCATCCATCCAAAATCTACATCAAAGACTGATGTCTCTCGTTCCGAAGCAAAGCTGATGTATGCTATCAACGCTGGCTACAAATTCTCTCTGCCTCACACCATCATGTTTCACATGTACAGGACAGTGGTGAAAGATAAGAGACAACTTCCTTATTCTGCTCTTATCACGCGCTTTTTTAGACATTTTAAAATCCACATTCCTGCACCTTTATGTTTGACAAACATTGCTCCAATGGTGATTGGATTTAAAATGGTCACCAAAATGTGTCTGAAAGAGTTGAACAAGGTGTTGGAGTGCATGAAGGTGAAGTCTCCCATCAAGGCGAAACAAGACTCTGCAGCAGCCAAAAGGAAAGGCAAGGAGCCCATGGATGCTCCAGTGAAGCGGAAGAGAACTCTCATCTTGCAGGATGAAGAGGATGAGGATGAGATGACTCTTTCAGCCTTGAGAAATTTGAAGAGTTTTGTCAGCTTTCGAGAGACAAGAGAAGAGCCAAAAGGAAGAGAAGAGAAGAGACAGAGAAAGAAGATGAAGAACAGAGGAGGACCGAGGAAGAGGAAGGAAGAAGAGCAGAGGAAGAAGAGGAAGGAAGAAGAGAAGGGGAAGAAGAGGAAGAAGAGGCTCGAGATGACTCGTTTGAGCCAACTTTGGCTGTATCCTTGTCAAGTCACTCTGAAATGACAGGAAATGGAACTGCTGGAGCGCAAGACAAAGAAAAACATCACTCAGAAGTTGAAACTAAACAAGAAGAAGTATTCTCTACTCCACCTGAAGGCAAACAAATAGGGGGAGCTGTTGAAAAACGAGGTATTTCTTCACCTATCTTTACTAGTGATGTGAGTCGTTTGGCAGCATATCCAGCGGATGTGTATGCCTCTCATTATCCAGAAGCATCCACTCCTAGTCATGGTGGACAAACTGCTGAAGATCCATCCTTTATCAAAAAACTGGAATAGAATCGGCTGGACCTAATGCTGCACCTGAACAAACAACAAACTTTTCAAGACTGCTAGACATCATGTTAGATTTAAGGAGATAGCAATATGGTTTGGAGTATGAGATGAAGGATCTTAAGAAAGCTTTCATGGCCACTTCAGTGTCATTGCAAGAACAGCTACTCGCCCCTGAAGACTCAAGTGCAGACTAATGTGAAGGGTGAAGATTTACAGCCACTGAAGGAGACTATTGCGAAGCTTGAGAAGACAGTGAATTCTATGGGAGAATTCCAGCTTGTTCGCCTGCCCAAACAGCCTTGACTCTGACCCCACTTTTTCAAACAACTCTTTTTCTTTGTTCTCCACTTTTTGTTGTTGACAAAAAGGGGGAGAAGTTTGATGCAGATTTGATTTTGGTTTGTGGTTTGGATTATTTTGGATTATTTTGCTTTTGGACTTATCTTTTGTTTGATTGTGGATTGGTCTTTTTGACTTTGGACTGTTTGATTTGATCTTTTGATACTTGCAGAAACTTAGGCCATGATAATGATTATGGAAGGATAGTTATTTTACAAGACTAACATGTTTTCTGTGGTTGCAGAATCGATACTATCCATGTCCTAATCTACTTATCTTTTATGAGATATTTTGTTTTGCTTAAGTGTTATTTTGCAGGGCAAAAGTTTTCAAATCTGCAAGAAAGTTTTGTCACCATCAAAAATGGGGAGATTGTTGGAGAAAACTTCCTTATTGTTTTGAAGTTGACAAAACGTTTCTATCAGTCTAGTCTGAAGACTTGCAAACTCAAATGTCAAAGTCTGAAGACCTCTAGACTCAAGATTTAAAGTCTACCCTCACTGATAGTTTCTAGACCGACAAAGAGAAGACTTATTCAGATGCGAGTTTATCTTTAAGGATTTGGTTCGTACGGTTGAAAAAGATCTTACGGCTAGAGATAGCACCTCGTGATCAATTATTCTTATTGGAATCAATTCGGGTAATTAGATCTATTGAAAAGCGAAGTATATTTGGAATGTTCTAATTATGAAAACCTAGATCCTGATTGTATGGGCGAGCAGGATTGGTGGGTTATCATCACATTCCTTAAATAACTCGAGATCTCCTTGATTGATTCTGTCCAACGGGTAGATTGGAAGAACTCCTTTGGAAAGTGCCAATGATTATAAAGGCATGGAGGAGTATATAAGGAAGACGCTAATGTTATTTGAGTGTGTGCGTGAAAGAAAAATTCCAAAATCTGAAGCTCCTAGCTCTTTGTTATTTCAATCGCTGAGCTTAAGTTGTACTCAAAAGAGAGATCAAACACTTGTGAGACCTTGAGAAAGTGTAATAGAGTTTCTACACTGTGGAATCAAGGACGTGAGACTGTAAAATCTCTTTTGGTTCATAGTGAAATCCAGCCAATGGGCTATCAATGTGGGAGAGTGAATGTAGGCTTGGTCTAAGCCGAACCACTATAAATCTTGTGTTTCAATTCTCTTTCCCTGAACTCATTACTTTAATTCGTAGTTTTATATAACTATTTATAGTCTTTTACATCTTCAGTATATTGTTCTCTATAAACAAGTTAATTTGTTAAGTCTTGCATAAATTTCTTTTAACACTTATTCACTCCCCTCTAGGTGTACTTACTAGCCCTATCACTTAGGAACAAGGTCCTTCGATCGATCGCTCCCACTAATCAAGTCATCTTCAAGAAATTTAAAATTTCTTGATTCCACAATCCTAGTGGTGTGAGATGGACAATAAAACCTGTATCCCTTGGACCTTTCGGCATATCCAATAAAATACCCACTTATGGTCCTTGGGTCCAACTTCTTTTCTTGTGAATTGTAAACTCTCACTTCAGACGAGCATCCCCAAACGCGTACATGTTGCAAACTCAGTTTCCAACCTTTAAATAACTCAAAAGGTGTCATTGGGACAGTCTTGGTTGGAACTCGATTTAATATGTACACAGCCGTCTTAAGTGCTTCAGTCCACAAGAACTTAGGAAGTTTGGAGCCGCTAAGCATACTCCACACCATGTCCAATAAGGTTCGGTTTCTTCTTTCCGCCACACCGTTTTGGTCTAGAGAACCAGGCATAGTATTGGGCAACTATCCCATGCTCCTGAAGAAACTTTGCAAATGGACCAAGTGCTTGTCCATCTTCATTGTATCTACCACAGAATTCTCCACCTCTATCTAATCTCATGATCTTAATTTGTTTACCGCATTGTTTCTCTACTTCCATCTTAAATACCTTAAAGGCATCTAACGCTTCATGTTTGTTATGAAGCAAGTAGAGATACATGTAACGTGAGTAATCATCTATGAAAGAGATGAAGTATTTCTAACCACGAGTCCATATCCGGACTATATATATCCGTATGTATGATTTATAATATTTCCGTACTCCTCTTGGCACCTTTCTTTGTCTTGTTAGTCTGCTTTCCCTTTATGCAGTCCACACAAGTATCACAATCAGTAAAATCTAAAGTACTGAGTACTCCATCATTTACCAATCGTTTAATTCTTTCTATGGAGATATGTCCTAATCTCCGATGCCACAACATAGAGGAATGTTCTTTCACAACACATCATTTTATACCAGCGTTATCATGAACATACATCGCATCATAATAGGCATTGTCTTGTATATTAATTCGAAAAAGCCCATCAGACAAAGTACCACTCCCAACAATTTCAAATTTAAACGATAAACAGAAGTTCGAATCTGAAAAGTTAAAAGAGTAACCCAAAGGTACAAGTCTTGAAACTGAAATTAAGTCTAGAGAAACAAGGAACATAAAAGGTCATTTCCAAATTTAAAACAAAGCCACTATTGAGAACTAATCTACATGTCCCAATAGCTTCCACATGCAAACGCATCTTGTTTCCTGAATAGATGCTTTGTTCACTTCCCACTAGCTTCATGTGGTTTTGAAAATCCTGCAAGGAATTCGAAATGTGGATTGTAGATCCAGAATCAATCCACCAAGTGTTGTGACTTACATCAGCCATATTAGATTCATAACAAACACAAGAGGTTGGATTACATTTCTTCTTAAGTCAGGCCTTAAATCTGACGCAATCCTTCTTTATATGCCCATTCCTTTTACAAACAAAACATTTGAATTCTTTCTTAATGTCAGCTTGGGGAGGTATTTTACCTTTTCCCTTATACTTGCCATGGCCCTTATTCTTTCCTCATGTTGCCAAATGAACACTTTCTCCCAATTCCATAATCAGTCTTTCTTCCTCTTGAACACACATGGTCATGAGTTCATTAATTGACCATTTATTCTTATGTGTGTTGTAAGAGATCTTGAAAAGTATATACTGTTGCGGGAGAGTGTTCAAAATATAATACATAAGAAAAGATTCAGATATCTCAACCTCAAGGTTCTTAAGCCAAGCCGCAACATCCCTCATTTGCATGATGTGCTCACGCACACCTCTAACACTAGTGATCTTCAACGATGAAAACTTCATAATCAGGGTCATGGCATGCGCCTTCTTAAAAGTCTCAAACTGCGCATCTATGACCTCCAATAAAGCCTTAGCATTGCTATGCTGAGCAACCGAACCACAAATACTAGGAGATATTTTAGCCCTTATAAACATTGCACTAACGCGGTTGGATCGCTCCCATTGATTATAAAGGGCTATCTCAGCTGTAGTGCTCAAATCAGTAAGAGTAGGTGGTTCATCTTTCCTTATAGCATAGTCAATGTCCATCTACCCCAATTGAAGAAGAACTAACTCCTTCCAAACTTTATAGTTCTCACCATTCAGTATGGGAACATCACACTTAAATTCAGAGAAATTCACAGGTTGCAAAGTATCAAATAATAATCATGCTTATGTCACAAAATTTGAGGCAAAAGATACATAAATCATGTTTTACCAATGTAAACATGTCACGAATATGAATCATATAACATAAAAATTGCCTATGGGCTAAGTTTTTAATTTAAATAGATTCATAATTACATCATGAGGAAACTACCATATTATATACCTTTTCTTAATCCATGTGGGTAAATTAAGAAAAATAATGTGATATTTCATCCTAATTAATCATATTAATATATTGAAAATTCATGTGGGATAAAATTCATCATATTAATATAATTAATTACAATCAATGTCCATTTCTAAATATGATCCGGAAGCTCTTAATATATAATTTAATTAATTAATTACGCTGTGTCTACTCTCTAATTAATTAAATATATGGATCATTGGACATTTGATTTCATGCATAAAATATTCATAAAAATGCATGAAATGGCAAAATAGTAAATAATTACATCAAGGGGGCAGAACAGTAAAATAAATTGGCCAAGGGCAGGATTGTAAAAACGTGAAAATTTTGGGGCAAAAGCGTAAAAGGAGCCGCGGGGAGGGGACGTCAGGCGCGTGCCAAGCACACGCCCGTTTCCGTGGCAGGCGCGTGGCCCGCACGCACGCGGTCCAACGTGCCTGGCAATTGCCACGCGCGTGAGATCCACGCCAGCGGTTGCCTCGCGCGTGGGATCCACGTGCGCAGCGGCTGAGAGCGTGAGAACGCGTGGATTCCACACGCCTGCAACTGCAGCGCGCGAGTGAAGCCCACGCGCCTTCTCCCTCGCGCACAGAAGCAATTTTCCGCCGGTTTTCAGTCGCGATTTCGCTGCCGTTTCTTCTCCGACAACCCATCCCAAACACAAATAAATAATGGGTCTTGGAGAGCATGCATGTACGACCTCATGGGTCCAAGTTTCGGCGAAAATGAGCAAGAAATCCCCTCAAATTAAAAGAAAATTTCCCAAAATGTAATCCTTTAACCACCGCGACTTCCGCCAGCCGATTAGCCTCCAGCGAACACTAATATGCCGAAATAACTCATGGCTAATGTTCCTCATGGCGGTGCGACCATACGGGTCTGAAATCGAGGGGTGGGTCGCCGGAATTTGCCCAGAATTGGCAAGTTTCTCTCTTGGCCTCAAAAATCCGAATCCTGTTCATCTCTAAAATGCCCCAAAAATACACCAAAAATTGACAAAAACAAAGCAGAGGCACTAAATATGCTCTGATACCAAATGTAAGACATAAAAATCAGATGCGGAAGCCATAATCGATTATAGACAAACCTCCAGCCATTGTTCGTATTCACGTTTTTCAGAAAATCCTGAAAATTCAGTAAAATATTGGACATACTCTACTAACCCAATTCCCTCAATATACTGATGGTGTATTCCAAAAGAAAGGGTCTGTATTAAACCTTGTAATTACCCGTTAGAAATGAACAACCGTTCCTTTTATACACCGTCTCCCATCAAGGCGGTTACCAAATGGGCGGTTATCACGAATGATATGAAATGTGAAAAAACGACATGTCGAATAACCGCCACATTAAAGAAAAAATGTGGGTCCGAAAATGTGGGATCACAAAAATAAATAACACTGAGTCCAACCTTTTCTACATCGACCTAGTTCAGTTGGTTCCAATTCGTAATTTTGATGAGGAACACTAAAAATTTGAAAAAGACTTCCTACGCTCGCGAACGTAGCAATAAACCAAAAAAACAAAAAAGTTCAGGAGGAAGATGTAGATGCCTACGCTAGGGCAACGACATCATCCCCCTTTTTTTTCTGGTCTGATTTCGCCTTCTATCAAGGATGAGCTTTGCAATAGTTCACAATAAAAACCCCATGTGTGAGGAAAAGGGTTGCCCCTTTTTTAAGTTTTTGTTCTTTTTTCCCCTATCATCCTTTTCTATTCATTTTTTTTTAATTTTAAAATTTTATCTTTTTAAATTTTCGATTTTTTTCTAATGTGGCATTTGATAGATGCATGTATCTTAATAAAATAATAAGCCAAATTGAACTAATTGGCGGAAGGACCTAATTGTATCACTTTGACAAATCTTAGAACCCAATTACATTTTATGTCCAGAACAAGGCTACCAAAATTTCCCTTAATTAGGTTTTTATCTATTATTAGTCAGTGGCTCAACCCATAAGAATATTCTAAATTAGTATGTGCATATCTACATGTCCTCGATAGGTTTACAGAGACACTAAGCATAATTAACCTCAATCTCCAGAAATCCACAATCAAAATCAAAACCCTTCTCACAATTCAGTTTAATAACCAAATCACAACATTTCACCATTCAATAAATATATATATATATATATCAAAGCACCTCAAAAGCCGTATTCATAAATGATAAACTTTTCGTATTTCATAAAAGGTTTCACGAACCATTTACAAGCAATCGGTTCAAACTGAAGTTAAAGGACGACTCCCCATTTTTAACAAACAAAACGGCAGTAAATGTTCGATCCTATTTTATGCAATAACATATGCAATTTCTTAACTTATAACATATATAATCCATATCGTTTTCAAAATATAAAAATACAAAGAAGAAATAGTATCATTCATCTAGGAAAGCGAAAAACGAGCGGGAGTAGTCCCTGCACACGACGCCAAATACTTATTTGTAATTATAAAGGGAAAACCATTTGCAAGTTGAGCTAGAAACACAGTGGTTTTGTTCCTTTCGCATTATCCGTTTTGTCCTTATCGAGTCTCTGGTCCTATAAATTTCTGGC
This sequence comes from Eucalyptus guilfoylei, assembly GCA_016097605.1. Lineage (NCBI taxonomy): Eukaryota > Viridiplantae > Streptophyta > Magnoliopsida > Myrtales > Myrtaceae > Eucalyptus > Eucalyptus guilfoylei. Next base: position 22,424,570 of record CM027861.1, on the reverse strand, counting down.
TCGATCGACCAAACCCTTCGACAATCATCAGCATTTCCGCTCCCTGATTGAACAAATACATGCACAACAGTTTCAGCACGATGGCTCTCACCTCCCTCCTCCTCCACCTCCTCCTCCTCTCCTCTCTCCATGTCAGTAATTTGTCAAGCTTTCACTCTCCATGCGTACCCAACTGCTCATCTCTCTCTCTCTCTCTCTCTCTCTCTCTGTGTGTTTTCATGCAAAGACAGGGCTATATGTTTAATTCGATATCTCGCGCTTAATTAGTATATACTTCTTACCTAAGAATTGCTGAAAAAATTTTGTGGCCATTTACTCCATTGGCAATTTCTTCTCATCCATTATTTGTTAACCCGATCTCTCTATACTGGTTTAGAGTGCACAGGTTATCGGATCAAATGGGGAGCCCAGGCTTCATAAGAACTATTCGATTTAATTTACGCATGCAAGAAGCTAAACATGTTAGTTTGTATCAAAATATATATATAACTCATTTGGGTTATCTTAACGCATGTTAGTAGATCAATTGTGTTTATGTGTTCTTTAGGCTAACAAAGAAACGTGAATGAAACGTAGATAATCAAGAGAACATATAATGCTTTGATAATATGAAAGCATTTAAGTTGCAAAAGTCATTTGAAGTGATTGAGCATGACGTTACTACTATTAGACACAAGCATCAGATAACATACGTTAATGATTGTTAGGAATAAATTATTGGGTTGTCCATGTTCATTGTAAAGATAATCCCAATCATGCTATTATGTAGTTCTAATTTCGTGTCCCGTGACTTGTACTTTTTTGCATGTTCGTTACAATTTTCCGTATGTCTATTTTACTTCCATAATTATGTCATTGCACAGTTACTTAAGTCCATAATGTCCATTATAATCGTGATTATATAAACTTCTAGCTCACAGTCACTCTTTGATTTTCTTTTGTGGATTGTCCTGGGAAAGGTCCTCACCACCGTCGCTAGGGCCACTCCCGAGGCCGACTCCCTTGCCGGCGAGGCTAACTCGATCTCTCCCAAAGCATACCTTGTCCATTACTGGAACAAGCAAATCACCAACAACCTTCCCAAGCCACCAATCCTCTTCTCCAAAGCATCACCTCTGACCGCCGCGTCAGCGACCATCTTTGCCGAACTCGTTGCCAAAGGCGCCATCTCTGACCACCTCCTATCGTTCTGCGAGGAGGCGCAATTGCACTGCTTCATGAACTCATCTGTTGAGGTTGCAGCGACAACCTCGCCCCCCAGCGTCAATATTATTGGCTGCAAGGTCCCCCCCGCCCCCCCGCTCAATACAATTGTGGCAACTGATGACAAGAAAGTAGATGGGGCCGTGGAGCAGGGCATGTTCTTTCGAGAGTCGATGCTGAAGAGCGGGAATGTGATGCCAATGTCCGACATCCGGGATAACTTGCCCAAAACGTCATTTTTACCTCGCGGCATTTCCTCCGAAATGCCGTTCTCAAGCTCGAAGCTCGCTGAGCTGAAGCAAATCTTCCATGCCCCTGAAAATTCCGCGATGGAGAAGATCATGACGAAAACACTAGGCCAGTGCGGGGGTGCAGCACTCCAAGACGAAACCAAGAGGTGTGTGGCCTCCATCGAGGACATGATCGACCTTGCCACCTCGGTTTTGGGTCATGACGTCATGGTCCGATACACGGAGAGCGCCGGAGGGTCGAAGCAGGAGGTCTTGATCGGGGTGGTCAAGAGGATCGACGGCAGCGAAGTGAGCAAGCCCGTGGCCTGTCACCAGATTCTATTTCCTTACGCTGTCTATTACTGTCATGCATTTCCAAATGTCCGGATTTACGAAGCAGACATACTAGATCCCAAATCCAAGGCTAAGATCAATCACGGTGTCGCCATTTGTCATATGGACACATCAGCTTGGAGCCCAACTTACGAGGCATTTCGGTTGCTTGGATCGGGTCCTGGCCAGATTGAGGTCTGCCATTGGATATATGAGAATAACATGATATGGACAATTGCCAAGTCATAATGGAAGAACGAAGTGTGGTCAAGATGGAATAAACATGGGTTCGGCCTGGTGATCAAGAGAGAACTTGGTCTTTAGCTACCTCCAACCAAAAGCCTCTCTTGCTTTGCATTACAATCTAATATAGTATCTGAATCTGATATCAATAAAAACGTGCTTGTGTTTGGTGTGAGACAGTTGTTATGGTCAGTAAATATCAAGTGTTTTTTTTTTTTTGTGATTTGAGTACATGTTCAAGTCTTTTGCATTCTCCTGTCCTTTGTGCTTAGAGATCTTCCTATCTCTCGATTTGCGTTACTATCTTCGAGAATTTTCTTCAACTTTCGACGAGGACCAATAACTATTTTCACAGTACTATTATTATATAAACGAGAGACAGATAAGAATGCAGTTGTTTTTTATAAAAGAAAAAAGTGAAAAGCTGCAAAAATAGTTCAAGTGGCCCAGTGGTTGGGAGTCCCAACGTGATCGCTTTTATACACTTGACATTGAACAACAAGAGCTGCCCGGTTCAATCTTGAAGTGGCACTTCCCACTTTTTCTCCCTCTGAATTTTGCTTTCCAAACTTTTCTGCATTTATCATTTGTTTGCACTTTCTCGGTTACATAAACTACGGGCTTGTTTGTTTATTTTTATTTTTGTTCCCAGGACACAAATTTCTATTCTTTTTTTTTTATGACCCAGGGAACCCCGTATAGCCAGTAGCCAGCGAGCAAATCCTGGGGCAACGCTAGCGGAGGACCCACCACCCCGACGTCACGCTTAAAATCCTGTGCGTCCCGCGGGATTTGAACCCCTCCGTCCTGGGTAGACTTCATGGGGGCTCTTATTCGGTTAGGCCACCGCAGGCGGTGGTCAAATTTATGTTATTTTGTTCTGGAGAACAAAAAAAATATAGAAACGCGTTTGTTTACACTTTTATTCCCGAGAACAATAAATATATTTTTTTGTTCTCGGGAACAAATTTGGAACAGAAATAAGAAACAAGAAAAACTTGTTTCTTGTTCCCGGGAACACTTTTTGAAGAAACAAAAGAACAAAAACACAAAACTTGTTTTTTTTTTTCTCTCCTTTTTCTTCTTCTTTTTTCTTTGACCGGTCACCGGCCTCGACCATGGCCGGCCGGCCGTCAAGGGCAGCAAGGCTCAGCCTCACCTTGGCTGGGCGAGCTCGAGCTCGCCAAGATCCGACCAGGCCGAGCCTCGCCGATGGCTGGGCGAGGTCGGCCTCGCCCAACCCAGGCGAGGCTCGCCAAGGCCAAGCTAGCCTCCGGCAAGCTCGCCGGACGCCGCCCAACCAGTCGCCGGCCACAACGGTGGCCAGCAACCAGCCAAAGAGAAAAAAAAATGGAAAAATTTAATAAAAAATTTAAAAATTAAAAGAAACAAAAAATTATACAAGTTTACCAAACGTGTTTCTATTCTTTTTCTATTCCGGGAACAAAAATTTTGTACAGTTACCAAACGCGTTCTTTTGTTGAAAAATTATTCTCCGGAACATAAATAGTTTTTCTTTTTCTTTTTTGTAAAAGGTAAGAATAACATAAATAGTTTTTTCTATTTCTGTTCCTAGGAACAATTTTTGAACAGAAACGTTACCAAACACGCCCTACATATCATCAAATCATTGCTTTCTTTTTTGGGTTAATACCCTGAAAAATCCCAAACTGGTACATCTATGACAAATTTACCCCAAACTATTTTTTTGACCATAAAAAACTCCAAACCGGTATACCTGTGACAAATTTACCCTGAGTGACTATAAAAAACCCTAAACTGGTATATTTATAACAAATTTACCCTGAACTAATTTATTCGACCGCAAAAAATCTCAAATTGGTAAATTTGTGACAAATATACCCTCTGCTAAATTGGATTAATACAAAAAAAAATCACAAAAATTGTAAACTGTGACAAATGGAGTATAAAATCCCAAATTTGTATATCAATCATCTGTCACGTGTCATTTAACTTAATAATTTGACAATAAAATTTAACGAAAACTAACATAGGGTAAATTTGTCACAAGTGTACCAGTTTGGGGTAAATTTGTCAAAGATATACCAGTTTTGGGTTTTTGGTGGTCAAAAAAATAGTTTGGAGTAAATTTGTTACAGGTGTACCAGTTTGGGGTTTTTCAGGGTATTAACCCTTCTTTTTTTTCTTGTTTTCTTTTTCCTTTTTTTAAGCGTTTGTCATTGGAAAAAGATAATTCAAATAAGAACCCAAAATACGAGATTAGACTTCTAAAATCCTAAAAACTTCACATGAATGATTCTCATATGATAAAAATGTAAAAACTAAATTTATTTTTTATTTCGCTAGAATTGCTCTCTTAATGAAATATCTTTACCGAAAGTTATTCTTTGGTTTTATTAAAGAGGACAAGGGTTATGTGCCAACTCCGGACAATGGATATCTTATGCAATAAGGAATTGAACTTCTTTGGTCCAAACAACATTGATTATAGGTTGAGTCGGAATTAATCAACAACAAGGCAAAAAAAAAGTTACAAGACAAGTCTCAAACTATGTTGGAATTTAATCAACAACACAAATTAAGGATAGTAAGATGTGGAGTTGGAATTTAATCAACAACACAAACTAAGGATAGTAAGATGTGGAATTGGAATTTAATCAACGACAATATACAAAGATAGTAAGATACAATACTGGAATTTAATCAACGACGATGTACCAAGATACAAAAACACGTCAAAATCTAATTAACGATGAGAATCTAAAAGCTATAGCTAGGAAAATTAAAGTGTAGTATAGGAAAAGCAAAGATAAAAAGATAACATTTTGATTGATTTATCATATGACTTCTAGTTGGATGACCGGTGGTATGATAACCGTTTGGTAGTTACATCTTCTCTAGTGCCTGCTAATGGCTTTGTCCATGATCCTTTATTCTCATAGATCACTTTGCCCATACTTCATAAAATTGCCCTAGTCGTGTTTTGAGGATTATGCAACTGTTGATGCCATTCCATGATTGGGGCTCCAAATAGCAGTTGCTTTTTTACAACGTGCACCTTTGATGCTAACTACCTTAGTGCCTTGAGTAATATTCAAAGTGTCTCCATTGAAAAAGTTGTTGCTAAAGTTCATACGGGCGGCTACCAATCATCTGTCATCATATTTCAACAACTGAGCACGTGACATTTCTTTATCTCATCGTCAATCACCGGATATCTACCCTATGTCTGTTGATAATCTGGTAGACATCAGACATCACCCATCCATTATGCACATAACTGTAACTTATTTCTAAAGAGCTACGGCCGAGGTAAATCTCAACTTTAATATCAGCTATATAGTTCACAATTTCACGAAAGATCCTGTATTTATGAGAGGACATGTAACATTTTCAATTAAGATAAATATTTGTCACATGTATTTCCTTGTTTATATAAGTGACCCAATTTGTCATGCAATTGATAAATCTCTTTGTTTGTAGCTATACTTTTATCTTTTAACAATCTTAGCCCATGGACCATCTTTTAACAATCTTAGCCCATGGACCTGCATCGCTCCTGCATCGCTGAATGGACACTTCTGATGTATTCGATTCTTGGATGAGCATTTTTCTGGCTTGGCAGTGATCGACCCATGTGGCCACGATGAATAGTGGAAGCAAAATTGACATTGGTGAACAGAGCTTAACAGAGAAGGTGTCGAGTCCAATTGAAAAAATCGTACAGGACAGGGGTGGGACCGTGCATCCATAAATCCAGGTTCTTTCTACGTATTCTATCGTTGGAATGCAAGAGAGATCATTGAGAAAGTGTATAGATGAAGTCCCTATTATCTTTTACGAGCTAAGGGCACAAGCATAGAGACTCGGTTATCTAAAGGTTCTTGGAACACTCTACAAGCCTCATAAATCATTTGAGCCCTAGTTTTATAATTGTTGGCAGGTTTGGAAAGGTTCTAAGGCTTTGATTGAGAAGTCAAGGGAAATCGGGTGGATAGGTTATTTGCATATGGACGGTTCTAGTAAAATTGTTGACTCTGGAGAAATCAGCTTAAGGTTCATGGGATCCAAGTACCACACAGATAGATATATGCTATTTTTTTTTTTTGGTCGAAAGATATATGCTATTAGATGGTTATTTTTTTTCCACCAAAAAATATCATATGATAGAAAGTACGGGTTATACCTATTCCCTAATGTAGTTTCGTTTTGTAAATGAACCAATTAGTCCTTTCCTCTCCTAATCCCTGGAAAGTAAGCACACATCCTAGAGATTCCATTTATCTCTTGTGGAAGTGATTATGATTAGGTTTACTCATAATGGCGTCCAATGACTTTAACCCTAATTTAGGATTAGCTAGCCAATTACAGAGTGTCTCTACTGGAGTACATGCACATATATGGAAAATCAAAGTTTCACATCTTAACAATTTATCAGATCATTGTACAACTTGATTAATTAACCGATAGCTATCCAATATGAGATACAGATGGATGCCCTTTTGTTGTTTAATCGCATTAATACAAAAGACTTGTCCTTTTGCGAAATTGGTATTTTGCATTAAGCCATTTGTTTTGCATTACCAAGACTTACCATGTCTGAATTCCTTAATCGCGTTTTTATCGGTTAGATTAATGTGACTTACTACCTAAATAGTTTTTGTTTGTAGCTAATTCCGAAGTGTTTGTTCTTATACTCTTCCAGCCTTTCATCAATCTCATGGGCTTTTTTCCCATCACCCTACTTTGTTTTGTGCTCAAACGCAAGACTGATGGCAAGTGCATCTCCAATCGATATAATCTTTTAGGAGGAAATTCTATCCAAATCTAACTTTTATTTACACTTTCCCTTCAAAATTTGAAACATATGTGTTTCTTGTGGGCGATATCCATAAATGTAACTTACCCATCAGAAGATTGGGCAGGAGGAAATCATGACCTTTTTTAATAACAAAAGAAGGCAGAGAATATTCGATATGATACTTATTAATTGCAAGTTATACGAAAAAAAAAACTAATTAAGTTTTATTTCTTCCGCTTGGCATAGAACATTTGATATGAAACTTTAATTAACTGCAGATTGTAAAACTGGTGGTTTTTTTTTTTTGGGGTCTGAAAAACTGGTGGTTAAGAGTCCCAACTTGATAGTTTGTACTATAATGTCCGACAAAAATTTTACGAAACTAATAGGGGTGGACACACATTTGCAATAGGGACACCCCCACCTCTATCCCAACCTAATAAGCCCTCACTACCGTCAAATCTGTCAATTGACGAATAGAGCAGATTGGAGCCCTTCGATCGGTCCGATCATATGATTGAGAAATCTCTATGTCTATAGCTATACTTTTACCTTTTACCGATTTTCTCCAAAATTTTTATTACATATGGAATAATCAACGGAATATAATTATTTGAAATTGCCGCGGAAACGGACGGGATCTTTCTAGCATCACCTTTTTTTTTTTTGGGTCAGATTCTAGCATCACCTTACTACGAAGACTTTGTTGTGGGCTAAGATTAGAGCAGCCCTTGGGCCTGCATCGCTTGTGAATGGCACTCACGATGTTCTCGTTTCTTGGATAAGCATTTATCTGGCTCGGCAGTGATCGACCCATGTGTCCTGGATGAATAGTAGTAGCAAAATTGACATCGGCGAAGAGGGGTCAACAGAGAAGATGTCCAGTCCAATTAAAGATACCATACACATCCGGGGTGGACCCGCCTTTGTCCATGCGATCCCAAACTTTATGGACTGTGCATCGATAAATACAGGGTCTTTAGATGTATACTGTCGTTGGGATGCAAGAGAGATCATCGAGAACGCATGGGGACCAAGTTACTATATTTACGAGCTGACGGCATGAGAGCAGAGGCTTGGTTACCTGGAAGCCTATAGAAAGCCCTGCAAGCGTCATGAATAGTCCAAGTGGTCTGCGCAGGTGGTTCTGACTAGAGCGGCTTGTACACGGTTATTGGAATTCAAACAAATGAACTCCAATTTCTGACTTACCAATCTCTAGATTTGCAATAGGCAAATTGTTTCCCATTTTATCCAGTTCACTGGGTCAACTTACAAAGATAATCTAATTCGTTTGGATAAAAGTTCTTAGGCTTTGATTGAGAAGTCACGGTGAATCGGGTGGATAGGGCTATTTGCATATGGAGAGTACTAGTGAGATTGTGGACTCTAGATAAATCGGCTTAGGGTTCTTCATGGGAACCAAGAACCACATAGAGAGATATATCCTATCATATGGTTAATTATTTCCACAAAAACATCATATGATAGAAAACGTGGGTTATGCATATTCTCTAATGTAGTTTCATTTTGCAAATGAACCAATTAGTCCTTTCCTAATCCCCGGAAAGTAAGCACACTTCCTGGAGATTTTCATTTATCTCTTGTAGAAGTGATTATAATTAGGTTACTCATAATAGCATCTTATCACAATTACTTTAACCCTAATTCATGACTAGTTAGCCAGTGACACAGTTTATCTATTGGAGAGCATGCACAGATATGGAGGCAGTGGGGAGAATCTCATATGCACGTGAAATCACAATTTCCCATCTTGAACATTTATCAGATTACTGCACAATTTGATTAGTTGACCAGGGCAGGTCCAATCTGAGATATAGATGGGTGCTCTTTTCTTGCTTAATCACATTATTAGGGAAGAGTTGTCCTTTACGATATTGGCATATTGCATTATTCCATTTATTTTTCATAAACTAAGACATGTCCTATATGAGGCATATATGGATGCTTTTCTTTAATCAAGTCTTTTTCAAGTAGATTGATATAACTTACTACCTAAGTAGTTCTTGTCTTTAGCTAATTCTCAAGTGTTTTTTCCCCCTATTCTATTCCATCCTTTCACCAATTACGCGGGCTTTCCCATCACCTTCTTTTATTTTGTGCTCAAACGGATTCCACGTGATGATAGAATGATTAGAGTCCAACAAAAATCTAATGCCTCGCTCTTTATTATTTAGAACTTAGGAGTTCCCCATAGACCAACTTATTTTTTGAGCTTAGGAGTCCCTAGACACCAACTTATTTTTATATTTTATATTTTCCTTTATATCATGCTTTTGATTAGTAGGTCATAGCTTATGGACATCATTCACCTGTGTACTCAATTAAATTTCAATAGGGGTGATATCCGTATATGTAACTAACCAATCATAAGACTGAACAAGAGGAAATCATGACCCTTTTTTTATAACAAATAGAGTCAAGGGATTGCAATGATATGCCTCACTCAAGCCTTAGATTCAAATCACCCCATTTGTGCAAGTACAAGCCTGTGTATCAACAATAATTACTCGATTGGTGTTATAGATTTGTCTGAGAATCAAATGGGATATGATACTTATTAATTGCAAGTTGAACTAGAATAACTACTATGTTTTATTTCTTTCGCTTGGCAGAGAACATTTGATATGAAACTCTAATTAACTGCAGATTGAACTAAAACTACAACTTTTGTTTCTTTCGGTTCATCCATTTGTCCTAGGGAATCTCCCCCCCCCCCCCCCTCTCTCTCCAACATCAGTCCTATAAATTTCGTGCTCAATCAAGCGAACCCTCCAACAACGTCAGCATTTCCTCTCTCTAAAGAAATGAGCAAGATCAGTTTTATGAAAATGTCTCTCTTCTCCCTCTTCCTCGTCCTGCTAGTGTCACTCCACGTTAGTTTTCTCAAGCTCTCTTCCCTCCCCTTCCACACAATATAATCACTGCTCATCTTATTTTCGAACTTCGCATGCATTAACACTCATAGTTTATTGATCTTGTTTATGTTCCTATACATGTTAAAAGAGACATGTGAAACACAAATCACAAAGTGAAAGACATATATAATGCCAGAATGTATGGGAGGTTTGTGTGTTCGCTTGTTTTTATAACGTAGTGTCAGTCTCCATTATTTATGCTAAGCCAGATACGATGTATTGATAAAGAAAAAATGACTATTATCATTTAGATTGTGGACATAAGTTGAAGAATTTGTTAGGAATATTTATCATGCTATCTATTCTATTCTCAAAAGTTGATTTCATTCTTGTTATCTCGCGGGCATAACTTCTTGCTACTTTGCTTACGACCATTTGCACGTTCATTGCAGTTTCATCCATATCCCATGTATATGCTGCATAAATATTTGACCAAGTCTGTTTGGCATCGTACTGCGATTGTGATGTAGCCTTGTTTGTCTTATGACAGAGTTGTAAATTGAATTTTAGGGTTCAATATCTATTAAACTGGGTGAACTATCCTAGGTCGGTCACATCGTGCTAACTTTCTAGTCACTCGCTGATTTTCTCTTTCGTCCCGCTATAGGTTGTTTCCACCAACGCGAGAACCGCTGCCAACGCCAACTCCCTTGCCGGCGATGCCAACTCAATCCGTCCCAAAGAATACCTTGTCCGTTACTGGACTGAACAAATCACTAGCAACCCTGCCATACCACCACTGCTCACATCCAAAGTTTCACCCTTAACTGCTGCACAAACAACCCTTTTTGCCCAGCTCGTGGCTAAAGGTGCCATCTCCGATCACCTCTCATCTTTCTGCAGGGCAGCACAACTGCTCTGCTTCCCAGCCTCACCACACTATCCAGTTGGCTACACTGTCGAAAATAGTGCCACGACACCGGCAGGTGGCATGAACGTGAACAAGGGCGTGGAGCCTGGCAAATACTTCCGGGAATCGATGCTGAGGAGTGGGAATGTGATCCGGATGCCGGATCTTCGTGTCAAAGCTCCCAAAAGGTCGTTTTTGCCACGCAGCATTTCCTCCGGATTACCGTTCTCCACCTCGAAGCTCGCCGAGCTGAAGCAAATCTTCCATGCTGGGGACGATTCCAATATGGAGAAGATCATGGTGCGCACACTTAGCCAGTGCGAGCAAGCGCCAATCCAAGGTGAGACCAAGCGATGTGTAAGCTCTGTCGAGGGGATGATCGACTTCGCCACCTCAATACTAGGCCACGACATCCAGCTTCACTCCACGGAGAGCGTCGAAGGGTCGAAGCGTGAGATATTGATTGGACGAGTGAAAAGGTTGGAAGGGAGTAAATCGAGTGCGCCCGTGGCATGCCATGAGACTATATTTCCTTACATGGTCTATTACTGCCATACGTTTCCGACACTCCGAATTTACGAAGCGGATATACTAGATCCCGTGTCCAAGGCCAAGATCAACCATGGCATCGCCCTCTGTCATATGGACACGTCAATTTGGAGTCCAAATCATGAGGCGTTCCTTGCGCTCGGGTCGAGCCCTGGTCGGATCGAGGCCTGCCACTGGGTCTTTGGGGATTATGGTGTCTGGACAGGGGCCAATTAGTATTTAAAAAAATGAAGTGTGGATCAGATTGAATAATCTAGATTGGACCTAGAGACTGAGAGAAATTAGCCGCTAGGTCCATCCCAAGCCATCGTTCGCTTAAAAGTATTGTCTAATATGTTATTTGCTATCTCATACCCACGACCATAGTCGTGGCGTGTATATGTAACTGTCATTGTGGTTAGTAAATGTCGAGTGTTCGAATAACTTTGATCTAATATCTGTAATTATCGTGGTGTGCATGTGAAAAAGTTTGTTTGCTAATATTCATCTCTTTCCAAAGCATAACACAACTCCATGTCTCAAATTCTTAAATTGTACCTTGCCACGGTCGGATTTTTCTTATTCTTTATATTTATTTATACATCATATATCCTACCATCAACGCCTTAACATCAAAACAAATAGAATAATAAGAGATTGATGGACATTGGGCGACGCCCCTCGTTGATCGATCTCACTCGATTCAAGATTTGAGAGTACCACTAGCTGATTATTTTTATTAAATTTTAAGTAAGGAGCTGCTTCTAAGAATTTTTTGCAAATTTTCATGTCTGACATTAGCGTGATTTGGTAACTAAACAAGAGGGATATACAAAAATTAAATATTCTTTTTTGTCTCAGTTAGCAATTTCTATTGACTTTATGTATCAAGTGATCTACTAACTGAAAGTTATTTTCTTCTTCTTCTTTTTCCCGCGATAAGCATTTACGACTAAAGTTCAATAGTATGGTAGAGATTTAGCGAATGGTGCTCCAAACTCATTGATCAAGTCTTTGATTTAGATTTGGTAATTTAAATTCGAATCAACGATATTTTCCACTCAAAGTAACGCGACGCGGATGCATTTACACAAAAGCGTTTTGCATGCATGGTAGAGATCAGCCAGGACGAGGTTCGGATAGCCCGTGGCGATGATCGAACGGCGGGGTCGCCGAGGAACAATGGGAGAGCGGAAAAGGGCTCACGTGCATGTTCCAAGATCTTGCTGTCGGCGATGTGAGAAGCAATCCTTGGGCCAGCATAGTCGAATGGCCCATGACCATTTATTCGATCGACCCATGTGTCAATGATGAATTGGATGCACATTTGACAATTGATGAAGGGATCCGTGATGGGTCCGACTGAAGAAATCATCCAACGCCCGGGGCGGTTCGTTGACCGTACAGCAATAATTCCAGGTTCTTTCAATGCCAATTTTGTCCTCGGGAAGATCATCAAGACACTATGGTCGTCGTTCGTGTGAAGTTCAAAATTTCTGTGGAAAGACTAGTTTGAAGAAATATTACTTCACCAGACAACAAACACATACTCGAAGAAGGGGAGATGTCCTTTTTCCACAAAAAAGAGAAAAACATTTCTTTTCCACAGTCTATCAATTTCTAGACAAAACCAATCTTCTTTTTTTCTTTTTTTTGAAATTCTAATGTTGTCGGAATAGCCGGTTTCAGCATGTTTATGGACGAGCTTCAAAAAGCCATTCCCCTCCCAATTTTACCCCTCTTCATCAGGAGGAATTAATGGGGGATCCAGTGCACCATCGGAATCTTTTGGGTCTACAGAGAGCATTCTGTGGTTCTTCGGCAGTTCTGACGGACTCTGAAGGGAGCAGGAAGTGGGGTCTGGTCTGGCCAACCCACCATCTGTTATTTATAATCATGCAGAACCTTCAGAAGGATCCTCCCGTGTAGGCTCGATCGAAATACCACTCGAGGTTGACCAGGGAGACGAAGAATTTCCCCCTCGATCATTTGGGGGAGGAAGCATTTCAGAGACATGGGCCAAGCTCTTCCGCCACTCAAAGAAGAATGTTCCCAATTTCAACCAAGTTTCTACCCAGGCTGAAACGAACTTTGAGATGAAAAAAAAAAAGTTATTGTCATGGTTGGATCAGCTTGATCCGGCTGGGGATTAGTTATTGGATGGTGGGCCGCTTTTAAAAAAAATCAAAAAAGTGGCAGAGAATATCCGTTGAGTCGCTCACCAATTACGCCTTAACCAATTGACAATCATTTTGGCGATGTGCATAGTAAATTGAGTTTGTTTCAATTCTTAGCCACTCACTGATTCTATACTTCGTCGTTGGAGAATGAGTATGGTTGTTCGTGATGACCTTGTGTGATATCGAAACAAACCACACTCCAAGATAAAACCACCATGCTATTGAATCCGGTTATCTAGGCAAATTCGAATCTGGGGTCCTACGTCGAGAGCTACGGCATACCCATTATTCAAACACAGGATTTGAGAAAAAGTTGATCGTGAAGTGACGGGCTGCTGGTCCATAAAGTAGGTTTGGAATCACGGAGGGCAGAGTATGCCGGGCTCGCCACTACTACTTAACAAATAGACGAAAAAAAACGCGTGCCAAAAGGCATATTAACCTCATCCCACAATATCGATATGCCAATCGACGCCGATTCTTGTACTTAGCATTTGATAATCGCATGGGGACAAACCGCACAAAGGCGGCCACGCTTTCACGAGCTCCCTCACTGTTGTTCAGTAAGATGTTCCGTCCTTGTCGTTCCCAATAATGCATTACCAGCGTGAAAGAGAAGGATCACGAAAAAGTGTTTTATGACTATTGACTAGAACCTCGCCATTGCGCGGAAACAAAAGCATCAGCGGCTAAGCGCGTCGATGAATCTGCATCGAGAGCTACGTGCGAGCCAATAGGACGAGGCCACGTAGGCCGAAACGCGGCATTCTCAAGAGCAACCATCCAAGGAAGTGGGAGTTGTCGTTTTGACCGAGAGAGAGAGGGAGAGGAATGAACGGAGCAGTCGGAGCTCCAAAATCCTACCGATCGGTCATCAGCAGCGTCTGTTCTCTGTAACTTCATCCAGCCTCTGGTGTCTATTTCTTGAACTCTCCATTAAAGCTTCCTTTATTTTGGGAGATTAATTTTGAATACTTTATAATTGCTGTGAGAACGGGTTTGAGGAAGAATTTAAAATAAGCTGAACTATCCAAATAAGGCAAACTTCATGATATAGGGTTCAGAAACACACACCATCTGAATAAAGTTTCATATTAGAAAACTAAATACAAAAAGAACGAAATAAACCAAGATACATTATAGCAGCATCCTGGCAGCGGTACCCATAGGAAAAATTTTCGCGGTGGATTATGAATGCTCTTTATAGCTACAGAAGATATATCCCATCAGAGATTCCCAATTATATCATATCGCTCCGCTCATAAATAACAAGGGCTCAGATAATACAACAAAACCACCAACTCTCTGACACTCTCCCTGATTTCGAGCTCGAACGCAATGGCTCTGGCTCTCTTCCTCCTCTTGCTTTCTTCTTTCAGCGTTAGTCAAAGCTCTCTCGCTCCCGCATCCACCGTGTTCATCTCGCGCGTGCTGAATCTTTCTCTGCTCAGTATCACTTCACTGATCTTCTCTTCTTCTCTTCTTGTCTCCAAATGCAGGTTGCCGCCGCCGCCCCAGCCGCCGATGCCAATCCGTTCACTCCCAAGGCGTACCTCGTCCGCTACTGGAACCAGCGCGTCACCAACGACCTCCCCAAACCGCCCTTCCTCCTGTCCAAGGCCTCCCCCCTAACGGCTGCGGACGCGGTGGCTTTCGCCAAGCTCGCCGCCCGAGGCGCCATCTCCGACCACCTCCCCTCCTTCTGCGCCGCGGCGCGGCTGCTTTGCTTGCCGGAGTTGCCATCGGCTATCCAGGAGAGGCACGACCGGGACTCCAACTTTGCCGCCTACTCCAACAAGAACTTCACCGCCTACGGCGCCAACGGGGTCGGCAGGCGCGACTCATTTAAGGGCTACTCCGTCAACGAGAACCTGCCGGTCAGCTCGTTCCGCCGGTACAGCCGCGGCTCGACGATTCACCGCGACGAGTTCTCCACCTACGGCGCTCAAGGCAACGTGGCAGACCAGAGCTTCAACAGCTACGGAGTCGCCTCCACCGGCGGCCACGGCGAGTTCATCGAGTACAATAAAGACGTCAACCTACCCAATCTCAACTTCAACAACTACGGCTCCAGCGGCGAAGGAAGATCGCACTCCTTCTCCGGTTACACTGAGGGGACCAATGCGGGGGCCGAGACGTTCACCACCTACGGCAGGAACGGAAACAGAGCTCCAAGCGAGTTCACGGCGTACGCAACTGACTCCAACACCGTGGGTTCCGGGTTCAGTGCCTACAGCCAAGGCGGCGACAGCATGAACAATAGCTTCACCAGTTACGGCTTCGACGGGAACAATCCCCATAACAGCTTCAAGAGCTACGGCAATGGCGGGAACGGGGCTGTCGAGAGTTTCAAGACATATCGGGAGAGCGCTAACGTGGGCGAGGACTCATTCACTTCGTACGTGAAGGACTCAAAATCGGCGGAGGTCAACTTCGCCAACTACGGCAAGACTTTCAACGAGGGGACCGATAAGTTCACCGGATACGGTGGAGGAGCTACGGGGCAGGCCGTTGGGTTCAAGATCTACGGCGTCAACAATTCCTTCAAGGCCTATGATAAGAATGTGATCGCCACCTTCTCTAGCTACACGAACAGAACAACATCGTCCAGCACGACCGACGCAATCGCGGCAGCAAGTGCCAAGAACATAAATCGGTGGGTGGAGCCGGGCAAATTCTTCCGGCAGTCGATGCTGAAGATGGGGACCGTGATGCCAATGCCCGACATTCGGGACAAAATGCCTAGAAGGTCGTTTTTGCCACGGAGCATCGTGTCCAATTTACCCTTCTCGAGTACAAAGGTCGACGAGCTCAAGCAAACTTTCCATGCCGGACAGAATTCCACCATGGAGAAGATAATGGCAGATGCACTCGCCGAGTGCGAGAGAGCACCAAGCCGTGGTGAGTCCAAGCAGTGTGTGTCCTCCATTGAGGACATGATCGACTTCGCCACATCGATCCTAGGACGCAACGTGGCAGTCCGGTCCACAGAAAGTATCGAAGGTTCAAACCGCGAGATCCTAATCGGACAAGTCAAAGGGATTAACGGCGGTGAGGTGACCAAATCCGTGTCTTGTCATCAGAGTTTGTTTCCTTATCTTCTCTATTATTGTCATTCGGTTCCAAAGGTCCGGGTCTACGAAGCAGATTTATTGGATCCAAAACTCAAGACCAAGATCAACCATGGCGTCGCCATTTGCCATCTCGACACATCGGCTTGGAGCGCTAGTCATGGAGCATTCCTCACCCTAGGGTCTAGTCCGGGACATATCGAGGTTTGCCATTGGATTTTTGAAAACGACATGACATGGACAGTGGCCGATTGACATAAAATATGAAAGTTCAAGCGGTTAGGAATTGAGCCGCCCGGGTTCGACCTCGAATCTGAGTTAGGTTATTACTAATCACGGATCAAAGTTTTTTTTTTTGGGTCAAAATGACTGATCATAGTGATGACTGGCTCTGTTATGATTTAATGTCTACTCTCTCAACTTCATTTACTGCTTTGTATATTTTGACAAAGCGCACGATGCGTTGCGGTGCCAGTTATAGGTGAAAAGCGATGTGACAAAGCACAGAAGTCATGTACCTCGTCCCGAGACGTACTGTAGTCTCGTGCGACTCCTCCGAAGGGGCATGGTATGGCATGAGAGTGAATAGTTTCACGTCTTACGTAGGTCCGAGTCCGCTAGAGAACAAAAATCCGAGCTGCAACTACTGAACGCTAGACTCCAGAAAACGAAATTTAAGGCCAACTAACTTAAGGACAACTGCGACACATGAGAGCCTTCGAGGTTGAACAGACGAACGTGGGTCCACAGATCAGCCATTGTTTTGATGTTAAATTTGGAATCTTATCCACAAATAGAACGTAAGAACCTTAGGAGGAATATCATATTTACCCATTTTTCCGAGCTTGCACATGCACGCATTCGATATGAGATTAAAGTCAATACTCAAAAGAACTATCGAAAAGTTCGATCCCATTACAGAAAAGAGACGAGGCTAGAGTTGCTTTTGTCCTTCGCTTCGATCCAAAGCAATCCGATCCATTCTCAAATCAGGATACATTCTGCATTGGCCATATCACGAAGACTTAATTCTCCAAATCACCGTTTCACGATGCATTCTGCCATTCATAGCATCATTATCACACCGTCTGTAGAATGCATGGAGTTGCTTTTCTCTGCCGGTGTACCAACTTTTTCGAGTCTCGGTCCCCACTCGCACAGCAACACTATTCATGGCGCCGCGTGAGGTACACAGTCACTACACCGACAATTGACTAATGTTCCTAATCTCCAAAATTTGGTGGGGGGTCTATTCCCATTTCCTAATATATTTTCTTCTTTTGGGGGGGGGGGGGGGGGGGATTGAGTTGATGACTACTGCTCAAAACCAAAAGAAGACGCTGCCAATTTCTTTTAGAGCGATGTTGAGATCGTCACGTTACTATTGAGGAATAGGTCAAAACAAAAAGTGAATGTGCAAATAATGAGGTAGAGCTAATAATACCTAATACGAGTCATGCTGTTCCATGCGTCATGTCACGGGGATCACGCACAATGCACCTATAAATGAAGAGATTCGAGTCTTCAAATAGTTAGAATGAATTATTTTCAATAGCTATTTGTGGTTTGTCCACGATCGACACTTCCCAAATCAATTACTGGTGATTAATGCGGAGAATAACTCAAATTTGCTACGATGAGTAAGAGGATATATGTACTGTGATTCGATGTTGGCCCACTTAGAACCTTGCAAGAGTCCCATCCGACATTTAAGTTTGCCTACAAGCCTAACATTGTATACATGGGAAAATTCATCCTCGAAAAGTCAAAAGAAGATGCACCCAATTTCTTTTAGAGCGACGTCCAAATCGTCACATTATTGTCAAGGAATAGCTCAAATAAGAAGTAAATGTGCAAGCAATGATGCATAGCTTACAATACCTAATACAAGTCGGGCTGTTCGATGCATTGGATAATATGGATATCATGCACGATACACTCGTAAAAGAAGAGATTTGAGTCTTCGAATAGCTAGGATGAGCTGTTCATGGTAGCTACTTGTGGCTCGTCCGGGTCGACCCTTCCCAAATCGATCTCCGGCGATTAATGCGATAATGACTCAAATTTGCCCCGGTGACCGACGGTCATATGGGCTGGGACACGACGTTGCCCCACGTAAAAGCTGGCAAGAGTCCTATCCAACATTTAAGTTTTGACCATTGCCGTGGAGTACGCAGGTCGCTCAGCGACACTTATCGCCCCGGTCGACTCTGCCCTCTCGAGGCAGCGCAAGCCGACAAGGTTGCGACGGCTTCAATATCCGACACGTGCTCGTTCAGGACACTGCACGCGACTCGATTTTCTTTGTCTTTTCATGGCCCGGGCCCGCACTCTCGCCCCTGCCTGCGAAGCATTCGTCGTTGACGTGGCCACCCCGATTCGTGCGTTTCTGACCATTAGCATGATTCCATCTCTAGCCACGACGAAGCTTGTGGCCATGTCGAACTCCATCGAGGTGCCATCTAAGCTCGTTAAAGCCTCGTCGTAGCAGGTCCTTCGCATTAAGCGCCTCGAGGGGGACAGTTTCAGGAAGGTCTTTAATGAGAAATATTTCGATATTCAAATAGTGAATCGTACGTAAGACAAAAAAAAAAAAAAAAACAACGTAGACAAAATTATGAGTTTCTTCTATGTGATTGCTCCACGTATGTTCTTTCTAGGACCATTTATTCCATCCGCAAAATTTGGTGGGTAAGTAGAGAGTAAAGAGCCGACATATTAATGACATGCTTGCTCCTTGTTATTAAATTTAGTAGATTTTTTTTTAATGGGTCCTACTCTAGTCCTACTTTAACTCTTACTCTTAGACTTTTGTTTTATCTCATTGCAGATGAGTCAAAACCCACATTTGAAACTAAATCGTCCACGCCTCAACCTTCCTGAGAATGTGGAGATTCGAACCCCCACCTCCCCCTTCTATGTTGGAAAATGTGGCAATTAAGGCAAATCCCAGTAATTAAAATTTGGTAGATAAATGAGTCTTCTCCGAAGAAAAAAATTACTGTTGAAGATGAAAACAAGATTTCCTTATTAAACTTTTCTTACATGGTCCATCTACCAAAACCAACCAACTTGGGGAAAATTACCAAACAAATCTTAAACTTATTGCACATGTATCAATTCAGTTTTAAATATTTAAATTTGGTCAATTTAGCGATAAACTTTATAATAATTCGTCAATGTAATCCATTCAATCAATTTTAGCCATAAATCACATATATAAACGTCAATCGTCTTACTTGGCACGATCGCTAATATTGACAATTTTTGCAACTTTTTGTTTTTTAATAAAAAAATTATTTTTATTTTTTCTTTTATTTCTCTTTTTTCCATCTTCCTCAACTGGTCATCGGGCCTTTGTAATGGCTGGTGAGGTCAACTGAGACTAGTGAGGCTCGACCTAACCCCTGCAAATAGGCATAGACCAGCGAGGCCGACCCATGCCTATGGCTAGATGTTGGCCATCGCAAACTGACGATTGATAGAGGAAAAAGGAAAAAAATAAGAATTATAAAAAAATTAAAAAATTGTAAAAATTATTCACGTCAATATTAGTTATACAACGTAGGACAATTAATATCCATGTCAACGATTTATGCTAAAAATTGGCTTGAATAACTAAATTGACTAAAGATTTATATTAAATTAATTAAATTAAAAAGGCTATGACCATAATTGACACATTTATAATAGGTTTATAATTTTTTTGATAATTACCCCAACCAACTAATATGTTTGTTCACCTCATAAACAATGCGCGTTGCATGAACGAGTTATAGCCATATCATTTGCAATGCAAGTGCTATGATGAAAAGATTGACGCCTAATGTTATAAGTATTAAAGTTGAGCTTGACGTCATAGGCATCTAAGCCAGAGAGATCGGATTTGAGCACTTGATAGAATTTATGCAATGCTGGATATACACAGAGAAATCTAATTATGACCTTTTCAATTTCGATTCTATATCACTGAAATCTAGTCTCCGGGTCCATTAGAGAAAAAAACACTTTTTTTTAATAGACTATTATATTCACTCCAATATAAAGAAAATTAAAATATAAAAATTAGCAACAATTTTTTCTGGAGCACTAAGCAAAAAATAAGTTAATTTCCAAAGTATAAAATTTATAGAACAAGAAAGCAATGGTGTATCAAATATATCGAACTATTGGAGTCAAAGAATATTGACTTTTGCAAGTACGTAAATGGATTTGTTTTTTTTTCATATTTACGCATTGTTAAGCAACACGTGTACTAATTGGTTATCAAATTTTGCTTTGAACACTGACGCCCAACTTTTTCAGCGATGTGTTTGAGTCAATTTGTTATTAGGTGATGAAATTGATGTTAACACGCGAGATTTTGATGTAATGAAAGGCCTTGGCTTCCTTTTTCACGGAAAAGAAAAGAAGAACAAGTCAGAACTTTCCTCATTTGCTCATTTAGTAAGTCCCTCAACGCATTGGCTAACGAAATCCAAAATGCGAAAGCAAGCAAGCTAGCCGCCTCGAAAAGATAAGAGGGGAAATCCATATGGAAAAGGGACCAAGAAGAGAAGAATGGACGGGCAAGGATGAATTGGGCTCGACCTACCAGATCCAAAACATCAGGAGTACTCCTTCGACTGCTTATTTTCCCAAGACCCGGCCCAGAAACACCTTCCGACCTCAAAACATTTTGTTCACCAAACCATCCATTTGGAGACCAACGCTTGCTTTTGAATTTACAGAGATGCAATTCTACCAGATCAGATCGGGTCAATCCCCTGTTGGAAGTTCGTTCGTAAAACAAACGAAATGTGTTTTTGCTTATATTGGGAGGAGATAAGTTAATTTATAAATATAAGCATTTTTTAGCGTGTTCAAAGAAAAATGTTAGGTTTGGGCTAGACCCATGATACCCGCATGCAAATGTACGAATAATTGCGCAATTTTGGTGCCATTATTAGGCGCACTTAACACTTGGCCAGCTTGCGTGCTCACGGTTCGCAATTTAATTAGCACTAACCTCTCTATTTTTACTTTATTTCATATGGTTATCTTATTAACCTTTATTAGTTCAAAGGTTGTTTTTTGTTTATTAAGTATTTTTGAAAATTATGAAAATTTGCAATTTGGTTTATTTAAAAAATTATTTATTTTATTATTTTTATTATTCCGAATTTTTATGTCTTTTTTTAAAACAATCTTTGAAATTTATACTCGTTCGTTTGCAACTTTTTTTGAAGGGTTGAATTTGTTCATTTGCAACTTCTTCCGAAATGATACTTTTATTCATTTTGCAACTTTTTTCAAAGGAATATCTTGGTTCACTTTGCAATATCTTGTGAAGAGTCGCCTATATTTTTTAAGACCGATTTATATATATATATAAAAGACCCTAGAGCTAGAGATATACTAAAATTATTATTTAGTATTCTCATTCGAAACTTTGTTGTAACCTAAAAAATATTTGCCGATGAGTATTATCAACATTGCGGGGTAAATAAATTCTTAAAAAAGTTATATCATGTCTCCAAATTCAATTCAATTTGATTTCTCTATTAATTTAAAGCCATATTTTTCCAACATCACCAAAATTCCATGGCCATGGAATCTATTCCATATTGTACTGAAAGTGTGTTTGTCCTTTTGAAAATTATAATTTTCTAGACTTTTATGTGTTTGATTTGCTGAAAGTAAGGAAAAAGGTTTTTGGTCCTAAAAAAAGAAAAATGTGTTTTCTTAATATTCTTTCTCACATGCATGCTCATGCAAAATCGAGAAGCATCCTCACTTGAAGTGAGCATTGGGAGATTGAGTTTCTTAATTATTTACATTTTCTATCTTTTTGTGGCATCACTTTTTAGGTTGTTCTATGTGATAACAAAAAGAATTAAAATATTTACTTCGTGTATAAGCGATACTTTAGATAGGGATTTCAATACCACTTGAGTATCTTATATCATGAACAAAATATAATTATGACAAAGAGAGCATTTTGTGCAAGTAAGAGTTGATTTAACGTTATGCTAGGAAGTAAATAATCAAGAAAAATATCATCCTACATTATGAAATTCTTTGCGAAACAAGCATATCTCAATTTACGAATTCAACAGATCATGTCTCGTAAAGACGATGTAAAGGTACAACGACATCAAAGGGAAAAAAAGAAGATTGTTCTCGAATAAATTACATCAATGAAGGACACTTATTAAAGTGATTTTACTCCAATAAAACTATATGGCCTTTTGCGTCACGAGCGAAAAAAGCTAAGCAAAGTGGGGGAAGCGGCAAGCTCATTACGTTCCCCACGATTCAAAAACCGAACGAAAATAAACAGGAACGAACGGCTCGGATTTGATTGACAAGACCCACCAAGATATGACCGTTGCCGCAACGTTCCAAAACGGCCCATCCCCGAATCAAATTTAAAAATTCGACGCTCTGCTTCGTCCATCTTCCCTTCCTTACCGTTAGTGGCTTCCCCCTGTTCATCCCTCGAACCCTCTCTCCTCATCTGCAACTTCTCGGGTAGGAATTCGTTTTCTTGCTGTTGTAATCGAACCCTCGATTCGTGCCCGGTAAAGGCCAAGAAAGTTGGGTCCTTTTCCGGTTTCTTGCTTTTCTGGGCGAATTCTTGAACCCTTCAAAGCCCCCTCCCATGGCGACCCTGGCACCTGGGATTCTCACGAAGCTCCTCAACGGAATGAACACGGGGGTCAAGCCCACGACCGAGCACAGGAGCTCGCTCCTGCAAGTCACCGACATCGTCCCCGCCGACCTCGACGAGAAGAACCTCTGGCCCAAGCACGGGTTCTACATCAAGATCTCCGATTCCTCGCACTCCATCTACGCCAGCCTCCCCACCGAGCAGGACGACTTCGTCCTCAGCAACAAGATGCAGCTCGGCCAGTTCCTTTACATCGACAGGCTGGAGCCGGGGTCGCCGGTCCCGGTTATCAAGGGGGCGAAGCCTCTCCCGGGACGGCACCCGCTGGTCGGCACGCCGGAGCCGATCATGGGTCTTCGAGAGAAGGGCGAGAGGAATGACCTCGTGAAATCAGTTTCGAGGGTTTCGTCTTCTCGGAGAGGATCTTGGGGCAAAGGGCCCGGTGGTGGAGGAGATATCCTTTCTTCTCCGATGGCTTTGAAGCCGGTCCCGCTGGATTTCGATCAGTGCACGCCGGTGAAAGAGCGGGTTAGTTCTTCAGTGAGGAATCTGTCGGTTTCGCCTCTGATAAGAGGGAAGCTGGTGAGGGATGCGAGTTCGGGCGCGGCAATTCGGTCCTCAGTCGGTGGTGGGCTTTTGGCGAAGATGGTGGATACCAAAGGGGAGAGCCCCGCTTTGCTCCGAAAGAGCTGCATTACGCCGGCATCCAAATTTCCCAGAAGCAGGAGCGTCTGCGACAGGGATGCAAGGGTCACGGTGACTTCCTTCAACTCAGCTGTAGGTACATTTTTCCTCTTTCCTTAGGAATTTTTGGCGCTTGAAACGTGATTAGGCCATGTTAGATAGATCCATGTCCAATTACGTTGTTCTGTTGCACGCTCTTCCTAGCCAAAAGAGAAATGATATCCATCCCCTGGCTTTTCCAGTCGAAATGATGAGTCTTCTCTAATTGATTTAGGACAAGAAAAGCGTGACCCCGCCGCCAAGCACGAGGAAGGCGAGAGGAGCGTCTGCTTTAAATGCAGATGGAGATGGACAGACACCCTCCATGTCAAAGCCCTCGCCCAAATCACAAGTCCAGTTTGCTAATCCGGCAGGGGATAATAATGGCACCAGTTTGCCCATGAACTTGCCTGGAAAGCTTAGTATCTTAGGCAAGGTGAATAATTTCTACAATGTTCGAATCTTCTAATTACTGAAATCAGACATTGCTCATCCAGTGTTCTATTTTTCACTTCATGATGCCTGACAGGAGGCCGTGTCACAACGTGAGACAGCTCAGAAAATCGCTCTCCAAGCACTAAGAGATGCATCAGCAACGGAAACTGTAGTCCGGTCGCTAAAGTAAGCAACTTTCATGATCCTCTCTCCTTCAGTACAAGCAGTTTCTTGGAGAAAGACCTCTGGGGGATATTCTTTGGCTCAATTGTGGAAATTTTGGCTTGACAAATAATTGTGCTCTAAGGTTGAACTTCTCATTGGTCTCTAATGGCAGTTTGTTACTTATGTCACCTGTAGGATGTTCTCCAACTTAAGCAGATCGGCAAGAGCAGATGCTCCTGCGGCCTGCTTCGATAAGTTCCTGGAGTTTCATCAGCAAATCTTGCAAGCGGTGTCTGATATGGTGTCCATTCAGGCAGCCACTGATATGGCTCAAAACAAGGACTTTCAGGACAAGGACAAAGAACCTGAACAGGATTCCCAAATCTTAAACGAAATAGAAGAAAATTCAATGGAGCCATCCCGGCACTCGGATCTAGGCTCGTCCAGAAGACGAAACCCGCTCTACAAGTCCATGGCAGCGTTTCCTGATAGGGGCGGAAAGATCCTGAAATCCAATGCCAATCCGAAATTCCCTTCGGAAAGGAGAATCCCATCGACTCCGCTCGGCAAGATAGCCCTCGAAAGCATTGGTGAGAACGACGAAAACAAGAAACCAGGTTCAAGTAGCATGAGCAGCACGATCAAATTGGGAAAACAGATCGAAGCAGAAGCTGGGAAGTGGTTCATGGATTTCCTGGAGAAAGCGCTGGAGGCAGGATTGAAGAAATCGAAGGGAGCAGGTGATGGGGACGTGAAGAAAGTGCCGCAGTCGCTCATCATCAAGGTCATAAACTGGATAGAGGTTGAACAGTGCGACAGCACGAAGCACCTGGTCCATCCTAAGGCGACACAGATTGCCCGGAAGCTGAGAATAAAGATGAAGAACCCTTAATGATCTTCAAGGGGCTTGTTGTAGTAATAATGTGTACCAAAATTCTACTATTGTGAAATCAGATCCGAGGAGGATCTGATATGATGTTGATGATGGTTGTGTCACTAAGATAGCTGAAGAAATTTGTTTAATTTGTTAAGTGTCCGGCCTATTTCCTTGCTTGACAACAAGAATGATCTTGTTAACAAGTATCAAATTAGAGGTCGAACAATGCGACAGGCGACAGCATGAAGCCCATCCTAAGGTGACGCAGATTGCCCGGAAGCTGAGAATAAAGATGAAGAACCCTTAATGATCTTCAAGGGGCTTGTTCTGTAGTGATGTGTACCAAAAATCTACTATTGTAAAATCAGATTTGAGAGGATCTGATATGAATGTTGATGATGCTTGTGTCACTAATGTAGTTGAAGAAATTTGTTTTATTTGTGAAATGTCAGGCTCATTTCCTTGCCTCGCAATAAGAATGATGGATGAACTTTTTCTTTTTTTTCGGTCGTAAATGATGACCTTGTTAACGAGTATCACAAAAGTTTGCAATATTTTCACAGCCCCCAGCAAGAAAATTCATAGCCCAAGATCCGACATTGATCCGGGCCGGCCCGAACATGCTAACATCCCCCTTCTTGGGCCGACCCTAAATTCAAAAGATCCAGACCCGACCCGAACATAATGAAACATCCCGAACCCGCCTCCTCCTTCTTCTTCTTCAATCCCCAAAATCGCACTGGAAAACTCCACTGCGCTGCTTCTCCGAATCGCCCCATGGATCTCCTGCAATCTTACGCGGAGGATAACGACGGCGATGTCGGCCCTCACTCCTCGCCGGAATCCTCTCCCCCCCGCCTCCTCCCGTCCAAATCCGCCGCCCCGAAGGTCGACGACACCACGCTCGCCCTCACCGTCGCGCAGACCAACCAAACCCTAGCCCGCCCCATCGACCCCTCCCAGCACGCCGTCGCCTTCAACCCCACCTACGACCAGCTCTGGGCCCCAATCTACGGCCCCGCCCACCCCTACGCCAAGGACGGCATCGCCCAGGGCATGCGCAACCACAAGCTCGGCTTCGTCGAGGACGCCGCCATCGGCTCCTTCCTCTTCGACGAGCAGTACAACACGTTCCAGAGGTACGGGTATGCCGCGGACCCCTGCGCCTCCACGGGGAACGAGTACGTCGGCGACCTCGACGCGCACAAGCAGAACGACGGCATCTCGGTGTACAATATCCGCCAGCAGGAGCAGAAGCGGCGGCGTATCGAGCTGAAGAAGGAAGACGAGGGGCAGGGCGCGGAGGGCCCCGGCGAGGAGGAGGAGGCCCACGCTGCCGAGGCCGAGAACCCCGCGACCGACACGTGGTTGATGAAGAACAAGAAGTCGCCGTGGGCGGGCAAGAAGGAAGGGCTGCAGGGGGAGCTGACGGAGGAGCAGAAGAAGTACGCGGAGGAGTACGCGAAGAAGAAGGGCGAGGAGAGGGGCGAGGGCGGCAGGGAGAAGGCGGAGGTGGTTCCCGATAAGAGCACATTCCATGGTAAAGAGGAGAAGGATTATCAGGGCAGGTCGTGGATCGCGCCGCCCAAGGATGCCAAGGCGACGAATGATCATTGTTATATACCCAAGAGATTGGTGCACACTTGGAGTGGGCACACCAAGGGCGTGTCTGCCATCAGGTTCTTCCCCAAGCATGGTCACTTGATCCTCTCAGCTGGGATGGATACTAAGGTGAAGATCTGGGACGTGTTCAATTCGGGTAAGTGTATGAGGACTTACATGGGTCATTCGAAAGCTGTTAGGGACATATCGTTTTGTAATGACGGGACCAAGTTCTTGACTGCTGGCTATGATAAGAACATCAAATATTGGGATACGGAAACCGGGAAGGTTATCTCTACTTTTTCCACTGGGAAAATTCCTTATGTGGTTAAGTTGCATCCGGACGATGAAAAGCAGAATATTTTGTTGGCGGGAATGAGCGATAAAAAGATTGTTCAGTGGGATATGAATACGGGGCAGATTACGCAGGAATATGACCAGCATTTGGGTGCAGTGAATACGATTACCTTTGTCGATGATAACCGGAGGTTTGTGACGTCAAGCGATGATAAGTCCCTTCGTGTTTGGGAATTTGGGATCCCTGTGGTTATTAAGTATATAAGTGAGCCTCATATGCATTCTATGCCCTCGATCTCGCTGCATCCGAATACGAATTGGCTTGCAGCACAGAGTCTGGACAATCAGATTCTTATTTATAGCACTAGGGAAAGATTTCAGCTCAATAAGAAGAAGAGGTTTGCTGGCCACATTGTGGCTGGCTACGCTTGTCAAGTTAACTTCTCACCAGATGGTCGTTTTGTTATGTCTGGAGATGGAGAGGGTAGATGCTGGTTCTGGGACTGGAAGAGTTGCAAAGTCTTCAGAACTCTGAAATGTCATGAGGGGGTATGTATTGGGTGTGAGTGGCATCCACTGGAACAAAGTAAAGTAGCAACCTGTGGCTGGGATGGCTTAATCAAGTATTGGTAAGTAGCTTCTCTTTTAATCATATGCTTTGCTGTGTTATATATTGGTTAAATGTAGCGGTTAGTATAGTTTTGCCCATGAAAGTATAGGAATTCTGATTGTTCTCGTTCAATGTGATGGCAGTACATCATCTTTCTTTTCTTTACTTCATGTCTAGAAACGAGTGATTGGCATCCATGTGAGCCTGTGAGGTTTGATAATCCTAACTAGACATGCCTTCCTGTAAACCCTAGTTTGTTTTTATTCTGAAGATGTTATTTATAGGAGAAATGCTCGGAGCTTTTTATTTTTGACAGCGTAGGCAAGTTGTTCAATTGTAGATTTGCTGTAGACTAATTTCTTTAGTCTGATAAATCAAGCTTGCTCTCTTATTTTCCCCTTGGTAATGCCATTGAAATGGATGGGGTGAAGATATTCACTTCCACGGGTGCCGAACTCTTGGATGAAGGCATGCTAGATTGCAAGTTTATAAGGATAGGAATCATGTCTGAATGCACATAATTGCTCATGCAATTCAGAGAATATGTTAGTTTGACTTGCTCACAATGAGCGACCTTACCTTGAACTTTCTTTGATGAAGACATCTGGTTATATTCTGTGAATCTGGTACCAATACCAACTCTTCAGTAAGCAGAAATAGTAGATAATGCCACAAAATACACATTCTGCTCACACATGGCTTCTCTCTATCATCCTTAATTATATTATGAATCTGGTTTAGTATAATTGTTTGGAAGCTTGTTATCTAAAATTTGTAGAATCTTGCTTGCCTTCCTGGATTGTGCAGTTGACGTCATTTAAAGGAAGGAAATAAGAAACAGATGCAGCCATTCGAGTTTTTTGAAATTGTAACTTATGATAGGGCAGGGCAACAGAAAATTTGCAAAGTAAAAGTATAAACTGCTCTTGTGAATTGAAGTTTCAATAATATAGGATGAATCAAGCTATCGGTGGTTTCATGGTCCATTTAGCTATAAAATTATATGCCATGATGAGGAAGTTGGGTGGTATTTTGGTATATATCAATATGGGGTGGTTGCATTTCTAACGAGCCAACTTTTTTAGCATATATAATTTTGTGAGAATGGACAATGATGTGTTTGAAATGAGACTTGCAAACGCATCGAGCGGACTATCTGCAACCTTTGACGAAGGGAGCTTGCTGAGTTTTTCTTTTTCTGGTTTGCAGGGACTGATCTTCTTGCACCTTTCATGCAAAGGCGTTGATACTTCTTTGCTTCTCACATTGCGGACACTGAACAGCCTGTGGAACACAAGGCATACTTTCCGAGGTCAATCAGTTGGAATCTGCTCAGACTAGGGAATCTGCATGACAGTGGTGTACTTACAAACTCCTTTTGTAACTAGATGCAAAATCTTCACCAGCCTGTTGTACTTCAGTTTATTTTGCTAGCAGAACATTCAACACCAATTTTCCCCGTGTACTGCGAGAGTGATGCTACATAAGTTTACTCTTGTGTCTAACTTTTCCAATTAGATCCAGATTGAATTGACATAGCCATGCTTGTTTGTGCAAAATTTTGGCATCAGTTTATTAAGCAGCTACTGCTCTGAAGAGCTTAGATAGCTGCAGCTGGCAAAGGGTTTCCATGAAGTAAAATGTAGGCCTTCTACTCACGTTACCATTTGGAGATCACGTCTAATATTAAATGCCAAGGAGAGGAGATAGCAACGTACTCGTCCTAAGACTTGCAGTGTAAAATCAAATCCCTCGAAGTTGAAAGACGCACCGGACCAATCTCCGAAGTAAGACGCTGAAAATCAAAGTGTTTTTTGGGTCCCAGTTAGTCCAAAAGTTTTTGGTTCCAGTTAGTCGAATCAGTCATTCGCGTATTGTTCCGGTGTACTGAATTGGACAGGATCGTCGATGGCGAACATCTAGTTCTAATTTTTTGGTTTTTTTTCCATGTCAAACGCGCTTAATTCTTTTGCTCAGAGAGTAGCGAGAAAGTAATTTAAATGAAAGTACCATCATCCTAGGACAAATTTTGACAGAATAATATGGTAATTAAAAAATAAAAATAAAAAGAACAAATTTTTTGTTTTTTATACAACGAAGGATTTTAAGGTTTAAAAATTGTTCATGTTAAGCAAAAGAGGCAAAAAAAAAGAAAAGAAAAGGGAATGCGCTTGAATAGAGAGGGTTTTATTACCTTGCCCGGCCATGACGGCAGTCGCGCGGGACGTCAGGCTGCAGAGAAATGGAGATGGGATGTATGTGGATGAGGCGGGTCCGCACCTCCGCCGTCGCCTCCTTCTCTCTCCTCTCCCTTCATCCTCCGATCCCTTCCTCCTCCGCCTCCTCCTCCCTATCGCTCAACCCATCGCCGCCTCGTTCGCTCCCTCTCTTCCTTCCCAACCGCCGCTCCGCCTCCGCCTCCGCCTCCGCTTCCTCTTCTCCGCCGCCGCCTCCGCCTCCGCCTCTCGTCTCCGCCGGCGACGGCTGCCCCGACCTCGGTGAGTCGAGTCGCCCGTCCCTCGTTCCGTGACTTAGAAATCATTTCACTGAATGGGGGCTTTGCGTGCGTTCTCCGTGGTTACCGGCTTAATCGCCTCGGTTTTCTGTTGCCGTAGGAGGCTGCGAAGGGAGCGGAATCGCCGCCCGAGGACCGAAGGTGCTGCTCAAGGGGATGAGATATGCTGAACTCGAAGTATGCGCTATTCTCTCTTCTGATTTTAGTCTGTTCTCTTTCCACCGAGAAATGCCAGTGGATTTTGAACGTACGATGCTAGACTTATGACTAGCTGCGGTCCCGATTTGGCGGTTCATTGCTTTAATCTGCCGTATCTAAGTTTCAACTGTTTTATGGAGGGTACTAGCTCGCTGAAATTTGTGAGATGGTTGCTTGTCTCGTGTTCGTTCGCAACGTCTTGAACTAGTTATTAACGAATTTGTTCGGCAGAAATGGGTCCAGTCGCAAGGTTACAGACCTGGTCAGGCTTTAATGCTCTGGAAGCGCATGTATGGTAACGCTATCTGGGCGCATTCTGCGGAGGAGCTGCATGGTATCGTAGTCCTTTCTCTTCGATGCGACATTTTGATTTGGTCGTCAATTTGGGTCTTGATCTCATTCTTTGTTTACCCATGTGATGACTGATGGCTATGGGCTTGTTTGGCCGTGTTATGCATCCTTCTTGCTTTTTCTCATTCTTAGGCCTCGAAGAATTTAAGTTAATGTTGAGCTGCATTTAGGTCTGAACAAGGATTTTAGGAAGATGCTGAGTGAACGTGCTGAGCTCAGGGCATTGTCTTTCCAAGAGATCCGTGCAGCAGCTGATGGGACTAAAAAGGTAAATTGTCTTTCTGAATAATCCCCTTAACAGTGATCCATGTAGATGTTGCTAAGGGTCATTCAAATTATTGCTTGGTGATTGATGAACATTCCGACAGCATATATAGGCAGCTTCCTTTAGTTAAGTTTCTGAAGAATCATCTCAGTAATTTGAAATGCACAGGGTGTTGCAGATTTTGTTCTCTTTGGAAGATGGTCTCTTAATCGAGACAGTTATCATACCCTGTGATAGAGGTCGTAACACTGTCTGTGTTTCGAGTCAAGTGGGATGTGCCATGAATTGTCAGTTCTGCTTCACTGGCAGGTGAAATTAATTTCCTAATGGAAATACATATTCACCCTCATCAAGTTATGCCAGCTTGATAATCTAAGTTCGTGATTAATGTGTTCCATTTCCAGGATGGGTTTGACAAGGCATCTGACTGCAGCCGAGATTGTAGATCAAGCTGTATTTGCACACCGCCTTTTTCATGATGAAGTTGGTTCCATCACAAATGTTGTCTTTATGGTGAGTCTAGGATATGTAATTTCATGTATCTGATCCTTTCATAACACAAATTAAGCGTCCTTTCTGGTGTTTAAGATCATGCGGTGACACACTTTCTATAAATGGTGTCTATGGCCCATATTAGTTGCTGCTTCTTGGTTGTGGATGTATCTCTGTCTTAGCTTTTATATGGTGGTAGCCTCTGCAAAAGGATAGGACTTGCTCTTTCGGGGCTGATATCTGATATGCATTCTCTCTTCAAATGTGAGCTTTAACCTTGAGAATTGAACTATTCAAATTGTATTGCTCACATTACGACTCAAGCTGGAATACTACTATCCTCTGTATTTGAGTTTTATAGCTTGTCTATTGAAACTCTAAGCTGAGAATAAATTTCAGGGAATGGGAGAGCCGCTGCACAACATTGAAAATGTCATAAAAGCTGCAGATATTATGGTGCATGATCAAGGTCTTCATATCAGCCCACGCAGGGTCACGGTCTCAACCAGTGGACTTGTCCCACAGCTGAAACGTTTTTTACATGAATCTAACTGTTCCTTAGCTGTTAGTTTGAATGCAACAACTGATGAGGTCTCTTTCTTTCTTAGTTAGAGTTCCTGCTCTCATTTTTTTTTTATTCTCGTCTTGTCTCTTATGGTGGATTAATTGCTTTGTGGAAATATTGCAGGTTAGAAACTGGATTATGCCTATAAACAGGAAGTATAAGCTCGGCGTGCTTTTACAGACCCTCAGAGAAGAACTTCGCCACAAGAAAAACTACAAAGTTCTATTTGAATATGTCATGCTTGCTGGAGTAAATGACAGGTCAGAATCTAGACAAAAGACCTTTATTTGGGAACCGTCTAGTTCTTTTTTATTTCAATTTTGCCGTTTCTCATGGAAAAAATAAATAAATTTCTGAGGGTTAATCAAATGTGGTATAGAAATCTTGGCCCCAACCCCAAATTGCAGACTTTTGAGTCAGTTTGTGATTATAGTAGTGGGAATTGCTGGCAGAGCGTTTACCAAGAAGATATATTTTTGAATAATCCAAGGTACTCTTATTAGATTCCCGTTTCATGTTATGATCTATTACACACCTCTTCCATGCTCCGGCAATGCTGATCCAACTATTCTAGAGTATCAATGCCAGAGCAAAATGATTTGAAAGAGAGCAAAGTGGGACAATTTTTCAAGACTCTTTCTGTGTGCATTCATTGGTGATCATAATGAGGTTCATTTCATGAAATTATTTCTTTCTTAAGAGCCAGGAAAAATGCTTGTCTCTTGGTGGTGTGCCTTTGTCTTGTCATTCTGATTCGCTCGTTGAGAGTTCCTAACCAGCTACTATTATGTTTAAAGCTAAATTTTCTGTCACATTGCTTATTTGCAGCTTCGAGGATGCAAAGAGGCTTATAGATCTTGTTCAGGGCATCCCCTGCAAGATCAATCTCATTTCCTTCAATCCTCATTCTGGATCGAAATTTAAACCAACACCCGAAGAGAAGATAGTTGAGTTTCGCAATATATTGGCGGAAGGAGGATGCACTGTTTTCTTGCGACTCAGCAGAGGTGATGATCAGATGGCTGCCTGTGGTCAGCTTGGCAAGCCAGGTGCCAGACAGGCCCCTTTGCTCCGTGTTCCTCCGCAATTTGAAATGGCTTTAGATGCGGCCATATAATTTCCAGTTCATTCCAGATAGGAGCAGTGCTATATTGATCTCTGACTGGCAAGTCCAAATTCCTTGGACCAAGTGAGATACTAAATCACATGAAGCCGTGTCCGGTTATTTTTTTGGTCCAAAAAGAGTTTAAGCTTCCTGGAAATCGGTGTAGCACCCCGTTGCCTCCAATTGGTCTCATACTTGGCAGGAAATCTGCTGATCTCAGTTCATCAGAGATTGCTAAGGATACTGTAGTCAAGCTAGGTGTTAATACCTTTTTATTGAACGTTTGTAGGAACGATGACTTTGATTCTTTAGAGTAGTGGTCTCAGGGGACCCGGAAGCATTACTCCTTCCAGTCACATGCTGTATTATTTGAAATTCGTCGACTTGTAATTCTCGGATTGGTTAATTTCTCGATATCAAGGCCAAACACAACCAATAAGGAGAGCCTGCTTCGCTTAACCGCAAGGCAATTTGGCACGGTCATGTGGAATGAGAGGAGGAAATTGGTGATGGAGGGTTCAAGTTAGGTTGAGCATCCTTTCCATCTTTTGTAGGGAAGGAAACCACGTCGGCAGTGGTGCTCTTTTGACCGTGTGTTTGAAAGCACCAGGAAGACGCGATCCTCCCGAAAGTGGACGCGATCTTCTGCTCCAATTTGAACTGATGGAACTTGAATATACCGTTAACTGCACTTTTTTAGTATGGTCAGTTTCTCGAACCCTTTCTTTTATATTAGAAAAGGATTTGGGGTTAGTCACGAATTATCGATACTTAAATTACTCAAAAGGAATAAAGTTAATACAACCCGTTCACGTCCATGCTTTTCTTGCTTCCCCCTTTGGCTGCATAGGCACGTCACGTCGAATTCGAGTTTTTTGATTCGCCGATTATTTTGTCGCCCTCGCTCAGGCGAAAAGAAGAAATTGTTTCATTTAAATATCTTTTAATTAGTTAATTAAAAATAACATAATGTACTATATATATATATATATATTTATACACACACACACAAATATATATATATATATATATGAGAGGCTTGGGCACGTAGCGACGATAACCTCACCGCACCTTCGTCCTCGTTAGGGCTCACAGTAAACCTAAAGATCGACCACATCGAAATCGAACCTCATCATCAATCACCTTCTTCTCCACTGGGAAAATCGAAGGAGCTCCCGCTTCCCCTCCCATGGCGGAGCCTCTGTCCTCCCCTCAAACCCTAAACCCCAATCCTCAACCCTCTGAATCTGATAACTCCTCCGCCACCCCGCCTCCGCCTCCGCCTCCGCCGATGGCGACGCCGACGCCGACGCCGGCGCCCGTTCCGCCTCCCGCTCCGGCTCCTCCCCCCTCCTTCGCGCATCCAATCTCCGGCGCCGCCATATCCGCCCCGCCTGTGGCTCCGTCCTTCAGGCCGGCGGGGCCGCCGCAGTTCTCCCCCCTGCCCGGCGCCTTTGGTTTCCACAATCCTGGCTTGCCGCCTCCCGGCATTAGCTCCGCGCCTGGAATGGTGACGGGGGGGGTCATTCCGTCGGGGCCTCCGCCTGTGATGGCGTATCAAGTCCCGGCGCCCGGTCAGCCTCCGAACCCGGCGCTGAGACAGTACATGCCCATGCCTAATGGATACGCGCCCATGCCCGGCGCCCCTCAGCCTCCACCTGGTGGGTCTATCGCCCCTCTCCCTCTCTCTCTCTCTCCCTTTCTCTTTCTGTCTGCGTGTGTGTTTAGAGCTATAAATGAGGCCGGGCGGTTGCTCAGTGCAGGTTTGCTATTTTACGCTGCATCTTTTGTGTTTTTGTCTTTTTCCTTGTTAGTTGCTGGGAGATGATGGAGTTATGGATGTGTGATGAGATTTGAGATAGCTATAGGCGTTTCCTGAATGTATTGGCGAGTGGAACCGGTGAGCTTATTCTTACAGATAGTATGGTCCATGAAGATTGTAGAAACACGTAAAAAGAGAGGGTTGTTTTGATATTTGGCTACATTGGATTCATTCCGTAAATCTGCAGAAAGAAACCTGTTGACTCGCGAATAGTTTATAACTTGCTCTTAAATTTGCTGAATGAATTGGGTCCGTTAGAGAGCTCTAGGGACAGCTGGGAGAGATTTTAGACCATTCGGTGTTGTTGTCAGACAAGGGGTACCGATGACGGGGTTTTTTTCCTACAGTGTCCTCTCGATTGATTACATGGTGAGAAACGTTGGAAGGCTTCATATTGCTTAGAGACCCTACCTTCTACAATCTACAACTCCCTTTTTGGTATGGACAATTTGCTTGGTCTTTTGCTTGCCTTTAGAATGAATTTTGTTAGATCGATTTGTTGTTACACGCTCAAATCCTCCTGACTTTTACATTTGGAAAGACAAAACTACTTGGATAAATTGCAAAGTTATTTCATTAAAGCTGAAATATCTCGTTATGCATCTTAATTTAGTAGGCTACTTTCTGGTAGTCATAAGCGTACTTCCCCTATCATGGGTTTAGGAATTACCAGCCGCGGTCCATGTTAGCAACTCTGTGCTCGCTGGCCTTGTATCATGAGGTATTGCATCTCTTCCAATCAAACTTTCTCTCTACTTCCCTCCGGTTCTCTGTTCTATTTTTTGATGCGACTGGAGAGCTAACAATTAGATGAACAAGAAAGATGAGATATTATGAGTAATTCAGGTATCTTAACTCCCTAGCATATCTACATGAAATTTTGAGTAAATTGCTCCCTATTGTTCAACTCATTTGATAAGAAGAGTCATCGTTTGTTTAATGATGACTTTGTAAAGTCTCATGTTATATCCTCTCAAACATCTGCAATCGGTGCTTGGAATTGTTTGAGAAGGCGACGATATCGAATTGATACATAAGGTGAGCCTTTTTTCTATTCCATGATTTATATAGTCGACCTTGTTTGCTCGATGTTTCCTTCAGGTTATCTGTTCAGCTGGTGATAGTTTCCATGCCTATGCTGCCATCACTGTTTGCTTTTGATGTTTGGTAACATCATTTAATTGATCTCCAGATTTTTCTTTTGGGGTACTTAGTACAGTTTATAACTACTGTTGCTGTATTAGTAAGGTTGCGCTGATATATTTTGCCTAGATGCTTCTTTATGTTTTCAGGAATTCCTAGTTATTCTCCATATCCGGGTATGATTCGGCCTGCATTTGCTCCACGGCCACCTGGGCCTATAGGTGTGCTCCCAGTTATTTCCCGTCCCCCTGTCCCGGTTCCTGGAGTTCGCCCAGTCAATCCTCCAGTTGTTCGGCCAGCTCTTGTTCCCGTCACTCCTGCTGAAAAGCCTCAGACAACTGTTTATGTTGGCAAGATTGCACCTTCTGTCGAAAATGATTATATGCTTTCACTTCTTCGAGTAAGTTGACAATGCATTTGGATACATTGACCAGCATTGAGATTATAATACTTCTATATATATATATATATATTTCTAGGCTTCAAGTATGGAATCTAATTCAGTTGCACTCTGTGAAGTTATGTGGGCCAGTCAAGAGTTGGAAACGTGCTCAAGATCCTTCAAATGGAGCTCCTAAAGGCTTTGGCTTTTGTGAATTTGAATCTGCTGAAGGGGTTCTTCGTGCATTACGTCTTCTCAGTAAATTTAACATAGATGGGCAGGAGCTGGTGGTATGTATTGAGCCCTTGTTGATACTGTACTGCTTTTGGCCATCATTGCTGTGTCTCTGTTTCTAGCGATTGTAATGTTGGTGACCTGAAGATCAGAGGTGCTTTGCCATCCTCTGTTCGCTTGACAATGCTATTTAGAGTATCTGTTGTGGTTTATTAAGTTGACTGATGTTTTTGCTAGTAGGAATGGAGAAGGTAACTTGTGGTCACATGCAACAACCAATTACTCAGTGACTGTAGGACATTATATTGTTGATTAACTTTTTCTACTTCAGCATGAGACTGAAATTGTTGTAGTAGGCTGCTGGAGGACAGATGTTTTTTTGTTAGTTTTTGCCCCTTGTGTTTGAGGTGAACTTTTGTTTGTTTATAGGCAGTGTTTGCCCAATCAAAAAGCCCTTTTTCATTTCTTACCAAAATTAAAAATTGTTTTCACCTTCAAAAAATTATGTAAAAAGTTCTGGTGATTTTAAATTACATTGTTTAACTGCTTTTGAGGATTAAAGGTGCTCAATATTCAATAGAAGTCTAATTTCCAACCCTAAAAGATAAAGAAAAGGGTAAAATATATGAATGTTGATGGTTAGACTTGTCTTGAATTTTTCTTAGATATTCAGAATTTACAATTGTTTTTCTATTTGGGTGGCAAAGTAAAATTTCAGGTGGAACTAGGTAAATGATCTTGTAAGTTGGTTTTTCATGACGTCCTTGATTTTGGGGAAATTTTGTTTGGAAGTTCCCTGCACGGGTTTGTTTTCTTTTAAATGATGTCTAACCTTGGTTAATAGTCAATGATTTGCTTGTTGGTTTTTTGTATTAAGATGTTGAAGCATGAATGCTAGCAATGCTTTGTTTATTTTAGGAACTTCAGAGTGAATGCATTCTGCCACCTACTTGTGCGATAATTTTACCAGCCTTTGGCCGAAGTAAAATATAAGTTTTTTCCCCCTAGTGGCCAATTTTAAATCATTTAACTGCAGTTTCTTATGGTTTCTGCATTTTTTGTCGATTGATTGGCAGTTAAATGTCAACCAAGCAACCAGAGAATATTTAGAGCGATATGTAGAAAAGAAAAGGGAAAATGCGAAGAAACTCAATGAGAGTGAAGCTGCTGTTGTTGCCGAGAAAGAGGCTGATGGTGCATCTAGTACTGAGAAAACTGAATCTCTGGAGCCTAACGGACATGACTCAAAGAAAGATGATTCAAAGAATGATGATTCTGATTCTGGTAAGAAAGAAAGCCATGGTAATGCCCCTTTAGGGATAGTGACAGATGAGGACAGGGAAGCAGACAAAGAGGCTTTGCAGAAGCTTACGAGCATGATAGAGGAAAGGTTGAAGACCAGACCTCTTCCTCCTCCTCCTCCGCAAGTGCCAGCAGACGTTTTAGCAATTACTGGCACAGAAGCACCTGCCAAGTCTGATTCTGATGCTGATCCTTCCAAAAATGGTAAGTTATATGATGATGGTGGCTGATGATTTAATTAACGTGTGTGTGGAGTGGTTATGTCACTTTGCTCTTTTTCAGAGATCTGTCTTGTATTTGATTGATAGTGTGCATCCAAATCTCAAAGAATACATAAACATTAACATCTAACATCATTTACCCAATGTCAAGTTTGTAGATATTCCTAAGAAAAATCTTTGACAAGGTTATACTTTTGCAGATGCAGAAGACAGACATGATGAAGAGACAACCAGTGATAACAAGGCGAATAGTGAGCATGATAAGACTGAAATTAACTCTCCTGAT
Organism: Eucalyptus guilfoylei; assembly: GCA_016097605.1. Lineage (NCBI taxonomy): Eukaryota > Viridiplantae > Streptophyta > Magnoliopsida > Myrtales > Myrtaceae > Eucalyptus > Eucalyptus guilfoylei. Next base: position 22,385,968 of record CM027861.1, on the reverse strand, counting down.
CGGAACAGAAGATATGACAGGAGAAGCAGGGAGCATGACAGAGAACGAGATGTAAAACGTGAAAAGGAAAGGGAAGTTGAGAGATATGAAAGAGAGGCAGAGCGAGAGCGGATTCGCAAGGAGAGAGAACAAAGAAGGAAAATTGAGGAGGCTGAGCGTGAGTATGAGGAGCGTCTTAAGGATTGGGAATATCGAGAAAGAGAGAAAGAGAAACAGCGTCAATATGACAGGGAGAGAGATAAAGAAAGGGAGCGCAAACGGAAGAAGGAGATTATTTATGATGAAGAAGACGAAGAGGAGGATTCCCGAAAAAGGTGGCATAGGAGTGCCTTGGAGGAGAAGAGGAAGAAGAGGCTACGAGAGAAGGACGATGACTTGGTTGACAGAAGAAAGGAAGAGGAGGAAATCGCTGAGGCCAAGAAGCGGGCTGAGGAGGAAAAGAAGCATCAACTGCAGCAACAGAGAGAAGCGCTGAAACTTTTGAATGGTGACATAGCGAGTAGACATGAGAAAAGTGTAAAAGCTGAAGAACCAATGGGTGAAATTGTTCAACATGGTATTGGGGACATTGCTGGTCATGAAGATCCTGCAGGTATCCTTACTCTATCGAAATTAGTTGGTGTTCATGCTTGGTTCTTTAGTTTCCTTGATCTCATTTTTTTGATGTTTGGCATTGTTATGATTATTGCTCGACAGTTGATGGGATGTCAAGAATTGGTGTAGGGGATAACTCAGTCATCGCGATGGGTGCATCAGATGTGCAGCCAAACAATAATGCTCCTGCCAAAAAATTGGGCTTTGGCCTTGTTGGTTCTGGTAAAAGAACAGCTGTCCATTCTGTTTTCTATGAGGAAGATGATGATGACAGAGACAAGGAGAAAAAGATGAGGCCCTTGGTTCCAATTGATTACTCAACTGAGGAAATGCAGGCCATCCAAAGTCCTCCTGGGCAATCACAACCAAACTTAGCTGCTGCAGCAGAATTCGCAAAGCAGCTTTCTACTGCCAATATGAAAGAAGAGAAGCCTGAATCTGAAAGGGAGAGAAGTAGACGATCTCATGATAGGTCAAGCCACCGGGAGAAAGACCGGAGCAGTCTGGATGGTAATCGAGTTAAAGATGAGAACAGAGATAAGATTATTGAACGGGTAAGAGAGCGGACCACAGATAACAAGAAACTTTTGGATGCCAAGCAATTAATCGATATGATCCCTAGGACTAAGGAGGATTTATTCTCGTATGAGATAAACTGGACCTTGTATGACCAGGTATGTCATTCTACTTCCCATCTAAGTAAATGGCTTTTTGATGTAATTCTCTTATATGCCTCCAATGGAAAACATCACAAATTATTGTTACTAGAATGTTGATGACCTTGATATATGCTATATGTGCTTTTTCTTTCTTACTCATTACCTTGTGTTAATCCGGCATTCAATACTAAGGCACTCATTCATTCACCATGACTAATTTGTAGATTCGGTAAATTATGATAAATTTAAAAACTAAAGTCATGTCCCATATGCTGTATGAGTTATGATTAATGCTGATATGGTCTCTTAGTCGTTGATTGCGGTATGGTATTTTCACAGCATGAGCTGCACGAGAGAATGAGGCCTTGGATCTCAAAGAAAATCATGGAGTTCTTGGGAGAGGAGGAAACATCGCTGGTTGATTACATCGTAACTAGTACTCGGGAGCATGTGAAGGCCACTGAAATGCTGGAGACACTCAAGTCCATATTGGACGAGGAAGCAGAAATGTTTGTGCTCAAGATGTGGAGGATGCTCATATTTGAAATCAAGAAGGTAGAGACGGGACTCCACGTGAGGTCAAGATCCTGATCGAACTGTATATATGCTTGTTTCCTCCTTGAGCTGCGATGGATGTGGCTATCATCATTAGCCCTTCGGGCGTTGTGTCTCTGCGTTTCCCTGTAATTCCCTGTAATATGAGGGGCAAATCCATGCTGGCTAGGTTAGCGATTCTGTTTCTTTTATTTGGATGGTTGATGATTATAACCCAATACAATGTAACCCCTTCTTGGCTGTTTCTCTTTTGGGGTTAGAAGAGCTGTCGATTTTCTCTTTTTTTCTTAGTGGGATGTATGTTCATCATTTGATGAAGTTTTGTTCCTTCTTCAATAAAAACAAATGCGTGCAATTCGAGTTAACAAACTGCACGTTTCTAGTATTTGTCTACATTCGGATTCGATGCCTGACCCGTGAATGCTCTGGGAAATGCTTGATTGGACTGAATGTGGATTGATGGAGTAGGAGCTCTGGGACCAGGAGACATTTCTCCTCCGAGCTGTTCGTTCCTTGAACTTTTGCACCAAGACTGCGCTTGTCCGTGGAAAGGCGAGAGCGGCATCCTTTATCTTATTGCTGTCCACATACTAAGCAAACTAATCGAAGCAGCATGAATCCTACCCTGAATCCATAGTCAAATTTCATTCGATCATTCGCTCCATTTAAAAACGTCCTAACCTGTACTACGCACCTAGCGTTAGATCAGTCGGTCCCAAGCACTATCAACCGGGATTCAATTTTCCCCTTCTTGAGTCTCTAAAGTTCATGATAGCATTTATGTTGCTAATTCCAACAACCACTAGACTCCACGAAATTTCTTTGCTGTCCTTTTTCCTTTGTCATTTCGCAACACTTTTCGAAGATCTGCATTAGGACCGTTTTTGTCTCGGCGCAGGGCACTGGCTACACCGAACACTTCTCATTGGTCAGACATTTACGTCATCGAAATTACAAGCGAAGAAAGAAACAAAAGAGGCTGAGGAAAAGAAGACAGCACGAACCTAATTATAAAAGTGCAAATTGAGAATCAACCACTCCCCCCCTCTCGTGTCCTCTCCTCCAACAACCGATTGGACGATACAAAAGGTTTCAGGACCAGGAATGATGAGGCCCACGTAGGCTGGGCCCTCTGATTCATGATTGTCCTCCAATTCCAAATTCCGTGACTTGGGAACCTGATGAGCCCTAATTGCAATTGGTGCCATAACTCTCAGCTCAGTGAAGACATTCATGCAAGTGCTCCCAGTCATTGATTGCCCCTCTTTGTCTGTTTGTTCAATGTCAAATCCACCCCCATGTACAAGTACCTCAGCCAGCTATAAGCCTTCTGGCACGCGCATTGGTGTACAAATTAAAGAAGGCGTCTTCTGGTGAGACTTAATAGTGACCTCTTGCATGTTTTCTGCTCTACTCCCTCTTCAAATTGCCTTCGGAGTTGGTGAGTTCCATCAAGATCCCTCCCAGTGGTTTGAGAGTGATGTTTGCAGACGGTATGCATTGGGTTTGTTCGAAGTCTGATTAACCACGTTGGATATGGATAATAGAAATAGAGTTTTCGATAGATATTACCTTATCGATGTAAATTTCTTTGGTTTTTATAACATTGTTAGGTTTGCTTCCCGGTCCTTTTAGAATTTTCACATTCGATCTTTACTAAAAAAAATAATTCAGTCGTATCTGTTCGGTCCGTAGTTTTTCTCAATCTCTTTTGTGACCAATTCATACGTTTCACATGTTATGCTAAAAATTAATGAATAGACGATTCTTTCTCATCTGACGTGATTAATACACTTATAAGCTCGATTTTAATATTTGTAGCCAAAAGAGAGAAAGATTGACGTGTTGCCAACCGAACTGCATTTTCATTTTACTATAGTCCCATAGCTAGCAAAATTAAAACACTAGCTCGGTGTGTAGTATGAGAACGTGTCTTTTGTAACAGTTTTATCATGTGACAGTTGCAGGTGATATAAACTGATAGTTAAAGATGAGATTTTCCACATCCAAATGTAAAATCAGTTGAAATGCATATTAGGCAAGTACTTCGATTGACCGATTATACGACATTGCTATGCAACTGATCATGCACAGAACAATGGAAACAGAAAGAAATGCAGGAGACATAAAAGTGACATTGCCTCGTGCGAGCTCTCAAACCAACCAGCAAGATTCGCTAGCAATCCAACTGATTGATGACACGGTTCTGGTCCTTAATCATGAATGGAGCCAGCAAAAACTAGCAGACCCGTTCCATCCAAGCACCTCAAGATCAGCTCACATGCCTTTCGGTGAAGATGTCCTTAAGAACACGAATTAGCCGCCAAAAAAGGAGATTCTGCGAAAAATGTCAGCCAGCTATATACAACTAAGCACGTCCAAATCCTTGATTTCATTCACAATATAAAGGCTAAAATAACAACACCCTGGGTGCTCTTAATTCATCTGTCTGCTGAGATATGGCCCTCCTCCAAGAAAATACACTCGGCTTCTCTCTCCTCTTCCTTCTTTGCATGGTCATATCTGTTTCTTCACATAACAGGCCTTACACCCCTCCGGACGTCCCTCGCTTGACAGATTTATTCCCTCACGTCGCAGTCGATCAAGGGTTCTCCAAGTTCTTCGGAGCTCAAAACATTCAGCTGCTGAATAATGGTTCATACGCCAATCTTGCTCTCGACAAGTCCTCAGGTGAAAAGCAGCCGAGTCCTGCCCAAGTTCACCACCACTGAACTCAAGGCCCCATATCATGCTCTACGCAATCAACTGACTTTCGATGTTGCTTGTCCTCATTTGTTTTGCCTTATGTGCAGGATCCGGTTTGGTCTCGCGAAGCAAATACCACTACGGATTCTTCAGTGCCGCAATCAAGCTTCCAGCTGGTCTTTCATCTGGTGTTGTAGTGGCCTTCTATGTAAGTTCTCTGTGCCCATGTTTGACTCCTGTTAATGGCGTGTTTATTCCTAAAATGCTGGCAGAAACCGAAAATCTTGACAGAATGTTCCGAATTCAGTTGTCTAATGCAGATGCATTCCCACACAGCCACGATGAGATAGATATCGAGTTGCTCGGTCATGATAAGAGAAACGACTGGGTCCTGCAAACAAACATATACTCCAATGGCAGTGTCAGCACTGGGAGAGAAGAAAAATTCTATTTCTGGTTCGATCCCACCCAAGAGCACCATTACTACAGCATCATATGGAACAGCCATCATATTGTGTAAGACTTCTGCTTGAATCTTTTATTGAAGTAATTCTTGATTAGACTCAGTGCACATGAACTCTGCACTGTTTTTTGACATCAGGATCGGTTTACAACACCCAGAAAGTGGTAGACTAAGCCTACCAAAGAATAACTCTTAAAAATTTTCACAGAACTGGCTTTTAGTCACTTTCGTGACCTTCTTATTGGTACACAAGCTGTGTAACCTCTGTTTCCACAGTCCACCTCCATTACCATTAGCATAGATGGTTAGTTTTCAGGGAAGATCCAACTCGATAGTGGTAAAGGTGACTAGCACGAAAAATTAAAAAGGATTAGACAAACCGCGTACCTTAGATCAGTCCTTAGAACTGTCCGATTCTGTCTTCAATTATATAACTCGCTCCAGTTTGGGCCTTGCTTAACAAGTCTGTCTGATCCTGAAAGATGATGATTTCAATTGTTTTCTTGAAGGTTTTTTGTGGATAACATACCAGTGAGAGAATTCCCCTCAAGTGGTGTCTTCTCTTCCACATACCCATCAAAGCCGATGTCTGTGTACGCGACCATATGGGATGGGTCACAGTGGGCAACTCATGGAGGCAAATACCCAGTGAACTACAAGTATGCACCATTCGTGGTCTCCTTAACAGAGACGGAGATGGTGGGTTGTGTCTCAAATCCAAGACAACAGCCACTGAGTTCATGTTCCAACCAGAGCACATCGTCAGGCTCGGACCCAGTGGAGGGTCAGGATTTTGCCGCCCTGTCTCAGCAGCAGATCACGGCCATGCAATGGGCCAGGAGCAAGCTCATGTTCTACTCCTACTGTAAAGACACTTCCAGGTTTAAGGTGATGCCACCAGAATGCAAGTAAATCCTTCTTCTAGGTTCTTTTCGTTTTCTGAATTTTCTCTGTTTATTTATTCCCCTAGAAATAAGGGGCGATGACACTTCAACTATTTGTTTTGGGCCTATAATTCCATTATACGCCTATACATATTGACGTTGTCCTGCGAAGCCCTGTTTTTCTGGGTTAAAGAAAGATTTAATGTTCATTATAGATCCTCATTTGTCGGAGCCCTGAGCTCATATGTCACATGGCATGCATAGCTTCAAAGCATTTGAGATTGAATCTGTAACAGAAGATCAGTGATCAGAGGGAGCACTGTCAGCAACAATAATAATTAATCAAAATGGGCCTTTTAGGCTGACAAGCTGTCCCAAGAAAAGAGCCTTCTATGTGGAAGGACTAGCGGCTGTAGCGCAAAAAGGGTGAACAAAATGTATTTGAAGTGTCCGAAAAGGTCAAAGGTCAAAATATTATGTAAGCTCACTTTTGTGTCTTGTTCTGGCCACTCTCGAGTCTCGACATACAATTAGCTCGCTTTCCTAAAATGATTCTGCAGAATGCCGAAGCCTTTTCAGTTTAGAAAGCAAAGTCACTCATGTGTTACAGAAATTTAGATGAGAACAAAGATAATCCTGTCACGTCAAGTGCTGAATCAACGCGTTGCAAGGTTATTTATCCAGGATGTCTCGGTTATTTATCCAGGATGAGATTGAGACGATTCGGGACTTCCATCCGTTGACAATGGAATTGTAACCCCGTGCAAGTGAAAATGAGAATAAGATAGATTAAGGCACTTTGTTTCACAGCCAAGCCTGGAAGATGGCAAAAGTAACATTAATAATGTATAGTTGCACAATTTGATCGCGAACACTCAAAAAAGTGAATTCTTCACGGCACCATTCGCTACAGAAGCAATTTCACCAGCGTACTACCATCGTCGTCATCGTCGTCGTCACCGCCTCAAAACTCCCATCACAACTGTCACGATAATAATTTGAACTCCAGTATATGTTACTTCCCTTATTATTAAAAAATATCAAGGGTCGAAAAATCCAAAGATGAAAGCAAACTTCAGCTTAGAGCCATGCTGGATTCTTCAAAGAAGTGACCACAGCTTTGACCTGCAAGTAATTGCTCAGAGAGTACACGCCCTTTTCCCTTCCATGGCCACTCATTTTGTACCCGCCAAATGGAATAGCCGCATCAAAGACATCAAAACAGTTAACCCAAACTGTGCCAACTTTTAAAGCGCGGGTCAAGGTATTCGCCGTGTCTATGTTCTGGGTGAAGACTCCAGCTGCCAGCCCGTAGCGTGAGTTGTTTGCCCTTTGAATCACCTCCTCGAGGTCCCTGCAATTAAACATGACAAAGATGTCACCATGTCAACAGACAATCATACCATGCATCCCTACTGAAAAGCCGCTCTAGTAATGAGCTTGAGTAGATGGTCTTATACTCACTTGAATTTCAAAATGGACTGCACGGGACCAAAAATCTCGTCCTTGGCAATCAACATATCATCCTGTCATGACATAGGCCATGTTTGTTAGGTTTTATTTCTGGGCTAGTAAAAGGCAATGTTTGAATTTAAATATATCCATCCGAACATTCCCTCCCACGGTATGAGGTGGCACAAACCCTTGGGTTCTTAGATGATGTCAATATATTTCTAGGTGACAAAATCCTGAATACCTTAACATTTGAGAATACAGTTGGCTGAATGTAGTGTCCCTTGGTTCCAAATCTTTCTCCTCCTGTTTCAAGAGTTGCTCCACCTTCTACTCCAGATCTTATGTACCTCAAAATCTTCTGAAACTGCTCCGAGTCAATCTGATGTGAGGTAAAGACAAAGAACGCTCAGAACTCTGTAGCTTCCATTAGATCTACATACAGGTACTAGTCAAACGACTAGCTCCATTTATCAAGGATTCATTTCAGTTGCATTTCAATTTCCATCCAGTAAATTTATGTGAAATCGACAAAAATATCAAATTTGTCAAATTACATTTGACAAAAGAGTCATAAGAGCAGGAGTTTACTTCCATTCGCAAGATATCAATCTTATCCATTCAAATTTCCTCATACAGGAGAATTGGCTAACTTACCTGAGGACCTTGTTCGATGCCACTTTTGAACGGATCACCCACACTACGCCCTATTGCCCGTGCCTTTGCCTTTTCTACAAATTCTTCATATATGCTTTCATGTACATATGTACGAGATCCGGCACAGCAGCATTGACCCTATTGATCATGCAATACACATTTGAGCTAGTTTCCTTTGTGGAAACAAAAACTTATGAGAAGATTGACTCCTAGATTTACCTGATTGAAGAAAAGAGCAAAATGGGCTAGCTCAACAGCCTTGTCAACATCAGCATCCTCACATACAATAAAAGGGGATTTCCCTCCAAGCTCCAAAGTCACTGGCTTAAGATTGCTTTTTGCTGCCAACTCAAGTACGATTTTCCCTGTGTCAGTTGATCCTGTGAAAGCAAGCTGGAAGAGGAACGTAACAAGAAGCATTAGAGGAATATAAACATACTAGTAATTTGGCAACTCCATGTCAAGTGGGAAAACTCAAGAAAGCTATGACATGGAAATTTCGAAAAGAAATCTATCCTTGTTAAAAAAGCCTCTAGTTGTGTCAGTTACATCTCTAGTCAAATCTTGGCCCTAGGCGTTAGCTCAAGTCCTTATTTCCCAAATTTGATTAGTTTTTGACTAATAAGAATATCCTACTGTATGCACACTTAAAAAAATCAAGCTGCATATTGCCAGCGGTTAAGACTTGATGCCTATGTCTCTTCATCAGATGAAAATTGGGATGAAATACAAAACATTCTCATGGTGTAGACCTTATCAACATCCATATGACTGGAAAGAGGTGCGCCTGCAGTTGGACCAAAACCAGAAACCACATTCAACACTCCAGGGGGGAGACCAGCCTGCGAAATAATGAATGGTTACTGAAACTTTTAGACAGAAAAAAGCAAACTCATGCCAACCAAATAAATTCGAGAAATTTTCTTTTATAAGAAGAACTTCAGAAATCGAGATGAACAACCTCATGCAAGAGCTTGGTTGCATATAAAGCAGAAAGTGGTGTCTGCTCTGCCGTCTTCAGTACAATGGTGTTGCCAGTGGCTAAGGCAGGTCCCACCTTCCAAGCATACATCAGAAGAGGGAAATTCCACGGAATAATCTGACCTGCAACTCCAATTGGCTCATGCAAGGTTTGGACATGATACTGCCCGTCAGCTGGAACTGTGAGACCATGAATCTTATCAGCCCAACCTGAGGAATTTCCAAGTAGAATCGTCAGTGACATCATTGTGAAAAAGGTAATGATTGCCAGAAATGCATGAGATGTAGAAACAATACCTGCATAGTATCGAATTTGACGGATGATCATTGGAAGCTCAACTTTGGCAGCCTGTTCATATGGCTTCCCAGTATCCCAAGCCTCAAGTGCTGCAATCTCATCATTATGCTTTTCAAGCAAATCAGCAAAGCGCAATAGTACATTTACCCTTTCCTGGAAATGGAAACAGAATGAAGCGTCAATTCGGTTCTTCATCGGAAGGATGTCTTTCAAAAGAAATTCAGCATAATATAGTTAGATTTACTTACATAAGCAGTCATTCTTGGCCATGGTCCCTCATCGAATGCCTTGCGAGCAGCAGCCACTGCTCGGTTTATATCTTCAGCCTCGCCTTCAGCAACATGAGCAATCACTTCTCCGGTCCTGGGGTCAAAGGTCGGAAAAGTTTTTCCTGTGCAAAGCAATCAAAAGTGTACAGTTGAGTCGAGTGGACACCTTTTCTTTAGGTGAAATTTGGTTTGTAGTATAATAAACCACAGGGTTCGATATACAGCATCACTAATGATGAGTGAGGATGAGCAAAAGCCCACCTGATGCTGAGTCCACATCCTGCCCATTTATGAAAAGCTGAGTATGGTTCACAGTGACGCCTGGATTTATCGGTTCCTCAATAGCAGCTGCTGTGCTGTAGTTCTTGATTTCTCTTCCCAGTAGCGGTTTTCTCGCTGTAAGATGCGACAAATGCATAACGCATCAGGAAAAGATTAAGAGGAGAATAATTCAAGAAAAGCGGAAGGGTGCGTTACCCCAGCTACCATGGATCCTGGAATGAATTGAGTGCACAACTCAGCCCAAAAGCAGGCCGGGCTCATTGGAGAATTTAACGCGTCCAAATCAAATCTACTCGTTGCAATCTCAAAGCCGAAAAAGGTTTTCATGTAGAAATGGCCGAGAGAAGCAGGACTGAGGCGTGCTAAAATACTAAAATGAAAACCTTTTCTTTTCTTTTTAACCAAAGAGAGCGAGTTGGTTCAAGATGCACACGCCGTTCTTGATCCACCTCCAAAAGGCAGACATTTCACTCCTCATCGGAAGTCAACCGAGAAAATCGATGAAAACTAGGAACGAGGGAATTCGAACCTTTAAGAGATATAAAAGAGATTAACTTTCGCAGTTGCTAAGATTGCTAAGCCAGCCAGGGAAACAGAGGTATTCGCCTCTTTGACGAGCAACCCATTACGTCCAGGAGCCCCATTTCATCGTACAAGCAGGAGCGTGAAGCCAAACAGACGAAAAACTCGAAAAGAAAAGAAAAACGTAAAAGAATCTGCACTGCGATAGCGATCGTTCCAGAAAGTTTTCATCTTCCCCTGTTTTTCAAGGAGCTTATGCCGGAAAAGAGACAGGGGAAGAGAGAGCACTCGAACAGAGCAACCAAAGACCCGAAACGAATGAACCCGACCACCCCAAGAAAGAACAAAGAAAGACAGAAAGAGGGTGGCGCACCGATCAGCAATACCTCGAGAAAGCAGAGCACGAGCAGAAGAAGACGAGGAGGAGGAGGCGGAGGAGGAGCGAGAGAGGAGGCTTGAAAAGAGGCGAGCAGCCATATCTCCTGTGTTGTGTCGCGCGTGAAGTAGTGAGGACGGGTCTCGTTCTAGGATCAGGACTCACTTGTCTATGCGTATATATGGAAGAGTTGGATCGGTTCCAGCAACGCGGTTGTTATCTATTGCGATAAATGCGACTTTCCTGATAAAAACTACGCATCGTCAAAAGGATCAGAGCGAGTGGAGAGAGAGAGAGAGAGAGAGATAGGGACGGACTCTTTCATCGCATTTCCCGAATATTAAGGCCGTCTTCTTATTTTTCGCCTTTTCTTCCCATAACTTTCTTCTTGCCTAGAGAGAGAGAGAGAGAGAGAGAGAGAGAGAGAGATGGGGGTGGCATGAGCAGCTCAGCAGCCCCACCACTTCCCATTCACCAACCTCTCAGGACAGTTGATGAATTGGAAAAAGAAAAACATAGAAAAAGGTGTCACATAAAAGTGACAGTGACTCATACTTTTTGTAATGGACCAACAAATAAATCAATATATATATACATATAGAGCAACGTAGTGAAAAGCAGCCCGTGATAATGTAACAACCACACTAAATTCTGCATTTTCTAGGCTTTTTTTCTTTTTTTTTATCAAAGGAATTTATATGTTCTCGAGTACGCGACCCGTGTCATCCCAAATAAGATGACGTGAATTTCACATGAGATTCATATGAAAATAATTTAAAGATAATGGCACTAAAAAGAGAATTAAGAATGGAAAAAAATCCTCGTCAAATTATGACAAAGGTAATTGAGCGCTAATGGAATTTTCTTGCTCTCTATTTCATTGATGAAAAAATAAATAAGGGCGATCGTTGCTTTACCTCTTATGAGTCCCACATTCTGAATTTTGGATGTAGGTAGTGAAACCCATTTTTCGAGCGTTAATAGGACGAGATAGAAAATTATGCAAGTCCTACTCCAGTATTGATTGGAACTCGTGATCCATGACAGATGTACGTCTCTCTTTCACCGATAGACTATCGTATTATATGTTCCTTGACTAATAACCGAGTGAAAACTCCTTGAGGATCAAATCCGAGTACAAATTAATGGATAGAATCAAAACAAAATGAAGTGAGTAGAATTAGTTACCATTTCAAAATGTATCTCCTCCTACCAAATATGGGGATGAAATTTTGATGATACTAAATTTGGATTTATTAAGAGAAATTGACAAATTTTTGCATATTCAACTTTCAAAATTTCGGTTGGTGATAGATGCACGCCTATCTTTCACCAATAAACTATTGTATGTATTGTGACAGTGAACTTTACATGTTCCGACGTCAATGGATTGATGCAGTGTTCCTTGATTAATAGTCGAATTAAAACAACTTGAGAATTGAATCCAGATAGAAATCAATGGATAAAACCAAAAGTGTACGAAGTGAGTGGAACTAGTTACCATTTCAAAACGTATCTCTTCCTACCAAATAAGGGGATGGAATTTTCTTCTTTAACGTGATAGGGCAACAGGTATGATACCCAATTTGGATTTATTAGGAGAAATGGGCAAACCTTTGCATTGACTTTTGGTATTTCCGTTGGTAATAGACATACGTCTCTCTTTTTATCAATAGGCTATCATATGCATTGTGATGGTGAACTTTACATGCTTTGACGTCAATGGATCGATGTGAAGCTTCGTGTTCCTCAATTAATAGGCAAATGAAAACTATTGAATAATCGAATCTGAACAGAAATTAATGGATAAGATCAAAGTAGTGTGAAGTGAGCGAGACTCGTTATCATTTCAAAACATATCTCCTCCTACCAAGTAGGGATGAATTCCTCTTCGTTCACATGATTTGGCAACCCGTATGATGCCAATTTTGAATTTACTAGGAAAATTTGGCAAACAAATGCGTCATCCCGCTTTGGGTAATAATTCCAGGCTTGTTCGGACACGACCGGTTCCTTTCTTCCCCACGATGGTTATCCCAACTTGGCCGCTTGCTGCACGTGACAAGACGAAGCACTCAGTCCAAGAGGGGCCCTGACGAAATTATTGACCAACTTGTTCGACCGAAATGACCCGATCAAGCGATCTTTATTTGGGGTTTGTCCGCGTTCGGATTTGTCCGTTGCTCGGACGGGCTCGACCGTCAACGTATACGATTTGTTAATATTATCGAGAATGTCCTGGCGTCGATTGACAGTCGGCCGATGCCCATCAGGTGCGATTCTCTCCTCTCGATCGGATCCGCCATGTGCATTTTTAAGGGCGATTACAGGAAATCGACCGTGTGGAGGACTGAATTCGAGATGTCTCGATCCACGAGGGGGTTTTCCGTATGTGAGTTGCATTGATTGGGTCGATAAATTTGACCTTTCCCAAATGTTGGAAGATCTTGGCCGCGTGACTCCAAAATAGAGAGAATAAGAAAGAGGGGGCAACATGAAAGTGACTCACGCATCTGATCAGAGCGCAGAGACTTTTTGAAGAGGGGAAACTCCAAAATTTTCAACCATTCGCGTCCCAAATTTCCAAGATAAAAGCCGCATGGCACCATGAGAACTTTGCTCCCTTTGATGGGGAAAAAAAATTCAACACTTCCAATCATTCACATCCAAATTTGCAAAAATAAGAACCGTATCACACGTGAGAACTTTAAAAATTCAATATTTTCAATAATCGCATTCCAAATTTCCTGAGTAAGAACTACATCACATCATGAAAACTTTGAAAATTCAACATTTTCAACCATTTACGTCCCAAATTTCCATAAGTTTTTTTTCGTAGTATGAGAACCGCATCGTAGTGCGAGAAGTTTGCTTCCTCTAATGGAAAAAAAGGGCAATTCCGGCTTTTTTTTTTGTCAAATAATTCCGGTTGAAGAGGTGAAATATCAACATTTTAAACCATTCATGTCCCAAATTTCCAAAGATAAGAATCACATCGCATCATGAGAACTTTGCTTCCTCCTATGGGGAAAAAGGGCAAATTCCGATTGATCCCGTCCTTTAAATTGATACATTTTGGAGATGATTTGACCATCCGTGTTCTTAGGTTAGGGTTGGCCAATGTGGCTTGTGTTGTCTCTCTTGAATCTATAGCCCATGTGATTTTAGCGAGCGACAGTCCCTTTTTGCAGAACTTGCACCGATTTTATTAATCTATGTGTCTAGCAACCTTTGTAGATCTCTCACATAACGCTCCCGAAAGAGATTGTAGTTGGTGGATCATAAAAGATATGTTTCCCCACCGGTCACAATTTTCTTTCATTGTTTTTTGTATAGTACGACATTTGTGTGGTGTTGATGGAAACTTATTCCTAACTTATCGAGCGCCGAATTATCAAAAAATAATTATGGAAACAGATTCCATATATCAATACACGAGAGAAATGTTCAGGAAACACTTGAATTACTAATTAAACGGGTATATTACATTTGAGAACATACTTTAATTTTCACAAATTAAATACTCTGATTGCAGGCTTGAGACGATTGTAAAAAATTTAACTCCAATCACCATTTCTCTTTTTATGAATGAAAGACATAATGGACCATATTGGCCCCGGTCATGGCCTTAAACTGACTTCAGGTTAAACTGGGTCCCTCCTAGCTCAAAAGGGTATCCCCCATTGACCCACCCGTCCACACTCCCTCCGGGGGTTGGGGGGTCAGCACACCGACAAGGAAAGACCGTGGCATGGATGCGGGACCTCGTACATTTAAGTATAATTTCTCACTCGCATCGCATGAAATGTCCATAATGTCCACACATGCCTACTCTCTCTCTCTCTCTTTTTGTTTTTGTTTTTGTTTTTTTTTGGAGGGGAGGTGGTTTAGTACTCACCTTTAATTATTATATTTTCCCCTAATATCAACCTAACGCCGTCCCCTCACGTTCAATGCCAACGCGATCTAGATCCCATCCTATCCACGAGATTTTATTCTTTAATTAATGCTAAACCCCCGTTACAATACATCTCTTATTAGAGCAATAATCGCCTTTTCGCCCGGTATAGTAAAGCGATATTAAGTATACCCGAATATTAATTATTGAGTATAAAGTGTGAGTCGCGTCATCTGTCATTTTATATTTGAGAAGATGGCTGTTATATTATTTGGGAATTCGGAGTACAGTAGTATCTTCCGAGAATCAACATTCGGTCTATGGTCGGTTTCTATCTACTTTATAAATGATCTTTGAGAACCTTCAGGACGCATTACCTGAGAAAATCATAAGGATTTTGAGAAGTCAACGTGTCAGGAGTGATCTTTTCTTTTTCTTTTTCTTTTTTTATTTTAAGGCGCTCATTATTGAAATGTAAACTCTATTTATTTACACTTTAAAATCTTTACAGACGAGCACTAACTTTAATTATTCTTTAACCTTCTATTTGTAGGAAAAATATAATTTATATAGATAGTGACGGATGAACGAGAGAAGCACATGAGACTGATCTTTTTCTAAACTTAACAATTCATTTGGGCTCCATTTATTAGGAGGAAAATGAATGATTTAAAAAAAAATCTAAAAAGTGATCACACTTATATCACTTGAAATAATTAGCTTATGAAAAATCTTTTCATTACCGACAACAATTTATGTCTAAATATTTTCATGTATGATTTCTATTTATTTATTTTTTTAATAGATACAAATAATTATTTTTAGGAAAATGATTTTCAAACATTTCATTTTACTCAAAACAGACTCATTTACGAAACTAAGAGATCATTTTATGATAAGTTGTGAGGATAAGTGTTGTATTACTGGGTATAATTAAGAGATAGAAAATCTTGTGAGTATTTGAGTAACTCAAGTATGATTGTAATATTCGTCATATTACATATTACTTGATTTATAGCAGAATGTTGTCTTGCTCTCCCCATAAGTTAGGTCTTATCGATTGAAACACGTAAATCTAGTATCCGATTTGTTCAATCACTTTGGGTCCGTTTAATAATGTTTCTGTTCCTGAGAAAAATTTCTTTTGAGAAATAGGTTTTTTTCTATTTTTATTCATCGAAATAATTTTTAAGTAAAACAACGCGTTTGGTAATCATATAAAATTTCTATTCTTAGAATGGAAAAAGACTAGGAACGCATTTGATACAATCCACAATTTTTTTGTAAAGTAGAATTTCTTTTAATTTTTAATAATTTTTTAAGATTTTTTACTTTTCTTATTCTTCCTTGCCACTTTGCTACGACGGTAGTCGATGGCGGCGAGTCAAATAGGGGGTGTGGCGACAAGGGGCAGCGAGGGCCTAGGAGAAAGAAAAGAAAAAATAACTTATTTTTAGAAATCATTTTCGAGAATAAGAAGTTACTTTTTTTTACTTTTTATTTTTATTCCAAATCTAATCCCTTGTCACTTTTCTATTCTAAAAAATAGAAAAATTAATTGATGTTACCAAATAGATTTCTATTATTTTTTTATTTCACGGAGTAAATGAGAAAAAAAATGAAGAATAAGAACATTAGCAAATAGACTCTTAATTTTTGGTATAAAGCTATTGCCTCGTCAAGCGAGCTATCTCAAAGTTCAACAAGAAAATTGCACATTCAACTATAAATATGTTGTACAAAATTCAATAAAAGTCCAAAAATAACCTAAAAATTGCAGTGCCAACGTGTCATCTTGCTTAGTAGTTGGGAGGTCGGGGGCGAACGTGGAAATCCAGACATCGAAACTTGCAAAAGTAAAAGAAAAAGAAAAGACCCACGAGGTGCATTATTTACATCGTCGATGATAATGATAAATAATGCATCTGTTAAAGCTCTTTGTTCATCCTGGCGTTCTTATATTCTATTTCTGACCATCGAATTTTAAAATGGATTCTCGTTCTCGCCACTTCATGTACCCGTCAAGATGACTCATCCATATTGACTAAAAAGAAAATAAAAAAAGATGCCTCGTGCATCAGGCATTAGCTGAAATGCACGCCGCCCGATTCACTTGTTGACCTCGGAAAATTTATTTAATATTTCACGTAAGATTATCATTTTTTATATTTAAAATATATGTACTAAAAGTCATAAAATTTAGTATGAAAATATAATTGAGTCATCAAACTTACAAAAAAAAATATAATTAAATCCAAAAACCTATCATTAGTACAAAACCAGTCTTTTCCTTAATTCGTCCCTGCCTTTCCCTTTATTAATCTTTTTCATAAGTCCCACTCTAATAATTCTTACTGACCTGCAACCTTGCTTGTAGTTGACAACCTCACTGCCCACAATTTAAAAAGAAAAGAAATTAAAAAAATTAAAAATTAAAAATTTTAGAAAATTATCTACATAAGCGTTGGTCCTGTCACTTAGAATAATTAGCATCAACGTTCATAATTTCCAACTTAAATTGGCTAATAAATTGAATTAGTATCAATGTAATAAAGTTTATTACTAAATTGATTTAATTGAAAGATTTAGAACTACATTGGTATCACAACAATAAATTTATGACTTTTTTGGTATTTTTGCATTATATATAAGATAGACTTACATATATTATGATAGCATTGTTTAAACTACAAGATATTATAAAGATATCATATCTTATGATTGGTTTCTATCTAATGAGACACCACAAGAGTATTATACATAGTTGATCATATCTTTGAAATTTAAATTAATCTTAATTTGTTACATCATTAGTTGACTTGTCAAAAGCCATGAAATGGGTTAACTGAAGTATTTTAACTCAAGCATAACACGGCATCTGTTTTATACATGTATAATTCGAGTCACCACAACTGAACGAGTACTTTTCAATAAGTTCAACAAATGCACGAGATCAAACTTTCATTGGAAATCATATTTGTATGCGTATTTTACAAATACAAGTATGTTACCAATGGAGGTTGTGATAAATGTGAGTATTTAGTAGTCTTGATAAATGAGAGGTTCTCAGCATAGTTTACTGCTGCTAGATTATTAATTTCATCGTTTTGAATTCTTCTCTTAAAAATTTTGAAACATTTCATTTTCCTCATAACAAACTCATTTGCAAAACTAAGATATTGTTTTACAATAAATTGTAAGGATAAATGTTGTATTATTAGGTATAATTAAGAGTTAGGAAATATTGTGAGTCTTTTAATAACTCGAGTATGATTGTAATATGCATTGTATGACTTGATTTATAGTGAAATGTTGTCTTGCCCTTCTCATAAGTTATGTTTTATCGATCGAAGCGCGTAAATCCAATACCCTATTTATTCAATCACTTGTTTTTTGCTATAGAGCTATTGCCTCGTCAAGCGAGCTATCTCAAAGTTCAACAAGAAAATTGCACGATCAACTGTAAATCAGTTGTACAAAATTTACTGTAAGTCGAAAAATAACCTAAAAACTACAGTGCCAACGTGTCATCTTGCCCAGTAGCTAGGAGGTCGGGGTGCGAACGTGGAAATCCAGGCATCGAACCTTGCAAAAGGAAAAAAGAAAAAGAAAAACCTTGGAATACGCAATATAAAATTTACTCTCCTAATTTCTAGGATCACCCCAAATATCTTAATACACATGCGACCAACGAGGTGCGTTATTTACATCCTTGATGATAATGATAACAATTGCACATGCTGTCGTTCTTATATTCTATTTCTGATCATCGAATTTTAAAATGGAAATCTCGTCCTCGCCAGTTCAAGTATGTGCCCATAGAGATGCCTCGTGCATATTGACCAGAAGGAAAGAAAAGATGCCGGTATTAGCAAATAATGCACGTCGCCCAATTCTCTCGGTGACCTCGAGAAACTAATTTGATATTTCGCGTAGGATAATTTACAAAAAACTCGTCCCCGCCGTCCCCTTTATTAAATTTTTCATAAGCTCCTCTCCAATAATTCTTGGTGACCCGCCCAGACCTTGCTTGCGGGATGGCGACCAATTGAGGAAAAAGGAAAAGAAAATAAATAAAAAGAATAACAAAAATTTAAAATAAAAATTTTAAAAAATTATCTACGCCAACGCGTTACGGACCACTTACAATGGTCGGCATCCGCATCTGCAATTTCCAACTTAAATTAGATGAACTAAATTGAAATCAACGTGATAAGGTTTTAAGACTGTCGCGATCTCCCCGAAGCGGGTTGGACCACCTAAGGGTTCGGTTAATGGATTGCTAAGCCTAGACTTAACTTGGGCTCTCCCAGGCCCATACCAATTCGCGACTTAAGTTCAAATTTTTTAACATGCAAATGATTTTTCAATTAGGAGTCGCCACTAATCTATTCTTGGTGGGTCGATTAGAAACCCAAGTAAAGCAATGGGAGAATTACTTCACTCCTACGAACCAGAGATTAAATGAGTTCGGGGACTTGATTACGCAAGATTTCTCTAACGCCCTTTCGGTACCTTTCTCTTTTATTTTAGAAAAAATGTTTGGCAGGCAGCTTGAATTGATTTTAATTTATCTCCCTAACATGTGAGGCGATCACGCGGGTGCACAAACCACCAATTTAACACCCAGATAAAGCAACGAATAAATTGCAGGACTTACCTTCTAACAACGAAAGCATCTGCGTTGTTAGATCAAAATTCACATCAGCAGTCCTAAATATGGTTTCTAATTAACACGCAATTTCTTTTTCTTTTTCTTTTTCTTTTTTTTTTTGTTTTCGCTTATTTAATGAAAATCATGCAATATGCAATGCAACACAACTAAATGACCTAATACTAATGACATGTAATTTGGATGGTCCTAGCAACAACTACCACATGAGACATTTCAACGAATCTAATCCTAATGACGTGCTGTGACATTTTTTCTTTTTTCTCTTTTCTTTCTATTTCCTGAAAGAATGCAATCTATCCTAGAAAATAAAACTAATTCAACCTATGGCATTTTTGTATTTTTCATGAAATTTGAAATTAAATAAATGTAACAATTAAATATGCAATCTAAATTAACCTAATAACTTGATTCTAATGACGGGCAATTTTTAACTAAATGAACCTAACAACAATCACTAAATGACATGCGTTTCATGAATCTAATTATATATGACATGCACATGACATTTTTTCTTAAAAGATGCCCTTTATCCTAGAAAACAAAACTAACTTATTCTAAGACACATTTTTTTTGTATTTTTCATGAAATTCGGAATAAAAATGTGAAAACTATCTATCTAAATTAAAATATCATCTAATTTATATTAGGAATGAGGTTAAGCCAAATCCTAATTTAAACTAGAATGTTATCCTTACTTAGAAATCCCTAACTAAAATGCAATCTATCTAAAAAATTTATCTAAACTTATAATAAATTAAAAATATTATATCGAATTAAACTATATGAAATTTGACCCTGAAATGCAATGACATGCAAAGAGTGCTAAAATTCTAATTTTTTTTTTTATGTTTTTGTATTAATTTCGAAATTAAAAATTGTCAAATAATTAAACATGAAACCTAAGTTAAAAAACTAGCAACCTAAATTGATTAATTTGTTTTTTTTTATTCGAAATAAAATTCCTATTCTAAATATGCAAACCCTAAAACAGGAAATAAACCTAATTTTAACCTACACTTTTTTTGATTTTTTTTTTTTTGAAAATTCGTAATTAAAAATGCTAAAAAAAAAACTAGTTAAAGTGAGATATTATCTATTTTAAGTTAGGAATAGACTAATCTAAATCCTATCTTAACTTAGAGAATTATTTCATTATGCAATTTAATTCAAATGATTTTATCTAACCTAGACACCATCTAAACATGCATTTAAAAAACTAATGATTCTATCATGTGATTTTAGCTAGGAAATCGACCCTAATCTACATGATATGCAAATGCATTTTTTTTTTTGTATTCTTGGGATAAATAAAGCAATTAAAAGATAAGCACCAAATCACTCACGGTCATCAAAAAATGTTATCCATCATTCGAATTTAGATTCAAAATTAATTATTTCGCTAATAAAATCGATAAATTGATCTTAAGCCTTAAAGATCAATATATCAATTTTACTCCCGCGTGATTAATTATTCCATCTAAAGCCTTATAGATGGAATAAAAATTCGTGCGGTTACGAATTAAGCGGTACGTCGGGGATCTTTAAACATGCATTAAGAACTAATTCAAATAAAGAAACGAAATTAAAAAGAAATAAAATGAAATAAATCTACCTAATAAAATAAAATAAACCTACCTAATTTGAAGTTTTTCCAAATTTGCCTTAACAACAAGCGGTATTTTGTGGACCACGATGGAGACTCGGCTCACGGCCGGGATGGCCTTCTTCTTCTTGGACAGCGACCGTGTGCGGTGGGCACGGTCGTCGGAGGAGCTCCGGCAAAAGGGCAGCGAACACGCGGCGAGGGAGGAGCGGGAGTCGCGTGCGGTTGCTGGTGTGAGGCCGACTCCGAATGAAGCTGCTGTGGTGACAGGCGAGCAGGGGTGATGAGCGGCTGGTTGCAGGTGTCTGGGACGGTGGCGAGCAGCGGCCGAGGTGCGGCTGTGGAGTTGCGTACGTCGCGGTGGTGGGGAGAGGCCGGCACGGCGACCAACGGCCGCGGCGGAGCAGAGCAAGAGTGTCGGGTGGCCGCGGGTAGGCGAGGCGGGACGCGACGGTGGCTGGTGATGCGGCGACCGCTCGTCGATGCTCGGGCGGAGGGGGTGCTGCAGCAAAGTTAGCGGCGGGCGAAGAAGGAGCAGCGGGTCGTCGTGGGGCTTCTGGCGCTGCAGATCGGCGACGGCAGAGGCGGAGCAGGGGCGTCGGCGTCGGGAACAGGCAGAGAGGAGCGTCGTCAGGTGCTGGCTCGAGCGGAGGCGGTGGGCGACGGCGGCAGGCTCGCGGGTTTCTGCAGGTCGTGTCTGGTGCGAGCTCGCGGGTGAGTCTGGTGGAGCGCGATGGAGGCGAGCGACGGCAACAGCGGAGGCAGAGGGGTCGTCAAGCGCTGCAGGTGGAGGCGAGGCGGAGGCGAGCAGGTTGTGGGTCGTCGGGTGGGGGCTGGTGACGGGTGAGTGGGGCTCCGGCGCGGTGACGAGCTGCAGAGGAACGGAGGCGCGGTGGAGCAGCGAGGCAGCAGCGGCGGGCGAAGAGGGAGCAGCGTCGGGTCGTCGTGGTGCGCACAGCAGACGAGGCGGCGCGCGGCGGAGGTGGAGGTGCGGCGGTGCGAGCACGGACACGGGCAGCAGAAACCAGCAGAAAGTCCAGCGAAGGAGAAGAACAGTGGGCGCTTCTCCTTCGCACGTCCCTTCTCCGTCTCTGTACTCTCTCTCTGCTTTTTCTCTTCTTTTTTTTTAATCTCCTCCCCTCTGATTTCACCTTTTTCCTCTCTGACAGACTCTCTCTCTCTCTTCCTTTTAACCGAAGGAGAAACCCTCAAAATCCATTTTTTCTCTTCAGCCTCTCTCCCCCTTGCGTATTTATAGGCGTCCCACCGTCTTTAGTGTGAACAGATGAACGGGGAGGCAGCCGTAATTTTTCCTTGCCATTCACGTCGGTTCCTTTTTTCAAATATGATGGCCACCGCCTGACAACCCACATATTTTATAATATTTTATGAGCTCATTTTGCTTCTTTGTGGCTTTCTCTAGACTTCTTACGTCCGCCGAATTTTATTCATGCATGTGCATGCATTAATGAGGAAGAGACAATGGACGTGAAGAACTCTTCTTTCTTTGACTTTCATTGTGTGTTCTCATATCAGCAAGAGAGAGACCACCTTTTGTGCATGTAATCGACCGCGAGCCGCTGCGTCTTGTTGTGTTTTGGTACCGATGCAAATGCGACTACATGAAATGCAAAATTTTTTTTTTTTTAATGCAACTAATTACTAAATGATTAGGTAAAAAAAAATTTAGGTGTCAACAGCTGCCCCTCTTTGAAGGTGAGCTCGCAGAGGTTGCATTCAAAGACAGTATGATACCTAAATTTTGACCATGAACAAGTAATAAATGATTTTGACAGGATCATGGATCCCTTTTTTTTTTTTTTTTTTTAATATGCAATGTCATGAAAATGGTAATGCAAATGTGAGATGTTGAAAAGGAGAGCATACCTGTAATTACTTACCAGTCAGAGCATCGGAACGAATTTTCATCTGCTCAACCAGTGTCCAGTTTTCATTTCAGGTTCCCTGAAGAGTCCACATGAATTTATCCAACAGACGCTCAATGTTAGGTGAGATGCCTTGTTGAATTCAGATGACTCGAAATACCTAGATCCATACTAAGGTATAGCGAGTAAGATTGATGAGATTTGAGACATCCAGATCCAGACTGAGATGTCAAGAAATTGGGGCCTTAACCAATAGGCACTCAATGTTAGGTGAGATGAATATTGGATTAAGGGGATTCGAAATACCTAGATCCAGACTAAGGTATAACGAGAAAGATCGGAAAGCATTCATATCCAGA
Organism: Eucalyptus guilfoylei; assembly: GCA_016097605.1. Classification (NCBI taxonomy): domain Eukaryota; kingdom Viridiplantae; phylum Streptophyta; class Magnoliopsida; order Myrtales; family Myrtaceae; genus Eucalyptus; species Eucalyptus guilfoylei. The sequence goes on along the minus strand of CM027861.1, from coordinate 22,362,849 downwards.
ATGAAATGCTTAACGAAGAGTTTTGGAACTTAACCAATATACACTCAATGTTAGGTGAGATGTATATTGGATTAAGAGGATTGGGAACTTAACCAATAGGCACTCAATGTTAGGTGAGATGAATATTGGATTAAGAGGATTGGGAACTTAACCAATAGACTCTCAATGTTAGGTGAGATGAATATTGGATTAAGAGGATTCGAGATACCTAGATCCAAACTAAGGTATAACGAAAAAACTCGGAAAGCATTCATATCCAAAATGAAATGCTTAACAAAGGGTTTGAGACATCCAGATCCAAACTGAGATGTCAAGAAATTGTGAACTTAACCAATAAACACTCAATGTTAGGTGAGATGAATATTGGATTAGGAGGATTCGAAATACCTAGATCCAGACTAAGGTATAACGAAAAAGCTCGGAAAGCATTCATATCTAGAATGAAATGCTTAATGAAGAGTTTTTGGACATCCAGATCCAAACTGAGACGTCAAGAATTTGTGAACTTAACCAATAAACACTCAATGTTAGGTGAGATGAATATTGGATTAAGAAGGTTCGAAATACCTAGATCCAGACTAAGGTATAACGAAAAAGATCAGAAAGCATTCATATCCAAAATGAAATGCTTAACAAAGAGTTTTGAAACATTCATCAAGAATTTGGGAATACCTAGGACAAACCTGGGATATTCGTGAAGGTCACTTACCTCTTGGTAGAAAGAAGTTTTGAGACATCGACGATGTACCTCAAATATTCATGAAGGTTTCTCACCTCGAGGCTTTTGAAAGCAACATAAATGTCAGGAGCTCTTGGGTCTTCAAGGAAACATTACCTGTTAGACATGATTAGAGCAAAAATACATGCATTTACCAAAGAAGTGAGCAATTCCGCATACTCCAAAGTCCACTGAAGTTTTTATCCATTCAATCAAGATTTATGTATGATGGTTTTACCATATTTGCACCACCGAATTTTCACGGGGAGAATCATCATTTAAGACCATTTCACTCATGACATGGAATTTCAAGAATACCAAATGAGAGACTTTCGGTTAGAAAGGACTTTCACTCACTCTCATTGAGAAGGTTATTTTGTCCCAACCATTAATGTGGGATCACAGGAATCACTCCATCTTATCATCATCATGTTGACAAGGGTTTGAGTATTCTCGCAAGCGGTACAACCTTATCAATCTGAGAGGTCTTTTCCAGGACTGTAATGTAGGCTTGGTCAATGGCTAAACAAAGAGGGACTCTTCGAGTCAAGGTTAATGAAAGAACAATACTTCGCAATCATCTTCGAGTTTACAAGTCAAGGAACCTGCGAAATGAGATAGAAATGGTCTTGCTCGCACTTCTTCTAGCGATGCTTGTAAGCATATGAATCCCTACATTAATTTCAGTGCCCTAATCTGAAGAGACTTCGTAAGGGACGTAACGTAGGTTAAGTTCATGGGTTGAGAAATGAATGGATCATTAGGCTCAAAATGTGTATAGGGGGATGAGAATTGATGATCATCTTGGCATTGTCACCGGTCTTCTTCTTCACCATTGGGATTTTCCTCATAGGTACTATAAAAACTTGGCATTTGAGTTCTTTGAGTACCACTGCATTGGAAATACTCCCTTTTACAACTGATAATTATCTATCTTGACCCTTTCTTTCATTTTCTATGGGCATTGGCCTTGCTTTTACCAGGCACACTGCTTTTTCATGCCCATCATTTTTCATTTTTTTTTTGGCACACTACATGCATTGAATAACCACGTAATGCTTTAACATTTGGGCTCTTGGAGATTTTCAATTTTTCCAATGCTCTGGACTCGGCTGCTTGAGCCTTTACCTTTTGCCTTGCCCCAGTGTGGGGGATGATCACCAATTGGGTTTAAATGAAATGACTTTACAGGCTAAAGGGGCTACGCAATGGATAAAGTGTGTAGGATAGAGAAAAAATGCTCTTCATCATCCTAAGGCACTTAAATTACTGTATGCATTCAATGTAATAGCAACACTTGAAGATTGATGCGAGTGAGAGCAAGAATATTCCTCATGATGTCGTCTTACCTCCAGTCTGCCCCAACGTGGGGTGGTTCTTGATAGGGGTAATTTAAAAATTATCCACATGTGTGGGGCTCAAAAGGGTTTAAACAATGGATATGCATGTAGTATTTGGGATAGAGAATGAATCGCCTCTCATCATTTCGATCATCGTACCTTTTGCGAGAAAACTCTTTACCTTACGATCATGGAACTTCCTACACTCATCTCACCAGTGTATGAGCAAGGGACTGTGTATAGGATAAGGCTTGCCTTTCATCATCCTGATATGTCTCATTTAGCATGCTCAATCCATTCCACATTATTCATTAACTTGATCGATGGTGACAATCCTCAGTGGAATTGGTAATTAAACAGGTAAAACTATCATACAAAATTTTCCTTTGAAAGGTCACAATTACTTCATGAACTCATCAACTTTGAACACAAAGAGTTTGCAGCTCAAAAAGAAAGAAAAGGATTGAAAAAAATTTGTTTTTTTGTTTTTGTTTTTGTTTTTTTTTTTGTTTTGTTTTTTTTTGTGTGGCAAACTTGTTGCCGTTTCCAAGGATCGAACCCTGGTCGTTCTCGGACCCTTTCATTCCCCATGCCACCAGGCCGAGGCGCTGGTGGTGTCCTCAGGGCATTTCTTTTTTTATTTAATCATGTATGATATGCCGAATCAAATGAATTCGATATGTGTATGGAACAAGGCATACTTTTCATCTCATTCAATTCATTCCCACATAATTCAATGAAGAAATGAGTACCTTCAATTCACAACAAATTCTATCAAGGGTAATATTTCTTCACAGCATCAGAGTTAACAGGATTAGAAAACTCACGACCATCCATTTCTGTAAGGATTAAGGCACCTCCAGGGAGTACCCTCTTCACCATATACGGGCCGCTATAATTTGGAGCAAATTTGCCTCCAGGATCAGGAAAAATCGGCAACACCTTTCTTAGAACTAGATCATTCACTTTGAAATGTCTCGGCCGTACCTTCCGATTGAAAGACCTGGCTACTCTTTGTTGATATGCCTGACCATGGCAAAGAGCTCTCAACCTTTTCTCATCGATCAGGTTCAACTGCTCGAACCTTTGTTGTGTCCATTCTGCCTCAGACAATTCCACTTGGGATAAGATTCTCAAAGAGGGGATTTGTACTTCCACAGGTAAGACTGCCTCCATGCCATAAACTAAGGAGAAAGGGGTTGCCCCGGTAGATGTTCGGATTGATGTCCGATATGCCATTAGAGCAAAGGGTAACCTGTCATGCCAATCTCGATAATTCTCAGCCGTCTTAGCCAGGATCTTCTTGATGTTCTTATTAGCTGCCTCAACAGCTCCATTCATTTGTGGGCGGTATGGTGATGAATTCAAATGCTTGATTTTGAATTCACTGAACAACTCATCGACGAACTTGTTATTCAGATTTGTCCCATTGTCAGTGACAATTGCTTCAGGGACACCATAACGGGCGATTATGTCACGCTTAATAAACTTCACAACGTTTCGGGCCGTGACATTAGCATATGATGCGGCTTCAATCCACTTTGAAAAATAATCTATTGCCACCAATATGAATCGGTGCCCATTTGAAGCTTTGGGATTTATCGGGCCAATCACATCGATCCCCCACATTGAGAAAGGCCATGGCTCGATAATCGGTGTAATTCCGTTGGAGGAACATTTATTTTATCTCCATGAATTTGGCAACGATGGCAACTTCTTACATGCTGTATGCAGTCACTTTCCAGTGCAAGCCAATAATAACCTAGCCTCATAATCTTCTTGGCTAACATGTGCCCATTCATGTGTGGGCCACAAACTCCTTCATGTACTTCTTGCATGATTTGGGTAGCTTCTGCTTCATCTACGCATCTCAACAAGACTGAATCATAAGATCTTTTGTATAAATTCTTACCACTGACGAAGAATTTTGAGGCCATCTTCATTATGTATTTTCTATCTGCATTGGAGTACTCCCTTCAGAAATTCCCGCTTTTGAATATAGTTCATGATGTCGTAATACCGGGCTTCTCATCAAGCTCTTCATTCACGACCATACAATAAGAAGGTTTGGCTAGAACCTCAATTTTTAAAGGCTCAACTTCTAAACCATCAGTAACTTGCAACATAGATGACAATGTTGCCAGGGCATCGGCGAACTGATTATGAGATCTAGCCAAGTAGTCAAACGAGATTTCATCGAACTCCTTCACCAACTCCTCGAGGTACTTGTGATACGGCAGTAGTTTGGCATCCCTGGTCTTCCATTCACCTACAGTCTGGAGTATAATCAGTGCAGAATCTCCATATACTTTCAATTTGGCCACTCCCATTTCAATTGCGGCCTGAAGTCCGAGAATACAAGCTTCATATTCAGCTATATTGTTAGTGCATGGGAATATTAATTTCGCGGCCACCGGGTGGTGTTGTCCGTCCGGGGATATCAATATCGCCCCAGCATTTAACCGGACAAGTTCACAGCTCCATCAAAGAACATAGACCATGCATCTTCATTTATGGCCAAAATACGATCATCCAGAGGACAATCATCATCATCCGAGGTTCTAGGATTCTCAGCCAATATATCAGCAATTACTCGGCCTTTAACTGATTTTTGTGGCATGAACTCGTACGTCAAATTCCGAAATCAAGACTTGCCATTTGGCTAATTTACCCACCAAAGCTGGTTGATTAAATAAATACTTGATGGGATCGTTCTCGGTCACAAGAAACATCTCGGTAATGCAAGGTATCTTGTCGCAGATCTATGCAATACCCATACTAACGCAGCACAAGTTTTTTCAGCATCGAGTATTTTAGCTCGAGACAAGTGAACTTTTTACTCGGGTAATAAATGGCTCGTTCCTTCGATCCACGGGACTTTTCTCGAGCTAACATCGCACCCGGTGACTCACTATGGATTGTGAGGTACAAAATCAAAGGATGCCCCGATATTGGTGGGACAAGAACGGGTGGATTCATCAAATATTGCTTCAGCTTGTCGAATGCTTCTCGACATTCATCATTCCAATCAACTTGTACGTTTTTCTTCAAGAGTTTGAAGAACGGCTTAGCGGTCTCAGAGAGTTGGGAGATGAATCGTGCAATGTAATTCGGTCTCCTAGGAGACTCAGGACTTCCTTCACCGTCGACGGAGGTTGTAGCTCACATATTGCCTTGGCTTTAGATGGGTCAATCTCAATTCCTTTACTACTCACAATGAACCCAAGTAATTTTCCTGACGCTGCCCCGAACACGCACTTGGCAGGATTTAAACAAAGCTTGAATTCACGGAGCCGATCAAATAACTTCCTGAGGGTTTTGACATGACTTCTCCCAGGTCGGGTTTTTGCAATCATATCATCAACATATACCTCAATTTCTTCATGCATCATGTCATGGAACAACGTAACCATGGCTCGTTGGTAAGTTGCTCCTGCATTTTTGAGTCCGAAGGGCATGACCTTATAATGAAAGGTTCCCCACGGGGTGATAAATGCTGTCTTCTCTTTGTCTTCCTCTTTCATTCTTATCTGGTTGTACCTTTAAAAGCCATCCATGAAAGAAAATAATTCAAATCTGGCAAAGTACTATCCACGAGAACATCGATATGTGGCAATGGGAAATCGTCCTTTGGGCTGGCCTTGTTCAGATCCCGATAATCAACACACACTCGGACTCGACCATCCTTCTTCATGACAGGCACTATGTTGGCCACCCATTCAGGGTATTGCGAGACTTCGATGAATCCCACTTTGAGGAGTTTCATTACTTCCTCTTCTATCTTCTTTGAGAGCTCCGGTTTAGTCCTCCGAAGTTTCTGCTTCTTAGGGCGCACGTCTGGATTAGTGGGCAAACAATGTTCCACAATTGACGGATCTAAACCTGGCATATCAGCATACGTCCAGGCAAAGATATCATGATATTCTTTTAGCAACTGAGTCAGGTGCTCGGCCTCATCTTTGGGAAGATTTGCCCCAATTTTTATCTCCTTGGGCTCCTTGGCATCACTCAAATTGATAGTGACGGTTTGCTCGGAGGTGAGAACTTTAGGTTTTTCATGCTGCTCCCAACTATGTTGCACTTCAATGGAGTCACCATTTGGATCATCAGGGTCATCACCGTTATCGCTCATGGCATTGGATTCGACCATTTTCACCTTTTTGCCTGCCATAAGGTTGCTCTCTTGTGGGCTAGCACCCATTTCCTCCGATGGTTCTTCGTCAATGGCACCTATAAGGAGATCATCGAATAGGGTCGTGATCCCTTCCATCCCATCATCCGGATCCTCTGTCTTTGAAGTTGTCGGGTCATCCATGCCACTCCATCCATCGGTCATGATACCTCGGGTGTCGATCACTCCTCCTTCATCATGCATCATTCTAGCAGGGCCGGGGAATGTCTTGCGGATGTCGAGGATTGGTGAGTTTCTCCTCTCTTGTTCATGTCTTCCACCTCTTCCATGGTACCCTAATCCGACGGAACGAGACCTTCGAGGGGCTTCAATAGGATTCCGAATACCCTGTTCTCTTTTACCAAGTCCACGGCCAGGAATAAAGCCATTTCCAACCATCACTCTTGCTACCATAACTGCTGCATTCGACACATCAGGGATGAGTGCTGTCGATCCTTGAGATGCATGAATAGTGGATACGAGCTCAAACGATTGGTAGCTCGACTCCTCCTTATGTTCCGGCTCGACATAGGGGATGGCCGTCTCATGATAAATCCGATGATCCTCCTCGCCATGAACAATGACTAGTTTTCCTTCGACAACAAATTTCACACTTTGGTGGAGACTTGATGGCACAGCTCCTGCAGTATGGATCCAGGGACGACCTAATTAGAAATTGAATGCTGTTGGAATGTCCATCACCTGGAAAAGGACGTTGAACATCACCGGCCCTATTTGCAAATCAAGGTGGGTCTCCCCTATCACCTCCTTTCTAGTACCATCAAAAGCTCGAACAGAGGTCTTTGCAGCATTTATTTTTGAAGGATCTATTTTAAGGCGGTGAAGAGTCGCCAATGGACAGATATTCGGGCGAGATCCATTATCAATAAGTACTCGAGCCACATGGGAAGCCTTGCACTTGACAGATATGTATAATGCCTTAGTATGTCCCCTCCCCTCAAGAGGGAATTCTTCATCGAAAAGGCTATTAGATCCTTGAGAAGGATCGACCCTACAAATTCCTCCAACCTCGTTTTCCTCGATTGTCTCCGGTACACGAACTTTGCTCAAAACCTTCATTAGGGACTTTTGATGCGTAGGAGACGTTTGCGGAGTTCAAGTAAAGAGATTTGAGCGGGCAATTTCCGCAACCGGTCGACCACGTTATACTCACTTGCTTTGATTATAGCCAGAAATTCTTTAGCCTCTTCATCGAAGAATCGGCTTTGCCGGTTGGGTATTGGTTTGAGCATAGGTCCGACAGACCTTGTAATCGGTCAACATCTAGCTCGTAGGACCGGGGGACCGCTTTGTTATCCTTGTACTCATACAACCGGGGCATCTCAATTATTATCTCTTCATCGTTGAAGGCACTTCCACTATCAGTCCTTCATGGTCAGAGGCGTCCTCAAGTGGGGGCATGTCTTTGATCAATGGATTTGGTTCACTCTTTCCAAAGACTTAACTCAGCAAATTCTTTCTCCCAATCGATGACGACTTCGGAGATAGTTGACACTATTCCAGCTTGGTCAAGCATACACGATCACGCCGGCCTTAACCATTTCTTGAACCCTTTCCTTCATGGTGAGCAAGGGAGGATTCTCATCTATCGGATAGTAACCAACTCTAACTAATCCGTTGTAGATATCTTTGACAGACACCTTCAAGTTCATCTTTTTGCCAGCATTGAACTCAAAGATTGTATTCACGTTTCCCTCATGTTCCGGCAACGGATTCTTCTTGACATTTGGTTGGGTGGTACGAAAAGAGAATGCCTTGGTATCCAATAAATTTTGGATCTTGTGCTTCAAAGTCATACAATCATCAGTCGAATGGCCCACCTCTCCCATATGATACTCACATTTTTTGGAGGGATCATAGTTGAAGAATTTTTCAGCATTGGGCCGCTTTGGTTCGTTGGAGATCAATCCCTTCTTTTGGAGTATCGGCGGGACTCGAGATAGAGGGCCGGGAAGAGGAGAGAACCGCCGTTTTGTGAATTGCCGCGGTGCGGGCACTCGACCTCCATCTTGCTGATTCCGGGGACACGAACCATCGGAGGCTTACTAGAGGCTGGTTGCGCATATGCAACATTAACTTCGAGTGATTGGTTCTTTGTCTTTCTTTGCAGTAAATCTTTTACCTGCGGTGGTTGGTTCATTAAACCAGCCATCTCTCGATCTGTCTCGATTTGTTCACCCACCGGGATGAGTTGATTGAAGTTCTCAACATACGTGCGGCCATCCGATTGCGAAACTCGAATGGGAGAGTCTTGACAAACAACTTCATCAATTCTTTGTCGTAGGTTCGGGAGTGATTTGGGCAGCTAGATTCCGCCACCTTATGGCATATTCTTTAAATGACTCACTCCTCTTTTTCTCCATTCGTTCGAGATCCTCTCGTGAAGGTGCAATGTCCATATTGAACTTGTACTGCTTGAGAAATGCATCGGCCACCTCATTCCAAGTGTTGAGGAGGTTTATATTTTTCATAATATACCAGTTCAGTGCGGGCCCGACCAGACTCATTTGGAATGACTGGATCATAAGGGGCTCATTTTTGACATGCTGAGCCATCCTTACATGGTACATCTGCAGGTGAGCTTTTGGGCAGGAAGTATCATCATACTTCTCGAACTCTGGCATTTTAAACTTATTTGGCATTTTGACCTTCTCATAAACCGACAAGTCGAATGGGAGTGAATTCCGCGACTCTTGCAATTGTTTCATTTTCTCTTCAAGTTTGGCGACGCGTTCATCTTGCTCCGCCTTAGGGACATTGTCAGGCTTAGCCTTTTCGGCAGTGACGAACAGTGGGTCATCTTCTAGCTCGGGCATGTCGTTGTCACCCATTTGGGCCTTGTTCGTACGCTTTGGGACTATTATCTCGGGGAGAGCGGGTGCAAGAGTCTGGTTCACTTGGAGGGATTGCATCTGATCTGTCATAAGTTGCATAGTGGTGAGCAACTGCTGGAGTTGGTTTTCCATAGCGGTCATACGATCACGCATTTCAGTTTGGTCGGCCATTTTTGCTCTCGATCGTGTAATGATGGGCGAACGTGGAGGATCCGTTATCACTTTACTAGGCGATTAAAGCAACCACATGGATAAGCACATGACATGTGAGGTTCAATTTCTATCTAAAGCGGCTAAGCAAAGTGGAGTTAAAAGGGTGGGATGACTAGTCGCAGCCTCGCGTGCTAAGTCAAGTCCTTTTAACTCCGGCTCAGTCAAGAATGATACCCCAATGCGGCGCAGTCTCGCGGGCAGAGGTAAACATTCTTGACACCAAGAAAGAAGTTTTCGGGATTGAGTTGGGCAACCTCTACTACGCGGCCTCGCGGTCGAAGTCGTATCCAACTCAATACCATCCTAAGTGTCCTAGTGCGGCCCAGGTCTGGCGGCGGGTCGTGTGTGCAATAGTGTAGTGTTAAATGCAAGGCATGCACAACAGTTTATATCAAACAACACTTCGTTCATGAAAATAAACCATACATTCCTACACCTCCCTGCAAAACAAAGGTCAGCAAACACTTCCCCTTATACCTCACATCCTACAAGACCATTTAACACCTTAAATGTTAGGGACGTACCTGGGATCCTCGCTACCAAACAAAAACATTTTTTCAAATACAAGAGAAAATTGGCCTAAGTCCACTAAGAAATTTAACTCAAATCCCCGCCGGAGTCGCCAAGTCGTCGCGACCTCCCGAAGCGGGTTGGACCACCTAAGGGTTCGGTTAATGGATTGCTAAGCCTAGACTTAACTCGGGCTCTCCCAGTGCCCATACCAATTCGCGACTTAAGTTCAAATTTTTTAACATGCAAATGATTTTTCAATTAGGAGTCGCCACTAATCTATTCTTGGTGGGTCGATTAGAAACCCAAGTAAAGCAATGGGAGAATTACTTCACTCCTACGAACCGAGAGATTAAATGAGTTCGGGGACTTGATTACGCAAGATTTCTCTAACGCCCTTTCGGTACCTTTCTCTTTTATTTTAGAAAAAATGTTTGGCAGGCAGCTTGAATTGATTTTAATTTATCTCCCTAACATGTGAGGCGATCACGCGGGTGCACAAACCACCAATTTAACACCCGAGATAAAGCAACGAATAAATTGCGGGACTTACCTTCTAACAACGAAAGCATCTGCGTTGTTAGATCAAAATTCACATCAAGCCGAGTCTAAATATGGTTTCTAATTAACACGCAATTTCTTTTTCTTTTTCTTTTTCTTTTTTTTTGTTTTCGCTTATTTAATGAAAATCATGCAATATGCAATGCAACACAACTAAATGACCTAATACTAATGACATGTAATTTGGATGGTCCTAGCAACAACTACCACATGACAGACATTTCAACGAATCTAATCCTAATGACGTGCCTGTGACATTTTTTCTTTTTTCTCTTTTCTTTCTATTTCCTGAAAGAATGCAATCTATCCTAGAAAATAAAACTAATTCAACCTATGGCATTTTTGTATTTTTCATGAAATTTGAAATTAAATAAATGTAACAATTAAATATGCAATCTAAATTAACCTAATAACTTGATTCTAATGACGGGCAATTTTTAACTAAATGAACCTAACAACAATCACTAAATGACATGCGTTTCATGAATCTAATTATATATGACATGCACATGACATTTTTTCTTAAAAGATGCCCTTTATCCTAGAAAACAAAACTAACTTATTCTAAGACACATTTTTTTTGTATTTTTCATGAAATTCGGAATAAAAATGTGAAAACTATCTATCTAAATTAAAATATCATCTAATTTATATTAGGAATGAGGTTAAGCCAAATCCTAATTTAAACTAGAATGTTATCCTTACTTAGAAATCCCTAACTAAAATGCAACCTATCTAAAAAATTTATCTAAACTTATAATAAATTAAAAATATTATATCGAATTAAACTATATGAAATTTGACCCTGAAATGCAATGACATGCAAAGAGTGCTAAAATTCTAATTTTTTTTTATGTTTTTGTATTAATTTCGAAATTAAAAATTGTCAAATAATTAAACATGAAACCTAAGTTAAAAAACTAGCAACCTAAATTGATTAATTTGTTTTTTTTTTTATTCGAAATAAAATTCCTATTCTAAATATACAAACCCTAAAACAGGAAATAAACCTAATTTTAACCTACACTTTTTTTGATTTTTTTTTTTTTGAAAATTCGTAATTAAAAATGCTAAAAAAAAAACTAGTTAAAGTGAGATATTATCTATTTTAAGTTAGGAATAGACTAATCTAAATCCTATCTTAACTTAGAGAATTATTTCATTATGCAATTTAATTCAAAAGATTTTATCTAACCTAGACACCATCTAAACATGCATTTAAAAAACTAATGATTCTATCATGTGATTTTAGCTAGGAAATCGACCCTAATCTACATGATATGCAAATGCATTTTTTTTTGTATTCTTGGGATAAATAAAGCAATTAAAAGATAAGCACCAAATCACTCACGGTCATCAAAAAATGTTATCCATCATTCGAATTTAGATTCAAAATTAATTATTTCGCTAATAAAATCGATAAATTGATCTTAAGCCTTAAAGATCAAGATATCAATTTTACTCCCGCGTGATTAATTATTCCATCTAAAGCCTTATAGATGGAATAAAAATTCGTGTGCGGTTACGAATTAAGCGGTACGTCGGGGATCTTTAAACATGCATTAAGAACTAATTCAAATAAAGAAACGAAATTAAAAAGAAATAAAATGAAATAAATCTACCTAATAAAATAAAATAAACCTACCTAATTTGAAGTTTTTCCAAATTTGCCTTAACAACAAGCGGTATTTTGTGGACCACGATGGAGACTCGGCTCACGGCGGGATGTCTCTTTATTCTTCTTTGTAAGGAGCGACCGTGGGCGGTGGGCACGGTCGTCGGAGGAGCTCCGGCAAAGGGGCAGCGAACACGCGGCGAGGGAGGAGCGGGAGTCGCGTGCGGTTGCTGGTGTGAGGCCGACTCCGAATGAAGCTGCTGTGGTGACAGGCGAGCAGGGGTGATGAGCGGCCGGTTGCGGTGTGTCCGGGACGGTGGCGAGCGGGCCGAGGTGCAGCCGTGGAGTTGCGTACGTCGTCGTGGTGGCGCAGAGGCCGGCACGGCGACCAACGGCCGCGGGCGGAGCAGGAGCAGTGTCGGGTGGCCGCGGGTAGGCGAGGCGGGACGCGACGGTGGCTGGTGATGCGGCGACCGGCTCGTCGATGCTCGGGCGGAGGGGCAGGTTGCAGCAGCGGCGGGCGAAGAAGGAGCAGCGGGTCGTCGTGGGGCTTCTGGCGCTGCAGATCGGCGACGGCAGAGGCGGAGCAGGGGCGTCGGCGTCGGGAACGGGCAGAGAGGAGCGTCGTCAGGTGCTGGCTCGAGCGGAGGTGGTGGGCGACGGCGGCAGGCTCGCGGGTTTCTGCAGGTCGTGTTTGGTGCGAGCTCGCGGGTGAGTCTGGTGGAGCGCGATGGAGGCGAGCGACGGCAACAGCGGAGGCAGAGGGGTCGTCAGGCGCTGCAGGTGGAGGCGAGGCGGAGGCGAGCAGGTTGTGGGTCGTCGGGTGGAGGCTGGCGACGGGTGAGTGGGGCTCCGGCGCGGTGACGAGCTGCAGAGGAACGGAGGCTCGGTGGAGCAGCGAGGCAGCAGCGGCGGGCGAAGAGGGAGCAGCGTCGGGTCGTCGTGGTGCGCACGACGACGAGGGCGCGCGGCGGAGGTGGAGGTGCGGCGGTGCGAGCACGGACACGGGCAGCGAAACCAGCGAAAGTCCAGCGAAGGAGAAGAACAGTGGGCGCTTCTCCTTCGCACGTCCCTTCTCCGTCTCTGTACTCTCTCTCTGCTTTTTCTCTTCTTTTTTTTTAATCTCCTCCCCTCTGATTTCACCTTTTTCCTCTCTGACAGACTCTCTCTCTCTCTCTTCCTTTTAACCGAAGGAGAAACCCTCAAAATCCATTTTTTCTCTTCAGCCTCTCTCCCCCTTGCGTATTTATAGGCGTCCCACCGTCTTTAGTGTGAACAGATGAACAGGAGGCAGCCGTAATTTTTCCTTGCCATTCACGTCGGTTCCTTTTTTCAAATATGATGGCCACCGCCTGACAACCCACATATTTTATAATATTTTATGAGCTCATTTTGCTTCTTTGTGGCTTTCTCTAGACTTCTTACGTCCGCCGAATTTTATTCATGCATGTGCATGCATTAATGAGGAAGAGACAATGGACGTGAAGAACTCTTCTTTCTTTGACTTTCATTGTGTGTTCTCATATCAGCAAGAGAGAGACCACCTTTTGTGCATGTAATCGACCGCGAGCCGCTGCGTCTTGTTGTGTTTTGGTACCGATGCAAATGCGACTACATGAAATGCAAAATTTTTTTTTTTTTTTTAATCCAACTAATTACTAAATGATTAGGTAAAAAAAAATTTAGGTGTCAACAAAGACTAAATTGGTTCAATTAAGAGATCTAAAATGAACCATTGGGTTGCCTCAGTTGTCACCCTTCCAACATGGAAGAGGGAGGTGAGGGGTTCGAATGCCCACATTCTCGGGGAGTTAGGGTGGGGATTGGTGGGTTTCAACTCCCTCAGCAGGGGCAAAAGTCAAATTGAATTGGTTTCAATATAATAGATTTATGACTTTTTTAATACTTTACTTATAATTACATATATTATGATAGGATTGTTTAAACTACAATATATTATGGAAATATCATATCTTATAATTACGTTCTATCTAATGAGACGTCACAAGATTATTATACATAGTTATGTCAATACTGAATGAGACAATCATATCTTCGACATATAAATTATTTATAATATGTTACATCATTAGTTGACTTATAAAATGTGATGGGTTCAAAATTGTCGCATTTTAACTCGAGTAGAATACAGCACATGTTTTATACGTGTATAATTCAACTTACCACAACGGAACAACTACTTTTCAGTAAGTTCAACAAACACACGGGACATCAAAGTTTTATTGGAAATCATATATGAATGCGTATTTTACAATTACAAGTATTTTACTAATAGAGGTCATGATAAATGCGAGTGTCTAATAGTCCTGATAAATGTGGTGGTCCTTAGCATAGGTTATTGCTGCTAGATTATTAATTTAATCACTTTGAATTCTTCTCTTGAGAATTTTATTGTCAGAAGTTTCAATTCGAAATCCCAAAGTCATGTTAATCTCTCTCTAGTTAAAGATCGTAGGCTTTTAGTTTTAGCATCAAAAGAGGGTTGTCTCACCGACTCCTCTTTACCCATCCGTTTGTTGATGCCAATCGCCCTCCTCTTCTCTAGCATAGACTTTTATTAGGCAAAAAACCTCTTCAAGTGTCATAACTTGGCACAAATGGACACTTAAGTACCATAACTTACGAAAGTTACACTTAAGTGCCACATTTGAAGAAAAACGAATCACTTAAGTGTCACTCCGGCCAAAGTCCGGCCAAAACGCTGACGTGTCAATTTTCCGGCGAAGCGAGGGTAAAACGACACCGTTTTGCACGTTGACGTGGCCAAATAATGCAAAATCCGGCCAAATTGCACCCCGACCTCCTAGCTACTAGGCAAGATTACACATTTGGCACTGTAGTTTTTAGGTTATTTTTTGACTTATAGTGAATTTTGTACGACACATTTACAATTGATTATGCAATTTTCTTGTTGAACTTTGAGATAGCTCGCTTGACGAGACAATAGCTCTATAGCAAAAAGTAAGTGATTGAACAAATCGGGTATTGATTTACGTGCTTCGATCGATAAAACATAACTTATGAGGAGGGCAAAACAACATTTCACTATAAATCAAGTAATACAATGCATATTATAATCATACTCGAGTTATTAAAAAACTCACAATATTTCCTAACTCTTAATTATACCTGATAATACAACATTTATCCTTACAATTTATTGTAAAACAATATCTTAGTTTTGCAATTGAGTTTGTTACGAGGAAAATGAAATGTTTCAAAATTCTTAAGAGAAGAATTCAAAGCGATGAAATTACATATGCAATTTGGTCGGATTTTGGCTGAATTGACACTTAAGTGATCCGTTTTGCTCTGATTTTGGCACTTAAGTATACATTTCGTAAGTTATGGCACTTAAGTGTCCCTTTCTACTAAGTTATGGCACTCCAGGGGTCTGCATCTTGCTTTTATTAGCTTCCCCCTACCCCCTACCCCGCCCCAACAAAAATATAATTAAAATTTTAGTTTAATTAAGCTTTTTTAATTTCCCGAAAAATAAAATTTGCAATATTTTTCTAAAATTAATCGCTTGTATCTCTAACGAAAATAAATGAACAAAAAATATTTTTAACATTCACGAAAATATTTAAACATAAATTGTTGATGATAATAAAAATATTTTTCATTAACTAATTATTTCAAGTGATATAAATAATTATTTCTAGAAAAATATTTTTTGAATCATTCAATTTTCGCGAAATAAGCATACAATTAGTCTCTAATGAAAAGAGAAAAGACCCTAGAACAAAACATGGGAAACAAAACCACTCCATTTATACTAGAACTAGCAACGTCTCTCGCACTGCATAGGTCAAAACTATACTTATTATATTATTCTAAATGTTGGTGTCGACATGAACTTTTGTAAGATTAATAATATGCATAAAATGGTAACCATGTAACTACTCACATCAATCAATTCGGATATGTAAAGTTATATCAAACATAAGAACATGAAGGCAACACGTAAAAATAGAAATTCCTCTCTCTTGATAACTTTCCTCCACTTGTCCGGATATTCACATTTGTTAAAGAGGCTTTATTATTTTACGGAACATAATTTCCTTGGTCTAATTATACATAATACATTGGAAAAGAGACTATGTGTATACATGAACAGCATATGCATGAGACTTAAAAAAGCATTAACATGTAAATAAACAATAGCTTTAAAGATGACCATCAAAAGCAAATCACCATGTTTCAACCAGGCACGAGATTTACCTATACATACACACGAAATCATAAATTGGGCCATGACACGGCCCCTCATAATTTTGGCAGCTGACCCTTTCGACCAGCCCCATCTAGCTTTAAAGATTAGGCATAGAGGTAAACTAAATGGGCTTTAGAATAGTCCGTTGGGACAATGCCTGTTATCTTGTAAGTGGAACTTTATTTGATGTACGTGAACCGAACAATTGATATGTATTTATGAGAACAAATTGAGCCAATGCATATCTCAAATTATGCACACAAAAAAAGGAAATATTGATGACAATACATTCTGCTTGATAATTTTCAGATCTTCTTGTTGAATTCGATAGTTTCTACCTTACGAGATGATTTAGTATGA
Source organism: Eucalyptus guilfoylei (assembly GCA_016097605.1). Taxonomy (NCBI): domain Eukaryota; kingdom Viridiplantae; phylum Streptophyta; class Magnoliopsida; order Myrtales; family Myrtaceae; genus Eucalyptus; species Eucalyptus guilfoylei. The sequence goes on along the minus strand of CM027861.1, from coordinate 22,346,269 downwards.
GGCCTCGGTTGTCTATACACAAAGCCTAGAATTCTCCAAGCTTTTAAGTTGGTGTATAATATAATTGATGTGTGAAAATTTGGGTCAAGATTATTCCTCAAGTATCCATTTTGAATTGTGGCGATTTATTTTGTGCTAGAGTTTCTACTGAATTGACCTTTCAATTCGCCAATGCAGTTGCCAATTAGCTTCCTGATTTTTCTTTTTTTATCAACAACGAGTCGGGCCAAGGATGTCATGAACGACAGCTTTACGGTGCCAACTATCCCGCTTGTGAAATGGTGTCATTAATTTGGATGAATACAGCTTCAAAGGAGAGGATTTCAGCTAGGAGATCGGTTGCTGAGAGACCCAGGCCAGTTGTGATTAAAACGACTCGTGCCCCTTTAAACAAAAGAAACTCTCAGCATTAATGCTTGAGGTTACTTCAAAGTTCAATCTAAAAGTCAATCTTTCACAGATTGTTTCAGTTCATACCATAGCCTCAGATTGTTGGAAGAATTAAAAGTCCTTGTTGATCGTCAAAGTGAATCCTCCTTCATTCGCGTCATATACAAATCGACTTTGAACTTCTCAACCTTGCCGAGCATTGTATCTGTCGGCGAGTAGTAATAGTATGTAGTGAATGTTTCCACATTATCCTAGGCTTTTTCGTCAACCTCTTTAGGAGTGCGCCCTTTGCGGTTGTGGGAACAGACCACACAAGCCATCAACTTGATCACATTGCCTAGGTGAAGCAGGCAAACACACAGGAATTCCACAACGAACCGATGGCTGCGTGTAGATTTGAGGCATATCAACCTACACCAACTTCCACAGACGAAAAGCACAAGCATTAAAGGAACTAAACATTGCTCGTCTCTTTTGATCATGTTGGTGGCGAGTGCAATAGCTTTTGGCCCGTGACTGTCCTCCAATACTGAGATCACAAAACTCATATTCCATATGGCAGTCGCTTCGATGTACATGACAAGCATTCCAATACAGGCTGCTCTATATACTGTCCATAGCATGAAGCTGCCTCGCAAGCCCCTTATTACAACGTAGCATACTGTGACTAGCCAGAACGATCCCACCAGTGTAGAGATCGACATGAAAAGAACAAGAAGGCTTGTGATTATGGTTCCTCTAGTTCTTGCTTTGTGATTTTGTATCGTTCGCATAAGCTCAGCCAGAGTTGATGGACTTTCCTCTGTATATACTTTTGACGATGCAGTTATTGACGGAATCAATGCAAGTAGCTCGAGGGGATGAAGGGGGATAAGGTAGAGAAAGCCCAAACGAATCAACCTGTAAGTTAAGTCTTTGCTCACTCTTCTTGTTAAGCAGAGTGGAAATGGCCAATCTTTCTCGAGGGAAGTACAGGATTTTTCGAGGACACCGAATATTTCAGAGAGTGTTTCCTGGAGAAGTGTTTCATAGTAAAGCAAGAAACATAAGAGCGGCACGGAGGCAATGAGGATGACAACGAGGAGATTGGCATTCTTGAAAGGGATTTTGGCTGCTTCTTTGAGCGTACTAGCGAATTTGAGTTTCTGCTTCAGAACGGCGGTGATGATGCTTTCCATCTCATCCTCTCACGCTTCTCAGACATAGCGTGAACATTCCTATTTAAATTCTATTGAATTCACTGTAAGGGGCTGAGAAAGTTGCCTAACTCCGTCAAACTCTGTGGCCTTCATCCTGTCTATGAATCAATGGTTTCATTCCAAACCTATTGCCAAGACAGAAAACTGGGGTCTTACACGTGAAATCAACAACACGACCATGAACTCCCAGTATGGTCCCGAGCCTAACACCCAAAAAAAAAAAAGAATCCCACATTGTGGACCAGCATAAGAAAAGTTTTTCTTCCTTCTTACCGTTGGCTGTTGTCGTCTCATCTAAACTCTAGGTTAGGTGAAGAAAGTTTGGTCCTAGTGAAAAGTTCGGACAAAATTTTTTTTTTTGGTAAGGTAAGAATATATTGATTTAAACCAAACAATACAACTCGGAAACTGGCATCAAAAACTTACACTCAACGAGGCAAAGTTCGGACAAAATTGCTCTCGCCTCTCCCTGCAAATTTCATTTCTCTCGCTATATTCTCACTCTTCCCTATTCTACATAAGATTTCTGTCCTTCGATTGCGTCAACGTTAGTAGCAACCATTTCAACAACAGATTCAGACCAGCGAAAAGGAAAAACAATGCATTCTGCACGCACAAAACGGTACTGTAACGATAAGCAAAATTGCCTCAGACCCCTTCCCTAAACAAAGAAAATGAGATTTAAGAATGACCCTTTTCTTCGGTTACCTTTGCTAAAGAGAGCTGAGGGTGCTGATGCTTGAAATCCAGGGACATCCTCCAAAACCATGATCCCAACATTCGTGTTCCGTTCGGCACTCAATTCCAAGTGCTTCCTTAACGGGCTAGGGAGGGGAGGCTATGGAGACATCCCCACATATTATAGCGAAAAGCACATCTCCATGTGATTTCTTAAGCTTGTAGTCGTTTGTGGACGACCGCAGTAGCCCCATTAGGGGACAACTTGGCCAAGAATACACTGAAGTGATAAGAGCCCTCATTAGCTTGGACTCTTGAATTGGTCAGCTCGTCGTCTTTCCTTAGAGACATCATTGGCCTGCCCGTGTAATTTTCAATGCCAGTTTGATGATAATTTTCACAATAAAGAACTCCAGGAGATGAAGAGAAACCAGTCAAAATAGATCCAGTTGAACTAATTTAAAATTTTTTTAATGAGGTGTGATTCATACTCCCTATCAATAAAAATGCACGAGAATTCCACTCCTGATGAGCGAGCAAGGTCGTAGGGGTAACGCCCCACGATGCCAAAAGACTTCTATAATTTTGGCTTAAGCTCGTGAATAATCACTGAGTATGTATAATTTTTCTCCTATTATTTACAGTTGTAACAAAGAGGTGGAAGGTGCTAATTAAAGTAGAATCATCTGTTGAATGTTAACCCTTAATTTAATGATGAACCAGATTATATCTTGTATCTTGATTTCTCTTTCTCGCCTTTATTCTCCATTTCATTGGGTTTATGCGTCTAATCCTAACAATTTTCCAGGTAATTATATCGAAGAATTTGCTAGAGGTTATTGAAATAATCAGGGGGCAGCTTATAATGTCCATGGCTTAGTGATTGTCTGTCAAGGAGTTCATAGAAGTAGAAGACCGAGAAGGCCAAGAGAGGGAGGGAAGTGGCGAAGGTGAAGATGACAAGGTAAATTGTTATTGAATGGGGGTTAAAAAAAGCTTTTTTGAGGATTTCCCAGTTTCCATTAGGGGTGAGCATAGTTTTAGCGTAGAGTCTGAAACTTAAGAACCAAATCAGTGAAAACTTGCAAGATTCGCATCCCAAGGTATGCAGGGTAAATTTCAAGTTCCAAAAAATGAGAAACATGTTTTGACAGGTAAGTTCCAGGTTCTTAGTTGGAGGAATCCGAAACCTGAAACTTGTAACCTAAAACCTAGAATAAATTTTAATGTTTTTTTTTGTTCATGTCTTCGCATGATCTTGCGATATTCCATACCGTTCAATAATAAATATATAATTTGGAAGCACTAATCTGAATTTCCATTTTATGATTAAGATTTTTATTTTATTAATGTTCATATTTTCCATGTGTCTTTATGGTCAGTGAATTGCAATGATAAGTGATGATTATTAAATATTTTAATTCATTGCAATCGTTCAATTAATAATATATGTAAAATCTAAGTAGACTTTGAAATCAATCTTGGAACCCATGATAATGTAAGTTTTAAGTTCTAGTTCTAAGATATGTAGGGTAAGTTCCAAATTCTAAAAAATGATAAATTTATTTTTAATTGATAGATTTTAGGTTCGAGATGGAACCTGTATAGAATTTGTAACCACTCGCCATTAATTTCCACGACCTACTTCTGAATAAGATGATACCGTCTAAGCTAGAGTTACAGAAAGTCCTCCTTTAGAGATGGTAAGCAAAATTTTCATTTTTCTGTCCCCATCGTCTAGATTCCTAAAATCAGAGTGCATGACCCGGTAAAACCGAGACCTTACATTATTGGTTCTAGACTGGAAAAATATGGTTCGGGCCCATGAACATTTGACATGACTAATGGCCAAATACCAACCAAGACCCAATCAATTCGTCAGTTGACTAGGAGACGTAAGAGAAAGTGACTAGATAAATTTCACGCGTGATTTCCGGATTCCATTTGATCTTTATTCTTGAACACATCCATCGACTGGTTCTTTGCTTGCATGAAAAGGACAAAGATTAGTACAGAATTGCAGATCTTTGCAAAAGCAGAGACCACGTCGTACGGTTGTCAGGCACTGCCAACAGCTTTGGCTTCGAAGGCTTCTGAATGCACGACTCTCGTCTTCTCCTGCACCATCGCTTGCACAACACCCTTCCCTTCTTCCTCATCAAACTTCTTCTCCATAACCCTCTTCTTGCACTCATTGAAGTACAGCAAGCAAGTTGTCCACTTCAACACATTCCCTACACAAACTAGACACATCCCCACGCTAATGACCAAAACCCCACCATTTCTCTCGCTACACTTGCCGTGGAGGCATGGCAACCTCAGACAGAGTCCCCACAAGAAGAACACCAACATCAGAAGAGCACCCTTTTTATTGTTCCCTTTGCTCAAGTAAGCAGCGACCTCCATCGCTTCACTCCCATACGAGTCCTCCAAGATTGAAACGACCAGACCCGTGTTCCACTCCGCACTCCAGTCCATGTACTTCATGAGCAGGGCCATGAAAGCCACTCCATGGACTATACCCAACAAGGCTTCTCCGAAGTACCCTCTTTGAGGACTGCCCCAGTAGCGAGAGGAGAACATGACCCCTAAAAGAACCTGGTGATTTACGACTAGCCACATCAGCCCAATGAAAGTACAGATGGAGAACAAGTGAACGTACAGGGATGTGATGAAGGGGCCTCTGAACCGGGCCTTCTTGAGAGCTTTCAGGGTGACGTTCTTGAGACTGGCCGGCTCCTCCTCTGCACCGATCAGATCCGACGCTGCATCGACCGTCAAGACTAAGCTGAAGAGGTCTAGGAGATGGTAAGGCACCAAGTAAAGCAGGAAAACTCGGATAATCTTTGGAAGAGTCTCTCGGGTCAATCTCGTGGCGTAACTATCTGATCGAAGCCCATCGAAGGGATACGAGTAATCGGGAGTTCCGAAGAGGGACTCTGAAACTTTGTACAGGGTCTTGTGGACGATTATTTCATAGTATACTGACAAAGTGAATAGCGGGATGGAAGTGAAGAGAGTGAAGACGATGAAGTTTAAGTTGTGGAGGTAGAGTTGGAAAGCTGCTTTGAGTGTGTCCAAGACCTCCAGTTCTTGCCTCCGGAAGCAACGCTGTTCACCCATTTCAGCTCCTTCCATCATGCATCATCTTAGTCTTGGACTCGAAAGCTTTTTAAGTCCACTCAGTGACGTACAAGGAAGACCTAGACTTTAAGCCGGTCGTCGTCGCTGAAAGGACGATAAGAACAGCGATCCTAAATGGGTCGGGTTCCGAAGATCCTGAACATGTAAGGATCGACTGGTTGGTACGTATCCAATCGGAGCCACCTGTTTAATGGGCTATATCCCGTCCTAGTACTATATAGTGATAAATAATTCAATCTAAATTAACTCATTTAACTTGTTTATGACCTATTTATGTCATACAAATTTCTCAACCCATGACTGACCGGACCTGACCCATCTACAATTATTTTCATTCAATTTAAATGTAATGGATAATTTTTATAATTTTATTTTAAAATAATTGAGATTCCATTTGTTTCTTGAAAAATATTTTCTAACGATAATAATTTTCTTTTATATTTGTTAACAAATTAATTTTTTTATTTGTTAAAAAATTAATATTATTTTAAATTACTTTTTTTTTTTTTCTTTTTCCTTCTTCTTCACTCGATCACCAACCACGGCAACGGTCGGCAACTAGTCACAAGCGAGCTTGAGCCTCACCACAAGTTGATGAGGCTTGAGCTCACTTGGTTTTAGTTAATTGAGCCTTGCTAGCCTCGGGTGAGGCTCTACCTAGCCAGATTGGCGAGCTCAACGCCTCGACTTTGCCCGAGGCTAGCAAGTCTCGAGCCTCGTTGATCTGTCGAGCTCGAGTCTCACTAGATCAGTGAGGCTCGAGCCTTGCAGACTCAAGATTGGTGAATCTCGAGTCTCGCCCACCAATCTGGTGAGCTCAAGTCTCACCAAATCAACAAGGCTTGAGCCTCATGTCAACAAGGCCAGCGGCTCGTCCCTTGCGTAGTCGATCGCCAACCATCAACGAAAGATGGAAGAAGGAAGAAGAAAAAAAAAATATATATATAATTATAATTCCAATTATTTTTTTTTTTTTTTAAATAATTTTGTAAGGCCGAAGAGGGAGAGATTGTGTAGGCCTTGCGTCGGCAATGGGTCATATACTCAATCCATTTAGACTCATTTATTTTAACCCTTAAAATTTCGAACCCATTTAGAGATGGCTATCCAAATTAAAGTGATTAATGTATGATGGGTCATATATGGGTTTAAGACCTGTTTTGAAAGGTTTACCCAATACTTAATTTGAATTGAATTGTTAAGCGACAAATGCGATGTGCTTGTTTGAACACTCTATTTACTATATTGTTTTGTAAATCAATTTATGATCGGACTTCAATGTGCTTAACATTACTTTTGCATGGTGTCCACTGAATACTTTGCATTTCGAGGTTTGCAATTTGATCATCTTGTATGATTTATTGTATTATATTTCGCTCATAATTCTTGTCCAGACGCTATGGCGTTGTCTCATTTGTAATTCGGTCACTTTAATCTTTAAAGCACGCAAGGCAGAAGAAGGCGAAAGATTCACACAAAGCAATTTCTTTCAATAACGAGAACTCCTCTTTTCAATTGATATGCATCAATTGCTTCAAGAATAACCATGTTCATTCTAGAAACGCATTAAAAAGTGAGGATTTGAGGGAGATCCTAAATAGATTGTCAATGGATACGATGTAAGATGACAACAAAAATAGGGTGAGCTTTTGCTGCCGTATCATAAGTCCGACGAACAATCACGTTTGGAAAAAAAAATTATACGGGAGTCACTATTAAATTATGTCTCGAGTTTGAGCTTATATATAAAATCGTATCGAATTGAGTGAGGCATAAAAGGAAAGTCTTAATTAGACATTGATTCTTATATCAATTGGCATGCCCTTGTTTCCTATAAAATTTGGATTCGATAGTCAAGTGGAATATTCACACAAGTACAAAATCCTAAGGGAGGATTTATTATTGCCCACAAAAGAACTTACCTTTTGGCCTGTACAGTGGACGACTCTTAAAGAACCAAGAGTCTCTTGGTTCAGCCGTAGAGCCCTTGCTTAGGTGAAGACATTTTAGGCTTGGGTGTAATTTAGATACGAGAAATATTCAAGTATGCCAGCGATTGTAATCTGATTTTTAGATTGTAATTGATTATTTGTTGTTAACTCTTCCCATGAAGTATATACCGACATTAATCTCTAGTGTTCTTATTGTTTCTTATTTATTTTTTCGAAGATTTCACATTGATATAATTGTAAAATTTCGTCAATTTCCTCGTTAATATTATCACATTGTGAACTCTCTACCTTTCGTGTGCGAAAACCTAAACAAAGCACCAATATCTCCGCACCTCATCAGTGAATTCTCTCTCACGACCGTCTCTTCCTCTTTCTCTCTCTCACGCCTCTCAGCCGCTGAGCCCCGGCCGTCTACACCAGTGAAGCTCAGATACATTATTATTCCATATAGGCTCCCACTTATTATAAGAATTTGCCGGAGGTTATTGAAATAATCAGGGGGCAGCTTATAATGTCCATGCGTCCATGGCTTCAGTGATTGTTTGTCGAGGAGCTCATAGAAGTAGAAAGGCCAAGAGAGCGGGGCAAGTGGCGAAGGTGAAGATGACAAAGTCAAATGGTATTGAATGGGGATTTAAAAAAAAAAACTTCTTTGAGGATTTCCTGGGTTTCCACGACCTGCTTCTGAATAAGATGATATTCTCTCTAAGCTAGAGTAACACGGAAGTCCTTAACCTTCTTTAGAGATGGTAAGCGAAATTTTCTTTTTTCCGTCGCCATGGTCTAGACTCCTAAAATTAGAGTGCATGACCCGGTAAAACCAAGACCTTACAATATTGATTTTAGACTGAAAGAAAAAATTATCAAAAAAGTTCTAAACTTGTTACAATTATATTAATTTAATTCTAAATTTATTTTTTTGATCAATTGAATCATAACCCTTTTGCAATTGTACCAGTTCAGGTCATCCAACCAAAATTGATCGGCTAGTATTGACGTGCCCGTTGGCCAGCGCTAAGGATAATTTTTTTAATAATGTTTTATTTTATTGAATTATTTTATTGAACGATTTTATCTTTTTTCTCCTTTTTTTTTTCACCCCTCCTCCCTCCTTTCTTTTGCTCCAGCAACGGGTCAAAGGGGAAGGTAGCCAAAGGAAGAAGGTTGACCAATCACCGGACTAAGGTGGCTAGGCGAGCTTGCCTCGCCATCACTGGGGGAGAGCTCACCTCGCCAGTGGTTGGGCAAGCTCGCCTGGCTGCCTTAGTCTAGTGACCGGTCAACCCTCCCCTTTGGCCCATTGTTGGGGCCAAAGGAAGAAGGAGGGAGGACGAGAGAGGAGAAAAAAAAAGAAGAAGATAAAATTAATAAAAATATTCAAAAAATAAAATATTATTAAAAAATTATCGTCGGTGGTCATGTCGACGATTTGGTCGATTTTGGCCGAGATAAATTGAATTAACACAATTACAAAAGGTTTAAGACATAACTAACCAAAAAAAATAAGTTTAGAACTAAATTAGAACAATTGCATTATATTCAGCAATTTTTTGGTAATTTTCTTTGGATTGGAAAATTATGGTTCGGGCCCAATGAGCATTTGACATGACTAATAGCCAAATGCCAACCAAGACCTAAGCAATTCGTCAGTTGACTAGACAATCGTCGCGGGAGACGGAAGAGAAAGTGACTAGATATATTTCACGCCTGATTTCGCCAGATTCCATTCGATCTTATACTTGAAGATTTTAACACATATCCATCTACTAGTTCTTTGCTTGCATGAAAACGATAAAGATTAGTACAGAATTGTAGACCTTTGCAAATGCAGAGACCGTGTCGTATGTTTGTCAGGCACTGCCAACAGCTTCGGCTTCTGATTGCACGACCCTCATCTTCTCCTGAACAATCGCTCGAGCAACACCCTTCCCTTCTTCCTCATCGAACTTCTTCTCCACAACCCGCTTCTTGCACTCATTGAAGTACAGCAAGCAAGTCGTCCACTTCAACACATTCCCTACACACACCAGACACATCCCCACGCTAATGACCAAAACCCCACCATTTCTCTCGCTACACTTGCCAAAGAGACATGGCAACCTCAGACAGAGTCCCCACAGGAAGAACACCAACATCAGAAGAGCACCCTTTTTACTGTTCCCTTTGCTCAAGTAAGCAGCGACCTCCATCGCTTCACTCCCATAGGAGTCCTCCAAGATAGAAACGACCAAACCCATGTTCCACTCGGCACTCCAGTCCATGTACTTCTTTAGCAGGGCACTGAAAGCCACTCCATGGACTAAACCCAACAAGGCTTCTCCGAAGAAGTACTCTATTGGAGGACTAAAAGAATCGCTGTAGGAAGACGAAAACCCAACCCTCGATAGAACCTGGTAATTTATGACTACCCACATCAGCCCAGTGAAAGTACAGATGGAGAACAAGTGACCGTACAGGGATGTGATGAAGGGGCCTCTGAACCGGGTCTTCTTGAGAGCTTTCAGGGTGACGTGCTTGAGACTGGCCGGCTCCTTCTCTGCGACTACCAGATCCGACGCTGCATCGACCGTCAAGACTAAGCTGAAGAGGTCTAGGAGATGGTAAGGCACCAAGTAAAGCAGGAAAACTCGGATAATCTTGGGAAGAATCTCTCGGGTCAATCTCGTGGCGTAACTATCTGATCGAGGCCCATCGAAGAAATCCGAGTAATCGGGAGTTCCGGAGAGGAACTCTGAAACTTCGTACAAGGTCTTGTGGACGATTATTTCATTGTACACCGACAAAGTAATTAGTGGGACGGAAGTGAGGAGAGTGAAGATGATGAAGTTGAAGTTGTGGAGGTAGAGTTGGAGAGCTGCTTTAAGCGTGTCCAAGAACTCCAGTTCTTGCCTCCGGAAGCAACGCTCTCCGTCCATTTCAGCTCCTTCCATTATGCATCATCTTGTCTTGGAGTCTCGGACTCGAAAGCCTTTTAAGTCCTCTCAGGGTTGGACAAAGGGAGACCTAGACTTCGAGCAGGTCGTCGTAGCTGAAAGGACGGTAGGAACGGCGATCCTAAATGGGTCGGGTTCAGAAAATCCTGAACATCCTGTCCCAGTATTTATTATGTCTATTTAGCATGTCAATTTTAACGTATCTACTATTATTCGAACCGATTGTAAGGCGAAAAACACAATGTGCCCGTTTGAATGCTCTATCTAATATATTATTTTGTAAATCAATCTATGAACGGACTTCAACATGCTTAACATTACTTTTACATCGTGCCCAACGAATATTTTGCATTTTGAGGTTTGCACTTTATCGTCTTGTAAGACTTATTATATTGTGTTTTGCCCACACTTTTTATCAAGATGCTATGACAATGTCTTGATTGTAATTCAGTCACTTATTTTCTTAAGCACACACCGCAGAGAAAGGCGAAAGATTCTCTCAGAGTGGTTTCTATCAATAGCTAAAACTCTATTCTTTCTGTTGATTAGACATCAATTGCTTCATGCATAGCCATGTCCCTGCTAGAAACGCATTAAAAATTGAGGATTTGGGGCAGAATCCGAATAGATCGTCAATGGATATGAGGCAAGATGACAACAAGAATTGGGTGAGCTTTTGCTGCCGCACTATAAGTCAAGCGAATGATCACGTTCGAAAAAAAAATTATACAGAGTTATTATTAAATTATGTCTCGAGTTTGAGCCTATATATAAGACCAGATCGAATTGGATGAGAGGCGTAAATGCAAAGAGTCCTAGCTGGACGTTGATTCTTATATCAATCAGGGTGCCCTTGTTTCCTATAAAATTTGGACTCGTTAGTGCAGTGGAATATTCACATAAATACTAAATCCTAACCAAGGAGAATAATTTATTCATTGTTGTATATAATATGCGATTATTAGTCAATTATAATTTCCATTTCTTTGACTTGTGACAACTGGGTTCCACCTTCCGGCATTGCTGCCGTGCTAGTTTCGGGGGTGGGTGGGCCTTCGACTTCATCTAGACGGAGTTGACTTCTCAAGATCAAGGAGAAGACTTTGACATTTCTGCCAGTAAGAACGGCAGCAATCGCAGGTCCCACTTCGGCCACCACATCTTTATCTTGCTCCACTGTTCTTCTATTTCTTTTCTTCTTTGGCATTCTTTTCTGCTCATGATACTGCAAATTCGTTAGGGCCAATCGGTCACCTCCCGCACTGGAACATGTATATTTCATACAGCGCTTATGCCAGGTGGCAAAGGCGTCTGCCGTGATGTAATAATCCAATTATAAGTTGGCAATTCCGAAATCTGAACTCCATGTAGAGATGACAAGCATACACAAGATTATATATTGACCTGTTGTATCACATCAATCATGCCACTAGCATATAAAATGCTTTTCTCATATGTACAATGTCTAATCTTTTAATTTTCACCCAACAGTCTTGCATATGTGGATTAGGCCTATGCCCTAATATTAGATTTCCCTCGCATCTTCTAATTCCATTCAACTATCACATTTTGAAGCTTTATTTCCATTAGTTATTAGATGCGTGAGATTATTCTTCACCATGCAGATTGTCCTTTTCGTATTAATCTAATATACCATACAAAAAAGTAATTTTTGTAATTGTGATATCGTCAACATGGAAAAGCGAGTAAATCAATTTTTTATGGAATGAGTGGGTTTCACAATAAGTACGGACGTTAGGATATTGAAATCTCCGAGCTTTGATTGAGGAGATCGAAAATAGACGAAAGCAATATGGGGTTTCCCACATTCTAAACATTCATTTGGACCAAATCATTGCAATTAACATGAAATCAGAGGAGCTTCTCTGATAACACCTCTGTTCGATTCAAAGGAAGAGCAAGAAATTGCAGCCCCCGATAGGTATCACCATCATCATTATCATCATTCATCTTCCTTTCAAGAAGAAACTGTACGGAGCAACGTTGCGTGCTCTCCACCTTCCAAGTCGACCTTGTCCCTGCTCGATCTCCTCTTGCAGTCATGGCAATACACCACGCACACCACCCACTTCATCACCTTCCCTGCGCAAACCAGCCAGGTCTCTGCGACCGCCACGAACGTGGAGTTTGCCGAGAATCTCCCTCTCACGTAGAAGCTCAAGGCCGCGAGTCCGAAGCACCAGGCGAAATCCAGCAGCATCAGCACGCACCCTCTCATTCTATTGCCCTTGGTTATGCTTGACGCCATCGACAACGCCTCGAACACGTTCTTGTCCTCCGATATCGAAAGGACGATGGCCACGCCCCACACGGCTCTGTACTCCAGCCACTTGGCCATGGTTACGATCAAGATTATACCACATATACTTAGATACAAAAAATTCCCTGATGCGAATAAGGCGCCGACGCCGGCCCAGGAGACAATGCAGACCGAAGAAATGAGGGAGAAGAATGAGACGAGAGTGGAAGTAATCAGAGGCCACTTCCACCTTGTCTTGGTGATGGAGTCCTTCAACATGTCCCGGAGACACGCCGATCGGCCTTCCACGAAGATGGTGGACGCAGAATGCACGGTTGTCATCGCGGTCAGGAGATTGAGCAGGAGAACCGGGACCGAGTAAAGGAGGCTCGCTTGGAGGACATTGAGTAATGTTTCTTGAATCAATCCCGAGGCAATGTGGAGCCTCTGGCTGGCGTAGGGCGACACAAACCTCAGCCGGGACGAGGCATCCGTGAAGATGCGTAGGATGGCCAGTTGGTGGGTAAGCATGACGAGGAACAGCGGGAGGGATGCAAGGACCGAGAAGGCAATGAACTTCGGGTTGCGGTACGCGAGTCTGATGGCCGATTTGATCATCTCAGATGTGTGAAGGTAAGTCGACTTGTCCCATCTTATTCTGGGGCTGTTCTTCTCCATCATCTCCGTTGCTTGCCGTTCTATTCCCACAATTTTTCGAACGCCTTCTATTTATCGTGTTTCCTTGGTGTGTCCGGGTATGTGAAATAGGCAAGTCCCTTGTACAAATGAAAAGGGAAAGTGAGGATTGGTTGGTGTTGTGTCACCTTCAGTTCGAGAACTAAGAAGCATCAAACAGAATGGTTCTGAGATCAGCTGCTATATTGCTATGTCAAATTATAAGTTTCGTTGAAGTTTGATTGATGCTAACCAACCCGAATTGATTCGATACTGAACCAGCCAATTCATTTGACTTTAGTAGAATAATAATAAGGTATGCCATACAATGATTTGGTCCGAGAGAAATTGAAAATTTTCTGGGCTTTCCATTACTTTCTTTAGCCGGTCCTAGATGGGTGTGGATACACAAGAATGTCATGAAGTTGCTCTGGTGCAGTGCAGCCGGGCATGATCGGAGCTGACCGCATCGTGAGAAGTAGTACTCACCCTGAATCGCACTAAAAGAGCGAGAAAATATTGGGTGGTCTGGGACCGCCATGTCAGCGTGGTCCCGGACCACTCATGCGGCGCCATGTGTGAGGGGAGGGACACAGAGAAGAGAAAGGCGCCGCGTGAGTGGTCCGGGACCACGCTGACGTGGCGGTCCCGGATCGTCAGCGTGGTCCCGGACCACCCAATATTTTCTCCTAAAAGAGCACATAAACCGCAACGCATTTCTTGCTCAACCAACGACCGATTGACGCGTGTTGGCACTGTGCTGCCGCTCAATTTCGGGCAACGTGAAGATGGTTGGGTTCATGCGACATTGCTCCTCTAAAAGTACTTGTCACCCAGGTCCATGGATTATGTCCATCCACGGCAGTTGATTCCTACAGAAATTATGTGATCAACAGCGGTGATTGACCTAGTTCACATGGATTAGAAATTCGGCTGTAGAGCGAGCGACTCCCACATGTTTTTCCATTTATCGGAGAGAGAAGCTGGCCTTGATAACCATCAAAGTAATGAAGAAAACTAGGCCCAACATCTGACTTCTGAATAGAAACTAAGAGGCCCATCCCAGGAATGCCCAATCCATTGTTAGGGTTTGCTACCATAGCAGTGATTTACTCTAATCGGCCGTAGCATCCACTAGCATATTTTTATTTCATATATCGTTTGGTAAGTGCGTCAGCAATTTTGGACTTTCGCCACAAATAAAGCAAAATAAAATACAATAAAGTCAACTAGGATTTGCAACCTACGACGAAAATGTCGCAGCCCTCTTCTGGCGACACAGGACATAAGATCAGACTCATTCCCAGTTCTTGTAACATGACAAAAATGGTTTCTGGATCTAGCCAGGGTTGAGTCGGCAATACTATGATAATATGGCATCAGCTAATAATTTAGGAGCCCAATTGCTAGTCAACCTGTTCGCTCTCAACTCCTCGTTCCTGTAATCTATTCATCGACCAACCTTTCGAAATCAACGTGCTATGTTCTGCAAGTAACGGCTCCTTTCTTCAGGTTCTTCCCAAATTAATAAGACGTTGAACTGAAAATAGTCACCGGTAGTTGACCTAATTTTAAGAAGACAAGGTTGTATTACCCGTTGCCGACACGTTGGTGTGGCAAAACCGACCAGGAATTGTCTCGATCCATTTAACTCGACCATAAAATAATATCGCTCGATGCTTGTGAGCCTAATTTGTTTTTCTTTGCTCTACATTTGGGTGACGTGTTTCATTTAAAGAAAGGTGTACACTCGTGGAAGAAAGGGGCAAGCCGTATAAGGACGAGAAGGAGGAGGAGGCTTCGAGAAGGATCTGTGCATCTGAGACCTTTCTCCATTCCAATATAAATTAGCATAACACTGAAATCGACTAGGCTTAAACAAATGGGGCGATGGGGGAAGCAAAAGTATAATAATGAAATTATGAGAATTTAGAACCAATTTATTAGTAATGGTCGGCGAAAAAGGTGGTTGATGATCGCTTGGTCTTAGATCTCCTTTTTCAAATACATCAAGACATGTTAGTATCATTATCATTGTCATTATGTATTTGCAATTGTAAATCTAGGCTCGTAGAAGTTCCTCTAATTGCAGCTGATCAACTTTGTAAATCTAGCATGTCTCTGTAGTATCGATTTCGAGATATTTCAATATTTTATCTGAATAATAAATTACTACTTTTGTTTTGGCGGGGAATTACAGTATGGTCTGTTAGATGACAACCATAAGGTAAAAATCAAGAGCCAAACCATTTATGATAACAATATTTGAATATTTATGTATCTAGGGGTTCACCGTTAGAAAAATCACCTACATCAATTTCCCTCTTCAAAGAATTTTCCCAATCAAATTTCTAGTTTAAAAATTATGAAAAAGCAACTCCACGCAACCTATTATATTATGTATCTGAAAAGGATTTCAAGTAATTTTTATCAAAGTCCAATTAAATGCTATTGTAAAAAGAAAAAAATCCTCCTTTTTAAGTTCCTTTTTTTGCGTAATTTGCAAGCAAACTCAAAAAAGCGCTCTTCAGATTTAATTTAATACGAGAATTACTCGACAATACTAAACAAATATAAATATGGATTTGCCAAATTCATATATAATATTGCACGTCAATTTTTGGGATTTGAATAATGTTGATAAGATGGCGAAAAGATCGCTTTTTTCGGCGAAAAGATCGCTTTAAACGGCGAAAAAACACACCTAGAATTTTCTACCCGCTTTTCCATTTGATGCTTTTGGTCCCCTCCTGATGGGTCAAAATCCGAAATAATGAGGGGCGCTCGTTGCGCGTACGACACACGGCGGCGTGGGCTGCACCGGAGAGGGTGATCGGTCTATGGCTGCACGACCAATGAGGCGATCGATCGGCCTGGAGCTCCTCGATGATCCGCCACGTGTCGCTTTCGGTCCTGGGCGTGATACACACGAGCTGGTGGTGGCCCGCGCCGCATGAAAAGGCAGACAGCGACCGAGTGTAATTGACCCGGTTCAGCTACTTCGATCAAAATTAGGTCGACGAAAAGGACCCGAAATCGGACACATCGACTCGTGCGGCTTGTTTCCCACTGCTTATGGGTCTAAATTGACCGGTTGGGCTCCCCTTTGTGAGCAAAGTCGTGAGCTTTTTGGCTTGCGATTGAAAAGACGATCGAGATGAACTCGTGTAGTCGCACGGCTATTATGAGATTTGAAAAAATATGGATATGATTGATCAGTAATAGTTGAGAGTCGAGGGGTGTGCGATAGTTCAATCAAGAGGTCGGATTGAGGAAGATTGAGTCGGTTTTGTTTGAGTTGAGTTGCGAATGGGTTGATACCATGCTAAAGCAGGCATTACTTCGATGCTTTTGCCTTTGAGGAAATAAATTTCGAAGTTTATGAATTGTAAGTATCGTTAACCTCTGTCAAAGAATCCTCGATTTATGACTTCAAAGTCTCGTAACAAGACAACCACTCAACCAAGAGTTGCTTTTTGTATTTTAATTTCCTAAAATTCCAACAAAGAATGACGGAAAATTGGTAGAAAAAGCAAAAATTGTTACGAGTGGCATTTGCATCTCTGCTCACCAACAAATCTCAAGGTACCATTTTGAGGAGTAGTAGTGAAAAAATCATTTATTTTATGGCAAAAAAGAAGAAGATATATTTCTCCTTCTAAGTATTATTACCTTCTAATTACTCAAACTCCTCCTGATGCACTTTCCGATTTGAAATATTTTCTTTTCATAATTGGAAAATTACTCGAACTTTCCCTCATGTACTTTTGAACTTGAAATATTTTCCTTTTATGGTTGGGAAATTGAATGATTATATCGAAAAGATGGTATTTTTAGAGCACCGAGCAAATAATCAAAGGAAAACAAATACTCTTGAAAAGATCGATACATTGACTCGAGTCTGGATATCAATAATTACAATCATAATAAAAATTCAAAGATCTTAGATTATATGTTTGTCAAGTACTTACTCATGGAAAATCATTGATATCGCCGAGAAAAGAACGACATCATGTATGTGCACGGGAACAGTCCTCTGGATTCGGACTGTGCGATTGATTTGCCTCACTCTTGTCCGGGGCCATCTGATTTTGACTTTTCTAGATGCCGCCCACTCCCTTATTTCGGCTCTTAATTGTCGAATAATGGCTGCTCAGCATCAAACTACTTTCAAATTCTCCATCGATCCAAGTGCCCCATCCTTTCCAATCAAAGCCAGCAAGAACTGTAGGTCCATCGCACTGAAAGCACACCAACCGAGCTTTACAAAGGAAAATGAAAGAACGATATCTGAGATTTAAATCTTTGACTATCATCACATCGATGATAAGGGAGTAGGGGTTCAAGATCCGCCCGACCCGGGGTCCTCTGACGACCGACCGAGCTAATCAAATATCTTGTCCTTCGTTGCATGATGAAAGCCGTCTTAAAAGATTATTAGAATGAGAAAAGGCAAACAAAATCGTCAATTGGGTGATGCTCACAACTACAAAACGCCCACTAATCGTCATGGATTGCATATATACGCAATTTTTAATGAGCAGTCGACGGCTTCCGTGTAGATTCGGACGAAGGTGAGGTGATGGTCGATGAAAATTCTTCCAGAACAACTGAATAAGAAAAAAAAGAAAATCAAAATCACGAGACTTACGACTCTCACTACAATTTATATATATATAATATATACGTTATGACATATTTGTTAAGCACCCACTAATCGCTATCAATTGCATTAATACGCCATTTCCAGTTCGTGGTCGAGAGCTTTCGTTAAGACACGAATGAAAGCGACCTCATAACAACTCGGTTTTAAGTGCATAAACTACTAGTTTACATGAATTGATTAATCAACGATGGCGACTGCTGATTTTGGGCTTGGGGATTGGTTAGCGAAGGAGGAGAGGACCAATTCTCAACCTCGAGAGTTCAAGACAGCTAAGATAGGATCGGGACGAGCCTAATGCTACGTGACATCGACGACCATAACATGCCGAGTCATCTCATTTTCAAATATCCGAGCTTGATCCTATTGCTCGTGCTTTACCTAATTCTGAAAGCTCTTCCCCAAAGCGACAGCCTTTTTTTAATACACGGGCATCACGTAACATCCGATCGCGTGCTCATCCTTCCAAATCTTTCGCCACCGTGGCTAGTCGTCGGGCGATGGCTATAGTACAATAAAATAAACTTAATATAACATTTAAATATTAAACAACATTTTCATTTTTTAAATTGAATTTTTTAAAAGTTGATGATAATTTCGTAAAATTTCGCATGATATTAGAACATGAGATCCTAAATTCAAATCTTTCTAAGGCCTTATTTGCCTCCACAATAAAACATTTTCCACTCTTGGTACTAAACAAAAGGACCAAACTAAGCCCGAGGAGGAGTGATATAATATTTAAATCTTAAATCACGCTTTCATTGAAAAATTAAAGTTTTTATAACAGTTAATAGTGGTCTCGTAAAATCTCGAAATGATAAAATTGAGAATCAATAATGACTATGAACTGAACCAATCAAGGAAAGATTGCCAACTCGGTTGATCGACAAGAATCGTCCACCTTGTCCCCAACCAGATTTTCAGTCTTTAGAAATACATGCATCCCAAGACCCTCAAAACAGTGGACTGGGTGAAGTGGCATGATGAACATTAGATGAAGATGATGCATTCGATTATAGGAGAAATCATTCTTCTTGGATGAGGAGGCGTGATTGCAAATCAATGATTACCACTAATAGGACCACGTTGAGGGCTTTACTCATCAAGTTATTATCAGAGACAAAGCAATCAATTGTGATGAGAGAGTCCACAATTGATTTCGGATGTTGAAAATAATCGGACATTCATTAATATGGCTTTGTAATGGAGTTCTGAAAAATCAAGTCTTATTGCAATTTTCTGTCACCTTATAACAAGCCAAATCTCCCAAAATGTTGTGGGACCGTCATAAACGGTTATAAGAGCTTAAATTATTAAAACAGTTGGTAGTGATATCACAAAATCTCACATAGTATTATGTATGAGGTATTCACTTTAAATTTTTTCAAGCCTTATTTGTTTCCCAAATTAAATATGTCAATACTTAGTATTAAGTAAAAAAAAACCCAGACTAAGTGTGATAGGTGATAGAATATTTAAGTGTTAAATTAATCGTTCATCTAACATTTTAACTGTTAAGATAGTTTGGTGATGGTCCAGCAAATTTTCACACCATATAGATCCATACGTCTTAGCTATAAAGGTCATTTTCTCATTGCTTTTCTCTTTTCGAATTTCTCCATACAACATAACACGAAATAGATTGCAAGATCACAAGATTTAAATGGTCGATATGTCACTAACCTACGACTATTTTACCTTTTTCGGAAATCTCTCAAAGATATCCACTCTCGCTCGAACTAGACATTTGCCTCTAGCTATTCTTTTCTAGCTTGCTTGTTGCTCGCATAACCTCGAAGAGATGTTAAAATATGTGGACCGTAAAATCATCAACTCATTTCCTCAACCACGCGATTAAAATTCGTATTACCACGTACTAGTATTTATTGCCATAATCATCGAGATTTGATAATAAAGAGGGGTCGCGATCTTTCTCGGCTATATAATTGTCATCTTATAACAAGCCAAATCTCCCAAAAAGTTGTGGGACCATCATAAACTTTTATGAGAGCTTAAATTATTAAAACAGTTGGTAGTGATATCACAAAATCTCACATAGTATTATGTATGAGGTCTTCAGTTTAAATTTTTTCAAGTCTTATTTGTTTCCAAAATTAAATATGTCAATACTTAGTATTAGGTATAAAAAAAAAAACCTAGACTAAATGTGATAGGTGATAGAATATTTAAATGTTAAATTAATCATTCATCTTACATTTCAACTGTTAAGATAGTTTGGTAATGGTCCAGCAAATTTTCACACCACAGAGATCCATATGTCTTAGCCATAAAGGTAATTTTCTCATTGCTTTTCTCTTTTCGAATTTGTCCATACAACAAAACACGAAATAGATTGCAAG
Source organism: Eucalyptus guilfoylei (assembly GCA_016097605.1). Classification (NCBI taxonomy): domain Eukaryota; kingdom Viridiplantae; phylum Streptophyta; class Magnoliopsida; order Myrtales; family Myrtaceae; genus Eucalyptus; species Eucalyptus guilfoylei. Next base: position 22,326,012 of record CM027861.1, on the reverse strand, counting down.
ATCACAAGATTTAAATGGTTGATATGTCACTAACCTACGACTATCTTACCTTTTTGGAAATCTCTCAAAGATGGCCGCTCTCGCTCGAACTAGACATTCGCCTCTAGCTATTCTTTTCTAGCTTGATTGTCTCTTGCATAACCTCGAAGAGATGTTAAAATATGTAGACTGTAAAATCATCAACTCATTTCCTCAATCACGCGATTAAAATTCGTATAATCACATACTGGTATTTATTACTGTAATCATCGAGATTCGATAATAAAGAGGGGTCACGATCTTTCTAGTCTGTTAATTTGTTGACGGTGACAACCCGTAATACCCAAAAATGTACGGCCAAGTCCGATCCTGCAGAAACCGTTTGCCTGTTCCATTCAAAGGAAACTCTTTTGAGTAAGTAATGCTCTGTTCGGAAAAAAGACCATAAGTGAGAGAAATTCAAATGGGTGTGGAAAATTGGAGAAATTTTTAAAAAGTAAGAAGATTATATAAGAAGGTATGGATGGGAAATTTGAAAAAGTGGGCTAATTTTGTTCAGTCCCTGCCCCCGATTTTCTCCCCTCCCTCGGATCCCGAACACAACGGTAGAATCCAAATTTAAGTTTTCGTATGCTCTTTTTTTTTTTGCTGGTGCTGAAGTTTTCATATGCTCCTTATCCAGATGGGGAATGGAAAGTTCTAGGCTCGGTCTGCCGGCCGTACAATCATGCTCTGGAAAGCGCCGTTGCACTTGAAAATTCTTGCAAATGAACGTTGGAGTCGTGATGAATTAGACGAACAGCATTTTTCAATGATTGGGATGAGTTAGATTTGTAATATTCCTACTCTAACACTTACTCTCAGACTTTTGTTATACCTTCTTATCGAAACCCACTCCTGAAACGAAATCGTTCCTACCCCAACCCCCCTAAGAAGGTGGGAATTCGAACCCCCCATCTCTCCTTTCTAAATTGGAAGAGTGGCCACTAGAGCAAACCCTAGTGGTTAATTTCTCTCTAGGCGGGCATAATATTCTCAATGACAATGTGGTATTTGTTAATAAGTGAAGTCAAAGGATATGTCGAGTTAAAAAAAAAAAATCAATTTACATAATCCAATTTGCACATAGACACTCATATACGATTCTAGTTGTAAGATATCTAATGAAACCGTCGCTGGAATTGAGATCTCATTCAAAGAAAAATATATCAAATATCTGGAGTTTCCTTTTGTATATTATATGGATGATCCGATCTGCAAGGACCATGATTGGGAATTTTTGGATCGTCTTTCTCCGAGTAAGAGACGAAACATAATTAACTTGAATTCGCGACAGCTATTCGAAATCCTAGTTAAAGACTGGATTTGTTATCTCATGTTTGCTTTTCGTGAAAAAAATACCAATTGAAGTGGAGAGTTTCTTCAAACAACAAAGTGCTGGGTCAACTGTTCAATCAAATGATATTGAGCCTATTTCCGATCTCTTCTTGAGAAAGAAGTGGACTATTTCTTTGCAAAATTGTGCTCAACGTCATTAATATTATGGCTTCACTTACAAATGGGCATTCTCTTTCGAAGCTACCCATGATCAAATTTTGAAATTACACGTTCACTCAAAATCACCTAACTATCCCGAGTCTTAACTTGGCCTCACCAAGAATTGTTGTGAGCAGGAAAAGATATTGAAAAAATCCAAATCAAATTGTATGGATATCAAATAAATTATAAAATTTTCAGTTTGGCCATTTTAATTTAAGCATGTCAACAATTTATCAATGTATTCTCTCCAATTAGTTTTGGCAAGTAATCACTAACATCCGTCCTACGTAATACGACAAACATTGATCTGAATTATCTTCACAATTCTTATACTTTTTAAAGAATTTTTCCTTTTTTTTTTTCCTTTCTATTACTTTTCTCTTATGTCCCTCAACTCATCGCTAGTTCTTGACAATGGCTAGCGAAGGGCCTCAAGCATTGTGGCCTTTGCTAGATCCAAGTGAGGTAACTCTTGCCATTGCCCAGTTAGGCAGCCCTAACCTTTGGCTGGCGACTGGCGTAGGCAAAAAAAGAGGAAAAATGAATGAAAAATGAAAAAAACAAAAAAAAAAATTCATAATATTTTTAAGAAATTATATACATTAGGGCCGATCATATTATATATGATAGCCAATACTAAATAAATGAACACATCAATGTATCCAATCATATCCTTGGCCCCTCTGCCTCACTCGTTGGGCATGGTCGACCGACTCGAACCTCAAATACAGTCCCTTCACGTGAGAGACAACCTTCATCAAGGTCATTACGATGCCATCGACCTCGTCTGCGGGGACGAAGAGTGCGCTAGACGGAGAAGCCACAGTGGATAGAAAGAGCACCAGACAAAGGAGCAGCGATTGATCAAAGGCGAAAGAGGGCGGAAGTCGTGCTACGAAGACTTCAGACGGGATGTGGCGGCACGATCCACGTCGACAACGAGCGGCGGCCGGCTGGTGGAGAGTGGTTGGGATTTGGTGCGGGGCTACAAGCCTACAATCCGAATGGGAAGTAGCTACTTGGGTACGATGAATTCATGCATTTCGAAAGTAGAGACCTATCCGATAGGGCGACCGACAACTTTGCCCGCGCGTAAAAGAGTCAAACGGGTCGTGAGGAGGGCCAGCTCAGCAATCCGTGCGGGTGTCCTCCACGTCTCCATAACCAGAACTCCGTTTAACGTGCCTTCCTTTTTCGCCTCCACGACACTCTTTCAACCTTCAATCGCATCGCAGAACTTGCTGCGAGAACCTTCCGTCCTCCACGCGCGTCGCGCCAAAAGAGCAGACACGCCCGAGCCGAAAGGCCGACACGGCGCTTCAGGTGTTGTCGTCATCACCCTCAAGCCGAGATACATGGACCCAAGCGGGGATTCGGCGTCCGCCACTTTTCAGCCTCGGTCGATCTCTTTTTCTTCTTTCTATTTCTATTAAAATCCACTCTTGCAATCGGACGTGATTACGAGCGCACGATTCAAGACGATCAACTTGCTTATGCAATCATGACCTACCCAAAAAGAAATCTCGAGGGCTGAGATCGTATTGGTGTAATTACTTTCTCGAATTGAGCTGGCGAAAGCCGAGTTGGTCTTCCTATAAAATATAACGAATGATAAAAAAAAGTATGTATAGAGAATCGGCTGCGAAGTAGGTCACAAACAAGTCCTACTCACCTGAGTTGAAAACGCGATTTAAAATTGCTAATGACGCAAAGAGACATGGGCACATCTCTCTCTCTACGAATTTTTATAATTAGACCTATCAAAATGGGTTACGAACCATTTTTTTAATTATATGTGTTCGTTATATTTAATAAATGATTCATATATAGGTTTGTAACTTATTTATATTATACTTGGTTACTCTTTTTCATCCTCTTTTGTGCTTAACTATTGGGGTTTACCACCCTTCTAACTTGGAAGGAGGAGGTGGGAGGTTCGAATCCCCATTTTTTCAAGAGGGTTGGGGTAATGACGATTTAATTTCAGGAGTGGGTTTCAATTCCCACACCTTGTAAGAAGGCATAACAAAAGTATGAGAGAGTAAGTGTTAGAATAGGAATAGAGTAGGACCGACCAAAAAAACAAAAAATTCTCTTTTGTGTTTTTTTTATTAATACAGGATGGGATTAGGTTTGGGCAGTGTCTGAATCATTATATTTTTATTATATGAAAATGGTTCAAAACACATCAAATAAACCTATTTAGGTGGGATCATCTTCGACCTATCTATTTGTTAGGTCTAATCATAATCACGTGGATAGACTAGCGATAGCCTATCAGACCATTGAAACCAGCAGCAGCGGTTTTTAGTCAAACTAGAGACTAGGGAGGCCATTTAGGAACGAGAGCTGATAACCCGTCGGCATCATTTATCGGCCTTTCCTTTTTCGTTTCTCCTTTTGGTAAAGGCGTTGCGACTTTATAAAGAACCGACAGCCTTCGCGTCGAGGGCTCCGCTTCCGCTATCCCACTTCCGTTCGCCCTTTCGCTTTTTCTTTTTCATGTTGTTTTGTTTTGATCTCCTGTGCGAAGTTAGAATATTGATAACGAGGGCGACGATCATGCCCGGACCGCGTCTCTTATCACGAGTCCTTTTTCTAAAGCGTAGCTGCTCCCAAAAAGTGGCGCCGTCTCTTTTGTACATCTATGCTACGATGTACTTGTTATCGATTAGGTGCCATTAATTTAATGCACTGGAAATATCTAGAGACTGCTACGACTTCGGTAAAATCCAGTGGGCGTGTGCTTTTTCGCTGCGAGCAGCGGAGAGGGTTAAACCCAATTTTTGCGGTGAGAATCCTGAAAAGTCGTGGCGGGAGGTCGTGGCCACGGAATTCTTAAGTAATTTAGTAGTCAAAAAGTAATCATTTCGCCATGAAAAGATGCTCGAATGGCAAAGCGAGGCGGACTTCTATTTCGTGGCTCGAGGGCCAGACCTTTTTGCCAAGAAGATTTCGGAGGCAAAAAAAGTCCGTATGTGGTTCGCCATGAAAGAAATCCTCTCATCTGGCCACGAATTCTTTCGTCATGTATAGTACATAGTATTACAAGGTACTTCACTTTTTTCGCGATGCGAATCAGCTGCGCGATTCATTACCAAAAGTCCTCCGTGGATTAGTATATCACGTGGCGGAAAAATATACGGCGCATAAACTTTTCCTCAGATTGTGTGGTAGGTACTAGGTTGCCCTACCCTTCAAAGGCCAGATTCTTATCCCACGCCGGAGTTCTCCTCCTTTTACAGCATAACAGTGATTCGAAAATATTTAAATAAAAATTATCATTGATAATAAAAATATTTTTAATCGACTCAAATATTTAATCATTTTTTATTTTTCAAATCTTTTTTTTGCGGCTCGATTTTTTTTTTTTTTTTTAATGGAGTGAGTGCGGTTAGGTCGAAGGCGAAACGGACAGGTGGGGGGATTACGAGTGTAAGCAGAAACCCGCCCGTTTCTTCCCCTTTAACGCATTCTAAAAACTCGACCGGCTGTACATAGTACAAAAAACACTCCCCTCTCGTCATCCCCTTCTCCCTCTATCCCTCCATCGCGAGCTCGCACCAGTCCCCATCTTCCTCGCTTGTCCCCTCCCCGCCTGCGTAGCGAACAATAAAATAATCTCCCACGACATTTTTTTTTTTACAAATTCGAGCGAGAGCTCATCAATCCCCACCGTCCCACGCCCGCACGCAACCAACTCCCGATTTATTAAACTTCCTTTTCCGAAGGATTTCGAGATACGACGACGACGACGACGACGACGATCCTCTCGGCTCCCCACGACCGGCAGTAGCAAATCGCGGTCGCCATCGGGGCGGGAGGCGTTTCGTGAGCTCGTCACCGGCGGTGGTTGAACTGCCGCCGACTCCCCACACACGCAAGCGCTCTCCTTCGTCCGCTGATTCACGATTCCTTTCCCGTTTTTCCTCCATTTTTTATAAATATATATATGCGTTAGGCGTTAGGCCTCCCCTCCCCCGTGCTGCGTATTTATTGCGCTTTACTATATTGCTCCGTTTCCGCACATTCTGGTGGAGGTCGTCTTCGATTCCGGTTCCTCCTCGGCCGATACAAAACGACATGGTGCCGGTTCCGCGTCGCTCCTCCGACCGCGCTTGAGACCCGCTCGCCATGGATCCGGAAGCCGGAGCCTATCGGAATCCGGCCAAGGTACCGGCCGGGAATGTGCAATCGCCGTGTCGCGGATTTCGGTTTCGGTGCTGTGATGTTAATCTAAGAGCTCTGTTTCTTCTTTTTTTTTTTTTTTTCCAGAAAGCTTCGTGGAGGTCGGTGCTGCTTCTGGCGTACCAGAGCCTCGGCGTCGTGTACGGCGACCTCAGCACGTCGCCGCTGTACGTGTACAGGAGCACGTTCGCGGAGGACATCCGGCACTCGGAGACCAACGAGGAGATCTTCGGCGTCCTGTCCTTCGTGTTCTGGACGCTCACCCTCGTGCCCCTCCTCAAGTACGTCTTCATCGTGCTCCGGGCCGACGACAACGGCGAGGGCGGCACGTTCGCCCTCTACTCCCTGCTGTGCCGCCACGCGCGGGTCAACTTCCTGCCGAGCTGCCAGGTGGCGGACGAGGATCTCTCCGAGTACAAGAAGGACGGGGCCCGCCTGTCCCCGAAGACGAGCTTCGGATCGAGGCTCAAGTCGACGCTGGAGAGGCACCGGGTGCTGCAGAGGCTCTTGCTCGTCTTGGCCTTGATCGGGACTTGCATGGTGATTGGTGATGGCGTCCTCACGCCGTCTATTTCAGGTGGTGAAAGTGACTGTTTGATTGTTCCGGTTGACGTCTAGTAGTTTTTTGAGAAAATTATTTAGTTCGAAGTGGGCAATCGATTTGATTGGAGCTGATTGTTCGAATTTCACGGGCGAATTGGTCAAATTTATAGAGATTAAGTGATTATAGCTACTTTTCTTTTTTTCCTGTTCTGAAGATAAAAAAAGTTTAAAGAGTTTTCCCCCTTTTGGCTCCGTCTTTCTGGATTCAGGGACAAAACTCGATTTTGGCATTTTTTCGTTTCATTTACGGATCAGAGGTGGGATTGTGGTGCTGTAGAGACTAAATAATTTTTTTCCTTTCTTTTTGATGTAGTATTTTCGGCAGTGTCCGGCCTCGAACTGTCAATGGCCAAGGAGCATCACAAATGTAAGATCCTTATTCTATTTAGTCTTTATATTTGTAGCATTACCCTTGGTAGATATTATTAGTTTTGTTGTGTCACGGATCGGCTCGAGAATTGGAGAAATATCTAGGCAGGCTGGGTGCATGAACAGGAAGTTGGCGTGATTAGTTTTGCTCTAAACCACATGACACTTGCAATTTTCATCAATTTGGACAGAGAACAATATTTTCTGGTTCATTAGCTGTTTATATATCTATGGGAAATGTCAAGTTACAAGACAGTCTTCTGGAGTTCTGGTGAAATAGCCAAACTGATGCTATGAAACTTTAGCTTCTATGTGCAGTCCTTCAACTAAGGTCTGCTCCTTAAGTTTTTTTAAATTGAAATGATAGCACTGGGCATGGAACTTTTAAATTCTTTAATTTGGTGGTGCTTCTTCAAGGCACTCTAATTAAAAGAGAAATTTTAGACTGCTATTCTTCTCAGTTCCTCTTGATATAGTCCCTTTATGATTATATTATTTCGGCTAATGCTTCATACTGCTCTGCATTTTAGCATTAGCAGCTAGATTTTAGCTGCTTGCGATTGGTCTGTTTTGCCTTCTGAATGTGTGGCAGTTTTGCAGATGTAGAAGTTCCGGTTGCATGCGTCATACTAATAGGCTTGTTTGCTCTTCAACATTACGGTACCCACAGGGTCGGATTCTTATTTGCTCCAGTGGTTGTACTATGGCTTTTCTGCATCAGCGCCATAGGCTTATACAATATCTTCCATTGGAATCCTCATGTATACCAAGCACTGTCCCCGTATTACATGTACAAGTTTTTGAGGAAAACTCAACGGGGAGGTTGGATGTCCCTTGGTGGGATTTTGTTGTGTATAACAGGTAAGCATGTGCATTTGAGTTAACTCGTTCTTTCTTTCACTGGAGGAACAAGTATTTACAAGAACCTCAAAATTTCAGGTTCTGAAGCTATGTTTGCCGATCTTGGACACTTTTCCCAACTGTCAATTCAGGTACTTGTGATATGAATGTTCATGCAACTCGTAAGAACTTGTCTTTTATTTCTGTTATTGTCAGTTGAATTGTCGATAAATGAAGAAAAAGTCGTCTTTTCATTCAAAATGGTTTACAATGCTCGTTCACATAGTTCAATGATAGTTTAGTTGGCCATTAACCTTCGATGGAGACAGTCAAACTATCATGCTCCACTCGTTTTTGGCTCTTGAGGCGAAGTTCTAACTGTTCTTGACATGGAATAACTACAGTGATCCTGCACCCTCCTCATAGAGGTGGGTGGACATTTTCTGTCTCTGAAAATGATTGCCAAATTGGGAAAGTTTCAATAGTCCATACTCCATAGCTTATTTGTTTCAGTGTTCTCTACATTAGGTCAATGGTAGCTGTGGTACTCGACAGTCTCTCGTGCATCATCCACATTGTGTCTAAATTGCTGGACTTAAATGAGCATTCATCTTCCGACGCTGCTTTAAAAAGGCATGCCAAATGCTATTATGTTTACCCTTCTTTTATGGGCAAGGTTTGCAGAGTGTGAATTCAGTGAGATGCTCCACTATCCTTCAGTTCCCCTGCTATTATTGTATCTAAAATCTCTAACTTGATGATGAATGATTTATTACTAGTACTCCTCTTCAGAAAACAGATGTATCAACAAGCATTTTTAACTTCATGCAGATTGCATTTACCTCTGTGGTTTATCCATCCCTGATTCTTGCTTACATGGGACAAGCTGCCTACCTATCCAAGCATCATGGACAGGATCATTACTACAGAATTGGGTTTTATGTTTCTGTGCCAGGTTGGTAGATGTCCCTTCTACATGCAATAATTTGGATGATGGGTAAATTTTATCTCGCTAATGTCACTTTTAAATTGGCTTCCAGAAAAACTGAGATGGCCTGTAATGGGAATAGCCATACTTGCTGCTGTTGTGGGCAGCCAAGCTATTATCACCGGAACCTTTTCAATTATTAAACAGTGTTCTTCTCTAGGCTGTTTTCCAAGAGTTAAAATTGTGCATACGTCATCAAAAATTCACGGTCAGATTTACATCCCGGAAATTAATTGGATCTTGATGGCATTATGCTTGGCTGTCACTATTGGTTTCAGAGACACTAAAAGCTTGGGTAATGCATCAGGTATGAGGATATTATGTGCTCCTCCACCTACTTTTGAATTTTTTTACGCTTAAGTTGATTATCAGCTCGGTGGAGCTAATCAACTTGAGTATTGCAGCTTCATCTGTTGTTTTAAAGATATTATGACGTTGCTTTGTGTGAGTTATTGATGGGCCTTTTTTCCCAGAGCAGGTTTGGCAGTTATAACGGTTATGTTGGTAACCACCTGTCTAATGTCCCTAGTCATCGTCCTATGCTGGCATCAGAGCGTTGTGGTCGCAATTGCGTTTGTATTTTTCTTTGGAACAATTGAAGCGCTCTACTTCTCCGCTTCTCTTGTCAAGTTCCTTGAAGGAGCATGGGTACCAATTGCCCTGGCAGTCATCTTCCTTATTGTGATGTGTGTCTGGCACTACGGCACTCTCAAAAAGTATGAGTACGATGTTCAAAACAAGGTCTCTATCAACTGGCTGATGAGCTTGGGTCCCAGCCTCGGCTTTGTACGTGTGCCTGGGATTGGGTTAGTCCACACAGAGCTCGTGTCAGGGATTCCTGCAATATTCTCCCATTTTGTCACCAATCTTCCAGCTTTTCATCAGGTCCTAGTGTTTCTCTGCATTAAATCTGTCCCTGTTCCACATGTTGGGCCAGAGGAACGGTTTCTCGTGGGCCACATCGGTCCCAGGGAGTACAGGCTTTACAGGTGCATTGTACGGTATGGATATAGGGACATCCACAAGGATGACATGGAATTCGAAAATGATTTGGTTTGTAGCATCGCGGAGTTTATACGCACTGGAGGTGCAGGACCCTGCAGTGCAAATGAAGATAATTCGAAGGATGAGGACAAAATGACTGTTGTAGGGACTTCTGCTACCCATGCTGATGGGATTCAAATGAGCGAGGATGATGTTGATGACGTTGGAGTTGCAGGATCATCGATGAGGGAGATACGATCGCCGCCATTGATCAAGCCGAGGAAAAAGAGAGTGCGGTTTATCGTGCCAGAGAGTCCAAAGATCGATAAGGCAGCATGTGAGGAGCTGCGAGAACTGACAGTAGCAAGGGAAGCTGGAGTTGCCTACATGCTGGGACACTCGTATGTGAGAGCGAAGCAAGGTTCGAGTTTTCTGAGGAAGATGGTGATTAACATAGGGTATGACTTTTTGAGGAGAAATTGCAGGGCACCCATCAACGCACTGAGTGCGCCTCATGCCTCAACTCTGGAGGTAGGCATGGTCTACCCTATTTAATTTAGGCATTATTCAGATGTATGTATATAAGGAATTGTGCAGTATCAAAACGAAAGATAGAAAGACAACCTGGAAAAAAGAGGAAAATCAACTCTTCTGTCCAGTTCAGTTTTGGCCAAATAATGCATGAGAAGAAATGATGAGTATGCTATTTGGGTGATGCGATGATGATCGGGATAGATGTCCAAGCAAACTATTTGTGTAGATTTTTGGGAAATTTCAGATGGGGCGGATGATTTTATACATTGTGTAACTCAACATGGGTGTTACTAGGTCTCATGTTTGAATTGGGCCGTCGCGATTCGATCGCTCTTTGATTTGGCACGTCCAAAACCAATGGTGAATGATTGCTGCGTTGCGACTTGTGAGGACTAATGCAATCAGAGAAATACTGAATTTTATGCGTTCTCTCTGTATCACGAGCTTGAACTATAGTAGGAAGGTTCATAATTGGCCGGAGTTGGCGAAATTATGGACACTTTCTCCAACGTGATCGAGTCTGTTTGCTGTTTCCTGCTTTCCGCGCAATAGAAGGAAGCGAGACCTGAAACGGATCTGTGATCCAGTCCGTTTTTGCCATTTCTTCCAGAGCAGAAGTGCCTTATGCAATGTCTTGCTTCTCAGGAAAGCAAGAAGGCAGGAATGCATTGCGCTAGCTATTTCATGGGAATAGGACAGAGTTGGAATGGGAATGGAATAGTAATTCTCTAGTTGGGTTTGCAGAATGAAATGGTTGTTTCAAGATTGGTTTACCATTAAATCATGGAGATAAGTGAGGAATAGTAAACAATTCTCAAAACACCTGATGGTAGGGCCTAATTACTTTTATCATCGTATATTTAAAAATCATTAATAAAAAGTATTACAATCTATAAATAATTGTGGTAGCTTAACTTTTAGTTGTAGATATAATGTAATCATCAAATAATAATAATAATAATAGTTGCAGTAGTATTAAAAATATATAAATATCAAATGACTATAATAATTCAATTATTAATTAATCATCAACTAAACGATGATTATGATAGAATCATCAAGTTATTAAATATTAATTAGAATATATAATTATTAATAGTAGAAGGATATATTATTTATTATAATCTATTATTCTATTAAGATAATTTATTCATTTGATTTAATTAATTATATTACGATTAATGTTAAGTTGTGATATGTTGATTATTCATAATATTATAATTATTGTTCCATGAGATATGATGATTTTATAATTAAACAATATTAAAATAAATAATATCATTAATGTACTTAACGTAAATCCATTTCTTGGAAAAAAAAATTATCTACTTCAGACGTTAGTAAAAACGCAAGGACATTTATGCAATCTTAAAAGCGAACGTAGTAACTATCCTTGGATCCCTTCGAGGAACTGCCATTCATGATGTCGAAGGAATGGCTATGTCACAGGAAGAGCTATTTCTGTGCAGCTCTTGGACTGATGACGTATAGAGCCATTCGTGCGAACCAAACGTGCCATTAATTGCAGGCACTTCGAGCTCTCTCAAAAATTTAATTCCATCGTCTATCCAGGTCGACAGCAGGCGTAGATGCTTTCCGACTTTTGGCCTCTGTGGGCAAAAGGGTTCTCGATAGGACATGCTAAAAGAACTTTTTCGAAACATCCATAGTCGCACGGGCAATTATTCTAAGCGTTCAGCGGCGATTTCGACTATCCATCGGCATTTCCCGGTCCGAGTGCTTAACGGAAGAAGTAACATCGCACAAGTTGGAAAAGTTTGAGAACCTGTCTCCACCGAAAAAATAGTCCTAGGAGGATTATCGCACGGATCCGAAATGTTCACGGAGCCCCCCGTTGCTGTTATCCTTTATTTTGCGTACCGTAAAATAACAATCGATTCGCCTAGCATCGTAATTTCTGCTCTGGCGCTCCCTCCGACGACAAAGGTCAGAGTACGAAATGGAAGTGAGAATCTCGACGTTAATGGCGTCTACGACCTTGGGCTTGAGGCACGAGCTAGGCGGTCCATCACAAATCTCTTAAGATATGTGCTATTTTCGGTCGATTCTCAATCCATGATTTCAAACAATCTGCTACACTGAAATCAACAATCCAAACGTGCCGATACAGACGTAACCATCTCACTCTCATGCGATCCCATATAATTCTTCAATGACGTCTAGATCTGCACATACATTGTAACACAATCTCTAATCTTTCTTTTAGTTACGCTTCAGGCACGTTAGTATGAATATTGCCTCAACTCTTGAATAAGATCGATGAACCGCATCTTCAAGGACATCATTCGAAGAAGACTATTCCTCTCGTTCTTCTTCATGATGTCGCATGATCACTTCATATGCGGACTTCTCTCAAAAAATGCATAGCAAATTCCAACGAAAGACACATTTTTCTTCACAGCCATAATTCTGCGATTCCAACTTTCACGACGGTGAAGTCTGTTTGCAGGATG